>CM059500.1:5795000-7045000 GCA_030378355.1 Eleusine indica | reverse complement strand
CGCAGGTTCGTCTGCTGCATGCCTCCGGCGCCGGCGAACACCGGCGGGAAGAGGCCGGCGAGCTGGACGGGGTCACGGTCCTGCAAAAGAACATAAACACCTTCTGTGAGGCCTCAATCTCACACTCAAACACGCGAAAGGGGGCCCAATTCGGCAGGAATCTCACCGGCTTGGCGGCTCCGGAGGTCTCAGCGGCGGCGTCGAGGCTGAGGGCGAGGGGGAACGGGTGGTCGCCGGGGGCGCCGCCGCCGGCGCCGGCGTGTGCCCCAGCGCTGGCGGAGGGGAAGGCAAAGAAGTGCTCGAGGAAGTCGTCTTCGGAGCCGCCGGGCGGCTGCTGGCCCGCCATGGCCGGCGGCAACCGGGGAGGGGCCCACCTGGCAGCGGGCGAAACTTCGGGTGGCTCGCGACAAAAGAGGCTGGCTGCTCGGGAAGTGTGGCGTCGCAGGAAGGGGCTGCGTTTGGCGTCTTCTTTAGTAGGGGAGAGAGAGAGGCACACGACGAGTTCTGGGCCGTGGGCCTTTGTTTTGGGCCCTGCTGGTACGGTGTTACTATTAGAGAATGCAAATTTATGACCTTTTGTAATGGAAGAAGTCCGATTTTAGTCTCTCAATTATCGGGGTTGTGTGGTTTTGGTCCATTATTTACAAAACAGCCCACTCAGAGTACTTCAACTCATAAATTTGTTCGGTTTTTGTTCCTCGATGGTTTTGAAGGCGATTTTGACTGACGTGGCATGTGGGGCCCACTTGTCTGGGTGACACGTCATCCTTTTTATTTTTTTTCTTATTTTATTTTTTCCTCTCTCTCTCCTTCTCCTCCCCGCACGCCGCCGCCATCGCTTCCCTGACGCTGCCGCCCATCTGCCTGCCAATCCTCGCCGCGCGCTCGCCACCTCCTCCTCCGGTTCGTCCAACAACCTCCTCTCCTTCGTCGCGAACACCGTCGAGGCCCCCTTCCAGGCGCACTGGTCCACGCTCTCGACGCTACCGCGCAGCAGGACCCGACGCAGTTCATCGCCGCGAAAGACTGGCGCTCACTGCTCGAGCTCCCCTTCCTGTGGCTCAGCGACGTCCACCCGTCCCTCCTCTGGACGCTCTCGCCCTCACCGCCGTCGACCGCGTCAACTGCCGAATTCGCGCCAACGCCTCCGCCAGGCCCAGGAGGACTTCGTGTCCGCGGAGGTCGCCGGCGGGGCTGACGTGGAGGCATTCTTAGAAGAACTCAAGTCCGTGGCTCTCATGGCCAACCGGCGGACGGGCGGTGGCGCCAGGGAGGTGATGGCGGCGGCCTGCGGGGAGGAGAAGGGGAGAGAGGGGAAAAAAGAAAATAAAAAAATAAAAAGGGTGACGTGTTACCCAGATAGGTGGGCTCCACATGCCACGTCAGTCGAAACCGCCTTTAAAACCATCGAGAGACGAAAACCGAACGGATTTATGAGTTGAGGGACTCTAAGTGATCGGTTTTATAAATAAGAGACCAAAACCGCACAACTTCAATAATTAAGAGACCAAAATCGAACTTCTTCCTTTTGTATTTGTTCTTTCTACTTTGATTGGGATTGCCTTTTCTTGGTCTCAATCATTGTGCAGTGAAATACCATTTTAGCACTGCATAATCGGGGCCTTTTTAGGTTCAGACCCTAACCTACCAAATCACTATTCTACACACACCTATCAAAAGATATGCTAAATAGTTTGATAAGGTTTTGTTGTGTATGACGGGGAGTCTATTGATTGTAAATAGGAAGGAAAATGCTATAGTTTGCTCGGGCAAAATGGATGCGATGCTGCTCACCTGTATATCAAGCAGGGTGTCCGATATTATGTTCCCTCCTTCAAGAATATAAGTATTTCTAGAATCCTAATATAAAATAAAAATAGGATAAAAAGATTATCATATCCCTATTTTTATCACATAAAAAGTTTATCTCTTATCCAACCACATCTTATTTATTATGTTTACATATCTTATTTATTATGTTCACACTTTATAAATACTTATATTATTGGACAAATCTAAATATCCAGAAATGCTTATATTATTGAATGGAGAGAGTATTGATTTAGCGTGAGAAGAGCTTTGTACAGATGAGTTAGTGTTTGGAATTGGGGTTTGGGATCAAGAGGTTAAGGTCTCACTGGAATCTGATATGTGGTGGCAGTTTGTGGGCAGGCGGCGAGATGGGCGGAACACTAGTAGCTAGGATGGTGACGGATAGCCGGAGGGAAGGACACTATCGTAAAATGTTTATTGGACCAGACCTATTTTTAGAAGGGACGTTGCTACACGTACGAAGCTCAAGCTACGAAGCGATTACGAAATAAAATTATCCCTCCCTGTGGTGGCCCACTTTCTTTCGTTATGAAACTATATCCCTGTGGTGCTGTCCCGTTACAGATCTTCATGCATGCTCCGCCACAGTGTACCTCGATTCGGTAATACGATCAATTTGACTACAGCAGGATCGAACTTGGGTGAAAATGGGTATATCGCTAGGTTTTTTTATTTTTTGTTTGAGCGGAACTGAGATAGCATTATTTTGGGCTGGTAGCCTGACCACGGTGCAGTGGCGGGCCTGCCTTTAGTCAAGGGTATTCAAATGAATATTTATTATTTTTATAAAAGAATTTATATATATATATATATATAAGATGTATATGTATAGAAAAAATAAAAATAAGTAAAATTTCTTATCTTATTATTGTTTTATCCTCTATTTAATTCACACATTACCGGTTTGAGATCATCTAATATTTAGATACGTTTGATGAATTAATAATTTAGACTATAAAAAAAAACTTTTTATCATTTCAAATTTTGAATACCCATAGTTTAGATCCTGGGCCCGCCCCTGCCACTGTGGACTATGACAGGCATTGAACCAGCTTCCAGCAAAACTTGAAAGTCTCAAACGAATTAAAATATGAGAACATACGAAGAGAATTTTGTTAATCTCTCTTCTACTAGTGGGGCCCAGTTAACCAGATCAGGAGAGGGAAATCGCGCATCCTCTGCGTTATGTGCGGGGAGGTCCCTTCGTAACAGAAAATTTAGTAGTATAGCGTTTTTCTTTTAAAAGAAGGACTCCTGGTTTATGTGAATTTTTTATTAAAACTAGGCTCAATATGAAATAGGGTTTCCCTTATAAATAAATTGAGAAGACACTCCTTTATAATTTCGTCAGAACTTTAGAAATAAGAATTATGTCTCCTCTATTCTTGTGTTTTTAATTTTTCATTCTCTATTGTGATCTACGTGTCTGCGATCCGTTGATAGCTCAACACATTATTAGCACGTTCTAATCAAGCTAACAACAAGGAGATCCTACCTCTCGTGACCTCTACTCGATGATATATGAATTGTGGAGAATAATGACTCTAGATGAAGAGCTATGTATTGTAGACAGTTGCACTACCGTTATAAAAAACACTAGTTATTTTTAAATATTTCAAAAGTATGAGAAAATATAATTACTGTCATTCGTAATAACACTAGGATTATTAGCACAGACAGAGCTACAATCGTCCTACCAAATAGAACATGGCTAGTAATATGAAGCATTACTTTTATCCTGAGTCTACTCAGATATTGTTAAAGCTTCAAGTATATCCGTGCAAATGGGTTTTATATAGAAACCAATGATAATGAAGGTGAAGTCTCATTATAACTAAGAAGTATGGAGATCAAACGACTATTATTGAAAAATTTTCGTCCATCAAAGAAAGCATCTACTACACTTATATTAATTAACATAAAGAGTTTGTTATGTTTAATACCATCTTCAGCAACCAAGAAGCCTATGAAACATGACATGATAGACTTGGTCATCCTGACCTCAATATGATGCAAAGAATCACAAAGAATTCAAAAGGTTATAACTTGAAGACAAAAGATTTCCCAAATCAAAAAGATTTTTTATGTTCGCATGGGCAAAAGGAAAGCTAATCACTCGATCCTCAAAACTTAAGATTCAAGCAGAATCGATGGCATTCATTGAACGAACTTAAAGAGACATATGTGGATCAATTAGTCCCATGTCAGGGTCTTTTCGATACTTCATGGCATTAATAGACTCTTTCTCGAAGTGGAGTTATGTCTATTATCTACCAAAAACCATACGTTTGCACGGTTGATATCTCAGATAATATAATTAAAAACTAATTTTTTAGATCATAGAATCAAATCCATCAGAATAGATAACGCTGGAGAATTTATCTCGAACATATTTAATGACTATTGTATGAGTGTGTACGTTAAAGTGAAACACTCAGTTCACACATGCATACACAAAAAGATCTTGCAGAATTATTAATTAAGAGGATCAAGTTGATAGCACGACCATTATTATAGAACTACTTATTGTCTATCTCTTGTTGGGGGCATGCAGTGTTGCACGCAGCAACACTAAATCAATTGAGGCCATCTACGACACATGAAAAATCACCATTAGCAATGGTGCATGGTACAATACCAAATGTTTTCCACTTATAGAGATTTAGACGTGGTGTATATGTACCAATCTCTCAACCTCAGTGAACTACAATGGGTGCACAATGAAAACTCGAAGTTTACGTTGGCTATGAAGCGCATCCATAATCAAGTACTTAGATTCATCCATTGGAGACTTACACATGACTCGCTTCTAATTGTATCATTAATGAAGATCATTTCCCGACATTAGAGGGAGGAAAGTATCTCTCTAGAGATGAACGCCGCAAATAGATTGGGAAATTAAAGGAATTTAGAGAATGAATCCTCGCACTAAGGAAACTGAACTCGAAGTTTAGAATATCCTCCACCTGTAGAGGGTTGCTAATGAACTACCAGAAGCTTTCACCAACACAAGAGACATTGTGAAGTCTCATATACCGGTAACAAATAAACCTGAAAGAACATAAATACCATTTGAAGAGGATGACTATATGGAATTTTAACCTCTCTCCTCAAAAGCAAAGAAATGCTAGGAAGAGAGAAAGTGAGCGTCGGTTACACGAGCACCAAAGAAGCCTAGAGTACAAACTCAAGCTAAAGCTCCTAGGAGACGTTCTATGGGAAGAAGGCTAAGAAAATTACTTAAAAGAAAAAAATAGAAGATAAAAGCGAACCACATGAAGTGGTGAGACTTGAAGAACAAAACCCAAGTGAAAATATGTGCACATTTGAAACTCACGACAGGTTACCGTGAAATCCTGACGTAAATACACATGTGAGTGTTGAGGATCAAGAAAATGAAAGAATAAAAGAAATCTCAACGAACTATGTTGAGACGAGAGTAGTATATAATAGAAAGACAATAAAAGTCGACTCATACTTTGCTAACATGATTGCAACACAAATTAACTTGGAATCTCAACCAAAGTCAATAAAGAAATGCAAGAACCGTCCTGAAAGAGAAATGCTCAAAATGGTTGTTTGTCAGAAAGAGAAATGCTCAAAATGAAGTTACTAGACACAAAACAAGACTCCTAGCTCAAGATTTCACTTAGAGACAAGAAATTGACTACAATGAAACCTACTCTCTTGTAATGGATCGAATTAATTTCTAGTATTTGATCTTATTGACAGTGAATATGAATTTGCAAATATGACTTATAGATGTCGTAACTACATACCAATATGGAACATTAGATACAGAAATCTATATGAAAGTTCTAGAAGTAATAAAAGACCCAAACAAAGAAGAACACAAATTATATAGTATCAAACTTCAGAAATCGCTATATGGTTTAAAGCAATCTGGAAGAATATGGTATAACAATCTCAATACCTTTTTACTCGAGAAAGGATTCTTGAAGAATGATAATTGTCGTTGTGTATTCATTAAAAATTCAAAAAAAGGTTATTGCATAATATTTGTTTATATTGATGATTTTAATATCATTGACACTACACAGGATGTCGAAGAAGCATGTTCTTACCTAAAGATTGAATTTGAAATTAAGAATTTAGGTAAGACTGCATATTGTTTAGAGTTGCAGCTTGAACATACCCACGAAATGACTCTTTGGCACCAATCAAACTATACCAAGAAGATATTAGAGAGATTTAATATGAAAGATGGATATCCACTCGGATCCCCTATGGTTATGAGATCTTTCAATGTAGAGGAAGTGAAAGTCTCTGGATGTCCCTAGAGGAGGGGGGGGGTGAATCGGCGTTTCTAAAAAATTAACTGAACTCGCAGCAGAATTAAAACTGTCAAAATTGGTTGCTCTGGTTTATCAAACCGGTTATACTAGTTTTGTCAGAGAGCTTAGAATAAAACAACTAAAGAGAACAAAGAACCAGGCACTTAAGACAAGTAAGCTATAAAGACAAACACAGGAACCACCCCTATTAGATTCACAAAGAATCAATCTCAGAAAACAAAACTTCTAAAACGGATCCACCGTTTTGCCAAACCGGTTACACCGGTTTTCTTGGTACAGATAGCAAATAAACAACTAACACACCAATTAGAGGGGCTACACTGGTAGGAACTACACCAGAGAGAAACCAAGACACACACAAACTAGATTCACCAAGAATCTACACCATTGGGCACTGACCAAAACCGGTCCCACTAGTTTGGGAAACTGGACCCACCGGTTTCCTCAGGGCAGAGAGAATAAAATAGGAAATACAGCGTCGCACTAAGTTCTAGCAAACTTAAAGATCCTAATAGAGCATGCAAGATCTAGAGCAAGTAATCACTTAGAATACTAGCACAACTACATATGCAACCTATGAATCACAAACAAAAAAAAGCAAGAACTTAAGTCAAAACCTGTCCCTCCGGTTTTCCAAACTGGTACCTCCAGTTTTCCTGAACTAGTCGTTAGAGGTTTGAATCTAAACCGGTCCCTCCGGTTTGATAAACCGGTTACACCGGTTTTCCCTGACACAGTGAGAGTTAATGTGAGTGTAGGCAATGTCTTTCTCTCATCTCACTTGGATTTTTCCTTGAACATTGAGACATTATATGCAAACCATATAGCATCCCTTTTGATAGAGTAGCATGCCTAAACTCAAGATTAAATAAAAAGACAATTCCTCAACTTGAGCTTGCATGATCATGAATTTTGCCACTTCTTCTCTTTTATGCTTCATGAGGACTGTCATATGTGCTTTTGCTAAGCATCATCACCTAAGAGCTTGTGACTTGGAATTTCTTCATTCATAAGATTTATTTTCGCCTTTTGATTCACAAGTCACATTATGTCTTCATGTCCCAACAAAGATTGATGCTTAAAAATGTATGACCACTTATAGCTTGATCGGTCCATCGCGATTGCGCTCCACCTGCCCTTCACCATGGCTTGGGTCCCTCAGCGCCATGACTCCATCTTGCCCTTCTCCTATGCATGGTCCATCGCAGCCAAGTCATGACAATCCTTCACCATCTTGCTATATTGAGCCACACATAACTTTGTATCATCGTTATATCTTCTTTTGAATTCTTATTTGAAGTATTGACTTGATCAAGTTGCTTCCATAATTAAATACCATAAAGAAATAACACTTGATCACTTCTTTTTCTTGACAAGACCAATTTGTTGAGACCATCTCATATCAATGGTTTTTATGTCCCATATTCATTTCAAACCTTGGCTTGTTGTAATATTGCTTATATGGACCCATTTATTTTGATACTTCTCCTTTTCAACACATAGGCTCATTTTCTTACACAATTGTATATTATCAAAGATGATCATTTGTATTAATGCTGAGTATATTCTTCGTGTAAAACCTGTTCATATACTCATAAATAGGATTAGTCCTTTAATCATGTTGTCATACAACCACCAAAACCCACTAGGGACATAGATGCACTTTCAAGAAGACTCATTTAGACCAAGGGTGGAAGGTGATGAACTGTTGGAATCTCAATATTCCTATCTTAGTGCTATTGAAACATTGATGTACTGTCGGGAATAAAAACCGGCGATACCACGTGGCACCAGGTAGGCTCGCAAGCCCCACGTCCATATAACTTAAAATCGACGAACTCGTTAGGACGCGGTAGGCGTAAGCATTGGCCGCGCCATGACCATATTTCGGAAGCAGCACCGAATCCATCTCCACCCCGCTCAACCCACCAAGGGTCGAGAGCCGCCCCCATGATGCTTGACTCACCTAGGGTCGAGGACCACCTTCGTACCGCTCGACCCATCGAGGATCAATGCCGCATCGGCTTCTCTCGGCCGACGAAGGGTCGAGGTCACCCCGCTTCGCTTGACCTCAGCCGAGGATATGTGGGCCAGCCTGGCCCCTCATCTAGGCCAAGCTCAATATGGATAAGAACGCCTATTTCGTCCCGGTCCCTGTAACCACTATGATCGTACGAGGAGACATAAAGCCATTAAACAAGCATGACTCCTACCAAATCTCGTCGAGAGGCCCCACCCTTGCGACTGGACAACTTTGTGACTCACTGATCGCGCGGGAGTAGCGGTGTGGAGAAACTCGATTGCATTGCCAAGTTGGGATGAATTACCACTCCAAGCAGGACCTGTCAAGCGGTACCAGACAACTCGACCCATGATGGGAGGGTCGAGTTGTGCGGAGGTCAACAACTACGAACCGTCCGCCTTAAATGTCATACTAGACGTACATTCACAGCAACAAGGGGTCAAATCTCCCTACAGACCTACTCCCAGCGTCATCATCGTTTCGGTGGACGGGACAGGACCTGGCGTTGTGAGGCCGCCCATGCTGCCCGCCTAAGCAACCATCATGATGACCTCTCAAACAATGGTCTAAACAGTGATGAAGCGAAATATCGATCGACGTGTGGGATCAGGCCAGACGTACGGGGCGCAACCCTGTCGCCCATGACTGCACGCCCTGACTCCGCGAAACACGCCAACAACAGGAACAAGGCTGCTCGACTCAACAACGGAAAAATGGGGCACGCCTCCTAACTGCGCACGCTGACACTAGGCCAGGACGATGAGGCCCACGAGGACCGAAGATCATGCCATCAACCGAAATCTACGCCACCTTGAGCACGCTTTCACCAACTCTCTCTCTCTCTCTCTCTCTCTGTGTGTGTGTGTGTAACGTGGGCCCAACCCCTTAAAATATAAAGAGGAGGTCCATCTTCTTACTGACCCCCGGCCACACACACACGCACATTCTCTTACTAAGACTTGGAGCTCCCTCCTCTCTCACCATCATTGTACTCCCCGATGCAACTAACACGAGTTGCGACCTGAACTGAACATAGGAGGCTTCTCCGAACTAGTATAACTCCCTCCGTGTCCTCTTGCATAGTCATTACCGAACTTGAAGCGCGCATCCCTCGAACAAATTCTACTAACCGGTGATCTAAACACCGACATGTACATTGCAAATAATATGAGACTTGATATAGCTTCTGCTGTTAATCTACTTGCAAGATACATCTCAACACCAATCATGCGATATTGGCATGACATTAAGCAAATTCTCATATATCTAAGAGGAACTAAAGATCTTTAATTATTTTTCAAGAAGAATGCACCCTGCCGATGCTGGTTAATTATCCAATCCACACAAGTCAATCTTACAAACTGAATATGTGTTATTATTTGGTGGAACAACAATTTCGTGAAAGTCAACAAAGCAGACGATCGTTGCTACATCAACAAAATACGCTGAGATCATTGCATTATTTGAAACTGCTAAGAAATGCTCAGGAGAATGTAAAGACATATATTGGATAGTTAGAGTGACGTATACTCCATCTCCTATAATTATCTATCATGATAATAAAGCATGTATTGCACAAATACAATCGAGATACATAAAGTTAAATAGGACAAAGCATATATTATCTAAATTCTTCAATACGCATGAATTGTAAGAGAAGTGAGAGATTTTGATAACTCATGTCCGATCTTATGATAATCTTATAGATATGTTCACAAAGGCATTACTAGGTTGCACTCTTAAAAAGTATTGGCGTGGTATTGGCATGAAGAGAGTTAGAGAAGTATTTGGAGCAGGAGAAGAACTTTCCTAAGTACATCATATTCCTAAATTAAAAGAATCATCTCGAAGATAATTCATATTGTTTATGAAGATTGATAAGTATTAATCATGAAGATTATAGCATTGTACTCTTTTTATCTTATGAGTCTTTTATATGAAGTTTTCTCATTAAGATTTTTAATGAGGTGGTGCGTGCAACACAAATAACTGTAATATGTGTTTTTTCTTTATTTTTCTTATGTTTTTAAAGAGTTTTTATAAAACATATTTATCGTGATAAAGAGTTCAAGAGAAAGTGTTGTAAAACTTTATTGAGTCAGACCCACCTTCTAGAGGACTCTTGGTCCATGTGAACTCTTATTAAAACTAAGTATAATACGAAATAGGATTCCTTTATAAATAGTTGATTGATGAGACACACCTTTGTAATTTTATCAGAACTACAGATATAAAATTTTTCTCTCCTCTATTCTTGTGTTTTAATTTTTTTTATTATCTGTCGTGATCTACATGTCTGTAATACGATGATAACTCAACAGACACAACCACGACAACAATAATGGGAGGCATTGGAGGAAGGTGTCTGCTCGATACTTTGGAAGGCCGTGTGGGTCATTGTCGGGGTTCTCAACTCTCATGAAGACTATAAATACTGAAAATTGAAGGCACGAGAAACTCAAGAATCTTTACCGACATCAAACCATTGGGCAAGCTTTACTTGTAGCATTTTCAAGTCAAAAAGAAAAAAATGGGTAAGAGCATGTATTTATGTGCATCACTACCATCAAGTTCATCGTATATTCATATTCCTCAAATTGACTAAGAAATCAAATACATTTTAAATGCCTCCTATTACTCAAAATCGACTAGTCTAAAAAGTGGTATTCACTTAGGGTGTTTTTAGTATGAGAGATGGGACGGGACCGGACGATTTGTGGAGGCAAAAAAATATTGAATACTAAAATTCTTGCTATCAAGATCGAGAAGTCTAAAATTCTTGCTATCAAGAAATAAGGATCGCAGGCAGACTCGCGTAGGCAGGGATATTCGGCACCTGCAGGCTGCAGCGATGCGTACAACCAGTGTGAAAAAACAAAAGAAGAGCAATGGTGGACCTTTTTGGGCTTCTACCTAGGCGCTGCCATTGAATTGGGCCTCTTCAACGTCATCGAGCTAAGCCAATTATGGGCTGAACTGTTGAATATACATGTACAGAATTTCTTAGGACCCTTATCTGGGCTCTAGGCCGTCATCCCTAGAATTTTTGGTAGCCTCGGGCCGTGTTGACCCAGCATGAATTTTTGAGACGGGCTAAAAATTATGTGCTTTATGCCGGTCCGCCTGGTACGTTCTGTTTGAACAGTACTATCTAGAGCCAACACTCTACTTAGGGATGAAAGCGGATCGGATAATACCTTCTCCACATTCTACTTCATAATTGTTTGTCGGATTTAAGACGGAGCGGATAATACATGGATGCGGATGCGAATATGAATGTTTTTGGATGTCGAAGATGGTACGGATTCGGACCGGAGGCGGATCGGAAGGGGACTCTAAATTATCGGATGATACCTTTTCACGCAGAGAAATATATGCTGATTAAAAATTTACAGAGTATATGTATTATCACAGCAGCCACCAAGAAGTACAACCAAAACACAGAACCCAATCTTTTAAGTGATTACTCATAGCAAATAAAAAATATATGTGTTCTATATTTGAAAAATCACGTAAATATAAAAAACAAAATAAAATGTCTAAAGCAAACATTAAATATATCCTTATTTTTCTTTATTGTATGATCACTTCAGTACACGATAGGATATTGAGCAACACAGTCAAGCCCTATTATCATTATTACTAGACATTATATATTTTGGACCGATAAAATTATCGAAAAATCCTATTATGAGCATCGAATAATCTACTTCAAACTATCGGATTATCCGTATCCATCGGATTTTGTCAATACCATAATCTATATTACATCCTAATGTCATCGGATTTGGATTATTCATATCCGCTAAAAAACCTCAAATGCTCCCTCACATCCTCAAAAATCGGATTCGAATCGGATCGATTTTGGAAATTATCCACAACGGTTGCACCCCTAACTCTACTACACAAAGATCGAGAAGTGGCGCATTATTTGGGCAGTGTGGGGATCAAATGTGGAGGAAGAAGAAAGAAAGGAAGACACTCGATGGAGATGAAAGGCCACAAATTCGGGTGAGGAGGTCTCCTGTTTCACGAGAGCAACAAGTAGACAGCTCCAACATGAATGTCGTGTTCATATCTTCGCCGTCTTTTTACAGACAACTCCAACAAGAATGCGTGCATACGCACACACCTATTGTATTGCCGGCATACTCATTGCTGTCCTTCGCTCAATTGGCATGATGTGCCGTCACGAAATTTCTCCTATCGAAATGACAATGTACTTCTCATCATGCAAGGGTGTTCGAATTAATGGAATTTTCTCAAGAAAATGTTCTTGATTAGGCTGAAATCTAAAAAGAGAAGACGGAAATACAATGGCATAAATGTAATCTGTAATTCACTCATCTTCGGCTAGAGCATGGCCTTGCATCTATACTCATTACTATTCTTCTTTTTAATATAATGATACGTAGTTTTTTTCATGTTCAATAAAAAAAATAGGATTTTTGTCTGACGAACACTCACAAAATACGAATTTATATGACAGACACCTGAATTAGCCGTTTGGTCTGAGGAACACCGTGAAAATATAGTTTTGTCTGGCAGACACCGTACCAGATTAAAAAATTTATTTTAGTCAGAATGGGAGGGGAAATGACCAGTGTGCCCTTTTGACCAATCTTAAAAAACAAACTGTTCTTCTTCTTCCTCTCACTCCTGAACGCTCCGCCACTCTTCCTCCCCAGCACGATGCCAGCGTCTCCCCCGCCGGCAGCTCCGCCTCCCCGCGCCGCCCCCGGTAGCTTCGCCTCCCCGTGCGTGTCGCCCCCTGCAGCTCCGCCTCCCCATACGCGCCACCACGAGTAGCTCTGCCTTCCCCAACGTGTGCTGCCTGTGTCGCCCCTGCCCGCCTCCACTGCCCCCGTTTTAACGATGGAGGCCTCATCTCACCGATAATGGTGTCCCCGTCGTCACACGCGCCGCTCGAGCTGCAGCTCGTCCACGAGAACCTGGCGGGGTTCGGCCACGACTACGGTATGCCCTTCCACTTCGCGGCCTACAGCGTCGACACGCTCGACCCGGTCGAGCTGCTCATGCTCGCCAACCCGACCTCCGTTTGTTCCTCTCGTCGCACGCTCGTCTGGCCACGCACCACCCGTCGAGAGGAAGAAGACAAGGGATAATATTGTCATTACAGAATTGTCTTCTCTCCACTCAGATCAGAAATAGTTTTTTAATCCGAGGCGGTGTCTGCCACACAAAAACATGTTTTCGTGATATCTATGAGACAAAACGGCCGACTCAGTTGTATGTCATACAAATTCACGTTTTGTGATTGTCCGCCAGACAAAAATCTTAAAAAAAAATTACAACCGTTTAGGTTTACATTCAAAAGCCCGTCTACTGTAACCAAGTAGAAGCAGGGCATGTATCTGGAGACTCAAGTGTGCAGAGACAAATAAGGGGGAAGACGACCCGGCCGTTGCTGTCCTACATGAGTGACGGAGAAGACGAAATGGTGACGTCACCGGCCAGACGCCGTTCATCAGCGACGACGACCTGGTCGCCGGGAACGTTGGAGGTGCGTGTCTGGTGCCGGTCATGGTCAGAGCAGAGAGGGTCCAATCCAATCCAATTCCAACCGGAGCTGACCTGAGACGCCGCCGCAGCAGCTGGAAGTCTCTTGCTGACTTGAGACCAGGTTATTAAACGATGAAGCAAAGCTTCCTTTCCATTTCCACGGCCTTGCCAAGCCCGGTGGTTGGTGAGCAGCACAAGGCGTCGCGTCGCGGTGCATTGTGCAATGTTTGAGGGAGGCTTTGACGAGTATGAGCACGAAACGAAGCAAATTAAGCACGGCGCTTTGCACATACAGTATGTAGCTTCCTCTGTTCTTTCCTCGGCAGAGGGGAAGGACCGGCATGTGTGCGAATGTTTTTTCTAATGCAACCCGTGCGATATAGTTTTAGGGACGTCGGCAAATATGCTAATTTCCTATGACGGTTTTTAGAGTTTTAGGGACGAGACCCGGTCCCAATTACATTGCAAAGACCAACGACGTTTACAGTGCATTTTGGGTACAACACCTCAACCATTCCCTACGACACCTATTTAAAAAAAAAAGCTAATTTCATATATATCATTGTAAATTTCATCAATCCTGAATTCGTCATCACAAAATTACTTATCCCATACATACTATTATGTTGTAAAATTTATTTTCTTTATGTCATTTACATCATTAAATTGCTATTTTTTTTAAAAAAAATGACTAATCTACCTTACCCGTAATTAAGGTCACTAAACTAATTAACTACGGCCGGCGGTGACGGCAGTCCAGCGTACACAGCACGCGCGCGCACGCGGCCACGAGGCCAGCACACGCAGCGATCAGCGCAGGCGCGCGCGTGCACACGGCCGCGATGGCGCGGCGGCTGGGCCGGGCTAAGTGCGAGATGCGGTGCTGGCCGGGGCGAGCGTGCGTGGAGGCCGGGTCGAGTGCGAGACGTGGCGGAGGCGAGCGCGGACGCGTCTGCCGGCGAGCACGTGCGCGGCGGCGGACGAACGCAGGCGCGACGGACGGAAAAGGCGAGCGCAAGGGCGGGCGCGGTTACCGGCGAGCCAACTAGCGCGGGCGCGGCGACGGCTGAGACGTGGGCGCGACGACCGACGAGCACAGGCGTCATAGACGACGGAGACAAGCGCGGGCGCGACGGCCGGCGAGTGGAATAACAATGGTTGAAGAAGGAAGAAAGACATGGTCGTTTTTGTTTTTTCATATGATTTATTGTTTATCGATGATATATATAAGATAAAATTTGTAATCTGATGACTTATATGAGATAAGTTGTTTTGAACTGACATATTTAAAATTAAAATGTTTTGTAATAACACTGAAGAAATTATCTCTTAAAAAAAATACATTCCTACTACCGTTCAGTTAAGAAAACAGAGATTCCTAAGGTCTTGCTTCTTGGCTTCTTGCAACCTATTAACGATACTTGCACGGCCCGTCATGCATCGTCGTTCTTAAGCAGTTTCGCAGGTTATATATTTTTCCTTCGTTTTAGTTTACGTGTCATTTGTACGTGTTTTTTTATGACTACATTTATAGAATATTTCACAAATTTAGACAAATGTTTTTGTCCTGATTTAATGAATATTCAGCTAATATGTAAAATCAAAATGACAAGTAATTTAAGATAGAGAGAGAGAAAATACTTTTTTTATTTTTCTTTCCTATCCTTTCGTCCTAATCAGCATTGATTCCTTCATGGCCTGTGAGTGTTAAACACTAGTGTTTGTCGCAAAGAAAACACAAAAATGATGAGATATGGTCTTATTTCAGGACACTAAGCTTCAATATTAATATATAGTTTTAAGATTTTTTTTGGTTGACATAATGACATGATCCAGACAAGGATTGCCGGAGGTTCTTGAATAAGCTTATTGCTGTAAAAACGAAAATCTTGTACTTAGTGAGTCGCATAGGCCGCAAATGGATACAGAACCTTTGGTTCCTTTGACCTGCCTCAGCGTCAAAAAAAAAAAAAAAGGATTAGGCGCACATGCTGCATACGCAAAGCCGAACAACCACATGAATCGCGGACGGTCAAAGTGCGACAGTGCGTCACTGACGTCCATGGCCCACAGACGCCCGTGCGAGGCCGCCACCTCGGCCCACCAACTCCGGGCCCACATGCCTCATATTAATACAGGCCCGTCACCCACTCAGTCCCCTACCTATCCCACCGAGCACGGCGTCGAACACCCTGCGTGCGCACAGACAGACAAAAGCACCGGAGTCAGCAGCACACATGGCGTTCGCGCTCAAGGCCGCCGCCGCCGCCTCTATCTCCGCCTCCCCGGCCGCGTCCACCGCCGGGGCGTCGTCGTTGTCGTCGGTGGTGCCGATGCGGCGCGCTTCGATGGGGAGGGTGTCGTTCCGGGGCGCGGCGGGGCCCGTGGTCGCCGTCAGGGCGGCGTCCGTGGCGGCGGCTGCCGCCGTGGCCGAGCACAAGCGCAGCATCTCGGGCACCTTCGCCGACCTCAAGGAGCAGGGAAAGGTGAGCCTTTGAATCGCTCTCCCAGGTTAATCGGTTCTCAGCGCGATGCGGGATTTGTTAGTCACTCCATCCGTAGAGAGATTGACTTGGCTTGGGCGCGGCCTGATCCTGCAGGGTCTTTCAGTTCTTTTCTTGGTTCGTTAGCGGGGAGCGGATTCGGTATGAATGCCATGATATGGGCGGACTGAATAATGTACTGTTGTAGTATTTCCGAATGATGGGAATGCGGAATTGTTATATTACATAATTACAATAGAAATTGCTAGTGTATGGTACATAGTTTCGCCTGTATATAACTCTGTTCTTCCTACTGAGTATTGATGTATTTCGCCACCTACTTTATGTTGTTTCTTTTCCCTGCATTATCTTGAACCTATAGCAGTCCATATATTTGTGCCTTAATAGTTATGATTAACGTTCCTGAGAAGTGAGATGTGATATTCTAGTTCGTAGATCAGCTATTCACAATTGAATTGTAGACCTTGATTATCTCTTCTGACATTTCCTAAATGCCAGGTTGCGCTTGTTCCATTCATTACTGCTGGTGACCCTGACTTGGCCACCACAGCAAAAGCTCTGAAGATACTTGATGCCTGTGGTTCAGACGTGATTGAGTTGGGTGTGCCTTACTCCGACCCATTGGCTGATGGCCCGGTTATTCAGGTGAGTCAAATAGCGACTGCTATAGTTTCTATTATGTTCTGCTGTACTTGTGTATTTCTGCTCATGAACTTTTGCTTTTTCTCTGCACCATTTCAGGCCTCTGCTACACGGGCGCTAGCAAAAGGCACCACATTTGAGGATGTTATCTCCATGGTAAAGGAGGTCGTACCTCAGCTGTCCTGCCCTCTAGCACTTTTCACATATTACAATCCGATTCTGAAGCGTGGTATCCCAAACTTCATGACTATTGTAAAAGAAGCTGGTGTACAAGGTAATATGTCTTTATATTATTTCACATTAAAGCCATCCTGCTCAAACATATACCTTAGTAGAGTCCTTGTTTCATTGTGACAGTCAAGTTAATTATGTATTACTGTGTTGCAGGTCTTGTGGTACCTGATGTTCCTCTGGAAGAGACAGATATCTTGAGGAGCGAAGCCTCCAAGAACAACCTAGAGCTGGTAGGCCCTCGTATTTTAAATATGTAACCATATGTTTTACCTTCCAACATTTTTGGCTAAATAAACTCAACTGTTACCAGTGAACTCTGTATGGGAGGCCCCATTAGACTCATTTAAATCCTTGTGAAAATTATGTTATAATTATTGCTTTGCTATATCTGCAATTAAATGTGAAACTAATTGTAAACAAGTGTGGTTCCAACGTTGTGGGCATGCTTTTTTTTCTCTTATTTTCATTGGTGGTGCACTATTTGACTCACATGGTACCAGTCACATTTATTTTGTTTAAGAACAGTAGGGACCCTGGTGAAATTTATGTTTTGATAGGATAAACATCATGTGCGAAAGACCAATCAGACCAAAATACGGTTTAGGGTTCCCAAGTCATGAACTCATCATAGTACACATGGTATCATATTATCTGTTGCTGATTATGGTAGAATAACAATTTTTATCTTCTATCTATGCAGTTGGAGGTGTTTCTTTCATTATGACAGCTATTTAACAGGATTTGTTTTGCATGAGTGTGCAGGTGCTACTGACAACACCAACCACACCTAAAGAAAGAATGGAGAAAATTGCAGAGGCTTCGGAAGGATTTATTTATCTTGTAAGTGTCTACATATTAGAACTCCCTTGTTAGTTTTGAAGACATTCCTCTGATCCCTAAACAAATAGAGAGAAGAATTGTGGAGTACAATATATCGCTCAGTAAGAGCCTCTCCTACTCTGATCTGCGTTAAAACAAAAGCTCTATTGCACATTGAATCATTAGAATGTTTTTAATATATCGCTCAGTAAGAGCCTCTCCTACTCTGATCTGCGTTAAAACAAAAGCTCTATTGCACATTGAATCATTAGAATGTTTTTTTTTCAACCTATGCTGTCTCAAGTTGACAGCATATAATTAGGAAACACATGCCCGCTATGGCATACTTTTCTGAAAGAGGTTTTTGCTTTTTTTCAAAGATCTGCTTTATTGACCTGGAACATCCAAGTTTTTACTCGCTGCCTCCAGGAAGGTATCCTGGTGATAGCTGCATTTTCATTATATTACTGATCGAAAACCATAACAAAAACCGGCTAGTAGGTTCAAAAGTCAGACAGCTGATTCTTTTTTTTTAGTATCCACTTTTCTGTTTTGATTTTGCATGATAGCTAATCAGGATTCACATTACACTTTTGGAATTTTCCATAACTGAGTCCTGTTGAATAGTCAGTTGATTGTGAAGTAGATGCTTGGGATTGCTTGCTAACTTATATACTGTTCAGGTAAGTACTGTTGGTGTTACTGGTGCACGAACAAATGTAAGCACCAAAGTGCAATCTCTTCTTGAGGAGATCAAGCAGGTATGCAATTACATCTTTTCTGTTATTACATACTCCTGCATTCATTTTTTATAAGGCTCGATTTGACTTGATAGGCTTTGACCACAAGCAGGTATGCAATATATTTTCACTAGATACAAAATCATAGCCATACGATTTTACATTGAAATATAAATCTAATGCTACCACTTTGATGTCAGTGAACTCATATATTGCTAGCCTATTTATTAATAAAAAATTGCAACGTTTGAATTTCGTACCACTTTTATATCACTAAACTCATGTATTGCTAGCCTAGTTCTTAGTCAAAACTTGACAAGTTTGAATTTTGGGATATTTGTATGCCTACTTAAGGATGTTAACAAAATATATTACTTTTTGTAGGCCACAGAAAAACCCGTGGCTGTTGGCTTTGGTGTGTCGACTCCAGAGCATGTGAAGCAGGTATATGTAGTTTTTTTTTCCTACTCTGGATGTCCCCTACTCTATGCTTGTCCACTGAAATCTTTGTTTCTTCGTTGTCTGTAATTCAGATCGCTGGATGGGGAGCAGATGGTGTGATCGTTGGTAGCGCAATGGTGAGGCTATTAGGGGAAGCTGCTTCGCCTGAAGAAGGACTAAAGAAGCTAGAAGAGTTAGCGAAGAACTTGAAGTCTGCATTGCCATGAAAGGAGCATTTTCCTGAGGAAAGCACAGAAAGATTTCCCTTTTTTTTGTAGTACTCTGAATTGTAGCAATGGAAGCTTGACCTTTACCAATTTAGGTATCGGGGTTTGCTGTTGTGTGGTGGAAATAATTATATCCTTGTATTGAATGCTCTAATGAATGAATAAATTAAGGTTAAATAGCAGTACACAGGACAATATTCATATTTTTTGACTTTTTAGAAACGGGACAATATTCACATGCGTTGCACAAAAATTGTTTTCTATTGTGCCTGATGGTGATGGATGTCAACAGGAGCACGAGTAGGTGACTGAATCTCTATGCTACCAGTTTATAAACAAGACAAGCCTCATTGTCTCTAGGGATAATGAAGCAGCACGATTCTTAAACATGCCATGTCTTCTGGCCATTCTTGTTCTAATCTACAGGGATTTCTGTGTCCCTTGATCCATAAATTGATCTTTTTTAGTTTATAAAAGCCACCCGACTGCGTTTATTATGTTCACATGTGACTTAACATGAATGGACACGATAGAGAGGTGAAACATGTCTGTAGCAGTGAAGCCATGTCAGCATTGGAGAATTGAGCAAATACTTCACGTTCCATTGTACTGATGCGAATCAGATAAAGTCATCGACATACCGATCTTTGTGGTACCGTACACAGAGAGCAACTAGTACTTGTGTGTTAAAATCCGCGTGCTCTGATAATTCAGTCAACTAATAACAGTGTTACTATTTACACGATCCAACAGCCATGGCAACAATTGATTACATGTCCAATTAAACATCTTATTAATGGGAGAAAGATATGTGACGACCAAGAAAGCAAATCAAACTTCTATCTTTGACTCCTAGGAAGACAAACAATGCATTTGTTTGATTCAAAACTCAAAACTTTGTATTTAATTGGTGAGATCATTGTATATTGTGTTGCATCTGTCAGAGCTGTGCAATAACAAAAAGTTCATAAAAGGAAATCCTATCGCATAGGAAAGGGCATATATTAAGGTTAATATAAATATATTTAGTTCTTTACCATGATATAAGAATTGAGCCTGGCCACACCTTTTTCAGGACTTCGAGTACGTGGTAGAAATATATTATTTGAATCATGAGGAGAAAAAAAAATGATTCTTTTATGCTACATTCGTAGTTGGTATGTAAAACCTTGAAGAAGGCAAGGTACAAAACAGATGACACCCACTCTTGAATGAATCCTTTAAAAATGAAGATGGTTAATTATTTAGAAATTAAAAGGATATTATGAGGCTGCTAAACACTGGTAGAGCGTTAAGCCCATCTGGCTGTTGTACGGTTTTGTGTGTACAATGGCTTTGAATAGGATTCTAACAAGAACGATTAATGGATATAAAATTGTAAAGGAAAACTTTGAAGGTCTAACATTGTAGAGAGTACAAAAACAACATCAACAGAAAGTGCAATATACCATATGAAAAAAATTGAGACTTATTATAGGTTAGTTGATGTTACCAAGTGAAATTATTTGATATATCTGGGTAGTCTACAATTCCAAAGTTTCAATTGAACAATATGGTTTTTTATACATGAATTTTTGTATTATTAATTAGAAGATGCATGATGTCCACATAAAAGAAGCGAGGCATGTTTCGTAGCAGCAAGGTGCAACTCTTAATCTTTTCTGAAACTTAATGAATCATCCATATTATCAAGGGAAAATTATCTATCGGACACTAGAAAGATGCGGATTTGGGCGTAGCATACCGCACAATTGTTATTTGGCTCCAGCACACTCCAAAATCATGATTTTTAGCTGTGGCACACTGTCTCGATTATAATATTATTTTTGGTTGGGAGAGTGGGTGAAAAGACCCTTTTGCCCTTGGTTGATTTAGATTTTCTTTTCTTTTCCATTTTTTTTAGTTTTCATTTCCTTCCTCCTCAGTCCTCACCGCCTGCCCCTGATTGTCCCCGACGGTCACCGTTGCCCGTCGTCCCTAAGGCAGAGGAGCAGCGAGGTAGCCCCTCCCGCTGCCGCGCTCCCGTTGGCGCCGTCGCCCACCCTCGGCAAGTGTCTGCCATCGCCGACCGCCGCCCCTAGGGTAGAGGAGCTCCGGCGAGGTAGCCCCCTCCCGCCGTGCTTCCGTCGGTGCCGACACTCGCCCTGGCACGTGCTCGAGTCGTCGCCCGCTCCCACCCGGCACCGTCGCCCGCGGTTGGAGGCGGCCACGGCTCCCGCTCCCGCTCCGTCAGCTGCTCGACTCCATCCCGCCGCCGCCTCGCGCCATTGCTCCGCGCGCTCGCCTCCCACCTCAACCCGCTCCTGCTCGCTGCCCTCCGTCGCGTTGCTGGTCCTCTGCTAGAGGGGAGGCGTGGCCCGCTCCCGCTCGCCGCCCTCCTCACCCGAGGTGCTTGGCTTGCCCCATCGACGGACTTGGGGAAACGGCGAGGAGGGAGAAGGGGATAGGGGCACTGATGTCATTTTGAAAAAATTATCTCCCCTCTCCTAGCCAAAAATAATATTATAATCGAGGCAGTGTGCCACAGCTAAAATTCACGATTTTGGAGTGTGCTGGAGCCAAATACCGATCGCACGGTGTGCTACGCCCAAATCCGCATCTTTCTAGTGTCCCACAGACAATTTTTCCTATTATCAATTTATGTTGTCCATTGTTGTATATTTCGTGTTGGTTCCCATAACTAGGATTCAAGATAAACAAATATGAGAGGAGGAAATCAAACCAGCAAAATATAAACCACATATAATATATACTATGTAGAATAAAATTAGCATTAATATTTTGTAAATATCAATCTACGAACATTGGTTCTTTTAATGGGACCTCGACTATGCCTTGGCAAAACGTCACAATATATTCCCTCACTTTCTTTGAGATAGAGCCCCTATTTTATAAGCACATTTTACCACAGGAAACACATATGCTAATTATTATTACATTTTAGCAAATGGGAGGTCAACATATACTGGTATACTTGTGGATAAGCTACAATAATTAGTGTGAGGTGTGCACGTTTATGTTTCCAATGGCCTTTTGAACAAGTGGAGCTTTTTATCTAGTTGGTAATAGGAAGCTCATAAATGGACAAGTTTAATATATCTGTATTACTCTAAAAAAAATAAGTCACAACAATATCATGTCGTATCCCATGTCTCACAGAATATAAGACTATGTTTGGATGTAGATATTGAGCCTCAGAATTCGGAATTAGCATTGGTAGCTACAAATGCCAGCTGTTTGGATGGCATGGAATTTGTAATTGGAAATGAACCCCAATACCACTAAACCAGCATTCATCCTACTCTCCCTCCCTCATCCTCAATACCGAGCCGAACTCCTATGTATTTACTAGAACCGCATATCCGCACCCCCCCTTGCGTGCCCCCCTCCTGTCTCCTGCTCATCACCGGCACACCCCCGTTCTTACCCACACGCAGTGGCGGCCGCAACTCTCTTTCTTCCATGTGTCCCTCCACGTGAAACCGAGCAAGGCGGGTGGAGGCGTGGTGGCGGCACAAGGCCTTGGGTGTGGCGGTGGTGGTGTGCAGACGCAGCCCCGATAGCATGGGAGGCAGGATAGAACGTCGAGGTGGAAGGAGGAAGAAGGGGAAGGAGGAGGAGGAAGAAAAGGAGCTGTGAATTTTTAATTCTACATCATTTTCATCCAAACATAAATTGATATTTGCCCCTAGGTTGAATTCCATCTACATCCAAACAATCGTGTTGGTATTGAACTCATTTCAATTCCTAGGCTAAATTAGTATTTGAATCAATCCAATTCTAAATCCAAACGGAGCCTAATTGGATATGCACATTATTTCTATTGTCAAATAGAAATCTCAAACATTGGACTTTTAAGTTTAACAGAAAGTGCTAGTACGTGCCGCTAAACCTTGGAATGTACTGCAAAAGTCAGTGTGTCCAACACTCTTCATGATATATAGAGTGAGGAGCATACGAATGCAGTTGGTTCAACCCAGTTTGGATTATTACCAACACGTGTTAAAACGCACAAAAGAAACAAAACTTATACATGACGTCACTCTAAAACCATGGTCTTTGCTATACCTAACTTCACTTTCTGTTAGCCTTTTTCGTTCCTTCTCAAACAATATTACTTGTCGGCTTGGCCATTGTCACACCGTGCGTGCAGGATACCTATTTCACGTTGAGCGCGGGAGCATGCACTTTTACCAATCTAGAAATTTCTGTGGTCACAACCGAGGCCCAACACTAGATAAGTATGGTTGGAGAACAAACTTGAAATCCTCAGTTTCAAGCATATCTCATTGCCATGAGTCCACAGGTCTAGGCAAACCTAGCTGGATCTTTGATCCCTTCCATCCTTGCTGTTGTAGTCCCTCGTAAGCCAACTATACCATCATCTCATTTCTTCCTAGGAATAAAGAGTCACATCTTTCGATTGGAAGAAACCTTCCATTTAGCACAAATTTAGATAGAAATAAAAAATCATTGTTCCAACAAGTGATGGATCATTCCTTCTCTGTGGATGAGGTCCCCACCCTACAATTACCGATGCAACCTGATGTAGATGATGATTGTGGCCGTGTTGCTGCCTGTGAAGATACATCAGGTCAAGATGCAATAAACCGGAGCCCCTCAGAGTGGAGCTTTGAGAGATTACTAGAGGAGGAGCTGATGGGCAGTACGACTCCGCCTGTGGACTCTAGTGCTTCAGTGTTTCACATTGAACCAGTGTCAGATGCGGTGGAGGTGGAGCCTGCAACCATGACGGTGGATGGAATGGCGGACCCTGTTGAGTACAACGCCATACTGAAGCGAAAGCTGGAAGAGGACCTTGCGGCCATCGCCATGTGGAGGGTATGTGCCCTGCCTTATCAGATATTCTTTTTCTATAAGCTTTCAATGTAGTCTTGTATATATTTTTAGTTTTGTACATTTGTTAGCAGAATTTATCTTATGTCCAGTTGCACGTGCACTCACCGGCCTCTATTTGAGAAAATATGAAGTACTATGAAGTACTGATGTCAATTATAGGACATCTCTATGTTTGGATTTTTGTCAAATTTACATGGCCCACACAGATCGAGATCAGTTAGTTCCAAGCAAGTGGTTGTCTGCTGTGTAATAGCCACATCATCGTGCGTCTTAATTTTTTATGCCTACAGACACAATCGAGATGTTTTAGTATATATTGGACACTTCAGTATCTACTTGGATTTTATCTTGATGTTCTTACCCATGAGTATCTCTTAAACAGTGTTGAAATATATAGCAAGAAAATTCTAGCAAAACTAGGAGTGAAAGTGAATTTCGTAGTTTAGGTTCAGTGTTACAAAGCTAATGGAGCATGTATGAAAATTTCAATTGATTTCCATGTTAAACTTAAGAGAATAGCTTAGTTGACGTATAGTCCACACGTACAACATTTCAATAGTATTAGCTAGCTATGCAACTGCTCATGTTTTTTCTTTCTTCACATTTCGATCTTTCAGACGCTCTGTAATTCGAAGTTGTAAAGGTCTAATGCATTTTAACTTCAAATGTTGATATAACTATCCACAGGCATCTAGCGCAGTGCATCCAGAAACTTCTCAAGGCTCGTATGCTTACAATGGAGGTATTACATTGTGCATGATACACCTTCTCATTACTACATTATAAGGCAAAAATACACATTAAAAGGAAATATTATTATGTTTTAAGCATTGATTTTTTTTCAAATGACATAAATCTAGTTCTTCATTCGTATTTAGGGAGCAGAAACCTGGGGCGGAACAAGTTTAGAAACGACAGAGAACATCTTCGTTCGTATTCCAAGCTACCTGCTCGATCGTCCTCATCACCATCAGATGATGACGACTTGGATGGAGAAGTAGAGATAGTGGGATTTAGGATGCATGATTCAGAAAAAATGAAGAGAAGGTAATATGTGCTATAGGTTCATGTGGCATGCCTCTTTTGTGTGTCCACATTTGACATCACGTAATAATAGGGGAAGGTAATTAGGATGAGTGCAGCATGTGAAAGCAATCAAGTAGCATGGGTGCTCAAATTCATAGGAAATTTGCATTAATACCAATCTGCAAATAATTCTGCAGAAACACATTACACTGTCATTTATATAATCCTTGACTTTCATGATCTATTAACTTATTTCAGGAAGGAATCCAACCGGGAGTCAGCCAGGCGCTCTAGGACCAGAAAGGCAGCTCGTATGAAGGACCTAGAAGACCAGGTGTGACATCTAAATCACTTCAGTCTTTGCTTGCTTGATGAGCGATGAGTATGAATGCTGCTTAATGGTATCAGGTGGCACACTTAAGGGTGGAAAACTCTGCATTGCTGACGCGTCTTGATGGTATAAATCAGAAGTACAAAGCTTCTGCCATTGACAATAGGATATTGAGAGCAGGCATGGAGACCCTACGAACAAAGGTATAACACTCTACTGATGTGTAAGTTTCATGCGCAATGTGTCAAATACACCGAACCCTAAATTAAACTTGGCAAAAAGGGTAAGATCCTGATTTGATCGTAAATTACAAACTTACTGACTACTGTTACAGCATTGCACGTATTTCTCTTTAATTATGAAGTAAACAAGATTTTGTATTGGATCTGTTAAGATGAAGGTTATTGTTCACTTGCTTGTAAACATATAAAGCACACTGGATTTTCTAATCGATGAACTTCTGAATATTCTGATTCAGATTACTTGCGTCGTTAACATGTAAGCTGCTGGTTGCAGGTGAAGATGGCGGAGGACACCATAAACAGGCTCATCGGCACAACGCCATCCTTCAACAGTCTGCCCTTCGTTGGCTCTCCATCTCATGCCACCCCTCCTGCTGATCCTTCAGTGCCCATCCTGGACAACAACATCATCACCACAAACAACTACTTCGTCGCCACTTCTGATGCCAGGGTCAACAACAGCTACATGCCCAGGGCAGATCCATCGCCGTTGCAAGCCGAGGATGTTGTCAAGGAGAGCTCCAACACTATGACGATTAATGGAATAGCAGCTTCGCATTGTGTGACGGACATGGAGCTTCTCCAGGAGATGGTTAGCGCCATGCCAAGCACCTCCTCTGGTGATGGAGCCGCGCAGTGGGAGTCCGCGCCGTTGGTTCTAGACGAAATCATCACTGACTCCGACATAGAGGGACATGAAGATCCACTTGGGAACATGGAGATCTTGGGGTAACTGAAACTTGACAAAGACAGGTTTGTTGTTTTTGCGGAGAGTTTTGATCTTGGGGTAACTAAAACTTGATAAAGACCGGTTTGCTGTTTTTGCGGAGATTTGTGGTTTCCATGCTTCCTGAAACTGCTGAGGATACATATTTGCGCGATTGTTTCTGAATAATAAGAACATTTTTGTATCCATAACATTTGGAGGTGATTGAAAATTAATAAATGTTCTGTTTTGCTCCCTATATTTAGAAAGTTCCTAATATTAGATTTGTTTTTTTTTTGCATATATACAAGCCCCCATTTGGTTCAAAGGATTTTAATAGGAAAATCATAGAAATCCAAGGTCCTTTGAAACGTGCACTGTACATATATTTTGGTTATACGGAGATTTTCTATCAAACCCATTTCACAACCAAAAAGAAAAATGCACTCCCACCTCTTTTAGTTTTTCCATTGTCATTTTGGATCCACGCAGATCAAAGAGATAATAGAAAGAGTGACAAGATCAAGGCAAATTAAAGAGATAACAAAGAGAGTGACAAAGAAGAAGGCAAAAAAAGAAAAGAAGAATCAAAATAGAACAACTTCTACTCATGGAAGAAGTTTCCAGTGAGATACCTGTCGATGATTAAAATTGAGATTCTATAAAAAGTTTTAGGGTCTGCTTGGTTGTAGGTTATACCACGTTATGGACGCCTCCGTCATAAAATATAGCGTGGATTTCTGTCACCACAGAGTGTGCCGCGGATTTCTGTCGCCGGCGACAGATTATGGTGAGAATAACACTGTTTTCTGCTTGCCGCGGATTTCTACTGCCACAGAGTATGGTGGTGAGAATAATACTGTTTTCTGTTTGACGAAAGCAGTTGAAGTGCGCAACCAAATGATAACCTTTTACATATGAACCACAAGACAAGCGGTGTCTGCAAACCAAGGTTACCCCTAGTTTTTCAAACTGAAAATTCTGATATAAACAGATTGCGTGGAGTCAAGCCCAAGTATCATACTCCATAGATGGATTATCACTAAACTAAAACAAAAAACAAAAAAAAATTGTCTTTGATCAAACAGATAGAAAGGGGATTTGCTTTCTTGAAGTATTGGTGTGTTTTGTGATAAGGATAAAACACTTTTGGCGCTAGTGGCAACCGGCAGCAAAGCAATATCTTGAATCAGCAATGTTTATTTGACCGATAAAATCTCATAAACGACATATTTATGTGCTCTTTTGCATTTGAAATCCGTGTGATTAAATCAGTGAAACAAGATCAAAGTTGATCCAACCACTAGTCAGCATTCTGGCGTACGTGTCCAGTTTCTGGCCCCGCACGTTCGAGCTCGAGCCCAACCCCCACCCCCATCCCGAGTCCCGACTCGACCCCCGCGACCGCCGCTGCCGGAGGGGAAAAGATTTGGATTCAGCGGAGAGAGGAGTGAGGTGAAGAGAAGGGTTGGCCGCCGGCCGCCGCCAGAGCATGTCGTCGCTGGGGACATCGAAGGGGGTCCTGGAGATCGCCAAGTTCGGCGTCTACGTCTCCGTGCCCGTCGCGCTTACCTACCTCGTCGCCACTGACTCCAAGACCCTCAAGAAGCTCATGGGCCTCGTATGTCCTCTTCTTCTCGAATCCCCTCCCTTTCTCTTCTCGTTCGTTGTTCTAAGGTGCTCCTTGCTGATCCTGGTGATCGGTTTCTTGGCACGGACTAATCAATATTGGTAATACGCGGCTTAGCGGCTTGCTTAGAGGTTCTTTGGTATGGGATGTGGCTTAAAATTAGGACCGATTTAGTACGCGACTTGCTTGGAAGTTCTTGCCTGTGGGCTGTGGCTTAGGAGTTGGACCGATTTGGGATCTATGGCTTCAAGTCACATCCGTGTCGAACATTTGGGAATGCTAGGGTTTAGTTGAAGAACTAAAAGAGGGAAAAAGGAGGCGACTTTTGACCTGAATTGGCATTGGATAGTGAATGGTAACACCGTCAATAGAACTGATGTGGTTTAGTTTGGCATGTTTTCATCTTACTAGTGCTTTGATTGACTTATCATTCGGACAAATGTTGGATGTCATCTTGACCTCATCATGTACCATTAAGCATATTGAAAATGGCAATGATGTGGCATGCGTTCAGATGAAATATAATAATTATCTTGAATAAGAACCACGGTCATGAACATTTCATTGGCATTATTACTTCAGAAAAAATAAATGATCCCTTTGTGACTGTTTCCATTCTCTCTCGTTCAAACAAGAAAAATAGTAGGCAATATCAGTGTTATGCTAACCTGACCTGTGAATTGAATGGTTTCATTGATGAGTGCAAGAACTAGGCAGGAGTGTGTGTGTCCATTAGGACAGATCTTCAACCAGTTATCTGCAAAAATATTCTTCTGTTCATTGGATCACAAAATAGCCATGTGTTACTATCTTTATCACTCAGTAGCTCCTCAGCAGATTATTTCCAGCAATTGTTTCATTCATTGATCAACACATGAGTAACAATTAACTAACCATGTTTGCAACTATAAAGCTTTGAGATGACTATATTTGTGCACCCGTTACAGCGTCCTTATGTGGTTTATCCTCCGGAAGGTCCACGGCCTCCACCTCCAGAAGAACTGCGTGAAAGAGCTCGGGAGATAGCTCGGAAGAGGCAGCAGAGTTGAATGGAAGGCTGCCCCTCTAGGCATTTGCGACTAGAGGACATCACAGACCATATATCTTGCTCTCAGAATCTTGGATAAAGTAGACATGCCAGTATGTTACTTCGGAGGATGTTGATATTGAACAGTATGTGGGCGTGATCTGTAACACCATTTGGTGGTATTGTGGTAATAATACTCAAGTGGGTTGTAGTTATGAGGTTCTTTGTTTTGACCTGTGAGAGATGATCAACCACCAGTCTCTGTGCTTGTTGAGAGCCATTTCGTATGGTCCTGTCAACTACTTCTATTCGTACAGAATGACATAAAGGTTCTATTTAATCAGCAACCCCTTGATCTGAGTTCGAACAATTTTCAAAGAATACAAATTTTTTCTTTTCGAAATGAATGTATGGATATTCCGGTTGGGTCACATATTTACAATAGAAGCTTTACATCATTTGCAGCACCCGTCTTTTGAATTGCACTGGAGCTGTAAGAAATCTGTGATCCATTGACTTGAGAACACTTAAATGACGCCCAGCCAACAGGTAGGTTATGTACATGTTATCATGAGTATATTTTTGAGGAATCAGTCAGTTCGTGGATGGTTGGCGTTTCTGTAAGACCCATTGTACAGAGGCAGCAATGTCCGGCCAATGCCTTTCCTTCCACCGAGACAACGCCAATAAATTGCCACAAATGAAAGCATGGCAACAATTGGGATTGCCCATCTGTGCCAGATGAAGTGGTAGTATTAGCGCACTAACAAAATAGAATAGTAGCAAAGATTGCATGAGCGCTGTAGGGTTGAAAGGTGGAAGACCGGAAGAGAGCTTGCCTGTCAAGATCAAGAACAGGGCTGTACACAACAGTCTCCCATGACGAGACAATTACTTGCCAGACAGGGTTGTAGTACAGGGCCTCTGAAGACCAGAACAGCCTTGTGTACGTTTCCAGGAAGGCGAACATGACCCAAGCCGCAATTTCAAGTAGGAGAAACTTGAGGACAAAGCGCCCAATGATAACCATGACTAAGGAGAATATCACCAGCCAGTTGAAGAGCTTGGAGTTATACTCCTTGATGAAAAGAGCACGAGACCGTGCAAGCATCTGGAAACATGAACAGAAGAAAGAATTGGATTCAGTTATCCATTGTCAGGATAGGACCCTGTCGATGTCAGCATTGGGCATCTATATGTGCCAGCAAGAATGAATTGCAACTAGTTCGACACCGTTAGCTACCTGAATGAATTGCTTTGAGAATAGAAAAGAATAGCCACAAAGAAACACGATGATTGTAATGAGTCATCAGCAACTTGACTGGGAACTTTATGTAATGTAGTGCATAGCACCATCCAACAGTTAAAAGGTACTCCTCCAGTCTGAAAATTTGTCGTTTCAGACAGGGATAAACAACTACAAATGAAGTACGGTTGCTTGTCTTAACGTCAGCAATAAAAAATGGAGGAGTATTTTTCTATTTTATTCTTGGGCAAAACATACTGTACACCTAGTACATCTGAGCATGGTGCATATGCCTAAAATCCATGGTTAGTCATGATCATGATTTAATATATCATAAGTTCAAAGAGATAACCTTTGACAATCGACGTTCGTAGCTTTCCTTGGCAGGCCCCACACATTCCGTTTGAAAACTTTGATTGCAGAGAAGAAATCCTGCATCAAATTTTGCCATGGACGGAAGCTTCAAGACTTGAAGGCGTTCCATTTTATCTTCACACTCTGAGAATCGTGCTTCGCAAAGCTTTGATGACTGATATTCATTGGCTTGGCCAAAGCTTCTGAAGACCTAAAAAGAATATCCAGTTAGATACATTGAAGATATTATCCATATTGCATAGGCTTCAAATGACATAAGATCCTAATAAAAAGATAGAAATGCTTGTTTGCTCTTGTGCTTTGGTTCTTCGGGGTTTCATTCCTAGTCTACCCCAACTTGCTTGGGATTAAAGGCTTAGTTGTTTTTGTTGTTGTTGTTGTTGTACAGAATGAAATGCAAAATTATAATGCTATCATAGGATCAATGGTGATGTCAGGGAAACCTTTTCAATATCTTCATTGAGCTTCATGGTGGACTGTGCAGCATGATGTTTACCAAAATGCTGCTTGTCAAAGAGCCTTCTAGCTTCATCTTTTGCTTCCTCATGAAGCTGATGAAGTTTATCTACTGATACTGGCAGACCCGATTTTCCCATTCTTTCATTGTACACCTTCAAGCACCTTTCAAGAATAGCCTTATTGAAAACTTCAACAAGCGACCCCGTTGATGGAATTTCACCTTTATTTAAAGCCTCAAGTATCTAAGACAAAAGGAAAGTTTCAGACAATATTTATAAGGATGCATTAAAATATTGATATCAGTAACGACCGCTCCAAGAAGTATTACCTGCCCTAGAAAGGAGACAAACTCCTTACCATTTAGGGTTCTTCCCTGCACAATTTTTGGTTTTACCATGGACGTAACAATTTGTTTCAGTTGATCCCTCCTTTGTACATACAAGGGATCAAGTTCCTGGTCCTCCATATCACATAGTTGTGTCCTTTGCAGATGAGGCTGTGAATGAATTATCAAAGTGAATTCACATCGAGTGTAGAATAATATTAAATAATTGTACAGAATGTTATGACATACTTCCTCTGTTTCAGTTGTAGCAAATTTCAGACCAAATAAGGAGCTGCGGCAAATTACACTAGCACCTATAATAAATATATCACAATCTTTTTTCAAAGCTGCCATTAACTAAGATTGACAGCATTGGTGAGAAAGAGGGAGGTCAATTGACCTCTAAAAGTGCTTTGGAATGTGAGAGGAGAGCCATTTTGAAAGAGCCACAGGCCGTATATAGCTATTTTGAAAGAGCCACAGACCTCTAAAAGAGACACAGGACGTATGTAGCTTCAAAGACCAAAAGTCAAACATGTTGCCCCCGCACCAAGATGATGGTGATGGCTTACACTTTTGACAAGTTGACATAAATTTCATGCAATTAACAATACGTGTACTAAAGTGACATATTTGTGAACCCAACAATACACATCCGTCAATGCTGTTAATGGTTGATGCAGAACATGAAAAACATAGAATTTCACCATTCCAACACACCTGTGGCAAGCTAAAAGCCGTACTGTTATCTCCCATAACCGCCAAAGAGTCTCTGATTTGGTTTATCTGGTATAGCAAGAGCGGTTGTTCAATCAATCTTGCATTTCATATCTTCAAATTAATAACATGTAAGTTGAAAATTGTACCTCATCGATGTATTTCTCTCCTGCAGCAATGAACAAAAAGGTATATTGAGTTCAGCTGTTTTCTTATTGGGTTGAGTTCAAGTGTTGTTAAAATATATCCAGAGCTGAAAGTGCAAACAATGCTAAGTGCTTCCACAGAAACACAACAAAATAAAAATAGTTAGCAAGATAACTTCAACTACCATTGTTGTTCGGCACTTGTTGGAGAGCTTCATCAACCATCTGCTGTACAGATTTTCCTTCTGCATTATGGAAGCTAACGTCATTAGAGAAAGTTCTATAAATCTGTGATGCTCTCAGGAACAAATTACCATGTGAGGTCTACAATACATATTCGGTACTTTATATTGTAAGTACCATTGTAAAAACTGCCTCAACAAGTCAGTTACTTAATCGAGCATCAACCAATTAATTTAAAGGAATGAACACTATGAACTCAGTCCAAACATTATATTCATCCTGCTAGTCAGAGAAATATCTAATTTGTATTTTTCAAATCACGTTCAGTGCTACTTAATCTAATGAAAACATGAGGCCAAAGTGATGATATCCAAGCTATTAAGACCATAATCGGTGGTTCATAACAGGGACTAATTTATATAGAAACAAAAGGTATCAATGACTAAATTTGTAGAGTTGCTCCGTTTGTCTATCCAAAATATAGTGAAGGTATATCAATATCATATCCTAGAGTGAAGCCTTGAGCAGATTGCCACATTAACAACAGAAGGAGATCAGGGGAGTATACCCTGCAACTAGAATTCTGATGATTTGATCCTTGACCAACCTATATATCTATGTCTAATTAATGCCAAAACATTTACAGCATGATACAAACAAACTGTTCATTTGAAATAAAGGAAGAAGAAACAAACTTACGGAGGAAGTCTCTCTGAATCAGCCACAGAAGTTTTGCTGGTTCAAAAGCCACATCTTGCCCCTGCAGAGAAAAATAACATTTATTTATACATATATTAATTATATAATTTTGAGATTTAGTTTAACATAATATTACCTTGACTCTATTTTCAACAAATTTGATGAAGAAAAAAATGAAAATATGTTAGAATAAAAGGTACTTCTTCGAATTGAAATCTCCAATCAGGAATGAGAAGCAGCCAGCAAGCAAACCTTCCATAGAATTCTTCAGCAAGTTCAACAGCAAATGAAAGTTTTGATATATCAGCTTCACGAATCTGTCACGAAAAGAAGTAACATTAACACCTACCAAATGAAAGTCGATGTCTATTAGTGAGGGAACCATAAGACATAAAAAACTCACTGTCTCAGGAAGATTGTAGATAAGAACAGAACTTAAAACAGTCGCCAAAGCAAATATTCTGCAAAAAGGGGAACACAATCCAGCATAATTACTGCCACATTCAAACAAGAAAATTATAATTCAGAATTTTAGTAACACAACAAACCTATCATCATATACATTCGATTTCCCAACACTCTCAAACCCTTCAGTGTCCAGATATAGGACAGACACTTTGGTACCATCAACATCCAACTCAACAGGGGCACCCCAGACCCAAATACCTGGAAAATGTAGATCCGTGAGATATCATTCAGATATAAGTACATTGCATAAGTGTAGTCGGCAGGCTACCTCACCTTTTGTTTTTGTATCCCTCATGTGCCCAACTCCAAAACCTGCATACAAAATTTATAACTCCAACGTCCCAAATACTGTGTTTTCTGAAGCATGAGTTTAAGGATGAAAATTGATAAGCTTGGTATACCTTTATTACACGATAGGGAGAGAAGCTGGTTGAGAAGAAAGGATTTTCCAGATCGATATGGTCCAATAATCTGATATGAAAATCACAGGACAAAAATCAGCTTGTACTAGGATTGACATATACAAGGAATTAAAAATTTTGAATTCACTTGAAGTGCAAGTCATCCAAATAATAAATTTCATACATACAGAAACAGCCGCTATTGGAGTTTCAATCCTTTGAATTGCCTCCAAACCTTCTTTCGCGAGACGGAGTTTCGTATGACCATAGTCTGGCTCCACTATTGGAAACCTGTGCAGCTACATTTAATCAAAAGTCTAATAGCTAAAATAGAATTCAACAATCTGTCTAATGCAAGCTACCAGTACTCCTGTTTCATCTATTTTCCATCCTTTCTGATTTATAAAGGAAATAAATGACAGGACTGTTGAACAATGCTAACTAGGACCATCGATGTTTCACTCCCGTTCACTCAGAGGAGCAATCGTTTCTAGTATAAGATTACAGAGCAATATGAAGATTAGTACCCTGTACTATCTGCTAAAATAACATAATGTCTCATTTCGATGGATCATACTTGGATATGTTGAGAATATTAAGCATCTTCTTGTAATCACCCATGTATGACCTGTTCATTGATTGTTAAGTTTCCCCCCAAGCCCCAAAAAAAAACCCATAACCTTGACAGATTATTCGTCAGACATTCCATAGCGCCACCATTGATGGATGAAAGTTCAGCAATGTGCATCAGAATACCGCAGAGTGCTAGTAGCCACTCCACATTTGACATGATCATACCCACTTGGCTCCGCAGCCATGCGTCACCAACAAACTGTTCCCCATCCTTAAGTGACAAACATGATTCATATACAGTTGCCAGGATTAACCCAAAACCAGATGCGAATGACAAATTTCTGGATTTTGAGCTGCAATGCTGCATAAACGCCGCATAATACGCATCGGACGCAGGGACGATTGACCCGGCGCTGACATTTGGGTCTTGTTCGTATCGAAAACATTTGGGTCTGCCTAATGAAACGGTGCGGCCATTGCAATCGGAAACTGAAACTGAACGCAAGCCCTGAATGCAGGAAACACGAAGCATAAGAGAAACATTTCCAACTTACGCGCGCTCAAGGTCGACGGCACCGGCATCCCCTGCCGCCGCCGCCGCCGTCACCGCGGCAGCAAGCAACAACGCCACCGCCACCCGCAGAGCCGCCGGCGCGCACTCCCGCTGCCCCATTCTCCGCCGCTCCACCAAACCGGATTCCCTGCCGCGGCGTCTCCGCCCAAACAAATGGCTGATCGATCTCCTCCGGAATGGCTGCAAGCGAAGGCAACGAACGACGGCTCTTCCTCGGGAGGCTTCGATCCAGACAGGGGAAGGAAGGGAAGGAAGGGAAGGGAAGGAGAGGTCCCGGGCCAACAGGGTGATATAGGCCGCGCTCGCGGGGGCGGTGGCTTTTGCTTGGCGCGGGGGAGGAAGAAGGCGTGGCGGGCGAGGCGACGGGCGGGAGGAAGAGGCCACCGGAGGGGAAGCCCGGATTCCATTACTGTATGTGATTTCGGTTTGGGGGGCGGGGCTTGTTTCCACGTGGCAGGTCAATGCCAGCTCGGACGCGTTCCCGGGCCCAACGTGGCAGATGAGGAGGCGGGGGTCGTGATGGTGGATTGGGCCTACATTGTCAGTTGTAGGCGGAGTGGCCTCGGCCCAAAACTTATCTGGATGGACGTGGATCGAGCCGGCCCAGCGTATTTTCGACCCGGCCCACAAAATCGAGTCTGATGTAGCCCGTGATGCCTCCACATGTACTACCGAAACATGATTCTGATTCTGGGTTTCTCGTTGCTATTTTTTTTTCGGGTTTGAAGAAAATCAACAGTGTGGAAGGCTTAAACTCGAGTTCCCGTAGGAGTTACACTAGGAAAGAATTAGGAGAACCGTGAAAGAGCACCTACTAATAAGGAAGCAGAGGGTCAGCACGAGTGTTGGTAAACCGTAAAGCGTGATCATTGCTTCCGAGGATTATTACCTTCCCTAATGGCCAAAGCCAACGTAAGCCTTCTCCAAGCACGAAGCTCCCCACGGCCGAGGCAGAGGCATTATACGTGCGCATCAAACGCGACGCGCAAACATGCGGTTTTTTTTTTTTTTTACCGTTCCTTGTGTTAACTTTAGCTCGCCGCCCTTGGTTAGATTCGGTGGTTGTCTGCTCTGCTCATCGAGAAACTGAAATAAACATGAACGAGTGAGTGGACAGTGCAGACGCAGTCAGTGGCGGACACAGGATTTTTACTTTGGGTGTATATATTTCAAAGCAACCTAATGATTATCTTATAATAAAAGTTTAGAACCTAATAAGTTGTACTTTAGATAAATCATAATCAATAAAATTCTTAAAACTAATATGTTTGTTCAAAATTTTGAGCTAAAACTTGATTTTATTCCAAATTTTTATTATATAACGTATTATACATACAATATATTGGATTTTTTTAAAAAAATTAGGTGTACATTTGTACACCCTTGACCACATACTGTGTCCGCACCTGGACGCAGTACGAACTCTGAGAAAAGAGAAGCTGAAGGTGAGCTTGCACGTACGTTTGCAGTCCACGAGGATCCATGCCATGTTTCGAGTAGAGGAATATAAATAACCGGAGTAGGAGTACCGGACCGAGGAACGTGTAAGAAAAATTACACAGCCTTGGCTTCTTACTAGTATCATGAACGAGCGCAGTGATCCTCACAGCTTTGTACAGCATAAATTTACAGATGAGCTTTGTAACTTTCCACTAAAAGGAGGAAAACGAATTCATTGGGTGAGCTTCGCGATGTTGTTGACCTAGTCATAGTATGTACAGTAAGGAGGGCACGATCTTGTAAAGAAAAATAAATACGGTGTGCTACGACTACGATGTAGGAGTAGTTGAGAGAGTTCCATAAAGATTACGAAAATAATCGCTGTGTTAAGCATCATGAGGCTGCCTCTGAACTCCTAGAGTTGTACTACTACATCAGAGTGTGTAGGCCGACAGGAGGTTTTTGTTTACCTTTGGATCGCTTCGAGACGTCCGAGTTGCTTGTAAACAGTAACACTAATGCGCTGTAAAAGTTTTCGGTCACCGTTTTCAAAAGAAAAACGAATTATGAGGACATTTAACTTGTCGTGATCCTTTGATAATGGAACTAACTCCCTAAAAAATGATCCTTTGATGTTTCTCAAAAAAAAAAAAAAAAGATCCTTTGATAAACTCGTTGAGAGAAGGGAGGTGCATGCAGATGAGGGAAGTAATCGTGTCTCCGTCTGGTAAGTTGAACTAACAGTCGCGCTGACACAGAAATGAAGGGGATTAATTAGAGGGAGCGCTTCGATGGTTCAAGTTGCATGTAAAACAGTAATAATCTGGCGGTAAAAGTATCAGCGGGTAGACCGTCAATGGTTGTACTGGTAGTGCGCTGTGTCAATGCCGTTGGACTTGGGAGATGCAAGAAAATCTTTTACCGCGACTGCGTGCGCAGTGCCAGTGGCGAGGAAAACCCGAGGTGAGTGGGCGCGTGGTGGGACTGGGAGGACGAGAGCACAGCACAGCACGGCGTGGCCGAGGGGCGTCGTCAATGCACCATCCGCACGCGCGCGCCGGCCTCCGCGCCTCCCGAGACGGCACGAGCGGGGCGCAGTGAAACCGAGAGGGAGCTTCACCGAGATTGGAACTGTTTTTTTTTTACTGTGCCACTCGTGCGCTGTGACAGACTGACAGTGATCCAGTCCTCATCAGTTCACTGTTCGTCCGCTGCTTCCTCAGCCAGTTCTTTTATCTTGCTGTGCCGGTAAAAGGACGGGAGGACTAGGAGCGCTGTAAAATTTGAGGCAAACGTCGCACCCCCAGATCGGCAACACACTCTCCGAGGGTACACGATGTAATGTATTGGCCATGATAAGAAGCTCGGACATACTAGTAGTTTTAATCTCTTAGCAGTAAAAGTTTATACAGATCATCAGAAATGACGACAGCAGCAGTGAGGCATGGCCAGAGCATGGTGCTACGGCTCCACACTCTGCTTCAAGGAGCATTCTTCTCAACAAACGGGTTCCTGCCGTTCCCCCCAGTCGTGGAAACCCCAAAAATCGGAGAAACTCGTGGACGCCGGGCCTCGGACGGATCGAAAGAGAAACGCGACGGGAAAATAAACGGAAATCTTCTTGGTGCGAGCTACCCGTACTGGTCGTGTGTGGGAGCCACGGCGCGCGCTCGTCGTCAGAGCACGGCGTCGACCACCTTCGCCTTGCTGGCCTCCGGCTGCTTGCTGTTGCTCGCATCCTCCTCCGTCTCCACTTCATCTTCCGCAGCTGCAGTTTTCGGCGCCTTGCTGACGACCTCGTCGTCGAACCGCAGCTCGCCGGACAAGCTCGGCTCCGGGACGTCGCTGCTGCAGCGGGCGTGCGGCGCGAGCCACTTGGCCCGCATGTACTCGGCCTTCCTCCAGGGCGGGAAGTGGAGGCCGCGTTTCCTCAAGCTCTGCCGCGCGGCCTCCGCGACCACGGCGACGACGCGGCCCACCCTGTCAGGCGTGCCCACGAAGAGCGGCGGCAGGGCCTGCAGCGCCGCGCGGTACGGCTTCGTGGGCCGGGCCACCTCGAACTCGGCCCGGAAGTCCACCTCCACCACCAACCGCACCTGCTGCGTCGCCGTCGTCGAGTCCGCCGGCAGAGGCAGCGGCAGCAGCGCGTCGATGTACTCGTGCTCCGCCGGCGGGCCCTTGTTGTTGTTGTCCCACCGCGACCGGCACACCGCCGCGTCGTAGCCCAGCGAGCGCAGCCCGTCCGCCACCGCGCGCCGCACCTCCGCCTTCGTCCTCTTCCTCCCGCACACCGCCTGCTTGCCGCCGCAGCGGTCCGCGATCCGCGTCGCGTCGGCGAGGAGGGCCCGCTCCGCCGCGCTCGCGCACTGCACCAGGCCCTGACGCGAATTTTTTTTTTTAAAAAAAATCAACACAAGATTAGTTCCTTGATCACACGAAGTGAATCGAGACAAGAGGAGAAGGTGGGGGGAAAAAAAAGAGAGAGAGACATGTACCTTTATGAGCTCCGCGGCAGAGCTTGAGCAAGCGGACGGGGAAGAGGACGGGAGGAAGTCGAAGTCGTCCTCGTCGTCGTCGTCGCTGGCGTCCTGCTGGCCGTTGAAGCAGTTGCTGCACCGGCCCCCGCCGCGCGTTGGGGGCCCCCGCTGCTGGTCCACCGCCGCGCCGTCCTCCATGAAGCTCACCACCATCCGGTCCAGCGCCACCGACCCAACCTCCGCCGCCTCCTGCTTCTCATCCTTGCCGTCCCTGCTGGTGACGTCACCCTTGCCGTTTGCCGGGGCCAGGAGGCGTTCCGCCGGGGTCACGCGCACCAGGAACCGCCGGAACACCGACGGCACCCTCGGCCGGCCGTCCTCGGCCATCGTGGATTGATGGTTCTTCGCCGGGAACCGGAACGTCATCGACCGACCGCCGGCGACGGGGACGGAGACGGAGGCGGAGGGCAGTGAGACTGTGAGAGCTGCCTGCCACTGGCCCCGCGAGCTCTTATATAAAGCAGCGAGAGAGCGTGAGGGGGTGGGCCCGACGAGTACGTGGCGTGCTGGGTCGAGGACTGTGAGGGCGTGGGGACGAGGGGGAAGGACGACGTCGACAGGTGGGCCGCAGCGGTGGGTCCACCGTTCTGCGTTGCGGGGAGGACGGGGACTCCTTCTCCGTGGGCGCCCGAAAATTGACCCGTTTACCCCCGGGCTGTCTTTTTTTTTTTTTTTTGAGATCTACCGGGGGCCCCGGAAATAGTCTCAAATGCCGTCCGAGGAGGGGTACAAACGGAGTTTTCTTTTTTTTTTTTTTTTTTGCAATTGCGAAGCGTCCATTCTGCCCTTTTGGTGTTTACCACTTGTTTCTGCTGCCCGTGGTTTTGGCCAAGAATAGTGGAGGACTGCAGGGGCAAAAGTGGCGGTTACTGCTATGTAGTGCTGCTGCTGCTCACGAGTTTTCAACATTACGGTTTCTAACCACAATCAAGTCTATTAGTAGTACAATGTGACGAGGCCACTAGCAAGTCTACGATATTTTGGAAGGAAACATTATTATTCTCCCCCAAGTCCCAATTTGCACCGCTCGTCTTCAACAGAAAGGATTATATATACCACTTAAACATGCCTAGAAGGTATTAATTGGCTTTTACACACAAAATTGCATGCCGCCAAGTTCAACGTTTGGTTGATCTCACTTGTGATTTACACGAAACTAGCAACACTCAACCTTGGCCATGACATTGGTGTTTGCTCTACGGGTCACATCACTCTTCTTTCCTCTAAATAACCATAATTTTCCACCACTAGTCAACTTAGAGCACAAGGATTCTAGGTGAGCTTCTCTCTCTCTCTCTCTCTCTCTCTCTCTAACCAAATTTTGACATCCCCCATCTCATATATCATATCTGAAACTATGCGTCAACAACTAATGTCTAAACTGATCGCATGGCAGGTCAGATAGTAGATCATGCCACCTTCTTCACAAGCACAATCTTTGGGTCCTGCTATAGAAATGACCACAGGGGCATCACGCTGGGGTTGATGCCTTCCGTGTACTGTGTGAAACAGAGGAGCCTCCGATCCGACGAAAATAAGCACGATCGCACCGGGTCTCACGGGATCCCTTGTGCTTGGTAGAGTAGAGCTATATGGTCTCTTGCGGTCATTTTGCTTTTGCTTTTCCTTCGGTTTTTCTTGGCACATCTCATCTTTCCTTTTGCCTGGTCCGGCAGAGCAGCAGTTGGATTGGTTGCAAGGCGGTCTTGGCTCGTTGTAGATGGATGCCTTAGAATAATAGTGGTCGATGAAAAAGTTTTGTATCTTTGTTCTTACTCTTTACCAGAGACCAAATTAGATGAGTGTTATTTAATACTAGGACATTGGTGCTTTTGATGCGCATGGAGGTATTTACTATGGGTTGTTTGTTACGTTACTTACGTACTTTTGTTTGAAGGCGTGGGTCTTTTTTATTAGTGATGGGTTACCTGAAATATGTAATGCTCTATAATATGTTTTTTTTTTCTTTTCCACCTAATAATTTGGTTTTCAAATCTAAAAACATTTCATATGATTATATTTAAAAGTAATGCTCTATAATATCTTTAGCGAACTGTTATGCCGTCCATTTCACATGCCACACTTACGGTGCCATTACAGCTTATAATTTTTGTAATTAATTTTTCTACTTAGCATGTAAAGCTACTTGTACAAGCTGGGTATGGTTAAAAAATTATGTCATGTACTTATGTTAATATATATATATCGTGTGAGAATATGATTGTTCATGATGTTTATTATCATCTGTCAACTCACTTGTGCCATATATACACACATGGAACTATGCATACAGATATATAGCATTCCTTTAAATTTTGTTTTCCGGTTCAACCATGTTCTTGACCAGTACCACACTTGAATCATTGAGCTAGTGGATCAACTCTCCTTTATTTTGTAACATTTGAGTGTCCTATACCTAATAGTGGTTATTTTGTGTATCTATATACCTAATTGGTGTAACGACTTGACCCTTTCTTCACACTGTCCCCTAACTACTGTTCTTTAGCCCTTTGAAAAACCGAACGCTACACTTTAGGAAACTGATGGTTTGCATCCTCATTTATTAGATGCTATATTGTACTGAACCAACAAACCCACCCAGATTATTGATCATCACACCTCCTTTTCCATTTTGAGAAATTCTTAGATCACACACAATAAGTTTATTTGCCTTATTTTGATTGTTTATACTTGTAAGCTTTTCTATATTGACTTTTGGCTCTAAAACGTTGTTTCAATATGTACGATGTTGAAAATGAATCAATGAATGCATAACTGGAGAGAAAACCATACGAGATCTTTTCTTTCTTTCACAAAAATAGCAATGGCTTTGTCAGAATCAAATGAAGCACAAAGGTGACTATATAGATATATCTAACCGATGGTGATGGGTAAACAAACTTTAGGATCAACGACTTACCACGCAAACTGAAATTCAAAAATGAATTCAAGTATTGAGCCCTTGCATTGTAGGTATGATGTGAAAGATGTCCCCATAATCCCATATATTATAGACGATGGATCGACCTCCCATTTCGTTTTCATCTGACTATAGAATGGATAAGCTAAAAGCACACCGAGTTAATACCTACGTATCTCGCTTGATGACATGCCTGATTAATGTTTGATGGATACGCTAAATTAATATAAGTGATCGCACTGCAGAATTAATTGAGAGGGAACGACAAGTGTCTTCAATCAACTGATCTATGTGGTAGGTTAAACACATGGTCCAGATTTTTTGCCCGGTTGCCCCGCTAAGAAGAAGAGCAGAAACATTACGGAGAGTAATCATAAATATAATCTTATTTTTCTTAAATCACAAGTGAATTATTCATCTTTTTCTATCAGTTTAAGTTTTGTGTGCAACTGATCGGTGCATAGTAACTTAATATGACATCGAGCAAAAGGTCTTGAGTTTAAATTCTGGTGACCGTATTTTTCGTTGTGTCGCTCTTATTTTTACGTTTGTATTCTGAGAGAGCTGCACATGACGGGGTGTGTTGAACCATAATTGAATTGTCCATCCTTTTTCACCAGGTTAAACTTTTGGGTGTAACTCATCGATGCATAGTAACTTAACAATTTTTTGTTTAGTTTTAATCACATTGTTTTGCTTATATAATCATGCCAATGTTTAAATTCATTGACTCGAATGTCAGTTAATTGCCATAATATATCGAAAGTAGAGTTTGTATGTAGTTTTCTCATTATATAATTGATGTAAATAGACCATAATGCGCAAAAAAACTGTTCTAAAAAAATATGATGGGACCGAAAGAAAGAAAAATATACACTCAAAGAACATTTCTCACGTTCTTCTCCATGTGTATCATGAAAATCCGTTCAAAACTTAGTCATATCTTTTCACATTCGTGGCTGCGGTTACTAACCACTAAGTTGACTATTTGAGTCTCATCCGGTTTCGATTGACAAAAAATGAACAATACATCAGGATTCGTGTACTGCACAATTTGATGACTACATATCTTTGGCACACTCTATTATTTCACCATGTCTGTTAACAATTAATTGTCTAGTTTAGGCTTACGCAATTCCTTGTCACAATTAAAATGCTCTTTTGCAAAGGTTTTCATGTTTGCAATTTAAAAATGTTGCTTTGACAGGGTCAACCTCGATTAATCTGGCTTTTTGGACCAACCACTCCTCTTTGCAGTTTGTGTTATTCATCACGCATTGTAAAAAATTGTGGGAATGAAGAATATACAGCTCCTTTTCACAATATAGTAGTATCTATAACTTGATTTTATTTTATTTTTTGAATTAAGAAATTGTAGATTATAAGCATCAAACAGTTTAATATAATCTATTTGTCCTTGTCAACGTCACTCCAGGGCACATGTGCCCTTGTGCTCAGAAAATAATTTCTGAATTTGCTAATCCATCCTGAGTTTGCGAACTTTTGATCACACCGTCTTTGACGTCATGACTAGTTAAAAGAGCTTATCGATTCATCTCTTCTTAAAGCTTTAGAGGCAATGCCACTCCAGAAGGTGATACTTTTCTTTCTCACATAATATGCTATTTATAATTTATTTCGGATGATTTGGTATCCTTTGAGTTTAGGGTAAGTTCAATACAGTGCTAGGTTTCTTTTTATTTGCCAATATGAATAAAAGAAAATGGAGTCGGTCACCTAGAATGAAACAGGGGATTGAGCAATTGACGAAGCCATATGGCTAGGCTTCATCTGAAAGCAGGTGAGACCAAGGTTAACATAATCGGCCGGGCCGATATAATCGTCCGAGCCCGGTTTACCGGTTAACCAAATAAAACTTGTTTTGGTTGGCACAGGGTCGGTGGCCGGTTAACCGGTCGGTTACATCAGTTAACCGACAAGTTATTCCGGTTAACCGGTTGGTTTGATCGGTTTTAGTGATATATTTTGAATATATATTTTTAAATTTAAAAATATTGGTTTTTAAACGGTTTCACCGATTAACCGGCCGGTTACATCGGTTTTGACTAATTTGATTTTTTTTTAATTTTGAAAATTTTTGAACTATAACCGGGGATTAACCGGGCCGAACCGATTTTCCGATTAATCGGGTTAACCGGCCGGTTAGCCCCGGTTATTTCAACCCTGGGTGAGACACGCCCCGTACTAAGACTGATACAGTTGCGATCTACACGCATGAATGGAGCTCTTGAGTGTTCTAAGAACTAGTGTCATAGGATCTAGGAGAAAGACATTGACAGTTCATAATGTTGTCAGAACCTTGTTATGCGGTCTATGTGCATAGCAAGCAAAAAGAACCATATATACACACATGTAGGCCCATGTATCTAAACAACAAACATATTGAGAAGCTTACATCACGAGCTACTCTTATTTACCTCCGCGGAAAAGCAAGAGATAAGGCTAAGCTATGGGCTGTTCATTTCCAAGGGCTAAATGACTAAAACTAAACTTTAGTCCAGATTTTAGTTCTAAGAAAATGAACAGATGGGCTAAAACTAAAGCTAAACTTTAACTCTAGAGATAAAAAGAGGCTAAAAGTAGGACTAAACTTAGGTCTTCAAGAGGGGCTAAAGTTTAGCTCAAATTTTAGGAGCTAAACTTTAGCTCCTAAAGGAAACGAACACCCCCAGCAATATTTATTCTATCATATCATAGTATTATTACCAGCAATGCTGTTTGCATGAAGATTTGGTAAGATTCAGGTCAGTTGTATAATTGTATTTGTGAGCATATATAACAACATGGAACTTAAACCTGTTTCATGACAAGTTTAGTTGATGTGACGACGCTCCTGAAAAAAGAAGAAGTTTAGTTGATGTGACGAGTCTAATCTGTTCAATTCTATATATATCTGGTTATATGAAAACTATGAATACACCTCAATGGTTGAGAAGACTGCCTTTCGTATGCTCAAGCCCTACAAACAAGTGCATACAGTACTGATTTGGTAGGGAAATCATGGAGGATGCATATGCATGATTTGCTCCCAGGCAGGCCTTTTTCAAACGAAAGAACAGTAGTATCGTACACAAACCATCAAGTGAGTGTCATGGCACTTAATATGGCCCCGCTATGACCGTGACACATGTCCTTGCCCCACTTACAGAGGAAGGACAGAAAGGGGTTAATTGAAGCATCATGGATTGAGCTCGACCAGCCAGATGATCTGGGAACACTGAATAAGCTTAACTCTAAAGAATGCTCCTTACTTTCCTCTAGCTAGTTAGGCTTTCATTATCACCCCTCCTTTCTTCATTTTCTTTATATCCTTGTGCTAATTATGATGTTCCACAAACATACACGGATTTTTACAACTGAATACATTATGTGTGTATTGTATAGGGATGAAAACTACATTTTTTTTTCCTAACATTTGTGGAACATGTATAAAAGAAATATGCTGATGATAGTAATCTCGTTTCATCTCTTTCGCGAAGGAAAAAAATGTCTTCTCATCTAGGGAGCAGAGCATTGGCTACAGCAGACTTTCATATCGATATTCTCTTGTAATATCACTATAGTCAATTTACTTCTACCATTCGATTTTAAAAAAAAATACTTCCACCATAGGAATATGTAGGACATTCTAGAAAGGGGAGCACAGTGGCATCAGAGACCTATACCATTTTCAATTCCTCAAAATTAAATTGTAATTTCAATTTTTTATTCCGCTATGAAAGTGACACCTTTTGGATCCATTGTTTGCCACAAAGCAGGTGTCACGTCTGTTTTCCCCATACTAAGCACTTGATAGGGATAGAGGTGATGATGATATCCCATAGGATAATAACGAGAGGATTGTGTTTTTTGGTTTTGGTCGAGTAAAGAGAGTTGCTAGCTCTGTGTCAAATTATTATGGTGGGACTTTTATGTCCTTTTGCAAGTTTGTCTATGTTGTGATTTATGTTGAATACATATATGCATTTTTTGTAATAATCCTATTTAACTACAAAATATATAGGCAGGAATTCCTAGGTAACTTGTTGGGTTGCGGCATTTTTGTGTGGTTATTAGAGGTTTGCGGCCAAGTGCCAAAACGGTTCACTGACAAGTGTCGTTAGTGGGATCTGTTACAATATTCTGTATACTTCCAAACGTGTCCCCATTAATCTCAAAACCTGGGAGGTCGATGTTCCGTGTATAGCTGTCTTGTATGTTGAAATATTGTTTTTGGCTTGGGACACGACAATGGTATTTCGCCCATGATAATAGAACCAAAGTGATAATTAATAAACTGGCTCTAAAGTTTTTATTAGAGATCGACAGACCAAGCCTCCTTCCCTAACTGAATTGTGATACGTGACAACAAATACATAACATTTTACAACTTTTATTTTTATTGCAATCATGTTTGGAAAAGATAACATCCGCAAAATTAGAGGGCCTCATGGGCCATAGCAATTAGTCCAAATTATTCACAAAGCAAAGCTTCTTCCATAAGCTTTTGTTTGGGGCAGCAACAACTTTCCCAAACACTAATTTCTAGAGAAACTCATTTGTTTTTCTAGAAAGCAACTTTGAGCAGTCTTTTTTTGTTATTAGTATAAACTGCAAGTTTTGAAACTTTTCACAGTTTAAACAAGCAACTCTGTTTGGAGCTTCCTGCAGAAGCAAAAACTCACAGAAACTCTTCAAACAGGGTCGAGGTGTGCCTGTCCTACTCCTAAGAGCACATCTGCATCGCTAGCTCCATGGTCGCAGGTACCTACTACCTAAACGTAGTTCTCACCACTACGCCGAGCACTGTGCGCTGATATACACATGTCAAATGTTCAGTTGCACTCGTTCTATATTCTGAAATTCATATTCCCAACAAACACGCGACTAAGACGACCGAAATGGTTTCCCTTTCCTTCTGCTTAGATTAGGACTGAAATTCCGACTGACTCACACAAATGAAACACTGCGTACAGGTACCACATGTGTATCACGACTGTTAGGTCTGAATCGCTGTGAACGTTAAGGGGATTATCTTCATAAGTCAAAGCGCGCACAGGGATTTAGTTTGCCATCGAGACGACCCAATGAGCACGAGATACACCTGGAAGCTGTATGACCGGACTTCTGACTCGACCAGTGCAGCAGTTACGCAGAGACATGTAAACATCCACGTGAAGAACGCGTACCTACGACGTACTTGGGGAGAAACGTACTTTATACGACATTCTTTGTCGTCGTCGCTGGCACGAAGTGATTTATCGTATCCCTTTCGCACTTAAAACAGTGCCTGTATAGTACGTACATATGTGTGAAGCATGAGAGTTCCAATTTATTATGATGCAAAACTGCAGAGAGACCTGCAATCGCCAAAGAAAAAACGACCATGTGCAATCTGAAAGCCAAGATATCAGTTTGTAAAGGCGATTTTTGCGAGGAAATCTACACACCATGCTTTATTACCCAAAACAGCTACAACAAATACATGCAGAAAGTTCTGTAGGAGCTTAGGCTCCTCCAGTTTGCTTCAAAAAAAAAAAAAAAAAAAAAAAAAGACATGCAGACTAGAAGTCACCACAAACAAGTCGAGCTAAAACGTTTTACAACAGGCAGCACGCTGCAAATTATTGCAACTATTATCTAGTCCTGTCTACAGCCTAGCACAGGGAGAAAAACGATAAACCTTGGTACAAGGAGCTGTCCTCTCACGGTGTCAATTAAGGCCGTGCGCGTCCATCCATTTCATTGCACCGCTGAGGAGGTGAATGGCCCCTCACGGCACGTTCATCACCTGGATGGACTGCAGCATGTCGGAGAGCGCGATCACCAGGTCGCCAGACCTTATCATGCCCCTAGTCTTGAGCAGGGAGAAGGTGCGGTTCAGGTTGCTGTCCATGTCGTCGGAGAAGCTGAGGCGAAAGGGGATGAGACCCCACTGGAGGTTCAGGCGTCGCCTTACGGATGTCGAGGTCGTGAAGGCGAAAACAGGGCAGTCGGGGCGGCACCGTGAAAGCAGGGATGCCATGTGGCCGGTCTTCGTGAAGACAAAGACAGCGTCTACTCCCAAGCTGTTAGCTGCAAATCAAATTAGTATTGATTACACATCATAGCTCAAGTGCAATGGCGAATAGAAACACGGTGTCAGTAACCTGTTAAAATAACTTAAATCACTGTTATGAAATTTAGCAGATGCTGAGCAAGTGTTAGCAGCACATACCCATTTTAGCTGCTGAATTGCAGATTTCTTCCGATACCTTATCAGAGAAGGAAGAAGAAACATTTTGGAGGTCCAATGCCTCACGGCGCTTCTCCTCTCTCCACCACTTTTCGATCCTTAAGCTAACGCTGGTGAGGACATTAAGAGCCTTCTCTGGATATCTCCCCATTGCTGACTCACCAGAAAGCATCAGAGCATCCGCACCCTGACGGACAGCTTCGGTAACATCAGCGACTTCCGCCCTAGTAGGGATGGGATACTCTATCATCGATTCGAGGAGCTGAGAAGCAACAATAACTGGTTTGTTGAGCTGCCTGCACAGTTTAACTATCTTCTGCTGTATTGCAGGGACCTGTTCCAAGGGAACTTGTGCCCCCATGTCCCCTCTGGCTACCATGATACCATCCGATGCTTGGATGATCTCTTCAAGGTTCATTAAAGAGTCAATGCTCTCAATTTTTGCAATGACTGCTATATCACTGATCATATACAATAAAGCATTAACATGAGTTAGCAACAATTTTCATGCAATGAAAGGAACATATCAGGAATACAGTGCTAGGTTATTCATATTCCCAAAATGAGCATAAGCAATCTTTTTTGTAATGATTGGATGTTTACAAGAACTACTCAACTAAAGTTTAAGTTCGTTCTGGTTGGCGGGGGATTAGAATAACAGGGCATACAACATTTAACGAACTATTAACTCAAATGTGGTAATTGGTTGACAAAAAGTTATAGCAGCAACCAAAATAGTTGGATTTATGAACAATGAATTGAGGGCTTTCATAATGTATGCAGAAGAATTATACTAGGTTTCATGATTACAATACAGTAGAGGACTTTTCTTTCACCTTCTTCTGAAAACCAAGTTACGGAATGACCTATACAATATTAGGCGGTTCATATTGTTCTTGTGGTGTGGAATCATGTCAGTGCATTACATAATGAGATAACTACCCACCACCCAAAACTAGTCAGGAACCAACCAGCAACAGTGGCTAAGTATCTAGAACAGCCATAGACTTTTAATCAAAATATAAATAACAATATAAAATTATATTCCTTGTACCTGCCACGACTTCTTGCAGCTATGTAACTTTTCAAGTGTTTAATTACTTCTGCAGATTTGACAAACGAAACAGCGATGAAATCTACACCTTCAGCAATTCCAAAGTCTATGTCAAGCCAATCCTGCAAAAATCGTCAAAAGAAAATGGGCAGCATTATTATAAATTAGTATCAACTACTGTAATTGGCCAAACTCTATTTTATTGTTTTAAGAAATAACGGACAAACTAATCAGAGATGAGATTCAGTTAAGAAAGTAAGGTTTAGAGTAAATAATGCATGTTGATGTGAACTGATGCAGGTATCCACAAAAAAAAAAAAAACAGCTGTGAATAAAAAAGATTTTGAAGCCTTTTAGTGCTAAAATAACACATTTGTCATGCTAGTGAATTTACCTTTGATGAAATTGTAGGAAGCATAGCATTCTTCGCACGAACGACACTGCCATCACGCCAAAATGTAAGATTGGCACGAGGCAACAACAAACCAGGATCAGTGCAACAACACTTGACATCTGGTCCTAACTTCTCGATCACCTCAAATCGAGCCATTCCGCCATCCACAAGAAGTTCATCACCAACTCTCACATCTGTGTAGGATTCAGATGCAACATTACAGCAAGGAAAAATTAATTGTTAACAAAATGAAGAAAGAGATTGGCTCAAATAACCTTCATTAAATCCTTCATAGTTCACATTAATAGTCCGTTCTGGGAGGGGTGATTCAAAAGGTCTGACACTAAATGTCCAGATTTCTCCATCCTGTGGAATCCAACAGATGCAGCATAATTGTTAACTATCCCATAAATACTGTGACACCACAGAATCCAAAGCGATCAAGAAACAATGTAGCTAAGGGGAAAACGTAATTCTCAGCAAATAGGGGCACAGTCTAGGCACTCAAGGTGAGTGACCATCGACGCTCCCATAGTTTAGTTTATTTAAATTATTCATTTCATGTATTATGTAAAGTTAACTACATCAAAATTTCAGATGTGGAGATGATGATTAACTATGCACAGAAATCTACCCAGTATGTTTTTGGAGACCAAGCTACAGCTTCAACTTCTGAAGATAGTGGCAGCAATTATATAATGGAGATTAGAGGAAAAGTATAGCTACATCGATGTGGAGATGGTGATTAACTATGCACAGAAATCTACCCACTATAATTCTGGAGACCAAGCTACAGCTTCCAGTTCTGTAGATAGTAGCAGTGGCAGCAATCACATAATGGAGATGGGAGGATAAGGAAACTGAACACTAGGAACTAAATAATATCAAACTATTGCCATGACTTTTTACTAAGAAGAAAACATAAAAGGACTGAAAAATAGCAAATCCCAAAAGAAATATATAAGAGCTTCTGCTAGGGCATTAACTTAAAGCCTTTAACGAATGAAGAAACCCACATTAACTTAAAGCCTTCAACGAATGAAGAAACCCACAATCGAAGTCTTATAGAGGAGTGAACCAAATAATTCTTTCAGCAAGTTAAACCAAAACGCGTAAAATGTGAATCACAATTATGTAAGTTTACTCATTCTGGATTGTACTATTTTAACACCAAATTGGCACACGATCTACTGAGTTGTCAATACAAGTTCAACCAAGCTGAAAACATTGTAGTTTTGAAAGGAAGGAAATATGAAAACAAAATCAACCTATGTCCAAGGAATGGTGCATGTTTGGTGCCAGCTGCAAGAAAGCAGCAGATCCAGGATGCTTTTGCACAGAAACACAAACTCTTACTGAAACTTGGACCACAGATGTAACTCTTTTTGAGGCTTGGCACATGAATTGCACTTCCATTTTCACAACGTAATGTTTTATACCAACAAGCAATGCTTTCTCTTCTTCCATGGTTTCAAGCATGAGCTCAAAATCTGGAACTCTGGATCAGCTAAGCTAATCTGTTCTAGGAACAACTCTTTGGTAAAAGTACGAACCAAGCAGTATTAGGTAGTACAACTCGAACATTGTCCAACCCGTACTTGCACTTATCTGCATTGCACAAGCTCATTTCGTGGAGCAGGCTCAAGGAAACCCATCTACCAACTATCACAGGACGCAATCGCAATGCCACAGCAGCGGCAGAACTGACAAAGCAGCCGCACATACCACACAAAGAGAGCAGGGCAGCTCACCTCCGCCTTGGCCGAGGACGCGCCGCCGAGGTCCCCCATGTGGATCTCGCTGCCCTCGGTGTCCATCATGACGGCGACGGCGAACCCTTTGTCCTCGTTGAGCCCGCGCACGGCGCGGATGACGCGGCGGTGCCACTCCCGGTCGCCGTGGCACATGTTGACCCGGGCCACGTCCATCCCGCCGGCGGCGAGCGCCTCGAGCTCCGCGGGGCCGCAGGTGGCGGGACCCACAGTGCAGACGAGCTTGGTGCGGCGCGTGCTCCGGAACCCGTTCTCTCGCAGCTCCGCCTCCGTGGCGGCGTCCGCGTCGATGGCGGGGTCCGCGGTGAGGATGCCATTGGGGTTGGGGAACGCGGTGAGGTCGGCGGCGGGGGAGACCGAGCGGAGGCGGAGCGGGAGGCGGCGGCGGGCGGGGAGGCGGAGGAAGGGGGAGGTGGTGGAGAGAGGCGACTGGGTGAGGGAGTTGGAGGTTGCGCGTGGGTGGTGGAGGGCGTGCGCGGCGGCGGCGGAGGCGGCCATGGCGATGACGGCGGAGCAGTGGAGTGGAGCGAAACGGAATGAGATGCGCGGTGTCGTGTCCGTGATTTTGATGTGGAGGGATTTGCGCGGCGGGCGGAGGTTGCGAGGCGGGCGGCGCTTGGTGAGTGTCGCGGCGTGAGGGGGTGACGTGGTACAAACTATAGGACGCGCTGGCGGCTTGGCGTTTACTAGTAGTATCCCGCACGTCCGCAGCACGTGCTCGGTGCCAACAACGGTCGAGCTTTATCGGATCCTTTCGACTTGCTGAAAAGTTTGAAATCGTGTGGACTGCAGCTTACTTGAGTTCCCGAAATGTTTGATATGCATTTTTGTTTTGAAGAGAAATCATATGGACAGTAGCTTACTGAGTTCCCGAAAGGTTTCATATGCTTTATTTTGAAGATCTGCTAACTATGGTCGCTTCTGATTTTATCAGATTTCAAAATGACGAGGAAACCAAACAAACTTCATAGCACAGTTCCGTTAACCAATTTTGATTAAACACAACCCCACAATGAAAATGCCCATCCAGAAGGATCCATAATACCTCAATTGGTTTAGAGATCGAAAGGGAGCAAATCAGCTCAACGATACCAGACCGATTTAACCACAAAGAACAGAACCAAACAGGGAGCAAATCAGCTCAAACAATAAAATAAAATACCAACACAATGTAACCTAAACGAGAACAAGGTTAGCTGATCACTACAACGTTAACAATGCCACAAACAGAAAACCTGAGAAACATGGGAAATTTGCATATAGCAACCTGAATGTCAGTTCGTCATCCACCACATGACAGATATCCAGAACATGAATCACAAACACAATTTAGGCAACTGGTTTGAAATTCCTCATACTCTATGTTCTCACAGCAACACATTAACAAAACAGAACAAAATCCCACAGATACTTCTTATGAGGATGCAGGATATAACAGACAGAACAGTAAATCCTCTCTCGATGATAAGTTCACCAACACTACTACTCAAAACTTAACTAGATGGCCTGCTTTACTGGGTCACGCCGAGCCACTTTGAGAAGTTCTCAAACTCGGTGTAGTCACTGTCTGAGATCATGGTCTTGTACCAGGCCTTACCAGCAGCCTTGACCTTGGCAGCCTCCTCCTACAATGATAAATCAATACAAGATTACAAATTGTACAAGAGGGCATAACAATTTTATGCTATGATGATAGAAGACAGTGCTATCAAGCAGTTTCAAACTTCTGATGAGTTTATAAATTGTGGACAGAATGTAGCAAAAGTATCAAATTACAAAGCAATTCATATTTGAACATCATAAACAACCAACATCAGCCCACACATAATATCAACATTCATTCAAGGAATACAGAACTTCAAATGTCACTAGTCTAAAAGTTCAGGCCTACCCCAACATGTTCAGACAACCTACATATTAAACGCAAACAGCTTGCATAACAAATTGAAGATACCTCAGACTACATAATACTATCCATTAACTGCCAACCTTAACACATTAAACAGATACAGCTTGCATAACACCTAATTCCATAAAGTCCCATGCGAAATGGAATACCTCAGACTATATACCAATGTCTACAAAAAAAGAACTTCCTAAAATTCCTGCAACACTAAAACCTAATGGAACATTACCAACACAATGATTGTACAAGAAACAGGTAATTATTGTAGTGGAACATCACATCAGCGAAATGATACACAACGAGAGTCCTAAGATATACTACATACTCTAGTATGTAGGCAATTATCACCAACAGTTTTAAAACAATATTAGTCACTATAGCAACAGGAAACTACTATAGACCAGTTCAAGCAAGACACATCATAAGCAATGCACGACCGGAGTAATGAGAAAATAATGCAATTATAAGCTGTCCATGGTAGCTAAATATTAGTATTCATATCATAAATGGAGAGGTTTCATAGCAGAAATGGAAGATGGGAAGGAGATTTTACCGGGCTAAGCTTGGTCCTCTTGGAAGCAAGCTTCTCATTCCTGGCCTTGACACGGGCAGCCTCAGCAAGGGTAGCCATCTTGCGGGCGGTACCCAAGTAGGGGTTGAGCTTGAGGACAGCAGCCATGTTCTTGAGCGGGTTCTTCCTCTTCTCCCTGCGCTTGACCTCCTTGTTGAGTGGCTTCACCACAGACTGCACCTCATCAGAGTTGATAATCCTGCCCAGGTCAGCGTTGGCCATCTTGGGCCTCGGCAGCACGAAGCCCTTCTTCTTCAGGGACGGGGTCTCAAAGGTTCCATACACCTCCTCGAGTTTCTTGAAGGCGCTCTCGGTCCAGATGACAAAGCGCCCGAGGTGGCCACCAGGAGCAAGGTCGAGCAGGTTGAGGCGCTCGACGTTGGCAACATCCACACCAGGGAGGTTGCGGAAGGCCTTGACGATCTTGGACCCCTCGGTGCCGTAGACGATGAGCGGGCCCTTGCGGTTGATGTAGCGGCGGTTGCGCATCTTCCCCTTTCCGGGGCGGATGCCCACGGAGTCCTTGGCCTTCTCAGCGTCAGGCTCAGCGCCGATCTGCTTCAGGATCTTGTGCGCCTGGGAGGTCTTCTCGATGGCCTCGGCCGAGTCGGAGATGACCAGCGGGAACTCGGGGACGCTCTCGACGCGGTGGCCGCGCGCCATGACGAGGGCGGGCACGGCGGTGGCGGCCAGCGCCGAGGCGACGGCGGCGCGGCGGAGGTTGATGTTGACGCGGCGGTGCCACTTGCGCCAGATCTTGGTGGGCGCGAACATGCGACCGCCGCGGCACATGTTGCCGAAGGCTCCCTGGCCGGCGCGGTGAGTACCGCCGCCAGGAACACGGGGGATACGGGACACAGCGCGGCCCGTGCCCCAGGACTCGGCGGAGGTCTGGTGGCCGGCGCGGCGGGAGACGGCGTAGGGCTGGCGCTTGTTGCAGGAGAGGAGCTTGTGGACGAACCTGGTCCAGTCGGGGCGAATCGGCGCCTGGAAGACGGCGGGGAGCGGGATGCCGGCGGAGTCCGTGGCCATGTCGCCCTCCAGGGACTTCACGGAGACGAGGGGGCGGCTTGAGGCGACCATGGCGGCGGCGGGGGTGGCGGCGGCGGCTAGGGTTTTGGGGGCGGCGCGGCCGGGTGCGAATGGAGGCGGGGCGCGAAGGGAAGAGGCTATATAGGTGGAGGTGGCTTAGGGTTTGTGTGTGGGGTTAGCGACAAGAGATCTGGGCCGTTCATTTGGAGAGAGCGGCTGGATTTGATTCGCAGGAGTTGGGCTGGGTCTTGAGCTTTCTGTAGTATGGGCCTGGCCTGATATAGCCATTTTGCTAGCCCAATCAGAAGAATCAGAAGAAGTTTAGAAAGGCGCCACGGAATGTTGCGTTCCACAGCAGGCCACTGAATACAAAATGGGATTCCGTTTATTTAAAATTAGAAATACACTCTCGGTTTTTCCATAGCTGTCCCTCTAGTTTTGATCAAATTATTTATTTATTTTTTGACCTATGGTTTTCTTAACTACTCCATCCGTTCCAAAATTGTTATCGTCATTGATTTTTTTTGTGAACTTTGACCATTCGTCTTATTTAAAAAATTATTTCAAATACATAAAATTATTGATTATATTTTACATTTATCAAGTAATAAAACTAATCATAAAAAAATATATGATAATTTTTAAAATCTTTTAAATAAGACGAATGATCAAAAATAATTAAAAAAATCAATAACGATAATAATTTTGAAACGGAGAGAGTAAGTAGCATGTATCTCCAATTAAGAAGTCACCGGTCAGCATGACCTTCGTCACTTCATCTAGCTCCAACAAGAGGAGGCAACAACATCAACTCAGAAATCTTTTGGCGTAATCATTTGAAGGCGGAAACCATGGTGAACATTTTGCTAATGTTGAGATGGGCAACGTGCAGTTGAACGGGACTCATTTGGTGGGTAAAATGCAGGCAGGGCATGAACAAAGAGCAAGGTTGAACCAGATTGGTATTGTGATATTTTTTATTTCATACAAAAAGAGCTAACTATTCAATATCGATAGACATATATACAGTTACTAGCTCATCTGAAATCATAAAAATAAGCGTACCTCTAATTTGTTTGGTGTTTGTTCTTGCCTACAAAATGGTATAACATTTTGAACCACTGTGGTTTTGAGGAATGTCCTGCTAGAAGGAAAATGTTTGTAAAATGCAGCTTCAAGAGGAGGGATGGTATTTTCCGGTTACCTCTATGTAATAGCATTTTTTACTTTGGTGTTCTTCTACAAGAAAGTACTCACCAATACACCCTTACCATTATATGTTTATATATTGATGTTGTTTTTACTAAAACAGTGGGGGAGATTCCCACATCTATTTTTTTTCGGAAATGCTGTTGTTCAATTCACTGAAAATGAAGCTATGTTTCAGTCAACGACCAAAAGAATTGTTGTTTTTGTTATTTATTCTTTTTGTTCCTTTTGTTATTTATTTATTTGTAGGATTATTTATATTAATTAGTGTTATGTATAGACTATATGGAAAAATTTTATTTTTTTTGTATTCATTGGATCTAGATCCAAGAGCTAAAAGCGTTGATTGAAAGAAACCTTTATTTTCAATCGATTGAAAATTAGACGCTCCCATTTTTTGTTCTGAGGGAGATTCCCACATCTATTTAATAATAAAAGGAGATGAACTCTCTACCATGATGTCTAGAAAAAAAGAGAAATCTATTTAGTAATAAAAGAAGATGAACTTTCTAACATGATGCCTAGAAAAAAAGAAAAATAATCTAAAAATTCTCACAAAAAAACAAAACATGCGGCCTTTGATCCACTACTCATTTAAACATCCAACCATTAATCTGATAATTCCATATCTCTACCGGCCTCCACGCCATCCCCCACCTCTATCTCTCGCATAACCCTACATATGTAAATCAGTTCCTCTATTCCGATCTAGGTAATCAAAGAACGCAAAGCACGCCATCCTCAGAAGTTCGTGATCGCCATCATCATCTGCTGGCCTTAGATCATCCGATCTCATCACACCTTTAGTTTGTTGTTCGTCAGCTGGATCCATCGTTGTCTCCGTGGCCATGGATCGGTGCCAACACCACCCTCTTTTGGACCATGCTACCAGTTTGATGAACCTAATCCAGGGAAGAGGCAGTTTCGTGCATGCCTAGCCGTGAAAAAAAGCAGTTCATCTGTTAGGAAAGTGCCACACCGGATGATTAGTGGTGGCTGGTGGCAATGACAGTGCAGCCATGTACTCTGGGTGCGTACGCTCGACTCTCATCTTTCGTCTCCGTGTCACGAGAGAGAAAAAAAAAACTATTACTGCTATATACTTTGATCAGCGACGACTACGCGAAGAGCCATGCGTGTTCGGCTGCCGGATCATATCCAAGGAGATGCTCTAGCCTCAAACGTTCCTTCTGATTCCATGGTGTGTTTCTACTGAACCCTGTTCAGGTTTATGGTGTGGCTTCTACGCAACTACGCAAAGAATCGGCATCCAGATACTAATAAGAATACAAACATGTCTCAGAAAACATGTGCCAAGAACTTGGTGCTGCCACACCCATTGATAGGACATCAAGTCCATCCGGCATATATGGTGCCATTAACTCTACATTACTGTTTCCAGGTACACACAACACTGCATGCCGCCGCTATATTTCTCATCTGATTGAATCATTGTTTTGGTCATGCATTCAATCAAGACATGACTTTAACGAGCAAGATAACAAGAAAGACTACCACACATCTTATATCGGATATAATATATTTTTTTTGAATCTCTGTCCAGATTATCATAATTAGGAATTAACTTTTAGGCATCTTACTATCTCAAATTTGTCAGAAAGAAAGGTGTCACGTGTAATCTTGGATTGGATTGTTCAAAGTTTCTCTGATTTGTTGGATGCACAGTGCAAGACAGTAATGTAAAAGAACATTACTAGAGAATGGAACCCATTGGACGAGGCTGCCGAGAAATATATACAAATGTGCAGATTGCCTTCTCTAAGAGAATTAAACGTTCAACAATATTAAAAACATTTTTTAGAACAGTCGATACATATGTTTTAATTGTTGTTGAAATATATTACCTTACTTAACCTTGGAAGAAAGTTTGAAAAATAGGTAATTTGGATATCACCTCGTAGGTGAAAGAGACAAGACGTGTGAGCATATATCTATATAATTACAGCGCATTGCCGCCGCGTCCCAGCGGTGCCCGACACCCTCTCGTCCAATGTCAAACTGCCACGTAGCTTCTAGCCAATCCCAACCTGACACGTTATTAGGAATTCTCCCACACAGCGGAAAGCATCGCCGATGCGTGCCTGTTACCGGCGTAGTCGAGCCCGGCCTGTTAGAGTGGCTGCTTGGTCGCTCAGCATCATCTCCCTGCCCTGTCGTTCTAGCTGCCGTCGGCATGAGAGTGGCGAGGTGATGTACCGCAACGGCTTGTCAGAGAGGTACAAGGTCGTTGCAAACACAGCTGGATGAAGGTGACCCTCAAGGCTGTCGTGGACGGTGACATGCTACAGCTCCTCATGTTTGGTCGTCGGCCATGGAATCACCAACCGAACCGAAGTAGGGGGAGATGGAGGCCCATGGAGGATTGGGGCGTGGTGGTGATGCGTGGAGGAGGAGCAACAGTTAAAAGAATGATACTAGAGATGAGAGAGCGACGCCCGATCTAGTTTATACTAAAACATGATAGAATATACTTTCTTGTAATAATTAATGAAAAGATAGAACGGCACCACCATGCAGATTGATATACTGATATAATGCATAGGAGATATACCAATGGCTACAGATTTTACATATATTGTCACCTCACACATGGATGGATGAATGCTTCATTTAATAAAATATTTAGTGAGAGTTTTAGATATTTTTGTAATTGTTATAAGGCGATGAGGGTAATTTATAATACTATAAAATTATCTTGCAAGACATTTTCATACTTTCAAGCAACGATGATTGGTTTACCAAAAGTGCATCTACCAATGGCTACTATCTGATTCAAACTCTATTGTTACTATATTAGTAGGATAGCCTTGCATTTTTTGAGGTTTTGAGGTACTATGTAGGTATTTTTATTATATATCATAATTTTTGTCCTTATTTCTATATAATTTAACAGAACACTAGCTAAAATTATTAATAAATACTTCTATGTCAAACATGGGTTATTGTAAAATAAGACATGTCATTTAGTTCAAATTGACAGAGTACATTCTAGCATGAGACATTAAATAGCCTCTGTTTTGCTTTATATAATACTTGTATCTATATTTCAATTTATTATTGATTAATACCATATGACAAAAGAAGTGATTCTACAATATTGTATTGATATTTTGAATCTTTTTTTAGATAGTGGAATAAAATGTATCTCTTTCTGCTGATCTTTTGCGTCTAGCCGGCGCAACTGCGCGGGCTCTGCAATCTATTTTCTTAGAGAAACAAAACAGTCTTCCATATTATTTGAATGCACGAACCATGGTACAAAAACCAAACAAATGGACGTATGGACAATAATATGTGATACGGCGACGGCGTCTCCATCTGACGATCAGGCTGCAGATCCTTCCTTCGATTCAAATAACGACGTTTTATGCTGGTGCTTTCTTTGGCACGGGCAACTCTTTCTCGCCGCTTAGCATCTGAAGAACGTCTGCCATGGTGGGCCGCTCATGTCGATCGGAATGAGCGCACTGCAGCCCTACCTTAATGCACCTTTTAATCTCCATTAGCTGAGACTCGTCAACCACTGCAAGTCCGAATAACTCTTTCATTCGTCCAGCATCCAGAGCACCCTTAACCTTCTACACAAGGCACAAGGCATGGTAAGATCTTTCGAAAAACAAGCAAGGCATGGTAAAGCTTAGTTGTACGTACAGGATACTTGAAACAATACAATAACAGTACATTACCGTGACAAAGCCAATAAATTTCTATTATTTAACAGTACATTGAACTCACTGAAATATTTTCTCTTTATATAAGTTTTTATAACGAATCATTTAATCCGCAACGTAGCTTATTGACACAGAAACAGGCTCTTGCATTGGAAAATTGGTACGCTATTGAAAAGTGTTCACGCTCCTGCTGAATAGCAAAGTTGATGTGCATGTGCCAAATATGTTACTTACCCATCCATCTATAATAGTGGAGTCCGGTAAGGTAGATCTTCTCATACTGCCGATCGTCTGCAAGAGGACGACACCAAAAGCGTATACATCACTCTTGAGCGATGAAATACCTCCTCCAAGATATTCTGGGGCCATGTACCCTCTGTGTGGTTAAATGAAAAAAAAAAGAATGATATAACAAAATACTAAATTAGAGAAATGTGTTTTATGCGTGTCATGGACAGCTAACGACATAGTGGAAATAGTATACTTTCGTGCGTGCGTGTGTGTGTGTGTGTGTGTGTGTGTGTGTGTGTGTGGAATGATGTCTTACAGTGTGCCACATAAAGTATCAGAATTATTGATCTCGGCATCACCATGGTCCAACACAACGGCTACTCCAAAATCGCTGATCAAAGGATTCATATCAGAGTCGATGAGGATATTGTCTGGTTTGAGATCCCGATGGACAATGCATTTCTCATGGAGGTAATATAGGCCTTCGGCTATCCCCTGAATTATTCGAAAGCACGATGACCACTCATTAAGTCTGGAATCTGAAAGGTTCAAATCATGCAAGGAGAATCAATCATTAACCATAGAACCAATTTAAAATCCATTCTACTTCCATATGTAGTTACTTATCTTATTTTAAAAAAATTAAAAAATATCATATATTTTCTCATGATTTAGTTTTTGAAAATTTTTAAATATCCACTTGCATTTTAGGGGTTTTTTCATATACCCACCCGCAAATACTTTTGTTTCTAACACCTACAAGTTACACTTAGTTTTTATATACCCACTTAACAACTTTGACCAGCTAATATGTCTCTTATTTGACTTTCAACATTGATCTAGGTGTTTTATTTTAGAGTGATTATCATCTAGATGAATGTAGTATCATCAAATTTTATTCAATTATCATCAATAGCGTGAAATTAATACAGGATGCTATGAGATGTTATGATCAAAGTAGAGGGATTAAAAAAAGCTCGACCTGCATGAGGTAAGACAGCCCGAACCCTTCCCCACCCTTACACAACAGCACTGTAATCCGTGTGAGATGACCACGACCTGAACCGGACCTTAGACCTGTGTTTTGACGTGGTGACAAGCAAGATGATTTTTATTAACCCATAAATTCGCTCCTACTGAGAGTCGAATCCGGAACCTTGGAGGTGCTACTAAGCCACCTTAACCACTAGGTTGAAGGACCGTTCGCAAAGTTGAGGGGTTAAATTTTAAGTATTAAGACATCTATATGATTCAAACAATATTATAAGTAACTTAGTTACGATAGACTATTTAGAGCTGTATCAGACGCTTGTCAAGAATCGCGTTGGTCAATCAAAATTATCAGGGAGGTATATGAGAACTATGTGCAACTTGCAAGTGTTAGACTGAAACAAAAGTATTTACGAGTGGGTATATGAAAATCCCTCTAACATGTAAGTGGGTTTTTACAATTTTTCCTTTATTTTATCACTAGATAAACTTTAAATATAACTTATAATTTTTTATATTTAAATAAATATTTTAAATAAGACAAATAATCAAAGATAATAATAAAAATCAATAACAGCAATAATTTTAGAATGGAGGGAGCACATTATAAACATGCCTGTCACAAGGTTGAAAATGCTTCCGTTTGATGCGTACTCTTCAACGAAAAAAAATCGACCATCTTGAACTACACCATATCTGCCTTCATAGCTGAACAATCTCATTGAAATTTCATGGCAATATCCCATAGGTCTTAATATATTTTTGTGTTTAAGATTTATGAATATATTAATTGTATCATATGTGCTCTTCTCAATGTCTTCAAACCCAATTCTGTGAACATTCTTGATGGCAACCACTTGTCCGTCGTGTAGTATACCCTGAGATGTACAAACACAAATGGTGGGTTCATTTTTTATATATAATATAGTAACTAGTACAAAAGATGAGCTCCCCGCCTGGCCCGTTCGGCTTCCGACAGCAGAACATCATGCAATTCTCTAAAATGAATTGGGTAGTTCTTGGTCAAATCTCTAATTTATTTGTTGTACTAGCTACATAAAATAGAAAAAATTCTATTTTATTTTAGAAAACTTTATCCTGATCTATCAGGTCACAAAATACAAGACTTGCATCCCTACATGCAATTGAGGCAGGGGATGAAGGAGTTCATCGCTCGGGTGGTGGGCCTTGGGCACCGGAACGTCGTGCAATTGGTCGTCTTTGTGCCGTGGGAAAGGTGAGCGGCAACGTGGTAAGAGGGATAATGGCGAGAGAGCGAGCCTCGCCAAGCCTTGCTGACGAGGAAGTCAGGATGGAGAGCGGTGGGGGAACGATTTGCCTGAGTTGCTCTAAGTAATTTTGAAATAGAGGAAATATTTGAGTACCATTATCGTACCTTGTAGACTGTAGAAGTGCCACCTTTTCCAATGGTGTCTCTGAAATTCTTGGTAGCAGTCTTCAAAGAAGAAAAACTGAACCGTGTAAAGCCTGTTGTAGAAAGAATATCAACCGCACATGAAACTGTAAAGTACTCATCACTTATATTCTGAGAAAGAATATGGACCATCTGCTAGCTCCTTCCTTACCGGGAACCACTTCGTCCGGGATAGTGTCATCACTGAGAGCAAAGGCTTCAAGAGGAGGACGAGGCGGGGGCAGAGGAGCGCCAGCATTATTCTGCATATTGGTCAACATAATGGTATTATGGACATTGGTGGTAAAGTCTCCCATCTGGAGTTTCCGCACGATGTCTTCCTGCACCCGACGCAGCTCCTTTGCCATATCCGCGGCCTTCCATAAATGGCTCACGTAGTGCTTCCGCTGGCACTTTACGACGAGCTGAAGCGCATCCACGAGGCTCTCCGCCACGTCCTTCAGCGGGTCGCCCATCGCCTCATCCTTCGTTATGCCTGTCTTTCGCTCCAACCGCTGCAAAAGAAAGCTGCATCGGGTTACACACTTCTCGATGTTGCTGCACTCCTTCTGGTTCTGCTTAACCGTCTTCACGGCCTCCTTGATGGCGAGCACGATCTTGACGATGTTCTCCACGCTGCCAAATACGATGTCGGCCATCTAGCTTGACAGCGTCCAGTACAACATCTTCAAGTTAGGCTCCAAAAAACTAGTTGCTCATGATCTGAATAAAATGGACGGGGGAGAACCGGTGGCACTCGTCAAAGCGATCGAAGTAATTTAGCAAGCAAGCATACGAACCTTATTAATGTCGCTTTTCCTTCCTTTCTCTTCTCCGCTCTCAAGCTAGCCAGTTCAAAGCTAGCGATTAGCACCAACAAGATGAGGCCCAACACTCAACACGCGCCAAATATATTATCACTACTTATTAATCAAAAAAAGGGAATCAATGACAGGCTGTGCGCCTTTGTTCAAAATAAACCTGCATAAATAAAAGAACCATTTGTATCGGTCTTCTTCCTGATCTTTATTATTATCTGCAATGACCAACGCGTTCAGTCAAGAAAAGCAATGCAACCAATAATGTATATGCATCCACAAGGAATGGAGGGTACGGAGAATCGATGCACATAGGATGGGAGCAAGATGGCAGATGAGATGGAGTTGACCTGATCGATTGTAACGCACGCTAACTACTAGCAATATACACGGCCAGCTGCGTGGGAATCGGTATATATTAGTACCAGTCACCACCTCTCGCTGGAAGAGCCGCAGACCAGAGGAAGCTGAGCTCAATCAGGCGTGGGAACGCACGCCATTGGCAAACTAGTCCACACCCGGATGCAACGCGATGGTTGAGTCGCTGGCCATCGTAATGATATTGTTTTTGATAAAGTATCAAATCTCTCTTTTATGCAGGTAATATACAGTGACTCTTATTGGATAAATACATGGTTACTGTTTCAGAAGGAGGAGGAACGTGGATAATGCGACAAGCATGTCTTCTCTTAAAAACTTTGACTATGGAGATCTTCGTCAGACATAGGTGGAGGTTTGGCAATAATAGACTAAGTTTATGATGAACCTCTTTCTTATCTCAGCCCTTTTGTATGGTTGTTTGATGTGTGCATTATGTGGGCAACGAAGTCTAACCCATAGTTAAAATTTGTAATAATTTACGGTCACATGCATCTTATGATGTAGAGACCGAGACACTTTCACTTGATTGATGAAATAGAATTCTCTTTATCTAAAAAATCATCAGAAAGAAAAGGGGAATTTAATTTAGAGCTTCCAACCAGAACGAAATAGCCTGGGCGCAAAGGAAAAGAAAAATTAATACTCCCTCCGTTTCAAAATTATTGTACCTTTAATTTTTTTGTTGCATTTAATCATTTATCTTATTTAAAATATTTATTTAAATATGAAAAGTTATAAATTTTATTTAATAATAAAATAAATCATAAGAAATACGTGATTTTTTTAAAAAATTAAATAATACGAATGATCAAAGATAACAAAAAAAGTCTGACGATAATAATTTTTGAAATGGATGGAGTATATATCTCTGCATCGGTATGGACTGAAGCTTGGTACCTCCTATTCTTCTTTTCTTGAATCACATGGTTACAATCGTGCAGGGCAAAACATTCTACAGGTGGTCCTAACACGAAAACAACTTATCGTGATGGAGTTTGCAACGATTCATATATGCATCGAGAATGAGGTTTCTTAATATATTCCTTAGTATTTTCTGATATTTCTTTCATTCGGCCAAATATCAGCAAGCGCTCCGCCGCTACCACGACCGAAACATAAGAGACAGATGACTCCTCGTGGACGACCTCGTTCTGTGCAGGGTTCAAGACAACAGGGGTCGACATAAGCTCTCGCCGCCTTGGGAAGAACCGTACGTCGTCTCTCGAGTCCTCCGACCCGGCACGTACAAGTTAAAGATGTTGGAGGGCGATGAGCTCAAGAACGCGTGGAATATCTCACAGCTACGTAAATTCTATCCCTAGCTTTCTATTTCCCGCGACCCTTGCACGCCCTGCTCTCTCCTAAATGACACCCGACCCCTGTTTCGCCCTTCTTGTTCTCTTTTCCTTTTTTCTCGGCCTTGGGGCTCTCCATACTGGCAAACAAAGTAAGTCACGGGCGAAGGAGTTCGCAGTCGAGCTAGTCGGGCGGCGCAACGTCGTGCTTGCCCCAGCGGCCACGACAACAGCGATCATCGGCAAGACTAAACTTCCGAAGTTCCCGGAGGCTCGAACTTTGCGAGTCAAAACTGGGAAGACAACAGGCTGAGCACACAAACAACTTAATTAAATTGAAATTAAAGACTGTTTAAGGCCACCACGGGCCACCGAAATTAAACGGACGATGGTTCAAAATTAAGTTATTACACGGGCATGATAGCCCACCAAAAAGACTAAAAACGACTAAAATAACTAGTGTAAGCACTAACGAATTCTCCTCTTCAGCTCTAGGGAGCGCCTCCTCGTGCGCACGGGCCAGGATGTCGGCATGGGGGGCAGTGCGGCCGCGGATTGCCTCCATCTGCTCAGAGGTGTGCCCTTTAACGTGGCCCGTGCTCAGGGCCCCAAACTTCGCTTCGACCAGGTCGAAGTGAGTGACGAACACGCCGACGACAGTACGCACACCGTGACGCACGCCCTGCTTGACCCACTCGAGCCCTGCCTCCATCAACCTCCTGACCTGTTCGGCGGGAGCGGCATCGAGGAAGAGGTTTACCCGAAGCTCCCGCGCCACTCAACCCATCAGAGCGCGAAGCGCGCCCTTCTCCTCGACCTCCTGACGAAGGGAGCCCTCGACCGCCGCTAGCCTCGACCCGAGGTCTACCCAACACCCACCAAAAGTCAGCAAACCCAAAAGAAACAACACGCAAAACAGGGGGTCACGAAAAGCCTACCTTCTTCCCTCTTGTCAGAAGCCTGCAACTACGACAGGTAGCTGACAACGACTGCGGTGGCATCCTAAGCTGCCTTGTCTGCCTCCTCACGGCGCAGCTTCTCTTGCTGCAACGGGAGTCCCAACCTTTCGGCCTCCGTGGCACTGGACACAGCCCGTGCCACGGCCCCGTCCCATTCCCCTCGAGCGAGGGCGAGGTCGTGTTCCACCACGACGAGCCGGCACCCGACCTGCTCCAAGGAGGCCTCAAGTTCAAACACCCTCGTGCCGAGGTCCTCCCCGAGCCGATGCTCCTCCTCCAACTCCTGACAGGCGCCAGCCAGGGCCCAGAGGGATGCCGTGGCCGAGGCCTCGCACTCGAGCCTCAGCGCCCGTCACACAGCGAGGACCCAAAGCTCCGCGGGGCTGCACGAGTCCTCCAGTGACTTGAGCCCGCCCTCCACCAGCGCGCGCTCTTCCACCATCAGAGGCGGGACTCCACGATCTCCGGCACTCGTGGCACTAGCGATGGCTTTCGCGTCGACGACAGCGGGGGTCGACGTCAACGCGGCGACCTCCGGAGCGCCGCTTCTGACGTCCTCGACCTCCGCCGCGGGCATAGCCACCTGAGAAGCCGCCTCGACCGCAGCGGTCGTCGCGGCATCGCGCGCCCGCGCCTCCTTCGTAGCGGCCGCTGTGGCGTCATGCGCCTGCGTCTCCTCGACCGCAGCGGCCGCCACGGCGTCGCGCGCCCGCGCCTCCTCGGCAGTAACCACCGTGACATCTCGCGCCCGTGCCTCCCCTACGGGCCCACCTTGAGTTGCTTCATCAGAGACAGCTTAGGCCAAGGAGGATCTTGGCCCAGGGCTCATCGCTTCTCGATCGGCGCATCGCCGCTAACCGGTTCATCTCGTGGGCGCTTCTCTGCAGCCGTCACGGGAGACGCGGCCTTAGCCGCGATGATGACGGGCGACGTCTCGATGCGCGCCGGCTCAACCTCCGGCTCCACCGCCTGGACCACACCCTCGATGGGAGAGCCTGCCGCCAGTGTCTGAGCCCCGGAGACATCCCCGCTAGGCGCTTGCAAACGGGGCTTCTCCGTCGGTCCCGACGCGTCCAGGGATGGCGGCATCTGGAACGAACCCATCCCCAGAGTCGGGCGCGCCAAAGGCGCATAGCCAAGGCTCGCTGCCAGCCCGGTATTGCCACCGACGTCGTCGTCGTTGTCATCATCCTCGCTGTCGTCGGCATCTTCGTGCCGGTGTCGTCACCATCGCTATCAGCGTCGTCGCCATCGTCGTTGTCGTCGTTGCTGTTGTCGTCATCACCGCCGCCGACATCGTCGCTACCGCCGTCACCATCCTCGTCATCGACATCACCGTCATCGCCGCCACCACCGTTATCACTAACGATGTCCTCGAACAAGCTCAGGGCCTCCTCGGTGGAGTCCCCCTCTTCGTCCTCCTCCTCCTCCTCTATCGACGCGGTCGACGGGGTGTTCGGGTTCTCGCCCCTCCGCTCCCTCTCCTCCCGCAGCACCTGCCGCCGCCGCGACCTCTTCTCCTTCTCACGCTTGGCCCGAATGGCAGCGTCCTTTCTCTTCCGCGCCTCCCGCTTAGTCCCGCGCCGTTCCGTGTCCCTGAAACGGTTGGCGGCCCTCCCGGCCTCCCTCTCTGGGAGCCGAAGGGAAGGAGTTTGGATGAGACACACCCACTAGGACTGCAAAAAGAAAGGGAAGAAAAGATGCCAAGGGTCGAACGCGGTCACAACAATGAAAATGGGGGGTGGTGGATAATACACGAGCAGAGGAACAAGAATCCTTACCACATTGACCGCTTAGGGGTCGGGGCGCATCATCAGCCCATTCGGAGCAGGCCAGGCCTGCGCGCTGGGCCCTAGGGCTTCCCTCACCTGCTTTGCCACCTCGTCGCCAGGCAACATCTCCTCCGCCATCATGTTCCCCGACACCCCGCGGTTGTCGGCATCAACGAGGAACATAGGGAGCAGGCGGTGACACAGCGGCGCGAACCGCCACTTGTGATACCACCCAACGACTCTGGCGCCGTCGAGTCCGGACCCCTTGAGGTGAGCGATGGCGTCGAGCGCGCTCTCGATCCATTTCTTCCCGCTCTTCCCCTTCCCCCAGTGCCAGCTCTCTCGGGGCTCGGCGATGTCGCGGGCGGTGAACTCGGGGAGAGGACGGGTCTTGTTGTTGTGCAAGTAGAACCACCTCTCGTAACACGCTGAGTGGGTGGTCGGGGTGGGCATCGAGAGGTACTCCCCTGTGCGCTAGCTGCGAGGCTGGATCCCCGCGCACCCGATTGTGCACAGGAAGGTCTCGCCCCCGATCCGCCGCTGGATGCAGGACACGAGGAAGAAGTGGCACCACAAGTCGAAGTTAGGCAAGATCCCAAGGAATCCCTCGCACAAGGCCACGAAGGCCGAGATGTGCTGGATCCCGTTGGGGTTCAGGTGCTGCAACTCCACCTAGTAGTGGTGGAGCAGCGCCCGGAGGAAGTCGTGCGCCGGCCGCCCGAGCCCGCGCTCATGGAAGGGGACGAAGGACACCACATAGCCCCTTGGGGGCTCCGGCCGCGTCTTGCTCCCCGACACCGCCCACTCCCTCGCTCTGGTGAGGGGCGCGAGAAGCCCGGCTTCGATGAGTCCCTCCAACTCCTTCTTCGTCACCGTGGAGCGAGTAAAGACAGACATGGTGGCGACGAGGCTATGACAAGGGAGATCGCTAGAGACGAAGGAAATGAGGAAGGCGAAAGGAAGAATCAGAGGAGGCGGGCCTCAAGGCTTAATGAGTGGTCATCGCGGAGTAGCGTTTGAGTCCTGCTCTCACTCGACTTTTGGTATCTTCCCGAATAGAGGCAGCTAGCCATCATGACCCATCGAATGGTCGTGACAACCAGTCGAGCCGGAAAGACGGATTTATGAGGTTGACCACCAGCTGGTTCGCTAGGACCCCGTCGACGGGGAACCGAAGACCTTACTCAAACGAACCCGATAGCTGCTCATCGAGCGACCACGTTTCAGCCACCAAGGCGAAAGCATGGCCTGACTCTATTCTTTGTCTCACGAACGGGACGTGGAAGGAGATAACAAAAAAGTCAAAATGGCCACTCGACCGATCCGTCCGCATCGAGCGGGGACGCGAGGACCGGCATCGCCAAACGAGGCCCAACGGCGGGGTCACATTCGTTATTCTTTGCCAAGGTTCTAAGGCTGGCCCCATGAGCGGGTTTGACAGCTGCCTAAGGCATGAACAGTGCGAGGGGCACGAGCGATGGGCACACCTAATGGCCAACACCATGATCTCCGAGGGGTCGGGGGCATCGCGGAGTAGCGTTTGAGTCCCGCTCTGCCTCGACCTTTGGTATCTCCCCGAAGAGAGGTAGCTAGCCATCACGACCCATCAAATGGTCATGACAACCAGTCGAGCCGGAAAGACAGATTTATGAGGTCGACCACCAGCTGGTTCGCTGGGACCCCGTCAACGGGGAACCCGAGACCTCACTCGAACAAACCCGACAGCTGCTCATCAAGCGACCACGTTTCAGCCACCGAGGCGAAAGCTTGGCCAGACTCTATTCTCCGTCTCACGAACAGGACACGGAAGGAGAAAACAAAAAAAAGTCAAAATGGTCGCTCGACCGATCCATCCGCATCAAGCGGGGACGCGAGGACCAGCATCGCCAAACGAGGCCCAACGGCGGGGTCACACCTCGACCCCCGAGGGGTCGAGGGCATCGCGGAGTAGTGTTTAAGTCCCACTCCGACTAGACTTTTGGCATCTCCCCGAAGAGAGGCAGCTAGCTGTCATGGCGCATCGAACGGTTGTGACAACCAGTCGAGCCAGAAAGACGGATTTATGAGGTCGACCACCAGCTAGTTCGCTGGGACCCCATCGATGGGGAACCGGAGACCTCACTCGAACGAACCCGACAACAGCTCATCGAGCGACCACGTTTCAACCACCAAGGCAAAGGCGTGGCCCGGCTCTATCCTCTGTCTCACGAACAGGACGGGGAAGGAGAAAAACGAAGAAGTCGAAGAAGCCACTTGACCGATCCGTCTGCATCAAGAGGGGACGCGAGGGCCGGCATCGCTAAACGAGACCCAATGACGAGGTCACGTTCATTATTCTTTGTTTACAAGACCGTTTAAGGCCGACTCTTATAGACTCCCTCTCTTACCTTTACAAAGCGAGTGACAACGACTCGAGAGAGAGAAAAGAAGGGGAATGAAGGAAAAAGATCGACCCAAGGGGTCTACTACAAAGAAAAAGAGGTACCTGCACCTCGTCGGGTACATACGAGGTAAAGCGCCTGTAACGCTTCATCATCAGGGAAAGAAGCCCTCTTTTGAGGCAGGCCTTTTCCCCCACCGAAGAAGGCGAGAAGCCCGGCCATGCCATACGGCTATTGCTGGAGCCGCCGCTTAAGACCAATGATTCCCATGCTAATGGGGAGTCTGGTCCGTCGCCTCTTCTTGACCTCGCTCCTATAGACGTCGCCAAGGATGAACGCGAGGGGACCTAATAAGCCATGGAAACCTTCCATGCGAAGGCCCCTTTATCTCCATCTCACCCCAACAAGGGGAGGACACAATAGAAGGCGAGCCAACCTTCCCCTAACCGACGGAGCCGCCACACCATGGCGCCCAGGGACTTGCTGTTGGCGGGTCTCCATTCCCCGTCCTCATCACGAGGGACATCATCGCACCCAACAGTCATGAGGATAACGGACCACTAAGCAAGAACCGGTCTCGCCCGAGGTGTCTCGGGACTTGGAGCACATAGCTTGATGTAGGATGAAGCGGAGCGTTGCCCGGCTATGTCCTTAAAATAGTCAAGCCAGGCCCATGCCTCGGATTCGCTGCGCGGGCATCAAACCTGATGCGAGTTCACGAGGGGCTCTTATACGCCACATAGGGACAAGGACCTGGTGCCACTGACAGTACCATGCGCACCGCACCACAGAAAAAAGAAAGGAACCCGCCTCGGCGTAAGGCGCCAACCTCGGATTCCCCTGACGCGCAGCAGACCTGGGCCCTACCAAAAGATGCCCGTGCGCGCTGCACGCCAAAAAGTGACAAGAAACTAGTCGTTTCGGCTGCGCCATGGCTCGCCTTTTTAAGCGAACCCTCAACCAATGACGCCCTGCGCCGTTTGTCCGGCCCAAGGGACGGAGACCAAGGAACACGGATCCCATGGCACCCACGTGATCGCTTCAGACAGGAATAGCCAAAGAACGAGTCCAACCGAACTCCTCCTTTGACTCAGGGGCTACACCTGACAGGTGAGCTCGCGCGCACTCCCACGGACGAACGACCTAACCTACCAAGAGCGTGACAAGCCGGCGCGTGAGTTTCGGCCAAAACTCCCCCTCTGGCTCAGGGGCTATACCCGTCAGGTGCGCTCGCGCGCACCTCCCTCACATAAACCAGGCAACCCACGAACGGTTTCATGCCGTCGACCTGCACCCACATCAAATCCCCCGAATGACTCGCCGACTCGCTCGAGGGCTCAGGGGCTACTATCGAGGGTAAATAACGGGGTGCCATGAGGCACCTCCTAAGGCTCGCACGTGCCAGATTCAAACAGATTCAAAGGGGCCCGCAGTATCACCACCGAGGCGCCACCAGCGTGGGTCCCTAGGGGGAGCATCCCCGCGACAGCCAGGCCTTAGCCGCAAAGGCTGTGCCGCATCCCCGACTCGCTCGACCCCCGAATGGTCTCGGGCCGGTCGTGTCCCGCTCGACCCCTCGATGGGGGTCGGGGATTTGCTACGCCTCGCTCCACCCCTCGAAAGCGGCAGAGGGCAGTTCGCTGTAACACCCTGATTTTTCAAAATTGAGGATATTTTAAAAATTTTCTAAAATTAATTAGAGTGTTATCATTTATCTAAGGCAAAAGAATTATGTTCTAAAATTAAATAAAACTAATCTAGGTCATTTTATCATTGTTGTTATCATTATTATTTTATTTTGTTGCATTAGATTTCTTAGGATTTTATTGCGTGAAAAACTATTTGAAAATACGACTACAAATCGACTTTTGCTTTAGTTAGGAAATAGGGACAGAAATAGAATAGAAAAAGGAGAAGAGGAGACCAGGCTAGCCTTTGGGCCAAATCCCCAGCCGCGGCTCAACTTCCCCCTCCCTCTCTTTCGGCCTGGCCGGCCTAGCTTGTTCCCTCCCCTTCCCCATCTCTCGTCTGGCCTTGGGCCGAATTTCCTCCCCCGGCCCAGCTCGCTCTCCCATCTCTCCCCTCTCTGGTTTCGGCCTGCCTCGGCCCAGTGCGCCCCGCCTGCTAGCCCCCCGCGCGCGCAGCCCACCAGCCCGCTCGGCCCAGCCCTGCCGAAACCCTAGGGCGCCGCCGCCAACACCTAGGCGTGCGCGCGCAGCCGCCTAGGGCACCGCACCCTATAAAAGGGCAAGTCCTGCGTCCCACGCCCCTTCCCCTTCCCCGCCATCGTCGCAAGCCACCGCCGTCAGCCAAGCCGCCTCGGCCCTCCCTGCCCGCGTGCGACCTCACCGGTGAGCCCCACCCCCCGCGTCACCCCCGTTGCCCATTCCCCGGGTCTCCCCACGCCCGCGCGGCCCTCCCCCGCGAGCCCCGGCAAGCTGGCCATGCCGTCGCCGCCTCTTAGGCCGCCGGCGGCCACCACCCCGCCGGAGAGCCCCCTGGGCGTCAAACCTAGGCCAACGGTCCAGATTAGATCGAGCCGAAGGGGTATGGCCCCGGTCCACCGTGGACCGTGGAACGGTGCGCCCCCGTGGACTTAGTCCATGATATTAGGTTATTTTATTTTATTTATTATTTATTATTATTTTTATTTTATTACCAGAAAATGCTAGATTTATGTTTAGGCCCTTGCTCTTTATTTTAATTACTTTTTAATCCTGAAAATTTTGCAGAACCTTTACAAAACTATATTTAGAATCCTAAGTTTTTATATAATTATTTTTAGTCCTGTAATTTTACAAAAAAACACCTCTAGATTTATTTTTAATTATATTCTAGTCCTATCTTTTTACACTTAGGCCTCTATACTTTTAATAAATTATATTTTATTTCCTAATATTTTCTAAAACTATATTTTATACTTACAATTTATAATTTTGTCCTTATACTTTTCTAAAATTACTTTTAGGCCCCTAAACTTGTTTGTTTTTATATTTTAGCCCTAAAACTTCAAATTGTCATAACTTTTCAACCGTAGCTCCGATTTGAGAAATTCTTGCACCATCGTGATCGTAGTGATTAATATTATTTATTCGTACTGCTTTACAAAGTTTAAATAATTTATTATTTTAACCCTAGAACTTTAAACTTTCGTAACTTTTTACTCGTAACTCGGATTGAGGCGATTCTTGCGCTCACGCGATCGTAGCAACACGTACTATTTCATAGTTTTGGTTTCATTGTTGTTTGTTATTGTGTGGTGTGTTGTTTCTTAGTTTGTTTGTATGCTTGTGTTTCCGGGTTGACGTTGAGTAGGCGAACCGCAGTTAGAGAACTTCCAGAATCTCCATCTTGAAGACTTTGAGCAGCAACAAAGGGAACCAGGCAAGTGTCCTTGATGCATTTTGAACCTATGTTTTACATTTCTCCCAATCTCTATGCATGCTTGTTAATATTGAATCCCAGGTGTCATTATCCTGTTCCATATTATTCCTTGTTGGCTGGGTTATGGTATAGTATATTGGTATGGGTACGTAATGCTTAGTTTGCTATGTCGGGAATGGAAGTGTCTAATGTTAATCTTTACTAATGGTTCACTTTAACATAATGATCATGAGGGATGGGTAATCCTTTATAGCAACATTGAACCTATGGTGATCCAAGCAGGAGGATGATGATGATAATGGTGCGGGTATGCACGGGTACTCGGTGTAGTACTGTAGGATTGTGGTGGTACCTACTTGGGATCACAAGGGTAGGTTCGTGAAACGTGTAACCATGAAAATAGCGTAAAGCATATGGCTGATATGGTTAGGCTTGGTTGAGTAACAAGATGTCTTCCCAGTTTTGCGGGCAGTCGAGGGATAAGGACGGGACAGTTTACTCTCTGACTCAGGTGATGGACGGTTCACTCCTAGCAATGGCACCATAGAGGGCTTCTGTAGGAACGGTCTAAATCCGTAGCGGTGAAACCTTAGCGTGGATTGTTTGCAAGCTATGAAGCTCTTTGAAAGACCTTGTGGTGATCTCCTAGTTTCACACCTAAGGTAGTGTGGATTGGACAACATGGAGACTCTAGTCACTGCATAGTGATGAAATCACAAACCTGTGGGTAAAGTTATGCAACCTCTACAGAGTGTAAAACTGTTATAACAGTCATGCTCACGGTGATGAGCGTCATGGACCTTTCACACGATTAGCGGGAATGGTTGGGTGAACTTGGTCGGTAGCCAAGTTTGGTTTGGTGGGTTTGGCTGGCTTCTTTGTGAATAGTGTTCTATGTGAACTGTTCAACTCTGTGTGAGTTGCTGGCTCTGGATTCTATGTGAATCATAGTCCTGTGTGGGCTATAACTACTTGACATTAACGGGTTTTGGTTTTACAACTCACCTAGTAAATAGGATTGCTTTTCAAATGGTCTTAGGTATAGATGCTCATCTATGCAAATGAACCATAATGTTAGCCTTTCTTCTATTCAACTTGCATGCCATACTTTCCCCCACTTGCTGAATACGACATGTGCTCACCCTTGCTATTTCTCTTTGTTGTTGTACTATAAACTGCTGCTCAGAAGATGGAGAGATAGACTCCATTGATGAAGACTACTACTAGGCGAGCGTGCCCCCGGTCGATTGCCTGTGGTGTTATGGTGTCTTCCGCTGTTAGTTCTCGAGAGAGTCGCTTTTAGTCTTTAAAAACAATTATTTATATAATAATGATACGCTTTAATAATGACATTGGTTACACTGTTATTCACTTTTACTGTCGATATGTGTGAAACTTGCCCTGTGCACATATATACTAAGCATCTGGTTTTGTCTTTAAAATCGGGTGTGACAGAAGTGGTACAAGAGCTGTGTCGACCGTAGGACGCAAGCCAGGGTAGAATGGTCGTGTGCTAAGGTCTATTTTACAAACTAAAACTATTTTCAAAACTCTTTGGCTTAGATTTATAGTCTTGTTTAGATTCACTTTTGTTTTTGGTCTTGTTTTTACCATGCAGTTTACAAAACATTTTTAACTAATTCGCCTCTCCTATTTCAAAACTATATAGATGGCCGTACCAAGAAGACTCCTCACAGGTGTGATCACCACCCACGTGTCTGGCCTTCACCAGTGCTCGTTCCTCTTGGATATGAAGAGGAGTTTGGGATAGAAGAGCCTGAACAAGAGATGGTGCCACCCCCGAGTCCACCACCTTATCATGACACACGACTCTTCAAGGATGTAGGAGATAATGTTGGAAGGTTACCTCACATGCTTTGGGAGATGCTACAATAGTTGGGTTATGAGAAGCAGCCAGAGTATTGGGGTACTCAAGTGACATATGAAGGTTCTGAGCCTACGTGGAAGGTTCAAGTTCACATTTTTGCTCCGAGACCACTCAGGGGAACTTTTGAGGTGGAAAGGATTCATGAGGCCATTGCTCCATGGAAGTCTTTCTCCGCTGGGATCCGTGACGCCGCTCGCCAAGCTTGCATGGTCACTTGCTGTCATTATCATCTGTATTTTGAAGATACAAAGTATGCTTACTTCCCTCAACGCGCAAGTGGATCTACCTACATTCACGCGGAACCTGTATTTGGACAAGGACACGAGAAGTTTAAGACGCAAGTCACTCTTACCATGGTGATTTCCAGGGAGTTGGATTCAACCACGGAGGAACTAGGGTTTTGGCAGAAGAAATATGAGGAGGCAATGAAGATAGTTCGCCAGCTCAAGTGACGTTTGCCTGATGACTTGGACTTACCTTCGGAAGAAGAGCTGAAGGACGTGACTCCTTCCTCACCACCTCGCAGAATGGCTAGTCGTGCCCCACCAGCTTACGTCATTCCCAACCTTGACGAGGATTAGGAGGTCTATCCCTTAGTGGCTTCATAGGTGTTGATTAGTGTTATCGAGTCGAATAAATGTAATGGTTTCACGAGAGAGTCTTAGCGTTTACACGTTCTTCTGTTTGGTTTGCTAGTTTGATCTGGTGTGATGAGTGTGATATGGATTTTTTGTAATGAGTGCTGATGTGATGCCACGCGTGTCTTGCAACCACATCCTTATACTATACTTTTTTTATTTTAATAAAGATTAGTTGAGTTGGGGTATCTGTTTATCTACATCTTTTGTTTCGCACCTCTTCTCTGCTTTACCGTAGCATATCCTTGCACTCTACCTATATCTTCTACCCGTTTTTGCTTACCATACCCTGATTTATATCAGATGGCAAGGGGTGGAAACCATAATAACAATAACGAAGAACAGGACCAGCCACCCCCACAATTCTCTATGGAACAACTCATGGCTATGCACACACAGCTTCTTCAGACCATGCACCAGACCTTGGTGCAGCAACAAAACAACAATGTCGCAGGAGCTGCTCCCCAACCTAGAGACAAGCTTGGAGATTTCCAACGGACCAAGCCTCCAACTTTCTCTCACTCTATGGAGCCCATGGATGCAGATGATTGGCTAAAGACTATTGATAAGAAGCTGCAAGTCGCTCAATGCAACAACAGGGAGAAGGTGTTGTTTGCCGCACACCAGCTTGTTGGACCCGCTGCTGATTGGTGGGATGCTTATGTTGCAGCCCATGAGGAGCCTGATAGTATTAACTGGCATGAGTTCCAAAACAGCTTTAGGTCTCACCATGTGCCTTAGGGAGTAATAAGGCTAAAGAAGAAGGAGTTCCAGGATCTGAAGTAGGGATCCATGACCATGAGTTAGTATTTTTCTTGCTTCACCCAGCTATCTAGGTATGCCCCAGGAGAAGTGGACACGGATAAGAAGAAGTGTGAGTGTTTTCTTGATGGGTTGAATAATGCTCTTGCCTATGCACTTAAGGCTCGTAACTACGCGAACTTTCAAGAGATGGTGGATAAATCTCTAGTCCTGGAGAACAGAAGGTCGAAGATGGATGGAAAGCGCAAGCTAGAGCATCAAGGTCAGCAAGGAGGCAGCAACACTAGGCCTCGCCTTGGGTCATCTTGTGGGACTTGTAGTCTATTCTGGACAACAGAGTGGACAACAAAGAACCCAACCTGCAGGCCAGAGTTTCGTTACTCTTCAACGTCAGTTTCAATGTCCTAACTCTCAGATGCCTCCCCTATCAGCTCAAACTCAGCAGAGGACCAATGGCAATCAAACCCCAACAACCAATAGGAACTGCTACAGGTGTGGAAAAAAGGGTCACTTTGCTAACCAATGCTCCAATCCGCAGATGCGCCAACCTCCGACCCAAGATGTTGCCCCAACACCCAACCGCAATGGTAACTCTGCCTCGACAGCAGCCAAGCAGAACTATGCTAGAGGTTGAGTCAACCAGGTTGCTCTTGAAGATGCTCATGAATCTCCAGACGTTGTTCTTGGTATGTTACTCGTTAACTCAAACCCTGTTGTAGTTTTGTTTGATTCTGGAGCATCACATTCATTCCTATCATCCAAGTATGTGGCCAAGCACAACATTCCCATCACCTTGCTCAGGAATAAGATGATAGGTAGTTCACCTAGAGGGGAATTGAAAGCAGAACATGGATGTCATAAATTAAGTGTTAGCATAAGGGGGGTAGAGTTTACTACGAGTTTCATCGTTTTGGATTCCAAGGGTACAGATGTGATACTCGGAATGAATTGGTTGAATTGGTTAACTAAGCATAAGGGAATCATAGATTTGCTAGAAAGGCGGTCAAGCTCACACATCCCAATGGAGCAGAGGTGGAATATGTGGCAAAAGCATTGCCACACGACAAGGAAAGTTTGGACAAGAATGCACCGAGGGAAGTGAGAGCCTAGTTTCCTTCTTTCTTTCTGATCCTGTCCGAATCTCGGGGCGAGATTCCTTTTAAGAGGGTAGATTTGTAACACCCTAATTTTTCAAAATTAAGGATATTTTAAAAATTTTCTAAAATTAATTAGAGTGTTATCATTTACCTTAGTCAAAAGAATTATGTTCTAAAATAAAATAAGATTAATCTAGGTCATTTTATCATTATTGTTATCATTATTATTTTGTTTTGTTGCATTAGATTTATTAGGATTTTATTGCGTGAAAAACTATTTGAAAATGCGACTAGAAATCGACTTTTGCTTTAGTTAGGAAATAGGGAGAGAAATAGAATAGAAAAAGGAGAAGAGGAGACCAGGCTAGCCTTTGAGCTAAATCCCCAGCCACGGCCCAACTCGCCCCCCCCCTCTCTTTTGGCCTGCCCGACCTAGCTTGTTCCCTCCCCTCCCCCCTCTCTCTTCTGGCCTTGGGCCGAATTTCCTCCCCCGGCCCGATTCCCTCTCCCTTCTCTCCCCTCTCTGGTTTCAGCCTGCCTCGGCCCAGTGCGCCCGCCAGCTAGCCCCCACGCACGCTGCTTTCGGCCTAGCCCACCCTACGCGCGTAGCCCACCAGCCCGCTCGGCCCAGCCCCGCTGAAACCCTAGGGCGGCGCCGTCGCCACCAAGGCGTGCGCACACAGCTGCCTAGGGCACCGCGCCCTATAAAAGGGTGGGTCCCGCACGCCTTGTGCCCCTTCCCCTTCCCTGCCGCCTCTCGCACGCCTTGTCCGCCGCCGCCTTCGTAAGCCGTCGCGCCGCCACAAGCCACTGTCGTCGGCCAAGCCGCCTCGGCCCTCCTCACCCGCGCGCGACCTCACCGGTGAGCCCTACTCCCCGTGCCGCCCCCGTTGCCCCCTTCCCCGGGTCTCCCCGCGCCCGCGCGGCCCTCCCCCGTGAGCTCCGGCAAGCCGGCCGTGGCGTCGCCGCCTCTTAGGCCGCCGGCGGCCACCACCTCACCGGAGATCCCCCTGGCCATCCGATCTGGGCCAACGGTCGAGATTAGATCGAGCCGAAGGGGTATGGCCCCGGTCCACCCATGAATGTGGACCGGTGCGCCCCTGTGGTTCACGAGCCCCGTGTACCTAGTCCACGGGATTAGTTTTTTATTTATTGAATTAATTATTTTTATTTTTATTTTATTACTAGAAAATGCCAGATTTATGTTTAGGCCCCTGCTCTTTATTTTAATTACTTTTTAATCCTGAAAATTTTGCAGAACCTTTACAAAATTAAATTTGGAACCCTAAGTTTTTATATAATTATTTTTAGTCCTGTAATTTTACAAAAAACACCTCTAGATTTATTTTTAATTATATTCTAGTCCTGTCTTTTTACACTTAGGCCCCTATACTTTTAATAAATTACATTTTAGTCCCTAATATTTTCTAAAATTATATTTTATACTTACATTTTATAATTTAGCACTTATACTTTTCTAAAATTACTTTTAGGCCCCTAAACTTGTCTGTTTTTATATTTTAGCCCCTAAAACTTCAAATCGTCATACTTTTCAACCGTAGCTCCGATCTAAGAAATTCTTGCACCATCGCGATCGTAGTAATTAATATTATTTATTCGTACCGCTTTACAAAATTTTGCTAAATTATTATTTTAAACCTAGAACTTTAAACCTTCGTATCTTTTTACTCGTAACTCGGATTGAGGCGATTCTTACGCTCAAGCGATTGTAGCAACACGTACTATTTCATAGTTTTGTTTTCATTGTTGTTTGTTACTGTGTGGTGTATTGTTTCTTAGTTTGTTTGTATGCTTGTGTTTTTGGTGTGACGTTGAGTAGACGAACCGCAGTTAGAGAACTTCTAGAATCTCCATCTTGAAGACTTTGAGCAGCAGCAAAGGGAACCAGGCAAGTGTCCTTGATGCATTTTGAACCTATGTTTTTCATTTCTCCCTATCTCTATGCATGCTTGTTAATATTGAATCCCATGTGTCATTATCCTGTTCCATATTATTCCTTATCGCCTGGGTGATGGTATTGTATATTGGTATGGGTATATCATGCTTAGTTTGCTATGTCGGAAATGGAAGTGTCTAATGTTAATCTTTACTAATGGTTCACTTTAACATAATGGTCATGAGGGATGTGTAATCCTTTTTAGCAACATGGAACCTAGGGTGATCCAAGCAGGAGGATGATAATGATGATGGTGAGGGTATGCACGTGTACTCGGTGTAGTACTATGGGATTGTGGTGGTACTTGCTTGAGATCACAAGGGTAGGTTCGTGGAACGTGTAACCATGAAAACAGCGCAAAGCACAGGGCTGATATGGGTAGGCTTTGTTGAGTATCAAGATGTCTTCGCAGTTTTGCGGGCAGTCGAGGTATGAGGACGGGACGGTTTACTCTCGGACTCAGGCGATGGACGGTTCACTCCTAGCCATGGCGCTAGAGAGGGTTTCTGTAGGAACGGTCTTATTCCGCAGTGGTGAAACCTTAGCGTGGATTGTTTGCAAGCGGGGAAGCTCTTTGAAAGACCTTGTGGTGATCTCCTAGTTTCACACCTAAGGTAGTGTGGATTGGATAACATGGAGACTCTGGTCAGTACATAGTGATGAAATCACCAACCTATGGGTAAAGTTGTGCAACCTCTGCAGAGTGCAAAACTGTTATAACAGCCGTGCTCACGGTTATGAGCGGCATGGACCTTTCACACGAGCAGGAATGGTTGGGTGAATTTGGTCGGTAGTAAAGTTTGGTTTGGTGGGTTTGGCTGGCTTCTTAGTGAATAGTGTTCTATGTGAACTGTTCAACTCTGTGTGAGTTGCTGGCTCTGGATTCTATATGAATCATAGTCCTGTGTGGGTTATAACTACTTGACATTAACGAGTTTTGGTTTTACAACTCACCTAGTAAATAGGATTACTTTTCAAATGGTCTTAGGTATAGATGCTCATTTATGCAAATGAACCATTATGTTAGCCTTTCTTCTATTCAACTTGCATGTCATACTTTCCCCTACATGTTGAGTATGGCATGTGCTCATCCTTGTTATTTCCCTTTGTTGTTATACTATAAACTGCTGCTTAGAAGATGGAGAGATGGACTGCATTGATGAAGACTACTACTAGGCGAGCGTGCCCCCAGTCGATTGCCTATGGTGTTATGGTGTCTTCCACTGTTAGTTCTCGAGAGAGTCACTTTTAGTCTTTAAAGACAATTATTTATGTAATAATGGTACGCTTTAATTATGATATTGGTTATACTGTTATTCACTTTTACTGTCGATATGTGTGAAACTTGTCCTGGGCACACATATACTAAGCATCTGGTTTTGTCTTTAAAATCGGGTGTGACATTCACCCCGCCTTGATGGAGCGTGGGCATGGCTCGCACCTCCAGGCGGATGACTCAGCCATTAACCCGTGCCTATCCACTCCAGGGCAAGGACAAACGCCCCACTGCCACCACTGTCGCAACAACAGTGTGGGCCCCCTCATGTAATTGTCAGGCAAACTCCCCCTAAGTCAACTCCCATCAATGGGCCCAAGCCCGGACAGGACAGGGTGACGAAACCCTGACCAGGCCATGAGCAGCGGAGTGGAGAAACCTAATTGTCTCATCCGGACGATACAGATTTCAACTCCAAGCCGGTCCGGACAGACGCAACACAACACAACGACCCTCGACGAAGGGGTCGAGCGAGCCAACGGTCAACAACCGCCAACCACCCGGCCTTAAATGCCATGTCCACTACACGGACACAGAGTTGAGGAGTCAAATCCCTCCAGGTACCTGCCCCCTCGTCGGCACCAGCGCCAGCTGACGGTGGCAGGCATGGCAAGGCACGCTGCGCTGCCATCGTGGGATGACACGCCTAATGATGATGGTACAGGACGACTTGAGGGACAGCTAGATTGAATCTTGCCTAAATGACATGACGAAGCCCATGCTGCACCTCCCCGCGCACGATGGAACACGTCGGCTACAGCGACACAGAGGGGCTCGACTCGATGACGGAGAACGGCGATACGCTCGGGCGTAGTACTATCCCTCTGATACAAGATCAGGATGATGGGGCCCGTGAAGACCGAAGACCACGCCATCGACTACGGCTTCGCCTTCTGCGGCACGACATCACCAACTTCGCACGTGTAGAACTCTCTCTCTCTCTCTCTCTCTGTAATTGCGCCCTTCCCCTTGAATTATAAAAGGGGAGACCCACACTCCTCTCGGAGGATGGGCAATACACGAGACACAATACGCACAACAATAGCAATCACACACACACACAACTCGCACCCGAGACTTGGAGAACCTCCTCTCTCACCACCATTGTACACCCTCACCGGAGCAAGTAACACGAGCAGGCCCGAGAACTGGACGTAGGGGACTTCTCCAAACCAGTATAATCTCCCGTGTCCTCTTGCTTAGCCATCGCCGAACCCGAAGCACGCACCCCGTGAACAAATTCTACTCGTCGGTGATTTAAACACCGACAATTTGAGTATGGAGGCTTAAAAAAAACAATAGAAGCAGTAAACGGCATCCTTAGCCACACTGTACTCCAACCAATCATATTTCTTAAGCCATGTTTCACAAAAGGATCTACAATCTTTAGTTCCACTACATAGCTTGCAAGGAAAATTATGACCAAAAGGTTGAGTTGGACCTTTTAACAAATATGCTCTCTTCACTTGATCTCTAATATTCGGATGAAAATTCTCAATGGGAATGCGAAGACCTAAATCAGCTATTATATGATCTGGTATGAATTCCTTAATAATACCTTCATCTTTCAATGGCAGACCTTGTTCTTCGGATGGCTGTGCTTGTGCATCTTGCATTTCGGGAGGCTCGGTGTGAACATTTTCTTCCTCTCGATTTTGTGCACTAGTACTAGCATCAGGATCAAATTGTGCTTGTGCAGGTTGTTCACAAGCTCTACTTGCATCTGTGTTTGACTTTGAAATAGCACTGAAATATCGCTTCAAGCCGACGGCTATAAAACTAAATAAACTCAACATCAGTATATTGAAAATAATTCATGGAATAGACACTTAATTGAGCAAAAATGAAAATTATAAATTGCTATTACGTTTTCTGTTGTTTCCTGCCATGAAGTCCTTTGATGTCGCGTCGTCACGTCTTGCCAGCACCCTTTATTCCCTTTAATCTTTGCCGACTTGATCGACAGATAATCGCCTTAGAGCGTCTCCAATGGTTGCTTCTTAGCTGTCTCTTAGAATTATTTATTAAAGAAAAAAAAAAGAAAAGATAGCTAACTCTTCCTCAAAAGGCAGCCTCTAAGAATAATAAGAGACTCAAATGGACCCTATTTCTCCTCTATTCTTTGTAAGACCTAGCTGTTATCTCTGAGCCAACTTTACCATTGGATAAGCTTTTAGGCCCTAGCGTTGGCGCTGCGATCGACAAGAGAAGGAACAAAAGACGGAGTCGAATTGGCGGCGGCGTGTGGTGCGGTTGCTGGTTACAAGTGGACCACGCACACGCACTAATCATTAGACAAATTAAAAAACCCACTAGGCCCAACAGAAGAAATAACGTTTCGTTTGGCCCAATTCAACCTTCTTCCTCTGAACGTGATTACAAAGTCCTGAACAAAACAAAGTCCTATAGCCTACAATGAGCACACCGTCGTACCCGGGGGGGGGGGGGGTCCCTCGCCACACATTGAATCCGCCACTGCTCCGGTCCAAGCACGACACGACAGGCCGTGCCGACCCAGACAAGAAATATTCTAGGTTATATCATGCCTATGTCAAACAAAAAATTATCATACTTCAGACCGATTTAGTTGGCAGGATCCATCTGGCCATCTATACATAGCAGCCAGCGTCACGCGTTTTGGGTCCGTATGGTCTCGTTGGGCCGCTGGAGGCAGCTTCCATGCGCTACGATAATTGAGGATCCTCGGATGCAGGGTTTCGGTGGTGGAGAGGTACAACATGCCCAGATGGGAAAGGGTCGCCCAAAAAAAAAAAACGCGTCCACACACACGCTTCGCCGTCCCTCGTCTCAAAAGTCAGTTAATTTCAAGTCAGTTGGTCACACTGGCTTCTTGACTGGCTGTAAGCGACTGTTCAAGACTCGTCGCCATGAAGCCCCCAATTGCTCCCCCGCCCCCGCTCCGCCGCGCCGCGCCGCGCCGCCGGCCGCCTCCCCGCCGCTCACGCCCTCCTCGTCGCCGTTGCTGCCGCTCCCGTCGGCGCTGATGCCCCCGAAGAAGCGCCGCGTCTTGCAGACACCGCGCCCGGCCCCCACCTCCATCCCGCCTCCCCCTTCCCTGCCTGCCCCGGCGAGCCCCGCCGCCGGAGCCGGCGCCGACGCCCTGGCGATCTCGGCCCCGACCCCGTCGCCTCCCGCGGACGCCGCGGCTCCGCCTCCGCCGGCGAGGGAAGCCCCATCGTCGCTCGCGAGAATACCCTCGTCGCCACTGCCGCCACCGGCCGCGGACGACAAATTCTCCGCGCCGCCGCCTCCCGACGCGGCGGGGAGACGGCGGATCATCCGAAAGGTGCGTAATTACAGAAAGAAGGTTGTCCCCAAGGGCACGATCGCCATTCCAGAGGCTGCGGCGGGGGAAGCCTCAGCTGCTGCAGGGGAATTGCATCCGGGTGGGGAATGCGCAGCCAAGGAGTCGCCCGCCGACCAAAATGCAGTTCTGGATGAGGCGGGCGACAAAACCCAGAATTTGGGGAAAACCGCGGCAGAGAAGCCAGTTGCCGGTTTCAGTGCCGTTGCTGCGTGTGAGGCATTGTTGGGTAAGAAGAGGGCGATTGGGGGAAGCTTGCCTGGTAAGCCGGAGGATTGTGTTGCCGCTGAGGTGGGGAAATTGGTGAGCAAGGGTGAGAAAGGGGGTGAGGCGGGGATGCCGGATAGGAAGAGGGAGATGATGAGGGATGTGTTTGTTGGGGGCCTCGACAGGGATGCGAGGGAGGAGGATGTGAGGGCGGCGCTTGCCAAGGCCGGGGAGATCACTGAGGTGCGGATGGTGATGGATGCCAAGGCAGAGAGGAACAAGGGGTTCTGCTTTGTCAGCTTCCGTGAGGCCGCACAGGCGAAGAAGGCCATTGAAGATTTCGCCCATGTGAAGGTTGTGCTGACCTGACCCTCTTGGATATGAATTTGTTACCACATTGCCCACACTTTGTGCAGTAGGATTATTATTATATGGAAAATTGTGCTTCAAATCCATTTGTTTCATGAAAATTGAGATCTCACAATGACTAACATTTAGTCTGAAAATTCCAATTTATTTGTTTGATATCACAATAGTCTTAAGATCAGATTCTCGACATTCTGCATATCATATCATAATTAGTTAGACTTACAAGCTAGTAAGTTATCTGTACGATGCAAAGATTATTTTGTTGAGTCATATTAGTCCAGTTGAGTGCCAGTATAGGTAATGAACCATAGCAACTTCATCTGAGTTTTCTGAGTATAGGCCCAGTTCTGCTAGGAACTAACACATCCTTCTTTGCTTGCTATATCTGAATACTTCATTATGCAATGAGATATTTTTTCAGATTCTGAAAATAGTTCTTAGAAAAAGGACTGGTTTGTGAAATTTTGTACCGTCTTCACATCCTACATTTAAGATACTCCTTCTAGATAGGTTGGCATACATATTAGATGCATGGATCTGATCAATTGATGCCAACTCTCATGCCATTTACTGGATAGTGGATACTGAGACCATAGTAGGCGTGGTCTGGTTATGTTGCATCTGTTCCATGAAGTTTCCATTATGATACTTGATTTACATTTCCAACTTGAGATAACTCTGACTATTAACTGAGTGCTGCAATATGTTCAATCGTGTCTTTACATAACTGACATCACTTCATGGAACACTATGCATTACTGTATTTGTCTTTAATCTTAAGGCTGACATCTGTATAAATACAGAACAAGAGAGGCAAAGAATGCAGAGATTTATGTTTTTTATTCTGTATCTTATAAATTATAACCAAAGTGCAACCTTATAGACCACAATGTTAGTATCGGAATGACAATGGATGTTAGAAAGTAGATGATATTCTCTTGCATAATATGTTTATTTTTGTGTTGGAGTTTATAATTGTTGACTTGTTGTTTTTGCCTGTACAAAAGATCCATTGTGTTATTGTTGGGTCAGTTATGAGTGGCCTCTGTTTTACTGCCTCCAGCCAACCATATTTTCTCTCCCTGAAATTCTTATTGAACTTTGCCTTTCTCTCACCCTTCTCAATATTGATCTATTACCTCGTCTCTTATAACAAATAACTAGATATGCGCGAGCCTTTGTCGAGTTGCAGCTCTTGAGACAAGTAGTAAAATATTTCTTGGCAATATTGACAGGAAATGGAAGAAACAAGATGTGAGTATAACTGCATCCACAGCTACCATTTTCTTTATTCTGCCAATGGTTTGCTTGGATATTCATCTCAATGGTTGTCAGTTTGCTAAGCTTATTTAGTTTCCTTCAAAGCAGATCATGAAGCTACTGAAGAGAATTGGAGTTGAGAATATTAATAGTGTTATGCTTAAGGCTGACCCAAATAAACGAGGCTATAACCGTGGGTATGCACATCTAGAACTTGAGACTACTACAGCTGCACGGGTGGCATACAAAAAGCTTTCAAAGAAAGGTGCTTTTGGCAAATGGCTAATAACGGTGCAATGGGCTACACCATCGAATGGTCCAGATGAAAAAGATATGCAGAAGGTTTTCATCTCTCTCCCCCAACTACACATGCATGATAATCACTTTGTGTCATTTTATAGAAGATACTATTACATTGTGGCGTATTCTCTCAAATAAGGCTGGAGGCTGTATATGGCTTCTGTAACTAAGAAACTTTGTTTTTATGTGTTATTATAAATCCCTCTTCTGTATTTCTTGTTCATACATGACTACATGAGGGCATCATGTGTAGTCGTCCAATATCTTTTTTGAAAGGCATAAACCATATTTAATAGTTTAGGAGCTAGTAGCTATAACAATTTGATACAAGGAGTGCCTAGGACTACTCTATATCATTGATGACAAACAGCTGTACAAAAGAGCATGCATCCAGCAACAGAAAAGCAGCTAAGTGAAACTATCTATACAAAGAAATGAGGTGGTTCACTTGCTATATTTACCTAAAAAAAGAAACTCTATACCAGTGATTCAATATCCTTGTTCTTATGGATCTGTCATATTGAACATCGTGTGGGATTGTACTTTCAGTGGCTAGTCCTGAATCCGGAAAAGTCTTAGTGAACTGATGTAGTCTCTTTTTTTTTCCTGTTTAGGTGAAATCAGTTTTTGTGGAAGGTGTGCCTAATTCCTGGGGTCGAGATAAGATGACAGAAATCTTCAAGAAATATGGAATGGTCGAACATGTGGTTCTATCATGTGATATGCGCTTGGCTCTTAGTACTGACATTGCATACATTCACTACACTACTCGTGAGGCTGCTATCTTGTGCGTTCAATCATTTGATGGGCAAGAATTGTCTGAGAATGACTCAAAGGTCTCTTCTCATATTTTTGTCAAATTAATGATTTTTTTGTTAGCAGGATTTTCACATTTTTAGTGCTTCATGCCAGGTGAATATTAAAGTCTCTCTGGCTAAACCTTTCCGAAAGGGCACACAGAATAAAGATCAGAAATTGAGTATGTTGTCATTCACTTTGAAATATGTTCCTCATCCATGATTACCTGTGTCACTACTCTGTTCTATACCATTTGCTCCACGGATTTCAACAATATAATTGGTATGCTATTGGTTGTTATTTCTCAATATCTATCTGGTATGTGGATTAGTTAGTAGTTCAGTGATTTGAATTCGTGGGTGTTTATATTGCAACATACATTGCCTGTTGTCCCCTTCATTGATGCGCTCGGGAACAACAAAAATTAATCATACAACAGTGATAGCATACATGCAGATATTTCAAAACTAATTTTGCCTAATGAAAATAATTGTATGTAGTTTGTAATTATCTAAACTGTCATCTATTTGCTAGGTTAAAGAAAAGTACAGCCGTCTCCCATACATATAATGCCTATGGCAAAGAAATTTTCTTATGTAATAATGATTGGCTTACATTGTTCACTTTTTGGATCACCTGACATCTTTTTCTGATTAATTGATTTTTGGAATCAATTTTGAGTGCCATACTTCCTTGCTGCAAATGGTTAAACTGAATCAATTTAGTAGCTCTTGTTAGCTAATTTCTTTATTTTCATTTATGTCATGTATGGTACATTGAACCTGCCCATTCTGGCAATTCAGTAGGACTTTGACACTTACTTAATTAGCCTTTAAATCCTAAGTGCTAATGCTTTCGTTCTTTGGAGCAGCACCATACCATATTCAAGATAATCCCAGCACACATTTCAGAGAGAAACGGGATTTTTCAGCACTGGTGAGCTAAACCGTATAAACATGAAAGAATGACTCCTGATTTCATCATGCTAGTTCTGATTATGCTTAATCCAGGGTGATGATTCTTCCTATCACGTGAGGCGAAATCCTCGTGGACAATATGATAGTACCTATGCTACATCAAGGTTATCTCCAATTCTAAGCTTTCACCATACATCATTATTTATGTGTCAGCATAGAGTGACATATTGATTCTCAATTTGCATGATGTCTCAGCTATGGTGCGCCTCACCATTCTGTTCTTGGATATTTTCTTCCATATCATCATGACAGCAGCAGATTTCTTCCAGGTATCTCAGACAGCCTATCTGGTGCTAATTACTCAGTCATATTGATGTTCTAACATATATATGTTGTGATATTTGCTATCAGAATTTAATCCTGGAGTGACAGAACCATGGTGCGGAAGTCTGGTAATGTTTACTCATAACTTTCTTGCTACTGTCCCTTTTCAGATAAATGACACAGAATCATCCCATTGATACTACTTTTCTTCTTGAGTGGAATTGATAACAATAAATTGTTAACCATTTCCTTGATGATTTTTCTTTTATTTGTATTTCACTGGCATCAAATTTGATGATTGGTCTCCCTTCCTTCAGATGAGGCAACCTGGTTATCGTCAACTAGGATAGCTGTATGGAAGCAGACATTAACAGAAATGTAAGAGCATCTTGCATCAAATGTTATTTTCATGCAGTAAGTCTTGATATCTTATCTGTGCATATCTTTTTTTCGTCAGATTGACTGCAGCTAAAGGTGATTATCTTGTGAGTCGGTAGCTAGATAAAAAAGTATCCCATTCTGTAAGTTCACTAGGAGGCTTGTCTCAGAAGCCCATAGCTTAATAGTGTCAAGAGACCTGGAAAGTGTTAGGTTGTAGGGATCACTAAGCCTTGTAATAGATAGCAAAAAGTGCCATGTGTGTACTTCGTACTAATTATTCTCTCTGATTAAGGTTGAAAATGCTTTCAGTAATTTGTTTAGCATCTAGTAGTTAATTATACTGATGGTTTATCTCATTTTTCTATGAGCATCCATGTCCGAATAACTCAACAAATAATTCCATACTAGTTTTCCGTGGTGCAAAATGTTAACATTAACAATCAACTCGAAACCTGTAAAGCAGCATATGGCAGCCGCAAACAGCTCTGTCTGTGTGAACCTTAACTGTTTGGAAAAACAAAAAAACAACTAATCGATAAATTGGATGTTCTGACTCCATACACAATTCTGGCAACATGGTCAACAAATTCCATGAGAATTTCTTCATCATACTTCTGAAGTGAGAGATTAACATGCAACAAGGGCTTAACATATACTCCTACAGGTATACAGATGGGAGTAGAAATAATTTTTCTGTATTTTTCGGTGATCATGGGAGCAGAAACGTGATACCTTTGAACTTGGTAGAACACAATTGCTTGTCAACTGAGCTGACATGAGCATCTCCAGCTTGTTTATATTGAACTAGATGATCGATATATTCTCTTGTGCCTCCCAAAGCTAATTGTGAAGGTAGATGCAGGACAAACACATCATGTTTCCTTAAATAGAAGCATAGGAAATGCTAAGCTCTGTGGTTGTTGCTAATCCATATCTCTAGCTTGTACTCCATGAAAAAAGAAAGAAATTTTTTCTAGATGGCCTTCTCTGCCTATTTCATTTTGACACTCCACTGAATTTGGTTTGGAGGTAGGATGACTTGTTAGATAGAACAACTTTCTGTGCCGGATTGAAAACAGGTACTAATAGCTGTTACTAAACGACACATATGACTGTTTTGTTGTAGTGATCGGGTGCATGACATGCTGCTGTAAATCTGGCTCATCAATTTTTCAGAGCCTAAGAAAAGATTGCGAGTGTATTTGGGATCTCTTGGTGGAATACGTTTTGCTGCAGACTGACAAATTAGCTTTTAAGATGTGTTTAGGGCACCCGTCTCAGGCAACTGCCATGGTTTTCTATTTGAAAGCACAATGCAATCACAAGAAAATGAAAGAAGAAACAATTTTGCTGAGTTCAATATTGCTGTATTTATCTCTGGTATGGTCTACTTCCTAGAGTAATTTGGCTGATAGTCCTCTTCCTTTTTTTGTTTTGCTTGTACCAAAGTCATACAGATAAAGTGCACTGCTCAAAACTATGAAATTAAAGCGATCGCAACAACAGATGATGCATCGGTGTAGCTTTGAATTGTCCAATACACTGCGCGGAAGTTGGAGCTCTGTACAAGACGCGCCGCATAGATTGAGTACGAAAAAAAAGATGCTTTGTATACTGTAAGTGTCAGAGGATCTGGAAAAGCAGCTACGCCGCGCCTCAGCGTGTTGTCCAACTCCAACCTAGTTGCTTGACACTGCAGCAGACGAGTAAGTGTTAGGGCTCGTTTAGGAGGCCCGCACATGCTGATTTCCCCACGTTTTGCCGGGGCAGCCAGTCCATGTGGAGAGAAAACATGGGCTAGTAACCTAGGCCTTTGCGAGACTCCAGTAGAGGCGTTGGTATAGCAAGGAAGGGTGGCCGCGTCTGGTGAAATTGGCCGCGTCTGGTGAAATTGGCTCCCTGATTTAAGAAGTTAGACGTATTTGAGAGTCTTCTCTCAATTCTGTGAACCAGGGACAAACAATCCTGCATTGAAGGATTTTTGGAGCCAAAGGGAAGTCCCAGGTAGGTAAAAGGCAGAGTTCCTATCTGACATTGGAAGGTATTGGTCAAATGGAGCATCCTTTCCTCATCAACATTGACTGGAACCATCACTGATTTACTGTAATTCACTCTTAGATCAGTTTGAGTCAGCAAAGGAATTGAGAAGAGCTTTAAGCACAAAAAGCTGTCTAGGGTAGGCTTCCATTATGAGGAGGGTGTCATCCGCATATTGGACAATAGGGAAGTTTTCATCTCCAGAGTTTTGAATTGGAAGAAAGAGCAAGGCTTGCTGCTTGGCTTTATTAATGATGGATTGGAGCAAGTCAGCAACTAACACAAAAAGGAGGGGTGATAAAGGGTCAACTTATCTACTCCTCTTTTGCAATGAAAAACCTTGCCATGTACTCCATTGAGCAAGACTGTTGATGTTCCCGTGCTTAGGATATTTTGAATCCAAAATACCCATTTGTTGCCAAAACCCTTTGCTCTTAAAATTTGGATAATACAATTATGATCTAACTTGTCAAAAGCTTTTTCAAAGTCTAGTTTTAGGATGACAAGTTCCTTTCTAGACTGATGGAACATGTGCAGATATTCAAGAGACCAAGCAAGTCAATCTTGTATAGTTCTGGATTTGATGAATCCATACTGGTTCTAATGAATTAAATCCATGATCACCTGTTGAAGTATATCTGGCAAGATCTTGGTGATGAGTTAGATGGTAGAGTTTAGAAGAGAAATAGGTCTGTAGTTATTATTTGAAGTTGGATGATCATGCTTAGAAATAAGGGTAATAAAAGAACCATTGATGCCTTTGTTAAGGCCCATACTATCTAGGCCTATATACTCTACTCATGGTTATATATTCTATACAATCTAATGACTAATTATCATCCTAATCTCGAGGTTAGTAACATGATATTAGAGCAGGTTAGGTTTAGGATTACATTAGAGCAGGTTAGGTTTAGGATTAGGACTAATCAACTTTCCTAATCCTGCCCATCTGATCTGAAATTTTTTGGCTGCCGTTACGGCTGTCAGTCCTAGCCGCCGTCGCGGCCTGTCTGCAAGTCGTTCTCGCGGCCAAATCTGCTGCCGTTGCGGCCACGTAGGTCGCCGTCGGGGCCAATCCAGTCGCCGTCGCGACACCATCACAAGCCGCCGTTGAGGATCGTCTTCCTGGTCACTGTGTTGCCTCTGTTCAGACAGCCGTCGCCTCAGATCCGCGGCTGCAATTCACGTTCCCCTGTTGATCTCTACGACTCCCCACTGTTGTGTTGTGCTCCAGTGGTTGCAAATTTGTTGCCGCCGTAGCCAATTTGACACATCTGCCTCTGCCAGCTGTTATTAGGCCCCTATAGTCCTGCCTATGTGCTGCTGTGCTCCACTACTATTGGGCGTCATCACTGCCGAACAGAGGAAGTGTTCATTTGCTGATATCCCTCTGCACGGTGGTAACTATTCACTGCTGCTCTTTTGTGAATTTTCTTCCACTGCTGTTTGTCAAGTATCAGTAGCAGTGTAGCAGTCATCATGTCTCAACTCAATGCCATTGTCATTAACATCACCCTTGATGGTCAGAATTATAGTGAGTGGTCTTTTTGTGTTGAAACTGCTTTAGGAGGATATGATTTAGCTTTCATTTGACTGATAATCCACCTGCACCCACTGCCAATAATAGTAATACTGCTGAAATTAAACAATGGAAAATCAATGATGGGAAGGTGATGTCAGCCATTGTCAATAGTGTCAAGCAGTCCATGACTATGAGTCTCCGCCCCTTTAAGACAGCCAAATCCATGTGGGATTATTTACAACAGCGATATGTTAAGGACAGTGGTGCACTTCTTCACACTCTCATGCAAAAAATTCATCTCATTGAGCAGCATGATATGTCTATTGATGATTATAACTCTGCATTTGAGCGTTTGTCTGGACCTTTGCTATCTATGGTACCTCCGTGTTCAGCTAGTGAGTGTACAACATACAAATTTATTGACCAGTTCCTCACATATCACTTTGTCATGGGAGTACAGCTAGAATTTGATTCTATTCGCACGATTTGTTGCAAGATTCTTCCTCCCTCATAATGGCCAAGGCATTGTTGGATTTGATTGCTGAAGAGACTCGCATTGAGGCTTTGGTAGCGAATCACTCCCCTCATAATTTGCTGGCTGCTACTCGTAAGGGCGGTTCATCCAGAGGTGGTTCTTCTCCTGAGGAACGCCAACATTGCAAGAAATACACTCATCGATCTGATCAGTGCTTTACCAAGTTTCTGGAGAAGCTATCTAAATTCCGTGCTTGTCGTGGTACCCCTTCTAGAGCATATGTTTCTATCGCCACTGCTGCTGCACCTTGCAAACCAATCAATTATGGATCTTCTATACAGACAAATGATGGTACTTCTTGTTACATATCACATATGGGTGCCCTTTACACTTCTCATTTTTTTGTTCCTGATGTATCATTTGTACCTCAGTTATCTATGAATCTTCTTTCTGTTGGTCAAATCACAGACCAAAATTGTTTTGTCAGATTTGATGACTCATCTTGTTTTGTTCAGGATCGTCAAACAGGGGCTGTGATTGGGACTAGCCATCGCCACAGAGGTTCTTCAAACCTCTATGTCTTAGACACCTTGCGACTTCCTTCACGTGCTCGTGTGTCTTCCGTTGCTTCGTCGACCACCTCGTCCTTTGCCAAGTGGCATCATTGTCTGGGTCATCTTTGTGGGTCTCGTTTGTCCATCTTAATAAATAGCGGTTGTTTAGGTCCTACATCTATCGAGTCTAGTTTTCATTGTAAGGGTTGCAAACTTAGAAAACAAATACAACTTCCATATTATTCTAGTGATTCTCATTCCGCTAGACCTTTTAATCTTGTTCATTCAGATGTATGGGGTCCAACACCTTTTGCTACCAAATCTAGTCATAAATATTATGTTATTTTTATTGATTATTATTCTTGATATACTTGGATCTATTTCATGAAACACGTTCTGAATTATGCTCTATTTATCACTCTTTTGACTACATGGTTCATACTTAGTTTTCCACCCCTATTAAAGTCTTCCACTCTGACTTTGGTGGTGAGTATTGATCTCATAGGTTTTGCGAGTTCCTGACTTCTGAGGGTACTCTTGCTCAACTCGCATGTCCGGGTGTTCATGCTCAAAATGGTGTAGCTGAGCGAAAGCATCGACATCTTATAGAAAGAGGACGGACACTTTTGATTGCTTCTTTTGTTCCCTCTCACTTCTGGGAGGAAGCTATTTCCACAGCTGTCTATCTCATCAACCCACAACCATCATCTAAATTATCTGGTAAATGCCTAGGTGAAGTCCTTTTTGGTACTCCTCCTAACTATGATCATCTTCGAGGTTTTGGTTGTACATGCTATGTTCTGCTTGCACCTCGTGAGCAAACTAAGCTGACAACTCAGTCGGTTGAGTGTGTCTTTCTAAGGTACAATTTTGAACATAGAGGTTATAGATGTTATGATCCTTCCACTCGTCGATCTGTATCTCTCGAGATGTCACTTTTCTTGAGAATCGCCCCTTTTTCTACAACTCTTCAACTCATTCCTCCTGTTCTCCCATAGAATCCACATCCTTCTTGGGTTTTCCTACTATCCCATCTAATGATACTTGCTTACCACCACCATCTTCATCACTTCCTCCCATTACCATATCACCTCCTGAACCACCACCACCACCACCACAATCCTATTCATCCAAACCACCTGTCATACACACTTACACACGTAGTCCTCCACCACACACAAAGCTTATGCCTCATCCTACATCTCCGGCCAGTTCCCCTGCTCCTGTTTTTAATGCTTCTGCTAACACTAATGAGTCACATGCTCTTTGTGATGAGGCACAAGTTCGTGCTAGATATAATCTTCATGATCACGTAATTATTGAGCCTCTTGATAGATGGGGTTATTCATGTGCCAAAAGACATCGTGTTAGTGCTGCCCTTCATGAGCTGAAAAACTATCATGAGGCTTCCAACATTTTGAAGTGGCAACTTGCGATGTCTGAGGAGCTTGTTGCTCTTGATCATACAGGTACTTGGGATCTTGTTCCATTACCACCACATGTAGTGCCTATTTCAAGTAAATGGGTGTTCAAAATTAAGACCAAGTCAGATGGTTCTATTGAAAGATATAAAGCAGGTCTTGTTGCTAGAGGCTTTCAGCAGATTCAGGGACTAGATTATGATGAGACTTTTCCTCCAGTTGCTCACATGACTATTGTTCGTACTATGATTTGTAGTGGCTGCCATTCGTTCATGGACTATCTCTCAGATGGATGTCAAGAACGCTTTCCTTCATGGAGATTTACATGAAGAAGTTTATATACAACCACCTCCGGGAGTTGATGCTCCCTCAGAACATGTTTGTCGGTTACGTCGTGCCTTATATGGCCTCAAACAAGCTCCGCGCGCATGGTTTGAGCGCTTTGTGTCTGTCATAAAAGCTGCTGGTTTCTCACCTAGCGACTATGACCCTACCTTATTTATTCATCTTTCTTCACATGGTCGTACCTTGCTATGTTGATGATATGCTGATTACGGGCGATGATCTAGAACACATCTCTCTACTAAAGACACAGCTAGGTGAACAATTTCAGATGTCTTTGGGGTCTCTTAGTTATTTGGTGGGTCTTGAGGTTACACATTCAACAAAGGGTTATCACATTTCTCAATCAAAATATGTTGAAGAACTTATTGATCGTTCTGGTCTTAGTGATAGTCGGATAGCTGCAACTCCTATGGACCTTTACCTGCAGCTTCGACCCGACGATGGTGCACCTCTTGAGGATCCCTCTCGATATCAACATATTGTGGGAAGTCTTGTCTATCTCACTGCCACACGACCTGATATTGCTCACACTGATCATATTTTGAGTCAGTTCGGGAGTACTCCTACCTCAGTTCATTACGGACATCTCCTTCGTGTGCTGAGATATCTGAGGTGTACACCTTCTCGAGGACTATTTTATGATCAAAATAGTTCCCCTCGGCTTCTTGCTTATTCAGATGCCACTTGGGCAAGTGACCCAATGGAACATTGTTCTGTCACCGGTTATTGTATTCTTCTTGGTTCCTCTCCCCTTACATGGAAGACCAAGAAGAAAACAGCTGTATCTAGATCTAGTACAGAGGCAGAACTTCGAGCACTTGCCTCTACAACAGCTAAGATCATATGGCTTCGATGGTTATTGGCTAATTTTGGAATTACTTATAACTACCCCACAACCCTTCTATGTGATAACACTAGAGCCATACAGATTGTCAATGACCCCGTGAAGCAAGGTATTTCAAAGCATATTGGTGTTGATGTCTCATTTACTCGTTCTCACTGCCATTAGAAAACAATTGCTCTTCAGTATGTGCCATCAGAATTGCAAGTTGCAGATTTCTTCACTGAAGCACAAACTCGAGAGCAGCATCGACTTCATTTGCTCAAACTCAATGCTTTAGATCCACCTTGAGTTTGATGTGGTGGGGGGGGGGGGGGTTAGGCCCATATACTCTACTCATGGTTATATATTCTATACAGTCTAATGACTAATTATCATCCTAATGCCGAGGTGAGTAACAGCTTTGAGTACAGATTGTTCAATTGTAAAAATCTTGACACAGATCATAGAATTCCTTAGCAATATGTGGCCAGCAAGCTTTCAAAAAGTTTCCTTTAAAACCATCTGGTCCAGGAGATTTGTCTGAGGACAGTTGTTGTATAATTTTGTCTAATTCTCCTTTGTAAATGGGCCTTCCAGCCTCTCAAGATTTTGCACCATCTCCAGGAGATTTTCTAGATTGAAGCTCATGGTGAGTCCTTCAGACTGACCAACTCTCTCCTTATACATTTCCCAAATGACTGTTGCCTTTCCTTCATGACTGGTAACAACATTACCATCAATAGTTTGCAAGGAGGCAATAGAGTTAATTCTATGTCTGATAGTGGCATTGGCATGAAAAAAATTGGCGTTACCATCACCATGTTTTACCCATCTATGACTCAACAAATTAGTGAGATGATCTAGCAAAGTAGTCCTGAATTTTCATTCTTCCAAGGTTCAATCTCTCACCTCTTCCAAAGTATTAAGGAAGAGAATTACATGTTTTGTGTGCTGAGGATAGGAGTGCTGCATGTGGCCCAATCGATTCTCATCTTGGATAACGTCAGTATGGATTTTTCCCTATGCCTCCAAAACCCATTCTACAAAGTATAGAAGTAGAGATAAATGGAAAAGAAGCACAAAAAACTTTATGCAACTGATTTTGCGCATTTGTACTCTGTGGTATCACCCTAAATGCACATCTCAACCTTCAAAACATGTGTACATATATACTACCCTCGTGGAGGATAAGAACCAATGAAGGAAGATATAATACGTGAATCATGCCTTAAAGTTTACTTCTGAAGATGGGTTGCTCTAGTTTTTTGGACAATAATTAATATGAAGCACTTGCATATTTTTCAAGAAGTTAATAAAAGAAACTGATGCACAGCAAAGCCAGAGACATTATAACCGAGGTGAAGTTGACCTTCATAAAACACATCTTGCAGTACCAAATTTACCCCAACCATGAAAAAAAATGCACTCTTCGTATTCCATTGGTACAACATACTGATCTTTGATGGAGCACATGTTGCAAAGCCAATTTTACTTAGACATTTGACGTGAATGCTAGAAAAAAAAATCATCCCTTGATTTACAAGTATTTATGACAACAGCAGAAGATCCCTGTGGGCATTGGCACAGGAAGAAGCTCCGGCGCTTGGCTTTCCATGCCTGACAGCCTGAGATGCCCTTCTTGTTTCCAATCTCAACACAGGCATAACCTCTGACATGAAATGCAGTCTACACGTGGCCACAAAAATCACAGTAGAGGCATTGACATTCGTGGAATAAGCTTTTTGCCATTTTTTAATACAAGAAAAAAAAGTGCCGTAATGACTGAAGAATTCATGGAAGCCTAAATCTGGGATGAAGCAGAACTAGTCCGCTTCGCTGTGCCACACCACCGGACGGACCTGCCATATCCTTCATTGGATCAGCATGGTCTTCACCTGATGCCTCTAAATCCTGTGTTCCAAACACAGATTTGCGTTACCCCTGTGGTGATAAATGCTTGAAAACAAATAGATGCATAGAAAGCTGTATGCAGCTACGCATTGCACTGCTATATCTTTTTCTATCAAAGGCTACTTATATACCCTACCCTTGTGAAGGAAGGGAACCGAATATTATCTGGTTATGTGTGGCTCATACGAAGTCTACTTCCGAAAATGCTAAAATGTAGCCGGTTGGACACAGTATAGTTCTAGCAAGTGTGTCCATTCATTTTCCGCTGTAACACCAACACTGACACTCTTCACCTATATGTCAGGGTCAAACCAGAGCCGAATAATTAACAAATGTCAACCTGCAAACTGTCGATTTGTGAACTTGTTTCACAAATCAGTCCATGGTATGCACGGATCAGCTGCAGCCAAGATGATTAACCTGTGACATTTTGGTACTAGCGACGTGTAGGTCGTTCTTGTAATGCCTATTCAACAACTTTATTTTTAAGTGATGTTTAGAGCTAGAGGATTATATTGCTCCTATCTGCATAATTTCTGACTCAACTTATGAATGATTTCCTTCTACATCAAAACGTGGCGTGTGTATTTTATGTGGATCAATTATACAAATAAAAGAAACTAAGCATCAGAAGTAGATAAAATTATCTGCATACTATGTCGAGATCCATTGGTATCAGCGTTGGTGTGCTTAGATTTCAACAAGAATGTTGCATCCAGAACAAAGTAACTATGAACACAATAGTACCGTTAGAAGTATAAAGGATTCACAATATTAGAAAGAATAAACGAGATATATGAGTGGCCAGCATCATTATGGGGCAACTTCTATATATGTTGTAGCTTGCATTGCTTATTGTACAAGATCTCGGGAAAACAAATAAAGAATATTCAGCACGAACAACATCATGCTATGTCAAGCACTCGCACTGTATTTTACCTTTGATGTGTTAGCTAGGTTCTCTTGCATGGCTCATGAGAGCTAGAAAACAAGTTTACGCATAATAGAAAGCCAACCATTATATTGTAATTTATTGACTGCTTATGGTTCAGATTCTCCTGATGCTTCCAGTAACTAACACTAAACACTAGTAGTTGGTAAACAACAATACAATCTTCTTTCTAACACAACGAGATAGCATCTCACTTAACATTGTTTTGAAAACTCACGATTCAGTAGCAACCTCGAGAATAAATGTCTTTTTTCGTTTTTACTATTTACATCTCCTCCACCTTCCGCAACAACACACATATACAGTCATCCACGTAGAGGATAAATACCAATGCAAAGGAGCCATATGTTAGGTAGAAGAGTAAGTGATATATATGGCATCTGCTCATTTATTTCTCAAGACTCAAGATGTATTGTGACAATTGACTGCACAATGTGCTAAAAAGCTAAAAGGTACAAACCAATCTCATATGCTCCCGAGTACTGTGGAAGAGGTGGACGACTAGATCTCTACTACTTTGTCAAATAACTAACTAGCGCTGAGTAGTTCAGTGATTGCAAATTTTTATTATCTTTTCATCGATCACATGTTACAAGTCAATCAGTCATTGAATTTGGGTATATAAAAGTTTTTACCTTCATTCTTATATGATACATCAGTGCCTCTCCATATACTTTAGAACGAGCAAAACTTATATGATCTTGATACCTTTTTGTTTTCCTGACAGTGATATCAACTAAATAATTTAATTATATGCTGTTTAAACTTTTTTGTTTGTTTTTTTGTCATTAAACTTAAGCACTTTCGATATGATTGAACTAGCTAGAGCTTGGTCATATTTAAGTGAGTTGAGTGCGTCCGCTAGTACTAGTAGCAATGAGATACACAGCGCAAGAGATGGGGTGCTAGATGCTAACAGACAGAGCATACAGCCACTATACGTAGGCTGATACCACCTGTTCGTCCAGAGTGCAAAGACAGGCATACGGACATTTTTCCAGGATCAGCATGGTCTTCTCCTGCTGCCTCCAAAACCATACATAGACTGAGGTGTGCCAAACAATGTCGAGATGAATGCAATTGATGAGCACAAAGAACTATAAGAACCTAACTTAGCACTACTCTGCACCACTGGTTGGTATTTGTAGAGTATAATAACTGAATAATAAAGATTTGAAAAATAAGGTTTTCTAGGACCGAACCATGTGGTAATTGCAGTTTCACTACATCGACCGTCGTTCAACACTTTTTTCTCAAACACGCAAGAGAACTGCGTATCATTTCGTTAATAGAAGAGAACAAGAAATACAACACACGCCACATCACCCTTTTTAGTTACATTCGTGCCTGATTCAATTGTAGTAGCCGACCTAATAAAAGGAACTAGTCTCCGCCCAGCCCGGACAGAAGGGAAAGTCCCTTTGCCCCGGCCATGCTCCACAATTTAGCTTCGTCTCCAGCCATCGTTAAGGCGGTTGTGAGATTAGAAGAGGTGTCGTTAAAGACACAATCGTTCCTATGCCTCCACAGCAACCAAGCTCCTAAAATGATGAGCAAGTTTAGGCCATTCTTTAGAGTATTGTTTGCTGAAGAACAAGCCCAACGCCACCAATCTTCAAAACTGATGTCTGAAGGTTGTGGCGCAAAGAAGCCTAGACTGACCCGCTGCAGGAAGGTAAACCAAAACTGCCTAGCAAAGACACATGACACAAGGAGATGATTGATTGTTTCGGCCTCCTAGTCGCACATCTATTACATATTTATGATACATCTATTACATATATATTTGAGAAATAAAATGAGCCACCACATTCCCTCTCAATGTTTAGAAATTCCCACGTTATCGGAGGAGAAAAGAAAAAGAAAAAATTACCCACCATTGGCATTATGAAAAGCTTGGACTAAAATAACCTCGAAAAATTATTAAATTATCCACCACTATCATTATAAAATAATAATTCAAGAAAAAGAAAAATTACCCACTACTGCAACTATAAAAAACACCTGGTCATTCAACACTTAAAGCCCAAATTTGTGGTACATCTATTACATATATATTTGAGAAATAAAATGAGCCACCACATTCCCTCTCAATGTTTAGAAATTCCCACATTATCAGAGGAAAAAAGAAAAAGAAAAAAAATTACCCACCACTGGCATTACGAAAAGCTTGGACTAAAATAACCTCAAAACATTATTAAATTATCCACCACTATCATTATAAAATAATAATTCAAGAAAAAGAAAAATTTCCCACTACTGCAAATATAAAAAACATAAACTAAAATACTCTCCTAATATTATTAAATTATCCACCATCATTATAAAATGAAATTCCTAAATCTGTTACAAAATAATAATCCAAGAAAAAAATATATAGATGTATATGCGTTTGTTACATTTTAAATCTCAGATCTGGCTAATTATGCTGCTATTTTGTGGCAAATCTACCCATCTCATGTTTAAATGTGTTCCTTCTCTATAAACAAAATGTAATAGATGGATAAATCTCAGTTACCCTCATAAGACATTTCAGAGGCACAATATACTTTATTTCAAGGTAATTACCCCGACCCTTCAAATCTTTAGACATTAGGGATCATCACATGATGGGCTTCTTTATAATCATGGACATTACCTACGTTGATGCTCCTTAGATGCAACATCATTCCAGTCAAGATTATACATTTATAGACTTTTAAAATTTTAATTTGCACGTGCTGGAGGCCATATTTACATGGTCCTATACTGCAGGATCATCTAATGATCTAAATAGTTCTTGACCATATTTATCTATATATGTCTCATGCACGTCTGGTTTGTACGAGTCCTACAAACACAGTTTTGCTGCAGATACTGGCTGAGAGGAATAGAAACTGAACAGTTTATCTGACCTGATATTGTAAGTTTTTTTTTTATTCCAGTTATCACCAATGCTACCCTGGTGGGCATGGCCAGTTATAAGCACGACTGTGTCCACCACCTTCTAGGTGTAGTCTGGCAGCTCTGGCTCTGGCTTGAGGCAATTCTGCAAGGAAGGTTCCTGCAGTCCAATGCCAATGCAAAAGCTCATGAAACGGTTCATACATATAAAGTATTGTCACTAACTACTACAAAAAAATCACTGAAATAGGGGCGCACCATTTCAGTCCTTAAGGGTTAGATAGTATTTGCCAATTGGTATCGATTGGACAGTGGGATCAAACTCCACAAGATTAGAGGAAGTGCAAGAAAACTCATCTAATCTTCCAAACGGAAATATTATTATATTTTATAATGCAAGTTTTCCTATGTCATGTAACGCGAGACCCTTCTAACAATTATTGCCAGGAGTCCGTTTTAACAAACTTAATGGAGCAGCACCAGAAACATATATACCTGATCCATGCAATCAATTTACGGTAACAGCAACACGAGACCTCGGTAATTTTGCATCATTGATGTTGTACCCTGTTCCCTTCTGTCGTTTGTTGGATAAACATGGATTCAGGGCATGAATAACTCATGCTGGGATCTTCTATTTTTGGGGACCGGGAGAACTTGGGGCGTGCAAGATGGGATCATTGCTGGGCGTTCGTCTTCAACTCTTCGTCGCTTATAGATCGGATCGGTGTAGAAGAGTGTGTGGGTTATCTCTTTGGGTACGAAGAGTACGATTGGATCGACGAGGAGTCGAGAGCTGCCCAGGATGGTGGAAATCGTAGGTGCAGCTGGATCAACGGTTTGATGTACTTCTTAATTATATGGGAAGGTGATGAAGGGCTGAATGCTTCGTTTTTTTTCTTAGAATTTCAAACCTGTTTCTCTTTTTTTCTAGACACCTTAGTGAAAACTTCATCTCCTTTTATTAACAAATAGACGTAATCACCGTCATCATCGCCAAATCATGGCTTGTAGCTGCAAATCATCATCACTATCACGGCCCCTCCTCTAATGGCCGTCGTAGCCCTCACCCTGAACCCCGTTGAGGCCACCCGTCCAGATTGCAGACACGGTTTTGTTGGGCCGTCTTCAGCCGCTGTTGTGGTCCAGCGCTGCCTTTGCAACCCGTTCGTTGCATAGTCCATTGGATTCGAGTCCACCTGCTACCTTCCTCCATCAGATCATCTTGTCAGCCAGTCATTAAGTCGCAATTGCGGTCTGTTCTTCCTGTGTGTCGTGATTATTGAAGGCAGCTGAACATCAGTCAAGATTACCATGCAAATGATTCATCATGCACGCCATCCATCGTGCTTCGATTCAATACACAGTCCAGAATTATTGATATGGAAAAGCTAGGTATACACCATTTTTTTTCTTTTTTTTCTTGCAGGACCTGCACAATCTCCTCCCGGTAAATCCTACCGATTACATTTTGATTCAATACAGTCCAGAACTGTTGATATGGAAAAGCTAGGTATACAAAGTTTTTTTTTGCAGGACCTGCACAATCTCCTGCTGGTGCCTCCAAATCCTGCCGATTACATTTCCATTAACTTGAATTCATAAGATACAATTTTTTTCGGTTATTCTCCCACTTAAGATTGTTTGGGACGAAGCCTGCCGAAAGGTTTTGGAGAACCAAAGGAAGGATATGTCTGTTCGTCCCAATTTGTCCGCTTCACAGGCTAATCATGGCTCTAAGAATTGCAACTAGATCTTTAGCATGTGGGCAGAAGCTGAAGGGGTAAAAGTTGCACATCATGAGGGCGTTTCTTTGAGCGTGGCCACCAAGATTTATCGTTCTCGTACAGGGTCATCAAGAGGACTTTTACGGTGAACCATGATACCACATGGACAGAAGGTATCATGGATGTAATCTAACCGCCTGTTTAATTGGATTATATCGTAATTATCTCTAGTTTAAGTAATAGGCCATCAGGGGTAAATGTGTCTAGGAAAAATGAATTGGTCAAGTGAACAAATCAGCGATTTTATCTGTTCCTAGCCTCTTACCGCCGACACCGCCACGAGACACCATCCGGATTTCGCCGGCAGCAGCCTTCTCCGTCTGCCCACGAATCATCTCCCAGCCGCCGAATGTTGTCCACCATTTTGACTGCTGGCCTGATTGGACTCTCTCTCTCTCTCTCTCTCTCTCTCTCTCTCTCACCATATCTGCTTGAACTGGGTCGCCATTGGTGGGTCGGCACTAGGACCGTCGCGGCTAATCTCGTTCCTGTCACGGGTGGTTCAAGCATGCGCCATCATTTGGTACCGGTTCAATCTTGCGTCATCGTCTTCCATCCTATCCAAGTGCGTGTCGTGTTGCCATATGACTAGCAGTCATCAGTTATCGTCTTCAATCATGCATGAAGCACAACAAGCGACATAACCTGTTCGATACCTCTACGCTAGACATTGAATCAGATCAAAATGCAAACACAAGTACGAATTCGGTAGTAGGAATGCTAACACCATTTCACTTTGAATCATCATGAAACATACGCAAAATATGACACACATACTAGTACGGATCCTTAATTACTACAACTAATCGAAGGGATGGCGATGCTGAGCAACGTACGAGGCCTGCGACTCGGCTCCCGACTCCAGCTCCTGTCCACGGCATTGTTTTCAGTTTCGCCAACGATTGCAATCTTCAATCCAGGGATGAGCTAGTTGACATCGTGATCGTCGGATATGGATCCACCATGGGTAGGGCATGACGCTGGAGGAGGGGCACCGACAAACTCATCACTGCTAACGAAGCAAAGAGTTATTCTTATTCTTGTCGTCCCGCCTCGCTGGATCCTCTTGGCCTGACTCTGACAACGAGGAGTGGTGCGAGTGACGATGAGTGTTGCCGGTGGCAAAACAAACATAGTTTTACAAGGACAATGAATGAACCCTAGCCACCGCTGCTGCCTCGACAAGGTGAACTTAAATCGAGACGATTATAATTCATGAGATTTGTTCATTTCTCGCCTGTAGGTGGGTGAGAGTCAGCATATAACCCTCGTTATTCCAACCATAGCACCATCGGGTTAACCCTTTTACATGAAGCAAGGACGAAAGCGTAAGAGTGGTACTATATATGAATATGCATGTCTGTCCCTACAGGAGGGCTGGGCTGGGCTGGGTTGTAAGCAGACTATGGATGCGGGGCATTACAGTGGTATCAGAGCATCAACTCTTGTTTCATCGAGAGGAGGTCTTGGGTATCCGCTTACCGTGTTTGTGGTGTACCGCCAAGGGCGTCCCCCCTTAAGGGGGGGGGGGGGGGGGATGACTGTAACACCCCAGCCTGTTAGCAGCCTGTAGTAGTAGTAGTTTCGGCCCAAGTGACCCATGAAGTGAAGTGGAGGTGGGACTAGTCCCACATTAGAAGTTTAGGTGGGTGAGGGTCAGCATATAACCCTCGTTGTTCTAACTATATCATCATCGGGTTAACCCTTTTACACGAAATAAGGACGAAAGCGTAAGAGTGGTGCTATGCATGAATACGCGTGCCTGCCCCTACGGGAGGGCTGGGCTGTAAGCGGACTATGGATGCGGGGTGTTCAATGTCACCACCTAGCTTCTTGGGAGTACGCCGTGGATGGGAATAGCACACAGTCTTCATGGAGTGAAGTATAAGCGCCAAGGCTGGTTGACATGCTGTTCGACCTGTTTCTCATCCTTGGCGCTTTAGCATGCCGTGCTATCATCCCCAGATTTTGCATCATGTTCTGGTAAAGGGCAAGAGGAGGACGCACCTTGTTGCAGAATGAAGAAGCACCAATCACAGGCTCCGATTCCGATCCCAGCCAAGTCAAAACCTATGTCATTCCAATAAGGAAGAAACAAATCTTTCCATGTGTTCCTTCACGACACTAGATGAAAAGCAGAAACACAAACTGCAAGCAGGGCACTTGAAAAGTTGTTTGATCCATTTATAATCCATGAGTACATAAAGAAGACAATCAGGCCTCGCTATTAAGTTGGTTTTCAGGATTAAGAAAACTGAAACTAGTTTTGTTCTGGTCCAGTGTTGTGTTCTTGGCCTCTTGGTCACACAATGCCAGGCTGCTGGCACTGTTTACTCCAGCACAGCAACTACTGTCCTGCATATTCTCACGCGCTCCACGTCGCTCGTGTGTCGGTGGCTATTAGAATGAAGTCATGTGAACAGAGGGAGCGTCTCGCTTCTTACTGCCCCACGGCCTACTCTCCTGTTATGGAGCACACCTTGTCTTCATGGAGCGAGGTGGAAGCACTAGGGCTGCTTGACGTACTGCTTAACTCATTTTTTATCCGTGGCGCTTTAGTATGTCGTGCTGTCTCCCCCAGATTTTCCGACATTTTCTGGTATCCCGCCAACCGTTGTAGATGGGCAAGAGCAGCAGCATCTTCGCAGAGTGAAGAAGCACCTGTCATAGGCTCCGTTCCTGATCCCTGCCAAGCCTAAACCTGTGTCGTTGCAACAAGGAAGAAACAAATCTAGCTTTCCATGTGTTCCTTCACGAAACAAGATGAAAAACAGAAATATAGACTGAAAGCAGGGCACTTGACAAGTTGCTTGAGCCATTTTCTCATCCAACAACATTCGGACACTTCTGTGCTGCCAATGCAGAGGACTAAACTGAATTATTGCTCAAGAAGTAGTCTTGTAGGTAAAATGTCATATGTAATTTATGAGTGTTTGTGAATTATCCAATTTTGTATTATATCGGTGAAACTTCCGCATGCTTGTAGTATTTAAATACAACAAGATGCATTGATACTATTGGTCCACACCTTATCGTGTCAGTTATATTTAGTTATTTTATATGTATTTGAAAGAAAAGACTATCCAAGGAAAAGAAAACCATTTCTTGTCCCTTATATGCAAAAAGTTGTGTTTACTGCTCACTACTACAAAAAGAATTTGTAATGAGGAGTCACTACACGTAGGCTATTTAAAATCTGATCATTACCAACAGCAAACTAAAGATCCACCGCCACTAATACATTAAGAAAACAAACAAACTAAAAAGAACAATAACGTAGGCCTGCCACTACTAATCTAGAAAAATAAAAAAAGAAAAGTAACCAGGTGTGCACCATACAGTGTTTTTCTAGACGTAAGACGTAGACAGACGATGAGCTGGCGACTAGAGTCTAGATGGTCTAGAAGATGTCTAGACGCATTAGACATAACTAGCGTGTTAGCCCGCGCAATTGCACGGGTTTCATAAACATTTTCCTAATCCTAAGTAGGTAAGTTAATATTTCATATTTTTCTATTCAAAGCAAATCACAGGTACTCACTACACAAATTACATCGCAAAGCACTTTTGTTTGAAAAAAATTTCACAAACATAGTGAAATGAGACAAATTAAACTCCATAATTGACTACAAAACCGTACTACAAGAAGGTGGAAGAATAACCTATGAGAGGAATATTAGCTACGCTTCTTGCTTCTTAATATTGTTTAGTGTTCTTAGTAGTACTCATGTGTCTTGCTTGTGTAATACATGAATCTACATCTAATTTTTTTCTCTTCATCACAAAATGAGTAGAGGTGACTCTTCTGGTCCTCCATGCGCAGTTTGACAATTTTACAACATTTTTGTTGTGCCATGTTTAGAAGCCATTCTTGAAACCAAAATCTTAAGTCTATTTCTAATATCAATTGGCATAATTTTTTTCATCAGCACAACGGTATTACAAATAGTTGGATATAGTCGCTCATATTATTTTTATTTTGCTTAATTGAGTTTTATTACAACATATTCTGCTAACAACAGTCCAACGATATATTTGGAGTTACTAACTTGAATTTTCTACAAATGCATTCATGTGGACACAAACACATTATAGTTTATCTTGCATATGGATTTATTTTAAGCTTCCACTTTACAAGGAATCATAGGATACAATTTGCAAAAGTAAAAGGTCTGTTATTCTCATAAAGCTTTCTGTTATACAAAGGATTCTCATGTAGTTTTAAAAACTTCCTTCCATTAAATTAATTTTCACCATGGTCCATATCCAATTATATGATCCATATCAGGGTAGTCAACCATGAAGTTTATTATAATATATCATAATGAACTGCACTGTTAGTCAGAAACAGGAAACTGAACGCTTTATTGAGTGTACCTGGATGCTACTTCTCTGCATAGAGATTCAAAGATATAAGACATTAACAGCTCTGGCAGCATCGCCTTCTCTTGCCGATTATCCTGCAAGGTATTATAGTATTATATTTTTATGTAGCTGGATCCTACCTCTCGGAACAGGGATTCAAATATATAGGACATTAAAAGATCTGATAGCATTTCCTTCTTTTGCGGATTGTGCTGCAAGTTGTTGTAGTGTTCACTATTCTCCACCGGCCCTCCATAGTTATCCTAGTAACTGATGTAGATTGAGTATGAATGTTTTCAGACTAAGTAGCAATTTAATGATTCTGCCAGCTTCACCTGCTTGCCTTTCATGGCAGCTTCACCTGCTTGCCTTTCATGTCATAGAAATATTCAGTTAATGGACGGTCTGGTCTAAAGCAAAAATAACATAAAAATAATGAAGACTGCGACGACTGAGTTCAAGAATGAATAAAGTTTCTGCCATGTGTGAACGCAGACATCAAACAGAACATGTTTGATATTGCTCTGTGCCGATGTTGATCTGAACTTCAACCTCATGGCAAATGATAAATATTCGCAACATATGCATCGTACCTCTTCTCAGGGCACCTTGTACAACTTGATCATCAGCAATTTGTACATCCAGATCATCAGCAAAACTGTACCCTGGCTTTTGTTAAACCCAAGAAGGGTCAAGCGGTTAATGTCTTCTGCAAGGAGAACAGCAGGACGCCATGTTCCCAGTCCCGGTAGGATCGGGTGCACATCAGAGCAGGTCACGCAGGACGATCTTTTGAAGCCGGTAATCAGTATCGTCAGCGAACATGATTAACCTTGTCAATGCAATCATGGAGCACATGACCGTAGGATATTCAAGAGCACAAATACGACATAGGAAGGCCACCATCACATGGTGATGATTATGGCGGCAAAGGCGACAAGAAGGTATAAGAAGACGGCATCAGATCAAGAGCAGGCTACAGCAGCTCGGTCAGGAAGATACGTGAGATTGGATTCATGGCAATAGGTGGATTAAGGGCCAGATCTCTCGAGCAGGCTGCGGCAGCTCGGTCAGGAAGATACGTGACATGCTGGATTCATGGCAATAGGTGGATTAAGGGCCAGATCTCTTAGTGGGGTTATGTGAGCATGTAATCAACGTCTGGATATTTTGTTTTTTTATGAGAATTTCTAGCCTATTTCTCTTTTTTTTCTAGACATCTAGGTAAAAATTTCATCTCCTTTTATTAATGGCAAAATTATCTGTAACACACTGAGAAAACATGGCTTCATCTGCAACACATCGACAAAGTCGAATTTGTCTACAACACACTATAATTTTATGATTTCTCGTCAGGAACACATTATAACTATTTAATAATTGTTTTTAACTTTTTTATCTCAATACATAGAATACATTAGAACTTGAAACTTGACAGAAATATATATTGTTGTAATATCTATTATTAAAAAATAAGGCTAGATTTTTTAATTATTTTTTGCATGATTTGCTGGACAAATTCAATATTAAAACAATGAGCAAATATGAAAAACATTTAAAAAAAAATTAGCTCTATTTTTTAGTGATAGATAATATAATAATATATATTTATGCCAAGTTTTAAATTCTAATATATTATAAGTATTGAGATGAAAAAGTTAAAAATAATTATTAAATGGTCATAACGTGTTCTAGACGAGAAATCACAAAATTGTAGTGTGTTGCAAACAAATTCGACTTTGTCGATATGTTGGAGACGAGCCTTGTTTTCTCAGTGTGTTACAGACAATTTTGCATTTATTAATAAATAGATAGATAGGTGTATTTATACTACATGAGCTAAATAAGTAAATATATACCACATATTAGAACTAATATGGTAAAAAAAATCAAATATATAGCACAACAATGTCAATAATCGAAGATAAATAGATAAATTAATTATTAAATACACTAATAATTATATTTTAAAAAAGTCATAAAAATAAAAACATCATAAATAGCATGCAGATTGTAAATTCATGAATACTGGTTGGTTAAATAAATTATTAATTATCAGTATCTCTAATTTTCTTTTACTAATAACTATATGGATCACTTCCTCGGTGTGTAGACGCACAACACGCTATTTAAGTATGTCTAAAACATGTACAGAGATCGCGTTTAGACGGTTAAAGACTATTTAAACAGTCTTAGACACGTTTTGTGTCTAGAGTGGCGACTAGAAGTAGACTCAACATCAACCCCAAGTCTTACATCTAGACGTTGTGGTATATATTACAACAATATATATTTGTCCCATCCCCCATGAGCTGTCCCACCGCACCGCCCGTACACTCAAAGGTGAAATTCATTGAGGCCATGTATCTATTGCACAGTGCCTGTCCACCTGCTGCGTCGTCCTGTCCCACTCCTACGCTAAGCTACCTAATTACATTTGCATGAGCGCTTTGCTATGAGCAAAGGTACCAAATTACATCCCTAGTACTCCCTATATTCCTAAATTGTTTTCATTTTTATAATAAAAATTTTAGTTAAATTTTGTAGTACAGTTATCCTAACAGTATCAATTTGAAAATCAAGGAGTAAATTCTACTATTTCCGGCTGCTACGCTTCAGATAACAGATTAAACTAGAAATGAACTAGGTATTCCTCAGATAACATACTAAGATCAGAACACCGGACAGGAACAGGAACACTCATCGATCAATCAGTTAATCTTCTTAATCACTTCCCGGCCCTTCCGTGCCCGGTGCTGAGATTGGACAAAATCTTTAGTCCCCGTTCACGTTCCTCTCATAAAGAGACATCACCCAAGAAAATTCCTGTGTCTTTCTGGCCGACTCCAAAACCCAGTGCAGCGGCGGCGGCGTTCCGATTCAGGTCCTCCACAGGCGCTCCCACATTGGTTGCCATATAAGAACCAAGGAACGCAAACATATAGAGCGTCTCCTTCTTACTGCCCCACGGCCTACTCTCCTGTTACGTAGTCCCACCTGTTTGCTTAAGAGACTAAAACGGCAGAGTTGTTCAGAGTGCGTATGCAGGCGTCCTCTATGCTCTGGTCTCAGAGTGCGTATGCAGGCGTCCTCTGAGCTAGTAACTTAGAACTACGGTGCGCCTGTGGGCTCTGGTCGATAGCACCCTCCATAGAATCTATTGTACAGGCCCTCTTACTTCCAGGGCATTCGTATTTATGTGCTTGTGGGGTACAAGAAATGAATAAAGAAGATTTAGAAAATACTCCCTCCATTTCAAAAGTACTGTTGTTAGGACATTGTGAACGTTAGATACAATACATATAAAAATCGAAACGTGCACATTAATCTGAAATATAATAAAATATCAAAATTTGGTTCACTTTTAGAATTGGTAGAACGAGATAGGTTTGCTGAGCCATGTCAATCATTGAATCAGCATGGTCTTCTCCTGATGCCTCTAAATCCTGCCCAAAATATAGTTTTGGGACATGATGTCGAGATAAATGCTTGAAACCAATAGAAGCACAGAACGCTGTATGCAGCTGCGCGTTATATCTTTTTCTATCAAAAGGCACACTTATATAGGCTACATTCGTGGTAGAAGGGAACCAAATAACAAAAAAGGAACACATATCTTATTAAGTGGCTCGTACCAAGTCTACTTCTGAAAATGCTAAAATGTAAGTGGATGGTCACAATATGGTTCTAGCGAGTGCGTTCATTCATTCCCAGCTGTAACAAAACATTCACACTCTTCGTTCTTATGTCAGGGTTAAACCGGAGTCAGATAATTAACAAATGTCCACCCGCAAGCTGTCAATCTGTGAAGTTCCTGTACAAATTAGTCCAAGGTATGTATGGATCAGCTACAGGGAAGATGGTTAACTTGTGATTTTCTGGCACTAGCGACGTGTAGCTCATTCTTTTAATGCCTTTTCAAAAACGTCATTCAGTGGCGATCTAGGATCTATCCAAGACTCGGGCCAAAACCAAGCGTAAAAAATTTTCCATACTAGCTTGCACGACAGAGGATTAAAAATGATACCATTCAGCCTAGATGGTACTTGAACTCCATGCTTAATGGTCCAACAAGCAAGATAAAAACATGGAAAAAGCAATGCAAAGCTCATACCAAACTGTTGAAGTTTTGGTTAATTACCTCGTCTCGTTTTCATCCACAATGACACCGATTCTGAACGCATAACTTACCTGAATGGCAAATGTCTAATCAAATCATCTATTATATATATATTTGATCAACAAAAGAAGCCATCACGTTCGCTTTCAAGGCCAAGAAATTCCCACTTTAATCAGAGAAAATAAGAAGAAAAAATTACCCACCACTGCCATTATGAAAAAATTAGACTAAAATACCCCTAAGAAAATTATTAAATTACCCACCATTGCCATTATAAAACAATTAGACTAAAATACCCCTAAAAAGTTATTAAATTACCTACCATTGCCATTATAAATAAATTAGAATTAAATGTTTTTCTAAATATATTTGTAAAAGCATCACATTCATCTAGATCTCTCTCTCTCTAAAACACCATGCTCATATTAATCGTGAAATCACTACTATTATAAAAATTAAATATTTGTAAAAGCACCACGTTCATCCAAATCTCTCTCTCTCTCTCACTCTCTCTCTAAAACACCACACTCATATTAATCGGAAAAATCAGTACCATTATAAAACTTTATACAAAAATACCATTTAGAAATTTATAAATTACCCACAACTGAAAAAAATTATACTAAAATACATCTAAGAAAGTTACTAAATTACTCACCACTGCTATTATGAAAACATTAGACCGAAACACCCCTAAAAGTTATTAAGTTACCCATCACCGCCATTATAAATAAACTAAAATTAAATATTTTTTCAAAATATATTTGTAAAAACACCACATTAATCGAGATCTCTCTCTATATATATATAAAACTCCACGATTATATTAATAAAAAAAATCACTACCATTATAAAAATTAAATATTTTATAATATATTTGTAAAACTACTACGTTCATCTAGATATCTCTATCTCTCTAAAACACCACACTCATATTAATCAGAGAAATCATTACCATTACAAAAATTTAGACTAGAACAACACTAAGAAAGTTATTAAATTATCCATCTAAGAAAATTATTAAGGCCCTGCTTCGATCCCGTAGTTGCTTAAAAACTTATTTTATTTTCATTTTCTAAATAAAAACTGAACGGGGATGTTTGGATCTTGATTTTTATAATCTATAAATTAGCTTTTGGTTAGTGAATACATCAGAATGAGGCAAAAACTGGCATTAGATGGCTTATAGAAATGGACATAAAACTTGGCCTGTTTGGAGGCCCTCCAATTTCTACAAACCAGTTTCTTAGAAACTAGAGGGGTCCAAACAAGGCCTAAATTATCCACCATGATCATTATAACTAAATTATAATTTAATATTTCTAAATATCTTCACCTCTATCTCTCTCACTCACTAAAACACCACGTTCACAAGCGGATAAGTCTAGAAATTCAATCAAATTATGTGGCATTTAAATATCAATAAAAATTACCATTATCCTCCCATCATCAAATATTTTTGTTGTTTTTGTGTGTTGAGTCGATGATGATTATCATTAGTATAGTCATAATTAGAGGCCATGCCAGATCATGGTCACTAAGCCACTATGGATTTAGGATTCCACTGCCATCATGGCAAGCAGAAATAACTTTGCCATCCTCATGTCATTCTAAATTATGTCTGCTAAGTAGACTGTAACAACTATTAGTTACCTTTGTTGAAATCATAAGTTACTTCCCCATCAACATGCAGCTGTTATAATCAGTTCTTTGTTTATCATGCCTGATGGATCATCCATATATTGCTACAGTTGTAGTGTACAAGGGACTGCTCCATTGTCTTTGGATCGTTATGGATCATGGTGGTTGTGTCATCCACACAAATTTCTCTTTCATTTTTTGATTAATATACCACATACATCTATTACACATTATTATGCAATTCACACAACCAGCCATGACCAAGAAACAAATGTTAGATGGATCCTTACATATCAGACATGCCATTATATGATGCTCACGACTAGCCAAGATAAAGAAACAAATAGCTTTTAGAACTTCATTCATGCTAGATATGGTAACCAAAAGGTCAACAAAGTCACTAGAGACATGGGCTTCAAAAGGCGGTGCATCGAGTATAATTTAGTATGTCAATTGCTCATGCTAAAGAAAATAAAGGCATGTGGGTCAGGTAACTATTATGATTCATGTTGAATGTTTCAGTTGGTAGAGTCTGATACTTTTGTGGGATAGATACGATACGTTGGTTCTAAGTAAGTGATAGAAGGAAGCCTTGAGCCATGTTTTTTATATAAATACTCAAACTTATAATCTTTCATTGGTGTCGAAATAAGCAAAAATAAGAGATCATCACTACGAAGATGATTGCACTGCATTCGTGTTAGAGATAGTAATTAAAAGTTCAGTAAAGTCACAAAAGACATCAACATCAAAAGTCAGCGTCTGAGTATAACATAGTATATGACATGTGTTCATACTAAAGTATATTTAGACATGCATGCTACATATTTATAACTATTTGTGTTGAATATTTCAATTGGTAGGGTTTGATATATTCTTTTTTACATTGATCTAAATGGCACGAGACCTTATGATATTTTTACAGTGATAGAACGAAGTCTTGGGGTTAAAATTTTCAACACAGATACTCTATATTATCATTATAAAAAAGTATTATTAAGACAAACAAATATTTACCCATTATTATATTATGATTTGATATTTTGACTTATATAAGACATAGTGTAATTAAGAGATATTATATTTATAAATTTTTATAATAAGATATAAATCCTAACTGCGTAAATATGCGGGTAGGTTGACTAGTTATTCTGAAATTCGGAATTCAATAGACTATGTTTCAGCATGTAAAAAATAAAAAAATAAAAACACCGTTCGCCAGCAGCAGGACTCCAGTATTTGCTTTGCTTTCGCCTTAGCTGTGGCTTATTATTGCTTGCAGCTTGCTTGTCTGGATCAACTGCACATACGGACATGCCATAGAGGATAGGCCTACCTGCGCACAGGGGCAGGAGTACAGCCGTGCGTCACTTCTGCAGGCCGCAATTGCAACACGAACGAGGCCATTGGCCGGTGGCGTACGCTGTGAGCAATTTACCAGCCGAACTAAGGAAAGAGGCAAGATCCAGAGCACGAAGAGGCTGGCGAGAAGACGAATGATGATCACAGATGGCAAAGGTGGGCTCGACAATGGACTGTTGCCCTTGCTATTTGCAGGCCAAAGGCAGCTTCAGCCCATGGGCCAAGGCTAATAAAGAATGGTGGGTCCTCTGCTGGCCAAACCACGACTCGGGCCACTCGGCTCGGTCCAGCTCGAAAGTGAACCGAGCTGGCTCGGCTAGGCTTGTAATTCAAACGAGCTAGAATGCTAACTCAGCTTGGCTTGATACGAGCTTGAGACAGCTTGTTTAGCTTGCAAGCTCAACACGTAATAAATACGTAGACAAGTAAAATATTCAAGATAATTAAATTTTTAAGTTATATTCATGCTCAACATCAAATTTATATGAGATCATATAAGATATTTAAAAATTAAATAGATTACTAAGTAGTACTAGATTTCAAGTTCTCATCACTCGATTCTAGGATCATCAAGCTTATTTATTTGCTACCATCACCATTCTCTAAGTAGGGATGTGGGAAGGCAAACTAGACTAGAACAATACGTAAGTACATGGAATGTGTCATATGCTCTTTGTGCTGGAGTTTTTGTTTAGGTGTTGGGTCTCTTATGGTTTGCATGCTACGTGAGCCAGCTCGAGCTCACTTGATAACATTCCGAGCTGAAACACGAGCTTGGTTCGGCTTGAAAATCTATTGAGTCGAGGCGAGTCAAGTTGAGCTGGGAGTGAGCTTGAGTTAGCTTGCAAGTTTCAAGCCAAACGTCCAGACCTACCTAGAGGACTGCTCCTATATGCATGATTTCTGACTCAACTTATGAATGATTTACTTCTATAACAAAACATGGCATGTGTATATTATGTGGATGAATTATACAAATGAAAACTAAACACCAGAAGGAGACACTACTACAGAAATGGTCATCAGTAGCGGTTCAAAATACCTCATCACAGCGGTTCTAGAACCGTTGCTGATTAGTACAATTATCAGCAGCGGTTCAAGAACTGCTGCTGATAAGCACACATCAGTAGCGGTTCATAAAAATGAACCGCTGCTGATGTGTAGAGTATCAGCAGCGGTTCACTAGTCTGAACCGCTGCTGATAGATTTTTTCAAGGAAAAAATAGTCGTATTAACAGAATCTTAATACGTAACTCCACATAATCTCAAACAATTTCACATATATATTGATGTCATAAAAATTCACAAAAAGGCATGTGACATAATCATACAAATCCAACATAAGTATCACATCATACAAGTCCACAGTACTACTCAACATAAAACTTACATGAACATAAAAGTCTTACATCAACACAAATTTGAACTCACTTATTAACTGAGGAATCTGAAATGCGTTTCTTTCTTGAATGAGAGGCAGGGATAGAGCTCGATGGTGGTTTTAGTGAATGGCGAACCTGTTTTATGCCACATTTGAAAACATGGTACCTACCAGACCCTGGAATAACATACTCATTTATGAAACCTAGAAGTTATTCCTGAAGTGCCAGAATCTTTTGTGGAGTGAGAGGCCTTGTCCCCATTGTCTACAAGAAAGAAATAAAATAAGTTGAGTTAGTGTCATGTATGTGTGAACTACAGTCTACAATGGAACATACACAAAGAATCCATTTAAATTTTATCAACATATGCATTAGCTTACCTGAATTGTTTTTGCTCATTGGTGAAGTGAAGCACTGAATCACATACATAAAAGCCACACAAATTAGTTCTCTTTTCTTGCTTACTACAAGGATATGTTGTGAACTTGAATTGTTTTGTATATGAAAGTACACAAACACCATGCTCTAGAAGACGTTTGAACACCCTACACATGTTTACACTTGTTTAGATGCAAATAATAACTAGAAACATGTGATACATAAATATGACAAAGTAGTTTACCGTTGTAGTATGTCTTCAAGTTTTTTCCAGTCTTCTCTTGGCTTGTCTAATGAGTCTATCACATAGACTTCATTACTATCTAATTTAATGCCAAACAGAACCCAGTGAAACCTACATAAACCCAATGATAAGAAAAAGTTGTTCAAACATGGTAGAGTACTTTTGTAGTTACATATAAACCTGAAGTTGTAAGGTAGAAATATGTAATTCTTCCTTTGGAAAGTAAGAATAAAGTTGACTATTTATTCCTCTATGTGTTGAGGTTTTGAGTCCACCAGTGAAGCGTTTACAAACATCGGGTCAAGGTAAGCCATATCAAAAATATTTTTGTCCTCACATATATTTTTATCTGCATTCTACAAAGACATATGACACAAGTTTAGTCATTCAATATGATAACACAATGATATATTATAAAACATATAAACATAAGACTTACAATGACCACAAACATATGAGTTGTGCTCCAAGTGCATCAACTTTCAACATACTATGTCAACATCTATTGATGTCATTGTTGATCTGCTTACATTTCAAGTTTTCAACAAGAACGTTGCATCCAGAAGAAAGTAACTATGAACACAAAAGTACCATTAGAAGTATAAAGGATTCACAAAAATAGATAGAATAAAAGAGACAGGAGTGGCCCATATAATTACGGGACAACTGCTATGTTTTCGCTTGCATTTGCTTATTGTATAAGATCTCAGGAAAACAAATAAAGAATATTCAGCAGGAACAACATCATGTATGTCTAGCGCTTGCACTGTATTTTTCCTATCATGTGTTAGGTAGGTTCTCTTGGATCATGAGAGCTAGAAAACAACTTTACGCGTAGCATAAAGCCTAACATGTAACTTATTGACTGTTTATGTTTCACATTTTCCTAATGCTTCTACTAACTAACACTAAATTCCATAGAAAAAATAATTAACACTAAACACTAGTAGTATTGGTAACAAACACATGATATTCTTCCTAACACAAGAGATAGCATATCACTTAACATTATTTTGAAACCTCACGACTCAGTAGCACCTTCGAGAATAAATGTGTCCTTTTTCGTTTTTACTATTTACGCCTTCACCTTCCACAAGGTCACATATATAGAATCATCCACGTAGAGGATAAGAAGTTAAGAACCAATGCAAAAGGAGTCATATGTTAGATAGAAGAGTAAGTGAATATATGGCATCTGCTCATTTATTTGTCAAGATGTATTCTGACAATTGATGGCACAGTATTATAGAAAAGCTAGAAGGTACAAACCATCTCTTACACTCTCGAGTGCTGGAAGAGGTGGATGACTGGATCTCTACTATTTTTGACAAATAATTAACTAACTACTGCTGAGTGATTGTGTAATTTCAAATTTCATTATCTTCACATTATATGTTACTGGTCGATTAGTTTGTGAATTAGGCTTTATAAAAGTTTGTTTGGTTCCTTCATATATATGATACATCACATCAGTGCTTCTCGATCTACTTTAGAAAGAGCAAAATTTATATGGTCTCAATACCTTTTTGTTTTCCTTAAAGTGATATCAACTAAATAATTTATATCGTATTAAAAAAAAATTTTGGTTTGTTTTTTTGCCATTAGACTTAATCACTTTCATTATGATTGAACAAGCTAGTGCTTTCTAAGGAAGGCAGCCTTTGGGAAAGCAGACATGCATAACAAAAAATTAACGGTTCCCTTGCACTACTTGATTTTGGCAAATTAAACCTTTGCAATGGTTCTATGTACACACAAAAATAAAGCCACATGCAGCATGAAGGTACAGGCAGAGCATGATGCACGAGTGTGTGTATCTCGCGTGCTGGTGGCATGGCGTGCGGTATAGTCGCCTAGCTATCAAAACCTTGGTAGGCCGGTGACATGTGTGCCAGGCAATAAAAAAAAGAACAAAAATGAAGCCAGCACTGGTGATCTATTGATAATATTATTGTAGTGACCACATTTCTATACAAGCCACATCATCCACATAATGCTCAAATAGCAACCAGCATGTGATGATCACCACGAGAGGTAACTGTGTAATAATAAGTTGTTGCCATTACTTTAATTGCCATGGAGTTGACGTTAGAGGTTTGGTACGGTCGGAAAAGAATGTACCTCATGTGAGATCGATCGAGCTTCTGAGTCAGCAACATCTACGTGCTGAAACCACTGATCAGGAACACCTCGACAGATCAGGTCACATTTCAGTGAGTTGAGTGCTTCCTCTTATAGTAATGAGATACACGGTGCAAGAGATGGGGAGCTAGATGCTAACAGACAGAGCATACAACCACTATACATAGGATGATACCACCTGTTCGTCCAGAGTGCAAAGACAGCATACAGACATTTCTCCAGGATCATGCAGCATGGTCTTCTCCTGATGCCTCCAAAACCATACATAGACTGAGGTGTGCCAAACAATGTCGAGATGAATGCAATTGAGCACAAAGAACTGTAAGGACCTAACTTAGCACTACTCTGCACCACTGATTGGTATTTGTAGAGTATAATAACTGAATAAGAAAGATTTGAAAAATAAGGTTTTCTGGGACCGAACCATGTGGTAATTGCAGGTTCACTACATCGACTGTCGTTTGACACTTTATCGGAGCACAAATTTATGGTACATCTATTACATATATATTTGAAAAATAAAATGAGCCACCACATTTCCTCTCAATGTTTAGAAATTCCCACGTTATCGGAGGAAAAAAGAAGAAGAAAAAAAATTACCTACCACTAGCATTATGAAAAGCTTGGACTAAAATAACCTCCAAACATTATTAAATTATCCACCACTATCATTATAAAAACAATAATTCAAGAAATAGAAAAATTATCCACTACTGCAACTATAAAAAAAACATAAACTAAAATACTCTCCTAACATTACTATGTTACCCACCGTTATTATAAAATGAAATTCCTAAATCTGTTATAAAATAATAATCCAAGAAAAAATAAATAGATGTATATGCGTTTGTTACATTTTAAATGTCAGATCTGGCTAATTCACTTGTGCCTTAAGTGATACGAGATCAGCAGACACATCATACAAGGCAATCGTATTGAAGATGCAGAACAGTTATATAAAAAGCCCAAGACGTTCCAGGCTGTGGCAAACAGCTAAACACTGTTTCAAAGAGCTAGATTTCTAGAGACAACCAGTTGAAGATGTTGGTCAAAGTGGAAACTTAATCACGGCGCGGTTTCCTGAAAGTCTACATATTGCACATCAATTGTTATATTTAGCCATTTTATTTGCAATTGTTAAATAAAACTTGTTGCATTGATACTATTGGTCCACATCTTGCCGTGTCAGTTATACTATAGCCATTTTATTTGCAGTTCAAAGAAAAAGCTACTCAAGAAAATACCCTCTCGGCGCTTTACACAAAATGTTGAATTTACTGCTCACTAGTCACTACTACAAAGAGGTTTTATAATGATGAGCCACAAGTCATTATAATAATAAACATATCCTCAGTTACTAGACAAAGGACACTTAAAATCTGATCATTACAATGACGAACAGAAGATTTACCACTACTAATCTATACACTTAATTAAATCAGGTGGCGTCGTCCCACACATTATTCTGCCCCTAATTATTTTGCTTTTTTTTTCCTTCAAAACGTAAAAAAAAGGAGAAATCCGGGTTCAATCAGAGTGCCAATAATTTTTCTTTTCTTTTAAAAAGTAAAAAAGACAAAAGGTCGTCCGCCCCACATGTTATTCTTCTTTTTTTCTTTCAAATTATTCTTCTTTTTTTCTAAAAGTAAAAAAAATGAGTTCAATTAGAGTTTGTAGAAAAAATAGAAACACCGAGTCTATTTTGATTCACCGGATACGGCTTCGGAGCCAGATAGTTTGTAGCGGTACTTCGAAATCGATGGCAGATTATCCATTAGCTCAGTATATACTGATGCCTAACTTCGGATATTTCTGTGTAACAATGCAGGATTGCCGCGTTCTCTAGCCCATGGCTCATGGCTGCCAAGCCCAGTGATTACGCCAGATAACGGTGCCGAGTTCTCTCGTCGAGGATCAAACGCATTGCACGTTGAATGCCAATAATTTTTCTTTTCTTTTAAAAGGTAAAAAAAAGACAAAACCAAGTTCAATCAAGTAGGGTCGTCCGCCCCACGTGTTATTCTTCTTTTTTTCTTTCAAATTATTCTTCTTTTTTTCTAAAAGTAAAAAAAATGAGTTCAATTAGAATTCCAGAAAAAAATAGAAACACCGAGTCTATTTTGATTCACCAGATACGGCTTTGGAGCTAGATAGTTTGTAGCGGATACGATTTCGAAATCGACGGCAGATTATCCATTAGCTCAGTATATACCGATGCCTAACTTCGGATATTTCCGTGTAACAATGCATCGGATTGCCGCGTTCTCTAGCCCATGGCTCATGGCTGCCAAGCCCAAGTGATTACGCCAGATAACGGTGCCGAGTTCTCTCGTTGAGCATCAAACGCGTTGCACGATGTCCACCGTGTAAGTCGCTGCTTTCGGTGCAGCACGAGCAGATGCCTCAAAGATTTTCTCTTTGCGTACAAATTTGTGTTTGTGCATGACGCTTTTAGATCTTGGTGTCAAGTTGTTTTGCACTCTAACCGTGCCTTGGAACATGAAAGTGTTAGCTCGTCATTTTAGCTCCTGCTTCTGATCAGTAAGGTTGTATGTATACAATATACACCATGTGCTCATGTGTTAGTACTGCAAGCAATAAAATATATTATCTATCTATCTCTATAACCTATTAATTCAGGTGAAAACGTGTATGCCAGCCCGTGTTTCTGTCGTACGCTCTGCCTAATGTTTCTGCCGTAGGAAACGAAGTCCAGTTTGATTGCTACTCTGATTCTAGATAGAGGAACAGTCGGACTCACGAGGGTAATGCGAGAGACGTGCTTGACGACGAGCACCCTAGGTCCTCCCGGTGAACACTGTAGAACTGCCTGGAGAAGCCATCCCCGCCCGCAGCCAGGAGCAAGCTCGACCCCACCTGGATCCACCTCTGTCGACCGGAAAAATAATTGAAGAAGGAAGGCATACAATGAAACGACACCCACCATGAAACAGAGAAAAAAAATCATTGACTCCTTTACCGGTGAGGGAAACGCAAGCAATAGAACTCGGTTGCTCGGGAGGGCAGCGACGGGCATGGAGCTCAGCCTTGGATTTTGGTCGCCGCCGAGGAGAGAGAGCCTGCTAGGAGCAGCCTACGCTGAAGAACCATAGGCGAGGGTCGATGCCGCAAATGGATCAGGAGGCTGCTGCCGATGGCGCGGAGAAGATCGAAGAAATTCATTCCCAAGAGATAACCTTCGTGAGAAGGATTTGTGTTTTTCTTTGGCAACGTATCGTGTGCAAACCGGCCTCCCTGTGCAAACTATGCAAATTAAACCATGAGCCGCCGGATGGGAAGACGATGTTTAGATGGAGAGGCCCGTCATTAGCCCATCTAATCGTGTTTATTTTGCAAATCACTCTCTAATCATGTTTATTTTGCATGTCATCCCATCGTTCCCCCGCCCGCTCCTGTAACCGATCGGAAAGGGATCGCTAGCGCGCAGGAAGAAGGGATAGCGGAGCGCTCTCAACTGCCGGCGGGAGGACGCGAAGGCGAGTCGCCGTCGGAGATCAACGCCGCGCCCATGGGAAATAAACAGCGCGTCCAGGGGAGATCAAACGCTGTTGCATTGCCATGCATGGTTCAAACACGCAAGCTTGTTTCGCTTGCTTAGACTGAACGATCATGGCGAACTCTCCGAAGACGCCATGCCTTCACACTGCAGACTCACAAGCCTGAACGAAACAAGGGATCGTCACCTGAACATCCTAAATAAAATCTACTCTATTTCTGTCAATGTTGAACAAGCCTCTACTCGTATGAAGAATCCATCAAATCCTCTACTCGTATTTGTGGTACTACTGAAAAAATCATCTAGAACACGACTATCTGCAGGCGTAATCACTTCATATCTGGTCGATGAACCACCATGACCCCATGGACGCTACGCCAGCGAACAGAAACCAGAACCCGCATGACGATGAACAGTAGCAGCATGACAACAGTGCACTTAAACATTTCAACCACTAAAAACTAACACCCAAACAAATGTGGTGTTTACAAAATCATCAGCAATTCAAGCACTTTTGTTTGGGCAATTGCGTGCATCATGATCTCCTACATGCTTGTATTTTCCACACTTCCTTTTTGGAATCTTCTTCTCCTTGCTATTCTGAATTCTTTTGCATCTTCCTTCGGACTTGATATCATTTGGTAGATGTATATTGATTTCATTAGGAATTTTGCTACCAAGAAATGATTCAAACTCATCCTGTTTACTAACTATAGAAGCGGGAACGATCTTTTTGAGAGGTTCTACTAGGTTCGATAAACTAGAATTCAAAAAGTCAATCCCTGCTTCAGAGTTCTTGGCCATTTGTATTAGATCTTCAAACTTGTTGCATGAATTAGAAATTTTTTTCCGCATTGCCACCTCCATAGGATTTTTAGCCTTTTTGTCTAGAAGGTTGCCTTCATCATCAAAGAACACTTCTCTGTGTAATCTAAGATCTGATCAACACTATAATCATACAAAACAAAACAGCCATACCAAAAAAAAAAGTCGTGCGGACTAACCTTTTACATCTTTTCTCAAATCTCTTCATAATATAAATCGATGGTATCTCATTTTGCTTCTCGGCTCTAAGCACTTATACGATATGACGACATAGGATGCCATAGGACTCATATAATTTACAAGAGCACCTACCAAACATATTTGACTTGTTCATCTTAACAACTCGTTCTTTTCCAGATTGGCTACTGATGGTGAAATATTTTATATCTTCATATTCTGAAATACCTTGAATAATGCAATGGTCTCTTGCAGCTACCATTTGTTCTTGAATTTTTATGAAAACTTCATGTGTATATATCACAGTACATTGCTTCTCCATGGCCCATGGTGTTATCAATTTAGGAGTCCTGTGAAGACTTTTATTGTCGGCTAACAACTCCTCTTGGCGCTGACACTCCAAAGCTGTGTCAAACCTTAGCCAAAACTCAACAATGTTCAACTTTATATGAATGAAATGATTGAAAAATGAATTTGCACTCTCCGATCGTGATGTAGTTCTAAGCATTCCTGCTAGAGGTATGTCCAAAAAGTATACCGGAATCCATGATTAGCGAATGGCAAACCTAGTGGAAAACCAATCATTTCCCATGAGTCCATAATCTGTTATGATAGAATTCCATTATGATACAAAATCATCTGAATTCTCAGTTCCCCAAACACACTTGTTTAGTCTGTCCCAAAAAACTTCATCTCCACTTATAGAGGGTCCGACCTTCTCAGATACTTTTTCCATGACATGCCACATGCAAAGTCTATGAGCTGTATTTGGTAGAATCTCACCAATTTCAACCTTCATGCTTGCATCTTCATCTGTTGTGATTAGATGAGGTGCTACTCCACCCATAGCCTTAAGAAAGGTCTTAAACAACCATACATATGACTCGATCCTTTCATCTGCTAAGAAGGCTGCCCCAAGGAAAACACTTTGCAAATGATGATTGACTCCTGTAAATAGCACAAATTTCATGTTATATTGGTTGGTGGTATATGTTGCATCTACCGAAATCACATCACCAAAAATACTATAGTTTTTCCTGCATAAAGCATCTACCCAGAATACACGAACAAGTCATCCTTGTTCATCCACCATAAACTCATAAAAGAAGGTAGGATTTACTTCCTTCTTTCGCTCAAGTTGTGCCACAAACATTTGTGCATCTGCATCCTTGATTTTGGATCTAAGATCACGGTAATAGTTTTGAAGGTCCCTCTTTGTGCACCCAACATTCTCAAATCCACCATCACTGACATGGAGAAGTCGATATGCCTGTGAGGTGCCAATGCTAGCCTTATGACAATTGAACAAAGTACTCTTTGCCCTCTCACTAACATTACGGTTGAATCTTAGCAAATGCCTCTTATCTGGCGACACAAAACCATGGTTGTGCTCCTCAACCATTGAATTTATTCGATACTTCTTGTTAGTGTCAAGCTTCACAACAATATGTGCCGCACAACCACATCTGGATTGCATCACATTTGGTGCCTTTATTTTTTTCTCGGATTCGTGAGAAACATTGTCGACGCTATCATCTTTATCATCTTTGGCATACCCTTCCCTTGAACAAGAATACCGCTTGAACACTATTTCCTTATTTTGCTTCTTGTGTTGATTAACACGAACAGAGAAACCAACTTCGTGTGCATATGATTTGTAAAATTTCTCGACATCTATGAGTGTGTCAAAGACCATTACAACCATAGGCTTCAAGTGTTCTTTGCAACTTCCTGTTATACTCGGAGAAGATGTTGGCTGTGGTGTGCTTGGTTGTTCAAGATGAGCTCCAACACTGGTGTCGATGTCGTCGATGGTGATGACGGCATGATCCATGCCTGCAGGAGAAGATAACGATGATCAAAGTCAAGATGAGCATGCATGGACAAGAGTGAAGTAGAAGGGAGCAATCGTTTTGTCTACGGCAACACCTATCGAACAATAACAAGAAGTAAACTGTCATTGTCCATGAATGTACAGTCGAAACATGTTCACTGGCCTGCCTGCTGGATTAAGCAACCAAAAACTGTACCTAGATGGAAGTATAATTACGCTCCAGCAAGCGACATCCACAGCGAAGATAATTCAGCAGCTAAACACACAGAAAAATCCCGCGCCAGAAGCAGATGTCCTTTACCCGCAGACAGTGGCATAACATCCTCAAACTGGCCACGGCTAGCTGAAACTACCTGCTGCGCAAGTACTACGGAACCCAACAAGGAAAGCTCAACCGCCTGAATCGGCACCAACCCTATGTCTACGACAACACCAATTCGTCAAGTCTCATACTACTCACCTATATCCGTGGCAGTTACAACGTCGTGTATGGCTGCGATCGGCGCCGTCTTCCTTGGCGGCGAGGGCGAGTCTTCCGTGGCCGCGAGGGCGATCGGGCGGGCGGACGAACGTGGGCGGCGGCGGCGAGCGATCCCTTTCCGATCGGTTACAGGAGCAGGCGGGCGAACGATGGGATGACTTGCAAAATAAACACGATTAGGGAGTGATTTGCAAAATAAACACGATTAGATGGGCTAATAACGGGCCTCTCCATCTAACCATCGTCTTCCCATCCGGCGGCTCGTGGTTTAGTTTGCATAGTTTGCATAGGGAGGCCGGTTTGCACAGGATATGCTGCCTTTTTTTTTTTTTGGCCAAACCGTGAAGGAGATGGGTTGACCTGGGTGGGGAAAAACTAGCAACATAGAAAGATAAATTTACAAGACATAATGTTGAAAAGTTGAACATTATGTTACGGTGTAAACAAGACATAATGTTGTGTTTGTCCTCAAATCTGACTGAAAGGTCACAAACAACCACTACTACGGTGTAAACAACAACAACATCAAACAAAAAAGAAGAAATTCATAAAAGAACAACATTCTCAAGCAAAAAAAAAGAATTATATTATGTATAAAAATAAAATTATTATTATTTTTAAATAAATATGTATAAATAAATGTAATTTAATAAAAATTTAAAAGTCATTACTTAATAGTTGTAAATTGTCCAAACCCGTGGCAAATCACTTTGCTAGTATATTAAAAAAATAGAAGACAGCAGGTATGGGGAGCACCCTTTGCCTCATCCCATGCTCTGTCTTACAGTCTCGGCGTGCATACTCATGGTGAAACTAGTTGAGGTTATGGATCTATTCCCACTGCCTATCCCTCTCTACTATGCTGTCCCCGCTCCCCTCCTATGTTTAGGTACCTAATTACATTTGCATATGAGCTAAGGTACCAAATTACATCTCTGGTACTCCCTGTACTTTTAAATTTTTGTTGTCGGAACAACAATTTCATTTAATTTTCTCTTGTATTATCCAATGGTACCAATTTGAGAATGAAAGTAGTAAGTTGTAGTTAATAACTGCTAAGGAGGACTTGTGACTTGGCAACATCTACATGCTGAAGTCACTAAACAGGAACATGAACACCTCCATCAATCAGGGAGCATTTGAGTGGGCTGGTTGCTTTGATTCCGCTAGTTGCAGCAGATGTGGTGGGGTCCGGCCGAAGCAACCTTCTTTTTGCTGATGATTATAAAAGACTCCCTTCTTTTTGCTTATGAGACGAACATGCTAAGTGGTTGACAGTCGGAAAACAGGCGTACAATTTCTTCTGAAATATCAGCATGGTCTTTTTCGTGTTGCCTCCAAAACCTAACCTCTACGCATATACTGAGCAGTGCCAAACAATGGGAGATGAATAGAATCCAACCACAACTCTGCATTTGAGTCGGCAGCAACCAAGGGAGAAATTGCGTACTGCATTTTTCCCCGTTCATGCCTCCTTACCTTCGGGCCACTTATATACGTGCTTGTGTAGTATAAGAACTGAATATATACGACTTGAAAATATGTTAACTGGGGTCAAACAATTTGATAATTCAAGTTTAAGAAATTCTGAAAACTTGAACATATCATAAAGCCACCTGCTTAACTAAAACTTTAATTAATCTTTCTAATCACTTCTCGGCCCTTCCATGCCTGGCACAACCCAGCCCGTTGTGGAGATTGGATAAAATCTTTAGTCGTCGTTGACGCTTCTCCGTTACTCTCACACAGAGACAACAACCAAGACAAATCTGCTGTCTTTCTGGTCGACTCCCCAACCCAGTGCGGCTGCGGCGTTCCGTTCAGGTCCAGTTCCCGCGTGTGGACATTTATCTCAGGCCAGCAAACCAGCCGTTCATGATCAGGTGATTCCACATCTCCTCTTCCCTAGCCGACCACTGTAGGCGGCCAGGTCCATTCGACGTGATGGAATTCAGTTCAGAAGTGAGAAGCGCCTTTAGTCTTGCTGCTCCGGCAAGACCACAGCCGAAGATTGCCCGCGCTGAGCTAAAATCCTTATGACATAGCTAGGAGGCTATCTCAGATTCAGCAAGTAATACTAGTGCTTCAATGGGATGACAAAAAAAAAATCCGGTCATGCACACACATAATTTATAATCCATGAGTACGTAAAAGAAAACAATCAGGCCTCGTTTTTAAGTTGGTTTTCAGGAATAAGAAGACTGAAACTAGCTCTGTTCTAGTCCAGTTTTATTCTTTGCTTCTTCGGTACACAATGGCTGGTCTCGTGGTTGGCAGAAAGCAAGCGCTCCTTGAGTTAATTCTTTAGCACAACACCTGTCCAGCATAATAACGTCGGTTGCCATAATAACGAAGGCATGCTATTAGAGATATGTACCGAGATTAGTTAGGCTAATCCTGATCTTTAGAGATCATGTTGTAATCTTGACTTGTTGTACAAGTTGCGGTATTCACCGCCATATATAACAGATGCCCCGGCATCTCCAGCTGTGAGGCGTTTTCCACAATTCTACATGGTATAGAGCTTTTCTTTCCCGATCCCCACTCTTCCGCTACCCTCCTAAACCCTAGCGCCGCCGTCGCCCTCCCCCACTCCCCTCAGGCCTCAACCATGGGCGACACCACCTTGGCCACCTCTGCCGCACTCTCCTCATATACGGCGCCCAACACCCATTCTGTGAGCACCCCTGCCATGGCCTTCTCACCCTATTGCACCATCGCCGCACCAGCTCATGTCCCCGTCAAGCTCGAGCTCCTCAACCCCAACATCACCAAGTGGTTGTCCTTCTTCCTCGCCATGTGCGGCAACTTTGGCCTGGTGCCACACATCAATGGCACCGCTGACCCTCGCCCCAACAATCCCCAATAGCTCCAAGACGACTGTGTCGTCAAGAGCTGGATCTTGACAACAGACACCGCCGACGTCCTCGACCTTGCCATCGAGCCCGGTCAGCACGCCCGATCTCTTCTCCAAGATTGAGTCCTTGTTCAATGAGAAAAAGGAGTCACGTGTGTGTTCCTCAAACATAAGTTCTCCACTCTTGGTTCAAGGTGATCTCTCCGTCAACGATTATGCACAACAGATGAAGGTCATCGCCGACTCCCTCCGTGATGTTGGCCACACCATCTCCAACCCATAGCTCGTCCTCAATCTCCTTCGCGGACCCAACCCCAAGTTCTCCAGCACTACGGACGACATCACTAACACCACCCCCTCCCCAACTTCGCCCGAGCGCACTCCATGCTGTCGTTGAAGGAGCCGCGTCTCGCCGACGGGTCCAAGACGCCCACTGCGACCGCTCTTGCTGGCACCACCTCCCCATCCACGGCGTGTGGTTCCAGCAGCTATCGCTCTACCCCTACCCTGGCCATACCTACTCCGCTACCCCCACCCTCCCAGTCTTCACAAAAGGGAGGGCATGGCAGCTACAACAATCGCCACAATGGCAGCCGTGGCCGCAGAAATGGGCAATGGGCTGGTCCTCGTCCACAGACGCCCCAGCCGTTCGGCCCATGGATCTGCTTCAACCCCTACGCCACGGCAGGCTACAACCAACACTGGCGCCCCTCTGGTGCCGGTCTACCCGCTCCGACTACTCTGGGATCAGTCCGGTCTCGTGGCTGCCATGAACCAGCTTGCTCTACAGCAGCCTGGACCCTGGGTTGCGGATAGCGGCGCCTCTTCTCACAAGTCATCCAATGAAGGTATCCTTCTCTCCCGCCCCCCTCCCCTCCCATGGCCAGGTCTTGATCGGCAGTGGTTCTCACCTTCCCATTACCGCCCGTGGCCGCTTTCTCCTCCCTACACCTTCATCCAACTTTGTTTTGAACAACATCTTAATTGTTCCACCCTTAGTTTGCAATCTTCCTTCAGTCTGACAATTTACCCATGACAATCTTTGCTCCTTTAAGGACCTCCACACCCGGCGCACTCTTCTTCGCTGCAATAGTGACGGTGACCTCTACACCTTCTACCCGGTCGCCGTCCAAATCATCGCTGCACAGGCCAACATCGTCATCACGCCATCGCTTTGGCATGCTCGCCTAGGCCATCCCAGCCCCACCGTTCTCTCAGTTTTAAGTCGTCCCACATCACATGTAATAAACAAGACATTTCTCTTTGTCATTCTTGTCAACTTGGCAAACATGTTCGTCTGCCATTTTCCAATTCTATCACATGCACTACTACACCTTTTGATTTAGTCCACTATTATGTATGGATGTCTCCAATCGCTAGCTCTTCGGGCTTTCTTTTATTATCTTGTTATTTTTGATGATTATACTTACTTTTGCTGGACCTTCTAAAAGTGCATCTAGGCCCCTAATTTTGTTTTGGTGATTGGCGTCAATACAATTAAGAATGGACTATTGTTTTTATTTAACATGTGTGTAGAGGACTATCTCAAATTGATGAATGAAAGGTATTGGAATAAAAAGGGAAAAGGAGATGGCCATTTATCTCAAATTGAAAGTCCAAAATCTACCCAAGAATGAAGATCATGGAGTTTTTATTTTTATTTCTTGAGTATAGTAAACCATACTATCAAGAGGAGTATAATTCACAAATATGGTAAAGTCAAATGCTTAAATTTCTCATAAAAACCACTTTTATCGTCCTCTATTTTTGCCTTCATCGGCAGTGCCGGTGTCCCTCACCGGCAGTGCCAATCCTCCCTCCCAGAGGCGTTGTAATGCCAAGACACCTCTCTGGCTTCTGTCTTGCCAACATCGGCAGTGCTGATGGCCCCATCGACAGTGCTGGTCTCTCCTTCCAGAGAAGGCTGTTCTCTCTGGCTTTCTGGCTGCTGCTCATCGGCAGTGCTGATCACCCAGATCGGCAGTGCCAGTCCGTCTTCCCAGAAAGTCACTACCTCTGTCTGGCTCTGGTTGTAGCTTATCGGCAATGCCGGTCTTCAGATCGGCAGTGCCGGTCCCCTACCCACAGAGACTGGTTTTCCTCAGGCTCTTTGGCTGACTGCGATCGGTAGTGCCGGTCTGCTCGATCGGAAATGCCGGTCAAGGTCTCTAGAGACCACTTGTCTTCTCTGTTGCTGCCTCACCGGCAGTGCCGATGTGCTGTTCGGCAGTGCCGGTGCGGGCCAATTCCTTATTTGCAGATCTATGACAGTGTGTCAGAAACCCTACTGGCAGTGCCGATTGCTGTATCGGCAGTGCCGGTGCAGGGTGCCCAGACAGGCCAACGGTTCTTTTTGAGCCCTTTGTATAAAAGGCTTTGACCCCACTTCATGCCCACTCTCTCCAACCCAAAAATCATTTGGCACCTTTGAGCTTCACTCTCATCACTCTCCCTCTCTAAGTCAAAACTTGATTCTTTGAGCTAGGGTTAGAGTGAGCCATTGTTTCCTAGTGAAAAGAGCATCATTCCACTCTTGAGCATTCGATTTAATCATCTTTGTGACTTGTGCTTGTTATTCTTGGAGCTTTGCTCCTAGACGGTTAGCAATGCCCGTAGAGCTCCTAACTTGTGTCGTGACGCCTTGGGAAGTTTGTATTACCCTCCCGCAAGGGAATTGATAGTAGTGAACTTGAGCTCGATCTTTGTGGTCGCTTGAGTGAGAATAGGGTTGAAAGAGACCCGGTCCTTTGTGGACTTGTCAACGGAGACGTAGGGTTTTTTTGTGAGCCCAAACTTCGGTAACAAATCTTGTGTCTCTGTGTGCTCCTTATTTTACTTGTTATCTATTTATTCATGCTCTAGGGTTTGTTCTTGTATTTGCTTAAATTGCTAGAGCTACTTGTGTAGCCTTTATTTAGTTGTCTCTTATTGTTGTAGAGCTTCCTTTTAACTATTGTTGTAGTCACTTATCCACCTAGTAACTGCAAAACCAGCTTAGTTTTAATTTGGGCGAGTTTTTGTTATCTCATCGACACTGCCGATCCAGCACTAGCAGTGGCCATCGGCATTGCCGATCCCAGCCACCGGCACTGCCGGTCCAACTGATAAATTTGTTTAAGCTTAATTTTGTAGGATTTTTAGAGTTGCCTATTGACCCCCCTCTAGGCAACTTTCACCTTCCCACTTAAAAAGAAATCCAATGCCTATAATACAATCCCCTCTTTTTTGTAACTTTGTTCATACTCAGTTCACTTTACTGATCAAGTCCATTTAAGACGACAATGGCACTGAGTTTGATAATGTCGCCCTCTCCCTCTTCTTGGCCTCCCGTGGCATTCTTCTTCACCTCTCCTGCCCTTACACCTTCCCTCAACATGGCAAAGCTGAATGCACCATTCACACTGTCAACAATGCCATGCGCACCCTCCTTATCCATGCCCATATGCCTCCCCACTATTGGACTGAGACCCTCTCCACTGCCACGTATCTTCAAAACCTATGACCCTCCACTGCCATTGCCAATGCCATTCCCTATGAGCTCCTTTTTTGTCACCCTCCCTCCTACGATCACATAAGAATTTTGGGCGCCTCTGCTACCCTAATCTCTCCACCATTGCCCCTCATAAGCTCGCACCACACTCCTCGGCCTGCATTTTCATTGGCCACCCCTCTTCTCACAAAGGCTACCGTTACCGCGACATATCAACACGCCGAGTCATAATTTCTCGACATGTTGTCTTTGATGAAGCCACTTTTCCCTTCACCTCCACCTCCTCAACTGCTCCCATGGAGTCGTTTGATTTGCTACTACATGATACTGACATGCAGGTCACTTATGCGCCACTCCTTGCTGCGCCCATTGGGCCTGCATCACCATCTCCCTGCTCGGTTGTGTCATCAGCATCCCCGGGCGGCTCTCCTCCCCGTGCTACAACCGCGGGCGGGTCTCTCGCCCGGTCATCAGACACCGGCACCGCAGGTAGGTTACTTGTTGGTATTTCAACTACCGGTGGGCTCGTCATCATGCCACTCGATCCTCCTTCGCGTGACCAACGGGTGTTCCCGGCTCGGTGCCGCGCCCGGCTCCCAAACCATACAGCATGCACACCCGAGCTAAAGATGACATCGCCCAACCAAAGGAACGCATGAACCTCTTGGTCACCACTTTGGTCTCGCCAGTCCCTCGAGACTATCGGGCTGCACTCGCTGACCCCAACTGGCATGCCACTATGGCTGATGAGTTTCAGGCCCTCCTCGACAACGGGACTTGGCAACTTGCCCCTTGCCCTGCTGGCGCTAATATCATCTCTGTAAATGGATATTCAAGCACAAATTCCATGCAGATGGTTCTGTTGCACGGCACAAAGCACGCTGGGTTGTTTGCGGCTTCTCACAGCAGTACGGAGTTGACTATGAAGAGACCTTTAGTCTAGTGCTGAAGCCGGCGACCATTCGACTTGTCCTCAGCATTGCCACTTCTCGGTCTTGGCCAATTCACCAGCTCGAAGTCAAGAATGCTTTTTTTCATGGTCATCTTGATGAGATGATATATTGTCAGCAGCCATTTGCATTTGTTGATCCCTCTGCTCCCAATCATGTGTGTCTCCTGCGCAAGTCCCTTTATGGTCTCAAGCAGGTACCTAGAGCTTGGTACCATGGATTTTCCACCTACATTCAGCAGTGCGGATTCATAGCTTCTTCTTTGAACACTTCACTGTTCGTGTTAAAGGATGGTGAGGACATGGTGTATCTCTTACTCTATGTTGATGACATTGTCCTCACTGCATCCACATCAGCCCTACTTCAATGCATCACCTCCTGGCTTCATTCTAAGTTTGCCATGACTCATCTCGGCAATTTGGACTACTTCCTCGGAATCTCTATCACCCGGACAACCGATGGTTTGCTCCTCTCCTAGTGACAGTACGCCATTGACTTAGTTCAGCGCGCTGGCATGTCGGAGTGTCACCCCAAAGGTCCCATCGATGCCAATTCCAAACTGTCTGCTCCTTCTGGTACACCGGTTACTGACCCCTATGCTTATCGGAGTCTTGCAGGAGCACTGCAATACCTCACTCTCACTTGGCCAGACCTACAATATGTTGTTTAGCAGTGTGTCTATTCATGCATGATCCCCGGGAGTCTCACCGTGCCCTTGCCAAACACATTCTTCGATATGTCAAGGGTTCACTTAATGCTAGTCTGCATATCAGCTCTTCCTCCATGCCTGCTTCACTCATGGCCTACTCGGATGCTGATTGGGCTGGCTGTCCCGATTCTCGACGCTCCACTTCTGATTTCTCCGTATACCTTGATGATAACCTGGTTTCTTGGTCCTCCAAGCGACAGACGACGGTCTCTCGCTCTAGCGCCGACGCGGAGTATCGTGCTGTTGATCATGCCGTTGCTGAGACTTGTTGGCTACGCCAGCTTCTCCAGGATCTACACATTCCTCTGCCGACTGCGATGGTGGTCTACTACGACAATGTTAGCGCCATATACATGTCATCTAATCCAGTGCAGCATGGTGGATATACACTTTGTTCATGAGAAGGTGGCTCCTGGCGAAGTTCGTGTATTACATGTTCCATCGTCCCATCAGTTTGTCGATATCATGACTAAAGGTCTCCTTGTACAGTTGTTTTCTGAATTCCGATCCAGTCTTTGAATTCGGAGTTCTCCCGCTAAGACTGTGGGCAGGTATTAGAGATATGTACCGAGATTAGTTAGGCTAATCCTGATCTTTAGAGATCATGTTGTAATCTTGACTTGTTGTACAAGTTGTGGTATTCACCGCCATACATAACAGCTGCCCAGGCATCTCCAGCTGTGAGGCGTTTTCCACAATTGTACACATGCGAACAGAGAGAGCGTCTCCCTTCTTAGTACCCCACGGCCTACTCTCCTGTTACGGAGTCCCACCTCTTTGTTTAGGTGATAAGCATGACAGAGTTGTTCCGAGTGCACATACAAGTGTACATGTTCTCAGGCAATATCTACATAGTCTTCTCCTGGTGCCTCCAAAACCTATCCTCTACGCCCGATAGCACCCTCAAGAGAATCTACCGTGTCGTTTCCCCTGGTCATTAGGCCCCTTTCACTTCCAGGCACTCATATTTATGTGCTTGTGGAGTATAAAAACTGTCAAAATCAGAATTTGTTTTAAAATAGAAGGTCCTGGAAAGAATCACAGTAATGCGGTACAGCTAAATGGAAAAAGTGGTATCCGCATGTCATTTTATTTTATGCATTATATCTTCTAGATTTGTGTTCTTTCTACCGACAGAAACAGACAAACTCGGGAAAAACGTGTGTAGCGTTGTTCTAGGTTCGTAGGCCAGCTAGAACGTCTTCAATCTCGTCGAGATGAAGGAAGGACAACAACTAAGGTTGGAAAAGTGATGGAACAGACAAAAAGGTAAAATAGATAAAAAGAGAAGAAAATATGTAATAATCAAATGGGTGATGCTAAATCAGCCGTGGCCCTTTGTATATAAAGTATGGGAAGTCAAGCCCTACAAGAAACAGAGATTTATATGATTTACGTAAAAAAACTAACTCTAACTCGATCTAGACCGTGAAAACCAGACCCTTTGGGTTCCAAACCGGATCTTCCGATTTTGCAGCCTATGAGAATTTTCCATATGCCATGACTTCTTCGTCCGGACTCTAAAATAGGTATTTCATATGTCCGTTTCTTTCGCCTGACGAGCGCTTCACATGGATACTTTAAATCAACAATTTGGTTTCATCTTCGCATCTTTTTATATACACTTTTATTTGTTTGGTGAAACTTAGCCAAAATACCTAGTAAATAAGGTCACATCCAGAAAAACATGTATAAACACCAAATATATGAAATATTCACTGTGAGCCTTGATTTTGATAAAATCGTATACAATCTGCCTGTCAAAACCGGATCATTCAGTATCCCAGTGTGTCAATTTTGGTAATCAATAAAACATCTTACTCAGCCACAAATAAGAAGACAGTCCCTAATCACCTGAACATCTTACTAGTAGCTGCCACTCGTGTGCTCCGTGCCCTGGTGCGTCTGGCGAGGCCCCCTTTCAACCTTGCAGCTGTCATTTCCTCAGGTACCATCCTGAGCTTGTCGACACCAATAGCCCATGTGCTGCAGGCGGTCCAGCCACTGTGGTTCGTCGGACTGGATATGTAAAGAAGTGAGGCCACAATTACTGTGCTTTACTGGGTGAAAAGGCAGAGTTGGGCGGCCAATATTGTTTTGTGTTCAGAGATATGCCAGTGCAACAAAGGAAAACTGCATTAGAGATTTCGCAATGAAAGCATGGTCTTGTTCTGATGCCTCCAAAACCTACCTACACATAAACGGAGTAGTGACAAGCAATATCGAGATAAACGGAACTGAAGCACGGTGAAATGTAAGCAACTGACGTAGCACTACTATGGTCCTCTGTGACAGCGTCCTCAAAAGAAGAAACTGCTTTGTATTCTCCCGGATCTCCCCTATTTATGTCCAGTTACCTTCAGGACACATCTATAAACCGGTGCAGCATATAAGAAATGAATAAAAGATGTAGTAGGTTTGCTACAGCTCTTAATGGTTGGGAACTATATTTTAGAATTCAGTCATGACATAAATAGCTGAACTCAGATTTCAAGAGAACTATAGTATACTATAGACCTATTTTCTAGCCCAAACTCCTCGCCAAATTAATTACCAACAGATTGCAAGCACTAATCTTTCAGTTGTTTGCACAAATCAATATGTCTTTATTAAAGGCGTAACTATCAAAGATTGCTTGGCATGGGCATATATGTGACATCCCCTGCGGGATAACCAGAATCAAGTATAGAAGAACACTCGATGAAGCAAGTTACAACAGCACATATATTCATACAAGTCCAGAATATATTACATCATGGTATAATATAACCAGGTTTTCGAAACCAAAAAGAGTTTTGCAGCGGAAAAACACTTATTACAATGAAAGAGTTTAAAAACTTAAACGACAGTTTGTTCATTGTCAAAGACTTTATTCCAAACTCGTTCAATTATTACACTCTCTGAAGCACGTCTGGTCTTCTACTCTTCAGGGGACGGATGCATTCCCACTGGATGGAACCTCCCTCTAGAAGTTGCCCTTCTCCTGGCATGTTGTCGGGCCAACCATATGGATATGGCTCACCACCTAGAAAATAGTACGAACAAAACCCTGAGTATCTAATATACTCCGCAAGACTGACTCGTCAACATGGCTCGCTAAGGCCAACACCTAGAATGCATAGGCCTTTGGCTGTTGGGTTGACTCAGACTTGCAAAAACAGCACTACTAGTAAATTCCTACCTTCAAATTTTAGCTCAAGATTAAGTTTATTAATAATAAGGTTTGCATCCTGTAACTATTGCAATCAAGTTTTGCAAGCAATAAATATTTAGATGAACCAACTCTTATCTTCTCATTACTCTCGATTATCTACGTTCGCGCCAAGTGAACAAGCGATACTCATTGCTGCGAGGGACAACGATTCGAATCAATTTCTACCAGCTGGGTAAAACCGGACTACACGACATATACGCACCGCATTGGTCATATAAGATAACTTTTTCTACTAACCCCAATCAGAGGTCGATCTGTTTCCAACTCCCCCGGGAATATGGAGAACCCACTTGATACCCGTCCCAGACGTTATCCATGGGCGACCACCAATTCCCTCCTGTGATACTTCAATCTCACTAACAGCCAGAAAAAAAAGTTCACTACGTCCTACCACTGAGGTAGTTAGGGTACATCAGCTTACTAGGTCCTATATACCAATATATAGATCGAAACTGTTTAATACTTGTTCACGGAGCCACCAATGGCATGGTCCTAAATTGACACAGACGGGGCTATCACCTTGCAAGACCTAGTCTGTTCCCTTTCCTCTACGGGGCCCGTCCGGTCTCATCGTCATCATCAACTTATATTTGAATTCTCAATGGCCTCAATCAACTTAAAGCCTCCATGCTTTAAGATCATCCTATATAGTACTACCGATATTCCTATGATATAAGCTTAGCGCCTATCGTGCTACCTGTACCTATATAGCAGAAAGACATCATAGGATATGGTTGTGATGCAAGGGGCTGTCAATCAATTCCTGGAACCTAATGCACCATCATGACTCGACTGACTGTGGTAAAAGAAAGAATTTAAAAATATAGGTGGGATGCACCGGGGCTTGCCTTGGAATTCGTCCGGATATGACGGTGCAGGCGTGGGCTCGGTCTCGACGATCACCACCTCTGGTCCACTCTCGTCAGGCGGCTCGACGATCTCAGATCCTATATGATTCGTCAATACATCGCGAGTTAGTAGTAGCGATGCATGAATGTGAAATGCAATGCTTGAAATGATGGTTCGATAAAATAGTAGACAAGAACTTAATTACTCTTGTCTGAAGTATTTCCTTCTAGTTAAAAGTAATTAAGCCTATGAATGAAAACGAAATGACATGCTTAATCAAAGTTAATTACCCTTAATTACCCAATATAAATTAAAATAAATCTATTAAAAAATAAACATAAATTCAGGAAATCATAATTTATTTAACCATTAAAAGGATTTTAAATACTCAATTAAATGCTTAAAAATCATGGAAAAGAAATGTTAAATTTTATTTTATAAAGGGGTAGAGAAAATTATTTGGAACCTAAAAAAATTGGTCCCAAGATTTTATGAAGTCTAAGACACAAGCTATGACTTTTTTAAATTCTGGAATTAATTTTAAAAGCAAAATCCTAGAAATGGGCAGCCCAAATTAAAATGTCCCTATGGGCCACGCGGCGGCCCAGATGCTGACCTAGCTACACGGGACACGGCCTGGCTCCAGGGAGCTCCCGAGCCCGCAAGCGCTCGCGCGAGGCGATTCTGCCACTGGAGCTCGAGCTCGGCTCGTCCGGTCAAAACCATAGTTGGGGGCGGCGCTGCGGGGAGAAGGCAGAGGAGAGGACGGTGATGGCGGGTGCTCACCAGAAGCGGCAACGGTGAAACATGGCACGACGTCGACAGCGGGAGGAACAGAGAGCACGACCCACTCCAAAATGGAAACAAGTCAGGCACCGAGAAGGAAAACGGCTTCAATTCTCAAGTTACAAGGAAAAAGCTTCAATCGGCAGCCATGGCGGGATGCTACAGGTGTTGCATGGCAGTTTGGAGTGACGGCTTGGCCGGAGAACTAACGGCGGCGGGCAAAGCTCGAGCTTCAAGCTCGCTTCGGTGGTGGCGGAAGAGAACAGAGGGAGAGAGAGAACCGGGAGTGAGAGAAAAGAATGAGAGGAGAGAGCGAGGAGAGCCGGGGTAAACCCCCCCTCTGATTGAAGCGGTGGTGGGACCCGGGCGCAGGGTGGTGCCGTACTGTGTGGCGCCTTCGCGCGCGCGCGCCAGCGCTGCCTTGGCGCGGGCGGCGGGCGCTGCTGAGGGGTGGAGATTGACGGATGGGGCCTATAGGTCCCACTATATAGTAAAGATAATTAATTTTTATTTTTTTTAAAACAGATGTCACAGCCCTCCCCCCTTACAGGAATCTCGTCCCGAGATTTAGAAACGTATGGTACTAAGAAGTCGCGGTTCGGAGAAACACTGGATAATTTGCTTTCAGGAATTCTTCTCGCTCCCATGTGGCTTCCGTCTTAGAGTGGTTACTCCATTGGATCTTGTAAAATTTGGTAGTTCTGTGCCTTGTCACCTGATCCTTTGTATCAATGATCCTGACTGGATGCTCATCATAGGTTAAATCTGGCTGCAATTGTTCCACTTCTTTAATAACAACGTCCGCTGGCAGACACTTCTTCAGTTGAGATACATGGAAGATGTTGTGGACTCCAGAAAGATATGTAGGCAATTCCAACCGATAGGCTATGGGTGCACATTGTTCCTGAATAAAAAAGGGTCCAATATATCGCGGTGCTAATTTTCCTTTGATTCCGAAACGTTGGACATCTTTTGTGGGAGATATTCGCAAATATACCTAATCTCCAATGTCGAATATCAACTTTCGTCACCTTTTATTTGTATAGCTGAGTTGTCGTGACTTAGCCCGCTTCAAATTTTGTTGAATTATGCGTACTTGTTCTTCAGCATCTTTTATAATATCGGGACCAAAGATTATCCTTTCACCACTTCAGACCAATTTAGTGGGTTGCGACAGCTACGTCCATATAAGGCTTGGAGTGGTGACATCCCAACGCTCTCTTGAGAGCTGTTGTTGTATGAGAATTCTGCCAAGGGTAAGCATTTCTCCCAATCTTTGCTATACGTCAATACATAGGCTCGGAGCATATCTTCCAGATACTGATTGATTCGCTCCGTTTGCCCATCTGTCTGAGGATGGTAAGCTGAACTTCGAATCAATTGAGTACCAAGGGACTTATGTAATTGCTCCCAAAATCTAGAAATAAACTGAGCCCCTCTATCCGAGATAATAGTCCTTGGTATCCCATGTAAGCAGAGAATACGTGATATATAAAGCTCAGCATACTTCTCCATTGTATATTGCGTATGCACTGGAATGAAATGAGCGGACTTGGTTAACCTGTCAACAATAACCCAAATAGAGTTGTGCTTCCGTGGACTTAATGGTAAGCCAACAATAAAGTCGATACTAATGTCCTCCCATTTCCATGTAGGAATACTTAAAGGTTGAAGGGGTCCTATTTGTTTCAAATGGTCAGCCCTTACCCGTCAATATTTATCGCATTCATTGACATACCTTGCTATCTCTCATTTCATTCTTGTCCACCAAAATCTTTGTTTCAAATCTTGATACATTTTATTTGTTCCTGGATGAATGGAATACTTGGTAGTATGAGCTTCATCCAAAATTTTCTTACGAAGGCTAAAGTTTTTAGGGACTACTAGTCTATTCTTAAACCAAACAACACCTTCATTGTCTTCTCGGAAACATGTTATATCTCCAATCTTTAGTCGCCTTTTTATATGCTGTATACCCACATTCTTCTTCTGGGCTATCACAATATCCTCACGAATGGTGGGAATAAGTGCCAAGTTGGTTAGTATTCCATATGGAAGAATGCGAATACTGGATTTACTTACTCTTTTTATTGACTCCTTGGTCAGTAATTGAGTGGTGAGGTTATTGCAATGCACTTTCCGGCTTAAAGAATCTACCACAACATTTGCTTTACCAGGATGATAATGGATCTCGATCACATAATCCTTGATTAGTTCCAACCATCTCCTTTGGCACATATTCAGATCTGCTTGGGTAAATATATACTTGAGACTCTTATGGTCCGTGTAGAGATGTACCAGATTTCCCAAAAGATAGTGTCACCAAATCTTTAAGGCTAGAACTACTGATGCCAATTCCAAATCATGTGTTGGGTAGTGTTCCTCATGCTTCCTAAGTTGTCATGATGGATATGCAATTACTCGACCTTCTTGCATAAGGACGCGACTAAGTCCTGTACCCGACGCAACACAGTAAACATCAAATGGCTTTGTCAAATATGGTTGGGTTAACACTGGTGCAGATGTTAGCAATCTCTTTAAAGTTTGGAAAGCTTCAACACACTCCTTGTTCTATTCATACTTTTGATCTTTCTCCAATAATTTTGTCATTGGCTTAGCAATCTTCAAGAAATTGGGAATAAATCTTTTGTAGTAGCCTGACAATCCTAAAAAGCTTCGGATTTGAGTGACTGACTTTGAAGGTTCCCAATCCAATACCTTCTGAACATTGCTTGGATCGACCGCTACACCTTCTGCTGAAATCACATGACCTAAGAATGGCATCTTCTTTAACCAAAATTCACATTTGCTGAACTTGGCATACAATTGGTGATCTCTTAGGTGTTGCAGAACAATACATAAATGTTGAGCAAGGTCCCCTTCTGACTTGGAGTAAATCAGAATATCATCTATAAAAACTACTACGAATCTATCCAATTCCGGCATAAATACCGAGTTCATTAGGTACATGAAATGTGCCGGTGTATTGGTCAGACCAAAAGACATCACCAGATATTTATAGAGTCCATACCTAGTAGAAAAAGCTATTTTAGGTATGTCTTCAGCTCTAATTCGAATCTGGTGGTATCCCAAACGAAGATCTATTTTAGAGAATACCTTGGCCCCCATCAACTGATCAAATAGGATATCAATCTGAGGGAGGGGGTACTTGTTTTTGATAGTAACAGCATTTAAAGGCCGATAATCCACACATAACCTCAATGTTTGATCTTTCTTCTTGACAAACAAGGCTGGACAACCCCATGGTGATGAACTTGGACGTATGTATCCTTTGTCTAATAATTCCTGTAATTGTACCTTCAGCTCGGCAAGTTCATTGGGAGGCATCCGACAAGATCTTTGAGATATAGGTGCTGTTCCAGGTTAGAGTTCTATCTTGAATTCTATGTCCCGTACAGGAGGTAATCCTGGTAAATCTTCGTGAAAAACATCCGGATATTCCGAGACTATCAGTATGTCTTCCAGACTTTTACCGATGACTTTATTAACCATTGGCAAGAGGGTTTGTGGGATAGTTAGTCAAGCAATCTTGACCATGGATAGGAGAATCCAAATATACGGCTCGAGAAGCTATATCTAGGACTGCTCTATGAAAACTCATCCATTGCATCCCAAGAATTGCATCTAATCCTTGCCCTTCCAAAATGATCAAAGATATAGGATAAAATTTGCTATCCAGTTTTAGTGGTATGTTTGCCGCAATTTGATTAGCAAGTATTCTACCCCCAGGTGTAGAAATAAGATGTGGGCATGATAGTTCAGATGGCATGATATTATGATGTTGAACATATGCTTTGCTGATAAAATTATGAGTAGCTCCGAAATCAAATAAAACCATAGTGGGATGATCAGTAATAGAAAACATATCCGCGAGAACTTGTCCTCCTTCCGGTATTTCCTCGATGAAGTTAGCACGTCCTGTTTTCACTTGAGGATTCTTGGGCTCATTCCTTTGCTGATTTGGTCTTGGTCCCTAAGGACGTGGTGCATTAGATGCCTTTGGTGGATATGAACAACTACGAGCAAAGTGTCCAGGATGACCACAATTGTAACAAGGTAGAGCATTGGGCGGTGGTACTAAATAGGTTTGTCGAGGCTGCTGCACATTCTGCTGCTGATATGGTGGACGAAATTGATATTGTTATGGTGGTTGCTGAGGTGCCCGATAGATATTTGGGTGGGAAGGGGTAGCACGATAGCGCTGACCTGTTAGCGAAGTGTACACGAACCTATACTTGGGTGGTCCTCCACTTCTCTGTCCCATTGAAGTCCTCTTCTTATCCTTTGCAGCTTTATGGATGCGAAGAGAATCTTCGAGAATAATAGCATCACGAACAAATTCATTGAAGCTAGCAGTCCGATTCAAAACAATACGAGACTGCAGTTTTGTAGTTAATCCTCCCTTGAATCAAACTTTCTTCTTGTCCTTCGTATCCACATATTCTGAGGCATACTGGGCAAGGCGGTTGAATATCTTAGAGTAAGCATGCACCATGATATCACCTTGCTTTAGTGCCAGAAACTCGTTCCGCTTCTGATCTACAAGACCTTCTGGAATATGATGCTCTCGAAAAGCCTTAATAAACTCTGCCCAAGTGAATTGATGATCAGGTTGGTGCATTGCCTTATAATTTGCCCACCAAGCTCCAGCAATTCCCTGTAATTGCTGGGCAGCGAACAAGGTTTTTTGAGTATCCATGCATGGTATTAACTCCAGCTTGGATTCCATGGTGCGCAGCCAATGATCCACTTCCAGGGGTTCTCCTGTATCTGAGAAAGTGGGTGGACGAGTGGCTATAAAGTCCGAGTAAGTTACTTGATTAGCTGGAGCATGATGACCTTAACGATTCTCTGGTGGTGTTGTATTCCGAACCAATTGACAAAGTAGATCCTCCTATGCCACACCAGAGTTTAGTATCACCACAATAGCTTGTGCCAAAGTGGGTGGGGGTGGTGGCACTTCTGTTCCTCCATGCTGAGAATTCTCTGCGCCATTTCCATTTCCTGTTTCAGCCTTTCTGCCCAAGAAAAATGTTTCCATTAATATGTCAATACTTATGTGCGAAACAGAAATAATTGATAACAACATTTCCGTGGCATAGCTTTACATAAAATAACAGCTTATTGTAGCATCTTAACATTTGACATAAAGTATGGGTCAACACACATAGTTTACATCAACTTTATTCATCATGCCAGCTTGTAGCTACTGCACATCTACTTTAACCCCTTTTTATTTCTAATGTACACGATACGACGAGATAATGCTCACTGTACTGAGCGAAACGTGGAGGTTACTTCCTGATTCCTGGAGTCCTCTACTTCCAAACCCTCATCCTGTAGTGGCGGAATTTCTATTGATTCCATTTCCAATTCCACATCCATAATTTCCTCTGGTTCTTCTTCCTCTTCCTCTTGTTGTTGTTCCTCAAATTCTTGATTCATCACATTATTATGCCTCTGAATTAAATCCCCTTCTAGTTGCTGGATCGTAAGATTAGCCGTGGCAAGCTGCTGATCCATGTTCACAAGTTGTTCATCCTTGTCGTTTAATCGACTCTCTTGAATGACCAACAACTCATCCTTTTCTCGTAGTTGAATTTCCAATTCCGCTATACGAGTGTCCTTCTCTTGACACAAGTGACATTGCAGCCCTTCCGCATCACCGATGCCATTACCCCCACTAGTCATCTCTGTGGAGCAATAAAATTGGCATGTATTATAATCAATTTGCAACTTGGTCTGTGACATACTCAACTGAAATAGTTGTTGGTCGTATCTACGCACCCACTTATATACCACAAGAGGACGGTGTACGATTGTAGCACTTTTTCCCTTGAATTGAGTATTTCAAGGTTTATCGAATCCACTGGGACCTTAGGGATTTATTAAACAAAGTTAACAGTAAAAGATCTAGTTAAGGCTACTGTCAAAGTCAGGTTGCATGAGGGGGAGACTGGCCAGCGCAAAGGTGCGCCAGACAGTAAATCTGTCGTTGCGCCGATCGGCGCAGGAGTCAAGCCGATCGACACACTGGTGAAACTAAGTCAAAGTGCGCAAGATCTAGTAAATTTGTGGTTGTGCCGATCGGCGAAGGAATTGAGCCGATCGACACACTGGTGAATCTAAGCCAAAGTTGTTGCGCCGATTGGCGCAGGAGTTGAGCCGATCGGCACACCAGTGAATCTAAGCCAAAGTGTACCAGATCTTGTAAACCTATGCTGTTGAGTGAGTAGCCAGATATCTACTAGTGAGATCGTAACCAGAAAGTCTAATTGAATAGCATCATAATGGGTAATTACATAGATCAATGAAAACCTATAATGAGTAAGACCACCCTGCTTGCCGAGCGGCTCCTAATTTATCGCTACCGAGAGGAAACCTTAATCGCGCGAGTATCTTACCCTACTCAACTATCCAATAGTGCTACGCAGGCTTAGTGCTATCACCGCTAAACCACACTACTAGCATCATCAAGCAACCATAATCAATACAATGTCCGAATACTATCCTAATCACTACGATTAAGATAATATCTACTTACTTAGCCTAGAACTAAACAATTGGGATAAGCACATGCATGATTATAGAACCAAGATAGACAAATCACCAAAACCATCATCAACATATTCAATCATCCTTGAGATACATAGAGTAAGATTCATCCCCGTTGAGATGGCCTACCTTGACGGATCAACTCTTAACTCCAATGGTTCTTGAAATTCATCTAGGGATCTATTCTAACAGGGCAAGCCCCGGTGGCTCTAACTCACGGATCTGGTGTCCTTCTGTCACCTCCTCTCTCTGCGGCGAGGGTTTACAATTATTTATAGGGGTTCTACTCATAAAGGACTCGGTTTCTAGCAAATAAGGCGGTTGCGCCGATCGATGCAGGATTGCGCTGATCGACGAAAGCCGTGTCTTCTCTGATTTCTTCCCCAAGTCGGTTCCTCTGTCTTCCACAGCTGCCATGTGGGCCTTTTCCTTCGAGATAAAGTCTTGTACTGCATGTTGAGATCTTGAAGTTTCATAAATCTTCTTGAAGTTCCATAAATCTTCTAGACAAATATCTTCAAGTGGCTTGCGCAGATAAACTTCCATAAACATGTGGAATGGGCTTCGGTCACTTCTGTGGGCCAAAACACCCTTGCGCCGATCGGCTCATGGACTGCGCCGATCGGCGCACTGGGCTTCTTTAGTGCTTTTCGTCGATTCTGGACTCCTGTCCTCTCCATCATTGCATTAATCACGAATTTTACCTATTTCTGTAATAAAGCTCCAAAACAATGCATATACAAATATATAGACAATATCACAGGTAAATGACCTAAATTAGTATCAATTATGCTCTAATTGGGGTAATATTCACATATAAAAGGGGCACTTGGGAAGTGCCAACAGTAGTTCACTAAAAACATCCACTTTTATTCATTAACAACATGCTACATCAGTTTCTACTACTACCAATACAACTTGCTATATTGGGGGTCTACTGTCGACCTACTGTATAATTTGACCCATGTCAGCAAAAATGTGGCTACTATCGCCATCCTATGCAGACAACCATATCTCTAGCCTACTACTCGGTGGCTATATAATCTGACATCCTGTCAGCAAAAATGTGGCTACCCTCCTACTCCTGCTCCAGTAATCCTATCATCATACCGCTACTCCGGCCCCATCTACTGTGGTGGTGCGTGGCTATCCGCGTCTAACGCAACCTCGTCCTCTGACTCAACAGGGAGTCCCTCAGAGTCTAGGCCAGACTCAGGGGCCTCGTCGTCTCCTGCCTGTCCGTCGAGCTGCTGTTGTGGCGGTAGCTGGTGCTCTAACTACGCGATCTGTAGGTGAAGATCCTGGTGATGCTCCTCGAGTACCTACTGCACCTCCACAACGTACTGGACTTGTAACTGGAGCGGATCCCTCTGGTCGGCAATGTCGAGCATAAGCTCGACCGCCTGGTTACGCTGCTGCGTAACCCCCGTGAGCTCACCCTCCACGGCTGCAACCCTTTGTCGGGTCACGTCAAGCTCTCCGGTGAGTCCTGCCATTTGCTCCTCTAAGTCCATCACTCGCTGGTGAAAACCGTCATGGTCCTTAGTGGCCTCCACAACCTGTCCCTCAAGCTCTGCAATTCGTGCGCGCGACTCAGTGATACGTGCATGTGACTCACGGATCCGACGACTGTCTGCCTCGAACTGCTCTCGAAAAACAACCCGCTGGTTGTTTCTCTGCTGAGTGAGCTCGGCTAACTGCGTCTCCACGTCGTGAAGCTGACGCTCTAAGTTTGCCGCACGTGCCCCCTGCACATCAGGCTCGCGAAAATGTCTCTGTCCCCATGGCATCTACAGGAAAAAGGTTTAACGGGTTAAACACTTCTTCCCACAGTAAAAACAAAGTAAACAAAAAGTAATGAGAGAAAAACTAACAGTCCAGAGACTTAACCCTCAAAACCCCAAAATTTTCAATTATACAAAATGACATGATGCAAGCAATATGCAACACAAGGTTAATGAGTTAGTAGTTAGAAATGAGTTCTAATGCGATTGACGAACATCTATTCATGACTTCTAGCATCTTACTAACTTATTATCCTAACTCTTAGGCTCCTATAAAGGTTTTACAAAGTTATTTTTTCAAAACCGACTTGCGAATGATATGCCATTGCTCTTGTATTGCTTTGATACCAGCTGTGACATCCCCTCCGGGATAACCAGGATCGAGTATAGGAGAACACTCGATGAAGCGAGTTACAACAGCACATAAATTCATACAAGTCCAGAATATATTACATCATGGTATAATACAATCAGGTTTTCGAAACCAAAGATTTTTGCAGCGAAAAAACACTTATTACAATAAGAGAGTTTAAAAACTTAAACGATAGTTTGTTCATTGTCAAAGACTTTATTCCAAACTCGTTCAACTATTACACTCTCTGAAGCACGTCTGGTCTTCTACTCTTCAGGGGACGGATGTGTTCCCACTGGATGGAACCTCCCTCCGAAAGTTGCCCTTCTCTTGGCATGTTGTCGGGCCAACCATATGGATATGGCTCACCACCTAGAAAATAGTACGAACAAAGACCTGAGTATCTAATATACTCCGTAAGACTAACCCGTCAACATGGCTCGCTAAGGCCGACACCTAGAATGCATAGGCCTTTGGCTGGTGGGTTGACTCAGACTTGCAAAAACAGCACTACTAGTAAATTCCTACCTTCAAATTTTAGCTCAAGATTAAGTTCATTAATAATAAGGTTTGCATCCTGTAACTATTGCAATCAAGTTTTGCAAGCAATAAATATTTAGATGAACCAACTCTTCTCTCCTCATTACTCTCGATTATCTACGTTCGTGCCAGGTGAACAAGCGGTACTCATTGCTGCGAGGGACAACGATTCGACTCAATTTCTACCAGCTGGGTAAAACCTGACTACACGACTTATACGAACCGCATTGGTCGTAGATGACAACTTTTCCCACTAACCCCAATCAGAGGTCGATCCGTTTCCAACTCCCCCAGAAATATGGAGACCCCACTTGATAGCCGTCCCAGACGTTATCCATGGGCGACCACCATTTCCCTCTTGTAAGACTTCAATCTCACTAACCGCTAGAAAAAGAAAGTTCGCTACGTCCTATCACTGAGGTAGTTATTGTACATCATTTTACTCGGTCCCATATACCAGCATATAGATCGGTACTGTTTAATACTTGCTCACGGAGCCGCCAACGGCATGGTCCTAAATTGACACGGACGGGGCTACCACCTTGCAAGACCCAGTCTTTTTCCTTTCCTCTACGGGACCCGTTCGGTCTCATCATCATCAACAACTTATATTTGAATTCTCAATGGCCTCAATAAACTTAAAGCCTCCATGCTTTAAGATCATCCTATACAGTACTACCGATATTCCTATGATATAAGCTTAGCGCCTATCGTGCTACCTATACCTGTATAGTAGAAAGACATCATAGGATATGGTAGTGATGCAAGTGGCTGTCAATCAATTCCTGGAACCTAATGCACCATCATTACTCGACTGACTGTGGTAAAAGAAAGAATTTAAAAATATATGTGGGATGCATCGGGGCTTGCCATGGAATTCGTCCGGATACGACGATGCAGGCGTGGGCTCAGTCTCGACGATCACCACCTCTGGTCCACTCTCGTCAGGCGGCTCGACGATCTCATATCCTATACGATTCATCGATACATCGCGAGTTAGTAGTAGCGATGCATGAATGTGAAATGCAGTGCTTGAAATGATGGTTCGATAAAATAGTAGACAAGAACTTAATTACTCTTGTCTGAAGTATTTCCTTCTAGTTAAAAGTAATTAAGCCTATGAATGAAAAGGAAATGATATGCTTAATCAAAATTAATTACCCTTAATTACCTAATATAAATTAAAATAAATCTATGAAAAAATAAACATAAATTCAGGAAATCATAATTTATTTAACCATTAAAAGGATTTTAAATACTCAATTAAATGCTTAAAAATCATGGAAAATAAATGTTAATTTTTATTTTATAAAGGGGTAGAGAAAATTATTTGGAACCTAACAAAATTGGTCCCAAGATTTTAGGAAGTCTAAGACACAAGCTATGATTTTTTTAAATACTAGAATTAATTTTAAAAGGAAAATCCTAGAAATGGGCAGCCCAAATTAAAGTGCCCTTATGGGCCATGCGGCGGCCCAGATGCTGGCCTGGTTGCACGGGATACAGCCCAGCTCCAAGGAGCTCCGGAGCCCGCGTGCGCTGCGTGGAGAAGGCAGAGGAGAGGTCAGCGACGGCGGGTGCTCACCGGAAGCGGCAACGGCGACCACGGTGAAACAGGGCACGATGTCAACGGCGGGAGGAACGGAGAGCATGACTCACTCCAAAATGGAAACAAGTCAGGCACCAAGATGGAAAACGGCTTCAATTCTCGAGTTATAGGGAAAAAGCTTCAATCGGCGGCCATGGCGGGATGCTACAGGTGTTGCACGGCAGTTTGGACCGACGGCTTGGCCGGAGAACTGACGGCGGCGGGCAAAGCTCGAGCTCTGAGCTCGCTTCGGTGGTGGCGGAAGAGAACAGAGGGAGAGAGAGAACCGGGAGTGAGAGAAAAGAATGAGAGATAGGAGAGAGCAAGGAGAGCCGGGGTAAACCCCCCCCCTCTGGTTGAAACGGCGGTGGGACCCGGGCGCAGGGCGGTGCTGCGCTGTGCGGCGCCTTCGCGCGTGCGCGCGAGCCAGCGCTGCCTCGGCGCGGGCGGCGGGCGGTGCTGAGGGCTAGAAACTGATGGGTGGGGCCTATGGGTCCCACTATACAGGAAAGATAATTAATTTTAAATTTTTTTGAAAAAGATGTGTCACAATATAAGTTTTAGCATCTCTATGATAAATCAAAGAGGGAGAATGTAAAACTCAAGCTAGACTTTGAGAAAGCAATGGTTGATCACTGCTGGCCTAGAGATGTGAAAGGAGGGTTATCTATGATTGGACTTTATGAATATTTTCAGTTGTGGGACGCTCTTCATGACTTTGCTATATCTGATAGTGATGATCATCACGAGTGGCGGCTGGACAAGTCGGGTAGCTATTCCTCTAAATCCACCTATGGTGCACTTTTCAATGGTTCAGTTTTGTTTGAACCTTGGCGTCGGTTGTGGAAGACTTGGGCGCCGGCAAAATGCAAAGTGTTCCTTTGGTTGGTAATTCGAAAGAAGGTTTGGACAGCTGATCGACTTGCGAAGCGTGGTCTCTCCCACCCGGATAAATGCATCCTTTGTGATCAAGAGGATGAAACAGGTTAGCATATTTTTACTGTTTGCATGTTTTCTCAGGAATTTTGGTTCAAAGTCCTATCACCCTTGACGTGATCACATCTTTGTCGAGTGGTGGCGCAAGGCTAGCAAGAAAGTTACAAAGGCCAAGAGAAAGCGTTTCAATACGTTGATCATTTTGGGTTCTTGGATCATTTGGAAGCATCGTAACTCTTGTGTATTTGATGGCACAAGCCCGAGTGCGAGTACCATCATGCGAGAATTTGAAAACGAGAAACATTTATGGAGTCTGGCCGGGGCTTGCTCCATGCAAGCCTTGTCGGACAACATAAACATGGTGTAGGTGTGTGTGTTTGTGTTTGGTCAGGCCCTGCCTCGTTGTGTTTTTATTTTAGTACAACTTATCATGTATCTCAGCCCCTCACAGCCCGGTTCGGAGTGAGGGGTGTAGCTTTGTAAGGAACCGCTCTTTCTTCTCCTTAAATACGAAGATACGCAGCTCTCCTGCGTATTTGAGAGAAAAAAAAAAGACTTTGAGAAACCTTTCACAGACTGGAGCACTTGATCATACTATCAGTGTTCCAAGCTAATGATTTTTCAAGGAGATGGATCTTGGGGATCAAGCATATTGTAACATTTGGGGTCATCTTCTAAGTTTCTTAATGGAGTATTAGGCAAACACCTCCAGTAGATTGCAAGAACTGATCCTCTCAATTGTTGACACAAATCATCAAAGCTTTATTAAAGGCAGAACTATCAAAGATTGGTTATGATGGGCACATGAGTTTCTATGTTTCTGTCACAAATAAAATAGCAAGATTTTAATACTCAAAAGCTGGACATTAAGAAAGCCTTTGGGAACATGGAGCACCAGGTCATACTATGATTTTTTCAGGCTAACGGTTTTTCATATAGATGGATCTTGTGGATCATGCACATTCTAACATCTAGGACATCATCTGTGCTTCTTAATGGAGTACTCGGTGAAATATTCCAATGTAAGAGAGGGGTGTTGTAGAGGGACCCTCTATCACCCTTGTTGTTTGAACTAATAGAAGATCTACATTAGTCGATTATTAATGCAACAACAAGCAGAGATATTATACAACATCCCCTGGGTGCTGAGTTTGGAGGAGATTTTCCTATAATCCAATATTTAGATGATACACTACTTATCTTGGTGGAGATGCAACATAATTACTTTCTTTAAAGGGTTACTGATTAGTCCATTGGCTGAGTCCACAGGACTTTTTAGTGCCGATCAGCACTGATGAAATTGTGCCTTAATCCTATCAAGTACCACTACCAGAAACCAGCAGTGCATAGCCAGAAAAACATTCGACAAAGTGGACGTAGTAAAAACAGACTCAACAAAGAGGTCTTTGTAGAGTGTTTTTCGTTGGACACTCGACAAAGAATTTGTCGTGTGTCAAAAAACACTCGGTAAAGGTTGCCACTCAGAAAATGTCTAAAAAATGGGGAAAAATATTATTTTTTGAAGGGACCGGCCACACTACTCATCCCTGTCGCAAGTTGCGTCTTTTTTTGCACACTACACACTTGGTTGAATTGAACCCATGACCTCTTCTTAATGTGTAACCACCACTACCACTACACCACACTCTCACTTGAGTCTATACTTGATTATCATTACTTACATATTATACTAAACCAAGTTGAAATTGCTTATTTGAGACTCTAAATGAATTCAAATTAAAAAGTTTTAAGATACAAGGTTTCATAACTTTTTGACGTCTACAACTTCCATTTTAGGAGTTTCGCCATCCGAGGTCGTTTACTAGGTTTGAATTTCAAAGTTGAGAAATTCAAACTGACTTTTTCGTTGACAATATGTTTTCAAATAAAAATGTTGTCAACTACAAAGTTCTTTTAAGGACCAAAGGCGTACCAAGAGAGGGGGGGGGTGAATCGGTAAGCTGCTCATGAATCCAAATACTTCAATTTACACTACTAGAGCCTAGCAATCGTTGCAACCTAACAAGTCTAGTAGGCCAAGACCCCACACATGCTAGTGTTCATGATGATAGCAAGCACGGATGCAAAACACACTAGCCCATGCAAGCCACAATTCAACCTAGTTACTAGAGTACATAAATGCGGAATAGTAAAGAGGGGGTCAAGGAATGCTCATGATTTTTCTCGAGCTCTCGGAAGGATGGCGCCTTCCCCTAGTCCTTGTTGGACCACTCCCGCCGGAGTCCCGGGCCCTCCCGCCACCAATGTGAGTTCTCGCCCACGAGCCCGCAATCACTCCCAGAGTGAAGACAGAGTGCGCGTCACCACTGCCACCAAGGCACAAGCTCGCCTCCCTAAAGAACTTGCTGGACTTCTCGAGCCGACACAAGCGCTCAATAGCGATGCCCCTTTCACCGGCGGGCTCAAACCATGTATAAACGTGTGACGGCCTTCACAACCGATCACGATAGGTTCGATCACCGACACCTAACTGGTCTTGGTCTCACCAGAGACCAAGAGTAACAACCTAGATCACACCCTCAAGGACACCTAGCCTTAGATGTGCAAGATCACTCCATGTTACTGTCACTAGCACTCTCAAGATATGCAATGTCTCCTCCTAGTGCTCTCCTCTTTTCCTCTTGGCTCTCACCAAATGCTCCAAGCAATTCCACTGGCTAAGAGTGGTCTCAAAGACTCCAGCAATAAAGTTATATAGGCTTCAACCTTCAAGTAGCCGTTGCTCCACGAAATCAGCTTTTTGGGCCAACTGATCGGACTGTCCCGTCACTACCTGACCGGACCATCTGATCACTGCAATCCTCGGCACCAACGGCTCTGCCCCTGCTGATCTCCTACTGATCAGACCGTCCGATAAGCTGACCGGACCGTTCGGTCATAATTTCTCTCTCCATTCCAGAGAGCTCTCAATTTGCGTCCTCTCTGTCTCGACGCGTCTCCATATAGACCAGACCGTCCGGTCTGCTGACCGGACCGTCCGGTCACTATTGATCCTTACGCAGATAAATTCCTTGCAAACTGCTCTCTGTCCACTTAGTGACCATACAGTTTGGTCTCCACTGACCCCTCTATCCGGTCACTTCGTCCAGAAGCTAAAACTACTCGTCCTCGCTTGATTTCGTTTCCTGGCTTCTTCGGGCAGCTCTTTGGCTTCTTCACTGTCACCTAGTGCCTGTGATTTCACCGAGCAACCTTACACATCACCGACTAGACATGACCTAAGAGAAATGACCTACACCCCCTTGATAGTCTAGTTTTTCCTATGGACTCAAAGCCCTAACAACTAGACAAGTGTTCCCAACACTTGCTCCATAGTTTGTCCTTAGTTTTGATCCATCTCCATCAACCCTTGGACTCCATCAAGTTCACAAGCATCCATGCTTAAGGTCATTGTCATCAATCGCCAAGGCAACCATCATCCATGTGATTTGTAGTAGAGTTTAGAGATGATTCCTACATAGACAACACTCATATAGATATTAGCCCACAATTTCATAGTTGTCATCTATCACCAAAATATTCATACCTTGGGAATCCAATTGTCAATAGTCAAACACAGGGCCAAAAGACTACACAACGATCGAGAGAAACCACAAAAGCATAGGAGAGAAATGCACAAGGTCCTACTCAATCAAACATCATCAAGAGCTAAGAGGAATTAAAAAGAAGAGCACACTCTAGATGATATGCATGCATGTCATGTGAAGATATTAATTAAAGCATAAAGACATGTATTGTAAGACATGAATGATGAGATACAACAGGATAGGCATGACAATGCATAAGAATTAAGAACAAGCAATCATCATCATGGAATCATACATAGGCATACAAGATAAATAAAGAAGAGCAAGCACTGTGTATGAAAATAAACCAAGTGAGATCAAGATGAGTCAAACACAAGCCAATGAAAAACATGATTCATCAAAATCCATGAACACCTCGATAAAACCACCAAAATAAGATCCAAATGTATCTAACTCCCAAAAACCAATGTACACGAATGCTCCCCCGAGATACAAGCTACTCTCGATCGCACAGGATCACATTCCAACTCCCCTTAGACCTATGACATACTTCTCCCCCTTTGGCAACAAGCACCAAAAAGCGGGAAAAAAGAACATCTACGCGCTCGTGGTCGAAGGAAGTGGTGCAGCGATGTCCTCTGAAGGCTCTACTCCTGGCTGCTCTTGTGCTAGATCCTGCTGCGCTCCCTGAGCCTGTGCCGCCTGAGCATCCATCTGCTCAAAGAAGTCAAGGTCTACAGGCGACTCAGACCCTCTGTCCTGCCCTGCTTGTGGGACTATGGATGTCTCCTCGGCAACAGTCGCCTAAAGAAGAGCAAGGTCATCCACATCCTCCTAAGTGAAACCTCGGCGGACTAGATCCTCTGCTACCTCAGGTGTGACTAGAGGGGTATCCGTAGCAGAATGGGTTGGAGCTGTAGCTGACACTAGGGCTGACTGGGAGTCTGCACGTGTGATGTGCACTATGTCTGAGAACGGATTCCTGACTGGTGGCTGCTGCTGGGAGGTGGTAGGTGATGTCCTCTGCGAAGCTGTAGACTATGCAGGTGAGGAGAACAACGCAGAGACTGAGAATCCTGACAAGGGAGAGAGTTGAGTCACTGAAGAGAAAGTCTGTCCTACTCCCCCTGTCGGTAACACCCCTCAGTGTGACAACCCGCTGGACTGAGCTGTCATTATAGCAGTGAAGGGGCCTGCCTGGGTCGGAAGCTGCTGAAACTGTGGTAGTACGAGGACTCCTACCAGCTGGCCAGTCTATCCTCTGGTGAGCTCCGCCATCTGAGTCATCAGGGTGGTAATTAGTGTCATCTGCTGTCCCTGAAGCTCTGCCTGTCCCCTGATGATCTCAATCATCTGACGTCTATCCTCAGCTACGCTCTGGATGAACTCACCTAGGTGTCCTGCAAGTGCTGCTACAGTGAGGGCGTCCTCTGTCTATGTGCCTGTAGGCTGGGGAGGAGCTTCTGTACTAGCTGACTCAGGAACCGCCGTCTCTGGATGAGCTACCTGCTTGTGTGTGACTAGCGGTGACTTCTGCTCCTCCTCTCCCGTCTACTGACTAGAGGCGGAATGCGAACCCCTAGGGATTCTAGGTGAGTAGCTGGTGGTCACCTCAGGGAACGCGTCGTACTGCTCCTCCGTCACTAGTCCTATCCTCCTCAGTAGATAGAAAATGTAGGGAGCATAGACCAAGTGACGTCCTCCTACCCTCTCAGAAATAACCTCCTCCATCTCACCAATCAGTAAATCAGTCAAGTCAAATGGTTGTCTCCTCAGTATAGCTGCTACTGCCCACTGGTGTAGTAAAGTGAACTCCTCTTTGTAGCCAGACCTAGGAATGATAGTCCTGGTGACTATCGCTCTAACCACCTTAGCCTCTGCGGTGAGTCTCGCAGGGGCTCTCTCAAAGCCTGGGGTGTGTGGTGGTGGAAAGGCGATCAACACCATGTCGTCTGAAGGTAACTTCCCTCCCTGTGGTCTGCAAGGTGGAGCAAGGGTCGGGTAGGCACTCCCGTATAGCTGGAAATCTGAAGCAAGGAGTCCAAAGCTGGCTATCAGGTCTCCCCTGCTCACATGCTGTGGCTGCCCACTGAGCAAGAACCAGATCTCTGAACGGTGTTTGGCAACCCATAGTGTAGCATAGAACTCTAGCACAATATCCTCTCTGTATCTGTAGGGCTCCGTGACCAACTCTGCCAGACCAGGTAGGTAAGTGAAATACTGCTCCATGTCTATGCCTGTGGCTCTCCTCATGTCCTGGTAAGTGGTGTACTGCTGTGGCACAAGCAACTTATCTTTGCCTTTCAACGAAAGATAGCATCTCAGACCCTCCCCAATCCTCCTCTTGAGGCTTGTCCAGTACCTCTCTCCTGCAGCGAGGTCCCTGAGAACTGGAACCCGCTACTCGAAGGAGACAAGACGTAGCAACTTAAGGTCTTTTGTAGGAACCTTAAGAATGTCTGTCTCACTAGCTGCCTGTACCACTCTCTACAGCCTCCTCGTGCACACTACACAGGTGCACCTCGGGTCTCTTGCCCGGTGAGCAGTCCTCTGCTGCTGTGGCTGTGCTAGATGCTCAGTCTCCTCGACCTCCTCATACTCTGAGCTCTCTTCTAACTCTGACTCCTCCTCCTCTGACTCCTCTGGCTCCTCCTCCTACCTGGAGGATCCCTGCTGTGCAGGTCTTGACGACCTCTCCTGATGAGAAGTCGGAGTACCCTGCGACTACGGTAGTAGCCTGATCCCTGTGTATAGCTCTGGCCCTGTGATCCTCTGCCTGGTGCTCCTCCTACGACCCTAGTCATCTGTCTATGTACATGTGATCAGCAGTGATCCAGGTGTCCTGCGGGAAGCCTCCATGGCCTCTATGTGTTGTGCAACTCTCCCGGTCCTCTCAGACTCTAGATCCAGCTTCATCCTCTTCTTGCTCTTTGGCTTTTCTAGCATCTTGCTCTTGCCCTTATCCTGACCTGAACCGGCCATCTATGCTGTTGACTACTGTCACTGCACGCATGTAGGTATAGATAGGGTAAACATAGAACCTATATATAAATCTACCAGCAAAGCACCAATGCGCAATAGAAATCCTAGCACTGAATGAAGGACATGATCACTAGACAAATATGCAAAGTAACAACAGTGATCATCGACTATATGTGGCTGGTGTGAGTCATCTAGTGTGCAGTCAGATAATAGGTAATAAATCTAACTACAGACTACATGAGAGACAAACCCTAGACATGCAATTAACAGATAATCAGGGAATTAATTATAGCTAGGTTGAGCCAATCAACTAATTAATACAATTAAAGATGGGAATTTGATCTAATTGCATCAATCAACCAAATTGCTCGAAATTAGGGCATCAATCAATGAACGGAAGATAAGTACAATACCCTGGGAGTACTCGAAGCCGAAGATGCTGAAAACACGCAACCGATCGCCTAAAAGATGGCAACTTTGAGGTCGCCGGCAATAGAGGTGGAGGGATACCGGGAAACTTGCCCTAGGTTTCGGTGGAGCTCGGCTCTGGAGGGTCTGGGCATGCGCGCGTGAGGGAGAGGCGGCGGTGTATAGCAGTGACGTCCAGCGGCGAGGTGAGCGGCGACGTTGACGGCCCTGGGCGGCGGCGCTGGAGCCCGGTGGCAGCGGCTGCGCGGGCGCGGCACGAGAAGATGCAGCAGGGGGCGAGCGCGTGCGCGGGGTGAGCAAGGCGCGGTGTCGGCTGCCGACAGTGAGGCTCGGGCGACGGCGATGGTGGTGAGACGGCGTCGACAATGGGAGAACAGTGAGGCGGGGACAAGAACTCGGCATCGGGAGATGAACAGGGAAGAAGACAAGGTCTTGCCGATTTGACCTAGGTCAATATATCAACGAAGGGTTGAGATCGAAGCAAGGGGCGATCTACGGTCACTAATTGAAGAAGTCTTTCGTGTTTCAATCATAGTGACCGGACAGTACGATCCAAAGATCGGACTGTCCGGTCAGGTTCCAATCCAGACAAGCTTGAGTATAGACCGGACAGTACGGTCAGGTTGATCATTCTATCCGGTCTCTACAACCTGCCTGTCTCGAAGCCCTGTGCACAGAGGCGCTGACCGGACTGTACAGCCCCTAGAGCGGACTGTACGGTCACTACGGGAAATTCGCAGAACAAGGAATTTCTCCATTTTCCAAGTGCCCTCACTTAACACCCAAATAAAACACTGCACATGGAACATGAAGGGAACTCTCAAACACTCCTTTTCAAATAGTGGCTCTTTATAGCCTTATAATTTTCGCAAATGCCAAATTAAGAATCGAGCAAATAAGAACCAAAGCAGATAAGAGCCAATTGGGTATGTATGAGCTTTAGTCTATGAACTGCGCGAGTGGGTTTAACCTCAAAGTTCAGAAGAGCTTGCTCAATGGGCATGAAGCACAATCCTTTCCTTTGGTCACACTTGCAGAAATGTAATCTCATATAGATCATGAGGCACGAATATCTCCAAATGTGACAAGCCTTCTTTGTGTTTCCTATATGATGCAATGAATAAGCATTTTACAAATGCAATGAAAGTAAACATGCCATGTGGATGCAAGAAATATTAAACAAGACACAAAGGAAACCTAACAATGTTAAGTTTGAACCCCTCCCAAGCTTACTCACTATAAGCCATACCCTTGCCTTGAGAGAAGCCAAACCACCATCTCAAGCACTCCTCCTTGCTTATAGCTATCTTGGATGGGTTAGACATTGACTAATTTTTATGTGTTTTTCTTTTACTTATTTACATATGCATAGATGCAAAGCATACTAGTCACAGGAGTCCTAATTACCATGCAATGCAAGAGAAGGAAAAACACACTAACATGGTTACCTCCCTCGTGAGTAGATATGACATTGAGGCCTATGTCACTTATGGTGGACTTCACTTGATCTTCAAGTAAGCTCACGGCCCACCACCACCACCATCTTCTTGGTCTTGTGCTTGGCCACCCACTTGTACTTCGTTGACCTCTCAAGATCAACAATGCACTTAGGCACCCATATGCTCTTGACCTTTCTCTTCTTGTTTGGTGGTCCCAAAGCCTTAGCATTCACCTTGTCATCCTTGTTCCTAAAAAGCTTGAAATGTGTGTTCTCATGGAACAAGTTAGCATTAGGAAAAACATTGGAACTTCTCACCATAGGACAATCCTTGATGGTGTGACCATCCTTGCAACACCTCTCGCAATAGTAGTCGTCGGCGAGTAGGGGTTTGATCTATGCAGGAATGGAATCACTCATCCCGATGATGTTGATGGCGGCGGGATATGAGCCAAGTCCCCGGTGGGAGACATTGTTCACAAGGTTTCTCCCAAGAATCTCCTTGTGAATGGCTCTATCACATGTGTGCCTCTCGAAGCCATCCATCACCATTTTCCTCTCTTCCTTGAGTTTGTGATATTCCTTCAAAACAAATGGCTCAAGAGAAGAAACCTCGACCGAGGTGATTAGTTCATCACACATAGTAGAAGCATCACTCTTGGATGAACTAGAGGAGGGAGAGGCAAGGTTGTCAACTTTGATGGCCTCAAAAGTAAGTTCAATGGCCCCGTACTTCTCACGTAGCTCTACATGATCACCCTTGAGTTTGTTATAGCTCTTGTTTAGGGCCTCATGAGATGTGACAAGGTCGTTGAGATCACTCTCAAACTCACCAACACGGTCCTTCGCGAAATTACACTCTTTTCTTACCACATCCAATATTTTGGATTTCTTGATAGTGATTTTGCGGGCTTGCTCAAGCATACTCCAAAGCTCAGCGTAGGAGAGCTCCTCATCATCACTGTTGTCACTGCTCTCATCCTCACTCTCCCTAAGTTGGCTCGTGGCCATGAGGCACGTGGGAGGTGGAGGAAGAGCTCGTGGTGTTGTGGTCTTGATCATGGCTAGGCCGGCCATTTCTTCATCACTTGAGGAGGAGGACTCATCACTTGAGTTGTCACTTGTCCACTCTCCAACAAGGGCCTTGCGTGAGAACTTCTTCTTGTGGTCTTGAGCTTTGCCCTTGCCTTTGCTCTTGTCCATGTTGAAGTTACTTCTTCTTTTGCTTGTCTTTGGTGCCTTCTTTTTCTTATTCTTCATCACTTGAGTCTTAGGACTTGAAAGCTTCTTTCTTGGGCTTGGGACAATCTCGAGCAAAGTGGTTCTTTGACCCACCGTTGTAGCACTTGCCCCTGGACTTGGAAGCAAACTTGTTCTTGAAGGTCCTTATCTTCTTTATGAGAAGAGCCAAGTACTCACTCAATTCATCTTCATCAACCTCTGCCTTCTTCTTACTCTTCTTGCCCTTGACAGGCTCTTGCTTCTCGGCTTGAAGAGCAAGGTTTGATGGTTGAGGATCATCCAAACCCAGCTGGTAGCTCACGAAGGCGGTGATCTTGCCAAGTACATCCTTCATGGTCTTGGTCTTGAGGTCACCTTGTAAGGTGAAGGTGATGATGAACACATACTTGGGGTCTTTGAATAGCCTCAAGAATCTTCTTATCACCTTAACAGGCTTCAGCTTGAAGTCATCCCTAAGAGCATTGATCTCCTCCACTCGAACATGAAAGAGAGAATAAATATTGTTAGCTCTCTCATATGGCAATCTAGTGAAGTTATCATACTTGTTCTTCAGCACATAATATCTTTCCTCTTTGACATCATTGGTACCCTCATGGAGACCCTAAATCTCAGTTCAGATACCATGTGCTGTGGAACTAGCATCCAACCTAGCAAAGACATCCATAGATATGCATGCAAACAGAGCATTCTTGGCCTTAGCGTTGCTCTTAATAAAATCAGGCTCAAGCAGGTTCACATCCGCATCAGACTCGTGAGTGACCATCCATATCTCTGGATCAAGGGACTCCAGGTAGGCTTGCATGCGAGCCTTCCAATACCCGTAGTCCTCCCCATCAAAAATGGGAACACTCCCCACCTGTCCTGGCATCCTTACTCAAGGGGGCGAAGCCTCAAAGATGAGAACATGGCTCTGATACTACTTGTAAAGACCGAAGGCGTACTGAGAGGGGGGGGGTGAATCAGTAAGCCGCTCACGAATCCAAATACTTCAATTTATGCTACTAGAGCCTAGCAATCATTACAACCTAACAAGTCTAGTAGGCCAAGACCCTACACATGCTAGTGTTCATGATGATAGCAAGCGCGGAAGCAAAACACACTAGCCTATGCAAGCCACAATTCAACCTAGTTACTAGAGCACACAAATACAGAATAGTATAGAGGGGGTCAAGGAATGCTCATGATTTTTCCTGAGGTTTCGGAGGATGGCGCCTTCCCCTACTCCTCGTTGGACCACTCCCGCCGGAGTTCCGGTCCCTCCCGCCACCAATGTGGAGTTCTCGCCCACGAGCCCGCAATCACTCCTGCAGTAAAGACATGGTGCGTGTCATCACTGCCACCAAGGCACAAGCTCGCCTCTCTCGAGAACTTGCCGGACTCCTCGAGCCGACACAGGCGCTCACTAGCGATGCCCCTTTCACCGGTGGGCTCAAACCGTGTACAAACGTGTGACGGCCTTCACAACCGATCATGATAGGTTCGATCACCGACACCTAACCGGTCTTGGTCTCACCATAGACCAAGAGTAACAACCTAGATCACACCCTCAAGGACACCTAGCCTTAGATGTGCAAGATCAGTCCATGTTACTCTCACTAGCACTCTCAAGATATGCAATATCTCCTCCTAGTGCTCTCCTCTTTTCCTCTTCGCTCTCACCAAGTGCTCCAAGCAATTCCACTGGCCAAGAGTGGTCTCCAAGACCCCAGCAACGAAGTTATATAGGCTTCCAACCTCCAACTAGCCGTTGCTCCACGAAATCATCTTTCTAGGCCAACTGACCGGACTGTCCGGTCACTACCTGACCGGACCGTCTGGTCACTGCAATCCTCGGCACCAATGGCTCTGCCCCTGCTGATCTTCTACTGATCAGACCATCCAGTCAGACTTTCTCTCTCCATTCCAGAGACCGTCACAGACCGGATCGTCAGGTCTGCTGATCGGACCGTCCGGTATCTATTGATCCTTGCGCAAAAAAATTCCTTGCAAACTGCTCTCTGTCCATTTAGTGACCGTACAGTCCGGTCTCCACTGACCCCTCTGTTCGGTCACTTTGTCTAGAAGCTGAAACTCCTCGTCCTTGCTTGACTTTGTTTTCCGGCTTCTCCGAATAGCTCCTTGGCTTCTCCACTGTCACCTAGTGCCTTTGATTTCACCGAGCAACCTTGCACATCACTGACTAGACATGACCTAAGAGAAATGACCTAGACCCCCTTGATAGTCCGGTTTTTTCTATGGAGTCAAAGCCCTAACAACTAGACAAGTGTTCCCAACACTTGCTCCATAGCTTGTCCTTAGCTTTGATCCATCTCCATCAACCCTTGGACTCCATCAAGATCGTAAGCCTCCATGCTTACGGTCATTATCATCAATCGTCAAGGTAACCATCATCCATATGATTTGTAGTAGAGTTTAGAGACGATACCTACATAGACAACACTCATGTAGATATTAGCCCATAATTTCATAGTTGTCATCTATCACCAAAACATTCATTCCTTAGGGATCCAATCGTCAATGGTCATGAAGCTTACAGTTCTATAACTTTTCAAGATCTATAACTTTTATTTTTATTGTTTCTTCATTCCGAGGACATTTGAAAAATTTAAACATACTTTTCGTTGACAAAGTTAATTCAAAGTAAAAAAGTGTTCAACTATAAAGTTGTATAACTTCTAAAGATCTGCAACTTTTATTTTGGTTATTTGTTCATCGAACATATTGGTAGAAACATTGTTCACAAATCTTGTATCTATCACTTGTAGTTTCATGAAACTATATGAGACATATAGATTTTGCGAACAATGTTACTATCAATTTGAGTAATGAACTATTGATCAAAATCAAAGTTGTAGATGTTCACAAGTTGTCCAACTTTGTAGTTGATTTTTTTTAGTTTGAATTAATAGTTTCAAAATAAAACTAGAATTTTTCTTTGCTGAGTGTTAGGATAAAAACACTCAGCAAAAAAGATCTTTGCCGAGTGTTAGAAAAAAACTGCCAATGCAAAAAAAAAACACTCAACAAGAAAGTTTGCCGAGTGTTTTCTATGTTGCACTTGGCAAACACAATTTTTATTGAGTGTTTTTGGTTATTGAGTATTTTTTTGGATAGTCGACAAAGATCTTTTTGTCAAGTGCCCGACAAAATACACTTGGCATACATCTGATTTCCGGTAGTGGACTATGCGATGCAAAGTGGAGAGCATGCCTTTTACCTATTTTGGAACTATGAAATTGTGCCTTAATCCAGCAGTACTATTTAGGAACTACTAAGCCAGTAGGAAATAAATATGTTCCCATTCTGACTAGAATTAAGAAGAGTCTAATGGGATTGAATAAGGTCCTCAGTCACTCTGGTAGGACTATGTCTTGTTGGCTTTGCTAACTTCTATATATACATGCACTATCAAGCTACTAAAAAATTGAACCTGTAGGAGGTAAGACGACCCCTGGGTATTGTCTAATAGAGATGATCTCTCACGCAGATAAAAAAAACCTTCCAAACTTCCTTTTCTCTATCCTTACACGGAGGCGCATTTCCCCATGTGAGCATGGGCTGGGCCTTAAGGCATCCTTTAGTGCAGAGTCGGATGATGGGATTTTCTTACTCAGATCATTATCAAGATACTAGTTTCAATCATTGAGCAAATTGGGAAATATAGAAAGCGCCACCTCTGAAATGGTGGTTGTGATATCAATCTCGGAGCATAGAAGAAATGCTCTTGTCTAGTTGCATAGAAGAAAGCATGTAGGCCAAAGGATGAAGGAGAGTTGAGAATTATCAATCTCGGAGCACACAATAGTGCCCTTCTCTTTAAATTGCTACACAAAGTTTATAACCATCACGACAAATGATTTATTATCTTCTTGTTCAGTCCACAATAGCATCACCGTCTGCTTTTGCAATGATACTTGGGACCTCAGAGTATTCATATGAAAGTATCCTTAATTTTACTCCTTTGTTCTAAACAAAAGCATCATCACTCTTATGGGTTTTATGCAGGCATATATTAAAAACTTACTATATTATCCAGTGTAAATGACAACCTTTAATTAATTGTCAGAGCTACATGACTTTGCAAAGTTTTGACCTGCCTATGGAGACTCATGATGTATGTAGCTACACTGGGGAGAGGGAAGGGGGGGGGGGGGGACAACACTGTTAGTGCCAGAAAAGCTTACCTTAAAATATTTTAACATGCAATGCGTCACCATGGTATTGTCACCGGCAGGGTCATCTACGATGAGAAGTTCCAAGCGAAGCTTTCATGCATAATCGTTCATCACGACAAACCTGAATGACACCCATTGGCAAGGTTATCGAATATGGCAGGCATCATGTGCAACAATATGGCAGGGCCCTCACACGATGAGGGAGGGCTGTCAGCGTTGCAGCAAGGCCCAATGCCTGCATCTAACATGGAGTTTTCTATTTGACCGCCAATGGACAGAAGCCCTGAGCGCGGCATGGTGGCCATGTGTATCCTATGTTGGAAATATCCGTGTTATTTTAAATCAAGAATTTAATTTGAGGCAAATTTCATAGACATTCAAACATATGATGCGAACTAATGCTAGCAGCAAGTAGAGTAACACAACTAAAGGGAGAGGAGACATGAGTCATGTTTGGTTGGTCGGCGTTTAATTTAACACAAATTTTAGATGAAGCAGACTGTCATTGTTCATCTATGAGGCAACACAGATCGTTGTGGATCGGCCTCCAGCGGTCGCCCAGACACGCTGCTTATAAACCTTATTGTTGCCCCTCATGCAAGCTTCATGACGGCAATGTTTCGGAGATAACGCTAATCCTTTCCTCAGTGCACGCCAAGCAATAGGGCCAGTAAAATTGAAGCAGCTCAATACCACAACACAGCTCTCCATATAGGAAGAAGAAAGAAGAATGGAAGGAGATTCTCGTAGGTACGAAACCCAAACGTCTTCAGAGCCTTATGTAGGCACGGCTACCTTCTAGGAGCCGTTTTATTCCTAATTATGCCTGCTAATTAGTAGTCAATAACCTAGCATATTAACTCTAATTATGATATTAATTATGTATTAATCCTCCACTTTTCCAGCCCTTTTCCTAATTCATACATGTATATTTTGTAATTTACAGGCTGAGCAAATTAATGATAGCAAGTACTGATATCAAGTCTAGTTGGTGCGCCAGAGTAACGACAACAGCTATTAAACAGAGTTCTGAAAGCTTATATAGCCATGCTTCATGCTTCGGAAGTAGTAGCATCAAGGTGTTTGTCTTACTTATATTTGTTGAAATATAAGAAAGTCATGACATTATAATAGTTTTGAACAAAGACTGTACAAATCGGATGATGCAGGAGATAATCTTTTCCAATGTTTTCTTAAAAAACTGTTTTAGATGTAGCAGTACTTAGAGTATCTCCAGCAGATGCTGTAAAACAGCCTCATGTTTTATAATCTGGAAATATGGAGCACCATACTGCTCCAGCATGTGCTGTAAAAACCTTTAAGGATCCTTTATTTTCCCCATCGGTGCTGTATATTTGGAGCACGAGAGAGCGTGCTCTATCCGCTGCTGTATCCCCAAATCGAGTTGGCGGGAACACTCATATCTTCTCGCGAAACAGCTCCACTTACGCGCCCATGGCGCCTTCTCGCCGTCCCGCCACCGTCGGCAGTCCTCGCCAAACTCATCTGCTTCGTCTCGCCATCCTACTGTCCGAACCACCGCCACGAGCCACCATCTCTGGCTCCACAACGCCGCCCTGCAAGAACCATGGATATGGTGCACTTCCAACGTGAGTATTCGAGGATGCAGAGGAGCTCCCACCACCACCCACGACACTTGATTCGAGGACGTAGAGGATCTCTAGCCACCATTGGTACGGGATTCACAAGAGCGAAGGAGCTTCGACCGCCGCAGATCATAAACACAGAGGAGCTCTAGCCGCTCCCAACTCGTGTGATTCATGAACAACCACCATGAAGGCTCGGCAAATGGAAGCCACAACACGTTGCCTCGAGCTTGGACAGCAACCATCCCACCGAGCACCAAGTCGTCGCCACGCTTGAGCTTGTCAGCTGCCATGCTCAAGTTCCTCCTATTGTCGTCGTTTTCTTATGGTGAGCTGCGGCGTGCTGGTCTACTCTGCCCTTCCCAACGCTTCCACTACGGTGGATGAGCTGAAGGTGTTTGATTAAATGATTCAAAAGGAAAAGCAAATATAAAGAACTAATTTTACAGCATCTGCTGCAGCACAAGGCCATGAATCTTTAAAAGGGAGACTTGGAGGATCTTTAAAACTGAATGTAAAGCATGAGTTTTATAACATCTGCTGGAGATGCTCTTACTCTTGTCCTGACGCCTCCAAAACATAGCCTATTTAAAGAGAAGACATATGCTAACACATTATGCACTATGCTTTGCATGCAACATGATCTTTGAAAGCACAGAAGCTGTCTTTGCATCTTGTAAAACACTAGCTTGGACTTCTGTCTTTGCACCTTGCATACAACTGTGTGGTCCATGGTGCGCTGTCCCACAGGCAGATGCTATATCGACATGGAAGGCCGCTTACCGCAGTCTCCAAATAAAGTGGCCACATGGAGAAGGACTTTGACCATTGACTGGGCTTTGACAGGATGTGGCTGCCTATTCTTTACATGTGAGACATGTAGTCCCTATTGTGGTTGGGATTAAAAAAACAGGAATACATCCGGTTTTTTGTGAACTGCACTGTCTTCTCCCGATGCCTCCAAGACCTAACCCATACCCATACATGGAAAGAAAAAAAAATTTGCCTCCCTTTTCAAAGTACACACTGATTTTCAAAGAAACCTAACAATATGTAGAACTGAAGCATGAAAAAGGTAAACAACTGGCTTGACACTACTGTGCACCTCTACTAGGACTCATGAGATAAATTACTTTCTTTTCCTGCAAACATACCTCCCTTTGGCTTTTCAGAGAACACTTACATATAGCACCCTTGTGGAGGATATAACCTGCAGGTGAGGATGACATAGTTGGCGAATTATGGCTTATAATGATTTATTTTTAAAACCAGTTATTGCTGTTTCGGTGGAAAATAAGACCAGAAGCTAAAAATCACCAACTCTGGATATTGTGCAAGTATAGAAAGAAGCTGATGTATCATTAACATTTGTTTAATTTTACTGCTCATTAACAGTCAATCAAGTAATAAGCTAACAAGTTTACACCTTTTTTGTTTTTCTAACAAAATTGATCTGACCTCAGTGAAAAAAGAGAAAAAACTCAGTGGCTGCACTACCGGACACTCCTTAGTTGCCGAGTGTCCTCTTTGCCGAGTGTTTATACTCAGGCACTCGGCAAAGAACATCCCTGCTGAGTGTCATACAAAAAAAACACTTGGCAAAGAAAAACTTTGCCGAGTGTATTATTTTTGAAGCTTTTTTTGATAATTTTAATTTTTTTGAAGTACATAGGAAATTAAAATTTATTTTCTTAGCGTTTAATTTAGCACTTGGCAAAGAAGTGCTTTGACGAGGGTATTATTTTTTTGCACTCAGCAAATAAGGACCTTGCCGAGTGTCCGATATTAAATACTCGGCAATAGGTATAATATAAGAAGATTGAAAACAGGGTTTATACTCAACTAATAGTGTGGTGTAGTGGTAAGAGACTATACGCGTGAAGGAGAGGGCACCGGTTCAAATCACATCAGCCATACTTAGCGCGTAGCATGTGAAAAAAATACCGCGACATGTGACGGGGTTGGGCGGGGTTGTTGGGTGCAAAAAAAAATTTTTTTGCTATTTTATTGTTTTTTTTATAATTTATATTTAACCGAGTGTATTTCAACACTCGGCGTGCATGACAGAAAACACTCGACAAAGAACGCTTTGCTGACACTTTGCTCGTCATATGCTCTTTATCGGTTATTGCACTCGACAAAAGTTTTGCCAAGTGTTTTATAGCCTTCGCCGAGTGCTTCTGACACTCGGCAAACAACCATTTTCCCATAGTGCTGTCCGTACCTAGGTCAAAGCTACCTGTGTTAAGTAATATACAAGAAGTTGGTACTTCCAAAAGCATCATGCTTATGGCGATGTCGCCATTGTGTCTCGTGCTCTTCCCTTGTCCCTAAATCTCTCTCTTGTATTTGCATCATAGGAGGAGAGGGAGCTGAAGGTACAGGAAGGGTGCCTCTGTTCAAACCAGCCTTGCCTGTTCGAGTAAGAGACTTTTGGGTGACAGTTCACGAACAAGTTACCTAAGGGATCCATCCGCACAACTACGACATTGTCGCCTGTTCCTGCCGCTTGAGGGCCTCCACAATGATGCTACGGTAGAGTATCTTTACGGTGCCACCTCGGTCTGATCCGATTCGGTCGAACTGGTATCAACTATCGTTGTTGCCGACGATACCAGCACATGGGCCCATACCATACTTTTGTTTTCTTTTTCCTATCAGCTTGCAGCGTGCGCTCAGTCGCACCCATGCACAAGTCGGAGTTCTTCGGGAAGCACGAGCACGAGCAGGTCCAAGGGACCGGAGGCGGAGAGAAAAAGGGACTCGCGCGTCGCCGGACAGGAAGGTGAGCGTGCGGTCTCGCCTTGTTCCTGCGCCTTACCTTGCCATGCCAACTGCCATGGCGGCTGGTGATGGTTGGGACGGATCGATGCATCCATGGAGAATGGTTGCCTCCTGGCGGAAGGAGAAACGGGCGGATAGCGTCGAAGCCACCGCCACCATGTGCTTAAAGCCGCATTACACTTCGCCGCGCTGCCGGACCAGAAGGAAACGTAGCAGTGGAGGCTGCAGAGCTTCTCGATGCGGAGGCCGAGCCCATGGATGGCCGGCGAGGAATGAGATAAGATCGTCTTAAAAAAAAGGAAATGAGATAATACAAAATAACGGTAGTGTGGGGATCCACGTACCAGTAGCACTTTAGGCGGCAGCAAAACATAGCTTTTAGTGCTTATGATTGTCCTCTCTCTTAACATAAGTAGTTTGAATAGATAATCATAAACAGTTTTATCAAATGGATTGACTGCTTATGCATAATAAACACTATAAGCAGTATTGACAGAATAAACACTTTTAGCACTATAAGTATTTTAAATATAAATCCTACCAAACACACCTTAAAGCTATATACGTTGTGTTTCTTATCTTTTGTGACCCCCACACATTGATATTGCTTTTCGATGGGCAGAACCAGTGTCGACGCCCTGATAGCCTGCAGTTCATCAAGATGAGGAAGATGTTCCATATATCAACGAGGTCATGCATCTTTCGTGTGCTGCCACCGAATCCTCTCGTTTTGTGGGTGCATGCTGGAAATCAAAGTGACGTGTTGAGACCGGAGATCCCTAGAAGCTTCTCGATACCGAGTTGTGTCAATCAGAATTAGAATGCATTGCCTTTGTTACTCTCCAATCATACGGTTCATTCATCTATGGGAAACAAAGACTGCGTTGGGATTGATGAAAATTTTGTATTCATGTTTCTAAAACCTCTTCAATACTTACACACCATTTCGTCTTTTTCTCACATTGCACCGTGATTTTATCATTTTTATATTTACTGAATGAAGATGTATGTGTTCGGACTTCAAATTTTGTATGTAAGTTTTTTTTCTATTGCATCTACACAAATACAAAGTTTTAAAGAAATTAAAATTACAAAACAAAGATGTTGAGATAGTTTCCCTATTTTGACCTAATATATAGTTGCGTTTAGAGTGCAAACATAAGCGTACAATTTTTATGACATACTAGCTGAGATTGCCCAACGCAACGGCGCACAATCATAAACAACACATGATCATTTAGTTCGACAAATGGAGTACATCACTTGCAGTATCAATAAAAAAATAACTGCATGCAACCAGTTTTTACTGTACATAATACAATCGGCACAACAAATTTGAGATTTGTATGTTTTTCGGTGTAGAAACCTGTGTGTGCTTAGCCTTATTCTCCAAGTTTGTTTCTCTCTTTGCCGCGGTCACACCGAAGGTAAGGAAATTTTTATAGAAACAACTGCAAAGAAAATTACAGAGAGGAGACCGGCAGCCATGGCTTGCGGCTGCCACTCCCACTGATGTGAGGCAACAACACATACCCTCGCTTGGATTTGCTAGCTGCCGCACGGATGAAGCAGAGCACCTCCGAATCAATCGACGAGCAGAGCCTTGAAAGAAGAGTCCGGTAGCAGGTTGACAGCCAAATCACGATGAAGACTCCTCTTCCGTTCCTGCATCCTCCTCATGGTGAAGCAGGCCGACGCAGCTGCCGATGAGATCTAGCTTGATGGCATCGCACGACGTACAAGACAGCACGCCGGCAGTCCTGCCCGACAGTCTGGGGACGCGCGGTCGAGATGGATTTGGTCAGAGAGGGTATGTGGAGCCCACCTGTCATTGCAGTGACTGTGGGGGTGGACGACGGACCACAATCCATCACCACCAACTCAGTTTCTTTAGATACAGTCTTCTCCTGATGCTTCCAAAACCTAACCTCTACACACACAGTATTAACACAACCATGTATCGATAGATGGAATAGAAGCTTAAAGAACCTTCAACAACTCTATTAGTATGACTGTGCACCTCTTGTTGGGTCTACCCTTAAAAGAAACCATCGTGTATTGTCTTCGGTGTTGACTCCTTTACCTTGAGGGCACTTATATGAATTTAGTGAAATATAAAAATTCAATAAAGATGACATAGAAATAATGTTTACCGGAACTAAATAATTTAGTACTTACAAATTTTATTATATGGATTGTGTGGTTCAATAATTAATGGCAAATTTAAAGTACGTTATTCTGAACAGTCCAGTTTTTAGTTGATGATCAAGGAGCTGATGTTTTCCTAGTACATAGGCAACAATAGGTAACTAGAGATATACCCGCGCGTTGCTGCGGGTTTTCTAGTAAATTGAAATGAGTATAATAACAAATGATGGCTAATTCTCAATCATTGAAAGGAAGAGTCAATACACAATGGATGGAGAGCAAAACATTACTCTGCGTAACACATTTGAAGCAATAATAATATTTTTTATAATCATTTTTCAGTATAATACATAATTCTACTTAAAATCTCAGTCCTCGAAAGCTGCATATAATTTCATTTATAAGCAATTAGCAACATAGATAATGTTTTTATATAGCAAGGTTCAACTATCTTATTTTTATTAATGGTAATTTTATTTACAAAATAAGAAAACTTTAATGCACACTAACTTATTAATTAGAACATAGCATTATGAAATAAAATATTTGCACCAGAAACTAATAGCATGTCAGCTAAAATGTATAAAAGATTGCACTACAACAAAAACGGTTTTTAGCGGCGCTACGAAGAATGCTTTCGCGGTGCGTTCGAAATTGAACCGTCGCTACAAATAGAAACATATTTTTACCACAGCTAAAATAGCCACATATTTTTAGCGGCAAAAGAAGTCAACCATAGCTAAAAATTAATTTTTAACGGTGGTCGGAGAAGTCATCCGTCGCTAAAAATAGTCACCATTTTTAGCGGCAGTCAGAGAAGCCAACCGCCGCTGAAAATCTATTTTTAGCGGCGGCTAGAGAAGTCAACCGTCGCTAAAAATCTATTTTTAGTGACGGATAACAAACTGATCCATCGGTAAAAATAGCACGCCATGTCATCGATCCGTAGCTCTCTCCTTCAGCCAATCAGAGATTTGGGCAGGGATCGTGTGTTTCTTTTAATCTACCACGTTCACTCCCTCTCCCACACCCTCTCTCTCTCTCTCCCTTTCTCTCCCACACCCTCTCTCTCCCTCCCTCTCTCTCACCAAGGCGCTGCCCCTTTCCTCCGACGCCGAACCTCCTCTGGCGCTGCCCGACCTTTGACACCGCCCCTCCTCCAGCGCACCCCTCATCGAGCGCGCCACCGTCGAGGGAGCCGCTGCTCCTCGGCCTCCCGCATCGAGCGCGCCGCCGCTTCCCGTCCTCCCGCGTCGAGCGTGCCGCTGCTCCCCGGCCCGCGCCGCCTCCAGCATCGAGCGGCGGCTAGGACGTACTCGGGGGCGATGATGGTGGCGACCGGCGGCTAGATCTAGGCAGGTGGGCGGCGTCGGTGGCCGGATCTGGCCTCGGGGGCGGCGTCGGCGGCCGGATCTGGCCTCTACAGCGACGACGGCGGCGGCGGTTCGAGCAGGCCTGGCGGCCCGGCTAGACCGGGCTGGGGCACGGGTGAATTTTTTTTTATTTTTTTGAAAACCCGACGGTTTGTTTCTTCCATTGATTACACGCCGCAAAAAATTTTAATTTTTAGCTGCGTTTTCGTAGTGGCGGGCTGGTTGGGCCGCCGCTATAGTCCATCTTAGCCCACCGCTAAAAGCCTTTTTTGTTGTAGTGTTGGTTGCATGAGTAGGAGAACTTGTTTTATTTTATCATGATATTAAGGAGAGTGTAAATCACTAAACATTACAATGAAGATTTCATTATTATGAGATAAAAATAAAGGAAATATCAAATGACCTGATGGGTTTTATCTGCAAAGAAAATGCAAATAGTAACATGCTAGTTGGATGCACTGTTCTAATACATGAATATATAAGTTTTTGAAGCCTGCAATCAAAAACCACCTAATGAGTATGAAATAACAATAGAGAAAAATTAGATGTGATGAGCATGTCCATCTGCAACTATACAAAGCAACCTAATAAGCGGTGAATCAAGTATCAAAGTGAATAGGAAAAGTTTCTGTGCAGTTGCCAGATCTCCTCACTGAAGAAAATCCTATACACGGCTGTTCCAGGCAGTAAGCCACCAGATATAGTTGTAGGATTGTGAAGTAGGCTTGATGATTCCGCTGGTGGTAAATGGCAGGCGTAGGCTCTGCATGAATGAAGAATCCCATTTTTGCTGATGGTTGCAGGGGCTTGAAGAAGATTAAGGTCGAGAAGGTGCGATCTAGCAGGTTGTAGAAGGTTTGATGGGTTTGTGCTCCATCCGTGCAGGATATATAGCAGAATGCTGCAGTAAAGACGAAGAAGGGTAGCATATGGAGGTTATAAAACACTGGCCTCTTTGTATTCTACTTGATGCCGGCAAGGTAAAGAAACGCGTCAGGATTCGGTGGATATTAAGTCCACAGAACTGAACCGTTTCTTCTTTGTAATTAGAGTTAAGAGTTGAATGCATAGTAGATAAAAGAAAATCACGGTTACGGCTGTTATTGCTGTTATTGCTGGATGGTGTATAAATTGCAACATGGTTGATGTCTGTGGGATTAAACTTTGCTAGAAAATGCTGCTTGAGGTATGTAATAGAGTGAGAATGAATAGACGTTAGATGAGACTCAGTGGTGATGATCTAACGGTGGAGAAATAAGAGATGATGTGGCAGCATGAGAGTTGAGAGAAATAGAAATTAATGATACTTAGTGGGTTGCATCTTTTAAAGATACTAGATGATACTCCATGCGTTGCTGCGGAGATTGTAAAAATGACTTTTTTAACCAGAGACAATGCTATGACAAATTGATTTAAGCATACATTATTCCACCGAGTATTGGTAACTAAGTGTACTGCTAATCCCCATTACTCTATAGTGAGAAGCCAAGAAGTCCCTGTACAAAGAAGAGCTTGATTTCTCTTGTTTGTATATAACTTTTCAAAATAAGTCAACTTGTTTACAACCCCTGTTTTTCTGTATAACTTTTTAAAAGACAACATGTGGTTGTGCACAAAATATAAATATACAATAAAATGTGTAGTAGACTACCTTATCCTGGATTATGTGACGGACATATCCACAATATACGGCGTTGCCCTGAAGGAGGCCATTAATATTGGAATGAACAAATATGGGATGTAGGCATCATGCTGGTAGCAAGCTCTCCATGGGTGGAATGAGGTGTTGGGTGATCGATGGAGTTGATGGTCGCTTACCTATATTCCACATTTTTGCTTGTTGCAAGCGGAGGCTGAAAGTATTTTCTCACTGGACGTACGCCGGTCATAGTGGTGGCCTATTTGTCTCATTTTAAAGGTAGAATCGGAACGTGTCTCTGAGTGAGAGAGGAGTTATTGAAAGAAAAAGCGTATGTCTGTTGATTTTCTGCTATTGACGGCTGTTTCTGTATGCAACATGCATGTATGGCAAGTAATAAGGATTAACAGGCAGCTAATGTTGGGGTTTCTACATACCTGTGAGGTTGTGACTGATAAAGAGGAAGGGCAAACAGGCAGAGTAATTTCACAATAGCTATTACTTATCGATTCGCATGTAGATAATGTGCCAACGGTTTCTTCATTCCTGTGATGAAGTAGGGCCCACATGCATATATTTTTGAAGAGGTCATAAGTATCACGTGGCAGCTAGCTAACGTGGCTGGTAATATTATTGTAACGCTAGGAGCAAATGGTAATCACGGAATCATATATGGAGTGGTAGTGGGTTAAAAGTGTAGGATGTAATTATGACACTGATTGTGGTAAGCAATATTATGGACGGTAAGGATGTAGGCGATAGAGAAAATCAGGCGGACTAAAATTTTGAGGTGATGTGGCACAATGTGGTTGCAAAGAAAGTGTAGAAAAATATGGCTAGGAGAATAGAAGATAGGATATAGTAAAAGTTGAAATTCTGGGAGCCATTTAGAACGACACAAATCGTGATTATTGAATGGTTGCTGGTTGCCGAAAAAGTATTAAAGAACACATGCGTTAGTGGGTTAAAACAATTAAGAACCATTTTTTGAGATGGCTTCTTGAGGTGGCAATCGGTGCTTTATAACAAATTTATAGTGGACGGTGAGAATTACGTTGGTAGAAAGATCCGACGGAGTCAAGTTTTAAGGTGATGTGGCTCAATTATATGTAGATTCCTATGTCCGACAATATAAGCATTTCGAGGCTGTTCAAAGTCAGTTTTTTTAAAATTTTGACATACAAGATCTGTACAACTTAATTATTTCAAATATTTCTGTGTAATCATTATTTATATTTTTTTATTATTGGTGAGAGTTCACAAGGTCCGATCCTAAAAATATTTTTCTTCTTGGACCGAAGGATGCTAGTAAGGTAAGTACTTTTGGAAGTATCTACCGTGTACAAAATCCAAATGCGCACAAGAATTTGGCCCAAGATATGATATAAAAAACATAAAAATGGAACATTGTGATTGGATTTAATCTTTGCAATATTATCTCAATTATCCATATCTAGTTTGTCATGGAAAATATGTTTTGTGAATTTTTCTAATCCATTTTTTTGCAATTTTTTTGGGTCTTTTTTTTGCGATTTACACTTTGCCGAGTGTATTGCGAGTGCACGATAAAAAACACTCAGTATAGAGCGCTTTGCCGATACTTTTTTTTTGCCGTGTACTTTTTGCCGAGCGTTACACTCGGCAAAGGACCTTTACCGAGTATTTTGGACACTCGGCAAAGAAGGGATTTCCGGTAGTGTACTGTCTAATTATATTGGTCATATTCTTGTGAGTGCACTCCCCTATCAAGTACTATGAACACATATATAATACTATTGAAAATATATTCAAATTACCATTTTTGCTTATGTCCAAATGACTATGACAGTCCGTTTGATTGCTTATTCTCGCAGGATTGCATCATCGGAACTAATAGTCAATTAGGAACAGATCGGTTAGACATCTGCTTGTTGGTCATGTAAACGTAGGATGACCATGTTCTGTCCTAGGAAACTGGATATCGCCAAAGTACGGGCATGGGAGGTCGCCCACACACGGTAGTATTTGAGTTCGACATCATCTTCTACCGCTCTTGTCCTTCTCTTGCACGGATGCCGATGCAGGGAACGCCCCTGCACAGCGACATCATCCTAAACGGCTACCTTCTCTTTGCTTATCAGACATACTCCACAGTTGTTGAGATGGCAAACCCAGGCGTACATGTTTTTCGACAGGATCTTCAAGATTTTTACCCTGTACCTCCAAAACATAAACTAGTACCAATCAACTTATTGCACTTTGTTTTGAGAAATGATGTCCAAACAAATGAAGGATAAATGCAATAAAGCATATAAAACTCTAAGGAACTAACTCAAAATTACCATGTCTAGCTCTATTATTTTTAGCGCTACATGTGGTGAAACTACACAAATCCTTGTCCACGTATTATTTTACAAACCTCCTTACTTTTAGAGCACTTATATAGCACACCTGTGGAGGATAAGAACTATTTGTATGGAGGATATATTAGGTTCAATATGGCTCGTATTGATTTAAGACTACTTATGAGGAGTTATGGTATTACACAGTAACAATAGTGAAGATATTTTGGTCTTTCAACTATAGTTGAGTATACCAAATGGTCTAGAAAATTTGTCACCATAAGAAATGAGGCCATTTTTAGTGATGGGCCACTTAACGTCTCTCCGTATCCTCTCTTTTTTTCGTCTGTCTCCCTCGGCTGTGGGAGCGTGTCTGCGGCAATGACAGCGGCACCATGGGGAGAAATGATAGCGGGCCATCAGGGCATGGCAGTGGCAGAGGTGGATCCAGGGGTGGCTATTGCAGCCAGGGAATGATAGCGGCAGCAGGCGGTGCATTGGCAGGGTAGCAATAGGCCACTAGTTGGCCCGGCGCCTCTTTCAATCTCCCTCTTCTACTTTTTTCTTTAGGTTTGGTTTTAGTACTGGGATAAGGAGGATGCCCATCACAGCACAAGACCCATTTCTCACCCAGCCCGCCGTGAAACATGCGTTTCTCTCACGCTAAGACTACAACAATAACAAATCTGTCAGTTCAAAACAAAAAAAAAAAAAAACAAATCCATTGGGTCTTTCTGGCCGGCGTACCAAGCCATTGCGGCCGTGGCGTTCCATTCAGCTCCCCCACAGGTGCTCCTGCATCGCGTTGACATGCCTTTGCCGTTTATGCTCCTGGTACCGGTGAGTTGTCATCGTCCAGTTCCCATGCGCGGACGGCTGTCGGCGGCTTCAGGCCAGCAGCCCAACAGTTCAGGCAACTCACACCCCATTGTCCGTGTTCGACATCTTTTCTTTCAGCCATATCACTACTGGCTCTATATTGCAAATGTCGGTTGCGAAGGAATGCAAACAGATATATGCATATAGTGTCTTCATTCTCTTACTGCTGCAAGGTCTACTCTCATTTTACAGAGTACCACCTATTTGCTCCGGAGACAACAATGGCAGAGTTGATAAGAGTGCATATGCCATACGTTTTCAGCATCAGCATAGCTTGTCCTGATGACTCCAAAACCTAACCTCCGCACGCACAGACGAACACAGTAGTTACAAACTATGTGAAGATAGATGGGATCAAAGCACATAGAACTGTAGGCAACTAACTTATCACTATTGTGCACCTCTGGTCAGTATCACCCAAATCAGAATCTAGAGTGTCTTTTCTCTTTTGTCCTGTTTGTGCCCCCATTACAAGAGCTTAATAAAAAAGAATTTAAAAATGATGTCTATTACTAGAACTTCTGGTCGGTATGAACACAATTGCCTCTTGTGAATTTATATGTTCACTCCAACTATGTTATACTAACATTGCCGGTCCCAATCCTGGATAAAAGAGGATGGGTCCTCGTAAGCTTGGCCAACAAACAACAACATTAGCCATTCTTATCGAGGTTAACGATGGATTTGTGGCCACACAAGAAGATATTGTGCTCAAACATATGTCATAAGAGAGATATTAGGGGTGACACCAGTTGAGAAGCTTATGCAACATTGTTTGAGGTGGTTTGGACATATTTAACAGAGATCACAAGGTGTAGCAATACGTAGTGAGATAATAAGACGCAGTTATAATGTGGAATGAGGCAGAAGAAGACCAAAATTGACATAGTACATAGGAGTCCGTGCAGAGAGATATGAAGGGTTGGTATATCGTAAAGGACCTAACCACTAGGAGTGAGTAGAAGCTAGCAATTCATCACATGTCAAAACCTTTATTTTAGGTTAGCCCTAAGTTTACTCTTTTCATGTTTGGTTTTTTTACCCTTTTTCTCTCACTTTTTGTTCCGTTCCCTCTTGCTTTGTCTGTCAGTAAAAAACACTGGACCTTCAGCAACAGTCCAATTTCATTGAAAGCTAAGAAATGCATCATATAATAGAATGTGTTCGATATCCAAAAGCTCTCCATGATATCCAAAGGCTCTCAATTTCTTCCTCATTCAAACCAAATATGCTCATCCATATGGCATGTATTTCCCTCAGTCCCACATCCAGAGGCTCTCCATGATATAACCACCTAGTGTATGTGGTAGCCACATGATACAAAATGAAGTGCTCTTCCGCAATGCCTTCATAATTAGGAATCCAATTGAAACACCTACGAGATGGGCACCATATCTCTTCATTGAGACAAACTGGTTATGAACTCGCAACTCTGTTTAAATGCTACAATTGATCCAACTTCCTCTGTCCAAATTGCGACATTCTACAGATATAATTCATTAGATTTTTCAACACATACAAATATTATCCATAAATATTTCTACACATACAAATAAGAATCTACATACACACCATTTCATATTGAAAGTCAAAGTGTGCTGCTTTGATTGGCAAAAAAAGAAATATATGGTTAAAGTATATAACTTTGACTGATTATAAAATATTTCAACACACACAAATGTGCTTCTGATTGGTGTAAAAGGATATATATGTATGTGAGTCAGAAGGCTTTTGAAAATCACATGTAAGAGTAACAAGCCGTACTGACTTCATTTCGTCCTCATGAGGCTCAAGTACTGCTAAAAAAACTAGTAAAGCGGTGCAATAAGAGGTGCATCAATCAATGATGTGCGCACTCATTGAATACCAAAAATAAGTTTCTTCGTGAACTGAAGTGTCAGAGAACTTGAAGGTGGCCGTGTCGTCTTTGCGTTGTTCAGCCTCGATTCACAACACTGCAACGGATGAGCCAGCGTCAGGGTGACCTTACAGAGAGGAATAAGCTGTGTGCACGGTAGCTGCAGTAGCATCAACCTTTTTTCCATTGTCTTGCTTTGTCTATCACTATAAAACATTGGACCTTCTGCAACATTTCAATTTCTTTGTAAAAGCTAAGAAATACATCGGATACTATAATGTGCTCGATATCCAAAAGCTCTCCATGATATCTAAAGGCTTTCAATTTCTTTGTCATTTAAACCAATATGCTCATCCATATGGCAGTATTTCCATCAATCCCACATCCAAAGGCTCTCTATGATATATCCATCTAGTGTGTGTGGTAGCCAGATGATGCAATATTAAGTGATCCTCTGCAATGCCTTTACAATGACGAAACCAATTGAAACACCTACGACATGGACACCATATCTCTTCATTCACATAAACGGGCCTTGAACTCGCCAAACCTATCCAGACGCAGCTTGCTGAATAGCTTACAATTAATCCAACTTCCTCTGTCCAAATTGCGAGTTTTTTATGAATATAATCCATTAGATTTTCTTTGTGAACTGAAGTGCTAGAGAACTTGAAGGTGGCGGTGTTGTCTTTGCGTTGTTCAGCCTTGATGCATAACACAGCAACGGATGAGCCAGCGTCAAGGTGATGTTACAGCAAGGAAAAAGCTGTGTGCACGCTAGCTGCAGTTGCCTAATGTTGCCATACGCCAGCCCGCATAGAACAGGCAATTTACAGACACTCCTGCAATTCCTATGCGCCCTGTTCTGTACACGATCAGATGAAGACGCCTGAAGGTCTGGTGAAGGGTTGGCTGAAGCCGATGCCGATGGAGTAGTACAATTTGATCATTATGTCAACATTCATATTGGGTAACATCAGCGTGGTCTCCTCCTTTTGCCTCTAAGACCTATTCTAAACACGGATTAGAGACAACAAGTAGAGATAAATGAAACCTATTTACTATTTTGCACACGGAGTAGAGTTTTACAACTCTAAGAAACAGAGTCTGCGTTACTGAGCACCTGTGATAGCATCCTTGACGTACAGAGGACTTATATATGAAGCAATGCCCTTCTGGAGAAAAAGAGAACCAAATAAGGAAGATGTTGTATGTGAATCATGCATAACTTCAGGACTACGTGTGATGATGATTTACTTGATATATTTGGTTCTGGCAAACAGACCCAGTAAGAGATAATTTAAACCATAACACGTGCGAACAAATAACATTTTTTTTACAGGAATACATGGGATAATAATTTTCGACAATATGTACGGACAAAAAATCCACAATTTTCAAACTACAGTTTATACAAATTAGATCATACAAATGAATTTAAACTCTTTGTAGATCCGTTATGCCTATAGACTCGTCAACTCATCGACTGAAAGGTTTACTAAAAGTTTGAAACAAGGATGTATGTATGATTAAATGGTAAGAAGCACTACCTATATATATATATATATATATATATACCTATATATATATATATATATATACCTATATACCTATATATACCTATATATATATATATATATATATATATATATATATATATATATATATAATCAAGAAAAGGGGTTCAACGCTCGCTCTCAAGGCCTAGAAATTCCCATGTTAATCAGAGAAAAAGAAAAAAAAAAGTTATCCACCACTGCCATTATAAAAAATTTAGACCAAATTACCCTTTCATATAATTTTAAATTACCCACCACTTCTATTATAAAATTAATAGACTAAAATACCCTTTCATATAATTTTAAATTACTCACCATTAATTTTATTTAAATAATAAAGCAAAAATCCTAAACCAGTTTGGGATAATATATGCATGGTATACATATATGACTTCGGAAATTTAACCTATTTAGAGAACAAACAGAAAAAAACATGTGTTGTGGTAGCAACACATTAACATGACTGTTGGAAAAAAAATATTCAAAAAGAATTCATAGACACACGGCAACATAAATATATGTGTCTTTGAAACAAATGTGTGTTCCGGTTGTGGGTAACAACATCTATATCAATAACACATACACATATACCGATTCAGAGAATACTTTCTATGGCTTTAGAAAAATAAATAAAAAATTGTTTATGAATACACCCTATTTTCGATCCATGAGACTTTTTGTATATTGACTCTATAGCAGGATATATACATAGTTAGTGAATGCATTTTCTGGTCTTTCGAAAACATTGGATAATACTACACTCTATATATTATATAAATCTGAGTACTTTAATTATAATGCCATGATAGTTGATTAGTTCTGGTTTATTACCTAAGCTTTGAATGAGTGAGCAATATCAATAAATACAAGCCCATGCATAACAAGTTATTTTCTTTTTTAAATCATATCTAAATAGTTGATCAAGTATTGATAAAATATTTTATAATATTTAGGATAATATATAAGACTAGCCGCATAGATAAATATGTGGATAGGTTGACTAGTTAGAAGTAATAAAATCATCGGATCAGTGTTATTTTGAAAATAGTAAGTGTTACTTATGGTGACAGATTTGGGGATTGTAACTTTCAGTGTCTGCACTATTTTTTTCAGGAATATAAAATTATATTTCGTTCTCATCAGTCGATGACGATAAATGGATCTACAGGCATATCGGGTCTACAAACTGTTTAGATTTGAGTTGTATGATTTGCTTACTTTAAAATTGTATTTTGAGAATATGTAGAATTATTTGTTAGCACCTATTGTCTAAGAATTTTTCTCATATATTTACTTATTCCTATAGAAAGTTTTTCGTGTTATTTGTTCACTCTTGTTATGGTTTAAATTCCTTAATGAGTCTGTTTGCTAGGCTCGATAAGGATTTCTGTGTGCCAGACCCAAGAAGAAATCGGCTGAAGTCAGGCATCTCAGAATAATCCCAAGCAAAACAATCCCGATACTCTTTTAATAATTTTATTAATTCAACTTTAAAATCTTCATCTAACTTCTTACTGATAAATGTCAGCCTTGATTTATCGCCATCTCCTATATCGACTTCTTGTAGCTCATCGGCCGGCATGAATCATTTTCCCAACTTCCTATCTTCTGCAAACTCCATTGCGGTGCCTGTCAGAGAAACAGTTTAGAATTTGACTGGTCCACTACCTCAAGACCCTGTGTAGTAATCTTAACATAATCCCCATCCGAAATCTTGCCAGACAAACACTCTATATCATCCGCATGCCATGGCACTAAATCGGCCGATGCAACATTGACGGTTTCATCGGCCGGGATTACCTCTACTTGATCGCCAATCCACTGGGCTAGAGACTGGTGCATTGTTGACGGAACACAACAGTTCGCATGTATCCAATCATGAACCAACAGAAGGCTGTAGGTTCCCTTTCCATCAATGACAAAGAAAGTAACCTACAAAGTTTTACTGCCGATTATGAGCTCCACATTTAAGATTCCCTTGGCTGCTGCAGTATGACCACCATAATCTCTCAGAATCATATTTGTGTCAATTAAGTCATATTCAGTTTTCCCCAATCTTCTGACAGTAGTGATTGGCATAATATTTACTGCAGCACCTCCATCAATCATCATCTTTCCCATCGGCATCCCATTGATGAACCCATTGAGGTACAAAGCCTTCAAGTGCTGATGTTTAGATTCGTCTGGCCTATCAAACACTACTTGCTATACATCAAATACCAACTACGGTGTATCCTCTTCATCAGCAATCAATTCTTCTCCTGGTGCCATAAACTCCTGAGGCAACATCATTACCATGCCCACTGTAGCACTTGGTACTTGTACTTGCGATTTCACTTTTGGCCTCCAAACCTTCTTTGGCGGCTGATCATCATCTTCATCATAATAATATTTACTAGCCCTTGTCTGCCTGCAATGCATCCTCTGTATCCTGCGCTTCTGACTCCTAGAGAAAATACCAGATGGACACCGCTTGCTCTTGTCCTTCCTGCATCTCCTCATTGACTTCCTTGTCAAACTTGGATCCATCGCTTGCATTCTTGGATCCATGTCGATCAAATGCAGAGATTCTTTCCTGTCTATCGGCTGAACCCACCATCAGCTCTTTAATCACGTCGTGTCGATGCTGGTGCCGATGACTCTTTGGGGCCCCTTATACATCTGATCCGTGCACTTACTACATCCAGTACAATTGTCGATCGACGATAGCTTCATATTGTGGTCCCAGCAATATTGAAAGAACGGGTATTTCCAGTGTGGATCAAACTGTGATTCCTTCATCTCCCTGTTCTTTTCTTCTGATACCGATTTATAAACGCTTCTACATTGTCGATACCAGCCATATTGATATTTGCAGGGAACAGATGCCCATCAATCTTCATGGTTCCCTTTGTAAATTATGTGGGTGTTCTCTCAAAACGTTGCTGAACATTTCCTCTACAGATATAGAGTTCTAATTCTGCCCACAATTTGGATTACAAAATTCATAATTTGATATGTTTTCAAAACTGGTTTGAATTTTTAGGTAGACCAATCTACTTTGACAAATCTTGGTAAATTCTGTAAAATTTGCTTTGGTGATGTAGTTTATTTTGGTAATTTTAGTTGGGCACATTTTCATGGAAGAAATTTGGGGTCTCAACTCATGCCCATTTTGACAATTTTCCATTTAACTTTTGTTTCGAAAAAAAAAGATTCTTTGACTCAGGGTTCGAAAAGGTTTCACAATTTTTGAGTGGGCTCACTTAGGGCTATCTTGGCTCCAAGTCGATCAAATGCAGAGATTCTTTCATGTCTATGGGCTGAACCCACCATCGACTCTTTAATCACATCGTGTCGATGCTGGTGCCGATGACTCTTTGGGGCCTCCCTATACATCTGATCCGTGCACTTACTGCATCCAGGACAATTATCGATCGACGACAGCTTCATATTGTGGTCCCAGCATTATTGAAAGAACGGGCATTCCCAGTGTGGATCAAACTATGATTCCTTCATCTCCCTATCCCTTTTCTTCTGATACCGATTTATAAACACTTCTACATTGTCGATACCAGCCATATTGATATTTGCAGGGAATGGATGCACATCAATCTTCATGGTTCCCTTTGTAAACTTGATCTTTCCCTGCTCAATCGTTGACTGAATCTCTCTTCTAAATACCTTGCATTCATTAGTGTAATGAGACGGTGAATTGTGCCACTTGTAGTATTTTCTTTACTTTAATTCTTCAACAGGTGGAATCACGTGATTAGGTGGCAGCTGAATGTGCTTCTCTTGCAACAGCAGGTCGAATATCTTATTGGCCTTGATGATATCAAAGTCATACTTTTGTTCTGGTTCATTCTGCTTCACCCATGGGCACGACAACACATTATTGTTTCTGGTCAACTCAGCCATATTGACTTCTCCGACATCTTCATGAGACTCATAATCATTATAGTTGACCTGTATTGGCCTTGACTGTGCTCCTCCCCCCCCCCCCTCCCCCGAGTCAAATTTTCCTGTATCGACACCTTCTGAACTAACTGGGACAGGCTTTCAAACTCGATTGAAGGAAACTTCTCCCTCAAAGGTGCAACTAAGCCATTAAATGCTATTTCTGCCATCTGATTATCGGTCAATTGCAAGCTGAAACATTTGCTGCGCACATCCCTGAACCTCTGCACATAATCATGCACAGACTCCCCAGCTTTCTGCGTCACAGAAATCAGATATGACAACCTCATCTCTCTTGTCTCAGCAAAGAAGTATTCGGCCCAAGTAATAATGGAATTAGGGGGAAACGATTCGAACCATGAAAAAGCCAAACCGAACAATGACAACGGAAACAACCCGATCTTCAATGCTTCGGTAGCTCCTGCCTCTCCACATTGCACTGAAAATCGAATAATATGCTCAACAATGGTAGTATTATCTTATCGAGTAAACTTAGTAAATTCCGGTGGCCTGTATCAACTCGACACAGGAATCAAGTCATAGCTAGGAGGATAAGGGGGTCGATACATATAACTCTGCTCTTTTGGTTTAACCCAAATTATTCCCTCCTTACCTTATCAATCTTCACTGCCCAGTCATCGTTCGAAACATTGGTATTTGTAGTAGTCAATGCAGGACCAGACGCTGGCACTTGCGGGGCTGTTTGTGAACCAAAATTGACAACAGTGTGCTCGCCTCCCAACAACCCAGGCAATGCAGATGACGATGGCATTCCGAACAAACTTGGATCTACATTCAGTGTTGTACTGTATGTGACATTTGGCTCTGACGTCTCCTGCCTATAGAGCTACGACTGTGTCTGTGCAGCAGTTGTTTGCAATATAATCCTGGGACCGGGTCCAGGTGTCCTCCTTGTAGCACCACCACTATTATTCCTTGGGGGTGGTGTGGCACTCTCTAATGCTGGCCCCGAGCTTGCCGATGGCATTACAGTGTTAGTACTAGGTGGTTGCAGCTCAAGTCCTTCAATTGTAGGCCGAGGAATATTTCCCTTCATACAAAAATACATCGGCCCACGTGCTGGATCATCATATACGCATCCCTCTACTGTCTGAATGATCAGAGCCCTCAAAGTATTTATTAACACAAGTGATTGATTAATCAATGCATGATGTATAGACGCATGTATCATGTTGTTAATTTTAGCCTCATCTACTACCTCCATCGGCTTATCAGCATGTGACTTCTCAGTTTCATCTTCATCAATCAAAGCAGCCATGGGTAATTTTCCTTTTTGTATGATCTTGCCATGCTTGGTTTTGCTAAATGTGCTCAACAAAAGGCTTTCATACTCCGCAATCCTCTGATCAATTTGTGCCCTTGTTTCATTGCTCAGATCGTCCTTGTTAACAAGGATTATGTTCTCTATCTTCAAATCCGCGCCGATATCATGTTTTGGTGGAGGATGATTAGGGAGCTTAGGATCCTTTGGCATTCCAAGCTTAGACATGTTGTGAAGCTTAAAGTTTTTGGTCCCACCGGGCGTGCCAAAAAGCGTGTTGACGCGAAAATCACACGCGTGACCTGGGATATCTGCTTAGCTCCAGTGCAGGCTCAATACGGAAATCGGGGCGTGCCAGTCGATTTTCCCTGCAAATCGACAAAGAGACAAACGGTCAAATTCCACGGGTCACCGGCCTAGGACAGACAGATGAAGAAAGCCGATAGTCACTATTCGTGGAACCAGCCGATGCTATTATAGGAATAAAACATAGGAGAATATAAACTGATCAGTTGATTATATCATCTTATTGGCAAATTTAATTAAATAAGTAATTATAAATCACTAATGCCGATAAGAAATTAGAACAATAGGCTAGAGTCGATAAATCCATGGTATTCTTACAATACTTGGCCAAGTCGATGCAAGATACTAAAGTCGATAGAGCTGAGTCGATAGATCTATAAAAAAGGTGCATAAACTCGCTCTGTCGATGAAAGCAAGTCGATGGGTCAGAGTCGATAGAAGTATAATAATAATGCATGGAACTCTGCCCATCAATAGATGCTAAGTCGATAGATCTGATAGCTGGTATTGCAAATTTGCCTCAAATTCATAGATCTAGTGCTATTAGACAAAAGGGGGCAATCAACTTCTAATATACAATAATAAAATAGGCAAAATACCGAGAAGTCGATCGAACCATGATAACCTGTCAGCTAAACGTTCCGACAGAACTCTATCGACTCTACCTATAAATAGATCGAATCTAACCCTATTAGCCCAGCAAGAGATCAAAGTCGATGCAGCCTTGCTGATTCGAACACATGGAACTTAATCGAGATAGTATTCAAACACAGTAAATAAAGCTAGATTTAATCTAATTATAGATTGGATCGATCGAGTGACTCGAATAATACATCTAAAGCCTAGCTTATAAAACCAACAAAAATTGTGGAAGATCGGACCTAACCGAGACAGTAATGCAATCTAAGTCGATAATACAAATCAAATAATGACCTAATTACCGGATAACTAGCAATTTCAAAGATAACAACTAGAATATCAACTTAATGAGAAAGTACTAGCTAAAGTCGATGAAATTACCAAGGGTGACTAATCCAAATCTCTCGTCGAGATCAGAGCCGATGCAGCCCGCGCGAGACGAGGATGTCGTTGAGAAAAAGTTTGGCGATGCGCCGAGTTGTATTGAACGAAAGTGTTGTTTTGTCTCGTACAGACCCTATTACATATTTATAAACCCATGCAAGGGATTCTGACTCGACTCGGTCAGGACTCTTCAACAAACCGACTAGATTTATTTCTAAACTAAAAATAGACGAAGATAAAACAACCCTAATGGGCCCACTTTATTCCATTTGGCCGTTGAATTCTGTTGACTCTGGCCGATTCTGACTCCACGCGGCTGATCACTGGGAACGGTCAAATTTTGGTGCCAACACACTGCCATTATGAAAAAAAACTAGACTAAAATAGCCCTAAGAAAGTTATTAAATTACCCACCACTGCTATTATGAAATAATTAGACCAAAATAACCCTAAAAAGTTATTAAATTACCCACTATTGTGATTATAAATAAATTAGAATTAAAAATTTTTCTTAATATATTTGTAAAAGCACCAAGTTCATCTAGATCTCTCTCTAAAACACCATGTTTATATTAATCGGTGAAATCACTACTATTATAAAAATTAAATATTTCTAAAAGCACCACGTTCATCTAGATCTCTCTCTCTCTCTCTCTCTAAAACACCACACTCATAGTATTCGAAAAAATCAGTATCATTATAAAAATAATATTAAAAAGTTATTAAATTACCCATAACTGAAAAATTATACTAAAATACATCTAAGAAAGTTCTTATATTACTCACAATAGCTATTATGAAAAAATTATACCGAAACACCCCTAAAAGTTATTCAATTACCCACCACCGCCATTATAAATAAACTAAAATTAAATATTGTTTCAAAATATATTTGTAAAAGCACCACATTCATCGAGATATATCTCTCTATATATAAAACACCGTGCTTATATTAATCGAAAAAATCACTACCATGAAAAAATTAAATATTTCAAAATATATTTGTAAAACCACTACGTTCATCCATATCTCTCTATCTCTGTAAAACACCACACTCGTATTAATCAGAGAAATCATTACCATTATAAAAACTCAGACTAGAATAACACTAAGAAAGTTATTAAATTATCTAGCTAACAAAATTATTAAGGCCCTGTTTCGATCCCGTAGTTACTTAAAAACTTATTTTCATTTTCATTTTCTAAGTAAAAATTGGATGGGGATGTTTGGATCCTGATTTTTATAATCTATAAATTAGCTTTTGGTTAGTGAATGCATCGGACTGAGGCAAAAACTGGCATTAGCTGGTTTATAGAAACGGACATAAAACCTGGCTTGTTTGAAGGGCCTCCAGTTTCTACAAACCAGATTCTTAGAAACTAGAGGGGTCCAAGCAAGGCCTAAATTATCCACCATGACCATTATCAATAAATTATAATTTAATATTTCTAAATATCTTCACCTCTATCTCTCTCACTCACTAAAGCACCACGTTCACAAGCGGATAAGACTAGAAAACCAATCAAATTGTGTGGTATTTAAATATTAATAAAATTTACCATCATCTCCCATCATCAAATATTATTGTTGTTTTTGTGTGTTGGGTCGATGATGATTATTATTAGTATAGTCATAATTAGAGGCGATGCCAGATTGTGGTCACTAAGCCACTATGGATTAAGGATTTCATTGCCATCATGGCGAGCAGAAACAACTTTGTCATCCTCATGTCGTCCTAAATTATGTTTGCCAAGTAGACTGTGACAACTATTAGTTAACTTTGTCAAAATCGTAGGTCACTTCTCCATCAACATGCAACTGCCATAATCGGTTCTTTGTTTATCATGCCTGATGGGTCATCCATATATTGCTGTAGTTGTAGTGTACAAGGGACTGCTTCATTGTCTTTGGATTGTTATGGATCATGATGGTTGTGTCATCCACACAAATTTCTCTTTTATTTTTTTGATTAGTCTACTGCATACGTCTATTGCACATTGTTATGCAATTCACACAACCAATCATGACCAGGAAACAAATGATAGATGGATCCTTACATACCAGACACACCGCTGCATGATGCTCACGACTAGCCAAGATAAAGAAATAAATAGCTTTTAGAACTTCATTCATGCTAGATATGGTAACCAAAAGGTCAACAAAATCACAAGAGGCATGGGCGTCAGAAGGCAGTGCATCGAGTGCATCGAGTGCAATTTAGTATGTCAGTTGCTCATGGTAAAGAAGGTAAAGGCATGTGGGTCATGCAACTATCATGATTCATGTTGAATGTTTCAGTTGGTAGAGTCTGACGCTTTTGAGGGATAGATATGGTACGTTGGTTCTGAGTAAGTGATAGAAGAAAGCCTTGACTCATGTTTTTTATACAAATATTCAAAATTATAATCTTTCACTGGTGTCGAAATAAGCAAAAATGAGAGAGTATCACCAGAAAGATGATGATACTTCATTCGTGTTAGAGAGAGTAACCAAAAGGTCAGTAAAGTCACAAAAGACATCAACATCATAAGTCAGCGTCTGGAGTGTAACATAGTATATGACATGTGTTCATACTAAAGTAGGTTTAGACATGCATGCTACATAGCTATAAGTATTTCTGTTGAACATTTCAATTGGTAGGGTTTGATATATTCTTTTTTACTTTAATGCAAATGGCACGGGACCTTATTATATTTTTACAGGGTAGATACGATATATTGGTTCTGAGTAAGTGATAGAACGAAGTCTTGGGATCAAAATTTTTAACACAGATACTCTCTATTATCATTATAAAAAAATATTATTAAGGCAAACAAATATTTATCCTTTATTATATCATGATTTAATAATTTGTTTATATAAGACAGTGTAATTAAGAGATATTATATTTATAAATTTTTATAATAAGATATAAATCCTAGCCGCCCAAATGCGCGGGTAGGTTGACTAGTTAAAAGTAGCAAAACATGACTTCAGTGCTATTTTGACAATAATATGTGTTACTTTTGGCGATATATTGGGGGTTGTAATTTTCAGTATATGGACTATTGCTTCAAGAATCTTATACATTTACTAATTGAAGACTCATTGTTTAGGCTCCACGTCAATAGGAGAGCATTCCTAGAAATTCTCACAAGAAAGCGAATATTTATGTTACAATGGTTTTCCACTGCTAGAGTTACCAGCTTTTACATGCTGCGCTCAAACTAAGGATATAGTTTGATGCAAATAGCAAAAGAACTACCCACTTAGAGGAACTAGACCTATTCTAACAGAAATTATCTTTCATATCAGGTGGTCTCGTCTTCCTCTAAATCTCTACGTTTTTTGGTGCACTATGTTACCAACTCAACCTAGCACCTATTCTCCATTGGATATATATAAAACCTACTTTTTTTCCTTGTCATCTATCTTAAAGATTGGTAGAAATGGTGATAAATCCCTAGATTATATTCAATGTGCTACCTAGACATACTAGCATGAGTTGATCATTTTTTGCTGCCCTCTGCCTCGATGGCACGAACTGCCAGGCATGATCCTTTGCTTATACAACAATATATTGAAGGATCAGTGCCGTGTATGAGGCATGGCTTCCACCACAGTGCAGCGTGGTATGCCTAAGGCGATTTTTTAGACAAAGGGAAATTCTATTTCATCCACTAAATGAAAAAAGCATCCGGGTCTCCATGGCTTGTGTCAAATCCGACCGTTCAATTATTACACGATGATTCCGGCCCAGGCATTGAAAGCCTTCATCACATTATAGATAGGACATCACCTCATCTGTTAGCATCCCAGCTCCTCGACTCTCATGATGCTCTGCTATGATGCAATGTTATCTAGCTTCATCACCACGTGAGTCTGAGACATAGCCAACTCTAGAGAAGCACACCCTACTACAAAATACCTCGGGTTCAAAACCCCTCATCAGCAGCGGTTTTAGAACCGCTATTGTTTAACCGTTTCTGATAACAAGGGTATTAGCAGCAGTTCTAGGACCGTTGCTGATACTTGAGCCGCTGCTGATAATCTTCTAGCAGCGGTTTAGGACGAACCGCTGCTGATAGGGCGTTGTTTTTGATCACTTTCATGGTAGTGACATATCATCCCTCGAATGCTTCCTATCGGACTACATCCTTGAATGACTGGCAAGCTGTATGCACTACCACAAAAGTGGTCTTTAGCAGCGCTTGAAAAATGAGTCTAGCGGCCGTAATATTATCCCCCGCTACTACGGTGTTTTAGACACTTTTAACGGCGGTTTAAGACCTGAACCGCAGCTAAAAAATATTTTTTAGCGGCCGTTCACATTTTGGGCCATTGCTAAAAAGAAATTGTAATTTGTAGCGAAGGGCCAATTCTTCACCCACCGCTACTTTGGGCCTATAAATTCTTTTCAGCCCACTTTACTCTCCACCACTATAAAAAAAAGAACAAACCCTAGCTGCCGATGGCTCATTCCCCTCCTGGCCGCCTCCCTCCTCTCCTGGCCGCCTCCCTCCTCTCCCACCATGCCGCCTCACTCCTCTCCCACCCAAGACGCCTCCCTCCTCTCCGGATGCGCCGACTCCCTCCCCTCCCACCACGCACTGCCTCCCTCCTCTACCTCCAGGCCATCGCCACCCTCGTCTACCACCACGCCACCGATGGCTCAAGCGAGGGGCAATGCGGGCTGTCGGATGTGGCAGGCGCGGTGGTGCCTCTCCTCTCACTCATGTGGTGGTGCCCTTCTCCATCGCTCGACGACACCTTCTCTCCTCCGCCGATGGCGGTGATGCGGGCTGCCGCTCCCCGGCCTTCCTCGTCAAGCAAATCGCCGCTCCCCGGCTCGCGCCACCTCCAGCGTCGAGCAGCGGCTGCCGTCCTTGGGGCGGTTGGAACTGGTCTGCAGGGCGATGACAGTAGCGACCGACGGCCAGATCTAGGGGGGGGGGGCGCTCCGGCGGCTGGATCTGGCCTCGGGGGTGGCATCGGCGACCGGATCTGGCCTCATTGGTGGTGGCGGCTCGAGCGGGCCTAGCGGCCCGGCCAGGCTAGGCCAGGGCATGGGTGTATTTTTTATTTTTTTTAACCCGTAGCGGCAGGTGTTATTGTCACCCGCCGCTACAATATGATTTTCACCAGCGGTTCGTTTCTCCTATGGATTACCCACCACAAAAAAATTTATTTTTAGCTGCGCTTTCGTAGCAGCGGGCTGGTTGGCCCGTCACTATAGTCCATCTTACCCCGCCGCTAAAAGCCTTTTTTGTTGTAGTGATGCTCACCGAACCGATGACAATATTCGTTACTTTGCATATCGCATCCCTGTTACCCATCTAGACGTGGAACATGATCAAATTTGCCGAGACTGTACATCATGATAAAAAATGTGTAAACCGACTATCCCATGCTATTATTAATCTCCTTAATCATCCACTCTAATTGGTCCGCCCATCAGCACCTACCACGAACTATATCTTTGTGTGCTCACATCTAGCATGTCAGCCTAAATTATCTAGACATGGAATATATAAGAACTTAGGCCAATAGATCCTTTTATTTTCTTCCGCCATGCACGTCCAGAATACTTGATGCTTCACTAACGATAGATGACATGTTTCTACCTTTCATGAACTAACAAAGTAGATGCGGAACGTGTCAATTGCCACAACTGCATTATCTGGAATCGGGCAAGCGCAGTAGCCCCCCATGGCCGCGGTACGTGATGGGTGATGAGCAGCAGCTTGCATCGGTATGGTCATTGCCTTGGGTTCTTCTCCTTCTGCAATGGTGCTTGCCCATGACTCTTTAACAACCTCTAGTAGCCGCAGTGTGGCGCAGCTCGAAGTGGTGGGCTGGCGTCGTCACGGTTGTCCTCGTCACCTCCAATGACAACGTTTGAGGAGCCTTTTTCTTTTTTGACACCTTGAGGAGCCAAATTGATGCATCCTGTAACTTGGAGCTTGCTGCTGGTCTGAAGGCAAGGCCGTCTGTGTGATGGTGACCGGTGGCTCTGGGTTATGCTGCGTGTGGTATTTAGTTCCTTCATCCCTATCTCATGATTGGCACGCAGTCTCAGCTTTGTACGCATGAAGTTTGTTTTTTTTATAAAAATGTTGGCCATATGTAATTTATTAATATAGATAAGGGCACTTCAGGGAATCGAACCCTAGTCACTGGAATGCTACTCGAAAGTCTTAACCACTAAGATAAGAGTCCTTTTGCATGAGGCAGATTCCAATCGGTCAGCTGCATGGGGTGCGCTGACGAGCGAGGTTGGTAATGGATGAGCGATCCTCTGAAGCACCCGAGGTAGCGGTGCTGCGGAACCTGAGCAAGGACGCGGCAGTGGATTAGGTTCGAGCGGCCTGCGCTTTTCCGTCCTCAGTTGCAATCAAGCGCTACTTCGCCAGTCCCCAGTACAAGAATGATGGGAGGCCAAATGCAGCAATCAATGTGCGTGAAGTGCAGCATCGAGAAGCCAACATCTATGCAAAATGCCACTTGCCGTAGTTCTGAACACACAAAAACTAAGGTACCGTCAATGAGGACGCGGACAGCCTTGGAAAAGCCCAAGCGTGGATGGTGACGAAATTCAGAAAGCCATAGTTGTCCCACTAACACATCTTGACCTTGAGCATCGAACACGACAGCTCTATCTTCCCCTGATACCTCCAAGACCTAACTTGCCTTGTGGAGTAGTAACAAGCCGTAGAAACAAATGGTGCTGAAACAAGCAACTGATTTGCGTAGGCCATGCACCCGCCGTTTAGCACCTTATAGAGAAGCTGTCTGTCTTTTTCCACATTTGCACCTCAAGGTTGAAGACACTTATATAGCACCCTTCTGGACGATAAGAAGCAGATAAAGGAGGAATAATGGGTGACAGGTATGGCTTTCCTATATATTCACTCGATGTCACTCGACACAACATCTTCAGAAGAGTTATTGCAATTGTTTTTTCTTTGGAATATGGAAGAGAAATTATGGATCACAGTAAATCCTATAACTGCTACATGAATCCTAATAAAAAATTACACCGAAACGACTTTCAGGTTGTTCCCACTTTCCTTGTGAATCCTAATAATATTTGTTGTGCTTCTCCACTACCGAAAACGGCAATTTTTGCCAAGTGCAAGGACCTTTGCCGAGTGCAGCACCACGGACACTCGGCAAACAAGCCTTTTGCTGAGTGTACCCGATAAAACACTCAGCAATAGTATGACACTCGGTAAACGTCAATCTTTTCCGAGTGTTGGGGGGGCGGGGGGGGGGGGGGGGGCGGGGGGACACTCGGCAAAAAGGAATAAAACACTCAGCAAAAAGCTACAATTATCATATGGTTTATGTGATTGCAGGATGAAGCACCATGCTGTACTAGAAGGGTTGTCGGTGATCACACCAACAACACAGTCTAAAATTGCAAAAGAACATGTTTATGAAAACCATTTGATGAGTCATAATGACTATGAAAAATGGTCAAGTAAACCATGGTCAAAGCTGATATTCAATTACATCAATGAAAACACAAGCTACACACAATAAAGGGCCAGCCACAACAAGCCTTGAACTCCATACAACAATTCAAGGATCGACTACACAAAGTCAAGTACAATTACATAGAAAGGTGAACTCCGTCCTTAATAAATTTAATTCCACTTTCAATAAGAACTTTCTACTACCTAAGAGTAACTCCAACAAACTCTAATATAAACTCTAAATTTCCTGATGTTAGCTATTCTCCAAACTGAAACAACCCCTAGAAAGTTGTGGAAATCCAACAGCTTCTTAGAAACTTTCAATCTCCATATTTGAATATTCCACATCGTCATTTGAACCTCTTTTTCTCTACCTCTGCGGGCTAGGGTCCGCTAATTCCTTCCCCTTGACCTAGGATCGTACAGGAGTGCTGGGAGCTTCGTGTGGCAGTCGTCGCCCTCGCCCTCACCATAGTCGGCGATCAAAGCAGCAAGAAGGTACGTCCATGTCTCATTTCCCTCAATGCTAAGTGATGGATTCTGATGAGGAAGACCTTCGTGAGCAGGTGACCATGTTTGAATCAGCCGACTAGCATGGCGACCATGTTTCCACATGGCGGCTCCGCTGATAGAGCTTGCAGTGCAAGGGGCACGAGCGGGATGCCGATTTGGGGGCTGGTATAGGAGGCGGAGGAGGGACACGCAACAATTTGGGACACACAGGGTGCATGAGATTTGTAGCCAGGCTAACGGTGCGTGGGAGAAGAATCAGGAAATGCTCGAGAATGAGATCAATGCGCGAGATTTGGCATGGGAAAGTGGCGATAGCGAGGTGAGTGCGCTCTCCATGGAAAGCGAGTGAGTAAGCTGCAATACAGGCGATGCCATTTTGGAGAGGAGGAAGGAGAGACTATTTTTGTGCTGGACTAGAGGATAATCGCCAATTTTAGAGAAAATTTCATTTTTCCAGAGTCTCTTGAAGTTGCTCTAAGTCTTTTATACTTATTTTTATAAGGTTTACACACAACGAGGGGCTCACTGGACCAACCAATATGGAGTGCACCAAGGAGGACATGAGTTACATAGAAACTGAACAAACTTATTGACAGCTGACCTCAGAGGCAACTTCCAAGAGTGACATGCACCAGACTTTCACTATTCTGCCCATATAATATACATGGATGGAAAGATAATCAAGTCTACTTTCACCTCCAACAAACGGCTTGTGAATTAGACTTCCCATGAAGGAGTAATGCTGATTTCAGTGGAGACTGCCAGGGAGGCTCATAGTCGCGCGCGCGAGGCTTTATGGGACTGCTGTTTTCACATCTTTCACCTACCCATTTCTTATTTGAAACTCCTGAACGTTTCACACCTAACTAGGAGGGATGTTTTTAGTATAAATAAACCCTATATCTCAGTCATTTGCAACAACTTTGACAATAGAAAAGAATCCCTCTGGTTAGCCGTTTGCTATCAAATTTAGAGAGTGATCTCTACCGCTTTGCTCTTGTGATTTCCCCGGAGATTACAGAAGTGATGTTTGACATACCCAATTGGTGCTCCTGCTCCATTTGATTGCAGGTTGTGTTGGTTGGTAATTTAGAGTGTGGTTGGGTGAATCCTCGATTTAGGTTGCTGTATAGAGACAGTGGTTGGCTTCGGGTTGATTTCGTCAAGTTGCATTGTTATCTTGTCTGCTTGCAGCTAGTTATCTTGGCTTCTTTGAAGCTAGTATATTATTTGCGATCCTACGTCATGAAGATCGGGCCAAAGTTTCATCAGAAGGTCATGGCCTTGTCGCCGGTGGCAAGCAGCGGTGCCCGAGCACACATTACAGCGGCACCGGGCACGAGCTCCTGGGTGTCAAATTGCCCAGGCTCGGTGATCTTGAAAGGTTCTACATAAAAACAAAAGTAAAGTTGACACTAATATATACTTACAAATACTATTGAACAAGTCAGATTTATATCACATTTCACTATGGGAAAATCGATGTTTGCCGAGTGTCCTCTTCTTTGCCGAGTGTTTTTTTTTTCCGGCACTTGACAAAGAATGTCTTTGCCGAGTGTCATACAAAAAACACTCAGTAAAATAAATACACTCGGCAAAGAATGCTTTGTTGAGTGCAAAAAAAAATACACTCGGCAAAGAAGAGTGTTTGCCGAGATTACATTTCAAGCAAGTTTTGGAATATAGTTAAAATTGAACTATAAGTGACTCAAATAAGAAAATCAATGAGTATAAAAATTGTATTCATGTTATTTAGTCCAATTTGAGGCCTTACCCATGAAATAAAAAGAAATTTGAAGTATTGTTTAAGAAATATGACCACACGAATGTTGTATTCATGTTTAAAAATTGTATTCATGTTACTCGGCAAAGAAATTTGAAGAGTGTCCGAATGATTGTATTCATGTTTAAAAATTGTATTCATGTTATTTAGTCCAATTTGAGGCCTTACCCATGAAATAAAAAAAAGTCTAAAAATCATGAAATTTGTCATGATGTGGTCGTATTATAAGTGGAAGCTACAATAAAAAGTACAGAAGATATCGCACAGTTTTCACATGCATTGCTTACAAAAAGTAGAATCTCCAAACAATAACTTTTTAGAGTTAAAAATGAGTCGTTAAGATTTGAAGTCAAATTGATCATTGAATTTGAATTTGACATCAAATTATTTTTTATAGGTCATAGATTACATAAACTGTATCATTTCAAAATTTGATTATTTTTGAAATTTGTTTGATAATTTTAATTTTTTTTGAAGCCCACAGAAAAATGGAGCCGATGAAACTATAAGCAACTGACATAAAACTATTGTGGACCTCTCTGGTCGGTAGCAACCTCGATCAAGAGAAAAGACTTCCCTGTCTTGCCCCCGTTCGTGTGCCCTTACCTTTAGGACACTAATATATGTGTGGATGTTATTGAGCATATAAGAAGTGAATAAAAGAAGATGTAGTCCATGTTAATGCTATACTACTCTCAATTGAAAAATATATGACCAACACATAAAAAGAAAAACGACAAACTCCTGCACACTATAAAAAACACTGAAAGAAGTAAGGAGCCAGAACCCCAGATCAATGATGTTTTCAGAAATTGGTTCAGTCTATAGCGGTACAAAAGATAATAGTCCTTGCACTGAAATGATTTTTTTAGGAATCTATTTAACATATAGAGAAAGTAGCTGTATGTATGCACCCAAAGATTTGAGACTTTAATGGGTTGAAACGCAATGTGAATGTCGTTCTTATCTACATAGCAGCGAGGAAAAGGAAGTAAACTTGAGAAATTACATCTGAGGTTCATATAACACAAACGAAAGCATTCTTTAACTAGCTTTTCAGCCTTTCTCGGCAAGCATGTAACCAAAATCCAAGAATTTGTTGCTTAGTTTTTCTGCTTGGCTCAGCAAATTTTATTTCTAAAGCGTCTAGCCAGTTTGAACACGAAGAAGCATACACAGGGCATGTCTCTGTCTTTACTACGAATATCTATCTTGAACGATCAAGATGCGTGCACTTCTGTACCTTCGCCTGTCCGTAATTGATACATATATGTTTTGTAATTTTCAGGCTGTGCAAATGATGTACCAAGTATTGGTATCCACACCGTATATTGTTACGAGTACCACAGACACATTTTTTAAGTGTGGCAATCACCTCTCTTCTTGATAGTTCCCATTCCCAAGCCAACTTATGACGCCATCATAGCTACGTTACACCTGCTCTGGTCGAGCGATTGCGGGATGTGTCAGAGCAAATGTTTGAGTCGGAGAACACGAGGTGGACCGGTGCAAACGCTATAAGATTTGTCATTGCAACAAAAGAGCGGGATTGTAGTCAACCTGCCTTAGAGATCTGCTGCTGGAGCGGAACAAACGTGGATGAGAGGAGAAACCACAGAGTACCCGACATTCCCAAATTTCAGCTTGGCCTTCTTCTGATGCCTCCATGCCCTAATCACTACGCATGAATGGAGTACTATATAACAAGCAATGTCGAGATAATAAGAAACAAAGGACACGGCCGGTGAACTATTAGCAACAGACGTAACACTAGTGTGGACCTCTGGTCTTTCCTCCTATATATTTGAGCATATTTACGATGTGTAATACTAGCATTAAATACTACTACCTTTTTGATAGGTCATTTTAGTAATTTTTAGATAATGATGAAATTTACAACCACTGCCATTGATTCTTGCCCCGTCCTCTTGGCCGCCAGCAAAGCCCTAGATAGGTGCTGGCGTGGATACCTTGCCACAATCGGGCAGCCCCGCCGCTCTCTCCAAAAGTTCAACTAATCACACGTGTAACTCTAGAATACAATTCTGAGAGCAAATGAGTGATCCTCGGTTCAAATAAAGAAATTTCAGCCTGAGCATGTCTAAGTCACATATTCACTAAATCAATGAAAGAATTCATTCAGGTGGCTGAAACAATCAACATGCTTCGTGAAACACATTGGCTCGGGCGTTGCAAGCTGGCCAGGAGGCTCATATTTGATCGACCACTCATATCTCTCCGGAGCAAAGTAGAGGCCCCTCGCTGCTCTCATCGTCTCTTAAGGCTTGTGGGCCTCCATCCACGCTGCACATGGTGGGTTCATTGTACAGTTTCCATTGAGCAAATTATTGCTTTGATTGGCGAGAAAGCCAACATTAGAGGTTGTGACAGGTGTTGTCTACAGGAAGCTAATTAATAGTCGTGAGAAATTAAAGCGAGAGCAACAACAGGAGACACATGCAACAGTGTAGATTTCAACTGGGGCGTGCAATAATATATACAGTTCGAATGCCACTACCACATATTGGGTCCTTAGAGACGGGGTTCTAACCCATTTAGTGACGTGTTTTCTCTCCATCTCAATTTTCGCGTCCCTAAAACCTGACCTTTAGAGATGCGGATTGCACCGTCTCTATAAAGCTTCACTAGAGACGGTACATATCCCCATTGCTAATTCTTTCAGTGACAGGTTTTTGTGACATCGTCAAGTGAACCAGAACCCAGGACAAAAATTGGAACTCATAAAATATGATCAAATTTGGAAGCCATTTAAGCTAGATTGAATGCCCATTTAACTACAATTCAAATATTTGCAACATAACATAGTGCCACCAAAAATATATGTGGTAGGTCCTGGTGGAATAGAATTTTGGTGAATTTCCAATAATTTTTCCTCATTATTTAATGCCCCAAATAAATGGTCAAATGCCCAAAAACTACCTCTCTTTATAAAATTTCTATTCAAATTCTATTAAGAACTAATGGCAGTTAGCATTTTTGTAAAATCACTCACATTATTAGGAGTTTGCCCATATTTTTGGTTTTATTTGATCCGCATTGGATTAATCTCCACGAAAATAGTAAGTACTAATGGTTAGCAGGGTTAGGAAAATAAAGAAAATTCGAATTCCCCGTGGGGCCCACCCATCACCGACCCTAAACTAACACAATCCCGGTGCCGCCCCTCTCCCGCCTGCCCGTACGCCGCGTGGGCGCCGGTGGCTGGGCAACCGGCTCGCCCACGGATCGACGCCCCCACTTCTGTTCCGACATCCTCTCTGTCGCCCCGCGGTCCGAACACCCCCCTTGCCCATTCTCTCTCTCTCACGCGCCTTCCACCCTCTGCTCTCTCTTCCGCCGAGGCGCTCGCCATCGCTGCCACGCGAGCCCCGACGCCCGACCGCTGCATCGCCTCCCCGCCCCGGCCGTGAGCACCGTGAGCTTCGTTCCAGTGCCCTGGTGCTCCCCGTGGAGCTGCTGTCCTCCTTCCACTCCGAGTCGCCGGCAATCGACTTCTCCTTCCCCGCCTCTGACCGTCGCTCCGCCGTGTCGCCCAAACCCGCTAGTGAGCCTCGACCCGATTCCTTAAGCATGCAGGGTGTTCTTGGCTCCACGTACCTCCCTGGCCTCACTCGGCTCGCCCAAACGCAGGTCCACCGCCGGAAAGCCACCGCCTACTGCCGTCGCTCCACCTCGCCGTCGCCGTACTAGCCCCGGTGAGCCGCCTTGCTCCCTCTCACGTGCCGCGTGCTTGCTCTCACCCACCAACCGCTGTTGCGCAAATGCCACTCCCGCCGTCAACCCGGCTGGCCACCGTGCCCGCGCGGCCGAGCGCCGCCGTCGTGCGCGCGCTCGGCTCGGCCGAGCTGGTCGCTCGGCCACGCTGGCCACTGGGTCACCCCCGCCTATGCCAGATATGGCCCAAGAGCACCCCTTCGCATGGGTTTCGACCCACTGGGCTGCCTGGATGCGGCCCACGAGCATAAAAATTGGTTTTCTCACTTTATTCATTTCCAAAAAAATGTTAAAATTTGTAAAATGCATAGTTAAGTAATTAATACAAATTTTAAAGCAAGGTAAATTTTGTTGGCCTTGTCTAGACTTGTACTATTGAAGAAAAATGCTAAAGCACGTTGCATAATAGTATTTTATCAAGTATAAATTAAATAGGGGAAACCACTAATAAAATCATAAAGAATTCTTAGTGACCAGTAAATTGATGAAACTTGGTGATTAGTCATGTTTTAACTTGTTGAACCTTACTGGAAAATCACAAGTCATAATTCTCAGTATTTTAGACATAAATACTTATTTAACCTTTTGCACTGTTCTAATTATTTAAAATTAATGGCTCGTTGCATAAAAAGGAAATTTGGCATAAAATTCCCTCCTGTCATTACCCATTTACAGTAAATCACTCGTGCACTATTGACGAACAGAACCATGTCAAAATAATTAATTGCTCTTGCGTATTGATTAATTATTAACAATCAAGCAAGCAATGTATATAATTACAACATGGAATAAGAACCCCTCATGATATGTTCTATATATAGTAGATAATACACAAGTAAATAACTGTTAAACCAAGCTAAATTATGAATTGCTCACTTAAGCTTGATGATTTTCATCAAAATCCTCTAAAAAGGCTGGGTAGCGTTTGACGAGCGGTACCCCGCTCACTTCCACATGAAATAGTGTACATTAACGTATTTATTGAGGAAGTGCCATAATCTTCTCTCATAAGAATCATCTTTTGCATCATATAGATCATGCAGTGAATCACGTGGAGACGGGACCGGAGCAGGAGCCAAAAGGAGCCGGTGGTGTCGCAGCTGACCAGGAGTCGAACCCAGGCAAGCCCCGGTGCATCCACCCGTTTTAATTTTTATTCTATCACTAGTTAGGGATGTAGGCTTGACTGTGTATTAAGTGATAGGAGTTGGTTGAAATCCTAGCGTTGCAGTAGGTTCCTTCTTCCCGATATTTAGCCTCAGAACGGTAGTCGCTCTGCTTAATTTAGGACAACCATTCACTGAGTGGTATGGAGACCACTCGTAGATAGGAAATGTTATCACTGGGCAATGATGATGGATGAAGGAAGGTGTGGATGGGATCACAATGAAGACCGGACGGGCAATTAGGTGGAAAGGGAAGGACAGTTTGTCTTCAAGGAGGTAGCCCCATCCGAGTCACCTAAGGCTACGCCTCGTGTCCGGCCCATGGGATCAAGTTTAAACGTACTGTTTTCATGCTGGAGTTATGGGCCCAGTAAACCGACATAGCTACGACTACTGCCTCATTGGAAGATAGCCTTCTCCCTTTTTTGGTGGAACTAGGGCTGAGAGGAGAGAGCAATCCACCCACGGATGGCGGCACGGGGTGCATCACGTTGGGGGACCCTTCTCGAGGGAATCTGGACCCAGAAGACCATGCGGTACCGTAAGAGAAAGGTTGCTCCATGCGGCTTCCAGGAAGCGCGTATGGGTCGTGTAAGCAGGTTTCTCCTACAGGATATAAATCGATTCGAGTCGCTACCCCTCATAGTAACGAGTACCGCTTGATCGCTGCTCCGGAACAATGTCGGAAGCCATTAAGATGATGAATGGGTTTCATACTATTGTTTGAAATTATTAAGGTTGTTTTGCAACCTTGATTGTTAGAGCTTTAGTGCAAACTAAATTTATTGTTCCATATGACAACTTAACTTGATGCTAAAACTTGAAAATAAGGATCCACTCGTAGGCTGGCTTTCTGGCAAAGTAAACCCTATCCCTAGCCTTTGCATTGTCTAGGTGTCGGCTGTAGTTGGCCATTTTATCGGGTCAGTCTTGCTGAGTAAATTAGTTACTCAGGGCGTAGCTCTACGTGGTTTTCAGATGACCAGGGGGGAGACTGCCACTGCGGTGGGAGATTCCACTAGGAAGACCAGCGCCCTGACTGCTGGAACATCGAGTGGGAGCTGTGCACGAACGAAGACGAGTAGTAGTCCCTTGATTGCCGGTACGGTGTTTGGGCAAAACACCTATCATGGCCGGGTTGTTTCCTGTATGGCACCGTGAGGGGGCGATTGTATCTTATCTATTCTGTCGAACTATTTGAATCATTGTTGAACAAATTTTCTTCCGCATATTAATTTTGTTAAAACTCTGGTTTGTAATATAAATTCGGATTTATGTAAAAATTCTATACTCTACCTATGTTCTTGTTGCATTTATATTCTTCTGTCATGTGTTGTACTATTGGACGTCACAGCGCGTGTCGCCACCCGAGAAAGATCCTGGAACAGAGTCATCTCCATGGTAAGGCGGTTCTGTGACAGCGTGGTACCAGAGGTGTCTCGGGAATAGTGCAATATTCAAAGACATATTATCGAAAACCCCGTAAGGAACGTGTGAGGACGTGTCCAATAGGTTATTATTAGTTATGATCCAGGTGGCAAAGCTAACTGTTGGGGGTTGTTTGTTTAAATACTGCATCTACGGCATCGTCAACGCAGGTATGTGTCCCGCCCTGTGGACAGTAACATGGGAAGCTAGCACAAAGGTGTGAACGCGGGCTGATTGCAGAAAACATCAGTGTCCTAGCCTCGGACAATAATAAGGGATTATTTTTGGCTCATTTCTTTTCTATTTGATGTAATGTTTCTGCAATCAATCTTCTACAGGTACGCTAACCGCGAATCGAGTAAGAAAACGGGTAGCATATGACTAACTTGAGAGATCGTCTGCCACCTATGCGTATGGTGCTATTTGCGGTCAACTTTTATTTTTGTGAGGACGTATAGGCCGAAATCATGTGCATCATATAAAATAGTAAAGCATTAAGTCGTTGTAAAAATCGGAAATTTCAGCAAACATGTTGCTCACATAATAATCGACATCTTCTCACTCGAGAGTTAAAAGAAGGCAAATAAATACTCATTGAAATCATGAATGAACTCGCTGTACATCCGCAAGAAATTTTGACTAAAGATTACCAGACAATACCATTTTTGGCCGTCCGAGTCAGCACATCGAATTCGGGTTAATCTGAAATTCAGATTTTTAACCTATCATGTAAAATCCATAACTCGTTGCTCCGATCACCCCTAGGGCTGTATGAGCACTTCCTAGAAAGGTTACGAAAACTGCTACAACTTTTGTAGTTTAATATTTTGGGTTTGAGACCTGAAAGACAGAGCTAAGAGCAAATCTTTAGAGTAACCCGGGTCTGTCCAGAAAACCGGTTCGGGAATTCGACAGGTAGGGTAAAATTTTAATATCTCGAGTTCCAGGTATTGGATGGAGGCGTATAAATATGCGTTAGAAAGTTATTAAAATTCTCTAAAATGTGAGTAAATTGCTCCAGAAAGTTTTGGCCTAGGACTCCAGATTTCAGAACATTTCCGGAGTGAACCCCATGATGTTCGGAACAAATTTTCAGATTCTGACTTGCCACTTAGAAAATTCATAACTCCTGATTCCCTCATTGGATGGATATGAGTAAGTACTTGTTGGAAAGGTGTTGAAAAACTCTACCACTTTGGTATTAAATTGCTGTCCAAAATCTGTAAGTATGATTGCCTAAAGGTTCGATTTAGTGGCTGCCGTACCCTAGGACAGAACATACCATTTTAACGGATTGCGATGGTTAGATTCCATGTATCACTCACCGCACCATATAATTTTATTGTTGACTTGCACTCTCTGCGTTTGGAACAATACTCACTATTTGGGTTTGTGTTCCAGATGGACGAGCATGGATTTGAGGTGTTCCAGCACGACGGGTAGCGTTATACCACCGGTCTACACCACCGTGGCTTTCTCACCCTCCTGTGGGAGATGATACGCGCTTTGGGCTACGAGGAGCAGCCTTCATACCGTGGGCATGAGACCCGCTGCCATGGGGTGACGTTCACGGAGGTGCATATCAGCGTCTCTCCACACCCGCGCAACCCCGACTTGGCGGGGATGAAGAGCACAGTTACGACTGGGAGTCTCAGGGAGGGCCTGGAGAGAGTCGCCCACCGGGCTCTCACTCACTTCTGTGGGCGCAACATAGCAGCGCTCTCGGGGACTCCGTTCGAGATGATCCCCATTTGGCACCAGGCTGACCCGGTATGGCAGAGACGCGTGAGACGCGTCTCCCGTGATGACTACCCAGAGTACCACGCGGGATACCACCGTGTATCTGACTACTCCGAGTACCTCCTCAACTTGGATGAGGATTCTAGCAGCTGCAGCAAGATCTTACTAGCGGACGCTGAGCAGGTTTGGGTGCAGAGGAACGACCTGCAGGCACAAGTCAATGCAGAATAGAGAGAGATTCAACGGTTGATAGCTGCTCTTGAGGCGAGTGAGACTCGCGTGATGGAGGTCACTGGGCAGCGTGACACTCTCGCGCAGGAGGTGGACAGATGGGGCTTGATTATGCAGCAGCGTGCCAACCACAACGAGCACCTGCAGCAGCAGCTGGCGAGTGCCCAGCAGGAGATGGACCTTATGGCGGAGGACCTGGAGACCCTGGCTCACAAGAACCAGGACCTCCAGGCTCACTTGGACGCGATTGCTACGCCACCGGCAGCACCCGCAGAGGAGGACCCCAAGGAGGACGTGGGCGAGGAGTCCGACATGGACTACGAGCCACCCGCTCCGACAGGCGCAGACCGTCCAGGACCCTCTGGTACCGTCGGAGACAGGGCTTAGTAGTCGTAGTAGACATGACTAGGCCGTACAGGTAGGGCATGATAGATGGGTAGCTTTTGACGATCCACGCGTGGTTGTTGTATTTTAGGGATCACCCACGTGAATAGCTTTTGGAAACTCGATGCCCACATATTCTGAGTTTATGTAGTATGGAACTGTTGACTTGTATTAGGACCTGTGTTAACCTGGGAATTTCAGCTTTTATCAGAATTATATTTTCTACCAAATTGTTGCCCCGTGTTGCTGTGTTATTTGATCTGGTATCTTGTAATGATCATGTTGGATAAGAGACTAATTGGAATCCTTATTCTTACATTTCAGAATGGTGTGCACCCGCAATACCAACGAGCTTCATGGCGAACAGCCCGAAGGTTCCAGGGCTAGGGGGAATGACTCTCCGTAGGGGACTCCATCACCACCGCCACCACCCAACCCCATGCAAATGATGGCGCAGTTCTTCGCCACCATGATGAAAAGCCAGTAGCAGCAGGCGGAATTCATGCGGGAGCTGGCACAGCAGAACCTAGCAGGCCGGAATGCTAGGGGCAACAATGACGACGCACCGCAGAACAGCACCTACGCTGACTTCCTCGCCACCAGGCCACCTACATTCAGCTCAACCACTGAGCCCATGGAGACGGAGAATTTTCTTCGCATGCTCGAGTCCAAATTTGGGCTCCTTAACTGCACGCCAGTGCAGAAGACGTTGTTTGCAGCACAGCAGCTGCATGGCGTAGTTGGGGCATGGTGGGCTCACCATGTCACCTCTGTTGGTGCGGACCAACAGATCGCTTGGGACAACTTCAAGAATCCGTTCCGGGCTCACTATATCCCTGCGGGGCTCATCCGCAGGAAGGCACGTGAATTCGCCGCACTGAAGCAAGATAACCGCAGCGTCAAGGAGTACTGCGAGGAGTTCAACAGGTTGGCGTTGTACGCCCCAGAACAAGTTGACACCCTTGCCAAGCGCCAGGACCGTTTCTTGGAGGGGCTAAGTGCAAAGCTGCAAGACCGCCTCAACCTCAACATGGGTGGTATGTTCGCTGAATTTGTCAACAACGCTATCGTCACAGAAGATGGATATCGCAAAGTGATGGCAGAGCGGAAGAGGTCCGCATGTGCTATGGGGCCATCCAGTGGACCCCCGCAGAAGTTTCACATGGTGTACACCGACCCATCTGGGCAGAGGTACCGTTCTGCCCCCGTGACGACACCATTCACGCGTCCACCTCAGCCGACACAGCAGTGACCCTAGGCACCACGTCAGTAGCAGGGCCAAGGTGGGTACCACCCGCCACAGCAACAGACCGCCCAGACCGGACCTTTTCCCTGTTACAACTACGGTCGACATGGGCACTTCTCGAGGGAGTGCCCGCATCCCAAGAAAAGCATCGGCCCGAACCCGACAAGAAACAACAACAACACCTGCAACAATAGGGGACTAGGCCGCACTGGTCGCGTGAACAACACCACCCTAGAGGAAATTTCGGAGAACAGCCCCATCCTCGCTGGTATGTTCTCTGTTCGAGACCACCCCGCACTAGTTCTGTTGGATTCGGGAGCATCATATAGCTTTGTTAGTGGGTTCTGCGTTGATAAGTACTGGCTGCCTCGTACCCTTATGAAATCACGATACACCATTAGATCAGCCGGTGGGCAAACCCCTGCTCTCTATGAAATTGAGAAACTCCCAATAACCCTAGGGGCAAAAGTCTACCCTACCAAGTGCATGGTCCTGGAGGGGTGCAGCATTGACATCATTCTGGGCATGCCTTGGATGAGGCAACATAAGGCTATATTGGACATAGACGCCTACACCATACACCTAAACTCTCCCACCCATGATAGCATAAGCTTCCGGGTACTACCTCCCCAACGAGCCGCACCAAGCATTCACCACACCACCGCCAGGCAGATAAAGGATATTCCAGTGGTTAGGGAGTTTCAGGACGTATTCCCTGACGATCTCCCTGGACTCCCACCAGATCGGGATGTTGAGTTCAAGATTGAGCTTCAGCCAGGGACGACACATATATCTGAAAGGCCGTATAAAATGGCACCCAAGGAACTAGCTGAGTTAAAGGAGCAGCTGAAGGAGCTGCTGGATAAGGGATTCATCCGACCAAGTTCTTCACCTTGGGGTTGTCCGACACTGTTCGTGAAAAAGAAGGATGATACCTTGAGGCTATGTGTGGATTACCGACCCCTCAATGCCGTGACTATCAAGAACAAGTATCCACTGCTCCGCATTGATATTCTCTTTGATCAGTTATTAGGAACCAAGGTTTTCTCCAAGATCGATCTCTAGTCTGGATACCATCAAATTAAAATCCGTGCCGAAGATATTCCCAAGACGGTGTTCTCCACTCGATATAGGCTGTACGAGTATTTAGTGATGTCCTTTGGGTTGACAAATGCACCAGCACACTTCATGTATCTTATGAACTCAGTGTTCATGCCAGAGTTGGACAAGTTTGTAGTGGTGTTTATTGACGACATCCTAGTCTACTCTAAGTCAGAGGAAGAACATGCAGAGCACCTCTGTGTTGTATTGCAGAGGTTAAGGGAGCACCAGCTATATGCTAAGTTTAGCAAATGCGAATTTTGGTTGAAGCTAGTACCATTTCTAGGCCATATTATCTCAGAAGAAGGCATAGCGGTAGATCCTAGCAAAGTAAGAGATGTACTGAATTGGAAGACACTGAAGACCGTATTTCATATACGCAGTTTTCTAGGATTAGCTGGTTACTAACACCGTTTCATCCCCAACTTCTCCAAAATTGCAAGGCCATGACCGAGTTACTTAAGAAGGACAAGAAATTCATATGGGATGAAGGCTGCGAGAATGCTTTTCAAACCTTGAAGAAGCACCAGAGCACGGCCCCAGTATTAGCAGAGGAAACCGTTCGATGTCTATTGTGACGCTTCGGGTATTGGATTAGGATGCGTGCTCATGCAAGATGGGAGAGTCATTGCTTATGGATCGAGGCAATTGAGGAAGCACGAACAGAATTACCCCGCACACGATCTGGAGTTAGCAGCAGTGGTGTTAGTCTTAAAGATGTGGAGACATTACCTCCTTAGAAATTTAGTTCATATATACACTGACCACAAAAGCTTGAAGTACATTTTCACTCAAGATCACCTGAACATGAGACAATGCCGTTGGTTGGAATTGATTAAGGACTACGAGTTGGAAGTGCACTACCACCTAGGAAAGGCTAATGTCGTGGCTGACGCACTAAGGCGCAAGGCTCAATGCCACCACATCCTGGTCAGCCCGCAAGTCCAAGATGGTCATTATGTTCAAGTAACACCCCACGAAGCCCTCTATAACCTAGCATTAATTCCTACCTTACGGGAAGAAATAGTAGCGGCCCAGAAAAATGATGTTGGCACAGCACATCTCAGAAGAAGACTAAAAGAGGGCGACGCTAAGGTACAATGTTTTTGAGAAGATGCAGAAGGTATTTTATGGTTCAAGAATCGACTAGTGGTGCCTAAGAATATGGAACTCCGCAAGAAGACTCTGGACGAGGCTCATATTGCAAAGTACTCCATGCATCCGGGCAGCAACAAGATGTACCACGATTTGAGATCCAGGTATTTGTGGACTCGTATGAAGAGGGAAATAGCACGATATGTCACAGAGTATGATACCTGCCGCTGAGTCAAGGCCGATCATCTGAAAAAGGCGGGTCTCCTACAACCCTTGAGTGTTCCAGCTTGGAAATGGAAGGATATCAGCATGGATTTCATCGATGGCCTACCGCCGATGTCACGCAAATTTGACTCCATATGGGTCATTGTTGACAGGTTGACTAAGGTCGCACACTTCATCCCTGTATCGACACGGTTCAAGATGTAGAAATACGCGCAACTATACATTGAGCGAATCATGTGTTTGCACGGAGTGCCCCAGACAATCGTATCCGACAGAGGCTCCCAATTTGTGGGACGCTTTTAGGAGAAGCTACACGAGTCACTGGGCACAAGGTTGATTAGAGGATCCGCATACCACCCCCAAACATACGGTCAGACGAAAAGAGTTAACCAAATATTAGAAGACATGTTGAGGGCATATGTGTTGAATCATAACAAAAAGTGGGATGAATGGCTACCCTTGGCAGAATTTGCATACAACAAGAGTTATCAAGAAAGCATCAAGATGGCACCGTTCGAGGCTCTCTATGGTCGCCGTTGTCGCACGCCATTGAGTTGGTCAGAATCAGGGGAGAGAGTCATATTCGGTCCGGAAATAGTGCAGCAAGCTGAGGAGAAAGTACTTGAGATCCAATCAAAATTACGAGCAGCAAAATTCAGGCAGAAAACTTATGCGGATAAAAGACGCCGCCCGTTGGAATTCAGAGCCGGCGATCTGGTCTACCTTCGAGTGTCACCAACCAAAGGTGTACAAATATTTGGGATTCGCTGAAAGTTAGCACCTCGCTATATCGGCCCCTACCCAATCATTAAGCCTACAAACTCCAACTGCCAGTGAAACTCGCTAGAGTGCACGACATGTTCCACGTGTCCCAACTAAAGAAATGTCTGAAGACACCAGTAGACATTCCCCTGGAGACCACTGGGCAACTACAACCCGATCTGACGTATTCAGAACGTTCGGTGAGGGTGCTAGAGGAGAAGGAACAAGTTACGCGTAAGAAGATGCTCAAGTTCTACAAGGTCCAATAGAGCAACCACACCGTGAGGGAGGCTACCTGGGAAACTAAAGAGTTCCTGCAAAGCCACTACCCCGAGTTCCTACGCCACCACCTAGGTAAACCGTTACGACTTTCTTAATCTCGGACGAGATTTCTTTCAGGAGGGAGGGCTGTGACATCTTCAAGTGAACAAGAACCCTGGACAAAAATTTGAACTCAAAATATGATCAAATTTGGAAGCCATTTAAGCTAGATTGAATGCCCATTTAACTATAATTCAAATATTTGCAACATAACATAGTGCCACCAAAAATATATGTGGTAGGTCCTAGTGGAATAGAATTTTAGTAAATTTCCCATAATTTTTCCTCATCCTTTAATGCCCCAAATAAATGGTCAAATGCCCAAAAACCACCTCTCTTTATAAAACTTCTATTCAAATTTTATTACGAACTAATGGCAGTTAGTATTTTTGTAAAATCACTCACATTATGGGGAGTTTGCACATATTTTTTGTTTTATTTGATCAGCATTGGATTAATCTCCACGGAAACAGTAAGTACTAATGGTTAGCAAGGTTAGGAAAATAAAGAAAAATTGAATTCCCCGTGGGGCCCACCCATCAGCGACGCTAAACTAACACAACCCCGGCGCCGCCCCTCTCCCGCCTGCCCGTACGCCATGTGGGCGCCGGCGGCTAGGCAACCGGCTCGCCCACGGATCGACGCCCCCACCCCCGTTCTGACATCCTCTCTGTCGCCCCGCAGTCCGAACAACCCCTCTGCCCATTCTCTCTCTCTCGCGCGCGCCTTGCACCCTCTGCTCTCTCTTCCGCCGAGGCGCTCGCCATCGCCGCCGCGCGAGCCCCGACACCCGACCGCTGCACCGCCTCCCTGTCCCAGCCGTGAGCACCGCGAACTTCGTTCCAGCGTCCTGGTGCTCCCCGTGGAGCTGCTGTCCTCCTTCCACTCCGTGTCGCCGGCAATCGACTTCTCCTTCCCCGCCTCCGACCGCCGCTCCGTCGCATCGTCCAAACCCGCTGGTGAGCCTCGACCTGATTCCTTTAGCATGCAGGGTGTTCTTGGCTCCACGTACCTCCCCGGCCTCACTCGGCTCGCCCAAACGCAGGTCCACCGCCGGAACGCCACCGCCGACCGCCGTCGCTCCGCCTCGCCGTCGCCGCACTAGCCCCGGTGAGCCGCCTTGCTCCCTCTCGCGCGCCGCGTGCTTGCTCTCACCCACCAACCATTGTCGCGCAAATGCCACTCCCGCGGTCAATCCGCCTGGCCGCCGTGCCCGCGCCACCACGCTGGTCGCTAGGCCACGCTGGTTACGGGGCCGTGCCCGCCTGGGCCAGATCTGGCCCAAGAGCGCCCCTCCGCGTGGGTTTCGGCCTACTGGGCTGCCTGGATGCGGCCCACGAGCATAAAAATTGGTTCCAGAAAAATGTTAAAATTTGTAAAATGCATAGTAAAGTAACTAATACGAATTTTGAAGCAAGGTAAATTTTGTTGGCCTTGTATGGACTATAACTATTGAAGAAAAATGTTAAAACACGTTGCATAATAGTATATCAAGTATAAATTATATAGGGGAAACCATTAATAAAATCATAAAGAATTCTTAGGGATCAGTAAATTGATAAAACTTGGTGATTAGTCATGTTTTAACTTGTTGAACCTTACTGAAAAATCACAAGTCATAATTCTCTGTATTTTAGACATAAATAATTATTTAACCTTTTGTACTGTTCTAATTATTTAAAATTAATGGCTCGTTGCATGTAAAGGAAATTTGGCATATAATTCCCTCCTGTCATTACCCATTTACGGTAAATCACTCGTGCACTATTGACAAACAGAACCATGTCAAAATATTTAATTGCTCTTACCCATTGATTAATTATTAAAAATGAAGCAAGCAATGTATATAATTACAACTTGGCATAAGAACTCCTCATGATATGTTCTATCTACAGTAGATAATACACAAGTAAATAACTGTTAAACCAAGCTAAATTATGAATTGCTCACTTAAGCTAGATGATTTTCATCAAAAGACTCTAAAAGGGCTGGGTAGCATTTGACGAGCGGTACCCTGCTCACTTCCACATGAAATAGTATATATTAACATATTTATTGAGGAAGTGCCATAAATCTTCTCTCATAAGCATAACCTTTTGCATCATATAGATCACGCAGTGAACCAGGTGGAGACGGGACCGGAGCAGGAGCCAGAAGGAGCCGGTGGTGTCGCAGCTGACCAGGAGCAGAACCCAGGCAAGCCCCAGTGCATCCCACCCGTTTTAATTTTTACTCTATCACTAGTTAGGGATGTAAGCTTGACTGTGCATTAAGTGATACTAGTTGGTTGAAACCCTAGTGTTGCAGTAGCTTCCTTCTTCCCAATATTTAGGCTCAGGAAGGTAGTCGCTCTGCTTAGTTTAGGACGACCATTCACGGAGTGGTATGGAGACCACTCATAGACAGGAAATGTTATCACTGGGGAACGATGCCGGATGAAGGAAGGTGTGGATGGGATCACACTAAAGACCGGGCGGGCAATTAGGTGGAAAGGGAAGGACAGTTTGTCTTCAAGGAGGTAGCCCTGTTCGAGTCACCTAAGACTACGCCTCGTGTCCGGCCCATAGGATCAAGTTTGAACGTACTGTTTGCATGCTGGAGTTATGGGCCTAGTAAACCGATGTAGCTATGACTACTGCCTGGTCAGAAGATAGCCTTCTCCCTTCTTTGGTGGAACTGGGGCTGAGAGGAGGGAGCAATCCACCCACGGATGGCGGCACGGGGCGCATCGTGTTGCGGGACCCTTCTCGGAGGAGTCTGAACCCGATAGACCCTGCGGTACCGTAAGAGAAAGGTTGCTCCATGCGGCTTCCAGGAAGCGCGTATGGGTCGTGCAAGCAGGTTTCTCTTGCAAGATGTAAATCGATTCGAGTCGCTGCCCCTCATAGTAACGAGTACCACTTGATCGCTGCTCCGGAACAGTGTCGGAAGACATTAAGATGATAAATAGGTTTGATACTGCTGTTTGAAATTATTAAGATTATTTTGCAACCTTGATTGTTAGAACTTTAGTGCAAACTAAATTTATTGTTCCGCATGACAACTTAACTTGATGCTAAAACTTGAAAATAAGGATCCACTCGTAGGCTGGCTTTCTAGCAAAGTAAACCCTATCCCTAGCCTTTGCATTGTCTAGGTGTCGGCTGTAGTTGGCCATTTTGTCGGGTCAGTCTTCCCGAGTAAATTAGTTACTCAGGGCGTAGCTCTATGTGGTTTTCAGTTGACCTGGAGGGGGAGACCGCCAGTGCGGTGGGAGATTCTACTGGGAAGGCTAGCGCCCTGACTGCTGGAACATCGAGTGGGAGCTGTGCACGAACGAAGACGAGGAGTAGTCCCTTGATTGCCGGTATGGTGTTTGGGCAAAACACCTATCATGGCCGGGTTGTTCCCTGTATGTCGCCGTGAGAGGGCGATTGTATCTTATCTATTTCGTCAAACTATTTGAATCACTGTTGAACAAATTCGCTTCCGTATTTTCATTTTGTTAAAATTCTGGTTTATAATATAAATTCTAATTTATATAAAAATTATGTACTCTACCTATGTTCTTATTGCATTTATATTCTTCTGTCATGTGTTGTACTATTGGGCGTCACAGCGCGTGTCGTCACCCGAGAAAGATCCTGGAATGGAGCCGTCTCCGTGGTAAGCCGGTTCTGTGACAGTTTTCTAACCCCGTTAAAAATATTTACAGTCGGGTCAAACAAACCTGTAGAGACAAGTTTGAAAACCGTCACTATCTTTAGCGATGGCTGCCTATAAGCCCGTCACTATAGCTTTCCTATAGAGACGTGGTTACTAACAATTCCCCATCCCTAAAGATAAATATTAAAAACAAAAAAAAAATGCACCAAAAATGTCACTTTTTCTCCGTTTCATCCAAAGAAATAATATTACAATGTTGATAGACATCGATTCACCACCATGATTACAAAATTCATATAAACCCAATGCAACTATACAGGAAACCATATACAACATAGCTAAAAATTGAACCTGCTAACAAACAGAGCCACCACGATCATGCTATTTCATAATATCACTAAAGAACTAGCTTAACAGGGTAAAGTTCCAACTAGAACAATACCTGTGATCAGCAGAACAGCAGAAGTGAATACCATGATGTTTCTTTAAAATAACGAAGTAAAAGATACGAATCTTCAAAGGCAAATCCATGTCCTTTATTATTATAACACAAGTTTTAATATCTCAGGATTAAGGAAAGACTAGCCTAGAACTCAATTGAATTGTGTCATGAAATGTTTCATTTAGGAAATCAACTGAAAAATGAACCTCAGGAACTTCCATGATTTCCAAAGGATTATGGCTATCCAGTATTCCATTCTACTAGTAAGTCTAAATACTACATAGCCTGTACAACATTGCTGTTATAACTTGCAATAATCCTTCCACTATGGGAAAGCTGTGGTTTGCCGTGTGCCCAATGCACATGGCAAATTCTGAAAAACCCACGGCAAAGATTTTGCCCGTGGGTTGCACACAGCAAAGCGCGCACGGCAAAAAATCCGTCGGCAAAGCCGACTTTGCCGTGTCCCTTCTATCGGGCACACGGGAAAGGCTTTGCCGTGTGTCAAAATACGCTCGGCAAAATATAAATCTAGAAAAAAACCTCAAAAACCAGCAAAGAAAATTTTTAGGCGCCCAACAACCCAGCCCGCTATGCAGCAAAGTGCGCCCGCCAAGATTCGAACCCGCGACCTCACCTTCACGCATGGAGCCCCCTACCACTGCACCACACATTGATTTGTGACTACACCCCATGTTTGCTCTTTTCATATTTTACCTCTTTGCCATGTGCTTTATATCGGGCACACGGTAAAGACCATCTTTGTCGTGTGCCTTATATATGGCACACGGTAAAAACCGTCTTTGCCGTGTGCCTACCTTTTTATATATTTTCTAATATGTTTTTTGTTGACTAAATTATTTCGAATAAAAAAGTGTTGAACTAGAAAGTTGTATAACTTATTAAGATCTACAACTTTTGTTTTGGTTATTTGTTCATTTGACAAAGTGGTAATAACATTATTCACGAATCTTATATGTCTCACCGAATGTTTCATGAAACTATATGAGACTATTAGATTTTATGAACAATGTTTTGGATTGTATTGAGTAATGAACAAATGATCAAAATAAAAGTTGTAAGTCTTCAAAAGTTATACAACTTTGTAGTTCAAAATTTTTTGATTTGAATTAATTTACGGTTTTAAATATAATTAGAATTTATATTTTACCGAGTGTTAGGGAAAAAACACTCGGCCAAGGGGGTGTTTGCCATGTGTAAAAAAAAACACACGGCAAACACCATCTTTGCCGTGTGCCAATCTTTTTTTACACATAGCAAAGATTTTGCCGTGCGTTTTAATTTAGCACACGGCAAACACCATCTTTGCCGTGTGCCCGAAACAAAACACACGGCAAAGTTTCAGGCACACAGCAAAGATTGATTTTCCCGTAGTGTTCCTCCTTTTCTCGAAAACAGGGATGTCTATATTTCAATCATTTCAAATACATGCATTCATGTCAGCGTTTGTCAACACTAAATACTTATCATCACTAAAGAGGAAACACCAGTTCTACCAAGTGCAAAATTCATCTTGCCGCTAAGCATTCATTACAGCGATCAGCTACCAATGCGTGATGCTACAAACACTACAAGAAAAAGGCCTTGTAGATATGATTGTGTAGTTACGTTTTTATAAGTGTTACTATATCAAAACCTAAATACGTTTTTTGACATGTTTCTAAGAACGTGTTAGCAAAACATGATATTAGATATGTTTCAATGTTGGTAAAAAGATAAACGTGTTTTTGACATGTTTTTTAGACCGCCTCAAATTGACACGATAGTAGACACGTTTTGAATTATCAATAGCCATCATAGAAATGCTTTTTTGATGTGTTTTCGAAAACGTCTCAAAATGACATGGTATTAAACACGCTTTGGACCATCACTAGTCTCCTCAAATACGATTATTGACATGGTTTGAGAATATCTCAATGTGATATGATATTTGGACACGTTTTGACCATATCTAGCCTCAGCTAAACACGCTTGTTGACATGTTATTCAGAACATATAAAAATGAAACGGTATGAGATATGCTTTGGTCATATATACTCTCATCTAAAGATATTCTTGACATGCTGTTAAGAGCCCTTGAGACGTCAAAACATCTGGAAAACATAAGTTGAAAAGAAAAAATATCCAAATTACAATCAGAATTACTTACTAGATGAGATGGTTAAGTGTGCTTCCAAGAAACAATAAGGTCATGGGTTCAAGCGTGGAAATAGTTCGATTTAGCTTTTAGGGTTGTTTTCACCTTGTTCCGTTTAGAAAGAAGAGCAAAGACCAATCTCCTTCTAGAATCAAACAATAGCTTTGAAAGGCTAGGCATGCTATTAGCTTTCCTTCTGGATAAGGGTGTAGTTAAACTTATAAATGATAATTATGAGGATCACCTCAGTGGTTTTTAATGCCACTAATCCCTATTTTTCATAAACAGAAGTAGGAAGTAAATTAACACTAGCTCCTACGAATAATGGGTTCAGCTTCATCCAGTTGTAAATCTTGGTAGATCTCGGGGATACAGTCCTGCTACTTGCATGAGTAAATCACTCATTTAGGACATGTGCTATTTTTTTGAAATATTATACAAATCGTGTCTATGTTAGTAGATACGAAATAAAAATGGATCAACCAAAGCCATGTTTAACTTTATTAACACATCACAAAAATGTGTCTAGAATAGCTGACATGTCATGAAATGTAGCTATAAAAGCATATGTAGATGTGCAAACACGTTTATATCGTCTCAATAAAACATCTTATATGTTCTAGATATATTTTTAAAATCCATATCTACAAGCACATGACATGGTCTGTACGGAGACGCCTCCAATATGTTTTCCAAAAACATCTCTATTTTTTCATAGAGATAAAAAAAACCACATCTAACATTTAAATAAAGCGTCTCTACAAGGGTATTTTTCTAGTAGTGAAACTCCATTCATAAAACTGTGTTGCCAACAACCTCTAACCGCTTTGCTAAACTTAATAACATACCCACATTCTATAGACAATAATAATCAACCAAGCCAAAACAAGACGGCCATTCATGAATGATCTGCTGCATTGGCTACCAAATCACAATACAACAATGCCAAGCTAAACTATGTTCACTAATAGAGGAGAGCAGAGGCAATTGAAGCATACAGGTCGGGCTTCTCGGAGGTCTTCTCGGTGAAGGTGCCTCGAAAGGGGAAGACGGACTCCCCGATCCTCTCAATGACGTCAGAGGTGTCAACGTCGAAGTAGGGCTTGTAGGCCGCGATAGAGACAACCAGAACCACCCGCTCTGCCCGGCGTCATCAGCCCCCACAATGCCGCTTCCTCCTCCTCCAACCTTGGATGAGAAGGTGACTACACAACAAAAGAGCGAGCATGACCAGGTCAGCTAGCCATGAGATCTGACCGTCATTTGCTCGGCCAGATCTTTCAAGGAGTCATGCTGCCAGTGCGGAGCTCAGCCAAGCAGGTCTTGGTCGCGGAGCTGCCATGAGGGGTGGAAGCCGAGGCCATCGGATCCGGCGAGCCCGAGGCCACCGCCACTGGATCCGTTGTGGAGGGAGGTCACCACCACCAGATCCAGCGTGGAGCAAGGCAGAGGAGGACTGCAGCACCGCCGTCGGATCCAGCTTGGAGGGAGGCGGAGGAGGAGGGTGCCTCATGCGTGATGGCAAGGCAGAGGAGGAGGGCGGTGCCGCTGCCGGATCCGGCTTGGAGAGAGGCGAAGGAGGAGGGCGCCGTATGCGTGAGGGCGAGGTGGAGTGTAAGGGCGAGGCGGAGGAGGAGGGCGCCATGTGCATGGAGCAAGATGGAGGAGGAGGGCGAAGTGTAGGTAGGGTAGAGTGGGGAGTGAAAGGGAGAAGAGAGTGGCAGCGGGAGGTTGGGGAAGTGAGGAACGGAGGTGGCTAGGGTTTTCCGCCGAGAGAGGAACGAGGACGGGGAAGATAATGCAGAAAAAAAACAAAAAAGGAAAAATAGGGCGACTGGGATTCGAACCTGGAGTTTGAAGAAATAAAGAAAAGACTCTATCAGTGTGCCACTGAGCGTGTTTGAATTGTCCCCGTCTCTATAGCATAATGTATTAGGGACGGGGAATTAAAACCTGTCTCTATCCTAAAACCCCGTCTTTATTGCTTGGATCAATAGTGACGGGACTAAAATCCCCGTCTCGACTATAAAACTCCGCCTCTATTGCTTGGGTCAATAGTGACGGGGATTAAAAACACCATCTCTATCATAAAAATCCGTCCCTATTGCTTGCACCATTAGTGACGGTTTTTTGTGAAACGTCTATATTCCTTTTGTTACAGACGGGATTATAGAAAACCTCACTGCTACTTGCCCTATACGAAATAGCAGTGATGCGGTTCTAGAAAGACGTCACTAAAAGTGATTTAGAGACATGATATTTTTATCTGTCACTTATCTCATGTCTCTAAATTCCTGTTTTGCGGTAGTGTGCTAGACTGAACTGAAAGTGTGAAGAGGATGTTCAGGCATTGTCCTGTCTTTGTCACAAGACAATCTGGGGTGACGAGCAAGATGACAAGCTGTCGGAGCCTCCTTGGTTGCGGGGCTACCTTTGCAACTGTCGACAAGTCAGCTCACAGCCGCAGTTGGCTCTCTTGTCCACCGCAGTTAGTCCCTGTTCCCCACAAGAAGTAGGCGGCTAGACAGATCACCGTCGTTGAGCCTCCGATACTCCTGCAACTATTATTGTCCGGACCAACGTCGGCAACTCTTCTATACATGAGCAGAGAGGAAGATGCCATGTGGAATCCAATGCCGTGGTGCAGTTGACATCACTTTCCTGGTATGATTTCTGGTAGACCCTCACCCTGCATCAGGTCAGCTTGTTATTTCCCCGATGCCTCCAAAACCTATTCAGAGATTGGAACTTGAGAAAGAAGGAACAGAGAAGCACTAACATATGTAGGAGGCTGAATTTTTTGTGCTACTTTTGCACGTCCGGTAGCACCCTTTGATGTACCTGTCAACCTTCAAACACTTATATATAGCCATTCATTTGGGAAGGAGATGAACTAGTGGCTCCTGGTGACTCAAGACTTCATTCTTTCACATGAGTGTTAGCACGTGCAAGCTGCAGATGCCACTGCACATGATTTTATTTATACGTGCAAGCTGCAGACCCAAATGCATTTAAAGAGGTAAAGAGACAGATCCAACTGCATATGATCTTATACGTGCAAGCTGCACATGCAAATGCGTTTAAAGAGGTAAATAGATAGATCAGCAATAATACATTACCCGCGTTGGCATCTATGGCGAATTACTTTAAAAATATAGGAACTAAAATACATGCATAAATAAAAGCTAAGAATAAACAGCTCTCAGGTGAAATTGATACTGGTTTTAACATGTTACAGTACCAAAATTACTCTAGAAATGAAATGCACTGTTTAGTGAGAGTACCATTTGATGAAGAACTACTACGTGCAGGACACATGCTGTATGTTGGTACAATACATTTTGATACAACACATCTTGCATCCCAACTTTACTCACTGCTATAAAAAGTGATTTGTAGTGGCAATACCCAAAATTCTTTCACTGGCATATTAAGGCAAGGAGGAAAATACATGTCCCTACGAACAGTAAAGGATGTACCCCATGTAATATCCTCTATAGGAGATAGATCCGCAGTGGCAAGCTCTTAAGAGGTCACCATTGCAAATACGCCTATTTGTAGCAGTGGTCCTCCTAATTGCCGACCACTGAAGTTCACACAGGCTATATAAGGCCCCCATTGGGGCTATTCTGTTTGAACAGGGCGGCTAGAACAGAGCAGCCCCTATGGCTGCCATATGTAAAACAGCCAAAAGCAGGTGGAGGTTTTGAATCTATTTTGTGTGAAGAGATACCGCAAGCTAAGTTAAAGCTTAGTACTCTCTTATTCCTTAATGTTGTTTTGGGCTTAATTTTGGAAATTGAATCACCTTGGATTACGGTTAAATTAGATTCTGAGTTATTGTTGGCATTAAAGTAATGAACTCATCACCATTTATGGTGCTTCGTAAGTACCTACCCTTCCCTAAATTTCTTTTTCCTAAATAATGCAAATTCATAAATCTATATGTACTTTGTGTTGGAGGAGGGGTTGGGGGACAGAGATTTAGGTGTCATTCTTTCCTTATGGTTTCTAATTCTTTTTCGTAGAAGTATGGGTTTTTAGAGAAAGGTAATAATCCGAACGTACATACCCTATAAATTGTTACAAAACATCAGCCTTCTTCCGTAGACATTGAGATCAGAGAGGGGAAATAACACTACTACAAAAATAGTCATAAATAGCACCATATCAGCAGCGATTGCTCTAGAACCGCTGCTAAAAGATTATTAGTAGCGGTTCAAAAACTTTGGTCCAGACCAATAATTGCTGCCTCAACGAACCGCTGCTGATAACGCATATCAGGAGCGGTTCATTTAAATTTATCGCTGCTGAAAAGTTTTAAAATTATCAGCAGCAGTTCACTTAAATAAACCGTTGCTGATAATAATATCAGCAGCAGTTCGGAACATGCGAGCCCTGAGCAATAATTGCTGCAATGAACCGCAGTTGATAATCTATTATCAGCAGCGGTTTATTCAAGTGAACCGCTCCTAATAATTTTGAAACTTATGAGCAGCGATTCATTTAAATGAACCGTTGTTGATACATTATCAGCAGCGGTTCTCTGTCTGAATTGCTGCTGATCAATAGCCTACGTATATAACTCCCATCCTCTTCGTTTCTGCGCACCTGAGCACTATTTCTTCCACCATTTTTACAAGTGTTCTTCCCCTTAAACCCGACGCCTCCTCCCCTACCGACGTCGCTTGTGCCTCCCCTGCCCGACATGCCTCGACACCGCCTCTGCCTCCCCTGTCGATCTGCTCATAAAGAAGCTTCCCTTCCAGAGGCTTGTCAGGGAGATTGCCCCGGATTCCAAGGTGAGATTTGCTATTTTGCTCTCATACCACATTGATATTATTGTGGTTTGGTTATTTATTGATGGAAGTTACTACTATGTGTTTTCCCCTTGATATAAGGGAGATTGCTCAGGATTTCAAGGCTGCAACAACCACAGACAGTTGTGTGTTTTCCCCTTGTATTCGTTGTCCATGTCATGTCCATGAAATGCACATGTCCATTATTTTTGGCCTTGCTAGCATCTGTTATTCACCATATTCTGTAAATTATAATGTAAATTGTTGGAATAGTATTGTGGACTTGTATGATTATGTGACATGCTTATTTGTAGATTTGTATGACATATATATGTGTGTGAACTTGTTTGTTGAGATTACATGTTGATTTATGTATTGACACTATTTTTTTGTTGAGACCAAAAATAGCTAGGAGAATTAAATTTTTTTCCTGAAAATCCATATCAGCAGCGGTTTAGAATAGTGAACCGCTGCTGATGTGCAGAGTATCAACAACGGTTCATTATTTTGATTTGCTGCTGATATGTAGAGTATCAGCAGTGGTTCAGAACTCTAAACTGCTGTTGATACATTATCAGCTGCGGTTCTCTGTCTGAACCACTGCTGATAAATATCCTATATATATAACTCCCATCCTCTTGGTTTCTGCGCACCCCAGCACCATTTCTTCCACCATTTTTACAAGTGTTCTTCCCCTTAAACCCGTCACCGCCTCCCCTACTGACGTCGCTTCTACCTCCCCTACCCGACGTACCTCGACACCGCCTCTGCCTCCCCTGTCGATCTGCTCATAAAGAGGCTTCCCTTCCAGAGGCTTGTCAGGGAGATTGCCCTGGATTTCAAGTTGAGATTTGCTATTTTGCTCTCATACAACACTGATATTATTGTGGTTTGGTTATTTATTAATGGAAGGTACTACTGTGTGTTTTCCCATTGATATCAGAAAGATTGCTCAGGATTTCAAGGCTGCAACAACCACCGACACTTGTGTGTTTTCCCCTTGTATTCGTTGTCTACGTCATGTCCATGAAATGCACATGTCCATTATTTTCGGCCTTGCTAGCATATGTTATTCACCATATTCTGTAAATTACAATGTAAATTGTTGGACTAGTATTGTGGACTTGTATGATTATGTGACATGCTTATTTGTGGATTTGTATGACATATATATGTGTGTGAACTTGTTTGTTGAGATTACATGTTGATTTATGTATTGAGACTATTATTTTTGTTGAGACCAAAAATAGCTAGGAGAATTAAAAAAAATTTCCTGAAAATCCAAATTAACAGCGGTTTAGAATAGTGAACCGTTGCTGATGTGCAGCGTATCAACAACGGTTCACTATTTTGATCCGCTGCTGATATGTAGAGTATCAGCAGCTGTTCAGAATTCTGAACTGCTGCTGATAGGTGGACATCAGTAGCAGTTCTGGAACCGCTGCTGATAAGCCGACTATCAGCAACGCCTTATAAGCAGCGCTTCCAGAACCGCTGCTGACGAGGGGTTTGGAACCGCTGCTGATGGGATTTTTTTGTAGTAGTGTAAGTAAAGAAGAATCCATCTATGCCAATCTATTATTATGCTTCCATCCATCATTGACCTGTTCTAAAGTGATGGCTTCTAATGATGAGCTTGCCTTCCGTAACACGTCCTTGATTTCTTTATCATGGTGTAACAATAGTAGACATTGATTTTTCATCTAAATTATCAAGCTAATGCCCAAACATCTGAGCCACAAATATTGGCTGCGTTAAACCAGTAGCTAAATAGACAATCATCAAAATCTCCCTAGCATGGTGGCGTTGAAAGAAGAGGTGCTTAATCGTCTCATTAGAAAATATGTGTGACATTGCCGTGCTTCTTGGTTTAGTTGCATGTTGGACAACCTGCGTTTCATCCCCTATTATGGTCTCAAAACGACATCAAATGGTATAAAACATGAATTGATATCTCAGTGTGCTCTTGTGCCCTGAGAATATGTGATACTCAAACACATCTTATGTTCTCTGTATTTTCATGCTTCCTAGCTTTCCATGTTGAAACATAAGTGAAAACAATAGTAGTTCATGTTTACCGAAGATAAAATCAAATAGCTGCTCTGAATAATCAAGCATCATGTGAAGACATATTGAAGAGCCACTTAACCTACATTCTCTTGCAAGCACTTGAGTTATTTCTCAGCTAGATTTAAGTAGTGCATGATAATATAAAACAGAACAGTTTGCTGCATCCACATAGATCAATTAATCACGAGTCAAATTATATTTTCATGTCCCTTCTTTCTATAAAAACTCCATTTACAGAATTGAAACAAAATAATGTATAAGGAAACACATCATTATCAACACCAGCATGCCATACAATGCATGACAGTTTACATCAAACTCTGCCAACTTCAGACTGTCACAATTGAGAGTTTCCCTTGCCTCTAGTTTTCCTCCGTTCCACGACAATATCGCAAGGCAAACAAACTCTATAAATCCATGAGGTTTACTAGTATAAGTTGAACTAACAAACTCTAGAAAATATGTGCGGCATTGCCGCACATGTACTGCTCTAACTTAGATCACTCTGTTTGTTTGCTATTATTTGCAAGAGAAAAAATAGTTTAGCATCCATTTCATAAATGAAGATTCAAAAGGAATACTACATTGTTAGCATAACCACATTAATCAATGTTTGCAATGTACCTTAATATGATATGGATGATTACACTACTATTAACAACAAAAATCTTGCACCAATTGCAATGGTGAAGCTGCAAGTTCATTAAGTGACCAATATAATATCGTCATATAGTAAGTGATATTAGCAATGTGCACAACAAATAAAAAGACAACGTACATTTTTTTTTACATGTTAAGATATCAGAGGCTTTCTTGCCAACAAAGGAAGCGTGTTACAATTACCAAATGAAGCACTTAAATAAGTTTAGTATTGGTACATGATTAAGAAAAAACTTATGTTACAAAGTCACCTAAAAAGATTTTTTTTTAGAAATACCAAAGTTTATATTTGAATATTATATAAATCCTAAGAATAATTATGCACCACAGAAAATTATTGTGATGGCAAGCTGCAAAGACCCAGGTCGTGGAAGGCGCTCTCGTGGCAGATAGAGGTTGAGCCATAGATGTGTGCTTAAGTGACTTCGACCCTTTTTTTCTTCATGAAACCATAAAAAGGAAATAAAGTATGCAATGACCAGCTGCTTCTACCAATATTTCCCCAAAGGGCTAAGATAAAAGGATCAACATGAACGGAGATAAAAGCAATGCTTGCAATGATATCCCTATTTTCACACTGCAATAAGTTCATCACTGCGCAGTGGTTGGTCGTTTGATTGACCACCTGAACCAGTAACTCGAAGCACAGCAGAATGATAATAAATATTGAGCAACCATGAATCTTTACAGCAGTGAACGCATCAGTTAAAAAGAAGGTAAAAGTGTCTGGTAAAATTTGATACCTGCAGCTTCTTCCATTAACCAATCTTGTGCATACACTAGTCCCTAAATTGTTGAAGGGTCCACGGTACTGAGATACTCATTTAGTCTGCGGGCTTCACTGTCCAAAGGGATAGTACATACAGGGATTGCTAAAATGTAACGGGCCATTTGAAAACCATCAGATGTTGTTCGAGGGGGATCAGATCGGAGTGCAGGAGGCATGTAAGGACTGAAGGCGTACCGAGAGGGGGGGGGGATTGGGTGTGAATCGGTAGCCGACCACAAATTCAAATACTTTAGTTTCACACCACTAGAACCTAACAATCGTTGCAATCTAAGCAATTCTATTAGGCCAAGACCCTACACATGCTAGTGTTCATGATGAGTACACAATGCGAAAGCTAAACACAATAGCCTATGCAAGCCACAAGTCACCCTATCAACTATAGCACACAAATACGAAATAGTGAAGAGGGGTCAAGGAATGCTCATGACTTTTTCTCGAGGTCTCGGAAGGATGGCGCCTTCCCCTACTCCTCGTTGGACCACTCCCGCCAGAGTTCCGGTCCCTCCCGCCACCAATGTGGAGTTCTCACCCACGAGACCGCAATCACTCCCGGAGTGAAGACACGGTGCGCGTCACCGCTGCCACCAAGGCACAAACTCGCCTCCCTCGAGAACTTGCTCGACTCCCCGAGCCGACACGGGCGCTCACTAGCGATGCCCCTTTCACTGGCGGGCTCAAACCGTGTATAAACGTGTGATGGCCTTCACAACTAATCATCATAGGCTCGATCACTGACACCTAACCGGTCTAGATCTCACCATAGACCAAGAGTAATAGCCTAGATCACACCCTCAAGGACACCCTAGCCTTAGATGTGTAACATGCTCAAGTTACTCTCCACTAGCAATCTCAAGATATGCAATATCTCCTCCTAGTGCTCTTCTCTTTTCTTCTTGGACCTTACCAAATGCTCTCAGGTATTCCACTGGCAAAGAGAGGTCTCCAAGACCCCAGCAACAAAGTTATGTAGGCTTCCAACCTCCACCTAGCCGTTGCTCCACGAAATCAACTTTCTAGGCCTACTTACCGTACTGTCCGGTCACTGCCTGACTAGACTATCCGGTCATTGCAGACTTCAACTCCAAAGGCTCTGCCCCCTCTGCTGACTTCCACTGACCAGACCGTCTGGTCTGTTGACCAGATCGTCCGGTCCGTTTCTCTCTCCAGTCCAGAAACATTTCCAACACTGGTTCCTCACTGCCCAAGTCCCAGACCTACTGACTGGACCGTCTGGTCTCTACGTCTTCTAGACTTTGCAGTTTCCTTGCTGCTCGCTATAGGCTCCGGACAAAACCTCTTAGTGACCGTACAGTCCGGTCACCACTAACCCCTCTGTCCGGTCACTTCGTCCAGAAGCTGAAACTCCTTGTCCTCGCTTGACTTCATTTCCCGACTTCTCCGAACAGCTCCTTGGCTTCTCCATTGTCACCTAGTACCTGTGATTTCACCGAGCATTCATGCACATCACTAACTAGGTATGACCTAAGAGAAATGACCTAGAACCCCTTGATAGTCCGTTTTCCTATGGACTTAAAGCCGTAACAACTAGACAAGTGTTCCCAACACTTGCTCCATAGCTTGTCCTTCTCTTTGATCCATCTCCATCAACCCTTGGACTCCATCAAGCTCACAAGCCTCCATGCTTATGGTCATTGTCATCAATCGCCAAGGCAACCATCATCCATACGATTTGTAATAGAGTTTAGAGATGATTCTTGCATAGACAACACTCGTGTAGATATTAGCCCACAATTTCATAGTTGTCATCTATCACCAAAACATTCATACCTTGGGGATTCAATCATCAATGATCATGAAGCTTACAAGACACCAGTGCTGCTTGGGTCCTTGCTAGATGCCATCGTCAGGGTGGATGAATGGGGGTCTGGTCACCTGCTATGCGTTCTGCTACCATTCACCTTCACCGCGACAGCTCTGCTACCCTCAAATCTCTGTAGCTAGGCGCCGATGAAGAGAAGGTAGGGTAGGGGAGGAAGTATGGCACTTAGATCAAGGTCACAACAGCGGTGACAGAAGTGGACGCCTTCATAGGTGGCGGCAGCAGTGTAGCGAGCACGCATTTTTTTCTTTTTCATCGATCGATGGTAAATGGATGGGAAATAAGAAAACATGTCCGTGAGTGGGAGGACTTCTTTGTGAGTCTTTGTTTTGATGTTTCACGAAGGGCCTAGATGAAAACATCACATTGGTAGATCTAACGATTATTTTTTGTCTAAGGTGAGATCAGATGGTCTACCTTTTGATAGTGATGTAGATTGGCTAATTTGCATGAGAACACACGTGTTTTAATATATTTAGATCACACTTACAAAAAGTGCGCTTTTGACTCCCTTCTATTTTTCCTCACTACATTATCTTTACTGAGAAAAACCCCCTTTTGGTGGTACCACAAAAATTTTTATCTTTAGAGGAATCTTTAGTTTCCAAATTACCTTATGACCAAAGGGAGCATGTTGGTCTAATATATGAAGATACAAGGAACAAACTATGAATACGCCATTTTTATGTTGGTTCCATCTAAAAGTATTCATCACTTCCCACAAGGTGGTAGTAGAAATCACTACTACAAAATTGGTCATCAACAGCGGTTCAAAACACCTCATCAGCAGCGGTTCTCAAACTGCTGCTGATAGTACGATTCAAAATATCAGCAACCGTTCAAAATACTGAACCGCTGCTGATACTCTACATATCAGCAGTGGTTCACAATCTTGAAGTTTTTTTTCTCCATTTTCAAGGACTTTGTGGTGAAGTTCCTTTCTTAGCTTCAAATCCTCAAAGTCCATCCGTGCTTTGAGTATATCTTTGGTTTTCCAGGTGTAGCTGCCATGGTACCAACCGTGCTCTCGCACACATTCTTCTCCACATGCATGAGATCAATTGCGTGACGCGCCATCAACTCTTTCCGATATGGTAGATCCCATGAACAATGTTAAGATTCTTTACCATCTTATATACTTGTTCACCGGTACGAATCTTTGGTGCATGACGAGTCTCGGTTGTCCCATCAAAAGCTTTCTTATTTCTTCGGTACGAATGATCTGGTCATAGAAACCTACTACAATTTATGTACACTACTTTCTTACAATGCTTAAGCCAAGTGCCACAAGTTTCCTCCATGCACCACACACATCCATTGTATCCTTTGAATGCCTATCCTAAAATATTACCAAGTGCAGGACCATCTTGAATTGTTATGAGCAACAATGCTTATAGATTGAAATGCTTACGCTCATATTCACCCCACACTCTTACGCCCTCTTTTTTCAATAGTACAAGGAGTTTGTCAATTAGTGGTCGCAAATACACATCAATATCATTACCAACTTGGACTGGTCCACTGATCAACAATGGCATCATTATGAACTTGCGCTTCATACAAAGCCATGATGAAAGCTTATAGATATATAAAGTAACTGACCAAGTGTTGTGTGTGTGGCCTGTTTCTCCAAAGGGATTCATCACATCTGTACTCAACCCAAATCGTATATTCCTGATTTCCTTTTTAAAGTCCTTATGTTTCATATCAAATTCCCTCCATTGAATTCCATCAGCAGGATGACAAAGCATTCCATCTTTCTTGCACCCAACCGCGTGCCACCGCATTAGCTCAGCATTCGCTCTGTTAGCGAACAATCGCTTTAAACAAGGGATTATTGGGAAATACCAAGCCACCTTAGAAGGTATTCTTCTATTTTTTTATCTCCGCCTTATAATTTTCATCCATATCTACAGCATTTCGCTTGTATCATGACGACCCACAGATACGACATGCCTCAAGCATTGCATCATCTCCACGAAATAGCATGCAGTCATTTTGACATGCATGTATTTTCTCCACCTCCAATCCTAACAAACAAACAACTTTCTTAGCTTGGTACGTGTTTTGAGGCAACTTGTTTTCCTTTGGAAGCAAATCCTTTAGAAACAGTAACAATTCAGTGAAACTTTCATCTGACCAATTATTGCTAGCCTTTATATGTAGCAACGTGAGTACAACATGCAACTTGTTGTGTTCTTTCTTACAACCTGAAAACAGTGGTGTCTTGTAGTCCTTCATTATCTTTGAGAGATTTTCACTATTGAAGTCACCCTCTGCATTGCGCAACATCTCATCTAAGTCATCCACATCGTTATCAATTGGTACATCATTGTCTTGTTCTATTGCGACCTTTTTACCCTGACCTTCTTCAGCCGCCAGATATCCCTCATCCACAACCTCCTTATGCTCCTCGTGCTTAGTCTAACATGTATATCCACTCATGAATCCTCTAGTAATCAAGTGCTCATGATTTTCCTCTATATGTGAGGTCATCTTCTCATTATGACAATCGTAACATGGGCAACATATGTAGTGAACGCTAGACAGGTCTTTTCGCTTATTATATGTTGTAGCGGCCTCCAAAAAATATTCCAGTCCATCAAAAAACCGTTGGCATAGACGGCTTACGGCATACATCCATGTTTGATCCATCTGCCAAATTATTATTGTCATCAGAAAGAAGAGATGAAATGATAATGCACTAATACTTTATATTGTCCTTAACTTTTTTTTTAATTACATTTCATCTTGATTGCTCCATGTTTGAGTCCCAAGCTTGTCCAGAGACTCGAGCACCACCGTCTAAGGATCCACCACGCAAACATTGTCACCGCCTCTTTGTACCAGCAGGTGGGCGAGTCATGAAAGATCTTAATATCATGTGGTAATGACATTGCATCTATATACGACTAATAATATCTCATTTCAACCATTTTATAAAATCAATGTCTTTATAATACCATGGTCACAACCTTCCATCATGCTATTTCAGCTTATTTCAAGCAATTTATAAATACTTGATAAAAAATGTAATTAACTTAGCATTCTATTTTAATTAATTATTTTCTCTTTAAATCATTTAGCAATAAATCTAGTTGTCTCTATAATACTATGAATCTATTTAAGTTTGACTCTACCTCACACATAATTCAAGCATAATCTAATTGCAAAACTAGAAAGCAAATATTACCTACTCTCTCTTCTAAGAGCCATTGAACATGGAAATTTAGATTGAGCAAAAAAATAAGATAATTCAATCAACCTTCGAGAGTCCATGATGGTGGAATCCTACAATTGTTTAACACTCCAACCGTAGCAATGGATACAAATGGCGTCCCTCGGCCTTTGGAGGAAGAGTGTCTTGCACAAATGGCAGAAGAAATTACGCTCGTGAGGTCATTGGAACGAAGAGGTGGGGTTATATGGTACATGCTCATTATCAGTAGTGGTTCACTTGAATAAACCGTTGCTGATAATTTATTATCAACAACGGTTCTATAAATGAACCGCTGTTGATAATTTAGAAAATTATCAGCAGTGGTTCTGTAAGTGAATCGCTGCTAATAATAAATTATTAGCAGCAGTTCAGGACATGCCAGCCCCGACCAAATTATCGCAGCGGTTTGTTAGAGCGCCAATTATTGATCAGAGCCAGTAGTTTTTGAACCGTTGCTAATAATCTTTTAGCAGCGGTTCTAGCGCAACCACTGCTGATAGGGCGTTGTTTATGACTATTTCTGTAATAGTGAATAGTAGCTACTAGTCGCAGCCATTCTCACACTTTGTCTTCCACAAGTGTTCGCTGAAAAGAATTATTTATATGTTCGAAGCACAACATACTCGCCACCATAGCATGTGGCTGACGGGCAATGTTCTATATAGATGGAAACTGTTCACACTAAGGGTCTTTGGTCTATCCATGTGTCTTCCCAAAATACCACGTGGCTCCAATCCATAACTCGATAGATCTGGACTCCAAGACATTGTTTTTTATTGTCATGAGATCCCTCTCAATAATGGAAGTTAAGCTCTCACACAAACTCGTGTAAGATATTTTGAGCTACAGTATCATTCATTAACAATGATTACCATTGTCCCGTTGTATTAAGCAAATTAACAATCCATTTGCCTAATAAGCATTTATTTTGGATCTCAAGATCAATAATTCTGAGGCTCCCTTGATCTTTTGGGCAGCAAAGAGTGTCCCATTTTGCTAAGTCATATTTCCTCCTATCTAAAGTACCATGCCACAAGAAACATGATCAAAAATATGTTTGGAAAACAATTTATATCAATTATCAGATTAGAAAGCCTTATTGTCAAATTCAGGAATACAGACATGCATAGTTTAAGGCTATTTTTAAAATACATACTATCTCGTCCAGCAGGGCTTGGGCTCATCGTCCATGTCCTCCACTTGTTCACCTGGACCACTTGTTCTTATATGGAGGTCCACCTGTGCTGAGCTTCCTCACTCTTTGGCTTTCTAAGATTTTTTCTGCTTTCTGCTTTTGCTGCGGAATATTATAATTGGCTATATTATAAGATGGGACCTATTTCTCATGATCCAAGAAAAAAAGGTCGAGCCGAGCAAAACAACTTCGACAACCAACACAGCGTGTGTCCTGCAGTCGGTAGGGTTGCCACAAACCACGTGGACGGGACAAATTGTCATGACCACTAGAGCAAGTAAAGATAGACACACGGGGTTCAAGAGAAGCCACAACAATGTGTCGAGATTAATCTGTGCCTAGCCTATGGTCTAGTGAGGATCTAAACATGTAGTAGAGTGTTCTGTATTCGGGATCTAGAGGTAGAGAGGAAGGAGACGCACACATATTAGGATTGTGAGGAAGTGAATCAGGCGCGACCGAGGAGTCGATGGCCAGAGAGGAAGAAGACCCGGCGGCGGCATCGGTGTCAGACATGGGGTTGGCTTGGATGAGCTCGGCGCGGTAGCGGCGGTCGACTTCCCGTTGCTGGTTGCGCCCCTCCTTTTTATCGGGTTAAGGTTCTATAGGGTGGACTAGTGGTGGCGTTCAACTTAGGTAAACGTGCCCCGATGACCTCCCTCTTTATATGCGTAGTGCGATAGGAGCCCACCAACTAGAGGAGGGTTGGGGCGCTCCGATCAGGGCGCGATCTGGGGTGTTGAGCCATTGGGCCTAACTTGGAGATTTACTAACATTCTCCCTCTAGATCTCTTGTATCATCACTTTCCATTTTCCATCTCATCACGGATTAACACATAGAGCGTGTCTCGTCGTCACAGCTAATCGATGATAGATTCAACAACTACTATATACATCCCCATTTAGAAACAGATACTTTTCCTTTGGGCCCTAAGTCCAGAATCATAAGGCTTCCCTTAACCCTATGCTAGCTACGTGCTCCTTGAACACGCTGGGCGGTAGGTCTTACGTGAGCGGATCCGCATGCATTCTTTCAGTCCTGATATGCTCGAGACTTATAGTGCGATCCTGGACTTTGTCTTTAACAATATAGTACTTTATGTTAATGTGCTTGGCAGCACACTGGACTGATTGTTGTGAGCATACATTACTGCTGGTTCATTGTCATAGTATAAATTTAGTGGTCTCTCAGTACTGTCAACCACTCTTAATCCGGGTATAAATTTCTTTAGCCAGTTGACCTGCCCTGTGGCCTCATAACATGCTATAAACTTGGTGTACATGGTGGATCCTGCTGTAATAGTCTATTTGGAGCTTTTCCATGAAATAGCTCTTCCTGCCAGGATAAACACGTAACCCAATGTCGATTTCGTGTTATTTGTAGCAAAGTCTGAATGAGAGCACCCCACCACTTGGAGTGAATCTAATCTTCTGTACACTAACATGAGGCTCTTCGTTCGTTGCAAATATCGCAAGACTTTCTTTATCAATTTCTAATGCTCTGAGCCTGGATTACTCTGAAAGCTACCAAGTAATCCAGTGGCAAAAGCTAAATCAGAGCGTGTACATGCTTGCGCATATTGCAAGCTTCTCACAGCTGAAGCATATGGTTTTGTTTTCATTTCATTGAGCTCAAACTGATTCTTGGGTTTTTACCAATCCTGGAATCTTTCGCCCTTGACTATAGGAGCAGGTGTAGCACTACATTTGTGCATGTTGAATTTCTTCAACACCTTCTCTATATACGTCTTTTGGGACAGTCCTAATGCGTATTTTCTTCTATCTCGGTGAATTTCAATGCCCAAAACATATGACGCTTCACCAAGATCTTTCATGTCAAAGTTTGAGGACAAGAATTTCTTTGTTTCTTATAGTAGACTGATATCACTACTGGCTAGTAGATTATCATCCACATATAAAACTAGGAAAATGAATTTTCCATTCTTGAACTTTGCATAGATGCAATTGTCCTCAACATTTTCTTTGAATCCATATTTCTTTATTGTTCTATCAAACTTCAAGTATCACTCTCTTGAAGCTTGCTTTAATCCATAAATGGATCTCTTTAAACGACATCCCATATTTTCTTTTCCTTCCACAACAAAACCTTTTGGTTGTGCCATGTAGAATCTTTCTTCTAAATCCTCGTTTAGGAATGCCGTTTTTACATCCATTTGATGTAATTTGAAGTCGTAATGTGCCAATAGTGCCATTATGATTCTAAAAGAATCTTTATAAGAGATTGGAGAAAACATCTCATTGTAATCAATCCCTTCTCTTTGCGTAAAGCCTTTAGCCACAAGTCATGTCTTAAACTTTTTTATATTCCCTCTAGAGTCATATTTAATCTTGTAGACCCATTTACAACCTACTGTTTTTTATCCTTTAGGAATTTCTTGTAAGTCCCAAACTTCATTGAGACTCATTGATTTCATTTCATCTTTCATGGCCTCCAACCATTTGGATGAGTGGACAGTTCTCATGGCGTCTTCATATGAGGTGGGTTCATCCTTCGTATGATATTCTTCTATGTTATACAGTTCATAGTCAGCTGGCATTGCTGACTTTCTAGCTCTTTGAGACCTCCTAGGGGCCTCTTCAATTGGCACAATTTCTGGTTGAGGCTCTTATGGAGCATGCTCGTCTGGCATATTGTCTGTTTGAGGCTGCTGCTGCTTCCCCTCATCCGTGGCAGGTTCCTCTTGTACCACAGGTGGAGTGACAACAGGTGTTGGCACTGCAACGTTAGGCATCACAGGCGCAACATCAACAGGCAGTGAGAAGAAAGACTCTTGACTCATAGAATCGGGCACATATACCCGCTTCTCCTCAAGATCGATGTCTCAACCTACCATGCTCCCCCTAATCATATCGTCCTCCAAAAAGACGGCATGTCTTGTTTCTACAAACTTTGTATATCTATCTAAACAGTAGAAACGATAACCTTTAGACTTTTCTGGGTAGCCATAAAATGGCAACTTACTGTCTTGAGATCCAATTTCCCAAGATTTAGACTTTTCTGGGTAGCCTCTACAGGACTCCCACACACACGGAGGTGTGCTAGCGAAGGCACTCTTTCAGTCCATAATTCATACGGTGTTTTGGCAACCGATTTACTTGGAACTCTATTGAGAACATGAATAGTGGTTTTTAAAGCCTCTATCCATAAACTCACTGGCAGTGTGGAGTAGCTCATCATGCTGCACACCACATCCATTAAGGTACGGTTACACCTTTCTGCTACTCCATTCTGTTGTGGCACGTCTGGCGTAGAATACTGAGCGACTATACCATTTTCTTGTAGGAACCTAGCGAAAGGTCCTGGGACTTGTCCATAAGGCGCATGCCTTCTGTATTACTGCCCCCCCCCCCCCCCCCCGGTCGGATCTTACAACTTTAATCTTTAAATCCTGTTGATTCTCTACTTTAGCTTTAAATATCTTAAATTTATCCAATGCCTCTGATCTTTCTTTGATTGGATAAATATAACCATAGCGGGAGTAATCGTTTGTGAATGTTATGAACGAGTCATCACCATCCACACTCTTGACAGGAAAAGGACCATAAATATCCGTATGTATGATCTCTAATATTCATGCGCTTCTTTTTGCGTTTTTCTTAATTTTCTTTATGTATTTTCCTTTAATGGATTCAATGCATTGTTCTAAGTCTGCGAACTCCAATAGAGGAAGAATGTCATTATTTACAAGTCTCTCAATTCTCCCCCTTGAAATATGGCCTAAACGACAGTGCCATAATTTCGATGAGACATTTAGAGTTCTTATCCTCTTCTTGTTAACTTTAGACGACGAGAACACATGGACATTTGTATCGTGTACATTATCATTCACATCATGTATCGTATTCACATTATAACCAAGTAACAACAAATATAGCTTATCTTGCAAAGATGCAAAACCAATGCATTCATTATTGAACAAAAGTTCATATTTTCCATTACCAAAAATGACAACCATATCCATCAAAATCCAGAGGAAGGTACATAAAAAATGAAGGTACATAAAAAACATCACTAAGCTTAAGAGTAAAGCCATCTCTAAGCTCTAGGTGAAGATCCCCATTAGCTTCAACATTGGCTTCTACTCCATTAGCCACTCTTATCGAACCTTCGTTTCTTCCCGTGGTTCTCATCGTACTGAACCCCCTGTAAAAAATTTGCAACATGATTAGTTGCTCCTAAATCAATCCACCATGTGGATCTAGAATAATTAATATACAAGAATTTATTTACAAATGTAATCATGTTCTCACCTTGTCTTGTCATGAACAGCTTCAGCCAGTCAGGACAGTTCTTCTTGTATTGTCCTTTCTGCTTGCAGTGGAGGCATGTGTCCTTGTCCACTACAACCTGTCCCTATTGAGGTCTATGCTACTGCTTGCCTTGAGGCTTAGAATAAAAGACAGTTTGCTTTGGCTGTTTGCCCTTGTTCTTGTTGTCTTTAACATAGTGGATAGAACCACCATTCTTGTCTCTGAATCTGTCCTCCTCTTGGACACAATTAGCAATGAGCTGCTCAACGGTCCATTTTCTAGATTCATGTTGTAGTTGGAGACAAAGTTGTCAAACTCATTTGGCAAGGACCATAACACAAAATGAATCAGGAGGCCATCCTCAATCTTTAGATTCACAGTCTTTAACTTTACAGCCAAAGTGTTCATCTTTAGGATATGCTCTTTTAAGCCACCTCCAGTGTATTTCTCAGACACAAGATGTCTGATCATCTGTGTGGCATATGTCTTGGAGGACCCAGTAATCTGGTTGTCAACCCTCTGGAGATAGCCCTTGACAGCGTCTTCATTCTAGATTGAGCCCAAGATAGCGGGCTCAATCATGTTCTTGACAAGAGCTAAGCGCTTCTTGTTGTCAAGGATCCATCTTCTGTGCTCGAGTTGAAACCGAGCTCTGTTGGGAGCATCATCCCTCTGTCTCTGTTGCCAAGCACCATCTGTCTCATCTGTGCCCCTGAGAAGCTCAGGAGGCTCTGTGGGACATGGTATAGTCACCACCCAGTCCACCTCACCCATAACAAAGACAAGGTCGATCTTTCTCTTCCATTCCCTATAGTTGTCCCCTTTCAAGATTGGGGTCTGGGGCAGGAAATTTATTATGGTGGAACCTGAAATTAATCATGAAGGATGAGAACAAAAATTACATATAAATTCTACCATGACATGCATTAAAACCTACATCACCATTGGGCAGAAATAGGCATAATATATAAACCATCTTTAATGTGATATTGCAATTAACAACGTTGGTTAGAAAATTACAATGACATATAATCTAAAAATTAATGCTCCTAAAATTAAATTCTCCCGTTGGTTCAAAATTTAATTTTAGAAAACATCAATTTTATATATAAATATCAATTCTATAATTTTGCAATGGAAACATATCATAAAACATGCATGAACAACAGCAAAATAATCCTATTTTTCTCTCTGTAATATTTATCTCATTGGTTCAAAAAATTACAGAGGAAAATTCTACAAAATTCATTCAAAAAACTACTTCAATGACTATCAAAACAGTCAAAAAACATAAGGAAAATGCTAATGTTCAGGTTTTCGTGATCTGAGCCCATCTAAAAATCGTCCCAAAAACATCTTCGCGCGGGCGGTCGCGCCGCGCGCAATTCTTTCGGCCTGAGAAAAAATGGCCCAACTTCCTTGCACACGCCATATGCGCGCGGCCTTTTTGGCCCAATCTACCCCGCTCTCGCGCGCGCACTGCACGTGAGGCCATTTCGGCCTAGCCCACGCGGGCGTGCATAAGCACCAGCCCAGCCCGTGCGAGCCGTTTTTGTCCCTGCCTCGCCCTCAGCCGTCCAACATGATGGACGGCTGAGCGTGCATCTCGGCCGCACAAAACAGCCGCGACGGGCAGTCCCGAAAACCTAGCCCCATTCTTTCTTCTCTCGGCCTCCTCTCCCTTCTCTCTTCCCACACGCATAACAGCAGCGGCGGCAGCCCTTCTACCGGAGAAGAAGGAGAAGACTATGGCATCGCCGTTGAGCTCCTCGTCGGCGTGCGCGTTCACCCGTCGGTGAGCGCGTCGCCGTCGAGTAGCTTGATGACGGCGTCCACCCCGAGCCCCGTGCACACAACGGTGTCCCGACCACCACGTCGTCCGAGGTTCTTTTCCACCTCTGGCGAGCTGGTGGCGGCACGGTGACGGCGAGGACTCCAGGTAACAGCCCAGATCTGCCCCGTCACCTCATTCTTTTCTTCTGCCCTAGGGTTAGGGTTAGGGTTGTGTTCGGGCTGGTTTTCTTTTGACCCAATTTGCTCGAATCTCATCTTCCTCTACTAGATCTAGGACTAGATAGGCTCTGATACCAATGTGGAGATTAATCTATGACTAGCCTATGGTTTAGTGAGGATCTAAACATGTAGTAGAGTATTCTGTGTTCGGGACCTAGAGGGAGAGAGGAAGGGGATCCACACATACCGGGATTGTGAGGAAGTAGAGCAGGTACGATCGAGGAGTCGATGGCCGGAGAGGAAGAAGACCTGGTGGCGGCGTCGGTTCCGGCCATGGGGTTGGCTTAGATGAGCTCGACACAGCGACGGCGGTTGACTTCCCGTCGCTGGCTGCACCTCTCATTTTGATCGGGTTAGAGTAGGATGGACTAGTGGCAGCATTCAACTTAGTTAAACGTGCCCCGGTGACCTCCCTCTTTATATGCGCAGCACGACGGGGGCCCACCAACCAGAGGAGGGTTGGGGCGCCCCTGATCAGGGCGTGATCTGGGGTGTTGGGCCGTTGGGCCCAACTCGGAGATCTACTAACACAATGTACCAGCGGAGGCATAAAGTCCTGAGGCGTTTTCGATACTGTCATGTTATCCGCAAATGCCGTTTTCTCTGTAAAGCGGAAGAGAGAGAGAGAGAGAGCTGGCAAGTTATTGGCTGTATTATGCGTGCGCGATGTGAGGACCATTGGTTATAAGCTGGCCTGGGAGAGTCGAGATGGATTATCGATCAAGAAAGTGATTTGGACACGGAGCGCATAGCTCACGTGCTCCTCCCTATCACGTTTGTTCTTCCTTCTTAAGGCTTCCCTTCTCCCTAGACCTATCAGCTCTGAATCTGATTTCTACAATCTGTTCCTCTGATCCTGATAGGTCCGTAAGACAAATGAATGAGAAGCCACGGATACAGTTTAGGATGGGATGAGAAGCGGCCCATATTGTTTATGTGCTTAGAGAGATGTCCACAGCCCTTAGTGTGCCTCAACGCAACGCCAGACTGTGTTGGAAACTTGGAATGGGAAGATCTGACGACTTGAATGTTAGAGTCGACGAACTCGTGTTCCACCGGTGCGACACTGGAATGACAGAGGAAAATTAATAGAGCAAAATTAACTATATCATACAAATCCGAAACAAAAGGAGTTGATTAGAGCATGGGAATCAAAGGAGGACAAGAACTCATGACTAATAAAGAAACCTAACACACCGATGGAATAAGAAAGAGGACACCGGAAACAAGGAGGCTAGCAGAGGGGATGGACACCGGGCAAGGAGGCCGCTGTCATGGTGCTGCGCCGTTGCCTTATGCCGCCACATCCTCAGCCTTCTCGCCGCTAGCATCACTTTATTGCGCCGTCGCCTCGCTCTCGCTCTCCTCGCGTGGTCGCTTTGGCAGGCTGCCTTGCACGCCAGGCTAGCTCCGTTGTGGAGGGTCGAGGACAGGCCTAAGTTCCAAGCCGTGAAGAGGGGAAAAGGTGGTTCCAGGCGCATTTCAGATGCAGGTAAGGTCTAACCGAACCCCAATTCTTGATCGGACGTAGTTCCATAAGAGCATCTCCAGCCGGCTTCTCAAACAAGGCTCTTGTACTATATTTTGAGAGTTTAGATCAAAAACAAACTTCAGCAGTGCTCTTACTTACACTCTTATTTTCAGAGGGCTCTCAAATCTCTCACCTGTGCTCTCAGGTTTTAGAGGTCTCTCAAACATGGGACCCATCATTTTTAATTTTTTCTTTTCTCCTTTTCTTCTTCTCTCCTGAGCATAGGCACTCCAGTCCGCTGCCACGCCGGACCTCCACAGTGCCTCCCTCCCCTCCAAGGTCGGCCTCCACCTCGCCTCTGTCCCCTCCAATCTTGGCCGTGACCTCGCCTCCTTCCCTCGAATCTCCTTCTCCCTTGCAGCCACAAAGATCCAAATGTCGCCTCCCCCGCCTTCGGTCGCAGACGCTGCCTCACGTGCTCGTTGACACTAGGCGCGAAGGGCGAGCGAAAGGGACGGCGGGGTGTGGGCTCGCCGGGAGCGACCGGGCGGGTAGTGCTCCCACATGGAGCCAAGACGGCGACGGCATGCGCTATCATCGACGGCCATGGGTGGGGCAGGCACGGCCATGCCGGGGACAGGGCGCGGACAGAGGGCGGCCCCGACGGCGGGCGAGGCCCCGGCGGCCTCGGGCGCGGGCGGCGGTGGCCCCGAAGGCGGGCGCAGGCGGCACTAACGGTGGGCAAGGTGGCGGCGACCCTGGGTGCGGCCGGATCTCGGAGGGTCAAGCGTTGGGCCAGAGCTTGGGGCTACGCCGCACCATGACTTATGCGGATCTTGCCCCTTTGCCCTCCTCTCTGCTCAACCGAGACCGCCCCTAGTCGTCCGAGATCAAGGTCCAGACTCCAGGTCTGGCAAGGTGCCGCCATGTCCCAGGGTCAAGTCCGGCACTCCGGCAGGCCGCCGCCGCCGATGCCAGGGAACGCGGTCGTGTCTCGTTCACTAACCAGCGTCATGTGTCTTCGAGTGTGGGTCCCACCTACGGGTGTTCGTTTTGGCCACTGACGTGTAGAGCCCACGTGTCAGAACGAAAATGAGAACTAGAAAGTAGTTAGCGCTGCTGGAGTTGATTATAAAATTTGGGCTACTAAATGTAGAAGTAGGAAGTCTAATTTGGGAGGTACTGCTGAAGATGCTCTAGCAGGCTATTTTAATCCATCCGGAACAAGCCTTGGAACAGCCCATTCCGGAGAAAACGAACGAGCCATTAGAAATGTCTACGGCCCTTACTGTGCCTCAACGCAATGCCAGAGTGCCAGACCATGCTGGAATCGGAAGATCTGACAACTTGAATGTTAGAGTCGGCGAACTCGTGTTGGACCAGTGGGACGCTGAAATATTTGCCAACACAACAGAGAGATCCACCACGCGCTAGAGGGAACAAACGTGGTCGAGACCGAAACTGCAATCAAAAGCGTACATGCATGACTTGCTGAATATCAGCTTGGCCTTCTCCAGATGCCTCCAAATCATAACCTCTATGCATAACTGATGTAGTAACAAGATATGTCGAGATAAGTGAAACTGAAACATATGGTAATCTGTAAACAACAGAGGTAGCACTAGTGTGGACCTTAGACCTTTTCCCTATTTATTGTTTCACCTTACCTTTCCGGACACTTATATATGCGCGTTTTGTTGGATGCATATATGAACTAAATAAAGAGTTGGTAGTAGGTAAAGTGCTAATAAGGCCCTAAATGATTTACGATTACGTTCTAGAAATGCCATACTGTTGTTGATTGGACAGTACAATTAAGAGGTATAGAGCTTTAAAATGATTAAGTGAAATCATTGTTGGAAGTAGAAAAGAGCCACAACAGTATTATTTTGTAAAAATGAAGATGCGTCCCATAAAGAACAACCTTGTCAGTCTAAATTAATTTTAAAAAAAACTAGACCTGCCGGAATAAGACTGCCACAACGGCATTGCATTAAACAGAGAGGACCTTCTCACGCAGGTCTAGAAAATTCCTGAACTCCTCCCCCCCACCCCCCACTCCCAGACACGCTGGCCCCTTTTTCGGCCTGTGTGAGAGCTTCATGTACACCAGCCTTTAAATCGGGAGCAAAACCCGCACCGATTGGCTCCAGGTAGGGGTGGCAATAAAACTCATAACTCGGTAGCTCGCTTGACTCGAAGACGAACTCGGCTCGACTTGACTCGGCTTATTTGAATTTCAAATGAGTTGAGTTAATTTATTAGCTCGTTATATTAACGAGCCAACTCGAGCGGGCTGGTGAGCTGGCTCACGAGCCTAACGAGCTGCGTAGTGTTAAAAATACAGCCGACCTATTATTATAGACCATGGCCTTGTCCACCACAACTCAACTCAATCCTTATACAAGTACAAACTCTAAACATATAAAGACAGTAATAATCTACTCCTAACGAGTTAGAATTAACAAAATTGAAGTTGGAGCACTACTATTTTTCTCTTATATAGCTTATAATGAACACTTAGTTATAAAACTTATGTGAATGTATTATTTTTCTAAAAATATATATTTCAATAACCTAGATGCATGGACATATGGATAAGTAATGTTTGATTTACATGCTAAATATATTTGATTATCTAAAATATATGATATTTTTGTATGATATATATTATTATTTTTTTATAATTAAAATAATATGTATTTTAAGTAAAGCTCGACGAGCCATAGTGAGCTAGCTCGTGAGGATAATGAGTCGAGCCGAGCTACAGTATTAACTCGTTAGTATAATGAGCCGAGCTGAGCTAACTTGTTATACTAGTAAGCTATAGCGAGCTGGTGTCGAGCCGAGACGAGCCGACTCGACAGCCAGCCCTAGCTCCAGGCAGGGTCTTACATATGCTTTGGCTTGGGAGAGACGAAGGGATTTTTTAACCTAATCCGGAAAATTCGCTCCCACTAAGGATTGAACCCAAGACCTAGGAGGTGCTACTAAGGAACCTTACCACTACGGTAAAGGCCCGTTCGCAGTCTAAACTAATTAACTGTGCAATGCTTGAAGTTATGACATAATGTGACATACATCTTCGCCGAACTTGGTAATTTTTTAACAGCCAAACGTGCACTTTTGCTAGTGTTTCCAGAACACATCGAGATGTCTGTTGAATCAAGGAGTAAATTCTGAGAAACCGAACCAGTCCTAGTTACCCTTGAACAAGATTCGCAAACACCATAACTTAGACATCCCATGTGCTGTGCTGCGCATTGCAAGAACGAACATGCATGAAGCCTTTACAGTCGGTACCAATTGACTTTACAGTGCTAAACACAGTGTCTTGCTGGAGTATTTTGACGAGGAAGCTATTGAATTTGATCATATCAACATTCAACGTGGATAACCTCAGCATGGTAGTCTCCCGATGCCTCCAAATTCTATTCTTTAGAAAAAGTAGATACCAATGGTAAAGATATATGGAAATGAAGCACACTTGGTGCACAGCTCAGCATTTTAAAAGATTTGTATATATGCCGCCCATGTGGAGGAGACTAGTTCTGAAGATGAGTTACTTTAGTTGATTGAACGAAATCATAAGCACTAGCTAGGTACTGAATACTGTACAAGTACAGAAACAAGGGAAGAAACAACATTATTTTGAGAATGACAAAGCATTATTCGTACGTTGTCCCTGAACCATTTGGGCACTGTAATTTTCACTGTCTAAATCATAGAGCGAAGAGCAGTTACCTCCCACAAATGCAAGAATGGCTAGATGCGCTACAATAGTATTTCTTTCTCTTTCTTTGTTTTCTTTCAAAGAAAGAAAACAAGTCAAGTATAAGATTGTTATTATGAAAACACAAACGCTCGGTTTGTCCAGCGTTACTTTGGAAGATGTACGTGTAGGTGCGAATAACAGGTGTCGAGCATTTCATTCATCATATCTCAACTCAGATTCGATAATATCAAAGAGAAACACATAACCTTGGGTGGTTCCGTGCATGCACCTTGAAAGGGGAGACCTTTATTGTGCTGAGCAGGGTTAGCACCTGAGGAGACACTGCCAGAAAATAGGGATTTAGAGACACGAGATTAGTGACGGATAAAAATACCATGTCTCTAAATCACTATTAGTGACGTCTTTATAGAATCGCGTTACTAGTATTCGACATAGGACAAGTAGCAGTGACGGTTTTCTAGAAAGTTGTCTATAGAAAAAGTAGTGCAGACACTTTACGGAAAGCCGTCTCTAATGTTTGAAGCATTAGGGACGGGATTTTACTGTAGAGATGGGGATTCAAATTCCCGTCACTGATAGTTTGAGCTGTAGTGATGGGGTTTTGATTGGACAACATGATTAAGAGGAAAAGAGCTTTAAAATGATAAAGTCCTGTATATTGTCAAGTGAAATCACTGCAAGAAGTAAAGAGCCACAACAGTAATTATTTGATAAAAATGAAGATAAGTCCCATGAAGAACAACTGCTTGTCAGTAAAAATAAAGTAACTGTTCAGTGCTTGAAATTATGAAATAATGTGAGAGCTGCCTCAGCTGGATGTATTGGTACAACTAGAGTTCTTATTATTTTAAGACGAGTTTTACTGTCCAAAATACTGGCTAGTAGCTATAGAAAACTACTGGCCAGTAGTTTAGGGGTATATCTATAATTCAACTATTTAACTAATGATTTATGTTTTTTTTTTAAAAACCACTATCGGGCCAGCCCACATCAAGTCATGCGGCCCAAACAGAAAAGGGCCATAATTCTATCGAAATCACCCCCTTCCCCCTCCCTCTCTCACCCTCGGCGTCATCGCCATTGTTCTTTTAGGCATGCCGCCACTATTGGGGAAGCTCAGGTGAATGGAGGCGAGGACAGAAACCAGAAGGAAATGAACCCTGACCCTACCGCATCGGACTAATTAATATCACTGATTTAATTTAATGTGTAACTAATTTTGTTTCATATTAGAAAGAAATTAATTACAAAAAGTTAATAGTTTGACCATATTACCCTTAATCCGACAAGCTACTGGCCAGTAGTTGAAAATTTCCAATATTAAATCTCTACTGCTACTGGCCAGTATTTTAGACAGTAAAACTCCTCTATTTTAATCATGTACATCTCCGCGGAACCTGATAATTTGCAACAGCCAAACGTAATTGTACTTTTGCTATTAGTGTTTTCAGAACACATCGAGATGTCTGTTATATCAAGCGGAGTAGATTCTGAGTCTCTGGTGTTCTGGTGTTCTAAGAAACCCAACTAGTCCTAGTTACACTTGAACAAGGTTCACAAGATCCATAACCTAGACACCCCATGTGATACTCCGCGCACTGCATGGACGAACATGCATCAAGTTCTACAATCGGTAGCAATTGACTTTACCGTGCTAAATACAGTGACATGCCGGAGTATTCGACAGAGGAAGGCTATTGAATTTGATCATATCGATAGTCATCGTGGATAACCTCAGCATGGTATTCTCCCGATACCTCCAAATTCTATTCTTATGAAAAAAAGTAGAGATCAATTTAAAGATCTACGGAAATGAAGCATTGGCAAATGAAGCACCCTTGATGCACATCTCAGCCTTCACTACAACAAAAGTGTCCTGTAGCGACAGGACAAAACCCACTGTAGCGGCAGGTGGGCCGCCCCGCCTCTACGCTAACGCCGCTAAAAAAAAAGAGCTCTAGCAGTGGATGAACTGAAGATAGAATCCACCAGTAGTAAGAAATTAGTAGCGACGGGTGACAACTTCACCCGCCACTACCCATAAATCTGAAAAAATAAAAAAGGGCCCGCCGCTGTGTGGAGGAGGAGGTCGGATCCGCTGCTCATCGTGCACGAGGCCGCAGCTGCCCGCCGTATGGTCGCGAGGGAGGCCTCATCGCCAGCACCTGCTGCTACGCCGCCGAATCAGCCCCCCCCCCCACCCGCCGCCCGCCTCGGTGCCGCCGCTCAATCGCGAGGATGCCCGGGGGCCGGATCCGGCCGCCGCACCGCCACCCACCTCGACGCCGCCGCTCAGTCGTGAGGACGCCTAGGGGCTAGATCCGGCCGCTCCGTCACTAGATCCAGCCGCCCTGCACCGCTCGCCGTGAGGCCTCCAACTGCCGCCCGCTGTGAAGCCTCCAGCCGCCGTCGCAAGGCCTCCAGCCTACAGCCGTGAGGGAGGGGGAGGCCTACATCATGGCCGAGGGGAGGGGGAGGCGACACCGCCGCGCTAGATGGTGGGGAGGTGGTGGGGCACCGCCACGTCAGGAGGGAACTGAAGAGAGAGAGAGAGAGAGAGAGAGAGAGAGAAGAGGGGGGTGGTGGCATGGAGTGAGAGGGAGGTAGGGAGAGAGGTTAGGGTTTGGTCGGTATATATATTAAGTTATGAAATATTGGGCCAGAATGGGCTAGGTATTTTTTGTTTGCAGCGGGCCACAACATGGGCCACTGCTACAAATTCTTTTTCCATTTGTAGCAGCAGCCCATGTTGTGAACTGTTGCTAAAATTTATTTGTAACGGTGGTTCAGTTTACTAACAAACTAACTACCTTTAAAAAAGTCTATAACAATATAGCGGCGGGGAATTTTGGAAACGCCGCTATAGGCCAGTTTTGTTGTAGTGCTTTTAAATGATTTGTATGCCGCCCTCATGGTCGATGACAACCATAAGTTGGTGGCTGAGTCGTGCCATCAAGACTAGTTCTCAATATGAGTTACATAAGTTGGTGGAACAAATTGATAAGCACTAGCTAGGTATTAACTACTGTACAAGTACTAAAACAAATAAGAAACAATAGTTTCAAGAATGACAAAACATTATTCGTTGTCGCTGAACCAATTAGGCACTAAAATTTTCATTGTCTAGTCTATTGGTTTGATAAATAAAGTCTCAGGTGTCTTGCTCGCATACGAGAAAGTAGACATGGCTATAGGCTTTTATGATCAGACGCCTGGATTCATATACTACGGGAATTCACCGTTTTGCTGAGTGCTAGGGGCACTCGGCAAAGCCTCAAAGGAACTTGGCAAAGCCTTTATGACCATCACATAATGTAAATAAATACTAGTTTCAACACAAGTAATCCACTAATATCATCACATAATGCAATAAACTCATGAACACAAGTATCTCACAAGAAGTTCATGTGACACTCCTAGTATCATAAGGGTCCCAAGGATAACACTTATTCAGCATGAGACCTAACACTAGGAAGTTGAATTTAAATTTTTCAATTCAAATCGAATTCAAACCAAATTGAATGACCCTTGCACTATAAGTCCCAAATTTTCAATATAAGTCACCACTGCAAAACTTATATGTTGTTTGTCATGGTCAAGAAGAATTTTAAGGATTTTATCAGATTTTTATTCCATCAATAAAGGCCCCAAATAAATGCTAGAATGGTCAAAAACCAGCTCTATTCACAAAATTCCTAATCAAATTTTACTGGGAACTGATGGTAGTTAGTATTTTTATTACATTCCGCACATCATGGGGAGGCTACCTTATTTTTGGTCTGAATTTATCAGCCATGGATTAATTCTAACAAAAACAACAAGTGCAGTCGGCTGTTAGGATTGGAAAAAGAAAAGAAAAAGAAAACTCCCCGTGGGACCCATCTGTCAGCGATCCAGAGAAAACACACCCGGCTGCCGCTGCCCCGCCCGACTCGGCGCGCACCGCGTGGTCGCCGGCGTACGGCCAACGGCCGTAGCCGCGGATCGATGCCCCCACCCCGTTCCGACATCCCCTCTGTCCCCCCGCCCCTCGCGGTCCGAACACCTCCCTGCCCATTCTCTCTCTCGCTCGCGACTCTTTTCCCACTGCTCTCTCTTCCGCCAAGGTGCTAGCCAGCACCGCCGCGCGGGCTCCTGGCGCCCGGCCGCTGCACCGCCTCCCCGCCCTTGCCGTGAGCACCACCAGCTTCATGCCAACGCTCTGGTGCTCCCCACGGAGCTGCCGTCTTCGTTCCCCTCCGAGCCGCCGTGAATCGACCCTTTCTCCCCCGCCTCCGACCGCCGCCCCTCCGTGTCGCCCGACCCCCACGGTGAGCTCCTGGTCGATTCCTTGCTCGGGCACGCGTGAAAGCCCCTCCTTTTCCTTCCCGACCTCACTCGGCTCTTCCCCGTGCAGCCATTCGTCTGGAACACCGCCGCCGACCGCTGGAGCTCCGCCTCGTCGTCACCGAGCTAGTTCCGGTGAGCCACCTTGTTCCCTCTCGCGCACCGCGTGTTTACTTTTTCCCAACCATCGCTGTCGTTCCAATGCGGGTCCTGCCGTTTCCCCCGGCTGGTCGCCGTGCTCGCGCCACCGCGAGCGGCCGAGCGCCGCCGTCGAACGCGCGCGCGCGCTCGGCTCGGCCACGCTGGCCACTGGGCCGCGATGGCTGGTGGGCCTGGCCTCGCTCTCGGGCCGCTCCTGGCCCGAGAACGCCCCGCGCGCGTGCTCGGCTGCTGGGCTGCGCGAGTCCCAGCCCACTGGGCTGCCTGGTTGCGGCCCACGTGATAAAAATGGAATTTTCTTATTTAAATCATTTGCAGAAATGGGTTAAACTTGTAAAATGTATAGTAAAATGAATAATGGGAATTTTGAGGTAAAATAAATGTTGTTAGCCTTGTCTGGACTAGTACTAATTCGGAAAAATGCTAAATCGCAGTGCATGTTTGTTTTGCTGTTAGGATTTAATTATATGATAAAAACCCTCATAAATTCATAATTAATTACAGAGAGCTGGTAAAATCATGAAATTTGGTCACCAAGTAGGATTATCAGTTTTAGTCTCCCTGGAAAAATGTCATAGGGTGAATCTCTGTATATTAGCTGAAATTAATTTAATGCCTTTTTCCTTATAATAATTAATAAAAATTATTGGCTTGGTGCTTGAAAGTGAAACTTGGCAAATAAATCACTCCTGGTATAATCTAGCTATAATAAATCACCCCTGCCCATTTGAAGATCAGTACCATGTCAACTTAATAAATTATGTCCCGATAGCAATTTTACCCGTTAATAAAAATGGTTCCGCTTTAGGGATGTTTCACGGCTACTTCGTACCTTGCGAGGGTTTTGCTCGACACACTAAAGTACTAATTAATTAGCACCTACTAGTCATGGACATCACTTACGTAGTTTAACCCCGGCACACACAAACCCACCGTACTTTGGTGCGACGTCGTCGCAAGTAAATACTGGAGTCCATGAAGGAAATACACGAAATGCCCTCACCCTGTGCCCCACTCAATAAGATATACTACTGAACGCATCATCACACCCCGCCTACTTCCACGAATAACAGTGTACATTAACGTATTTATTGAGGAAGTGTCATGAATCTTCTCTTATAGCAGCATCTTTTGCATCATATAGATCACGCCGTGAACCACGTGGAGACGGGACAGGAGCGGGAACCCGAAGGAGCCGGAGGTGCGTTGCTAAGCAAGAGCCGACCCAAGGCAAGCCCCGGTGCATTATCCCCATTTTAAATTTTTATTCTGCCACTAGCTAGGGATGTAAGTTTGCCTGTGCGTTAAGTGATAGGAGTTGATTGAAACCCTAGCGTGCAGTAGGTCCCTCTTTCCCGATTATTAGCCTCAGAACGGTAGTCGCTCTGCTTAAATTAGGACGACTACTTATCGAGTGGTATGGATACCACTCGTAGATAGGAAACAGTATCACTGTGGAATGACATCAGATGAAGGAAAGGGTGGATGGAATCACAATGAAGACCGGACGGGCAACTAGGTGGAAAGGGAAGAACAGTTTGTCTTCAAGGAGGTAGCCCCGTCCAAGTCACCTAAGGCTACGCCTTGTGTCCCGCCCATGGGATCAAGTTTCAACGTACGGTTTGCATGCTGGAGATATGGGCCTAGTAAACCGACATAGCTACGGCTACCGCTTGGTCCGAAGATAGCCTTCTCCCTTCTTTGGTGGAACTGGGGCTGAGAGGAGGGAGCAATCCACCCACGGATGGCGGCACGGGGCGCATCACGATGGGGGACCCTTCTCGGGGGAGTCTAGACCCAAAAGACCCTGCAGTACCGTGAGCGAAAGGTTGCTCCGTGCGGCTTCCCGGAAGCGCGTATGGGTCGTGCAAGCAGGTTTCTCCTGCAGGATGTAAATCGATTCGAGTCGCCGCCCCTCAGAGTAACGAGTACCACTTGATCGCTGCTCCGGAACAGTGTTGGAAGCCATTAAGATGATGTGTGGGTATAATACTGCTGTTTGGAAATTCTTAAGATTGTATTGCAACCATGATTGTTATCGTTTTAGTGCAAACTAAATTTATTATTCCGCATGACAACTGAACCTGATGCTAAAACTTGAAAAATAAGGATCCACTCCTAGGCTGGTTTTCTGGCAATTTAAACCCTATCCCTAGCCTTGCATGTGTAGGTGTCGGCTGTAGTTGGTCAATTTGACGGGTCAGCCTTGCTGAGTAAATTAGTTACTCAGGGCGTAGCTCTATGTGGTTTTCAGATGACCAAGACAAAGACTGCCACTGCGGTGGGAGATTCCATTGGGAGCTATGCACGAGTGAAGACGAGGAGTAGTTCCTTGCTTGCCGGTACGGTGCTTGGGCAAAGCACCTATTATGGCCGGGATTTTCCCTGTGTGTCGCCGTGAGAGGGCGATTGTATCTTAGGTATTTCGTCGAACTGGTGAACCAGTGTTGAACAATTCGCTTCCGCAAATTTACTTCTGTCAAAACTCTGGTTTGTAATATAACTTCGGATTTATGTAGAACTCTGTTTCCCACCTATGCTCTTGTTGCAAGTATATTTCTCTGTCATGTGTTGTATTATTGGGCGTCACAGCGCGTGTCGCCACCCGAGGGAGATCCTGGAATGGAGCCATCTCCGTGGTAAGGCGGGTCCGTGACAGCGTGGTATCAGAGCTATCTCGGAAATAGTGCAATATTCAAAGACATATTTTCAAAAACCCCGTAACGAACGTGTGAGGACGTGCCCAATAGGTTATTAATAGTCATGATCCAGGAGGCAAAGCTAACTATAGGAGGTTGTTTGTTTAAATACTGCATCTACGACATCGTCAACGCAGGTATGTGTCCTGCCCAGTGGACTGTAACATGGGAAGCTAGCACAATGGTGTGAACGCGGGCTGATTGCGCAAAACATCAGTGTCCTGCCCTAGGACAATAAAAAGGGATTATTTTCGGCTCGTTTCTTTTGATTTGATGTAATGTTTCTGGAATGAATCTTCTGCAGGTACGCTCACCACGATTCTCGTAAGAAACGGGTAGTATACGACTGACTTGAGAGATCGATTGCCACCGACCATACGTATGGTCCTATTCGTGACCGAATTTGTATTTGATGAGGACGGGTAGGCCGAAATCATATGCATAAATGAAAAATATTAAAAAGCATCAAGACATTAACAAGAAACTGAAATTTCAGCAGACAGGTCATCCATATAAAAATCGATATCTTTCCACCTAAAAGTCAAAAGCATGTAAACGAATACTTATTGAAATCGAGAAAGAATTCTCTGTACGCTCAGTAAGAAGATTTTGGTTTAAAAATTTCCGGACAATACCATTTTGGCCGTCCGAGTCAGCACGTCGAAAGCGGTTAATATAAATTTCAGATTTTAACCTATTGTGTAAAATCCGTAATTCCTTGCTCCGATCACCCCTAGGACAGAACCTACCATTTTTGCACAGTAACCAAATTTTCCCTCCAGAATATGTAACCCCGTAGTGGCTAGATTCTGTGTATCACTCATTGCGTCAAATTGTTTATTTTGGCCTGCACCCTCTGCGTTGGGAACGAGTACTCACTATTTGGGTTTGTGTTCTAGATTCACGAGCACGGGTTTGAGCTGTTCCAGCACGACGGGTGGTGTTATACCACCGGTCTACACTACCGTGGCTTTCCCACCCTTCTGTGGGAGATGCTACACGCCCTGGGCTACGAGGAGCAGCCTTCGTACCGTGGGTGTGAGACTCACCGCCACGGTGTGCCTTTTGCAGAGGTGCATCTCAGTGTCTCCCCACACCCGCGCAACCCTGACTTGGCGGGTATGGAGAGCACCGTCACGGCTGGGAGCCTGTGAGAGGGCCTGGAGAGAGTCGCCCACCGGGCTCTCACTCACTTCTGCAGGCGCAACGTAGCAGCGCTCTCGGGGACTCCGTTCGAAATGATCCCCATTTGGCACCAAGCTGACCCGGTGTGGCAGAGGCGCGTGAGATGCGTCTCTCGTGACGACTACCCGGAGTACCACGCAGGATACCACCGCGTAGCTCACTACTCCGAGTACCTCCTCAACCTGGATGAGGAGTCTAGCAGCCACAGCAGAGTCTTGCTGGCGGATGCTGAGCAGGTGTGGCTACAGAGGAACGACCTGCGGACGCAGGTCGATGCACAGCAGAGATAGATTCAGTGGTTGACTGCTGCTCTTGAGGCGAGTGAGACTCGCATGTCGGAGGTCACTGAGCAGCGCGACACTCTCGCACAGGAGGTGGATAGACGAGGGTTGATTATGCAGCAGCGGGCGAACCACAACGAGCACCTGCAGCAGTAGCTGACGAGTGCCCAGCAGGAGATGGACCTTATGACGGAGGACCTGGAGACCCTGGCTCATGAGAACCAGGACCTCCAGGCTCAGTTGGACGCGGTTGCTGCACCGGCCGCAGCACCCGTGGAGGAGGAGCCTGAGGAGGATGTGGGCGAGGAGTCCGACGTGGACTACGAGCCACCCGCTTCGACCGACGCGGACCGACCAGGACCCTCTGGCACCACCGGAGACAGGGCATGGCAGTAGTAGTAGACGCGACTAGGTCGTACTTGTAGGGCATGGTAGATGGATAGCTTTGGGACGCTCCACGCGTGGTTGTTGTATTTTGGGGATCACCCGCGTGAATAGCTCTTGCAAACTCGATGGCCACATATTCCGAGTTTATGTAGAGTGGAACTGTTGACTTGTACTAGAACCATGTTAACTTGGAAAACTCCCGCTTTATCGAAATTATGTTGTTTACCAAATTGCTGCTCCCTGTGCTGTGTTATTTGCTTTGGTAACCTATAATGATCATGTTGGATAAGAGACTAATTGGACCCCTTATTCTTACATTTCAGAATGATGCGCACCCGCAACACCAATGAGCTGCATGGCGAGCAGCCCGAAGGTTCCAGGGCTAGGGGGACTGACTCTCCACGAGGGACTCCACCACCGCCACCGCCATCCAACCCCATGCAAATGATGGCGCAGTTTTTCGCCAATATGATGGAGAGCCAGCAACAGCAGGCGGAGTTCATGCGAGAGCTGGCACAACAAAACCTAGCAGCTCGTATTGCTAGGGGCCACAACGACGAAGCATCGCAGAACAGCTCCTACTCTGACTTCCTCGCCACCAGGCCGCCCACGTTCAGCTCAACCACTGAGCCCATGGAGGCGGAAAACTTCCTTCGCATGCTCGAGTCCAAATTTGGACTCCTTAACTGCACGCCTGTGCAGAAGACATTATTCGCCACGCAGCAACTGCATGGTGCGGCTGGGGCATGGTGGGCCAACCATGTCACCTCCGTGGGAGCATATCAGCGTATCACGTGGGGCGAATTCAAAGAGGCGTTCTGTGCCCACTACATCCCTACGGGGCTCGTCCGCAGGAAGGCGCGTGAATTCGCCGCACTAAAGCAGGGCAACCGCAGTGTCGAGGAATACTGCGAAGAGTTCAACCGGTTGGCGCTATACGTCTCGGAACAAGTGGACAGCCCCGCCAAGCGCAAGGACCGTTTCTTGGAGGGGCTAAGTGCTAAGCTACAGGACCGCCTCAACCTTAATATGGGAGGCTCATTCGCTGAGTTTGTCAACAACGCGATCGTAGCGGAAGACGGATATCGCCCGGTGATGGCCGAACGGAAGCGCTCCGCAAGTGCTATGGGGCCATCCAGTGGACCCCCGCAGAAGTTCCGCATGGTGTACACCACCCCGTCGGGACAGAGGTATCGTTCTGCCCCCGTGCCGGCACCTGTTGTGCGCCCGCCTCAACCAGCGCAGCAGCGACCCCCGGTACCACGTCAGCAGTAGAGCCAAGGCGGGTTTCGGCCGCCGAACAGTCAAACGCACAGACCGGGTCTTTCCCCTGCTACAACTGCGGTCGTCTTGGGCATTTCTCGAGGGAGTGCCCGCACCCCAAGAAGAGCACTGGTCAAAACCCGCCAAGGAATAACAACAACAACAACAACCGCAACAACCGAGAGCCAGTTCGTGCTGGGCGAGTGAACAACACCACCCTGGAGGAGATTCTGGAGAACAGCCCCATCCTTGCTGGTATGTTCTCTGTTCGAGACCACCCCGCACTAGTTCTGTTTGACTCAGGAGCATCACATAGCTTTGTTAGTGGGTTCTTCGTTGATAAGTACCGGCTGCCTCGCACCCTTATGAAAGCACGATACACCATTAGATCTGCCGATGGACAAACCCCTGCTCTATATGAAATAGAGAAACTCCCAATAACCCTAGGATCAACGGTCTACCCTACCAAGTGCATGGTCTTAGATGGGTGCAGCATTGACATTATTTTGGGCATGCCGTGGATGAGGCAACATAAAGCTATACTGGACATAGACGCCTACACTATGCACCTAAACTCTCCCACCCATGGTAGCGTAAGCTTCCGGTTACGACCACCCCAACTGGTCGCACCAAGCGTTCACCACACCACCGCCGAACAAATAAAGGATATCCCAGTGGTTAGGGAATTTCCGAACATATTCCCTGACGACCTCCCAGGATCTTCCACCCGATCGGGATGTGGAGTTCAAGATTGAGCTCCAGCCAGGGACGGCACCTATATGCAAAAGGCCGTACAAAATGGCGCCTAAGGAACTAGCTGAGTTGAAGGAGCAACTTAAGGAGTTGCTGGATAAGGGATTCATTCGACCAAGCTCATCGCCTTGGGGTTGTCCGGCACTATTCGTGAAGAAGAAAGATGAGACCCTGAGGCTGTGTGTAGACTACCGACCCCTCAATGCGGTGACTGTCAAGAACAAATACCCACTACCCCGTATTGACATCCTCTTCGACCAGTTGATAGGAGCCAAGGTGTTCTCCAAGATCGATCTCCAGTCGGGTTACCATCAAATTAAAATTCATGCCGAAGACGTCCCCAAGACAGCCTTTTCTACCCGATACGGTCTATATGAGTATTTAGTGATGTCGTTCAGATTGACAAATGCACCGGCACACTTCATGTATCTCATGAACTCAGTGTTCATGCCCGAGTTGGACAAGTTTGTGGTGGTATTCATTGACGACATCCTAGTCTACTCGAAGTCAGAGGAAGAACATGCAGAGCATCTCTGTGTTGTCTTACAGAGGTTAAGGGAGCACTAGCTATATGCTAAGTTTAGCAAGTGCGAGTTTTGGTTGAAGCAAGTACCATTTTCAGGCCATATTGTCTCGGAAGAAGGCATCGCGGTAGATCCCAGCAGGGTAAGAGAGGTACTGAATTGGAAGACACCAAAGACCGTATTTCATATACGCAGTTTTCTGGGATTAGCTGGCTACTACCGCCGTTTCATTCCTAATTTCTCCAAAATTGCAAAGCCCATGACCGAGTTGCTTAAGAAGGATAAGAAATTCATATGGGATGAAGGCTGCGAAGGTGCTTTTCAAACTTTGAAGAAGCACCTAACCACGGCCCCAATATTAGCTCAACCGGACCTGGGGAAGCCGTTCGATGTCTATTGTGACGCTTCAGGTATTGGATTAGGATGTGTGCTTATGCAAGACGGAAGATTTATTGCTTATGGATCAAGGCAATTGAAGAAGCACGAGCAGAATTACCCTGTGCATGACCTGGAATTAGCACCAGTGGTATTGGCCTTAAACATGTGGAGACATTATCTCCTTGGGAATTTAGTTCGTATATACACCGACCACAAAAGCTTGAAGTACATTTTCACTCAAGACCACCTGAACATGAGACAGTGCCGTTGGTTGGAATTGATTAAGGATTACCAGTTGGAAGTCCATTACCACCCGGGAAGAGCGAATGTTGTGGCTAACGCCCTAAGCCGCAAGGCTCACTGCCACCACATCCTAGTCAGCCCACAAGTCCAAGATGGTCATTATGTTCAAGTAACACCCCACGGAGCCCTCTATAACCTAGCATCAATTCCCACCTTGCGGGAAGAAATAGTGACAGCCCAGAAAAATGATAGAGGTATAATACATCTCAAAAGGAGACTAAAAGAGGGTGATGCTAAGGTACAATGCTTTCGAGAAGATGCAGACGGTGTTTTATGGTTCAAGGATCGACTGGTGGTTCCTAAGGATCTGGAACTCCGCAAGAAAATTCTAGACGAGGCTCACATTACAAAGTACTCCATGCATCCGGGCAGCAATAAAATGTATCATGATTTGAGATCCAAATATTGGTGGACTCGTATGAAAAGGGAAATAGCACGTTATGTCACAGAGTGCGATACCTGCCGCCGAGTCAAGGCCGATCATCTGAAGAAGGCAAGCCTACTATAACCCTTGAGTGTTCCAGCCTAGAAATGGGAAGATATCAGCATGGATTTCATTGTTGGTCTATCGTTGACGTCACATAAATTCGACTCCGTATGGGTCATTGTTGACCGATTGACAAAGGTCGCCCACTTTATCCCTGTGTCGACGCGGTTCAAGATGCAAAAATATGCGCAAATATTCATTGAGTGAATCATGTGTTTGCACGGTGTACCCAAGACTATCGTATCCGACAGAGGCTCCCAGTTTGTGGAACTCTTTTAGGAGCAGCTACACGAAACACTGGGCACCAGATTGATTAGAGGTTCCGCGTACCACCCCCAAGCGGACGGTCAGACCGAAAGGGTTAATCAAGTATTGGAAGACATGTTAAGGGCATATGTATTGAATCACAACAAAAAGTGGGATGAGTGCCTACCCTTGGCAGAATTCGCATACAACAATAGTTACCAGGAAAGCATCAAGATGGCACCATTTGAGGCTCTCTATGGGCGCCGCTATCGCACACCACTGAGTTGGTCGGAATCGGGGGAGAGGATGATATTTGGTCCGGAGCTAGTGCAGCAAGCCGAACAGAAGGTTCGTGAAATCCAATCCAACTTACCTGCGGCAAAGTCCAGGCAGAAAAGTTATGCAGAAAAAGGCGCCGCCCATTGGAATTCAGGGTCGGCAATATGGTCTACCTCCGAGTGTCACCCACCAAGGGTGTACAACGGTTTGGAATTCGCGGGAAGTTAGCACCTCGTTATATTGGTCCCTACCCTATCATTGCGAGATGCGGACCCGTAGCCTACCAACTCCAACTGCCAGTGGAACTCGCTGCAGTGCATGACACGTTCCACATGTCCCAACTCAAGAGATGTTTAAAGACACCAGTGGACGTACCAATGGAGAGCACCCAACAACTACAACCTGACCTGACTTACGCCGAGCATCCGGTGAAGGTGCTAGATGAGAAGGAACGAGCGACACGTAAGAAGACACTGAAGTTCTATAAAGTGCAATGGAGCAACCATACCGCCAGGGAAGCTACTTGGGAAACTGAAGATTTCCTGCAAAGCCACTACCCCGAGTTCCTACGCCACCACTTAGATAACCCGTTAATCTCGGGGCGAGATTTTCTTAAGGAGGGAGGGCTGTGACACTCCTAGTATCATAAGGGTCCCAAGGATAACACTTAGTCAGCATGAGACCTAACACTAGGAAGTTGAATTTAAATTTTTCAATTCAAATCGAATTCAAACCAAATTGAATGACCCTTGCACTAGAAGTCCCAAATTTTAGATATAAGTCACCACTGCAAAAATTATATGTTGTTGGTCACGGTCAAGAAGAATGTGAAGGATTTTCTCAGATTTTTATTCCATCAATAAAGGCCCCAAATAAATGCTAGAATGGTCAAAAACCAGCTCTATTCACAAAATTTCTAATCCAATTTTATTGGGAACTGATGGTAGTTAGTATTTTTATTCAATTTAGCACATCATGGGGAGCCTACCTTATTTTTGGTCTGAATTTAGCAGCCATGGATTAATTCTAACAAAAACAACAAGTGCAGTCGACTGTTAGGATTGGAAAAAGAAAAGAAAAAGAAAACTCCCCGTGGGACCCACCTGTCAGCGACCCAGAGAAAACACACCCGGCTGCCGCTGCCTTGCCCGGCTCTCTCGCTCGCGACTCTTTTCCCCCTGCTCTCTCTTCCGCCGAGGCACTCGCCAGCATCGCCGCGCGGGCTCCCGGCCGCTGCACCGCCTCCCCGCCCTTGCCGTGAGCACCACCAGCTTTGTGCCAACGCTCTGGTGCTCCCCGCGGAGCTGCCGTCTTCGTTCCCCTCCGAGCCGCCGTGAATCGACCCTTTCTCCCTCGCCTCCGACCGCCGCCCCTCCGCGTCGCCCGACCCCCACGGTGAGCTCCTGGTCGATTTTCTTGCTGGGGCACGCATGAAAGCCCCTCCTTTTCCTTCCCGACCTCACTCGGCTCTTCCCCGTGCAGCCATTCGTCTTGAACACCGCCGCCGACCGCCAGAGCTCCGCCTCGTCGTCGCCGAGCTAGTTCCGGTGAGCCACCTTGTTCCCTCTCGCGCGCCGCGTGTTTACTTTTTCCCAACCATCGCTGCCGTGCCAATGCGGGTCCTGCCGTTTCCCCCGGCTGGCCGCCATGCTCGCGCCACCGCAAGCGGCCGAGCGCCGCCGTCGCACGCGCACGCGCGCTCGCCTCTGCCGCGCTGCCCACTGGGCCGCGATGGCTGGTGGGCCTGGCCTCGCTCTCGGACCGCGTGTGGCCCGAGAACGCCCCGCGCGCGCTCGGCCGCTGGGCCGCGCGAGTCCCAGCCCACTGGGCTGCCTGGTTGCGGCCCACGTGATAAAAATCAAATTTTTTTATTTAAATCATTTCTAGAAATGGGTTAAACTTGTAAAATGCATAGTAAAATGAATAATGGGAATTTTGAGGCAAAATAAATTTTGTTAACCTTTTCTGGACTAGTACTAATTAGGAAAAATGCTAAATCGCAGTGCATGTTAGTTTTGCGGTTAGGATTTAATTATATGATAAAAACCCTCATAAATTCATAATTAATTACAGAGAGCTGGTAAAATCATGAAATTTGGTCACCAAGTAGGATTATCGGTTTTAGTCTCCCTGGAAAAATGTCATAGGGTGAATCTCTGTATATTAGCTGAAATTAATTTAATGCCTTTTTTCTTATAATAATTAATAGAAATTATTGGCTTGGTGCTTGAAAGTGACACTTGGCAAATAAATCACTCCTGGTATAATCTAGCTATAATAAATCACTCCTGCCCATTTGAAGATCAGAACCATGTCAACTTATTAAATTATACCCCGAGAGCAATTTTACCCGTTAATAAAAATGGATCCGCTTTAGGGATGTTTCACGGCTACTTCGTACCTTGCGAGGGTTTTGCTCGACACACTAAAGTACTAATTAATTAGCACCTACTAGTCATGGACATCACTTACGTAGTTTAACCCCGGCACACACAAACCCACCGTACTTTGGTGCGACGTCGTCGCAAGTAAATACTGGAGTCCATGAAGGAAATACACGAAATGCCCTCACCCTGTGCCCCACTCAATAAGATATACTACTGAACGCATCATCACACCCCGCCTACTTCCACGAATAACAGTGTACATTAACGTATTTATTGAGAAAGTGCCATGAATCTTCTCTTATAGCAGCATCTTTTGCATCATATAGATCACGCCGTGAACCACGTGGAGACGGAACCGGAACGGGAACCCGAAGGAGCCGGAGGTGCCGTTGCTAAGCAAGAGCCGACCCAAGGCAAGCCCCGGTGCATTATCCCCGTTTTAAATTTTTATTCTGCCACTAGCTAGGGATGTAAGTTTGCCTGTGCCTTAAGTGATAGGAGTTGATTGAAACCCTAGCGTGCAGTAGGTCCCTCTTTCCCGATTATTAGCCTCAGGACGGAAGTCGCTCTGCTTAAATTAGGACGACTACTTATCGAGTGGTATGGAGACCACTCGTAGATAGGAAACATTATCACTGTGGAATGACATCGGATGAAGGAAAGGGTGGATGGAATCACAATGAAGACCGGACGGGCAACTAGGTGGAAAGGGAAGGACAGTTTATCTTCAAGGAGGTAGCCCCATCCGAGTCACCTAAGGCTACGCCTCGTGTCCGGCCCATGGGATCAAGTTTGAACGTACTGTTTGCATGCTGGAGATATGGGCCCAGTAAACCGACGTAGCTACGGCTACCGCCTGGTCCGAAGATAGCCTTCTCTCTTCTTTGGTGGAACTGGGGCTGAGAGGAGGGAGCAATCCACCCACGGATGGCGGCACGGGGCGCATCACGATGGGGGACCCTTCTCGGGGGAGTCTGGACCCGGAAGACCCTGCGGTACCGTGAGCGAAAGGTTGCTCCATGCGGCTTCCCGGAAGCGCGTATGGGTCGTGCAAGCAGGTTTCTCCTGTAGGACATAAATCGATTCGAGTCGCCGCCCCTCACAATAACGAGTACCACTTGATCGCTGCTCCGAAACAGTGTTGGAAGCCATTAAGATGATGAGTGGGTATAATACTGTTGTTTGGAAATTCTTAAGATTGTATTACAACCATGATTGTTATCGTTTTAGTGCAAACTAAATTTATTATTCCGCATGATAACTTAACCTGATGCTAAAACTTGAAAAATAAGGATCCACTCCTAGGCTGGTTTTCTGGCAATTTAAACCCTATCCCTAGCCTTGCATGTCTAGGTGTCGGCTGTAGTTGACCAATTTGACGGGTCAGTCTTGCTGAGTAAATTAGTTACTCAGGGCGTAACTCTATGTGGTTTTCAGATGACCAAGACGGAGAGTACCACTGCGGTGGAGATTCCATTGGGAGGGCCAGCGTCTTGTTTGCTGGAACATCGAATGGGAGCTATGCACGAATGAAGACGAGGAGTAGTTCCTTGCTTGCCGGTACGGTGCTTGGGCAAAGCACCTATTATGGCCGGGATGTTCCCTGTGTGTCGCCGTGAGAGGGCGATTGTATCTTAGGTATTTTGTCGAACTGGTGAACCAGTGTTGAATAATTCGCTTCCGTAAATTTACTTCTGTCAAAACTCTGGTTTGTAATATAACTTCGGATTTATGTAAAACTCTGTTTCCCACCTATGCTCTTATTGCAAGTATATTTCTCTGTCATGTGTTGTACTATTGGGCGCCATAGCGCGTGTCGTCATCCGAGGGAGTTCCTGGAACGGAGTCGTCTCCGTGGTAAGGCGGGTCTGTGACAGTTCATGAGGGTGGCCATCATGGTCATAATGGTGACAAATCTTGGTTCTGAGGATGCTTATTAGATGCTGCCGATTGATTCTGCATAGAGGAAAAGAGATCGCATGTGTGAGATAAGATGTAAGGTAGTAACAAACAAACTAAGGGTGTGTTTGGTTTTGGTATGGCTGTTGAAAAAATTGTTGTGAGCTATGAGTTATGAGAAAAGCTGTTGTGAAATTTCAACTGTAGAAAAGCTTAAAGTCGTTTGGTTGAAATGACTATGGCTGTGAAAAAATTAGTTATGCCTGTGAAAATGACTGTAGTCTCCCTGAATGTTTGAGGAACAATATATATGAAAACTAATATAACAAATGTTTTGTTTAGCTATTAACAAGTAATGATCATTTTAGAACAGGAATCTTAAATATTAATAAGATATTTTCAAAAATATCTCTTAATTGTGTGGGTCTCCATAAAAGATTGTTTCATGTCGTCCTCCTTGCCTGATCGCCTCCAATCACCTTTGCTGACCTCAAAAAGCTCATATCGACATGGGGACAAGGGGAGATAATGACCAAAAAGTGCAGCAAATGAACCAGGAAATGATCAGAGAGATACGACATGAAGTTACAAACATTCCTATGCAACGAATTTGTCCAAGAAATCAGAGCTAATGGCAATGGAGGTTGTCAGGAGGACCTCCTCGGCTTTTTGCTTCGATTCGCTCATCTCAGAGGAGATATTCAAAGAAAATGTTGGGGAATCAGTGGAGGGAGTTCTTGCCCAGGTGTTGGTGGTCTTGGTTTGGTCGGAGACAACATGAAGCAGTCACTTCACGAGCGGGAGCTCTGCTGAGCCACAGCCATGGCGAAGGCGGAGAGAGAGAGAGAGAAGAAAAATAGGATGGTAGAGGCGACGGAGTGGCCGAGGGAGAGGGTGAGAGAGTTCGAGGGGCCTTGGACATGGAAGATGGGCACAGTCGCTACTGGCCAGGAGAGGAGGAGGGAGGCCGCCGTTGCGCTGCTGGCCTCTAGAAGATCTCCCACGCAACAGGAGCTCTGGAGGAGAAAAGGGGTCGGCGAGGAGCCACCGGGAGGGGCGGCGCCGAGAGGACCGATCGACGAGGAGCTGGGAGCGGATCCGCGGGGAGGGCAGGCCGGTGAGCAACCACGGCGAGGGCTGGCCGATGAGGAGTGGAGGTCGCGGGTGGAGAGAAGGTCTTGGGTGAGAGGAGATCGGCAAAAAAAAGAAATGAAAGCGGTACAACATAACCGATGGGAGGTGGGTAAATTTCACGAAAATTTGGTTTCACAGTCAGCCGCAGCGCCTCCTCACCTACTGTGAAAAACGAACTACACAAAAGAAGCATTTTTGAAAGCACCTAGAAGAAAGCTGCTCCCTTTGGTTGGCTTTTAACTCTTTTAGAAAGCCAAATCAAACACACCCTAAATCATTCATACTCACAGGAGGTAACAAACAAGCTAAGACAGCATGTCATGATGACCTGATTATGAAGAGTAAAACTGAATAATCGCATGTCATGACAACCCGATTATGAAGTGTAGAACTGAATAAATAAACTAAAGCAAGAGTGATGAAGTATCTTCTGTTTTTTTTTTGTTGCATCTCTTGCTCCTTTCTTCTTTTCATTTCTCTTATTCTCTTTGCCCTCATATCCTATGTCGCTGATAAAATTTTTATATCTTAGAATCTAAATAAGAATGTCAAGTTCCATACCGTTTCTTATTAATTATGTAAGCAAAAACCAGATTTCCCCATAATTTCAGTTTACTATTGTTTCACCGCCACAACATAACAAAATACCGCTTCTGAGAAAGTTGCAATATATTAGTTCAAACCCTGATTGTTGACAGCCGTCAGCACGTGGTGGTCACATGACCACAGTTTGCCAAGTAGCAGAAAAATACACTCAGCAAAACACCTCTTTGCCGAGTGTTTGGTGCTGACACTTGGCAAACATCGGGTTTTTTGCTGAGTGTTTGCTTTTGCCGAGGGTTTATGCTTGTTTGCCAGGTGCCTGGCTAGCTACACTCGGCAAAATGGCATTTTGCCGAGTGTCGGTCCTTTTGCCAAGTGTTCTCTTTGTGACACTTGGCAAAGACCATGTTCGCCAAGTGCCCGAGGGATTGCCCTCTGCAATATCTCTGACACTCAGCAACTTTGTGGTTTCCGGTACTGATAGATGCAAGCACTCTAGTATCCTGACTAGTTTTTGATGCACAGTAGCTGTGCTAAATATTTCAAGAAATCGTCAGCTTACTATCATACAATTACTATAGCAATACACTTGTAGAAATAAACTGATTATATAGCCTTAGATTTATCTTCGTGAAATTAGGGCATAACTGTAAGTCAGGTATAAAATTGTCATTTTGAACACACACGCTCAGCTTGTCCAGCGTGGCTTTTGAGCGTGTATGGAGGTACCAATAACAGGTGTCCAGCATTTCATTCAGCTAGCAGATCTCAACTCAGATTGGATAAAATTAAAGAGAAACACACTACCTTGTGGTTCTATGGATGCACCTTATTAGCTTATAATGGGAGAACTTTATTGCATTTGCATGCAGAGCAGAGTCAACACATGAGAAGAAACAGAGATCTAGCTGTCCTGTTCAAAAAGCTTACTGATGTAGGAATGAGGCAGTCCCCGATGACCAGCTCTAGCTGTCGGTTCAGGATTCATGTTCCGACTCATCCAGCATCGTTCTCCGTTCTCGCACCACTCCATCCTTGCAACAGTCTACTTCCTCCGGTGTCCTGCAGCCTTAAACTGCTAGCAGTAGGGCTGCCACGGTTCGTGGGACACTCCAACTGAAGCCACGACTACGGTTTAGGACAGGGTGAGAAGGCGGAGATGGGCGGCATTGTTGTATGCTCGAGAAGCGTCAATGCAGCAGAGGGATGGGGTTGTCAACCACCAGCAGAGCTTTGTGGAGGCTAAGCCGGGCTCCTACCCCTGCTGTTAATAGCGGCAGACATTTCGCAATGTCAGCATGGCCTTCTCCGGATGCCTCCAATACCTGAACTCTACACAGAGATACAGTATAGGGACAAGCAGTGTGTTGAGACACATGGAACCGTACGTAGCATCTGGTGAATTATAACAACTGAGCAGCACTACAATGGACCTATGGTCTTTTCCTCCATTTACGTTTCTTACCTTCAGGACACTTATATATGTGTGCTTCGATCGGCAGCGTGCATCTGTGAACTAAATAAGAAAAACGTAGTAGATATGTATTTTAACTATTGCAAGTAATAACTCACTTAGGACTACGCAAGAAAAATGATATATTACAGTTGATTGGACAATATATATAATGATGAAGTAAAGAGCAAATATGGACAGACTCTTGTATACTTTGAAAGGACAGAAAGAAGTAAAGATCTATACTAGTGTTCCTTTGAGGAAATATAGATTAGTTGTGCTAAAACATTTGGTTATTTAATAATTAAAGGAAGATTTAAGAATACCTTCTATAGAGCTATTATAGTTAATGTTATTTCTGTTTCAGCTAACAAATGGTTGCCATGTGTTCTTGCACATTAAAATTTTGACACAAATATCTTATCACACATAGTGTTTAATTTGGGAAAGCTAGTAAGGTAAATCTTTAGTGGACCGAAAAGACAATCCCGATTTGTGAAACCAACTCAGCACATTTTTTTCAAAATCACATTTAGACTGGGTTTTAGTGCAGTTCCCAGTGCAATTTCATGGTAGAAGAAAAATACTAGTTTATATACAATAATATAATACTATATGTTTCCTGGACGTAAAAATAAGAGTCCTTGTACATTTAGCTTCATAATAGACAATGATTTGTGGATTCGATTCACATAAGAGCTCAAGCTTGTTATAAACTCACCTGTCAGTAAAAAACATACCAAACCACACAGTGCACTGCTAAAGACTATATATGGAATTAAAGCAAGAGACAACATGAGATGCATTGGTGTAGCTTTGAATTATTGCCCCCTGCAATATACAGCTCAAACACTTGAGAGAACTCTTCAAAATGCAATGTCATTGCACTCATGTTACATTTGCTAGGAAGCTAAGGGTATAACTATCAAGGATATTACTGTATTATAGTAGTGGAGGGTTTTCCTCATGTATTTTTTATGTAGTCCTTAATGTGCCTCAATACAATAATCCATTCAGACTCTATTATTCATAACATTTACAGATGTCAGGGGTATGGTTACGCAACAGCTCATAATTCAGCCAGGAGGTGCATGCTGTCGGATTGCATTGGGAATCATGGTGCCCTCATCCACCGAAGCTGGGCACTGATCATTACAAGAAGTGTAGTGAACACCATTTGAGGGACCAGCTGTCCGTCACTGATTACATCCATGGCCTGGATTCGCCGAAAGCCTGAGCTCTCATCCTTCTGATACCCGCGGTGCCCTTGTGTGTCTAATTGGCAGTTGTTACCTATGAGAGGTCACACACACGACAGCACCGAGTACAGTTGAGGCACAAACAATACAGCCGTGCATCACCCGCCCGCCAGTGTATTGCATATGAAGAGAGACGAAAAAAGACCGATCTGTGATTTCAATCCCTCCCAGAAAATGAGAGGAGGCAGTGCCATTTGATCATTTCGATGCTCGTCTTGGAGAACATCAGCATTGTCATCTTCCAGTGCCTCCAAAACCTAATCTATATAGATAGTCGAGACAAGAAGAGATAAATAGAAACGAAAGACAAAAAGACTCCAACCAACCGATGAGTTTTCATGACTGTGCACCGCTGGTAGATCCCTAAATGTATACCGCTACTTCTAAGCACTGAATAATAAAGGTATAGACATATAGTAGGTGAAACTATCATGGAACCAACCGTCAGGTTCTGAAAACGAGTTACTCTAGTTGGTTGGACCGTTGGACAATACGACTACATGGTAAGAAGTACCAGCTAATTTCTGGTTCAATACCGAACAAGACTCTTTGTTGTCGTATTAGTGAAATAAGTGTTTGCAGCTGAAATGTACTATTGCATGACTGTATTGTGTGGTTGTACGGATATTAGAAGATATTGCCACAATCTTTTATTAGGCATGGAACAAATTCTCACAGCTGCCAACAAAATGGTATTGTAGCTGTTGGAAGATATTGCCATAATCACGCGGCAGTCCAATGGCAACGTTTTTTCATGGTTACAAAAAGGCGCATATCTAGCAGTGTGATGCCACCGAAGCCTAGAAAGTTACAGCTGACAACATCAGAATCTATTGTTGGTTGACCAACTTCTGCATAGCCCAGCATCAAGGTCTAGCGTTAGAAGGCGTCTTTCAGAGTGAGCGTGCCTGCCTGTAGTGTTAGCAATCACGGTGCATGTATGTATGCGTGTTTCCCAATTTCTCCCAGTTCCCAGGTGACAATGTAATGAGTTGCGACATGCAAGAGGACCTGACTGAGCTACGGTGCTATCTTTGAAAACAACACAGAATCACGAGAAAACGAATCCATGAAAAAATTAATGGTATCAAGATTATTATGTAGAGATATTTGTTTGGTAAGGTCGTCGCCCAGCGTTCTAAAGAAACATCAAAGGAAGAGTAAGATGCGACATCAACAACAGTATACATATCGGGTAGCGTTGAATTGTGATGTTGTATATATAGTGCTAGAATGCTAGACTAAACTGAAAGTATCTGGAGAATCTGTATAGCAGTGACGTCATGGCGTTGTCCCATCATGTTGAACGACACTGCAGTGGCGAGCCAGAAGTGAGGGTGAAGGATGTACGGTAGCCGCGGTTCAACGAGAGGCACTGGCGGCTTGTGCTCATGATGCCCTCATCCAATGCAGCGGGGCGCTGCTCCCCACAGGAAGTACGCAGTTGGACAGAGCAAGAGTTCGGTTGTTTTCACTACATACCATCAGCCTGGTCCTCAACTGATAACTCCAAAACCTATCCCTGTATACAGATCAGGAAGTAGATATAAATGGAATGGAAGCAATGGAAACTCTATGCAACTGACTTTGCACTACTAAAACGTCCCGTCTCAATTTTTACGTCATTAAATCTTAGCCTATGGTGACGGGGATTTTACCGTCCCTAAATTAGAACAAGTAGACACGTCCTTTATCCTCGTCCCTAACTCTTTTGTGGGACGGAACTATCCCTGTTCCTATATCTCATACCGAATAAATAAAAAAGAAGAAGAAAAGGCGGGACCAGCCCAGCCCAGCCCGGAGTAGCCACCGCCATGACCGGGTGGGGAGGGGTGGAGGTAGAGGCTAATGCAGCCGGCGCCGGATCCGCGAGCGATGGGGGAGGACTGGCCGCCACTGGATCCGCGAGCTCGAGGTCACCATGGAGGGAGAGGTGGCTGCCGAACCCGGATCCGTGAGCTCAAGGTCGCTGTTGAGGGAGAGTTGGTCGCCGCTGCCGGATCCGCGAGCTTGAGGTCGTCGTGGAGGGAGAGGAGGCCGCCGTCATCGGATCTGCGAGCTTGAGGGCCGCCGGGGGCACGGGGGAAGGGAGAGGAGGCCGCCACCGCTAGGAGGAGAATAGGCCGTCACTGCCATGGGGAAAGGAGGCTGCCGCCGCCAGGGGGAGAGGAGGCACGCTTGGGGAGGGGGGTGGAGAGGAGGCCGCCACCGCCAGGGGGAGAGGAGGCGCGCTCGGGGGAAGAGGAGTCCGCCGCCGCTCGGATGGAGGGGGGGGGGGGGGGGGGGGGAGGCGCGCTCAGGGGAAGAGCAGCCCACTGCCGCCAGGAGGAGGGGAGGCGCGCTCGGGGGAAGAGGATCCCGTCGCCGCTGGGGAGGGTTGTGGGGAGGGCGGGCCAATGCTCTGAGAGGCACGCTCGGGGGAAGAGAGGCGGCGCGCTCGGGAGAAGAGAGGCGGTGCAAGAAGGGAGAAGTGGGGAACAGGGGAAGAGAATAGGCTAGGATTAGGGGAAATTAAAAGTAATTCAAAAGAAATGAAAATGAAAAAGGGGGCGGATGGGATTCGAACACTGAAGCTTTGAGAAACAAATAGAAGACTTCGACTAGTATGCCACTCAACACGTTTGAAATATCTGTATCTTTATAGTATAATATATTAGGAACAGATATTTAAAAACCTACCTCTACTATAAAACCCCAACACTATTGATCTCTATTGCTTGGATCAATAGTGATGGGATTCAAAAACCCGCCTCTACTATAAAATCCTATCTCTATTGCTTGGATCAATAGTGATGGAGATTAAAAACACCGTCTCTATCATAGAAATCCGTTCCTATTGCTTGGACCATTAGTGACGGCTTTTTATGAAACGTCAATATTTTTTTTTGTTATAGATGGGATTCTAGAAAACCGTCTTTGCTACTTGCTTTATGTCAAATAGCAGTGACACAGTTCTAGAAAGACGTCACTAAAAGTGATTTGGAGACATGGTACTTTTACCCGTCACTAATATTGTGTCTCTAAGTCCCTGTTTTGTGGTAGTGTGAGCATTATTAAAGATCACATCATTTTAACTAAGCCAAATTACTCAGTAGAAGATGTTATAATATTATGTAGTAAGGTTCTTAATATTTTGGAACTACATTCCCGAAATGAGATATTGCTCTTGATTTGACGGTAGATGATGAAGAAGTTTAATAAAGAGCTAAAAGGACAAAATTATGTATACTGTAAAAGCATCCGAAGAAGAGAAGATCCATATCAGTGTTATTTTATTATTCTCAGTCTGCATTGTTACAGATTATAAAATGATAATCCTAGTTCTCAAATGAATTTGTAGGATTCTTTGTAATCCACAGATGAAGTGGCATAATATAAAAAATTGACACTTCAAGGAAATAGGATGCAAAATTCACTTGTCTGAGTAGCGGCAGAGAAATAGAAAGGAAATTAAAAATGGAGAAACTTGACGTACCAGAAATGCAATCATCTGTTAATTAGGTTTTCAGTTTTTCTACATGATGAAACATATACAGCAGGACATGACTGCTTTCCTGATCTTACAGGGAGATGAAGTTTCGTGCACTTCGCCACCTTACCCTGTCCCTAATTAATACATATGTATATTTTGTAATTTGCAGGCTGAGCAAATGATATAGTATTGATGTCCAACCTAGTCCTGGAACAGAGTAGGACTGACCTTACAAGGAGTGCTGAAAGCTTATGAAGGAGAGGGATCACTTATGTGCTTGACTGCTCCCATTCCAAAGCCTACTTATGCTGTCAGCATAGTCACGTCGCACTCGCACCTCTGGCCGAAAAATTACGAGAGCGGAGGTACAAAGCAGTGCCGCAGCGCCCTCACTGCTGCCGGATGACCATGCATGTGGGCGCCGGGAGATGTGTCAGCACAACTGTTGGAGAGGAACATTACGAGGTTGAGTGGTGAGAGGCTAAAAGATGTGCCGCTGTAATATAAGAACGTGGTGGTCAACCTGCGCGAATGATCTGCTACTGCAAGGGATCAAGCGTGGATGAGACTCCGAGTGGAATAACAAGCGTACATGGCGCGTTTGAGTTTCGGCATAGGCTTCTTCCCATGCCTCCAAATCCTAATCTCTACGTATGAATGTTGCACTAACATGCAATGCTTAGATAATAAGATCCGAAGAACATGATGAACTGTAAGCAATACACACACTAGTGTAGACCTCTGGTCGTTCCCCCTATATTTAGGTCGCCATACCTTCTGGACACTTAAATGTGTGCAGTGTGCTTCGGGTACATATGAGAACTAAATAAATAAAGCAGAGGTAGTATGTGAAATAACTGCTACTAATAAGGTTCGTAATGACTTAGGATTATATTTATTTATTAATAAAAGAAGATGACCTATCCACGATGATGTCTAGAAAAAAGTGAAATAGGCTAGAAATTCCTCCAAAAGAAAAATCTAGCCATTGATCATCTGCCTACATATTGTACCAATGATATCGATCCCTTAATCCTCACGTCTGTTTCCTCCTTAAACAAATAGGTGTGTTGTTCTCCCGGTTCTTCATGAGTAACGTGACGTTCCTCTCTTCCTCATTAAAAAAAAACTCGACCCGCGGGGGTAAAACAGTCTCCGGATATCTATACTATAAAGATTAAACATCTATCCATCTAAACTCATCACGAAATACATTTACCCATAACATCTTGATCCTTGATTTCCTATTCTGTTTAATTTTAGCCTTCGGATTAAACCAGACCCACAATGACAAAGGACAGTTACAGTCTTTTCAATACAAAATCGGTGTAGTCTGCCACAAAATTCGACACTTTTTTTCACCGTGAAAATCTTTACCCGCCCGCCCGTGCCCACTTCCTGATTTCACGGCGTCAAGCGCGTCCTACGGGATCGCACTTAATCAACAGCGTTTTTGCCATCGTAGCTTCCCCCCCCCCCCCCCCCACCTCTGATCCCCCTGCTACGATCCTCTACTCCTTTTCTTTACTCCTTTCCTTCTTTCCTTCCCCATGGGGCCAGATCAGATGTGTCTTCTCCCATCGAGGTGTCTATCGAGAAGGATGGAGTTGAGAAGGAGGTGACAGCGCTGCGGCGTCGGGTAGAGCGATGGTATACATGTTGCGCATGTAGAAGGATCTCACGGAGTGCAACCATGAGTCTATGACCAAGAGGTCTATGGCGTCTTCATCGCACAACACGGCGGCGCCTCCATCTCCATCTCCCACCTCACTGTCCCAAAGATAACCCTCTCGGTCTCTGGGTATCCGCAAAATCCGCTTCATTGCCTTGCCCTGCAGCACCAGAGCGCTTGTCGCAGGCCTGCTTGCACTGACGCGATACTTGACGTCATTCTTGTCCAAGGCATCGATACTAATTAAGATATGGGTGCAGACCTGTTGTGACAAATGTATTTGATTAACAGTCTTGCAGCTTTGTTTCCAATCGAGTAGTACCCCATCATGGGCATCGAATAATGCAGATGTGCATGGGCATTCTGTATGAAACAATTATTTTGAGTGCTTGACCTATACTACTACTTGACCAACGTGATGGAAGACAAAGAGGAGATGGCAATGCCATGAGAGGAAGTTTTGATATTAGAACTAGATGAATCAGATGCTGGAACCCAAGGCAATGCCGACTCCTTCTGGACTCACTCCAGCCACCGGGAAGCTTCCTCGCTCTTTCGGAGGGTGAGCAAGATCCCTGCACACTGGTATTGTTACTTATTGGATTGTATATAAATGTTTTAAAAGAGGCCGAAAACAAACAATAATTAGATTCCTGAAGTATGGATGTAGTTTCTACAAACTGCATACATGGACATATACAACCTTTAATATAACAGACTGTTAGATTTTACTTTAAAATAGAGATTGAGAAGTAATTTTGAATGGTACATATACAATCTTTATGTGCATTTGTTTAGCTTTCTTTTAGTCCGTAAGCCTGTTTATATCACTAGAGCTAAGCCATTTTTACTGCAGATTTTACTTTAAAGTAGAGATTGCGAAGTAATTTTGAATGGTACATATACAACCTTTATGTGCATGTGTTTAGCTTTCTTTTAGTCAGTAAGTATGTTTATGTCACTGGAGCTAAGCCATTTTTTTTTCATTTCACAGGGAGCTACAAATAGGAACTAATCAGCAAGACCCTGTTCAGCCAACACCACCAGGGTCAATTTCATTATGGTGAGCTGCTCTTTTATCCTTCACACTTGAAACAGTAGCAATATATCAAGTGATATACCAATCATTTCGTAATAACCCTATTTCAGATTGTGAGAGAATTGGAGCTCGAATTTAATCCAAAATAAGTTGAAACTGGATTATGTAATAGCCATGGGTGGACCGCCCCCTACGGCAGGGTGGGGCGGCTGCCCCAGCTACCAAGCTACCAGGCGGTGTAGATATTCCCTGTTCCTCCTTTTCTCCATCTGATCAAGTTGCCTATTGTCCGATCTACTCTGTTCAACACCATGCCTCTCTCCGTCGGAAGAGGAACAAAGAAGAAGACGGTTTTAGTGTTCAATAATAATATGAGTTTCTGTGATCAATAATAATATGAGTCAAAGCTCTTCTTATTTTGTATAATAATATGAGTTTCTGTGATCAATAATCTCTGCAGTATTGGGTTTTAGTGTCCTGTATTATATATAGATTTCTAACATTTTTGTCCTCTATCTTGATCTGATGATTACTGAGAATGCCAAAACGGAGTGGGGATGCATTTTTACTAATCTGCATGATGCTTCAAATTTATATATATTTCTGAGCCTGCAAGGCTATGCCTATTCTGAAGTACTGTCTAAATTGGAATTATCTTGACTTCCATTCGATGTAATGAATCGAAAGCATTTTGGCTACAAATGTTTAGGGGTGAAGGTTAAAATAATTGAATATAGAAACTTTTTTCTGCAGCATCGCAACATGACAGATTGGCTATTGAATTTATAGGTAAAGTGCTAACTGGTACAAATTTCTTGTTTTACCAAATCATTCTGTTTCTATGAATTGCTTTGAATTTGGATAAGACAATCAAATTAGATTAGCATGATTGACATAATCTCCATCAGGATCCAGAGCATGTGAGAATATTCAGAGTTTCATTCAAGATCTGTGAGTGATTCACAAATTATATCACCCATTCTTGCATGAATGTATGATATGAGTTATGTCTCGTGAATTTGAATCAATACACATTGTGGGGGCATTTGTAGTTGTGGGTTTATTTTATTACTCATAAGATGAGTAATCATATAACACACAGAAAAATGTATTTATGATTAAAAAGGTATATGTTGCAGGTTATTTCGCATTCTCATTTTGTATGTTTTTTAGTTACACTTATCATTTTTTTTTCATTCTGCAGAGGTTTAGGCTAAAAATGATTCACTTGATAACACGCCCAAGAAAGAAGATAAATTAGCAATTAGCAAAGGATGAAGTTACTAAAGTTACTTGTCCTCTCAAGGAAGGTTAGTTTAATCCATATTCTGATTTTTTTTCCTTCTTCAAATGTTCATTTTATTTTATATTACATGGAAACTGTTTCTAGGTACAATAAAGGGACACGGGAAAAATGTTGTGGTTACTCATCACTAGATCTGTTTCTGTTTATCTGTGTTTCTAAATCAATTTCAGTAAATCGTTAGGACTGGTATCCAATGTGCTTAAAACATGCATTTGAATAATTTAGACTACTATTATGAATATGATATTTGATAACTTTACTTTTACATATCACTGAAGCTTAAAGCAATTGCGTAAAAATGGTGATAAATGCTAAATGAATCATAAAGTTGAACCAGCATGCTTGGATGAACCTGATCTCAGCAATTTGCTGTGTGATTTTCAATGAGCTGTTATCTTTTTCTTGTAAGCCAGGCTATTTTGCATGGATATTTTTGATGTTTCTTTATTATTACTGATTCTTGGAATTTGGTTGGTTATGTCTTCAACTGGCAATACAACTCAACTATTATTTTTTAAGCTTGTCACCATTGACTCAGAATGTTCTACTTGAAAATTTTAAAATGTTATGAAAGTGATAGTGTGCTATAGCTACTCCGTATTATTTTTCATGGTACACTCTATATTGTCAATCTTGTCTATTGATTAATAAGAGTGGACACCGCTTCTGCATCCAAGCCATTAAAGTGCAGTTGAACAAAATGCATTTTTGTTGTGTTCTTACTTTTCCTTATTTTTAAATTCTCTGCTATTTCAGTGGGTATAATTTACTGTGGTTTTTGTAATGTGCTTTTTTCAAATCCTTGTTGGTTAAATATTTGAAGCTGAAGATGTGAACTGGTGGGGCATAAACAGAAATTTATACCAGGAGGCTTCTAGGTGCAACATCTTATAAAGATAAATGAAAAGATACGCTGAGGAAGATCAGGAAAATCTGTACAATCTTGTTCATGTTGGTATGCTCTATACTTGAGTATCCCATTATCTATAACCAAAAGCTTTCTATTTCCATATTATCAATTGACAATTTTAAGCGTATTTGAGATGCAACTTTCCAGGCTTTTAAATTACTGCTTGAATCATATACTGTCCATTTATTCATTTTAATTCATTGTGACTTTTTTCAGACACTTCCACCCGTTTTTTTTAATCTAGATGTTCTTTATACTGATGCATGTATGATATCACATTGAAGCTGATAAATTTGTCCATTAATTTTTTTCACTGAATTGAGATTTTTTTTCTAACATTTCCTAATCCCACCCGATGCTGTAATTAGATGTTAATTTACACTAATATGGTACAAGAAAAGCCACCTCTAGGAAGCAGGGCTTGGTGCCACCTCTGGGCCAATGAAAGTTGTTGGCCACTTTAGAAGAGAAAAAACTTGATGACGGCAACGAAGAAAATTCAGACCAATCGGGCAAATATTCACAAATTGAAGATGATGATGGTCATTTGCAATATTGCATAAGATTGCTCTGTCACCAAACATTTCTCCTGATTAGCACATCTTTCACGAATATTGAAAATGAAAGATTATTGTAGCTTTGTGATAATCATGTCCACTCTTTGTAAAATCATTTTTCATCAGATATTTGACTCTATGTAACATAATTTTTTTTTCCTATTCACACGCCTCTCAACAGCAGTGAGAAAAAAAAAGTTCTACCAAATTATGTATTCATGATTTTCTTTACTACGGTAAAAATGTACCATTAGTCTGTTTTAACACATGTTTTCATTTAATACTCCCTCCATCCCTAATTACTTGTCATCCTATACTCCTTCAGTTTTCCCTATTTACTTGTCATCCTCGCATCCCAATGCACCTTTTTCTCTTTCTAATACATCTCTATCTCTATCTCTCTCCTTCTCGTTTTCTATGCATTTAGCTTTTTCACTTCTTCTTACTCTTCGTGTCCAAATCTAAAATGACATGTAATTGGGGATGGAGGGAGTACATGATAACGTTGTAGAACAATGGCAACGTGCATGTTGCACGTGCAAAAAACTAGTTTTTTTTTAAGAAGAAGATCTTATCACGCAGATCGAGAAAACCCCCGAATCCTTGCCCCTCCCTTACACAATGGCACTGTAGCCTGTGTGAGACGATCACGACCTGGGCCGGGCCTTAGACCTGTGCTTTAGCGTGATGACAAGCGAGGAGATTTTTTTACCCCAACCCATAAATTCGCTCCCACTGGGAATTAAACCCGGGACCTTGGGGTGCTACTAAGTCAGCTCAACCACTAGGCTGAAGGACTGTTCGCCTCTCTTCCTCCTTAAACAAATACTCCCTCCATTCTAAAATTGTTATCATCATTGACTTTTTTCGCTAACTTTTATCATTTGTCTTATTTAAAAAATTTAAAAAATATCATATATTTTCTCATGATTTGTTTTATCACAAGATAAAATTTAAATATAACTTATAACTTTTTACATTTGAACAAATATTTTAAATAAGACGAATGGTTAAAAGTAACAAAAAAAGTCAATGATGATAACAATTTTGAAACGGAGGGAGTAGGAATTAAGATTGACAGCCGCCGGCAAGGTATTATAACATGGCGGGCATTAAGTGCAGCGAGTGCACCTAGGATCCACAATTATCATGGAGTTTTGTGTCAGATTGCTGATAGCTAGAATTCCTGTCCACGATGCCAGCTTTGTAGGCAGTTGGCTTCTGTTTTTTTTTTGGCCGCTGCACCACCACCGATTTTGCACCGAGATTATATAAGTGCCTGTTTGTTTCCCACATAGATTATATAATCTGAATTATTATGTTAGATTATATAATCTGTATTATACAATCCAGATTATATAATCGAAATGGAGTTGTTTGTTTTCCTAGATTATTTGTATTCACATTATTGATTTTAGATGTAAGAAGACAACAATGTCCTTTGCTATTTTTATTGATTTATTTTTTTAGTGACATTTGAATACTATGCTACATGAAATTTTTCCAACTTTCGATCACCTCTTATGTTCCCTCTTTATCTTTGACATTTGTTTTTTCTCTTAACTTTTGAGTAAATGGACAGAGAAAAAAATTGAGAAAGATTCTTCGATTCTCTCAATTGTAGTGTGCAGATTTGCAAACGGCACCTGAGAAGAGCACCACAGGCATGGTGAATAACCCATGCTCTGGAGCTCCTGCCAGAACTGCTAGTTGCTAACCTCTTCTCAGCTGATAACATATCTGATGTAATTAACTCCTACAATTTTCGTCCTAGTTTCAAAATCTTGCTACTATTGATATTTCGAAGTATTAAATAACAAATTCGGTTGAGATCAGGAAGGAGAACTAACTGAATGAAACGAAAAAAAAAAGGACACAGTGTTTCTCTTGAGTGTTATCTGAGTAACAAAATATCGATATAGAAGTATCATATCTGTATATGACAGTCTTTGCACATCTATAGTACCAATGCAACATGTGTCTTTACCAAATAGATTATCAAAATGGTACTTTCTATTTTCACGAACGCTTTGCTTTTCATCTATTGACAGCAGATGTGTCCAATGAAAGTTCAATTTCACCTAGATTATGTGTGTGTGTGTTTTCGTTATTTACTCCTTGAACAAAATCGCACATGCTAACTTTTTGAAGTAATTAGCATCGCAGATGCAAATAAGTGTATCCATGGTTGATCTGTCTATTTATTAAATGCATTTGCATCTGCAGCTTGCTCTTTACCTCTCTCTAAATGCATTTGGGAATGCATCTTGCACGTGCTAACCCTAGTTGTTTAAACCTTTTAAGGTCTTGTGCAACATTCCAGGGCTTTGGTTACTCCGACCTACTGCAGCAAATCATATTTGGAACAAGTGTTGAGTCAATATGACTATATGAGCCATGTGGTTCACCTACCAGTCTTCCTTATTTAATTCTTATTCTTCGCAAGTGAATGGCTATATATGTGTTTGAAGGTTGAGGCATACATCAAGGGTGCTACCAGAGGTACAGAGTAGCACCAAAATGCCGTTGCCAACAGTTTTTGGTGCTTTAGTTCCTTTACCTCAACTTCCTGTCTCTGATTTGGTTTTGGAGGCATCGGGAGAATGTCACGTTGACCTGATGCGGGATGAGGGTCTGGAAGAAACGACAGCACGACCATGGTGCTGTAGTAAACTGCACCCTTGCACTGCCCTCCCGATGACATCTTTCTCTCTTCCAGTATAGAGCAGGGGTGGCCGGAACTGTACAAGATTTGGTGGGGAAACTCACAACTCCGCCACGGATGATATCTGCTGGGTAGTACACGTGAGACCCACAGGCTTAATTATATAAACCACCCCATAAATCGATCTTCGTTTGGTATCCCCCCACCCTATAAATCTGTTTGTTGCAATAAGGCCCACCCACTAAATTGGGGCCTCTATATTTCATTTTAAGGGTCAACTTCTAATTTATAGAGGCCCAAAATCATTTTTCACACCAGCCCGACTGATTAAAATTGGACCCTATCCCTCTACCGGTGGGACCCACCACCCCGCCTCTCTCTCTCTCCTCCCTCTTTCTCCCACGTGCCGCCTTCTTCTTTCTCCCCCGCGCCGTCTTCCTCTCTCCCTGCGCCATCGCCGCCCCCCTCTCTCGGTCTCTCCCCCGCCATCGAGAGCAGCCCGGGCGACCCGTCCCTCCCGCCATTGTTCACCATGCTCAGCGTGTGGGACTCCACCCGCACCATGAGCTTCCGCATGGGCGGCGTGCCGGTGCTGCTTAGGGCGTCGCTCGCCGCAGTGCGCACGCTGGATCGGGCCATGCCATGGATGCGGGTGCCGTCCATCCCCGACATCATCAGACCGTTTGGGGCCTACCTCCTCTACGGGCGCTGCATGTCCGGCTCGGCTCTGCTCTGCTCTGCTCGCTCTGCGACCATGCCCACAATGTGGCCCGCAAGAACCCGGCGTGCGCTGTCGTCGCGCCCGATGACCCGGTTGCCGCCATCGTCCCGCACTGGCGTCGATTCTCCTGTGGCGAGGACGTCTGGTGCATCAAGAGCTTCACCGAGAAGCACGACGACAATGCCAGCGGCAACGACGACGACGACTCGGCGCCGTTGCCGCCACCCTCTCTCTCCCGCACCGCCTTCCTCTCTCCTGTTGGCGCCGCCCCCCCTCTCCCCCGCCTCTCTTCCCTGCGCGCCACCGCCAGCCTCTCTCCCCCGCCGCCACCCTCTCTTCTCCCTTGTGCGCGCGCAGGAGGAAGCCGGCCGAAGGCGCGGGCCGATGGCCGTTGGCCGGCGGTGGCGGCAATCGGGAATTCAGGATTTCATCGAAGGAAAAGAGAAGAGAGCATAGGAAAGAAAAATAAAAAATTGTGGGGCCCGCATTTGGGGGGAAAATAGTGGGGCATTATTCCTAGAGGGTTTCCTCCAAAATTTGGTAGCCCACTAAATTTAGTCACTATGATAGGGAGGGGTTGGAGTTGAGTTTTTTGAGTTGGATGACTAAAAGAGGATTTAGAGTCCTTTTTAGTCACTCTACTGGAGTTGCTTTTACTGACTCATTCTCCTCCCCTTCTCACACGTGCGATGATGATCTGGCCAGATTTCGCCACCCTGGATCACTGCTGTGCCATGTCAACAGTAATATGCCGAAACTTTTATCCAATGAGTCACACTCTTCATACGGGAGGAGGCCAAGGCGGCGGCACCTGCGACGGGCGGGAAGGCAACAATCGCCGGCGGTAGTTTTCTTTCAGCGCATCTCCGACAGCAGACCACTCTGGCTTCCCCGACGTGATCTCGTCAGTTTCTTCCCGGTGCCTTTTCATCCGTAATTAGCAGTTCATGGCCTGACGATGGTGAACCAGTGAACAAATGACATCGTCAGTTTTTTAGAACTCAATGTATCAAGGTTGAGACTAGTGAATCGCACAAGTTGCACACACGGTTATTAGAATCAATAGGAAGTGCATAAATGATATGTTCATCAGGTGAACCATGATTGATACAGAAACATTTTCAGTCTGTAACTAAGGAATGAGAAATCAAACAACATGAGACACAAACACAGACGCAGTGTGCCAGATCACTAGAACCCCACGCCACCGCACCCTACAAATCAATCCAATTCGATGTGCCGATGCAGAGGCAAGTTCGGCTATTGTGCTGGTAGAACTCGGCGTTGCCCTAGCCCTGGCCATCGTCTGCTTGCCACCTGAGGCCGCCTACCCTGTGCCGTGTGAGTCCACGCTGTCGCGTCAAGCGGCACACGCGCATGACGGATGCTAGTGCCAGGGACGTCGATGCCGTTGCGGAGGCTAGTATGCCGCCGGCCACCGATGAGATCTCAAAAAAAAAATTCTAGATTACACCCTACACAGTGAACAGTCACAACATACAGAAACATACAAGATCATAGCATAGCATGGACAGTTCATATCCACAATACATTCATAATTTGAAAACCGTCAAATATCCACAAATGGGTACAAAGTACCAATGAAATGTTCACACAAAGTCTAACTAATAATTGCCCACTTCCTCATCCTTCACGGGCTCATATGGTCGTTTCGAGCCACTCCATTCACAAAGGGTCCTATACTTCGTAGCTAGGATTCTCTCTTCATCATAAAACTTACATCATGGGTTGAGCACTTCTCTAAGAAGAAACTGACACAAATGAGCAACAATTCGGTACATTGAATTCATGCTCAAATGGGTTTTTTCTTGAGAGATGACCCCCTATCTAATCTCCTCCCATTTCTTCTTTGTTGCAGGCCATTCTTTTTCTTTCCTAGTTGCTTTCTGTAGACAACATTTGTGAACAATTAATATTAGAGAATGATTGAATTGTTAACAAGAATGTAAGTTAAACATGAACAAAATCAGTGTACCTCTTCAGCAGACTCTTTGACGAGGGTTTCCAAATATTTTGAAATGCTACTTGCAAAACAACATGCGTAGTAGCCACAACGTACGCTACCAGGTACTTATTTAGAGCACAATAAAATAGACCAAAAAATTAGATTATAGATAATATTTTAGGATCATAATGTATATTAGGAAAAATAAATGCCTTATCCAAAATTTATGTCGGAAGTAAATAGCTTTTTTATTGTGTGTACGGTGGCATGCCCTTCCTGCTTTGACGTATTTCTCGTAAGTACTGCTCGATCAACAATAGCACATCGTTAGATGAAATATAACTATATCAGTAAATTTTATTATATGTGACTAACTTATCAATTTATGACGCTCAGGACATCATGGTACCCTCTTTTGTCCATGTCAAGACTGTCAAGCACGAGCATATACCCCTCTTTGGATATGAGACAAAGAGTAATCCAATAGTCACTTCAATGATGATCCAAATAGTTAGTATTCTATTTATCAACAACACATAGAGTACAAGACGAAGACAATATTTGAATTTACCTGAAGTTGTAGAGGGCCCTAATGCATTCTCTATCTTGCCACTTCACGAAACAATTATAAATATAAGTTAGAACCTGAGACCTGGTAGCTATTGTGAGGTCCTCCCACATTCTTTTTAGCTCTTCTGGTGTCTTGTCCTTGTACATTGGATCAACCATATTTATCTAGGGGTTGATCGCTCCTTGATTTATCAACGTTCAGTTGAGGTACATGACCTTCCAATCCTTTTTGAATTTTTTAGAACAAAGGATTCATGCTACAAAATAATCAATTTTTATCATCTAATTAGCTTTAGTATGTTGAAATGTGTTTGAAAATAGGAAAGTGCCTGATGGAGGCACTTACATGCACCACAAGACAATGAAGATGACATTCATCTTTTGAAGCCCGAACATTCGGTGGATATAATCAAAATCTTGCCATAATAAGCTGCTATCACCTTCATCATTGAATATATGTGATGGAACTTTACAAGGGATAAATTTCACTCCTTTGCATGCCTGTATGTACCAGTCCTGGAGCTTCCGCATCTCCTAGGGAAGGTTCGAGTACATATGTTTTAAGATAAGGGGTCTATCGACCTTGAATACAGGGAAGTCCAAATCTTCGCCTTGGTCCTTGAAAATATCGTCATCATATGATACAGGTTTACATAACTATTTGTCCCACTTACCTCTGTTCCTCCATCATTGCAAGTATTTACTTACATTGGTCTGCATTTGACGGCCTGGCTCATTGTTAAAACAAGTAATCGTCTTGAGGAGGTAGAAGAGCAGTCTCGACAGTAACTGTGTCCCCATCTTTGGCAGCCTCATATTGAAGAGACTCTTGTTCTACCACTTCTTTCTCCACCACGGGTCGAGAAGGCTCTTGTCGGATCTTGTTGCCCGAAGCCGGCTCGGACATAGGATATGGTGGACCAACTTGATCCCCTGCATGTGGTTGGCTCTCAAGGAATGACCCATGACCGGACAACGGGGGTGGAGAGGCCTATGGCATGGAGAGGACAACATCACGTCGTTTCCACATAATGAAATAGCTGACAACATGTTGAAGTGCTGTGGATAGTCCTTCATGGAAATGCCTTAGGTATTGGGCATTCTATCTCATTGTCCTCATATCCTTAATCTATCTCCAACACAAAGACTCTTACATGCTCGGGAGGAATGTCCATGTTGTGGATAGTCCTTCCTAGAAGTGCCATACCAGTTGCAACCTTTATGGTTTTCCTCTTGTAACTGAACGAGACATGCAACTCACAAGGAGTATGCTCAATGATGTCTATTGACACTTCTTAACATCGTATCAAGAATATCACTATTCCTGATGTGGCGCCAGAATGATTGTTGGCGATTGTTATGCTTTTAAGAGTAAAGTGAATTAATCCGCAAGCGCACGGAACACCATTGTAGCATTTCACCCAGGAGTATTCCAAGGTGTCATATTTATTTTCCTCAGGGAAGCTAGGCGTAAGATTATCTTTATTCAACAAAGATATAAGTACAAGAATTATACCAACTGACCAAAGAGGGGGTAAGGATGTTCAATGGTAAAAGTGGGGGGGGGGGGGGGGGGGGGAAGTCAAGTGTCAAATCCTAGTTACTCGGGTTAAGCGCTTACACCAATTTCTTGGTACAGCCTTGAGTCTTTCACCTGTTAGCTCACTTCGGGGCACGAAAACGATCCACTAATATGGGTCGTTAACTAACCTTTGTACTAGTGGGTACGCTATCGCTAGACAACCCTGCTTGAGAATTCCCAAACATGGTGGATTACAAAAGGGACGGACAGGACTGTCACCACCTGCCGCCTACCACACAGACCATGGGGACGAATGCAAATCCAGCTAGCGTTAACTTAGGCATTGCGCCTATGCCTTCACTAGATATTCGTCCGTTGGCCTAGCAGAATAATAGCTAGGAAATAACCAAGTCTATGTCCCAGAAAGAACTAAACTTAATTAAATCCTAGCCGGGTTACCCGTGAACTACGCAACAATGTTTCTTCCTGATAATTGTAACTGAAGGAAATGACTAAGTTAAGATAAACACTTGACAAGATATAAAGGGAAAGATATTTATATTGATAAGAGATAAGTCTTACAAAAAGAGAATAGATACAAGAGAGCTCATACCAAGACTCCGAGACGATTTCGGAATCTCGAGCAATGCTCTCAACTAGACTCTAACTCCTGACTAACTAACCTACTCTACTAAGTAGCACAAGTAGTGGCAAATGGACTCCTTGATGTGTTTCTTTTCTCTTCTTCTTTTGCTGCCAAATTTCCCCTCTATTTATAGGTGGCAATGGGCAGGGGGGTACTTGTAGACGAAGAAGAGTCGGCAGGCCGAAGTCGGTCCGTCGAGCGGCCACGTGTGCCGGATGGCCGGGCATGCCGGGCGGCAGCCTAGGTCGGACGGCCCTTGGATCGTGTCGGTTCATGACCGACTCCTCTTGGGTGGCTTGGATCTTGTATCGATGTGGGTTGTTTGGTCGGTTCACTCTGACTCCTTCATTTTGGGGTCGGTAGGCCTCTTGGGCCTAGTGGGCTGGCCACCCCGGGTATCAAACCCAGGCCGGGCCGCATGCTAGGCCGGGCGGCGGCCTAGGTCGGGTGCTGACCCCCTCCGGGTCGCCCCTTGACTTCTCCTGGTTAGGCCACTTGTTGGCAGGCCAACGGCATGCTAGACCGGGCGGTGGCCTAGGCCGGGTGCCGACCCTCTCCAGGTCGCCCCTTGACTTCTCCCGGTTAGGCCACTTGTTGGCTTTCTTTCCTTGGTCACATATCATCACTTTTAGTCCGGGAGGAGAAAACGGCATCACGGTGAAGTGTTTTGCAAAATCAGCCGGGTCAGATGATCAACTCAACAATGATTCCGGTTGATCAGCCGGGTGGCTGATTTCAGCCGTAAATGATCATGTCGGCCGGGTCCTGATTTCAGCCTAAAAACGGCCCTGTCGACCGGTGAAAATGGCTGTTTCACAGTCGTGATCGGCTGACGGGGTGTTTCTTCATGTTTTTGCATATTTTGGCTCTTTTATACCTGCAAACACATATCTCACTAAAACTCGTGGAACTTTATTAGTTGAAACAAATATTTATTAAACTTTGGTCTTTACCTTGCATTTCCTGACCAGTTGGTGGCCGATATTGGGTGTTATGAGCCACCAACACCTCCCCAAGCTTAAACCTTTGCTCGTCCCGAGCAAATTAAAACTTAGAAGTGATGGATTAGGAGTTGCTTCAATATTAGAGCCCTGCAAATATCAAGTGCACAAACACATACTCCAGCACAATATGGGTAAGTGTAAACCAGCACAACTTGGTCACTATGTCATTATCATTGTACAACGGCGCTTATTGGCATTTTATGACCTTGTCACAAGTGGTTGAAGTCTAGAACAGGTAGTTTAGGCTTTGTCATGCAATCTCCTACTTGATCATGAGTCCAAAGTTTTTGTACTGCTACATAGGATTGAAAATCTTCCCTCTTAATGCAATCTTCACTATGACTCTCATCTCTCAAAGGGTGTATTTCCTTACCAAATGCTCATCCTACTTTCTAAAAGTTTTGCTTAAATATATGGAGCTTGGTAGGATGGCGCATTTAGCATGCATGTATTGTTAAGCTAAGAGATGATCCTAGCGAAAAGACATTGCACTTCCTTATTCCAATCACTTAGAAATAATGTCCAGGGGAGAGGGAGAGAATGGACTCATGTGAAGGAATGGGCTGGCACAATTGCAAAGATCGTGTGTGCAGATTTATCCCAAAGACTGGATTTTTGTGCTAGAGAGAAGGGATGGTTCTTTTTTTTTTTTGCTCAAAGATATATTTATTTTATTTTTGAAAGAACCTTGAAATTTTTTGATATAACACATCCATGAGAGCTGGTAAACTTTTTCTTTCTTTTCTTTCTTTGTTTCTTTCTTTTAGCTCCCATGGTGTAAAGAAGCTAATTCGATGGTTCAAATATTTTTGCAAACTTTTTCCGAGCAATTGCCTGGAAGCACCATAATCTTTTAATGGAATCAAAGGCTCGCAAAAAGAAATATTTTTGTTAACATGCTTGGTGGAGTGGATGCATGATTCCGTTGTGGAAACCGCATAGCCAAGCATGATTAATTTGAGAACTCAAAGATAACGCGAAGGAAAATGATTGGTTTTGGAAGTGCAAGTTCCTCATAAGGATCAAATCCTAACTAAACTCAATGCATGGATAAATGGCATAGACATGGTTTTGCTAATTAATATTTGGCCATGTAGGATATTGTCTATCATAGGGAAGATGTGCACCAAGTAGGGGGTTTTTATTGCAGCATAGTTTTGAACAAATCATCGGACTCTAATCATAAGGAGATCACTGACTCATCCAAAACATGCCATCTCATTAAGTCCAACAACTAGACTTGGTGTTTATTAACTATTTTGCACCCACTAAAACATAGAGGGACTAGTCTTATCATCCTGTCGGTCTACCATTACCCACAAAAAATGAGGAGTAGAGGTTCTATACTTGAGACTCAAAGGGAACTAATAGAGCAACTATTCATCATTTTCATAGGCAAGGTAGAGACCAAGGTCTCAAATTTTATTTGTAAAGGGAAATATGTTTGTTCTTTTTGGTTTTGCAGATTTTTATGGTTTTCCTTGAAAGCTAAAAATCTTTTTAGGTTTTCTTAATTAGCTAAAAACAAAATGGCTCAACTAGAGAAAGAGGGAGAGAGGATAGAACAATTGGCGCACCTTGGTTTGGGTACCTCCCCAAGCTTAGGTCTTTGCAAGACTTAAGCTTAGATGGCGTTCACTGCAACGGTTGATATTCGATGTTGAAGTGGCCAAACTGTTGATCCATCATGGAGATTTTTGTCTGAAGTTGTTATGTTGTTTGTTATCACCATTCTTGTTCTTCCCTCATGGCTTCTTGTATTTCTTGTGTTCGAATGTTGGTTTCATAAACATTGGCAGCCAAGTATTGCATATCTTCTTACAGCTCCAAAAAATTGTATGATGTGAATCGGGCAGAGCGAGAAGTGCCTATTTCTTCATGAGGTTGGGGTTAACTCCCTATCCCATAGGGCTCATAGTTGTCATAGGAGGAGGTAGTGTAGTTGGTCGACGAACTCGCAAAACCGGGGAATTGTGGCTGTTCCCAATTGTATTGGGGACCTCTCGATTCACCCGTCTGAAGCGTGTTCATTGCGGTTCCGTGCTGCTGATCCTCTCGATGGAGTTGTGCTCTCATTCTTGGCCTATCCCCTGCAATACTATGTCTAGCACACTGCAAGGAATCTTGCAATTTGTACACAAAGTTCCTTTTACCAATGATAGTGAGCTGGGGGTTAGGCAATTCAATTTCTGTGTCATACCCTCGGATAAAGCATGAAGTACCTATTGTTCTCCTCTTTCCACAAGTGGGCTTGCAAGAAATGATCTTCTCCTAACAAAGGAGCACTAGGGAGATGATCTATTCTAGCTCTGTGAAGCACGCCAACCTTTCTAGCAATTCTGGTGACACAAGGGGTAAAAGTAATGGGTCCTTGTTGCCTGAATGCTAAGGTGAGCCAATGGTTGATGAGGAAAAACGTGGGATTTGTTTTAATTTTCTTGATTACAGCATGGAGATAGGCTTTATCCAAACTATTCACCAAACGTACATCATCCCGAGAGGTTAGGTAGTGAGTGATAAAACGGTGAATTATACGGAGCAATGGGTTATGAATGTCACTAGTGCGTTCTTGCCCCGTAACGTGATTTTCTATCTTTGCCCAAAGTCCTTGTGGTGTGAAACCTTTAAGTTTATCAATGTCTAAGACGGCCTTACGGTCAAAACCAAGATAAGTACTAATTTCTTTTGAGGACCGTTTGTATGTTTCACCAAAAAGACAAAATTCATAGAGAGTGCCTGTTTTGTTTGATTCATGGGTATGAACTTTTAATGTGCAAAGAAATTCGATAGTGAGCCATTTAGAACCGTATTCATTAAGGTGATAGAAATCATACCACCCAGCCGTGTTGAGCGTGTACTCAAAATCAGCGAGGATGCCGATTCGCTCGAGGATATCATGGTCAAACTTGCGCATGGATGTGAACTCCCGATCTTGTATGGCGGTGAACTTGCTTTGCTCGTCGAAGTCATTGAACACCATGTTCTCTTTACTTTCCATGTACTTTTTGAATTCTCCATCTCCTCCTCCTTGCTCACTTGCCACCATTGCAACCTCGGATATAGACATTGATTCCGAGTGGTAACTCGGAGCATGCCCATATGAAGCTTCGGCTTCTGAGTGCTCACTTGGGGTGCGTCTCCCTCGACTTGAGCTGCTGCTGAACTTGGTGTAGAGCTCCCTCCAAATGTTTGCCATTTCTGCAGAAGCGTTACTTGGACACAATACCCGAAGGACAATATTATAATAATGGTTAGGGATTAGTCGTTCGGTTAGTAGTCCAAGTGTTAGTCGTTCAAACGTGCAAAGGTAGCAGCAAACTTGCTCTAGTTGGTTTTATTGTAGCACACTTTTATTCCTATGTTCAAAGTGCACTTATTAAAAAGGCTAGTGAAAAGAAAGAGAGGGTGCAAAGGAAGAGAGGTGTGAGGGAGAAGAGTGTTTTCAGCTAAAGGCTGAGAGGTGAAGAATTAGGAGAATGAGCCTTGGTATTTATAGGCTCGAGAGGAGGCAAGGGGGGGGGCAACATCCCACGCCGGGCGGCAGGCCATGCCGAGCGGCATGTCCTCTTCCTCCTTTTGCTGCATTATTGCTTTGGTGGTGATGGGAGAGGGCTAGGTTCATGCGCCATGTGATCCACTTGCTTACTTTGGCCAGAACTTTGTTAGAAGTGAAGGGAGCAAGAAGAGAGTGATGGGATGGCCAAAGTTGGATGTTTGTAATGAGTGCCCTGCCATTCATGAAGCCTATGGGAGTAGGATGGCAGATGAGTGTGGGTGGTGAGAATGAGGTGACATGTGTGGCTCTCCTTCATCTACTTTTACTCATGGCGGGGGTCTTAGGTGAGCATTTTTCATAAAGGAAGTGCCGGCCACACCTCCTCCACTTATGGCCATGATCCCTGCATCACAAAAGCATGGAATCCGAGAAAAAGTATGGCCGAGCGGCACAAAAATCGCCCAGCCAGGTGGTCATTTTTCACAAAAAAATGACCTCCTAGGTGCTAAAAATTGACTGGATTACACTGGTCGCGTGGCTCAAAAATTACCTAGCCGGGTGGTCGTTTTTCATGAAAAATGACCTCTCGGGTGCTGAAATCAAACTGGGTTACTCAGTCCGGGTGGCACAAAAATGACCCAGCCGGGTGGTCAGTTTTCATGAAAAAATGACCTCTCTGGTGCTGAAATTTGACTGGCCGGGTTAGAGTCCCGGGTCATCACTCGGATAGTCGTTTTTGACAAAAATTGACCTCCCGGCCGGAAAATTTCGCCGAGACATCACCAAAAATTTTTTTATAGGGAAAGTAATCATTCAAAAGAAGGAAATAAAAGCAACCTAATTTAGCGGTATGTACAAGAGAAGGGGGGATAAATATCGGTTACCTTCCGACAAGGGTCGGAATTTTTCGCCTCGAACAAGACGTCCTCCGTTTTCAGTTTTTCGCGGTGCACTCTATGGCTGGAGAATTCTCCATGGTTGGTCAAACTTCTTTCTTCCGCCATACTTGTTTGATTTTCTTAGGCTTCGCGGTGACCTTTTTATTTACTTCTTGTGGCTTGTTCTTCTTCTTGGGGAGCGGTGGTGCGCTATCAACTTTTACCACCGGTGCACCCGATTTTTGTGCCATTGGGTATACCTCAATTTTCTGCACCATGTTAGGATTTTTACCATAAAAGATGTGTACCTGATTGCATTGCTCCGTTCGGAGCATAAAGGCAAACTTCTCTTCGTTCCCATTAATGTTAAGGTTGATTTCTCCAGCCCCAACGTCAATGTTGGCATTTGCGGTGCTAAGGAACGACCTTCCTAGTATAAGAGGCGTCTTCACATCGGCCTCCATATCTAGCACCACAAAGTCGACGGGAACAAGACAGTTCCTTATCTTCACGGGTACGTCCTCCGCGATGCCCGTTGGGTAGCGAGTTGATTGGTCGGCAAGCTGCAAGCACATTGCTGTAGAGGATAATGAATTGACATTAAGTTTGTCATACACTACCTTTGGCATGATGCTCACGCTTGCCCCCAAATCACAAAGGGCGTTGTTGAAATGCTACATCCCAATGGAACATGGGATGGTTGGGCATCCCGGATCTCGCTTCTTTTCTGGCAGAGAGTTCAAGATGGTGGCACTGCATTCCTCCATTAATTTGAGAATCTCAGAGGACGTCATTAGGCGTTTGTTGTTGAGGATGTCCTTTAGGTACTTGGAGTACGTAGGGACCTGCATGCAATCAAGTAGCAGTATATTGACATATAATTTCTTTATTACCTCTACAAATTTCCCAAATTGCTCATCCACTGTTGGCTTGCGTTGGCGAGAGGGAAATGGCAACACAGGTGTATCATAGAACTCATGTGGTGCCTTCTTGAGGGGTGCCTTTGCCTCCTCAACTTCAATTTCTTTTTCATCCTCTGACTCTGCATTGGATTCCTTGTCCTTCCCTGCACTGCTAGGATTTTCCGCCCCTAGTTGTGACAGCATTAACATTTTCTTTGGGGCTAGCTCCCGGCTGACCGGGCAGCTTGCCAGAGTTAGGCTTAACAATAGAAGCGGCCAGCTGAGCAATTTGTGTTTCTAACATTTTATTATGACTAAGCTGGTTTTGCAGAGAGATATTGAAAGCTTCCATGCGAGAATCTATGCTTTCTAGGACTTTATCAGTAGCAATAAGTTTTCTACTAATACTTTCATTGATTTTAGATAATCCTAGAATAAGATCACAGAAGGAAGGTTCATTACGAGTGAAGTTTCCAGAGTAACCCATATTTTTGTCAAAGGAGAGGTATGGCTTGGACTCCCATCCGAAGTTGTTCGTGCGGGGCCTAAACCCGTTGTTGTTGTTGTTGTTGTTGTTGAGGTAGTTCACTTCTTCTTCTTGAGCCTCTGGGCAGCGGCTTCCCATATGTCCAACATTGCCACAGACTTCGCAAGTCATGCGAGAGTCTAAGGATTGGACAGTCTGAGGTGAATCCATCTTCTTTAAAAGTTGGTCCATCTAGAGTGCTAGCATATCAATACCATCAACTTAGTGGACTCCCCTCATTTTGGGTTGTGGCTCGCTCTGCCTCTCATCATAGCCACTGTAGTTGGCGACCATCTTTTCTATGAGAATTTGGGCTTCTTTGACCTTCAGAGAGAAGAAGGAACCTCCAGCGGCAGCATCAAGATGCTCATGAGCGTGACGGTTGAGCCCGTGGTAAAAGCTTTGGATTAGCAACCAATCTTGCATTCCATGATGTGGGCACGCCAAAGTGTACTCTTGGAAGTGTTCCCATGCCTCAGGGATGCTTTGGTCAGTCAGCTGTTGGAAACTTGAAATCTTGTTCCGCAGGGCATTAGTTTTGCCTAGTGGGAAGAACCTCGCAAGGAAGGCATTGGAGCACTTGTGCCATGTGGTGAGCTCTTCTTGATTACTATAGAACCACTTCTTGGCCTTCCCCAGGAGTGAGAATGGGAAAAGGCGAAGGCGGATGGCTTCAGGGGTTACATCCCTCATGGTGAAAGTGCTGCACACTACCAAAAACTGTTGGAGGTGGGCATTTGCGTCTTCCGATGCCTTGCCACAGAAAGGATTGGCCAAAACCATGTTGATTAAGGCCGGTTTCAGCTCATAGCCTCCGTTCCCCATGTTCGGGTTCGGACCTATGCGGATGTTGTCTGCAGACGGGGCGGAGTAGTCACGAATCGTCTTCTCAGCCATGGTTGGTTGAGCGGACATAGACGGATCTTGCTACTGAGCTTGTGTGATCCAAGGTGCTTCAAGAGCAAGTAACTCACCCTCCTCAACAAAGCCTCCGGATCGTTGTGGTAGTTGTCTAGTAGGTCGAAACCAGTCATAAAGCGTCACGTTTACACCATAAATAAACAAAGCAAGGGTAAGCCCACAAAGGAAAGCGGTAACTTCTTGATAGAAATATCAATGTTAAATTTCTGATATCTTAGCCTATTGCTTCCCCGGCAATGACGCCAGAAATGCTTGTTGACACTTCTCAACGTCGTATCAAGAATATCGCTATTCCTGATACGGCACCAAAAATGATAGTTGGTGTTTGTTATGCTTTTAAGAGTAAAGTGAATTAATCTGCAAGCACATGGGACACCATTGTAGCATTTCACCCGAGATTATTCCAAGGTATCATATTTATTTTCCTCAGGGAAGCTAGGCGTAAGATTATCTTGATTCAACAAAGATATAACTATAATAATTATACCAACTGACCAAAGAGGGGGTAAGGATGTTCAATGATAAAAGTGTGGAGGGGGGGGGGGGGAATAACACAGGAGAAATCCACACTAAGATAATAAAGAGAACGGTTAAGCTAGTCGGGAGGACAACGAGTCTAAGTCTAAGATTCCTAAAATATATCTTCCTAATATATCTATGTTACTTGGGTTAACTGCTTACCAATTTCTTGGTACAACCTTGAGTCTTTCACCTGTTAGCTCAATTCTGGGCACGAAAACGATCCACTAATATGGGTTGGTAACTAACCTCTGTACTAGTGGGTATGCTATCGCTAGACAACCCTGCTTGAGACTTCCTGAATGTGGTGGATTACTAAAGGGACGGACAGGGCTGTCACCATGTCACCACCTGCCGCCTACCACACAGCCCATGGAGACGAATACAAATCCAGCTAGCATTAACTTAGGCACCACGCCTACGCCTTCACTTGATATTCTTTCGTTGGCCTAGTGGAAGAATAGCCAGGAAATAGCCAAGTCTATGTCCCAGAAAGAACTAAACTTAATTAAATCCTAGCTGGAAAACCTGTGAACTATGCAACAATGTTTCTTCCCGATAATTGTAATTTAAGGAAATGACTAAGTTAAGATAAACACTTGACAAGATATAAAGGAAAATATATTTATATTGATATAAGATAAGTCTTACAAAAAAGAAAAGATACAAGAGAGCTCATACCAAGACTTCGATACGATTCCGGAATCTCGAGCGATGCTCTCGACTAGACTCTAACTCCCGACTAACTAACCTACTCTACTAAGTAGCACAAGTTGTGGGAAATGGACTCCTTGATGTGTTTCTTTTTTCTTCTTCTTTTTCTGCCGAATTCCCCGTCTATTTATAGGTGGCAATGGGCAGGGGGGTACTTGTAGGTGAAGAAGAGTCGGCAGGTTGAAGTCAGTCCGCTAGGCGACCACGTGTGCCGGGCGGCATGCACCGCCGGGCAGCAGTCCAGGCCGGGCGGCCCTTGGATCGTGTCGGTTCATGACCGACTCCTCTTGGGTGGCTTGTATATTTTCCCGATTTCGGTTGTTTGGTTGGTTCGCACCGACTCCTTCATTTTGGGGCTGGTAGGCCTCTTGGGCCTAGTGGGCTGGCCACCCTGGGTAATAAACCCAGGCCGGGCGGTAGGCTAGGCCGGGCGGCATGCTAGACCGGGCGGCAGGCTAGGCCGGGCGGCTGCCTAGACCGGGTACCGACCCCCTCCGGGTTGCCCCTTGACTTCTCCCGGTTAGGCCACTTGTTGGCTTTCTTTCCTTGGCCATATTTCATCACTTTTAGTCCGGGAGGAGAAAACGGCATCACGGTGAAGTGTTTTGCAAAATAGGTCGGGTCGGATGATCAGCCTGACAATGATTCCGGTTGATCAGCCGGGTGGCTGATTTCAGCCGTAAATGATCCGGTCGGCCGGGTCCTGATTTCACCCTGAAAACAACCCTATCGGCCAGTGAAAACGGTTGTTTCATAGTTGTGATCGGCCGACGGGGTGTTTCTTCATGCTTTTGCATATTTTGGCTCTATTATACCTGCAAACACATATCTCACCAAAACTCGTAGAACTTTATTAGTTTAAATAAATATTTATTAAACTTTGGTCTTTACCATGCATTTTCTGACCGGTTGGTGGCCGATATTGGGTTTTATGGGCCACCAACAATGTCTTCCTGTCCTGATTGCATCGAGGCATACTTGCCACCTGACATGGCTTCTAACTCAGGTCTGAGGTTCGAGGCTATAGATCATAGACCGCTAACCTCAAAACCACTGCAGTGCTGATCCATAACAAATTTCACAAATTGTCATTTCCATTCTTCCTGGCTTTTCTCTTCCTGTTCTTTCTTGTGCAACGCATGCTTCTTGTATTCTACGTATGAATCAACGAAGCCTGCTTTCCAAGTGGCCATCGAAGACACTCCTCGAACCCGCCCTCCATGTTCTTTCGTTCCGATAGCCTTTGTGAGTTGGTCCTTGTGCTACACAGGTGAAAAATAGTCCCTTGCCATGATGGTACTAGTCAAGCCTTGCACCATTTCTTCTGGGTCTGGGTCTTTCACAATAATCTCTCCTTCATTAGTGATCTTTGAGCGAGTATATATCCAGTTCCTTGCATGCTCCTCGAGGCGTGCCACTTCACCAAATTTCCTAGTTGTGGGTTCCTTTCTTCCATATCCCCCCCCCCAACCCCCAGATCGGAATTTTCTTCCTGTAACCGCCCAGCACAAATCATGGCTTGTAATTGTTCTTATTGAGCAGTAGCATCTTTTCACTAAGATTCTTGGCCACACTAGAGGTCTTGTGTGCAACGAAGAGGTCCCAATCCTCTTGACTGATATGTCCATGCTTATGGAAAGGGGTTCAATTTTTGTTGACATAGTTCACTACTACAATTCGGCTCTATAGTGACTGTTCAAGAGACCGTCGCTAAGATTGGTACAGTACCGAGATCGCAACTACGCGTAAGAACATATTGGCGGGCATCACAGGACCGCCGCTACGGTGACACGGACCGCTATTATATTAGACGACCCAGTCACGATTTCTGTCAAGCCCGCAACTATGGCCTAAATGCCATTTAGCTGTGGGCCAGGCCATTTATCTACGGGCTTGATAATCATGCCTGCAACTAGGGACTGACACCTTCTATAAATAGGTGCCGGTGCGGCGAGGCAGCGCAACTCCCCCGCGTGCCACACCACCACTAGGGTGTAACATCCCAAAATTTTAATTTGGGAGCGTTAATAAAATCTCGCTAGTTTAAAACTTTTTACAATAGATTAAAATTTAACTTCAATAATTTGGTTATCATTTTTTTAGGAAAAGATATATTTTCTAAATTAAATAAATTTATTTTGGTTGTTATTTTTTTTTGTTGCTTTCATTCTGAATTAGTTTGGATTATAGGGTTTTTATTGTCTGCAAAATGGTTTTAAAATTCGATTAGAGAACGTTTTAGTGTTAGTTGGAAATTAGTAATAGAAAATAGACAACGAAATTAGGAAAACAAAAATTAAAAGAACCTCACGTAAATCCTTCTAGGCCAAATCTCCTCCTACGACCCATTTTTTTTCTCTCTTCTCCCTCCACCTCATTCGGCCTGCTTTGGCTCATAGACTGTATGCAGCAGCCCATGCACTTTGGCCCACTCACGCGCAGCACAACTCTCCAGAGCACAGCCCACCCTGCACAACTCTCGTGTCTTCGTCTTCCTCCTGAAGCACGCGAACTCCGCCGCCAGAAAACCGATGCCACCAATGATCATTGAAATTGATCCGCCTCCACTCGCAATTAACCGCCTGCCCACACCCTTCAAACGGACGCAAAACCTTCTCCTCTTCCAATTCCACTAGTTTTCGGCTTTAATCGTGCACGACGGAGCTCAATTGTCATCAATGGCGCCGGCGGCCATGAATCCTCCGAAGAAGCTTTTCCTCTTCCTTCCAGTGCCTCCCAGCCCTATAAAACGAAGACTAGATGTCCCTTGTCAAGTACACTGACCCCCCCTGCCTCCCCTCTCTCTGTCCCCCACTTTCGAGACCAAAATCCTGGCCATCTCCCCTGCTCCATTCGCGCCCAGTCATGCAGCGTCGTGGTGGCATTGCCGTTCCCGGTGACCCACTCAACCAATCGACACCAAACTTCACCAGATCGTCAACATATCAAAAAATCACAGCGATAGGATCCCCGATACAACCAGGAAAGTGTTCGCCATGGCCTCTAGTACCTGTCAGTTGACTCAGTTCACGGCCTGCACGCAACACGGTGAATTCGAACCTTGCTGTGCTCAATCCCTAGCGTTCTATGCTGCAAATATTGATCCAAATCGTGTTTCAGGAAGTCGTGTACATGGTGGAAGGAGCCCTTGCCGAGATCTGCCCTCACGACTCTAGCAACGCGTTTGGACCGCTAACTGACGCTTCGCGACCTTGCTCTGTTTCGTCCCTACGATCTCCAAATCAGGTGAGCAAATAGCTATACGACTTCACCTATATCGTGTTCCACAAGACGTCCAACAGATAGTTTCAAGTTGTAGATCAATTGGTGTACCAAGTCAGCGTGAACGCCCAAGTCTTTCTTCGTGCTATTCTGTTCACAGCAGTAGCCGAGCTGCCTGCCAATCCCCGGTCCACCATGGACCATAGACCACAACCTAGCGCTGGTCCATGAGACCCGTAGACCTAGATCATGGGGTTTTGATTTATTTTAATTTCTTTAATTGTAGATAGATTACTCTTTTGCATTTATGCCCCTAAGCTTAATTTAAATAATGTTTTGACCTAATTTCCACAACCCAGCTTGCCACCCTAGCACGATCCACTAGCTCGGCCCAGTTAGGCGCCGACGCCTTCTTCATCCCCTCGCTCGAACTCCGCCGCCGCTAGGAAACCGTTGACGCTGCTATGCATCCCCACCTCCCTGGCTCCCGAACCAACCCCGAACGAGCTCACGCGACCCTCCACTTCCCCTCCCCCACTCCCGTACCTTAATCGCGCACCCACGTGTGTTACTGCACGTTAATGGCCGTCGTCAGCCAATAATGGCCAACGAACTTGCCCCACTCACCTCCCCTTATCCTACCCCCTCCCCCCTATAAATTGGCCCCAGTCCCCGTCGCTGTCGTTGTGCTAATGCTAGACCGCCCCTAGCCCGCGGAATCGGCGTCGTCGTGTTTTTCTCCAAATTCTGGTGAGTTGCACCGTCGTGTGCCGTCTCCCTCTCCTAGGCCCCCTCCAACCCTTCTAGCCCCTCCTTTTCATGCGCAAAAACGCGAGGAGTACTCCTGGGCCCTCTGCCTCAAGCTTTGAACCCCGTAAACCCAATCCACCATTTTAGGATTTAATTTAATTCACTAAATTCCAGGATAATGCCCATTTTGTAGTTAGGTCCCTGAGCTTTGTTTTAATTAGATTTTAAACCTAATTTTCCCTAGAACACTTTTCAATATATATTTTAGCCCCTGATCTTTTCATAAATAATACTTATAGCTCTAGAATTTTATAGAAACACCCCTAAGCTTATTATTAATAATATTTTAGTCCTGTCTTTCTATCCTAAAGCCCCTATCATTTACTAAAATTACATTCAGATTTAGCCCCCTAGCCTTTAATCTTTTTTTATAATAAGTAAAATATATGTTTTCTAGAATAAAATCGATTTCTTTTATGTTTAGATTGAAAAAAAAATTACAACATCTTTGTTTAATAAAACTAAATCATTATTTTATTTTTGATTTATAAAATCCAATTAAGTTAATTATTTTACGGGTAGTTAATTTTGCTAATAGGCCCTTAGTCTTTGACCTTTATAACTTTTAACTCGTAAATCTGACTTAGGTGATTTCTGCGCTCATGGAATCGTAGGAACAAGTATTATCTTTTGGTATTATTTTAATGGTCATTAGAAACTGTTTGATGTACTATTTCTTATTTCTTTATGTGTGTGCTTTTTTTTATATTTATCGATATTAGAGGACGAGCAGGACGAGAATTTCCAGGACTCTCAGTTTGAGCGGCAGCTAGCAAGGAAAGAGGCAAGTGTCCTCGATCATATTGCACCTATTAAGTATACTAGTTTACTTCTTATGCATGCTTGTCTAAATTTGAATCCTATGTTATGGTTTCCTAAATATTGAATAATCTTGTCCTTGTCGCCTGTATTTGGTTTAGTAGACTAGTATGGGTATGTCATGCTTAGTTTGTAGTACTGTGAGGTTATAAAAATGATTAATAATGAACTTGATTAATATTCTCTTGAACCTAATCATCACTTAGGTTGGTAATCTTTTTAGCAATATGGAACTTAGGTAACCTAAGAAGGAGGATGTTGATGATGGTACAGGTATGCACATGTACGGGTAATGTACTGTTTGGATTGTGGTAGTATCTGCTTGTGGTCATAAGGACCGGTTCATGGAGCGGCCACCTAGGAAAATAGCGCAAATCACGAGGCTGATATAGGTAGGTGTAGTCCGGTATTAGATGTCTTCCTAGTTTTGCGGGAGTTCAAGGAAGGAGGACAAGAGGGTCACTTTCGGCCTCAGGCGATGATGGGATTGCTTTTACACACGGTGCCAGAGGGGGCTTCAGTAGGGATGGTTAATTGCGAAGCGGTGAAACCTTAGCGTGAATGTTTTGCAAGCTAGGAAGCTCTTTGAAATACCATGTGGTGATCTCTTGGCCTCATACCTATAGTAGTGTAGTTGGCAAGAGGGTGACTTTAGTCATCAACGGGTGATGGAATCCTCACACGATTTGATGGGTGGTTGGGTTGATCTGGTGGGTAACCAGATTTGGGTGGTATAGCCATAGGTGCTACAGGTGACAACCTATAGTGTTCTGGTATGGATAGGTAACTCATAGATTTGTTATGGGTGGGTAACCAATAGTGTTGGACAGGTGGTTAACTTGTGGGGCTACTTTTTACCTAATAAATAGGATGCTTGTATAATTAGAGTCATAGGCTAATGAAGCATAGTGCCGTAAACCCGTGTAAAGCCTATTCTTATTTTAGCCTGCATGTCATTACTTTCCTCTACTTGTTGAGTACTTTATATACTCACGCATTTTAGTTTTCCTTTGTTTTTGTTGCTATTATTCTGCAACTTAGAAGACGATGGCGAGATGGACTACATTGATGAGGACTACTACGACTAGGATTGCGGTCCCCGGTTGGCTGTTGTGGTGTTATGGGGCCGTCCGCAGTCTAGTCTTTTAGACTATGTGATAACGGTATGCTGTATAATGATAGTTTAATGACATTGGTTTTACTGTTACTTCACTTTTGTCCTATATGCATGAAAACTTGATCCTACAGATGTATTTGGTTTTGGTCACAAAACCGGGTGTGACATAGGGTTAGGGCTAGCTCCCGCCGCCGTCTCCTCTGCCTCCAGCCATGTCTTCTCCTCTCCACCTCTTCCCCTCCTCAGATAGTGAGCAATGGCAGTCATTGGTGGGGCCACGCGTGGAGGGTGTGGCGGTCGTCATGCCGATGGGTGGTGCTCGTAGTGAACAAGGCACCGCCACCCCCTCCTCCTCGTCCTCCGTCCCCTGTCGGCCACCTCTGTCGTCCTCCGCCACTGCTCTCTTCGAGGATGTGGTGAGCCTTGCCGCCAGATCAACCCTAGGGGCACCGGCTGTGGTGACAGGGGCGGCAACACATCGGTGGCGATGCCCGCTAGGGGATTGGCGGCTTCGATGATGGAGGCTTTCCTCTCGTGGGCTCCCCCTCCTCCTCCACTGGCTCCGGTGGTCGAGATCGCATGACGCGACGGATGGGGGATGGTGGACGGGCGGATCAACTGGCGCGGGCGGACGTAGGCGAGCGTGTCAGCAGCTGCGTGTCTAGGGTACGTCCCCACATTGGCTTGGACCCGCCCCTCTTTTGTATTTGTCATAAGGGCGTCAGCAGTGGTCTAAGGACTGTCGCTAACGCCTTTTTAAAGTTAAGTAGCATGTAGGCTAGTAGCGATCCTAAGACCGCTACAAAGAGTGTAAATAAGTGGTGACAAAGGCCCATTGGCGATTTTGTTGTCTGCCACTTAGGCCCCTTTTGGCCAGCTGCTATAAAGCATAATATAGTAGTGGTTGCAGTTGAGATCAGACTTGAATTTTTTCCTCAAAAAAAAAAAGAGACCAGACTTGTAATCTCAGAAGATGTGGCTGAGAGTATTAAACGCTGCCTTCTTGGCTGTCTCAACGTCTGATGGTTGATACCGGATTGTTTTCTTGACCTCTGACCACATCTCAATTTTTTGTTCTGATGACACTGAACGCCAATCCGTCCAAGTGATCTTGCATAGGTCACTCAGTACTTTGCCACAATGGTTCTGCCATTTTGCATGGACACCTAGAGGTTCCACCGTCATGCCGTCTTTGGGGTCAAGTGAAAGTACATCATAGAGCGCTCACCTCACTTGCGTTTGTTTCTGTTCGATATAGAGGGCACCTCTTCAGATGGATCCTAAGGGGCCACATTGGTTTCCTTCTAAGTTGCAAACAATCGCCGCGCACTTCATCGAGGAGCCTAAGTTTATTAGAAATATAATTTAGTTGAAAAAATGGAAGAGACAGTTCTCCAATGAAGGATATAAAACCAAATATATTCGCACATTATTTCCAAATTTTTAGAAAGGAAAATATTATAACTCAACTAGTCATCCTACCAACGCATTTGCGCGTCTAGTATTGATTTCTTCTTACAGAATATATTGTAGAAATTAGCAATTGAATTCTCTTTAAAACTTTGTATTATACACTTTATCAATGAAAATATTATATTCTTTGAACCGTATATATACCTATAGAACATATGGTCAAGTTCTCACCTGTTAGAAGTGTTGTGATGTCCACCTATTAGAGGTGACATGATTTAATTTCAATCTCTCACAACAATAATCGAAATTGATTTTCCTACACAACAATAATAAAAAATAGAAAGAGTACACGTGAGGGTCATGGATAGAGCCAAGGGTAATTATTTAATAAAAATATTTTGGTTAATTATTTTAATATGAGTAGTGGGTAATTTAAAAACACATACAGGAATATTTTGGTCTAATTATTTTGTAATGGTAGCGGTGGATAATTTCTGTTTCTTTTTTTTTTCTCAGATTAATGTGAGAATTTCTTGTAATTTGGTCAATTATTTTAATGTTAGTAGTGGATAATTTAAAGAGACATAGGGATATTTTGGTCTAATTATTTTGTAATGGCAGTGGTGAGCAATTTCTATTTTTTTCTCTGATTAGCATGAGAATTTCTTGGCTTTGAGAGCGAATGTGAAGGCTCCTTTTCTTAGTCAAATATATATATAATAGATATATACATAATAGATAAATATTCTGGCCTCTGCAACCGATGTATGTTGTCCATATTTCTAACCAAGAAAGAGCACCATGAAAATTAACGTTTGAAATTCGCGTTGAGGTCAAATAATTTTGTATTGGTATTAGGTCATATAAATTATATATTGTAAACATTTGGTTAGATTTTAAAATCGATTTCATATTTTCAATTTTTTTAAGTTGATAGAAATAAATATTTGCTAAGTGTAGTTATTAAACATTCGACAAAAGCCCTCTTTGTCAAGTTATTAAACTCTACTATAAATCTTATTGATGATGATGGTTGCGTTGACAATGGATGACAATGACCATAAGCATGGAGGCTTGATGAGCTTGACGGAGTCCAAGGGTTGATGGAGATGGATCAAGACTAAGGATAAGATATGGAGCAAGTGTTTGGAACACTTATCTAGTTGTTAGGGCTTTGAGTCCATAGGAAAAACCGGACTATCAAGGTGGTCTAGGTCATGTCTCTTTAGGTCATGCTAGTCGATGATGTGCATGGATGCTCAGTGAAATTACAGGCACTAGGTGACAGTTGAGAAGCCAAGGAGCTCTTCGGATAAACCGGGAAAAGAAATCAAGCGAGGACGAAGAGTTTCAGCTTCTGGGCGAAGTGATCGGTTAGAGGGGTCAGTAGTGACCGGACTGTACGATCATTAAGAGATCAGAGAGAAGACTTGTGAGGAATCTGTCTGTGCTGAAGTCTATAAAGACTGGATGGTCCGGCCTGTGTGGATCAGTACAGGTCATAGAGGAAGCAACTCTCTAGAGTCCAATGGAGTTGTCCGACGCATCGGACATGTCCGACACATGGAGTGACCAGATGGTACGGTTTTATGACTGGACTGTACGGTCAGTACAGGGAGATCAGTAGTGGGTAGAGCCATTGGAGCCATGTGTGTAGTGACCGGACAGTTCTGGTCAGTTGGCACAGGAAGCTAATTTCATGGAGCAACGGCTAGTTGGAGGTTGGAAGCCTATATAACTTCGTTGCTGGGGTCTTCAAGACCTCTCTTGGCTAGTGGAATACCTGAGAGCATTTGGTAAGGTCCAAGAGGAAAAGAGGAGAGCACTAGGAGGAGATATTGCATATCTTGAGAGTGCTACTGAGAGTAACTTAAGCATCTTGCACATCTAAGACTAGGGTGTCCTTGAGGGTGTGATCTAGGTTGTTACTGTTGGTCTATGGTGAGACCTGGACCGGTTAGGTGTTAGTGATCGAGCCTATCATGATCGATTGTGAAGGCCGTCACATGTTTGTACCCGGTTTGAGCCCGACTGTGAAAGGGGCATCGCTAGTGAGTGTCCGCGTTGGCTCGGGGAGTCCGGCAAGTTCTCGAGGGAGGCGAGCTTGTGCCTTGGTGGCAGCGTTGACACGACCATGTCTTCACTCCAGGAGTGATTGTTGGCTCATGTGTGAGAACTCCACTTGGTGGCAAGAGGGACCGGAACTCCGGTGGGAGTGGTCCAATGAGGAGTTGGGCAAGGCGCCATCCTTTCGAGATCTCTGGAAAAAATTATGAGCATTCCTTGACCCCTCTTTACTATTCCGCATTTATGTGCTCTAGTTGATAGGATGTCCTGTGGCTTTCATAAGCTAGTGTGTTTAGCTTCCGCATTTCGTACTCATCATGAACACTAGCATGTGTAGAGTCTTGGCCTACTAGAATTGTTAGGTTGCAACGATTGCTAGGATCTAGTGGCATGAAATTGAAGTATTCGAATTTGGTGGGCCTACCGATTCACCCCCCCTCTCGGTACGCCTTCGGTACTTACACTCGGCAAATGGATCTAACCTTAAATGTTTTCACTTGCTCTCTTCCTCCTCTCTCTCTCTCTCTCTCCTGATTTCACTCACTCTCTTTGATCTTTCTCTCCACCCCCGCTCGCTACCGGCCACCGACCCACACCCCCGCTCGCCGCCAACCGCCCCCGCTCTGATTGAGACCCCGCTTGCCGCCCATCGCCCCATCCTTCCTCCCCCCACCCCATTCCATGACCTTGACCTCTTCCTACCCCTTTCGCTACTACTGCCCTTCGATCCCACCCCCTTCCTCCTCCACAACCTCACCGATCGCATCGCGGCCCTCAAACTCGCCGTCGCTGCACGCAGCCCCGATCCCCCCGCCACCAGGAACTACACCTACATTACCATGTCTGCCGGGTGCAAGGTCAAGTGGACCGCCGTTGACAAGCCATGCACAGGGGAGCGGGACCTCAAGTGGGAGGCCGAGGTCAAGTCCCCCAATGAAGACGGGTTCGACCGCAAGTGGAAGTGGGAGTCCAAGTGCGGCGCCTCCTCCGCTGGCACCAGGAAGGTCAAGTGGGCCGCTGCTGTCAAGGGCAAGGGATGTCTTGAGCCATGGTCCCAGTCCTACTCCTCACTGTGGATGCACTAGAGGTGAACCACGTGTCAAATTATTCTGCATTATTACCTATGGGCTTGCAAGTTCAATTGTTTCGTTTCTGGTCTGTCCCACGGTTGATCCGTTAGGTAGGCGTCTCCATATATTGATTGTATTAATAGTTTCTATCTGGACATCTAAGCTTATAATAGATTAGAGATCGTGAGCTTTGTTGCGAATCTCGTAGAAGCATGCAAGCTAGTATGAACGGGCTATTGTTTCTTGCGTGCATCTACTTTTGGAATAATTTGGTAGGAAACCCTGTTGCCATGTTTCAAACCTATATCAAACTGATTTAATTCTGATGACATTTGTTCTCAATAGTGTGATGCTTTCCATTCAAGAATTGCAATATTGCCATGTATCCTAGTTTACTTTAAGTTTTAGGCATGTCCTGTGTACAAAAACTTGACTAATCACTTCAATTGATGCCAGTTTTTTCCTTGAGAACTTGCTGTCTCCCTTTACAATAATGTTCCAGTCTTTAGTTTTAGGCATTCCATGTTTTTATTAGTAGTCTTCAGCTTTTTATTTCATTTGTTGTAACAACTTTGTTGGATCGAAGTAAGTGAAGGAAAATCGTAGGATAGTAAATTGACGTAGTGGATAACCTATGCTCCTGTCCAGTCTCAGAATCTCCAGACCCTGATGACCCTGTTTTGTGGCTGCCTTGACCTTGATGATGCAGGGACCTGACTACATGGTGAGGACTTCTAAGAAATCTATGCTGGAGGAGCTTGTGGCGATGCTGGAGGTTGTGGACCCCCAGCGACCTGGGAAGCAGAGGTCCCTGAGCCGCCGCAAGTTTGATCTTCCAGAGGGTGTAGCAATCACAGATCAGAAGAAGGCCACCGTGAACAATGCTGTGAAGGTGATCAACGAGGGCAAGTAAATAAGTAATGATCAGGCACCCTGTTGGCTCAGTAGGTGTCATGCAGCATGCCTTATCTTTCATCTCTAAGAGAAAAGCTGATGACTCTGTTCGCATCATGCTGTGATCATTTGGTATTGATCTTCTAGTGTTTGTTATCTGTGTTTTGTATCATGAACTCGTCGTGTATCAGCAGTTTGTGGTGTAGGATATGTGCCGTCATGTTGTTTGGTGCTGCAACATGGTTTGTATGTACTACTTTATTAAAACGCATGCAGGTTGCTAGTTGGATAATAAATATCGTTGTTCTCAGTAGCTAATTTATTGTCATCTATAAGTGATGAATTGTTGTCTGTAGATCTCATGCATCTACAAACGCAAAGGCAAGCAGATCAAGCAAGTACCGTGGTTTGCTGAGTGTCCTGTGAAAAACACTCGGCAAAGGCGCCCAGCTTTGCCGAGTGTTTACACAAGACACTCGGCAAAGTATTTTTCCCGCCGTTACCATTACCACGTCACTTTTTTGCCGTGTGTTGCCCGGACACTCTGCAATGGCTTTGTCGAGTGTCGGACAAAAAACACTCGACAAAGAGCACTTTGCCAGCACTTTGGTTGCCTTGTGCTATTTGCTGAGTGCAACACTCGGCAAAGTCTTTGCATTGGGCACTCAGCAAAACAAGGATTTCCTATAGTGGTTATTTGTAACAAAATAACTTATATGTGAGAATTAAGCTCAAAGTCCAAGTGATATATGGCCATATGGGGTGGTTTGTTTAGTTATATTCTAGAGGTTAGGGTTAGGTTATTGATGGATCGAAGGACCCCAGCACCCCCTCCCCCCCCTCCCCCCCGAACCTGACACATCTCCACTTGGATCATCATTGTTGCCACACTGATGCCGACTCGATCGCCCGTCATCCTGGACGCTGGCATCCGCCCCCATCCCAACCCGCCAGTGCTGGCCATAGCCACCACTCAATTCTCTCCCCTCTTTAGCTGCCACCCTCCTCACAATCGAAGTAGCACAGGCCCCAGTTATTGTGGTAGGACATGGCTCCCTTAGCGGTGTGCTGACTCCCTCAATGTGTGGTGGTGGCACAAGCGTCCACTCCCAATAGTAGCACAACATACCCCTTGACGGCCCGAGGAGAAAGAACGTCAGCTGCAGGCTAGCTGTTGTGTCGATGCGCTGAGGAGCAGATAGACACGATAAGCTCAAGGACAATGACTTCATGTGTCACATATAGATATTGAGGGGCATCCCAAGAAATGTGGCGAGCCTCTCAGTCTGGGTAATGGCAGACCCTCTCCCTCCCTCCTTGTTTTCAGCATGCCTATTGATCCAAGTCTGTAGATGACATTGTAACCTATTTTTAAATGATTTTTTATTCTACACCTGTTCAATTCGCTTCAATGGCCAGTCAAACTCAGACATGCAACATAACACTAAGGTACTCTAACCACTAAGGTAGAGGCTCTTACGCTTGGCACGCCCAATTCATGCACCGCACGATAAGTTTTGGCGTCTTGTTAGAGATGGCTTCCATGATGGAGGCTTTCAAGGTCTCAACGGGACGATCTCGAGTGTTTGGCATGACGACAGATCGATAATGGTGTTGCAATGGTGCGCGGTCATGAGCCCGAGAAATGCAGGCAGCATGGCAGGCTGGGGCTGGGACTTGCTGTCACTTTGCCAGCCACTGATTCTTTTTTTATCTTTTTACTTGATTTGTTGTGACAGACGCAATGCCTGCCATCATAGAACAATTAATTTCAGTGACCATTTGCGAGTCACTATAAACTTGTGTTGTAGTACTGGCGCTCTCTCTCCCCCCACTAACGACTTACACCGTGTCTCTAACCAGGACGGCATCACTGCAAGTGCTGATGGGCGGTGATGTTTTCTCTCGTTGCATGAACACTTCAAATTAACATAGTATTCTTGTTAGATTTTTTGCATAAAGTCCACTTTACCTCCTTTAAATATGGACAAAGTCTAGATAACCCCCTGGACTATCGTTTGGTTTGTTTTACCCCTATTGTTCGCTTAGACTGTTTTACACTTTTTATTGGAATACCTATTTGCTGACAAAGATCGAAATTAAGTTGAGATTGTCCCTCTCGGCCTGACATATGTCTTGTCTGAACTAAAAAAAATAATTTATATGACACATAACCGCACTCCAGGACCAATTCTGATGTGTGTAACTTTGTTTCTATGTACTCTTGTGTTTCTTTCCTTTCCATGCATCTCTCAAGGCGCTCGGCCGTTATGACCTTGTGCTCAATGACCAGCTCGGATTTCTCCCGATCAATCCATGCTACTGGGATTTCATTGATTCGTCTACCATTGACTCCTTATTGTGATAGCCTAATTGTACCTCTCTTTCTACCGCCATACAAGAGAACAGAGGAATATGGTCACATACAAAAGAGTATTGACACGAATAAGATTATGTGACTTGTTTATTCCTTTGTTATATTGTATGAAACATGTGTGAAGGTTGAGAGGGCATTCCTAGGTCAATCATAGTCTATGTCAGCAAATCAAGATTAAAATACCCATCAAAGATGTGAAATGATATAATTTAGTGAATCATGGGGATAAAACAAACAAAACTATAGTTTATGGGGTTATCCGGTCTTCAGACATACATAGGGAGTAAAATAGACTTTATCCTTTTTTTTCAGAAAACGGATAAATATCCGACCTCTACACTTGTTGTACCCAGCTGTCGATTATTACAAACCTGCAGCACATGACTGCTCCATATAAATAAAAACGGGAAAACAAGGAGAGTTATCTTAAACCTAAGCCAATCTATTATTACGCTTCCATCCATGATTAGCTTGTTCCAAGGCAAGGACCTCCAAAGCTAATCTCGTCCTTTTGAACATCTCCTTTATTTCATCATCCTGCTGCAACTGTGACAAGAAATGCAGCCAGTATGCCCCCCTAAAAAGTGCCTGCATAAATGAGGAGTATTTGGATTTATTAAATATAATATCATTATCTCATCACCAAAGAGCCCAACATAGAGCAGTAACCCCTACCAGAATCACTGGCTTCAATTTCTTATCTAAAGTAGGGAGCCAGTTTCCAAGCATGTGAGATACCGAATTAGGTGGAGGGATCCTAGTAGCTAACTAAACTATCCTCCAAAACATTCTTGCATGGCGACAGTAAAAAAAGAGGTGTTTAATTGTTTCATCACAATTACAAAAGACACTCTTTTGACTCCCCTTCCAATTCTTCCTCTGTATCTGTACTATGTACTATACCCCTTAAAAGCACCAGTCAAAACTTGTTTATCTCCACCCAACTAATTACCCCCAATTAAACTCCACTATCATAGCCTAATGTAAGTACACCCCACTAATTATACGTAAAGGAACCCCTTTTACAAATCTGATGGACAATAATTAACCTTGGATTACTACATCAAATCCAACATCCACCTCTTCCACCCCCGCACATGTAGTTGTGCACACATACACCTTTCTAAAAAAATCAAAAGGAAAAAAAAACACATGTGGCCTCCACATCTCGTCCTTTCCCCAACCGCCTCTTGATTCGTTGTCAGCCGGCAATCGATAAGAAGGAGCACCATCGATCGCCGATGAGTAGCAGCCCCTATCATCGACAATCGACAAGGAGCAGCACTGGCGATTGCCGACGATCAGCGGTCGATCATCGCGGTAGGCCAAGGGGCGTCATTGCCTCTGGTCGTGAAGGAGCATAACCGGCGCTCGATGGATCGCCCACAATTGCCAAGACGAGCAGCAGCATGGATCGCCCACGAGATCGTCATGTCAGACCAAGTGCTGTCATTGCGGCCGGGTAGGATACTAGAATCTTGTGCAACAGTTCATGGTTTTGATTTATATCAAGTTCTTGCTTTGATCGGTTTAGGATGAAATTTAATCTAAACTTCCATGTACTGAGCGTATGAACCGCCTCTCCAACCTTTCTAGGACGTGATTACCTTCTGCAGGATGGGCGAGGGGCTGAGGGCTGGATTGGCAATGGCAACGATGAAAAAGGGCAGGATGGGAGAGGCCTAGCTGGGGTTCGATCCGCCCAAGCTCCCTCACCCCGGTCTTCGTGGTCGAGCGTGTGCTGCTAGCCATCAGGCCGCTGCTGCCCTCGATGACAATCTCCCCATCCTGGACCAACCTTTTTCAGGTGTGGCCTCCTTCCTACTTCATTTTTATATTGATGCTGATCTATGAATGATTTTGGCACATCATCAGCATAGACACCATTTTGTGTACCCGATTTGCTCATTTTTGTATAGCTGCTACAAAACCAGATGCCGACATGTATTTTCTTTCTTTTTTTTTCAGCCGCTACAAACCTCACGCCTATAAGTGTTTTCTTTCTTTTCTTCAGTTGCTTTGCTATACTAAGACACTGTCCCTCGTGTTGTTTCAGATGATTTTTGTTTCACCTGTGGGAAAGGTGTTTGATGAACTTCAAAGCAGAACATATGCAAGTAACACTTAAGTTATTTAGATGTCATTTAAGTTCATATTGTAATTCTACTGATTAGATGGACATTCAGGGATTTCTTGAAGTAAAACTGATGCTTTTACATGCGAATGTCTGGCTGAATGACATGAAGGATTCCTACCTATAGCAATCACAATCAAAGTTAATATTGATAATCCTGGTGCATTCCATCTTGAGTAGTGAGCTCATATCCAATTGTCAAATTTTGTGAGACCCTGTTGCTGCAGCATTATTGTATTGTACGGATCCCAAACTTTGTACTTGCTCGCGCTCGTGTAACGTTGTAGCTAAACTAGCTGCCCGTGGGACTTGTAATCTTGGGACTGCCATTTGCATGTCCTTGAGCAATCCCCAAACTTTGTACTTGTTTTGGCATCTGCGAATTCACCAGGAGTAAATGAGTAATGAAGGTTTGTTCTGTATTTTTAAGAAAGAAAAATCATCTTTGTGCATCCGAAAGACTTCTTGGTAATTGTCAAACTTTAGTCTTTAATTTTTGAGTGAATCTTAAATCTATCTTTTAACATAAAACAATCTCATTTAGTATTTTATTGCCACAAGTTATATTGTATATATGTTGTTTTACTTGTATTACTAAATGTTACCATAGCGTTAGCACGGGCAAAATACTAAATGACCAGATATTGTTTTTTTATGGTTTCTCAGATGTATCATATCTCATATTATATTTTTTACAAAAATCAATATTGTGGTACAGATAGCGCAGCAGGAGGGTTTAATGTATATATGTACACGTCATGGCATGCATTTAACAATATAATTACTATTTTTTTTACTAAATCTTAGATATTTTCTTATATTATGCTGGTCTGCTATTTTTTTTAACACCGTGACGTTAGCACGGGCAATATACTAGTCCTCAATAAATTACCTTTTGTAAGTATTACCCCCTTTTGGAGATACCAAAAAAATTTAATCTTCAAGGGAATTTTTAGTTTCCAAATGACCTTATGACGAAAGGGAAATTGTTGATTCAACAAATGAAGATACATGGACCACACAGTAAATCGTCCATGTTGATACAAATTCCATCTAAAGGCATCCTTTCCTTCCCTTAAGGTTAATGCTAGAAATGTTAGCTACAAGGTCTAGCCATTCCCTAAGCTTTTGATCCACGAGAGTGTCACGGACCCGCCTTACCACGGAGACGGTTCCGTTCCAGGATCTTCCTCGGATGGCAACACGCGCTGTGGCGCCCAATAGTACAATACATGACAGAGAAAATAAATACAACAGTGCAAGTTCACACCAGTCCAACAAAATTTATTTTGCTACAAAATTCTGATTATTCAATTTATTATGCAATTTACCAGCTTAAACTATTTCTGGAAATAAATAAATTGCGAAAATCTGATTTAATCACCGCGGGCCGCAAACAGGCAGCCCACTGGGCTGGGACTCGCGCGCGGCCCAGCGCGAGCGCGAGCGCGAGGGCGCTCGGCCGAGCGCGGCCCAGTGCGAGGCCAGGTCCATTGGCCTTCGCGGCCCAGCGGCCAGCAGAGCCGAGTGCGCGCGCACGCGCGTGCGCTCGCCGGAGCACGGCGGCGCCGGCAGGGGGGGTCGCCGCAGCTCGCTGCGGTCACTGGCTCGGGCCGGTCCTTAAAGGAGAAATGCTCTACTCAACCCCGCGCACTCATCTAGGCTATCGGACACCGCCGGCGATGGCCGGATGCAGCCCAGCGACGGTGGCGGAAACAGAGCAGAGGTCGTCGACGGCTAGCACGGCAGGGGAAGGGCGGTAGGGCTCGGGATCCGGTCGGAGAGCTTTGCTGGAGCACGGAGAGGGAGGTCACCGAGCTTCTCCGGCAAGAGGGAGGCCGGGGGTGCGGTCTCACCGGCGAGGTGGGAGTTGCGGTGGTCGGCGGCGGCCTCGAGCGACGAACTAAGGGAAAACGTGGTCGGATTTGCCCATCCCGAGCTCAAACGCGTGCGCGAACAAGATGGGAAGCTCCTCGAGCAAGGAATCGGTCAGGGGCTCACCGTGGGTGCCGGGCGACGCGGTGGGACGGCGGTCGGAGACGGGGAGGACGAGGTCGATTCACGGCGGCTCGAAGCGGGAAGGGACAAGCGACTCCGCTTGAAGACCGAGGATGTCGGGGAGGTGGTCCGGGGGTGTTCGACGGGGCAGCTCGGGCGGCGAGGCGTCGGCGCGACGGGTCCAGCACCGCGCGGCAATGGCGGGGGCGAGCGAGCGGAAAGGAGAGAGAGAGCGAGAGTGGATGGAGTAAATGGAGTGTTCGGACCGTGGTGGGAGAGACAGGGGGGAAGATGTCGGAATGGTGGGGGCGTCGATCCGCGGCTTCGGCCGTTGGCCGTACGCCGGCGACCACGCGGCGCGCGTCGGCCCGGGCAGCGTGGCTGCGGTCGGTGTGTTTTCTCTGAGTCGCTGACAGGTGGGTCCCACGGGCAGTTTTTCTTTTTCTTTTCTTTTTCCACTCCTTTCAGCCGACTGCCTTTGCAAAAATTGTTGGAATTAATCCAGAGCTGCTAAAATCAGACCAAAATTATGGTAAGCTCCCCATAATGTGCTGGTTTTTACAAAAATACTAACTACCAACAGTCCCTACAGAAATTTCCTCAGTAATCGTATGAACAGAGCTGGTTTTTGACCACTCTAACAATTATTTGAGGCCTTTATTGATGGACTAAAATTCTGATAAAATTCCCAAAATTCTAATTGACCCAGACCATCAACATATAATTTTTGCAAAGGTGAGTCTTATTGAAAATTTGGGACTTGCAGTTCAAGGTCATTCAAATGGGTTTGAATCCAATTGAATTGCAAATTTGAATTCAAACTCAATTGCTTGGTGTCATGGTTTATACTGCCTAGGTGACACCCTTGGGACCCTAATGACAATAGGGGTGTCACAGCCCTCCCCCCTTAAGAAAATCTCGTCCCGAGATTAAGAGAGGTGTTGAAGGTTTTTACCTAAATGGTGGTGTAGGAACTCGGGGTACTGGCTTCGCAGGAACTCTTCAGTTTCCCAAGTAGCTTCTCTAGCGGTATGGTTGCTCCATTGGACTTTATAGAACTTCAGCGTCTTCTTACGTGTCGCTCGCTCCTTCTCGTCCAATACTTTTATCGGATGCTCGGCATAAGTCAGGTCAGGTTGTAGTGGTTGGGTGCTTTCCAGTGGTATGTCCTCCGGTGTTTTCAAACACCCCTTGAGTTGGGATACGTGAAACGTGTCATGCACTCCAGCGAGTTCCACTGGCAGTTGAAGCTGGTAGGCCACTGGCCCACATCTAGCAATGATAGGGTAGGGACCAATATAACGGGGTGCTAACTTCCCGCGAATTCCAAACCGTTGAACACCCTTGGTGGGTGACACTCGGAGGTAGACCATATCGCCAACCCTGAATTCCAACGGGCGGCGCCTTTTATCTGCATAACTCTTCTGCCTGGATTTTGCCGCACGTAAGTTGGATTGGATTTCAAGTACCTTCTGTTCAGCTTGCTGCACTAGCTCCGGACCAAAGATTATCCTCTCCCCTGATTCCGACCAATTCAATGGTGTGCGACAGCGGCGCCCATAGAGGGCCTCGAATGGTGCCATCTTGATGCTTTCCTGGTAACTATTATTGTAGGCGAATTCTGCCAAGGGTAGGTACTCATCCCACTTCTTGTTGTGATTCAGCACATATGCCCTCAACATGTCTTCCAATATTTGGTTAACTCTTTCCGTTTGACCGTCAGTTTGGGGGTGGTAGGCGGAACCTCTAATCAGCCGGGTATCCAGTGTCTTGTGTAGCTTCTCCCAAAAGCGTCCCACAAATTGGGAGCCTCGATCGGACACGATAGTCTTGGGCACTCCGTGCAAACACAAGATTCGCTCAATGTAGAGTTGCGCATACTTTTGCATCTTAAACCGTGTCGACACAGGGATAAAGTGGGCGACCTTTGTTAATCGGTCCACAATGACCCATATGGAGTCGAGTTTATGTGCCGTCAGCGGGAGACCAACGATAAAATCCATGCTGATATCTTCCCATTTCCAAGCTGGAACACTCAAGGGTTGGAGTAGGCCTGCCTTCCTCAGATGATCGGCCTTGAATCTGCGGCAGGTCTCACATTCTGCGACATAACGTGCTATTTCCCTTTTCATACGAGTCCACCAGTATTTGGATCTCAAATCATGGTACATTTTGTTGCTGCCCGGATGCATGGAGTATTTTGCCATGTGAGCCTCGTCCAAAATTTCCTTGCGGAGTTTCGGATCCTTAGGAACTACCAGTCGAGTCTTGAACCATAACACACCCTCGGTGTCTTCTTGAAAGCATTGTACTTTATCATCACCCTCCTTTAGCCTTCTTTTTAGATGTGCTATGCCTTCATCCTTTTTCTGAGCTGACACTATTTCTTCCCGTAAGGTAGGGATTAATGCTAAGTTGTATAGGGCTCCGTGGGGTGTTACTTGGACATAATGACCATCTTGGACTTGCGGGCTGACTAAGATATGGTGACAGTGAGCCTTGCGGCTTAGGGCATCAGCCACTACATTCGCCTTTCCCGGGTGGTAATGGACTTCCAACTCGTAATCCTTAATTAATTCCAACCAACGACGCTGTCTCATGTTCAGGTGGTCTTGGGTGAAAATATACTTTAAGCTTTTGTGGTCAGTGTATATGCGAACTAAATTTCCAAGGAGGTAATGTCTCCACATTTTTAAGGCCAATACCACCGCTGCTAATTCCAGGTCATGCACGGGGTAATTCTGCTCGTGCTTCTTCAATTGCCTCGATCCATAAGCAATAACTCTTCCGCCTTGCATAAGCACACATCCCAATCCAATACCCGAAGCGTCACAATAGACATCGAACGGCTTCCCCAGGTCCGGTTGAGCTAAAACTGGGGCCGTGGTCAGGTGCTTCTTCAAGGCTTGAAAAGCGTTTTCGCAGCTCTCATCCCATTTGAATTTCTTATCCTTCTTAAGCAGCTCTGTAATGGGCTTCACGATTTTGGAGAAATTGGGAATAAAACGGCGGTAGTAGCCAGCTAATCCCAGAAAACTGCGTACATGGAATACGGTCTTCGGTGTCTTCTAGTTCAGCACATCTCTTACCTTGCTGGGATCTACCGCGATGCCTTCTTCCGAAACAATGTGGCCTAGAAACGGTACTTGCTTCAACCAAAACTCGCACTTGCTAAACTTAGCATACAGCTGGTGTTCCCTTAACCTCTGTAAGACAACACGGAGATGCTCTGCATGTTCTTCCTCCGTCTTCGAGTAGACTAGAATGTCGTCAATGAAAACCACCACAAACTTGTCCAACTCGGGCATGAACACCGAGTTCATGAGATACATGAAGTGTGCTGGTGCATTTGTCAATCCAAACGACATGACTAAATACTCGTATAGACCGTACCGGGTAGAAAAGGCGGTCTTGGGGACGTCCTCGGCACGAATTTTAATCTGATGATAACCCGACCGGAGATCAATCTTGGAGAACACCTTAGCTCCTATTAACTGGTCGAAGAGGATGTCAATACGGGGCAGTGGATATTTGTTCTTGACAGTCACCGCATTGAGGGGTCGGTAGTCTACACACAGCCTCAGGGTCTCATCTTTCTTCTTCACGAACAATGCCGGACAACCCCAAGGCGAGGAGCTTGGTCGAATGAATCCCTTATCCAGTAGCTCCTTAAGTTGCTCCTTCAACTCCGCTAGTTCTTTAGGCGCCATTTTATACGGTCTTTTGGATATGGGTGCCGTTCCTGGCTGAAGCTCAATCTTGAACTCAACATCCCGATCCGGTGGAAGTCCGGGGAGATCGTCAGGGAATACGTCCGGAAACTCCCTAACCACCGGAATATCTTTTATTTGTCCGGCTATGGTGTGGTGAACACTTGGTGCGACCAGTCGGGGGGGTCGTACTCGGAAGCTTACGCTACCATGGGTGGGAGAGTTTAAGTGCACCGTGTAGGTGTCTATGTCCAGCATAGCCTTATGCTGCCTCATCCAAGGCATGCCCAAGATAACGTCAATGCTGCAACCATCTAAGACTATGCACTTAGTAGGGTAGACTTTCGATCCTAGGGTTATTGGAAGTTTGTCTACTTCATATAGAGCAGGGGTTTGCCCACCAGCTGATTTAATGGTGTATCGTGCTCTCATAAGGGTACGGGGCAGCCGGTACTTGTCAACAAAGAACCCACTGACAAAGCTATGAGATGCTCCTGAGTCAAACAGTACTAGTGCAGGGTGGTCTCGAATAGAGAACATACCAGCAAGGATGGGACTGTTTTCCGGAATCTCCTCCAGGGTAGTGTTGTTCACTCGCCCCGCACGAACCGGTCCTCGGTTGTTACGGTTGTTGTTGGTGTTGTTACTCCTTGACGGGTTCTGACCAGTGCTTTTCTTGGGGTGTGGGCACTCCCTTGAGAAATGCCCCGGGCGGCCGCAGTTGTAGCAGGGAAACGATCCGGTTTGAGGGTTTGGCCGCTGGGGTGGGCGAAATCCACCTTGACTCTGCTGCGGACGCGGTACCGGGGGTCGCTGCTGTGCTGGCTGAGGCGGGCGCACAACAGGTGCCGGCACGGGGGCGGAGCGGTACCTCTGTCCCGACGGGGTGGTGTACACCATGCGGAACTTCTGCGGGGGTCCATTGGATGGCCCCATAGCACTTGCGGAGCGCTTCCGTTCTGCCATCACCCTGCGATATCCGTCCTCCGCGACGATCGCGTTATTGACAAACTCAGCGAATGTGCCTCCCATGTTAAGGTTGAGGCGGTCCTGTAGCTCAGCACTTAGCCCCTCCAAGAAACGGTCCTTACGCTTGGCGTGGGTGTCCACTTGTTCCGGAGCGTACAGCGCCAACCGGTTGAACTCTTCACAGTATTCCTCGACACTGCGATTGCCCTGCTTTAGAGCGGCGAATTCACGCGCCTTCCTGCGGATGAGCCCCGCAGGGATGTAGTGAGCGCGGAACGCATCCTTGAATTCATCCCACGTAATCTGTCGGTTGGTTCCCATAGAAGCGACATGGTTGGCCCACCATGCCCCAGCCGCACCATGCAGTTGCTGCGCGGCGAACAGTGTCTTCTGCACCGGCGTGCAGTTAAGGAGTCCAAATTTGGACTCAAGCATGCGAAGGAAGTTCTCTGCCTCCATGGGCTCGGTGGTTGAGCTGAACGTGGGCGGCCTGGTGGCGAGGAAGTCGGAGTAGGAGCTGCTCTGGGGCGCTCCATCATGGTGGCCCCTAGCATTACGAGTTGCTAGGTTTTGACGTGCCACTTCCCGCATGAACTCCGCCTGCTGTTGCTGGCTCTCCATCATCGACGCGAAAAACTGCGCCATCATCTGCATGGGGTTAGATGGCGGCGGCGGTGGTGGAGTTCCTAGCGGAGAGTCAGTCTCTCTAGCCCTGGAACCTTCGGGTTGCTCGCCATGCAGCTCATTGGTGTTACGGGTGCGCACCATTCTGAAATGCAAAAATTACGGGTCCAATTAGTCTCTTATCCAATCATGAGCATTATAGGTTACCAAAGCTAATAATACAGCACACGGGACAGCAATGTAGTAAACAACATAATCTCGAATAAAGCTGAAGTTTCCAAGTTAACATACTCCTAGCACAAGTCAACAGTTTCACCCTACATAAACTCGGAATATGTGACCGTCGAGTCTGCAAAAGCCAATCACGCGGGTGATCCCCAAAATACAACAACCACGCGTGGAGTGCCCCAAAAGCTATCCAACTACCAAGCCCTACAAGCACGACCTAGTCGCATCTACTACTACCGCCAAGCCTGGACACCAGCGGTGCCAGAGGGCCCTGGTCGGTCTGCGCCGGTCGGAGCGAGTGGCTCGTAGTCCACGTCGAACTCTTCGCCCGCATCCTCCTCGGGCTCCTCCTCTGCGGGTGCTGCCTACGGTGCAGCAACCGCATCCAACTGAGCCTGAAGGTCCTGGTTCTCATGGATCAGCATCTCCAGATCCTCCCCCATAAGGTCCATCTCCTGCTGGGCACTCGCCAGCTGCTGCTGCAAGTGCTCGTTATGGTTCGCCCGCTGTTGCATAATTATATCTCGTCTGTCCACCTCCTGTGCGAGAGTGTCCCGCTGCTCAGTGATCTCCGTCACGCGAGTCTCACTCGCCTCAAGAGCAGTGGTCAACCGCTGAATCTCTCTCTGCTGCGCATCGACCTGTGTCTGCAGGTCGTTCCTCTGCAGCCACACCAGCTCAGCATCCGCCAGCAAGACTCTGCCGTGGCGGCTAGACTCCACGTTCAAGTTGAGGAGATACTCGGAGTAGTGTGCTACGCGGTGGTACCCCGCGTGGTACTCCGGGTAGTCGTCACGAGAGACGCGTCTCACGCGCCTCTGCCACATCGGGTCAGCCTGGTGCCAGATGGGGATCATCTCGAACGGCGTCCCCGAGAGCGCTGCTACGTTGCGCCCACAGAAGTGAGTGAGAGCCTGGTGAGCGACCCTCTCCAGGCCCTCCCGGAGGTTCCCAGCCGTGACGGTGCTCTCCATACCCGCCAAGTCGGGGTTGCGCGGGTGTGGGGAGACACTGAGGTGCACCTCTGCAAAAGGCACACCGTGGTGGCGGGTCTCACGCCCGCGGTACGAAGGCTGCTCCTCGTAGCCCAGGGCGCGTAGCATTTCCCACAAAAGGGTGGGAAAGCCACGGTGGTGTAGACCGGTGGTATAGCGCCACCCGTCGTGCTGGAACAGCTCAAATCCGTGCTCGTCCATCTGGAACACAAACCTCAAAAAGTGAGTACTCATCCCCGACGCAGAGGGTGCAGGCCAAAATAAAACAGTTTGAAGCAGGGAGTAAAATACCGGCTCTAATCCAATACTACCGGAATAGAATCCTTACCCACTTCCCCGAAAACACAGCTACAGCCCTAGGGTGAGCGGAACAAGGATTCACGAATTTAGCGCAACAGGCATACCGCCCGAAATTTGTGGTAGCCAGACTTCGGCGTGCGGACTCGGACGACCAAGTTGGTGGTGTCCGGTGATTCTTAACCCAACGTTCCGGCTAGAGTCAGAAAGTTCGTTTAGGAGTTCAAAAGTCACAGGCAAGGGGATATCGATTAGTGTGCGGAAGACATACTGCTAGAACTTCGGTTCCTTGTTAACGTTGCGGCGCTTCTAACATTTTCAATTATGCAAATGATTTCGGCCTACCCGTCCTCACCAAATAAAAGTTGGTCACGAATAGGACCATTCGTATAGTCGGTGGCAGACGATCTCTCAAGTTAGTCGTATACTACCCGCTTCTTACGAGAGTCGTGGTTAGCGTACCTGCAGAAGATTCATTCCAGAAACATTACATCAAATCAAAAGAAACGAGCCGAAAATAATCCCTTATTATTGTCCTAGGGCAGGACACTGATGTTTTACGCAATCAGCCCGCGTTCACACCATTGTGCTAGCTTCCCATGTTACAGTCCACTGGGCCAGACACATACCTGCGTTGACGATGCCGTAGGTACAGTATTTAAGCAAACAACCTCCTACAGTTAGCCTTGCCACCTGAATCATAACTTATCCATAACCTATTGGGCACGTCCTCATACGTTCGTTACGGGGTTTTCAAAAATATGTCTTTGAATATTGTACTATTCCCGAGCTAGCTCTGATACCACGCTGTCACGGACCCGCCTTACCACGGAGACGGTTCCGTTCCAGGATCTTCCTCGGGTGGCGACACGCGCTGTGGCGCCCAATAGTACAATACATGACAGAGAAAGAAAATAATTGCAACAGGAACATAGGTGGAGAAGCAGAGTTTACATAAATCCGAAGTTATATTACAAACCGGGGTTTTGACAGAATAAAGTTGCGGAAGCGAAAAGTTCAACACTGGTTCACCAGTTCGACGATATAGCTAAGATACAATCGCCCTCTCACGGCGACACACAGGGAACATCCCGGCCTTAATAGGTGCCTTGCCCAAGCACCGTACCGGCAAGCAAGGACCTAATCCTCATCTTCATTTGTGCACAGCTCCCACTCGATGTTCCAACAGTCGGGACGCTGGCCCTCCCAATGGAACCTCCCTCCACAGTGGCATTCTCCGTCCTGGTCATCTGAAAACCACATAGAGCTACGCCCTGAGTAACTAATTTACTCAGCAAGACTGACCCGTCAATTGGCCAACTACAGCCGACACCTAGACATGCAAAGGCTGGGGATAGGGTTTTAAATTGCCAGAAAACCCGCCTAAGAGTGGATCCCTATTTTTCAAGTTTTAGCATCAAGTTGAGTTGTCATGCAGAATAATAAATTTAGTTTGCACTAGAGCTATAACAATCATAGTTGCAATACAATCTTAATAATTTCAGACAGCAGTATTAAACCCACATAGCATCTTAATGGCTTCCGGCACTGTTCCGTAGCAGCGATCAAGTGGTACTCGTTACTATGAGGGGCAGCGACTCGAATCGATTTACATCCTGCAGGAGAAACCTGCTTGCACGACCCATACGCGCTTCCTGGAAGCCGCATGGAGCAACCTTTCGCTCACGGTACCATAGGGTCTTCCGGGTCCAAACTCCCCCGAGAAGGGTCCCCCATCGCGATGCGCCTCATGCCGCCATCCGTGGGTGGATTGTTCCCTCCTCTCAGCCCCAGTTCCACCAAAGAAGGGAGAAGGCTATCTTCAGACCAAGCGGTAGTCGTAGCTACGTCGGTTTACTAGGCCCATATCTCCAGCATGCAAACAGTACGTTCAAACTTGATCCCATGGGCCGGACACGAGGCGTAGCCTTAGGGGGGGACTCGGACGGGGCTACCTCCTTGAAGACAAACTGTCCTTCCCTTTCCACCTAGTTGCCCGTCCGGTCTTCATTGTGATTCCCTCCACCCTTTTCTTCATCCAACCCATTCCCTAGTGGTAAAAATTCCTATCTATGAGTGGTCTCCATACCACTCGATAAACAGTCGTCTTACTTTAAGCGGAGCGACTATCGTCCTGAGGCTAATAATCGGGCAGAGACCTACTGCACACTAGGGTTGCAATCAACTCCTATCACTTAATGCACAGACAAACTTACATCCCTAGCTAGATAGAATAAAAATTTAAAACGGGGTTATGCACCGGGGCTTGCCTTGGTTCTGCTCTTGGTCGGCTACGGCACCTTCAGCTCCTTCGGGATCCTGCTCCGGTCCTGCCTCCACGTGGTTTACGGCGTGATCTATATGATGCAAGAGGGAAAGCTGTGAGAGAAGATTCATGGCACTTCCTCAATAAATACGTTAATGCACGCGGTTGTCAGTGGAATTAAACGGTGTGCGGCGAGGCGTTCGAAAGCATCACTCAAGGAGTGGGGCACAGGACGAGGGTACTTCGTGTATTTCCTTCATGGACTCCAGTACTTGACCGCGACGATGTCGCATCCAAGTACGGTGTGTCGGGGGGGGGGGGGTGCCGGGCAAAGCTGTGCAAGTACCGCCCAGGGTTTGCAGGTGCTAACTAGATAGCATTAGCGTGAGCAAAACCCTCGCAAAGTGCGAGTACCCGCGAACAGCCCTAAAGCGGATCCATTTTATCAACGGTTAAAATTGCACTCGGGGCACAATTTACTTCGTCGACAAGGTTCTGCTCTTCAAAAGGGGCAGGGGTGATAATTACAACTAGGTTACACCAGGAGAGAAATAATTGTTAGGTTTCCCTATCAAATACTAAGCCAAAAGATTAATTATTACTTATTATAAGGAAAAAGGCATTTAATTAATTTCAGCTAATTAAATAGAGAATTTCTTTATGAAATTTTTCCAGGAAGACTAAAACTCGGAATCCTACCTGGAGGTCAATTTTCAATATTTTATCAGCTCTCTGTAATTAATAAAAATTCTATTAGTGTTTCTCCTATTTATTTTAACCCTGGTATAAAAAATTACTATGCATGTGGCATTAGCATTTTTCTACAACAGTGCAAGTTCACACTAGTCGAACAAAATTTATTTTGCTACAAAATTCCCATTATTCAATTTACTATGCAATTTACCAGCTTAAACTATTTCTGGAAATAAATAAATTATGAAAATCTGATTTAATCAACGCGGGCCGCAAACAGGCAGCTCACTGGGCTGGGACTCGCGCGCGGCCCAGCGCGAGCGCGAGCGCGAGGGCGCTCGGCCGAGCGCGGCCCAGTGCGAGGCCAGGTCCACTAGCCTTCGCGGCCCAGCGGCCAGCAGAGCCGAGTGCTCGCGCGCGCGCGTGCGCTCGCCGGAGCACGGCAGCGCCGGCAGGGGGGGTCGCCGCAGCTCGCTGCGGTCACTGGCTCGGGCCGGTCCTTAAAGGAGAAATGCTCTACTCAACCCCGCGCACTCATCTAGGCTATCGGACACCGCCGGCGATGGCCGGACGCAGCCCAGCGACGGTGGCGGAAACAGAGCAGAGGTCGTCGACGGCTAGCACGGTAGGGGAAGGGCGGTAGGGCTCGGGATCCGGTCGGAGAGCTTTGCTGGAGCACGGAGAGGGAGGTCACCGAGCTTCTCCGGCAAGAGGGAGGCCGGGGGTGCGGTCTCACCGGCGAGGTGGGAGTTGCGGTGGTCGGCGGCGGCCTCGAGCGACGAACTAAGGGAAAACGTGGTCGGATTTGCCCATCCCGAGCTCAAACGCGTGCGCGAACAAGATGGGAAGCTCCTCGAGCAAGGAATCGGTCAGGGGCTCACCGTGGGTGCCGGGCGACGCGGTGGGACGGCGGTCGGAGACGGGGAGGACGAGGTCGATTCACGGTGGCTCGAAGCGGGAAGGGACAAGCGACTCCGCTTGAAGACCGAGGATGTCGGGGAGGTGGTCCGGGGGTGTTCGACGGGGCAGCTCGGGCGGCGAGGCGTCGGCGCGACGGGTCCAGCACTGCGCGGCAATGGCGGGGGCGAGCGAGCGGAAAGGAGAGAGAGAGCGAGAGTGGAGGGAGTAAATGGAGTGTTCGGACCGTGGTGGGAGAGACAGGGGGGAAGATGTCGGAACGGTGGGGGCGTCGATCCGCGGCTTCGGCCGTTGGCCGTACGCCGGCGACCACGCGGCGCGCGTCGGCCCGGGCAGCATGGCTGCGGTCGGTGTGTTTTCTCTGAGTCGCTGACAGGTGGGTCCCGCGGGCAGTTTTTCTTTTTCTTTTCTTTTTCCACTCCTTTCAGCCGACTGCCTTTGCAAAAATTGTTGGAATTAATCCAGAGCTGCTAAAATCAGACCAAAATTATGGTAAGCTCCCCATAATGTGATGGTTTTTACAAAAATACTAACTACCAACAGTCCCTACAGAAATTTCCTCAGAAATCGTATGAACAGAGCTGGTTTTTGACCACTCTAACAATTATTTGAGGCCTTTATTGATGGACTAAAATTCTGATAAAATTCCCAAAATTCTAATTGACCCAGACCATCAACATATAATTTTTGCAAAGGTGAGTCTTATTGAAAATTTGGGACTTGCAGTTCAAGGTCATTCAAATGGGTTTGAATCCAATTGAATTGCAAATTTGAATTCAAACTCAATTGCTTGGTGTCATGGTTTATACTGCCTAGGTGACACCCTTGGGACCCTAATGACAATAGGGGTGTCACAGAGAGCTCTTCTAAAAGAAATATTTAAAGGATTAGAGCCCAACACATCTGCAACCAAAGCATGAGGTTGGTGAACAATGTGATAAAGTGATGGACACTTTTCCTTGAATGGTTGTTGCCCTACCCATTTATCTTCCTAAAATATGATTTAAGTTCCATCGTTCATCCCAATGGAACCATAGGTCATAACTTCATCTTTAATCTTCATAAGACCTCTCCAGAAATAGGAGTCATATGGTTTTGCTTTGACCTGTGAAACAGTTTTTGGGCTCCGGTGTTTATTCCTAAGTAAAGATTGCCATGGTCCATTCATATTAAGAAAAATAACAATCCATTTACTTAATAGGCATTTATTCTGGATCTCAAGATCTATAATACCAAGACCTCGTTGATGCTTTGGACAATACATGATGTCCTATTTTGCAAGGCGATATTTTTTCTTATCTAAATCGCCCTGCCAATAGAAACATGATCTATAATAATCTAGTTTCTTAAGAACAACTTTAGGTATTTTAAAAAAGGACATCATGAACATGGGTAGGCTGCTAACTATCGAGTTTAGGAGCACTAATCTACCACCATACGAGAGGTGCTTAACCTTCCAACATGAGAACTTCTTCTCAAAGTGCTCTTCAACTTTTCTCCAATCACTGTTGAAGAGTTGTCTATGATGCATGGGAATTCCCAGATATCTGAATGGCTATTTCTCAGCATTGCAGCCAAAATGTTTGATATACTCAACTTCGAACTCTTTCGCCTTCCCATAGTAAAAGATCTCACTTTTGTCAAAGTTTATTTTAAGCCCTGACAGTGTTCAAAGGCGCAGAGTAAAAGCTTCATGTTTTTGGACTGTTCCAGGTCATGGTCTAGAAAAATGATAGTATCATCTGCATGTTGCAAGATGGATAACCCGTCATCTACTAGGTGAGGAATAACTCCTGCTATTTGCCGTCTGCTTTTGCCCTTTTAATTAGGATGTCAAGCATGTCCACTATAATGTTAAATAGGATCGGGGACATTGGGTCACCTTGTCTGAGTCCCCTCTTGGTTTGGACGTAGTGGCGAATTTCATCGTTAACCTTGACCCCAACACTCCCTCCTGTGATGATCCATCTACACTATTTAGGGCAAAACCCTTTTATTCTTAGTGTCTGTTGAAGGAAAGACCACTAGACCTGTCATAGGTCTTTTCAAAGTCTATCTTAAAACACACTCCATCTCTTTTTTTGGTATGGAGTTCATGGATGGTTTCATGTAGTATTATCACTCCCAACATAATATTTCTGCCTTGCATGAAGGCAGTTTGTGAGGGGCTCACAATATTTTGAGCCACCAAATTTAATCTATCCGTGCCAACCGTCGTAAAAATCTTGAAGCTGACATTAAGGACACAGATGGGCCTATACTATTGTATTTGTTTGGCCTCCTAAGTTTTTGGAATCAATGTAATTACTCCAAAATTCAGGCTGAATAAATGCAAACACTCTTCATAAAAATCTTGAAAGAGCGCCATGAGGTCAACTTTTATTGTTTCCCAGAAAACTTGAAAGAATTTCACCAGGAAACCATCCGGACCCGGTGCTTTGTTATGTTCCATTTGAAACACTGCCTCCTTGACCTCTTTCTCTGTAAATCTAGAGGTCAGTATCACATTCTCTGGTTGAGTCACCTGTGGAATATCTTCAGTGTGACTCTCAACCAATGAAATGTTTGCTTCATCTAGTTTACCAAAGAGGTTTTTGTAGTAGTTGGTAATGTACTTTTTAAATTCGGTGTCACTCACAATAACTCCATCTTCTTGTTCTAATCTAAAGATGTGTTGTTTGTGGTGTTTGCCATTTGCCACCAAATGGAAAAAGTGCGTATTATCATCACCTTGTAGCAAGGTTTTAATTTTGGCTTTTCATACCACTTAAACTCTTCCTCACACAAGAGAAGAACCAATCTCTCTTTCAAGTAATGCTTCAAATTTATCTCATTATCTAAATGCATGTTGGTCTTTGCTTATTTATCTAGCTCATCCAACAAAGCGATTAGTTTTTTCTTCTCTTTTCTATTAGTGCCTGCAGTATTCTTGGCCCACCTACGAAGGTGTTGCCTTAGGCGTCTAATCTTATTTTGCCACCGCTCAAGTGTTGTCCTACCCATGTTTTCTGACTGCCAAATATCGGCCACCATCCCAAGGAACCCATCTCTAATTAGCCACCCCGTCTCAAATCTGAAGCACTAGTGTTAAGGACAAGAGGGATATGATCTGAAATGTTTCTATCTCTGGCCACAACCTTTGACAACGGATATTTATCTTCCCATTCCGTACTGACCAGTACTCTATCAAGCTTCTCAAAGGTAGGATTGTCACCTAGGCCAGCCCAAGTATACTGGTGGCCGGACATAATAATCTCTTTGAGATCCAAGGCTTCTATTACTGCATTAAACAAATTAGGCCATTTCATATCAAAATTATCTGTGCTATTATCATGCGGGTATCTCATGATATTGAAATCCCCTCCAATAATGTATGGAAGGGGTTCTCTAGAGCAATTATGCGCCATCTCAAGAAGGAAAGCCTCCTTATCCTGCAGTTGAGCCGGTCCATACACTACATATGTTCTTATGAAGTTGACATTTCTTATGTATTTTCTTCTGCAGCTTGAGTCCAGTTTAATAAACTGTTAGCACACCTTTATCGTCAACTTCAATTAGGCACAACCTCATGATCAAAAAGATGTTGCAGCTATGACACAACCTGCAAGGTGGCCTCTTTTGAATGGGATGCCACAACTGTTTCGTTGTCTTAGCCCTGCTAACCGTCATGGGATCCGGAAGCATTTGGGTTTTCAGAATCTGAACATTCGTGCCACCTTATCTTCTCCCAATGCTTCCAAAACCTATTCCATACTCAGAACAAAGACATGTGGAGTAGAGATAAATAGAACCAAAACATCTAAACTGTAAGGAAATGTATTTTTGCGCCACTCTGCTCCTATGGTAGCACCCTTGATCGATGCACATCTCAAACTTCAAAACACTTATATATACCACCCTTGTGTAGGTACGAACCAAGTTATCAAGGAACCTATGGTTGGTAAATCAGGATGGCATTTATTGACTCAAGACTACTTCTGAGGGTCAAGTTATACTAGTACCTTGCAGCGTGCTACTACTACCACATTACAGAATACCATTTGATGAGCTGTGCTTGGCTTCGGACACATATTGCGTTTGGTACATTGATCTTGATCCAACTAACATTACACCAGTAGTTTTATTTAATTAGAACAAGATAATCCATTTCCATATACATAAAAGATAAGTTCACCACCACATGCCTGGCTAGCTTAGTGTGTGTTTTGTTTAGCTTTTAGAGCTGCTTTTGCTGTGGCCTTCCTTCTTTTGCAAAAGTAGCTTTTCTCCAATGTAAATCTCACAGCAGCCTAACACCTGCTTTCATCGGCTGTGGGGGTATCTTTTCCTCAAAATTACCCACTGCCACTGGTAATATATGGTCGTACCGCTTCACGTTCTAGTCTTTAAGCTCCCTGTTTTACGCTTCTCTTCGCAAGGGACCTAACGCGCGCCGCTCTCCGGCGCCCATGGATGGCAACCCCTCTCCGAGGAGGAGCGAAGGTCGGGGCGATGGCAGGGCAGTGTGCGGGTAAGGCATGGTGGCCGCGCGTTGGAGCAACAGCGGGGCAGAGTGCAAACGAGATGGCAGGACTGTGTGCGGGCAACGGCAGGGAAGCGTGTGGGCGACGGCGGGTAAGGTGGCCTATGCCCACACTGAGCCGTGGTGCTGTCTCTCCAATCGATGGTTCCTAGCACAATTGGAGGTCACCAGTGCGAGCACCATCCCATCGCCTCCTCTCCAACCGTGCGAGCACCAACCCCGCCACACCCTCTCCAATCAACAGCTCCATGCATGATTGGAAGTTCACTGGCTTGAGCACCATCCCTGAAAGCTGCCGGAGCCATGCACAGCTCCAGCCGGAGATGGCGCTCACGTGAGATTCGACACAGGCCAGCGATGACGGTGGCCCTCCTCCTCCGGATCTACGGTCGCCCCTTTCTGCCGCCCCAATCATTTGTGGTCGCCGTCCCCCTTGAATCGGTGGCTGTCTGAGCGATTAGTGGTCACCGAGCTCCTCCCCGCCCCAGCCCACCGGCCCTCTCCATGCGGGTGCCCATCGGCCCCTAGTCACTGAGGCCATCTCTTCTCCTTACGAGCACGAACACATCTCAGCAGTTGAACTACCACTCTCCTCCTCTTCCTCTGCTCTTGCGAATTGCAGTTCAACAATACAGAAAAGGATTATACATGGTTTATGCAGTTCAGGAATTGTGAAACTAGATTTGGATGGAAATAGGCAAAAAAAAAAACTGCTCAAAACAATGTTATCTTGTATTTATATGGGCAAATGTTCATCATAACTCGAACACTTTAAAAAAAAATTTAAATGGTCATTTACATGTTAATCTATAAATAATACAATGTTTTACCATAAATTTTCATATAAATTGTTACTCAGATCTTCAGGGTATCAAAGCTATTTTTATAGCTTTTTCATAGCTCACAGCCATTTCAACCAAACAGCTTTCAACTTTTCTCATATCCAATAGCTCACGATACCTTTTTTAATAACCACAACCCACAACAGCTTTTTCTCACAGCAACAACAAAACCAAACACAATAACACCTTTAAATGTGTATCAAAAATTAAAAAACAAATATGTATGAACATGACAAGCAATGAAATACTATCATGCAAAAATTTAGGTGCAAATCATACTTGTGTAAGGAAAACACAAAGAGAAATCAGCCTGTGAATATAGTGGCAAGTTACGGGTCTGCAATGAACAAGTACAATTTCCCCTATTCACGAACTGATTTCTCTTTTTTATTTCCTTTTACACAAGTTTCAGTTGCATCTTAAGTTTTGCATGATGGTCTATGGTTGCATATGCTTACCTATCTATATTTTTGTTGTATATTTAAATAAACATCTGATGATGAAGGCCTCGTAACACCTGAACTTTTCTCTCTGTTACAAACAGCCTACCACCACAATATTGTACACGAAGAAACTATCAACGAACATTACACAAAGCTCGTAGAATCTGAGCACAAGGGTGCAGAAGACCACAGGAGTATTGCCTTGCCATGGGATCATATCGATCCACATATTCGACAAGGTCAGCATGGATTTTTCCTGGTACCTCTAATACCTATCAAGCTGCATCCTGTAGAGATAAATGTATAAACCTAGCACAGAAGAGCGTAAGCGCCTGGGTTGCACTACTGAGCACCTTTCGTGGCACGCTACAAGAGAAGTGAATAAATTTCATTCCTCGAAGAGATTTTTATATAACCATGGAGGAAGAACCAAAAAAGACATCAAGTATGGCTCATGAATATTGTTGGATAATATGGTTAAAATGCTAAAAAGCAAGCACTAGCCGTTAACTCCTGAGTACAATATTGAAACAATGAACAAGGTTGTGTGTGGATACACAAAGTGTACTGAAAGAAGTATTGAGCTAGATCACTAACTACTATGAAACAATAACGTGAGAACAATTTAACCGTAAGCAAGGACAACGTGAATCGAAGAAGAAATTCATGCTTCTATAAGTGGTTTGGTTTGTTATCCAAACCGATCAAAATATTTTTTTTTCATATTTTGTCTTTTTACCTATTTGCTTCACTTTTCCAACCAAAATTTTGCTGTTCCTTTGTCTCGACGGTGATTGAAAGTGTTCGAATTGTCCTGCCAGTGCTAGAACAACCCTACGCACTTTTAATTTACCTCGACGGAGTACCTCCCGGACAATCATTCTTCAAAACTCGACAAAATTGATGATTGTTGTTTAAGAAACCGGCTAGACCCGTTTTGACCGACTCCAAAGCTATTCAGATAGATTGCAATACACATGCTCTAGGATTTTTGGTGTGTGACTGAATTTAACATCAAGCGGTGGTATTGGAGACCCGATTTTGCGTTGAATTTATATCTTACCACAAGTACTAGCAGTATTTTTCCATGGTGGTATTAACATAACGAGGGCATTACAATAAATAATCTCTATGGTAGACATGTGGATTTATGTTGTTAAAATAGATCCAACTGTTTTTAACTGCAAAAATAACACAGTTTAGTTTTATCTTATTCATGACTATCATCATATTCTTCGATTTGTTCTTAGCCTACAGGTAGGGTTCCTAATTGCTAGACGGCAGCGGATATTGGAGGCGTGGTGGATGCACATCTTCGGGCAACTTGTATGTATATACACAACTTGAGATGTGAGTTAGAAGGTGGTCATAAGTCACATGGATGTCAGTTAGCGGCTGCTGTGAGGCAGTAGCGTCCTTGAGTTGTGGGGCCTTGTCTCGAAGGACGAAGGACACACTGCAGCAGACGAGCTAGCGTCAGGTGTGTTTCGAACGTTCTGTAGACTGCGGCCTTGTCTCTAGTCCCTGCAATGCCTGTCGTGTCGTCATCCACTACGTACACTCGCCTGATGTTCCCTACTGGAATTTGGAACAACCGAGACGACGCGAAACACAGCGATACGCGACCATACAGAGCGTGGTTGAGGCACCGGCCCAGCTGCTGCTCATCGCTTCTTCTTTGTTCATGATGACGCAAAGATTCCATCGCTGATTTGATGGGCTCTTGGAATCACAAGACGGGGCGCAGGTCAATTGGGCCACAAAGCCGCCCTACAGTTTCGTCGTGACCCACATTCTCCATTAGGTTAGCACGATCTTCTCCCGATGCCTCTAAAACCTATTCGGTACACAGAACTAGCAAACACAAGAAGCAGAAATAAATGGAACTTGAGCACCTAAAACCATAAGGAACTGAAATTGCTCTACTCTGCACCTCTGGTAGCATACTTTGTTAGTAAATAATGCGTAAAACAAGATCGAAACATGACACAGATTTACGTAAAAACCCCTTGCGGGAAAAAACCACGGACGTCGACCGGCAATCTTCACTATTAGAGGAGAGTTACAACATAGGGAATACAATGAATTCCTCTCTCACACACAAATCTTCTCATACAAGATGCATATATAAGGGTGAAAACTAGAGATAGACTCTCTAAATAATATGACCCGTAACACGAGAGGACTCCACCTCTCACACACCTTCTAGACATCTCTTATAAGGACACAAATTCGGATCATATTTCAATAAACTCCACCTTGAGACGAATTCCATTTTGTAGCAAATAAAGAATCATTAATGAACTTCCTTCAATATTATATAACACCAGACACCAACAAATCACTAAGACTCAAATGGTAACACCAATCAAGCTTGAGCATAGCTCAAACTTCATAACTCCATGTCCAACAGAGTACTTATACTCTTTATGATGAAGAGCACGTCAGAACTGCTGCTTTGAGCAAAAGCAACAAACCATAACCATCAGTAGTCTAAATAATAAACCGTTATTATGGTCTTGCAGCAGAACATCAAACTTAATAGAAACCAAGTCAGCTGACAAATCAACAAAATAAATCTGCAGCATCACTGGAACGCTTCGGGTTCATGAAGAAAAATTTGTAGACTCATAAATACACGTGAGTGTACCTCCAAAAAAGAGATCAGAAACCAATAATTTGATATCCAAGTCATCTATGCATAGCAACTCCGGTTGAAACCAATTCTGCATATACGCATAGTAATTACACACAGAGAAGGATGGCATGAATCTCCTAGTCCAGGAACAACGGTGGGTCTCTGCCAAGAACACCATCAAGGAACATCAGAAAAACCTGTGTGCATGTAGCAACAAATCTCCAATGTGCACTAGTCATGGCAAGAAACAACAGACAATGCACAAACTGGTAACTTCGCTCGTGTGCGCGTAACAAAGATCTCCAAATTCCTGGTACAATAACCTGGTGCGCCAAGCAAAACAATCACCAATTTGCTTTTCACGGCGGAAGGAAACCGAGCTCCACCTCGGGACTTGATGCGCACATCAGGAAAAAGTAGACCACGTGCAAACAAAACCGAGATCAGGCGATGGAGAAGAAAAAGAAACTGCAACGAGGCGGCGAATATCACATTATCACCAACTTCGACACAGAGAATCTGCTCTGTCTTGGACTCTGCAGACGATGAGTAGCCAAAAATACAAACGCAGCAAAACGACGCTTTGATCACACGCGTGTAACACGGGACTGGATCCCGTCCTTTAACCGACGCATGGGGAACAATACTTCGCCGCGCGGTACGCAGCAACACACCGGAGAATAAAACACCACACGATGATGCGTGTGGGTGGAATAATCGGCTGACGGCTTGCGCCGAGTTGCCGAACTCACGGCAATTAATCCAACACCAGGAGACAGCGGCATAAAGAACAGATCAAATCGGCGGCAGTAGAATAGGGAATAGAACCATAATATTTTTTTACAACAAATCTCGTGTCTTGCTCTGATATCACTTGTTAGTAAATAATGCGCAAAATAAGATTGAACCACGATACAGATTTACGTAAAAAACTCTTACAAGAAAATGACGCCGATGCAAGAAAATGACGCCGACCGACAATCTTCACTATTAGAGGAGAGTTGCAACATAGGGAATATAATAAATTTCTCTCTCACACAACTTTTTTCATACAAGATGTATATATAATGGTGGAAACTCGCTACCACAAAACGGACCTGTAGCGGCGGCAGTCTAAAAGCCGCAGCGGCGCGGTCCAAAGTGGGCCGCCGCTATAGGGCCTAGAGAGCCTGTCGCGGCTTGAGCCGCCGGTAAAGACACACCTGTAGCAGTGGCTGACATTGTCAACCACGGCTATAAATGACCCATGTTTATAGCGGCGGTTGACATGTCAGCCGCCGCTACTAAGAGAATTATAGCGGCGGTTGACATTGTCAACTACCGCTATAAAATGCCCGACCTATATAAGCGCGCTTAGACAGCTCCCCTGTTTCACTCGAACAATGGCGGCTCGAAAATTTGGGCAAATCACAAAAATCAAGGGGGGAAGGTTTTGAGTTCGTTTTTTTTTTTGCAGAAATTTGCTCCCTGGGATAAGGGGAACTCATCCCATACATTTTTTGTGCTATTATTTTGAGATCAAGTTGAATTTTACATTTCAAGTTTGTTAGGTTTTCATCAAATTTTAGCTAAATTCGTTTGACTTGTATGGTTCTATTGGGTTGTAGTTGAACTTTATGAAGGCATACATCATCTATTTCCATCACTATATAAAAAAATTAATATATCTAGCCTCTTTTATGTCAATGGCAATATAGATCTAGTTTGGTTACTCAAAGAGAGAGAAAGTGTTAGGGCAAGAGGGATATTCATTCTTATTATTTTTCAATAAAAAATAAATATTGTATAGAATAATTTGATGTTACTTTGATGTTTGTTTCATTTTAGTTTGCATAATATTTCTCGCTTTATGTAATTTATTTTTCAATATATGTAATGAATGTTTAATATTTTGTTACACATAATTAATTAATTAATTTGAACATTTTTTTGGTTCACGTTCAAGGTCGTTCGCGATGGATAGATCTTGGATGTACGAGGCACTAAGACCGGGTCCAACATTTTTACGCGAAGTCTCCAAATTCATCGAAGGGGCCGCACAACATGCTCGACGTGAACGAACGACTGATGTATATTGTCCGTGTTTTGATTGCAATCATCAGAAGCTGTGGAATGATATAGAAGTAATCAAGTCATAATTGGTGCGGAGGGGTTTTGTTGAGGGGTACACTAGATGGACAAAACATTGTGAGAACAGTGTGGTCGATATGGAATTTGATGAGCATATTGAAGTTAAAGTCAAGGCTGTCAATTCGTCTGGTGTAGATGCGACAGAATAGTCTGGTGAAGCTGATTTTAATGTTGAGGAGTTGTTATGTCACACTGAGCCACAGGTGTTGATCAATGCCGGTACAACTAAAGGGCTTGATAATTTTCATAGAATAGAGAAGGCATCAAATGATCCATTATATGATAAATCTAAAGGATGTGATAAAGAGTTCACCGTGTTGCGTACTGTACTTAGAGCTGATGAAGCTGAAGGCCATGCATGGCTGATCGAATGCTAGTTTTACGGATTTGTTGGAACTTATTCCGATGCACTGGCGAAGCCCAACTTGTTGTCAAGGATAACATACCTTGCTAATAAGAAAAGGAACCTACGGTTTGCATTGAGTACAGACAGAATAAACCCATTTGGTCAAATAAGGAATCCGCATAGCACTTGGTCAGTGATACTAGCAATGTACAACATTTCACCATGGTTATACCATAAGCGTAAGTACCTACTGCTGACCACTCTTATATCTAGACCCAAAGAACCTGATAACGACATGGACGTATTCTTAGTACTATTGTTCAAAGACCTGCAGAAACTATGGTTGGAGGGGGTCCGTATATGGGATGAGTATCTAAGAGAGTACTTCATGCTCAGAGCAATTATTTTTTACATGGTAAGTGATTCCCTGACACTAAGGACGCTATCGGGGCAGGTCAAAGGAAAGGCGACATGTTTTGTATGCGTTGATGATACATCCCATGTGTATCTTCCAACATTCCAGAAGCTAGTGTATACGCGAAACCATCGATTCTTAACAGCAAAAGACAGGTATCGCGCGATGGCTAGATACTCTGATGGCAAAGTTAAGAACGACATAGAACCTCGACAATGGACTGGCAGGGTTGTGTTTGACCTTGTTAAAAACATCAATGTTGTTTTTGGAAAGCCGGTGAAGGGAGTCAAAAAGGTAAAAGGTCTCAAGCCGTTTAAGAAGAAATCCATTTTGTTCGTATATTTCAATTATTGGAAAGAATTTGAAGTGAATCATGCCCTAGACTGGATGCATATTGAGAAGGGTGTATTTGACAGTAGTAGCGGACTTATACTCGACCAACCTGATAAGATAAAGGATGAACTCAGCGCACGTAGAGATCTTGTAGTGATGGGAATAAGACCAGAGCTCCATCCATAAGAAAGAGAAAATGGAAAGTACTTCCTCCCTCCGGCAGCCTACACACTTACGATTGAGGAGAAAAAAACATTCTATAAGTGCCTTAGTGGGATTAAAGTACCAACGGGTTTCTCATCGAATATCAAGAATCTTGTAAACATGGAAGAGTTAAAGATAAGTGGGTACAACACTCATGATTGCCACATAATGCTTTCCATGTTTCTCCCTATTGCTATCAGAGTTATTAAATCGCCATGGATGAAGTTGGCTGTAACTCACCTTTGCTACTTCTTTAACACGGTATCGAAGAAGGTGATAACTAAAGATGAGTTAAATGACATACGGACCCACATGAAGGAAACAATATGCATACTTTAGATGGCCTTCCCTCCATCCTTTTTCGATACGACGGAACACTTCATGATTCATATTGTTGACCAGATCTCTGCATTAGACCCCGTCTACCTGCATCAGATGTTTTTGTTTGAGAGGTTTATGTATGCATTGAAACACTATGTACGTACTCGTTCACATCCAGAGGGTTCTATGATCGAGGCTACACAACTGAGGAGATCATCGAATGTTGCTCAGATTACATTAATGATGGTAGCAGATCAGTTGGTCTCCCTGTGTCTTATCATGAGGGTAGATTATCTGGAAAATGTACGAAAGGACGTCGATCATTCATCAACCATGACTTCAAACGAGTGGACCAAGCACATTTCAGCGTATTGCAACAGACGCAGATTGTGGGACCGTACTTTGAGAAACCTCTGTTAGAGCTCCGCCGGCAACAAGGATGCGACGAATAAATGGATCATTGACGAGCACAAGCGCTCTTTCACATCATGGTTTAGCTCACTACACCTTCCAAGTGGCGAGTCCGTGGAAGAGAAAATGTTGAGGAAGTTAGCTAACCGCCCGAGAAGAACCGTGGTTACCTTTCAGGCATACGAATTTAATGGTTTTACCTTCTACACCCAACAGAAGGATAAGAAGAGCAAGTGTCAAAACAGCGGTGTACGAGTAGAATCCATTGACGAAGAGGACCAGACGACCTCGTATTATGGGTACATTGAGGAAATATGGGAACTAGACTATGGTGCAAATTTACAGGTCCCTATATTTAAATGCAAATGGGTGAAGCACCCTAATGGCGTCGAGGTGGATGAATATGGTTTCACAATTATTGATCATAACAATGTTGGTCACAAAGATGAGTCTTGGATACTAGCCAAGACAGTGGAACATGTGTTTTATGTACTTGACCCAAAGGACAAAAAAAAATACATTATTGTTCCAAGTAAACAAAGAATCGTTGGAGTGGAGAATGTGGAGTATCGAGATGACTACAATCAATATGACGAGGTGCCATATTTCATAGATCCGAAAAATTTTAAAGTCTTAGAAGCAAGACTCTCCTTTGCCGGCGGAATGCCCTACATGCGCACCGATCACTGCCAAGGAAAAGTTGTTTAAGGCTAACTCAAGCATCATGTAATTTTATTTTGTTAAGTACCGTTTATTATTCGAACCTTGTATTATGTTCTATGTAATTTATGCTTATTTGAATATAAAGATTGTGTAACTTATTTAAATAGAAAGATGTTATTGAAACGGTAAGAGAAGACCAAAAATTTAAGATGCAATCAAGGGTTCTTTTGTAAAATTCCAGGGCTAATATATTATTTATAAAAAAAATCAGGGGCTAAAATGAATAACACTATTTTTTTTTAAAAAAACCTACAACTTTTTAGCGGCGGCTCACAAATCCAACCGCCACTATTCCTTTTTAGCAACGGTTGGCTTTGTGAGCCGCCGCTAAAGAGCATTGCCTTATATAAACACGGGATGCGGCGAGGCCCAAACCCTAACTGTGGGGATAAGAGACGACGCCGTCAGGCTGCCCAGGTCCCGAGCGCCGCCGCCTCCTCTCTCGACTACGCCCCTGTCTCCGCCTCCCTCCCCGAGCGCCGCCGTGGACTCTCCCTCCCTGAGCGTCGCCGCGTAGACCTCTCTACCTCCTCGACTGCCGTGTTTGCCTCTCTGCATCCCCGAGCGCCACCGCGCGGGCTCTCCAATGCCTCCCACAGTGAGCCGCGTGCCCTCCCTGATGCCTCCCAGAGCAAGCGCGTGCTCCCCTCCTCCTTGATGCCTCCCCGAGCATGGGCTCCCCTCCTCCTCTGCATCATCCCCGAGCACTGCCTCCCTGACTCCTCTGTGCCGTCCCCAAACACGGGCTCCCGTCCTCCTCTCCGTCCTTCTCGTCAACGCCATCCGTGCGGGCCACCATCCTTTATCTTGGCCTCTGACGAGCTTCGACCAGGTGCGCCCATTCCCCTCTCCCTCTCCCCCTCCTTCTGCTCCTCTGATTTTGTCATACATGACCAATTTTGTGCTGAGCTTGTTGATCGCGAGGGAAAAACTCTGTTCTGTATATCACGTTTCTGCCCGTGGTGTAGTTGAAATGCTTGTTGGCATGTGGTTCCTTTGTTTGATCTAGGTCTAATTAAGGTATAACACTATAATGCCACTAGTATTCGCTAGATCATTATGTTTGTGGAAGCAATATTTGATGAATGCTGTGCTGTGTTGAGGATGACCCTTGATCTCCATTGGCAATTAGTTCAGTAAAGGCAACAATGTATGTTTCTTTTACATGGATTAGAAATTCATTCATGTTCTTCTGAACAAGTCTGTTCATGAGTGTTATAAGATGCTTGAGTAAACAATTGTGCTGGAAATTTTTTTGCCATTGACTCATTGTGTATCTTTATAGTGTTATATAATGACATGAATGGCGGAGCTTCAGTCAAAATTGAAATTGTTGGCTGTAACTTGTGTATCTGGATGTATGTTAGTTTATCAAGTTCAAAGTAGCATCAGTGGCATCTAGGACAAATATGGTTCATTGTACTCTTGTTATGTTGTTCTAAAATGCATGATGAGCTCCTGACAGCCTTTTTTAAAATTATTTTAGATTTCTTGTGTTAATAACATGCAAATAGTGAGACTAACTGTCCTATATGCTTGTAGTACATAGTTGCTTGCTGTTGGATATGGTTGTTGCCATATATATATTTTTTGCCATCTAATTATATTGCTGCCATATGCTTGCTGTTTGTATATATTTACTTGTGGCCATATATATGCCATATTACTTGCGGCATATAATATATTTGCTTATGATACCTATGCAATATTCCTATGAACAAATGGTTCATATAGTTGATCGATCCATGCTCAATGATGAAAGCAGGCTAAGTGAGGCTAGTCCGACGACATGGACCATATCCTAGGATATTGGATACTTGCTGCTGTATAGGTCAAGGATCTTAGAGCGCTGGAAGGCCGTTGATTCGGCAACCCGCACTGAGAGCAAATTTTAACTTTTCTATTCTTCTCCTTGTCTCTTTGTACTACTTGTCTATTCTACGTAGGCAATCGACCCATGCTCAATGATAAAAGCGGGCTAAGTGAGGCTAGTCCGGCGACATAGACCATATCCTAGGATATCGGATATATGTTGTTGCACAAGTCAAGGATCTTAGAGCGTTGGAAGGCCGTTGATTCGGCAACCCACACTGAGAGCAAATTTTAACTTTTCTATTCTTTTCTTTTCTTTTCCTTGTTTCTATGCTCAATGATGAAAGGTGTATACTCCTTGTTTTCTAAACTAGTCGTCATATCTAATATAAGGTGTCAAAGTCTTCTCATCATGATGGACAATATGCCGTCTCAAGAGGAATACACCCTCAAGGCGCCCTCACAAGCAAGGTCATCTTTGGATGATGAAGGATCAAACGAACACTGGAAAGAACCAGAGGATCCACATCATCCATTACCTAAGGAACGTCGATTCGGGAACCCGAACCCCGATTACGTGCCTAAAGAGAAGGTATCTTGTCAAAGATAGTTTTCTTATTTGATACATAGATTATATCAACTAAAATCTACTAGTTATATCCTAGGTCCCTCGACAAAGTGCCCGTCGGCTATTTATAGCAGAGGCCGCGACAGATGAGGCCCTCGAGCAGCAAATGGAAGAGGTGCCTGCCCGAGTGTCCACACACAAACGCAAGCGCGGTCAGCGCTCCGCGAACAAGGTAGAGGGCATCTACGAGGTTACTGCACTAGACCCCAAAGATGGAGAACCGATTGAACCCGCTGGTGTCAACGCAAAATGGCGGAACCGTTGCGGCAAAATGGTGAGGGACCATTGCAAAATCACTCCGAGTTAACCGATGAAGGAGAGATTATTGTGAAGGATCCCGCGATAGTTGAAGTCGTGCAAGCCTTGAAAGGTCTCATCACGACGCAGACAGAGGCTAGTCTGTTTACACCGAAGTATCACAAGGATGAGCTAGCAAAGGCTATTGGAATCAAAGAACATGGTGGTCGGGTACGAGGAGTGTCATCATCGGCAACATGGAAAGAAGGTTTCTCTGAAACATCCTCACACCTGTATAAGAAGCATACATTGCACAAGAAGGAGCAAGAAGATAAAGCCAAGGAGGATTGGAGCCGGCAACTTCTTATGTTCGCTATCGACAAAGAAAGCGATCGTTTGGACCCCAACCTGCAGGCTACGATGGATGCCTTCTTACGTGGTTCGTCCACATCCATGTAGCCATCCGTCTCCACGCAACCATCAGTCTCCGGTCAACCATTAGTCTCCATGCAATCAGAAACAGAGGATATCACTGAGGATACTCCTTGCGAGTTGCATGTGCCATTTGGTTACAAGAGGAAGATGATGAAGGTTGCATCCGGCATGGCATTTCCAGGAGAGATGCTCCATAACAGGGATATCCCCCCAGGTTACGTGCATGTCACCATGTCAGAAATAGTACATGGCTATGAGGACAACGAGATCGAATGCCCGATACCTGAGGTGGGTATAGAAACTCTCCAAGATGCGCTCGGCTCTTTCATTATTTGGAAACGCCGTGATATTGTCCTCTCACCATGAGTTTCTCCACCTCCGTTGTCTCGACACGGGTCCTTTCATGCGAGCCAGCCAATCATTATAGGTGGTCAGCCATCTCCTATGTCTGCGGCAGCCTCAGGAAACAAGCCCCAATCTCCTCATGCGGAAGCCGACTCGACTCATAGTCCTATGATCTATAGTGACAACGAGCCTCTTCCGCAGAATGTTCAACTCCAGCCTTCTCCTGTTGTCGTCAAGGCTCTGCCAATTCAAGTCCAGTCTACGACAATTCAAGTTGAGTCTCCATCAACAGCTGCTGCAGTGGTTGAAATTCAGGCTCCGGTAATCCAAGTCCACCCTACGCCAGTTGTCGTCAAGGCTCCGGTAATCCCAACGACGATTACTGGTTTTGACAAAGAGCCAAAGGACCCAAAAGCACAAAATAATGTTGATAAGTACTTGGCTTGATTGAAAAAACGTCTAGCAAGCACCTATAAGCTCGTCCTACAGGAACAAGATCCTCGAGATAGATTGTCGTACGACGGTCAAATTTTTGACAATCCTGCGGATGATATGGACTACCCAAAATTCATATTCGGTAAACCCCTTATATCAAAGAACATGTATAAGAACCTCCCGTGGGAGATGTGGAAGTTTCACGACTCGTACATAATGGCGTCGAAGGAAGGGGTCACCATAATCACTTGTAGGATTCCAAATGAGGTGTTCAATGAAGAAGGCGATGAAAAAACCTTAGGCCTATTTTGGGATGATGTCCACGAAATGTTTCGCCTAGGCAAGATAGACGTCACCTTCATCACCTTATGGTGCATGTAAGTTTTCCGTTCGATCTACTTCGTATTTCAAGCACAATTCAATATATTCTGTTATGTCTTTTTTTTTTGTAGCATGAACTCTTTTTCCAAAGAAAGAGGGTCGATAGGAAAAGATTAGAAGGTGGCCTACGTCAACCCGAACCACATCAACCAAAGCATGATAAACCCAAAGGTAAATCTGGATAAGACACCAGCAGAGATAGCTGTAATGAAGGCGGTCCTGAGAAATGAAGCAGGGCTCAAATTATGAATTATTTATGCGAGTGCTACCTGAAGTGGCAAGATAGACAATGCATTTTAACCCCCTACAACTTCAAGTAAGTTGGACCACTACTGCCTTCGTCATCTATCATATGTTAAAGTTAAATTCAATTGTAAGTAACTTGTTGTCAAAATTCTTGTAGCGATCATTGGATCTATTTTATGACAATTTCCAAAAATAGATACCTTCTGGTGCTGGACAGTCTGGACTACGACAAGAAGTTGTACAATGACATTATGAAACTCATAGATAGGTAACAAATTAGTCTATGTGTATATGATTTGATAATGTTAATATCATCTAATATGAGAAATATGTCAAAGCAGGAGGGAAATGTCATCCAAAACGGAAAAAGAAGATGTACTTCCGTCATAAGTTTTGGGTAAGATTTTTATGCATCGCATACATGTCTTTATCGTAGTATCCATCACATAAAGTGTAACTAACTTGTGTTCTCTACTACATAGTGCTATAAGTAAGTAAAAGGAAGTGTGCATTGTGGCTATTACGCATGTGTGTTCACGTCTAGCTCGTCAACTTACCTAGAGCATATCGTTGAGGAGTACGATGAAGAGGTAAGTTGATTTTATTTATGTCCATTTTACTTTATTCTACGGTGGATTTTTAAGATCTTATATTAACATACTCTACTCATGTGACACAGAGACCCACAAGGGAAAAGTCATAATGGGCTGCAAAGATGAAGAAGAATGACAAGATCAGAAAGGGTATGATTTCTTGAGAACATGTTCATTTGAGTACAAATAACATGTATCGAGTTATAGCTTCTCTTTGTCGTTTTCTTTTGAGAGAGGTAATTAGTACAGAAGGGAAATATTTTGATTCAAACGGTGAACTAGCTACAAAACATAGATCCCTTTGTGAGTGGGCTGGTTCAAGAGCATCATATGAGCCCAATGTGTCAAAGAAAGATGATAACTATGCATTAGGGTTCATATAAGATATTTTGTAATATCCATTCAACATTTTGAGATGTTGTATATATTCTGTGATGATGTGTTGTAAATTTCTATGATTACATGTTGTAAATTTACTATGCTGTGATTTTTGTATATATATATATATATTAAATTATATTTTTTTTAGAAATAACAAGTAGCGGCGGTTGAAGATGTCAACTACTGCTACTTCTAGAGCAAACTAGCGGCGGTTGGAGATGTCAACCGCCGCTACTATGCTCGTGTAGTAACGGTGGTTGACAACTTCAATCGGCGCTATAAAGTCGTCTGTAGCGGCGGTTGGTTTCGGCGTCAGACCACCTGCCGCTACAAACGCTTATTTGTAGCCGCGTTTGCGTAGCGGCGGGGTGGCCTGCCCGCCGCTACAGGGCCTTTCCAACCGCTGCTACAGGCCTTTTTTGCTGTTGTGACGAGATAGACTCTCTAAACAATACGATCCATAACATGAGAGGACTCCACCTCTCACACACCTTCTAGACGTCTCTAGTAAGGACTCAAATTCGGATCATATTCCAACATACTTGATGCACATCTGAACCTTCAAAACACTATATATACCACCCTTGTGTAGGATAAGAACTAAATAAATATGAATCAGATGGTAGGTGCATCAACAGACTACTCCCAAATATGCAGTTACTACCACGCATGAAATGGGCTCACTTCACATTGTGACAGCAGGGACAGTTGACCTTCCACACAAAAATCTGAGATAATTCAACACGTTGCATATCAATAGATCAGTAAGCTTTGTTGTTTTTTCTGCTGAAAATTGATCAAGAACAATACCAATCATATGAAAGAGAAGAAGTTTAACATAACAAATACAATCATGGCATCATGCCGAGACATGATTGTCAATAAGGTGCAATAAGAAAAAAAATGTGTTATGGGCAGGCAGTTGTATCCGTCTGTGCACTGCTTTCTTTTTTATCTGTCAACTACCACGGGATTAGAACAAACTTTTAACATATAACAAACTTCCATAACGTCCGCGCTGTCTATGAATAAGTTATAAATGAAGTCGTCTGAGCTGATTTACCTTTTAGTTGTTCACAAATAACATGCAATGACCGGTTGAGATAGTGGTCACTCACACACGCCGGTTCAGATTCAAATAAACAGCGTTATAAACCTATGATGATTTAGTGATTCAAGAAGTAACATATGCTACAAATGGATACTGAGAATCTAATTATGTTTAATAACAACTCAACTTTCAGAACCTTGCCGCGCATACATTGAGTAACATCCTGTTTCTTCAGAAATTTGCTTGAATGCCATTGGCAAAAACTTCAATCCTCCATCTGCCCACTAGAAAATATGTGTCCCTTCAATGTCTTGGCTTTTAAATTTTAATACCCTACGTGCAACATTTTTCAATTTAAACTGAAATTGATATAGAAAATGTCCAATCTGCCCATGGGACCATATGATCATGCTTCCTCTACTTTTCTCGTCCCAGACTGCTCCCAAGAGCTAACATGTCCTCCATTGCTGACATTGTGTTTGCGTCCAATGCAAGCTCTTAGACTGCTTTAGAAGACGCTTGAAGCCTAAAGGAGAGGCGTTCGGCCGCCTGCCAAGAAGGCTCGTGCAGTTTCTATATGACCGCTCGGTGACGAGAGCTTGTGGAAGGTAGAGGTATCAGAGAGGTGTGTCAGTAATACATTGTGGAAGGCTGCGATCACTGTTGAACCATAAGTGAATTGCCTACCTTTCCCATGCGCTTAGGCTTTTAGCTGTAACTGGTCGGTGCATAGTAGCTTAATATGATATCAGAGTTCCAAGTTCAAGTACTGGTGACCGTATTTTCTGCTATGTCCACATTTGCGCTCTGAGGGAGTTGCACATGACGAGGAGTGTTAAACTATAAGTGAATTGCCCATCTTTTTCCATTAGATTTAGGCTTTTGGGTGCAACTGATCGGTGAATAGTAGCTTAACAATCACGAAGGCGAAGCTCATGGCCGCTAGGTGCACCTAGGAGCTGAGCAGCGAGCTTGGCCTGTATATGGGTGAGTTGCCCTTATACAAGCTTGCTTTCCAGCCACTCCTTGATGAGCAAAACCAGAAGAATTGACCTTCTCTATTCTGGAATCGAACTTAGAGCCTCCATCCATAGAAAATTGCTTGTTGAGAGCCGTGAATGAGCGAAATGGCCAAAATCTTTTTTTAGAAGAAACAAACTAAAACTAATGGTAATCAAGTCCTCGATAACATACGACGGGCAGCGGCAACTAATGCCTGGCATCTCCCTGCACCGCACTGCATGCTGGAGCATGCCATTTTCTACTAGCCAGATTGTCTCGTGTGAGATTTTGCAGCCTCTGTTTTCCTAAACAGTGGCAGTATTGGTATTTGGGAGTTCCACGCACGGTTAAAGCTCTAGCCTTGGCATGAAATTGATAATAACTTTAGACCACTGGTGGGATTCACGTTTTCTCGATGATAGATTTATATATGCCAGGTGACATAGAAGGAATTATCAATTTTTATATGTACAAGATCTTGTGGAAGGAGTCTATTTTGTAACATGTGGTCCTCTTCTGATGGATGATTTACCGAGGCTGCTTAGACATCACGATGGAGAGAAAGAAACAATAAATATAAAGACAAAAGATGTTAAAAAAATTGCATCATTGCGTTAAAAATGTGTTATTATTCCAAATGTACATGTAACTATTTACTCACAATAAAGATCATTGACTTGTGGTGAATGTGTCCAAACCTTGAAACGATAAAAATGTTATGGCAGACGTGTTCACAGTCAGGAGCGAGTGCTTGGCTTCTTTGTGATTAGTGGGATGGTAGGTTTGTTTGTCATGGTAGCCAAGTGGTCGGTAAAATCGTAAGTTAGTGATTGGATTAGGGAAATCCGATGAGCTTGTGTCGTTCTTGTTGGTTTTGTTGGTGCTTCCATATTACACTTAGTAAATAGGTTGCTTTTACAAATATGTCATGGGTAGTGCATTATATTAAGCATGAGTCTTTGATAAATAGCTTGCATGTCATACTTTCCCACACTTGCTATATTCTATATTAAATATTTCTCAGTGAAAAGAAGAATCAATGAAGTCATAAGTTACATTGAAGACGGTGCATAGAAGGTCATATTTTTGTCAGTCAATTTGCATGTGGTGTGTACTGCGGTTTTCCCCTTGGTTGCTGTTCAAAACTCTAATATTTAATGAAATATATTGTTTGTATTCAATATAGAACTAGTTATCACTATATTGTCCTACCTGTATGATGAAATGGGTCATGACATACATGTAGTTTGCATCTGGTTTTATGTTAACCAAAATCATGTGTAAAATTGTTGAATCTGTTACTATTCTACTTGGCCTTGTTGAAACAGCTGATTTACACAAGTTTCAGAAATTGAACTATTGGCTGGACTCCCTGAGCTGACCTCTTGCTCTTCCTATTGATCACTATTAACTGGCTGGTTATTGTTCTGCTGGTCCTACTGTAAGTGTTGGTTATTTTGGTTTGGCCAGTACGGCCAACCTCCATCAATGTTTGCCTCGTGCAATCAAGCATCCCAGGCCGGATCCCCTTGGAACTAATGCATCTTCTGGTTGATCATTTTTATGACTTGGTCCCCTTCTTCCTACAGATACATTTCCAGAAAGGGTTGTGGATTGCCTCTAGGTGGAACCTCATCCTCATGCTGAATAAACTGGTTGAGCGGGTCCTAGTTTAGGGTGTAAACTGGCACTGCAAGACCAACCCGCACCATTATGTTTTATCCCCTACCAAAAAGCCAGGCTTCCAGGAACCTCCTAGGCAGACTTGTAATGCACTTAACTAGAACATATATGGCTTGAAAGCTAGGTTGTGCCACCTCATCAGTTTACCACAAGAAGTCACATACTTGATCAACATGCGGCATGTCCATGTAATTAATCTAAAGGATAACCCAGAAACATGATCCATCCTTCCTAAGCAAAGGGGGATTCCCTAAAGTTTCTAGCTCTGCCATGCCGAATAATATTGATATGAAAGCCATCAATCTTGTGAAGATTACTATATAAACAAGAGGTCTCCCTGATATGGATTCTCTAGCTTAAGCAGACCTATCCCATGCGGGTGCATGCAAATGAATCTAGCCTCTAGCCTGAGCTCATTTTAGATGTACTGACATATCAGCTGCAGGAACATGCCATCATGCTCATGGTTAAGTTCGCCATCTTCATCACTGGCTAGGGCATATTCCTCAAGTGCACGGATCGGTGTGTTTGAGAGATTGACATGTTCTCAAACATCTATTGGGATCACCATATGCGGTGCAATGAAGTGTCTTGATGCTCATCCTCCATTAGGCGAGCATGATTTTCTCCCAATGCCTCCAAAACCTATTTTCAGCGCACATAGATTTTTATTTGAAAAATGCAGGAGAGTTGTGCATCTTTGTATTAGAGAAGAATAGGGGGTCCCCAACATGTTCCTCACTCATGCGGGGATCAAATATGAGTGAGGCTAGCACACAGAGAATAAACAAGAAGGAGAGATCAAAGAATAGACGCAATAAAAACTGAAGGCAACTGAATTTGTGCAACTCATATACGTCTTGTATACCACCCTCGTCTTCCATAAGAACCAAATAAGGAAGACACGGTAGATGAATCATGTCATTAATTCAAGAGTCATGAAATGTGCTTGTTACAATACAGGCAACTATTTCACAAACTATTAGGCAAAGGACACATGTTGAAATTAGAGCTATTTATGTTGACTAGTTTGTTGCACATGCGACACACATATTATCATTATTCTATAATGCTATCATATAATAAATAGAAATATGTGTTGAAAGATAAACTAATGATACATCATTTTTCACTGGTGTTGAGGCGTCTGAATAGGGAAAGGTTTATGCTACACAAAGTCGATATTAGTATTGAAGGAATAAATAGAAGAATAAGTTTATTTGAGCAATGGACAACTTATATGACATATAAAGGACAAAAAATAATTCAGCAACAAAAATAGTGTAATATTTGAATGAGTACAGTTTAGAGGTATTAAAAATATAAATTTAACAAATTACACAAGTGATGCCAAAAATGATTGTCTCTGTGAGGTAGATATTTCAAGAATAAATGGAAAGACTGACAGAGTGGAAGAGACAGTTAGATGCCTCCCTTCAAGCACAAGCTCAAGTTAACCTTGGGTTTTGTCATCCTCAGTTTCTAACAATCCAATGTCCACTCCATTGTCGTATATTACCAACAATACAGTTACTCCCTCTGCCAGTAACCCTGCTGACGTGTTATGACGTCTAAAACAAATCGTTCTAGCAATCCGTCCCTCTGATGGCTGGTTACACAGTGTCAATGATAGCAGCTATCCCTTGGCACTTATGGTTTAGCATCAGTGATATGAAACTCTGACCGGTAATTTGTCCAAAGTTCAGTATTAGTGATAGAAACTATCATGCTGCTCCATTTTATCCACATGTTTGCATCTTTGCACACATATTGAAAACTCATGTTTGTAGTATACCAAATAACAGCGCCATAATCTACCCTCCCACCTAATTGACAACAGTATGTAAGACATCGTTTTGTACTGCAAATCAGGAAAATATGTTATTGCCTACATCTTTAGCTTTAACATAAGCTAGCTTGTTATAGTGGACCCGACATTTTTTGTTTCGATGGTTTTTTAGGGACCCAGATGGTTGCCAATCACAAAGAAAGCGTACATTCACAAACGCTACAGGATTTCAATTCCAAAGAAAATAAACAAAACCTTCTCTGGCTTATGCTTCTCCAGCTTCTTAGCCAAACATGAGAACACTTCCTTGTCTTGTTTGCAATATCACTCAGAAAAATTGTCATATATTTTAGAAATTAAAAAATGGTTTTCTTGTCGGACATATTACTCAAGAAAAACATAAATATTCTTGACAGTTTTGGCGCACAGGGATGTACATTGTCCTGTCAGTTTATCCTAACAGGGAAAACCATGGGAAAAACCATGGGAAACCGTCAGGGAAATTGTTTTTCCCTGTCATTTTATTCCTGGTGGTTATTCCCTGATGGCAAGCCGACAAAGTGGATTTCACTAAGGGTGCGTTTGGTTGGACGTCAAGGAGGGATGGGACGGGGTCATTCAGGATATCTTGAATGAACTCATCCACTGTGATGTTTAGTTCGTTGGACAGGGTCATCTCTTATTTTAGTTTGGTTGGAGGGACAAGGATGAGAGGGATGAGAATTATTGTCTAATTGTACTTGTATAATTATCATCATTAATACACTAATTAAAATTTGTTAAATTAAATTACTAATATTTTATCATAATCATTACTAATCAATTAAAAAATACTTAATAATAGTAATAAATATTCTATTTAGTTAACAAATGACCTAATAATTAACACAGTAGCCCTTATAAATACTAAATACTTGATAATATTGATTAATTATTAATACAATATGTTAAATATCACTAATCTCTTACTAATCGGCGTGCTTAGCAAAGTGGGATGGCCTTGTCCCACCGTTTTTTAGGGATGAGGCTATCCAACATACTGAGAGAATATTCTCAAAAGGGATATCCCTGTCTCTGCTTGATGTCGAACCAAACAAGTGTCAAAGAGGGGTATCCATGGATGACCCCGTCCCATCCCTCTTCATCCCTCCAACCAAACACATCCTAAGTGTTTTTTGCTTTTCCCTGACGGTTTTTGACACACAGGTATATTCCATATATGAAAACCTACCAACATCTATGTATGCTAATTAAAAAATTAACCTTGTAAAAATACCACGGTGGTATTGCACACTCTAAGAAAGCTCAGAGAAAACAGGGCGTGAAGTCCAGCCATCACAGGCGGATGTGCCCATCGACCCAAAAGACCTAGTACATCATCCTGAACAACCATCAAGTTCAAACCCTCCGGAAAGTAGCACCCCAACTTCAGCAGTAGCAGTGCAAGAATTGGAACTGCTAGCCCAAAGAGCCGAGCACCTCGAGTAACTCAAACAGCAGCTGCTGCAAGAGCAAGAGCTAAGAAGCAAAGCGCTGTCGGAGAGAGAGAAAGCCTTGCAAGAGAAGGAGTACGTAGCCCAGCTCAGACTCAAGAATCTGCAACTTGCAAAAGAAGTCGAGGAGCTCCAAAGAACCATTGGTAGCGCGAGTCACCAAGAATTAAACCCAACACCCGAAACTCATCCATACATCGAGCAAGCAGTGCCATTCACATCAAGCTGTCAATCGCTATCCATAGAAGTACCGCCAATTCAAAGGGCAAGCACATTGGGCATAATCGACAAAGACTCACACCTCTTCGAGGGGTTGCAGAGGGCACCATACCCACCGCAGTTCAGGATGATACCGTTAGCCAAGTTCAGGGGAAATTCTGACACAAGGCAATTCCTCATGAGCTATGAAGCGACAATCATATTAGCAGGAGGAGATGAGGGAACCTTGGCAAAAGCATTCGTTTGCGCACTCGAAGATTTGGCTCTGAATTGGTACTTTAACCTACCTCATGGTTCACTGTACAACTGGGAAAATATCAGGGACAAGGTAGTAGCAAGTTTTCGAGGGTTCCGCACCATCATGGAGCCATCACATGAGCTACTGAATATAACCCAGCAAGAAAATGAGTTGTTACATGATTACTACAAAAGGTTCCTTACCCTTCGGGCTTAGGCACCCAGTGTCACAGATGAAGCAGCAATAAGCTCAGTGCTTCGAGGCATGCGAGCATACCAGATGTCATCTTACTACGTGAGAACACTCCTGCACACAATGCAGGCACTGTGCACGAAGTTTGAAGAATACAGCAGATCTGGTGGATTACAAAAGGCGCAAGCAGAGCCAGAGCAAAAACCGCAATCAACCACACAACGAAGGTGCTTATCAGGAAAGACAGTACAGATTATCTAAGCAACCCACCGAGCAATTGCCATCGTTCGTTGGGCTCATCAAAGAAGAAAGGCAAGATCATAATAGCAAAGATAGCCGTAATAGCGACTACAGAGAGAGTAACCATCGAGGCCACGGCACAGGTCGAGGCCCCCAAAACCAAATCTGACCAGCTAAAAAACCATATTGCTTCTACTGCGGAGAGGACAAAGGGCACAAAACTTCCACTTGTCTCAAAGCGAAAGAAATCCAATAAAGAATCAAAGCAGAAAAGTCTTACCCCAACCAAGAGCCATCAACTATACATCGCCTAACCCATGGCCCCAACAACCATATTCACAACCCATGCAGCTCAACTATCATTACCCAACATGATGAGAACATCCCTCATGATACACCGCCTGTGTATCTTGATCAAGACAATGTCTCATGCTATACTACCATGTTATGTGCTCAACATGACAACATCTTTAACTTGGGATCAATGACTTGGGCAAGAGAGAAGCTACGACGACATGAGGTAATTCTACTCCTTATTGATTATGAACATGTCATTACTATGAATTGTTTACTACCTAATGTAAGTTCATTTCTTGTCATTAGTGTCCAAGGGAAAGTCATGGAAGGTTATCCAACTGCTGATCCAAGTTGCTGTCAACCCGATGTTGCTCACGTCCTATACCTAACATTGAAGACAAGAACTGTACCAATATATAAACTTTCAATAAGAGTATTCTATGTGGATAGAAGCGTCATCAAGCCTATATTCCATTGCAACAAAGATCACATCCATTGAAGCTGGATGGAAAGATTTATCTTCGTTCTAATCAGAGTTGTTTCTGATGATGTCCAGATTTTGTCCTTCAACTTCATGATGAATTCTGTATCATTCTAAGAGGTACCACCATAATTATTATACATGGATGGAAAGATCGTGAAGTCTACTTTCATATGCAACAAATGGTGCATCCACTGGATCTCTGCAGAAAGAGTTATGCCTATTTTAGTGAAGACTGCTCCAGACTTCAGGGTGTGTTACTTTTGCTTAGGAAGTGTTCCTTTTTCCGGTTCGGACTTATCCGATCCAAACGGATGTTACTTTTTCTTACGGCATGTTACTTTTTCTTAGGGAGTGTTTCTTTTTACCAGTTCAGACTTGTTCGATCTGAATGGATGTTACTTTTTCTTAGGACGTGTTACTTTTTCTTAGGAAGTGTTCCTTTTTACCAGTTCGGACTTGTCCGATCTGAAAGGATGTTACTTTTTCATTTTTGTGTCGATTTGGCCCTACTAGGAGGGGTGTTCCTAGTATAAATAACCCTTGTACACCTTGTGGAAACCCCAACCATAAATTGAACTCAGAAAAATAGAGAAGCCAAGTGCTCTTATCCTTTGGGTTGTGCCATTGCTGGCCCCTTGAGGATTGGGAGTTTTCTCTACCACTTGTTTTTGTGTTTCCTTGTGACTTGCAAGAGCATCGCCTCTCCTTTACATGGTTCAGGTTAGGCATCGACCAAAGCGTGTTGTTGGGCAAAATCATTTGTCACAGGTGGTTGTTCTAGCAGCTGTTAACGCCATTGATTCGTCAGGTTTCACGGGTCAAGTTATCCCTAGATCCTACGACGAGAAGATCGGGCAAGCCCCGGCATCACAAGCACTCATCACCACCAGCTGTACACACCATCCCCATACTTCAACACAACCCATCCAACTCAACCTCCAAGCCAGTACATGGAACCAAAGCAACTAACCCACCCACCAGAGCCTGGCCAAGAGCACCAAGCACAAAAGCAAGAGCCATAATAGCCACCTCAGCCTAAGCCTGAGCCTAACCCAAACTAAGCTGCAGCATTCCCAGTACAAGGCTTTATCGGAATGATATGCAGAGGGTCATCCACAGACTTCGAGAAAAAGAAAAGAAGAAGAGATCACTTTTAAATGGTAAATAGTGTTTTCACAGTGGGGCCTGTCATCAAATCAAAATGGTCTCATGTCTCCATCACATTCAGAGAGTCGGATCTTAATCTCAAAGCTTATCCGCATGTTGACGCATTTGTAATCAAAGCCCACATCAACACTTGGATGGTCAGTAAAGTCCTCGTAGACAATGGCCGTCAAGCAGACATATTGTTCATAAATGCCTTCGTGCAAATGGGCCTCAGCAAAAGTTCCTTGTAGCCATCAAATGTACCACTCATAGGATTTGGAGGAAAAAGAATCACTCCCATGGGCACAATCTCTCTCCCTGTGTCATTCGGCAATACTCAGAACCCCGGGCGGAGTATATAACCTTCGACGTAGTGGATCTCTGCCACCCATTTCAATGTCATATTCGGTCGGGGCACAATCAACACCTTCGAGGCCGTCATTCATGGTACGTATCCATGTATCAAGATTCCAGCAGCCAGAGGGGTCATCACGGTTAAAGGAAAACCAGCAAATGGCAAGGGACATGGAACAAGGTTACGCTCCGGGGGAAAGAAATTGTAACAATATACGGGTCTTCAGCCAAGAGCAACTGGAAGAAGAGGAAAGAGCCCAAAAAGCTCGCGAGCAACATACGGCAAATGCAAGAGAAGAGACACGTTATCTTGATAAAGAAAGAATCACGGTACAGCCAGACGAAGAAACCAGAAAAGTACTCCTTGATGAGCAAATCCTCGTGCAGTTCGTCATAATAGGTTCCAGCCTAGATCCCAAAGAAGAAAAAGAACTGCTAGCATTCTTGGGCAAGAAGAAAGATGTATTCGCCTGGTCATCGGCAGACCTCGAAGGAGTAGACAGAAGCATCATAGAACACAAATTAGAAATCAATACAAAGATCAGACCAAAGAAGCAGCGGCTTCGAAAGATGTCCGATGAAAAAACTGAAGCCATTAAGGCCGAAGTACAGCGACTTCTCGATGCCTCCGTTATTCGTGAAGTCAAATACCCGTGCTGGCTAGCAAATTGTGAAATGGTCAAGAAGAAGAACGGGAAGTGGAGAATGTGTATAGATTTCAAAGACCTCAACAAGGCCTACCCCAAGGACGATTTCCTATTGCCCCGAATCGACAAAATTGTGGATGCAGCGGCAGGAAGCGAGTTGTTGTCTTTGCTTGACTGTTTCTCCAGCTACCATCAGATTTGGCTAAGGAGGGAAGATGAAGAAAAAAAAGTTTTATCTCGCCCTTCGGCACTTATTGTTTTGTAAGAATGCCCGTGGGGTTGAAAATTGCTGGCCCTACATTCTATCGCATGACTCAGAAAGCCTTCCAGTCGTAGTTTGAAAAAAGTGTGCACGCGAACGCGGACGACATCATAATAGCAAGAAAGAAAAAGAGTAATCACATTTCAGACCTGGCCATAATATTTGCAAACCTCTGAGCAGCAAGGCTAAAATTGAACCTAGAAAAGTGTGTCTTCGGGATTCATAAAGGAAAAAATACTTGGTTGCCTAGTGTCAGCCAAAGGCATCGAAGCCAACCCTGACAAAATAAAAGCAATCACTCAAATGCAAGAACCCAAATGCAGAAAAGATGTGTAGAAACTCACAGGCAGAATGGCGGCACTGAACTGATTCATATCCAGATCGGCTGAACGAACCTTGCCCTTCTTCCAAACACTCTGAGGGGCTCAACCCTTCGAATGGGGCCTACAGCAGTAGAAAGCCTTCGTTGACTTGAAAACTTACCTGCAGAAGCAATCAAAGCTCACCAACCTAGAGCCAGGGGACATTTTGCTCTTGTACATGGCTGCGTCTCACTCAACAGTTAGTGAAGTCCTCGTACAGGAAAATAAGATAGTTAAGGGGAAACCGAAGGAACTCCTAGTACAACTCCCAGTTTACTATGTTAGTGAAGCACTGTCCGGCTCCAAAAAACTCTATTCTGAGATGGAAAAAATCGCATATGCAGTGGTCATGGCTTCAAGAAAGTTGTGGCATTATTTCGAGGCTCACCATATCAAAGTGCTCACTAACCAACCGCTCAACGAAGTATTTGGCAACAGAGAGGCCTCAGGGACAATCGGCAAATGGGTCATGGAACTGTCAGAGCACGTGGTAGACTTCAAGAGGCGAAGTGCAATCAAATATCAAGTACTTGCTGATTTCATAGCAGACTAGACGGCTCCAAAATACACAAAAAATCAAGAACTACATGAGCCCGAATGGATAGTCCATTGCGACAGAGCTTAGGGGCTGGCCGGGGCAGGCATAGCAGCGATAATCACCTCACCCACATGTGTAAAAATGAGATACGCCGCATGGCTTGAATTCAACAAGGAAACAGACAAGTGCACCAATAATATAGCAGAATATGAGGCAGTATTTCTAGGACTCAAGAAACTCAGGGCACTCAGAGTTTAGTGGTGCAAGGTCAGAACGGACTCCAAAATTGTTGCCAGTCAACATGACAAAGAATTCACAATCAGAGACCCTCAGCTTGAGAAGTACAACCAGCACCATCAGGGGTATGGAAAAGTATTTCAAAGGTTTTGATATACAGTATATCAAGAGAAAATTTAACACCGAGGTAGATGAACTCGCAAAACTGGCAGCAAAACAAGAGGCAATGCCACAAGATGTGTTCTTTCAAACAATCACCGAACCCTCGATCAAAGTAGCCCTGTAAGACCCCAAGCAAATTCATGCGTTAGTCAGCGAAGACTAGAGAGCTCAAATCATTGCGTATCCTAAGGGATATTATGAGCCAGACACTGAGTCAGAGGCAAAAAGAATGCAACAACAAGCCAACAATTACAGAATCATCGAGGGTGAGCTCTATAAGTCCGGAGTATGTGCCCCATTACTCAAGTGTATAAGCCAAGCGGAGTGTTCTCAGCTGCTCAGAGAGATACACGAAGGTGTCTGCGGAGCACACATAGGCCCTCGACCATTAGCTGCAAAAGCGGTCAGGCAGGGTTTCTTCTGGCCTTCAATGATCATTGACATTGTAGAATTGGCAACTAAATGTGAAGGTTCCCAAATGATTTCGAACAAACAGCCAGCACCTTCGCAGCCAACACAACTCATAGCCCCATCATGGCCCCTTCAACACTGGGGGATCGACATTGTTGGACCACTACCCACAGCTCCTGGGAACTATAGCTGGGCAGTCGTAGCCCTCGAATACTTCACTAAATGGATCGAAGCCAAATTAATCACAAATAACTCTGCCATACAATCAAGAAGTTCTTTTGGCAAAACATCATCTGTCGTTTCAGAGTCCCAAAAGACATTATGGTAGATAATGGCAAACAATTTGAAAATGACATGTTCAAACAATTCTGTCATTCCATCGGAACGAAAGTCGATTTCGTATCAGCATACCACCCCCAATTGAACGGAACCGTCGAGCGGGCAAATAGCCTCATATTCAAGGCAATCAAGAAAATACTTCTGAATGATAGAAAAGGAAAGTGGGCTGAGGAATTATCAAGGGTCATATGGTCACACAACACAACAGAAACCAGGGCAACCAAGTACTCATCTTTCAGACTGCTTTTCGGGGAGGAAGCAGTTAATCCCGAAGAAATTGCCCACCAAAGGCCAAGAAAACACAAAATTAACACAGCCTATGAAGGCAGAGTCAAAGGACCTCATGGAAGTCGATAGGTTAAATGCAGCCATCAACCTTGAAAAATATCAGAGGGAAACGCGTCAATGGAGGGACCAAAAGGTTACACATCGAGCCTTTGCGGTCGGGGATCTAATCTTACTCCGAAGCCCAAAGACAGAACGTAAAGGCCAACTGGAACCCAAATGGGAAGGCCCTTACAATGTGGCAAAGTCAAACAGGCCCGGAGGCTACAGGCTCCAGACCTCGTAGGGAGAAGAGTTGCCGCATTCTTGGAACACGGACAACCTTCGAAAGTTTCATGTTTAGGAAAGTAATGCACGAAGTATGTACACAGCCAAGCATAGCACGAAACTATAAGTGCTACCTTAAGCTTAGTTGGTAGATTTTCTTTTCAATGTTTTTCCTTAACTAGTTGTAAAAAGGATCATACTCTTTTCCTCACAAGGGGAACCCTTTGCACGGATGAGGTTTTTAACGAGGCGGATCCTATGTAAACCACAGCTAAATCTATAAAGCTGCCTTCCCTAAAGAGGAAAGCCTCGCTCAGCACAACACGTCAAAACAACTCCCATCACGGAGATTGCGATATACGACAAAGAGCAAAGGCTCTCAAATCATAGCTACTGCACTGGCTAAGCCCAAGGAGCTGAAAGCCGTGCAATCAGCTAACTTAGCGAAAATTGCTAAGGGGCTCGTTGCAGCCCAAACCCGCTAAAGGGTTCGCTCAAAAACACCTCGCCATAGCACTTCGAGAGGAAGGGTGGCGTTTTTTAAAAAATTTAGCAAAAATTGCTAAGGGGCTCATTGTAGCCCAAACGCGCCAAAGGGTTCACTTCAAAACACCTCGTCGTAGTACTTCGAGGGGAAGGGTGGCGTTTTTTAAAAAAATTAGCAAAAATTGCTAAGGGGCTCATTGCAGTCCAAACCCACCAAAGGGTTCACTCGAAAACACCTCGCCTCTAGCACTTCATGGGGAAGGGTGGCGTTTTTCAAAAAAACATAGCAAAAATTGCTAAGGGGCTTATTGCAGCCCAAACCGCCAAAGGGTTCGCTCGAAAACACCTCGCCCCTAGCACTTCAAGGGGAAGGGTGGCGTTTTTCAAAAAAAAACTTAGAAAATATTGCTAAGGGGCTTGTTGCCGCCCAAACCCGCTAAAGGATTCACTCGAAAACACCTCGCCCATAGCACTTCGAGGGGAAAGGTGGCATTTTTCAAAAAAAAACATAGCAAAAATTGCTAAGGGTCTCGTTGTAGCCCAAACCCGTCAAAGGGTTCGCAAAAAAATGAAAGCAATCAAATTTGCAGAAAGTTCTTCTCAAGCTAAAAACTAATCATTTATGTACTCAAAATCATAATCGATATGTTCTTCTTTTACAATAACCCCAGACGTCAAAAGCTAGGGAAACAAAAAATACCATTCATCCACACTATAACCAGGTGAAGGTGTGCCAAGGTCACACCCCGCGACTCTAGCTCTAACAGCACCAGAGCTCCATACAGCTTCGTCCGAAGGCACCCTAGTGGTCAGTTTAGACTTGGTGCCCCTAGCGGAAGCATTCATCACAAAACTAATAGAGCGTTTAGCCATGGCGCGTCGAGGGCGCCGTGGCCGCGGAACTGAACTCTCGGCTTCGCTCTTAACCGGTGGCAGAACTCTAGCAGGGCTGAGGCTCCCTTCATCGCCTAGTGACGAAGGTTTAGGGACCTGTACTTCGTGTCGGCACGGCAATCGACCACCCCCGGTGCGATCACGCATCGCAACTATGCTAACATCCGGAGAGGATCGTCGACCACTAAAACCAGCACCACTTCGAGCACGCCGACCGCTCGACCCCCAAGATTGGGACCGATGTCCAAATAAATGCGAAAAATCCCCCACACAAACCACTCCAGCATCTAAAGCGACAACACCACCCCTTAGAGAACCAGATCGGGTCAAATTGGTAGCCTTATCGGCAGCGTCAGCAATGTCCAAGGCCTCGAAGCCACTTAAACTAGCCTCCGAGCGTGTCGAGGTGGCGGTAGCCCCCGTCAGGCGCTCTTAAAGTAGAGGCACCGTCCAAGTTGCCAAGGATGTGCATTGCGGAAGAATCGCTAGAAGAAATTTTCTCATCAACCTGCGCAGGCAGCTCTTTAGGCACCTGCACAGGTCCAAAAGCATGCGCTAAAAAACATCGTTTACAATGTCATTCGTTACAAAAATTAATCACTATCCCATCCAAAATATATGGCCGGCTAGCGGGCATCAAGTCAAAGCAGGCTCTAGACCTCGCGAGACGATTGCACGCCTTCATCCCTCGCCCCATCAGTAGTCCGAGACTGGTCCTCTCGACCTCTTCCTTCGCTCGAAGGCTTTTCAGCAGCCAGTGTAGCGTTGCGAGCCTAAACAAATCAAAAGTGACCATCACCTTCAAAGCTCTAGGATTATAACAAAATAACTATAGAAAACAGAGTGCATACCTAGGCAGGTTTTTCAATCGCAACTAGCCGGGCAGCTTCACGACCGTGGTCGTGCCAAAACCTGATAGCTAGATGTTTTGCAGCAGCGGAAACGTCGACCACAAGTTGTCCTGAATGTCAGCCCCAATAGGGAAACCTCGTTTCCCCAGGTCTCGGAAATGGTTGCAACCCCTGCGCTCCAGCAGACCGAAGGCAGCCTCGGCGGTATGCAGCGAGCCAAAATTGCTGCGTTTGTCCATAACCCCCGAGAGCGCTGTGAACTCAGCTTCCAACCATTTAAAGAAGGCTTCTTCGTTCACAGTAGACCCATCGGTCAAAGACATAGGCTCCGCGCTGACATAGTTTAAAGATTCGCGATACCTATGGTGAGCCGCCAGAGCTTGGGCAGCAAAGCCATAATTGCGGGTTGATGCGGCATGTATTAGAGCATTGTTTTCCTCGGCAAGGGTGGCAGCCTTGGCTTCAGCAGCTTCAAGGCAAGTTACAGACTTTCTCAACTCAACCACTTCTGCTCGTAAAGCTTCCAGCTCATTTTTCGCACGAGTCGCCTCGAGGGTGGCCTCGTCCTTCACAGTCTGAAGGGAAACAACACTTTCCTTTAGTGCAGCATTCTCCGTTGCATACGAATCATTCACCCTTTCAAGCGACACCAGCTCCTGGTTGGATTTCTCAGCTGTAATGCGTGCAAAAGTATGAGCCTCAAATGAAGTTCAAAGTGAGAAACAACACGAGAGAAATAGCAAAATTGAATCTCAAAGAGCAAAAATTGGCATATGTGTCTTAGGATGTGAACAAGATTAACTTGCAAGTCCTTAATATCGAATTCTTCAGCAGTGGAGGCCACCAGGTCATCGGTGGCGGAGCGCGGTTCAGCCCATGCCTCGGGATCTGCAAAATCTCTAGCTCTTTTGGACAACGATAGTTCTTTCCCAGCAGCCTTTCGACCGGCACCATCCAGCACTAAATCAGGCATCGGAGCTTCAATCCCAGGGCGGGAAACAAATCACCCCCTCAGATCAATAAGAACATCAGCAACCTCCGAGTGAGCAGAGCGGCCGGCTAGATCCACAGGTTGAGGAGTAGAAGGGGGAGGTGCAGCACCAGCATCTGTTGTGGGAGTAGGAGAAATCACAACCACATTCTCATCCCCATCGTCATCGCTACCAAAGGCATCTGCCATAGCCCCGGCAGTTATCAAAGCTCCCACGGCACGAAAACCCAGGGCCGAAGAGCTCGAGCAATCACGACGAGGTATGGAAGTATGCGCACGCTTCGAAGCATCCACAGGCAGCAATTCCTCTCTTTTTCTTTTGCTAGCTTTGGCCAGAGATGGGGCGGGGCCTTTCCCTTTTCTACTTTTCTTCGTCACGGTAGCCTCGGAGCCCACATTGCAAACAACCTGAGTGCATTTAACACGATGCCCAGGAACGACACGAGCAGGGTACTTAATGCCATCCAAAACCAAAACGCGGTTAAGGCGCCCGCTGTGCGAAGTCCTCTCATAGGTATGCTTGTGCTAATCACGAGTGTACGGACCCACCATAGCTTCACCAGCACGAAGCAAGAAAACCAAAAAATCATCATCACCAAGGCCCCGCTTGGCCACAGGGATCTCAGGAAAAGGTATAATGATTTCAGTGCTCGAGGGAATCCTCTTCTGAACAAAGCCCGGGATCAAACAACCTTCGCGCAGAGGCCACTTGTTAGCAGCAATGAATTCCTCAACAAGATCATGGCCAGGGGAGTTATAAGTGGTGATGCGAAAAACAGCGTCATTTTTTCAACCTCGAGGTACTCGTCCATCCACGGATCAAGGCTCGTAGGTGGTAAGGCGTGAGGACAGCAAAAAAATCCTCGTCTCTTTCTCATCCACAACAGCAGCCTCCGAGGGAACCTTAACATATAACCAGCTCTCGTGCCACCTCTCACCCCAACGTTTATGACTGCACTTGACAAATTGGTCATTCCGCCGAAAGCGAGGCACGAATGTGATGCAACCAAACTCCCCCTCGTGTATCACGCCGTCGATCTTGATAAGCTTCGACTGGTAGTGAGCGTAATAGTATTTGCAGTACACCTCGATATCAGGTTTCCCTTGATAACTAAGCATCCCCCAAGCAAATTTGCTAAGCATCGCTATCCTGCTTGTACTAATGTGGTGAAGTTGAATATCGAATCTGTCCAACACTTCCCTCACAAAAGACGAGTAGGGAAAGCGTAGTCCGGCAGTAAAATGCTCTTCGAAGACCACAGCCTCGTCTTCCTGAGAACAAGGAATATCTTCCTGGCCGGGTAGCCGAGCCTCGCCAGCAGCAAAACATCCCAACTTCACGAGGTTCGTAGCCACGGTAGCTATAAAGAGGCATCTCCCAAACACAAATGTTCGAGGCCTTGGCTCCTCGCCTTCCTTGTTCTTCCCTTTCCGACCCTTGTGATGGCCGGGGACACCAAATGGCAGGAGATCGCTAATATCAGCGTCCACACCTTCCAAACTCTCCTCATGGGGATCGGAGCTTTGGATTTTGTGGCTTGAGCCCTAGGCCTGAGCTTCAACGACAACTCTGTCTCGCCCCCCCCCCCCCCAGGATGAAATTCCTCATCCTCATCCTCCTCTTCATCCCTGTCGTCGTCCTCTTCCTCATCTTCGATGTCTTCGCTAGTGGCCTGAGGAGGATCCCGAGCCTTGCCCTCAGGACCAGTAATCAGAGTCTCTTCCAGGCATTGGACGAAGGCAGCGTCCGCCTCAGCATCCGTGGTAACAATCTCATAATCTAATGGAGGCCGGCTTCCCTCCGAAGACTCCTCATCGAGTCGAGCAGTTTGTGCAACTCGAGTCATGTCTTGAGGTCCTAAAACCAAAACCAAATGATGAAATTAACAAAGAGAATAGTTATAAACCCTTGAAAAAGCAAAATGAGCTGGGAGGCGTGATCCGAAGCATAACTCAGATTATGCTTCGAAGCAAATCCAACGCTATCTTACGCAATTACATTGTGCGTAGCTTTAGCAAACCAAAGGCGAAAAGAAAGCAAACAAAACCTAGTGCAAGAAACCTTCATACGTATTACCCCCCCTACCCCTCACTTATATAGTCGGGTAAAAACGAACTAGAATTCACTACAGGGGCTGGAGAACCAAGAGCGCAGCAATTTAAAGATAAGGACAGAATGCGAACAGCCGCGGCACCCAAATTAGCCAAGGGTTACCTTCGAGGGAGCCAGGTGAACTCCCAGAAGAAGATTCGCTCCCAGAAATGGTCACCGTCCGAGTACGAGTCATAGAAGGTTACACACACCAACTTGTGATATGCTAACCCTAGGAATGACTAGTAGCAGCGGAAGAGAATAGAATAAGCACAAGAGAGGAGCAACTATGACAAAAGACTCTCAGAGAAACACCTCAAGACAGGCTCAGTGGACTACCATCAGCAGTGCCGATCATAGCCATCGATAGTGTCGGTTGGCACCCATCTTTACAAACACAAAATTGTAGACTCTAAAATTCAGAGTCTCCAGTGTGACTTGAGCAGCGTCTCTAAAGGCCATTTTTTACATAGTCTGTATTCGAGAACAAAACATATTCGAGGAAAACAGTCACAGTTTGTACGACGGATCATCGTTGGCCGATATGACATTTAGAGAAAAATTTTATTGGGTGAAAAATAATAATTTGAAATCAAATCAGGTCATCATTCGTTTTCAGATGGCAAAATGAGGTCACAAGAAGCAAATACAATAGACAGCCAATATATTACAGATTTAAAAGGAAGTTACATAGGACAAGACTACAAATATTAGTCTTCCATGCAGCATAGTTTGGAGAAAAAAACAAAGGTCCATCAGATATGATCTCTAGCTACTTTATACTTGAAGGACCGAGAAGGCGACCAGAGGGGGGTGAATGGGAGCCAAATAAAATTCTTTACAAGAACTTGGTCTATATCCCAAATTTAACCGAACCCAACCCTAAAGCAAGTCACCAAGGCTACACACACCAACTTGTGATGTGCTAACCCTAGGAATGAGTAGTAGCAGCGGAAGAGAATAGAACAAGCACAAGAGAGCAACTATGACAAAAGACTCTCGGAGAAGCACCTCAAGACAGGCTCACTGGACTACCATCGGCAGTGCCGATCATAGCCATCAGCAGTGCCAGTTGGCACCATCGGCAGTGTCGGTCACCCCTATCGGTAGTGCTGATGCGGGTTCTCAAAACTTTGTGAAGCAAAAGTCAGGGCATATCGGCAGTGCCGGTTGGGGCTAACGGCAGGGCCGTTGCGGGGTTCAGACTCAAGCCATCGGCAGTGCCGGTCGTGGCATTGGCAGTGCCGATCCGAGTTCAGACCCACTGGCAGTGCCGGTCCTGATCATCGGCAGGGCCGATCGACCCCCGACAGAACAAAAATCTGTCGCAGTTCTTCCAAAGATCTCACCAAAACTCAATCAAACGATCTCCAAAGCATGCAATTTTTGGACCAGGTGATCCTCTACACATCACAACCCTATTCCAACAAGATCTACTCAAATAGCACAAGGAATCATCATGAATTTCAGATCTTGTGCCAAGAATACCAAAAATGGGAAACTTGAGAAAACTTCCAAATCAAAGATGCTAGAGCTCTTGAATCGGTCAAGGGCCTATAGAGGTTTGTTCTACCTTATCATAGCAACAAGTTCCCCATGAAATCCGCCCCAAAAACTCAACCAAAAGTGAGATAAAAAATTCCCACGAAAATAGCTCCAAAAATAGAGAAAAAGACAAATTTAGGATTTAGGTAGAGAGGAAGATCTTGAGCACGAAAATGAATCTCATATCATTGATTCATCAAGTCAAGATACATAGATACATGGCTCGGAAGCCACCCTCTTCCTCCCACTATTTGGAAGAGAAAGAGATGTCTCTCACACACCCTCTCCTCTCCTCTATTACATGAAGACCTCTCCTACCACTTTGAAACGAACACCTAACACAAGGCTAATAGGAAGAGGCACCTCTCCCACTAGCCACACCTCTCCTTATATAGGCCTAGGGTCCAAGACAACTCTACCCTTGACCTATAACTCATTGCCACCTACCACCAGGGGCAAAACTGTCCAACTCTTTTTCCTTCGCTCGAACGCCATCGAGCCCTTCACAACTTTGCTTCACCTCGATGCAAGCTCCATGATGGTGCCATGTGCACCTCCAATCGCCGCCACCGATTTTGAGGCCCAAACCGAGAAACTGCCATGCACACTTCTTAAAGCGTGACTTCTTGATCTTGACGCGTGTCACCTTGTCCAGTGATCCTCCTCGTCGACAAGTCTCTCCTGCCTCCGGTCCATTAGAAGCCTCTACTTGCACTAACGCCCGATCACCTTGACTTGTTCAACCCACTATCTTGATCACCACCCACAGTTTTAAGGCTCAACCACGAAACCATTTGTGCTTCTTGCCTCTCCGCGTGTACGGTATGGATCACCCTTGACTCCATCCAGCCTCCCGATCGTCCGGCCCCAAGTCTCCTACTTGTGCCCAATCCTCTCACCATTGACCGCCAAGTTGACTCCAGTGACCTACACATCATGAGACAAGCAAACACATTTCCCATCTCTTGCAAACTCTCCTACATCTTTAACAACTCCGGTTAGTCATAACCGTGACATGCATAAACTCATGCAATCCTCAAATTTCCACATTTCAACTCAAACACTGAACTCAACCAATGTTAATTACTCATCACATATTGCAAACCATGGCACATATCCACATGGTTTCTCAATACTATTCTATGACTAGCCAAACTCTTCTCAAGTCTCATACTCTGCTTTGCACATCAATCACTAATGAGGTCGAAGGAGAACTTGGACAACATGTTTGGTATTCCAGATATGATTGGGCCACAAACCTGCAAATGATGGTCAATTAAACGTTAAGAGAAACAGTGCACCCTGAACTCCTGAAAGTCAAGCCAACTGACGATACCAAAACTAACTGATGAACCAGAGTGTGGCCATGAATTTGGGACAGAGGCACGACTAACAGCTTCATGTTACTCGGCACGACAAAATGCCAAGACGTGGGCAACCTAATCTATTGCAATTGTGGTAGTTCCCAAAGAGCACAGACTACAGTTGAGAGGTACTTTTCCTAATGACTTCCTTGCCATGCAACCATTACTATGAACCTCATCATGGAGAGTATCAGCATGGACTTTTCTTTGATGCCTCTGAAACCTAACATACCCATCGCATAGTCACTAGCGGAGCCAACAATGAACCAAAACAACACACATAAGCCATCGCTATGGGCATATATGCCCATATATCATCATGCAGTAGACCGTGGCCCAAGGCATGGTAATGGATTGTTTCTATGACACCCTGGCCCGTTAGTCCCCATATCATCATGTAGTAAAGTGAAGTTGTGAAATTAGTACCATATTGTAAGTTTAGGTGGGTAACTGTCAACATATAATTCTCGTTGTTCTAACCATAGCAACTCTGTAGTGGATGTAGTTTCATCCAAGAGGCTCTGAAGTGAAGTGAAGTTATAGGATTAATCCCATATTGTAAGTTTAGGTGGGTGAGGATCAGCATATTACTTCCAACCATAGCACCTATGAGTTAACCATTTTAGATAAAGCGAGGAAGAAAGCGTAAATTCAAAGTATGGAGAATGCCCTACCTCCTCAGTCCTCATACTTGCAGATTTCTACGCATCCTCATCGATAGGCTACAAGCTGGTAATACTGCTCAAGTCTAGCTCAAATATGACTGGAACTCATACTATTTTCTGATGGCAAGGGGTGGTTGGAGCCAAGTTGGCCTGGACATGGCTCTGGCCGTGCGTGTAGTAACAATTTGTAGTTGTACCAATAAACTAGCTGAAACCCCATGCATTGATGCGAACACAAGTGACATGACAAAACCAAATCTGATTCACACATCCAGCACCATAGAAGTTATATATTATGTAAAGATGCATATAACTAAAATGGAATCTTTATTCTTTTCATTATTAATATCTCTTTATAACTTTAGAGGCATGATTGTTGGGGGATCACCTCCTGGGCCACCCTCGGGGTTTGTCAAAGTCGGGCTACGAACAAGGGTTGAGGCTAACCACCATTGCCCTCTCACTAACAATAATTTCAAGACGCAGGTTCCCATCGGAGACCCCGAAAGAATCAAGGCCTGTCGGCTTAAGCAGAAAGAAGGCAAGGACGCCCGGAGGGTGCGAGTCCCCTTCGAAGGATAGCACCGTACCTTCGAAGGACGAGACCGTGCCCAGAGAGGACCTCGGTGCAGCCACGGGGTGCAGGGGCTCCCGAAGGTATCAGGCCCATTCGAAGGATGCCACTGCACCACCGTAAGACAAGACTGCGCTCAAGACCAAAAGCAGGCGAGGCCTGCAGATGGCGACATGTGGCGTCAACACATGTCGAGGCGTGCGGGTCAAGGAAGGGTGCTGGAGGAGCTCAAAAGACCAGTCTGCCCTTTATGACCATTTTGTACCGAATATTCGTAGAATATAGTAGGTAATCAGGGGTAAAATGGTCACTTGCCTATGACCTAAGTATGGGTCTATAAATAGAGCACCCCTACTACTTGTAATGGGAGAATCTTTTTGGGGAATACGTGAAGAGCACTTGCCACTTGCCACTTTACTTTGAATCTTTCGAGATTCCTCTTTTTATTTATCTTTTCTGTTCATGACACCGAAGCATACGCTTAATGGTGCCAACAATGATTGATAACTGTAAGGACCCCTGCCTTTTCAAATTCATTGATATTCATGAGACCAGAAAAACTAATTCCTTGTGACTATACCATGAATCTTTACACATGTTAGCCTTCAATAAAACACTATTATGCCAACTTGGTAAAATTTAATCGATTAAATGTATTCAGATCCACATCATTATGACTGTTGGGATTTATAAGATGCAGCTAGGGATTAAATGTAATCAATAATTGTGGAAAATTAAGATCCCCTTAATGATGAAAATATTTCTATGGTACTTATCTAGAGGTGTTACTTGGACAAAAGATAATTTTGGAAAGAAACGATGGAAAGGTGTCCAAAAGTGTTGTTTTGTAATACTAATGAGACAATACAACATATTTTCCTTGATTGCCATTTTACTCAAAATGTATAGCAGATCTTTACAGTTGTCACTGGTTGACCTAAACCAGATGATACTCAACATATTATCGGGAATTGGGTAGGATCAAGGGGAGCGAAAGCAAAAAGTTTTATCATTATTGGTGTTGCAGCTATGTTTTGGTCGATATGGCTGTGCTGAAATGATATTACGTTTGACAAGAACCCAATAATCTCATTGATGCAGGCAACATTTTGAGCGAAATATTGGTTTAGCATTGGAAGACATTGCAAAAGGATATCCACAGGAAACTGTTTGTGGAGACATGCCATTTGGTGGAGGTGGTTGCCATGAGCGTTTTCGTAAAGAATGGATGGGCATCACAACATACGCTATGTTTTTAGTTCTCCTATCCATTTTTATCATATTGTGCTACTAGTGTGGTGCTTAATGCTGTAATAATTTTGAATTGTGGATGCAAACCTTGCAAAAGGCTGGAATTTGCCACCATCTAAAACAAATAACTCATAAATAAAGGAACAATCACTTAGCTTAGGTGATTATTTCCTGATTATAGTCACAAAGACTATAAAACAGTCACTGTTGATTTTTGCATCCCTGTAGAAAGAAAAGAATGGTTTCCAAAATTCAATCTGAAAAAACTTGACCCGCACCCCCAAAGTATTGGTGGGTTGTGAAATAGGCATTGTATTTGGTGGGATTGTGACTGTAAGTCTGATGTATCGGTGGGTTTGTGAAATTAACTCTATTGATTACGGACCACAGCTATTAGTGTTGTTTTTATGTGACTTCAAATGGATTATGAGATATGTGATTACGTCTGTTGATTGTAGTAACATTAGCAATATGTGTACATTGTGGTTATCTTGTTTTTTGTTTGCTGCTAAGCCTCTCTTGCCGCTAATTTGTTCATCTCTTTTGCTCTGCAGATATGGAATCAATGAGCGAAGCTACTTCAATTGGAGTTTGGAACTTGACTTGGAATGCATGTATGTTAGAATTTGTTTTATATGATTGTTATTGTTATTAGTTTGATAACTGGATATATGAATAGCCCATGAAAATATATTGTTCTTAGTTTGATTGCACTAGTAGATTGTGTCAACATCATATAGTCTGAATTGATGGTGTCAAACAACCATAGAAGATAATAGATTGTCTAAACATAGTTCATATAATCTGAATTCTTTCATGGTGTCAAAACACCTTTGAAGAAAGTAGATTGTCTAAATGTAGTTCATTTGTTGCTAAGCCCCTTATCCTTCTAATTGCATTGCTCTATGCCTTACTTTTGCTACACATCCATATAGAAGGTACGAGCAGAGCAAATTAGAGGTAGAAGAATCTTCTTTTAATTTTTGAAAAAGAACTATTATCAGCAGTGGTTCACAACTAAAACCACTGCTGATAGCCATGACTATCAGCAGAGGTACTGCTGATGACATGTTTTGAACTGCTACTGATAATGAGCTGTTTTGTAGTAGCGCACCGCAATCGACTGTTGGTTGCCAGAAAAAGTACGTGAATTGGATAAAGCACTGTTGTAGCACTTACACTTCTGCAATTGCCAGGCAGCCACTAATCTGTACACGAAGGGGAGACATGCCATTAGTGACTGTGTTCTGGAAGTTTCACAGAAGCCAAATCTGCCGGGCAGAAGAATTTGCTCGCAATGTTGGTTTATAATTTCTTCCTGACCCTTGTCGTACATGCGTCTGACTTTCTCTTGATGCCTCCAAATCCTATATATTCTGTATACTTGAACACTCTAAGCAGTTGAATTTGCACTACTCTGTACCTTTGGTAGCACTCTTGATGCACATCTCAAGCATTGAAGCACTTATATATATAACACATTTCTGTACAATATATGAAACAAATAAGGCAGTCATAATAATTTCAGTGACCTTTTGCATATTGTCCCGTACTATAGGGCCTTCAGACCTGTCACTGCAAACTTGTAGCAGTGGCGCTGTCTCTCCCAACTAATGGCTTACACCGTGTCCACAGTATCACCGAAGGTTCCGATGGGTGTTGGTGTTTTCTCTCGTTGCATGAACATTTCAAATTAAAATAGTATTTTTCTTAGGTTTCTAAAATGAATTCTCTTATGGAGCTGACATTTCAGTTTGAGTCCAGTTTAATTATCCGTTAGCATTCCTTTATCGTCAACTTCAATTAGGCGGCATATGTCATGAATACAAATAAGGTTGGACTATAAAACTGTGAAGAACAAACGGCTTCAAATCTTGAGGGTGTCAGCAGTACATGAAGAATTCTTTGGGCATTCTGTCAAATATCTAAGCAATTATCGACAACACACACGTCAGTATGGAATTTCTATCAGAAACAAACCAACAGGTTCACTATAACATCTCAGGTATCGACAAACAGGAGGTTATTGTATATTTTCTATAGTGATTATTATTGTGCCTTGTTGGCTGCTGGTATATGCATTTACAAGGGAAAGTATTGAAATTTACTAATTTTCCTACTTAGTAGGATTTTAGTATTTTTACTAGTAACAATGCCTCGACCCTGTAATGTTTCTAGTTGGATGCGGAGTGTGTTACATTCACACAGCAAAATGTGTTCGTGAAAGTCATTAATATTGCTGAACCAAGTTGTGTGCAGCGCCATGGCAAGCTCCAATGTGAGAAGGCGATTTTGATAGAGAACGTGTCTATACTCTCAGTTGCATTTGCATATATGTCTGTGTGACTCTCAGTTGCATTTGCAAATATGTATGTGTGACCGTGTACGGTAATATCTAGCTCCCTAGAGAAAAATGGATATTTGTAGAAATACGCCTTTTTCCCTTTTTCTTAGTTTCATTCACGTGAATATGCCAAATAATTTTTTATATTTATATATACCCAACAGGCAACAATGTACCTTAAAGGCAGTTATAAATTAATCACACAGAAGAGTAACATTCTGAATTTACTGCATGGTGTCCTAAGCAAACTCAAGCTTGGCGCCACTATGAAATTAAAACATTAGAAACAAGAGATGCATTGTTCTAGTTTTAATCTGGAGTTGTTGCTATACACTGCTCATATGACGGCGGTGTTGCCCCATCTTGTTGCATGACACTGCAGCGGCGAGTCAACTTTCAGGGGTGACCGGATCTACAGTGTCACCAAGGTCCCGACCGACCAGCCTATGGCATACCCCCTTTCTTTGCCTGCAGTGGTGGTTCAGCCAGGAGGCGTTAGCAGTCTTATTCATGATGCCCTCCCCTCGTTCACCGCAACAAGGCGATGATCGCCACAGCGAGTCTATAGATGGACAGAGAACAACATAAACCGTTGGGGCACCGTCACTCCTGCAATTTGCCGGCCACCACTTTTCTGTACACAAAGAATAGATCAAGCCATCTGTGGTTTGAAGAGCTCATGGAAGCCGAAGCAAGGGTGCAGACTTTCTCACCCATCCTGCGATGCTATAATTTTTTCATGACCCTCATCCTCCGTTAGGTTACCATGATTTTTTCCCAACGCCTCCAAAACCTATTCTCAGCACACAAAGAAGACAAGAAGTAGAGATAAAGGAAGAGAAGCACTTGAAACTAAAGGCAACTGAATTTGCACAACTCATATACATCTCAAGTCTCAAAACATTTATATACCACCCTATTGAACCATAAATAAATTATCCATCCTTCCTCATCAGCTTAGCCTTTTGGGTACAACTGGTCGGTGCACGGTAGCTTAACATGGTATCGAGTGAGATATCTTGAGTTTAAGTCCTGGTGACCACATTTTCTGTTATGTTGTTCTTATTTCCATGTTTACGCCCTGAGAGAGCTATACATGAGGGGAAGTATTGAACTATAAGTGAATTGTCCAACCTTCCCCATCAGGTTAGCCTTTTCAGTGCAACTGATCGGTGTATAGTAGGTTAACACACCCTCGTGTTTGGTAAGAACTAAAGAAGGAAGACATAGTAGGTGAATCATGTCATTACAAGCGGGGGATTGCCGCAGGGATCTTTTCATATATAAATACTACTAGTGCATACATACTCACCATTTACCTCTGTTAACACTAACTAGTACTAATATTTTGTAACTCTGATAACACGCTCATGAGAAACTCTGTCCTTTCTTTTTTTTCACAAACTCTGTCCTTTTTCATTACATTTAAATCTCAAAACTTCTCAACCGAATTTTAAAGTAATAATGAATCCAAATCTTAATAGCAGTAACCACTATGTTAAACTGCTTTTAAGCTAGGACGTAATAGGGGTCATAATTAAGAATTGTAAGAAGTTGAGGGGAGGGACGGGAGAGTTGGCAGCAGTGCTGGCAAGATTCCCGCGCATGGGTTCATATCATGCCTGCAGTCCCTCTTTGTCTCTTGGATTGCAATCGCGGCAGCCCCCAAAGAGCACAGACTACGGTTGAGAGGTACTTTTCCAGACCACTTCCTTGCCACGCAATCATTACTCTGAACCTCGTCATGGAGAGTGTCAATAAGGACTTTCCTTGATGACTCAAAAGCTTAACATATACGTCGCCTACTGACAATTTGTAGCTGTACAAATAAATCTATGGAACCTAAAAAGCACCTTGGGTACGTAGAACACTCTTCAAGAGAAGCAAATGTAAACCTTCCCGTTCGAGACACTTATATATACCACCCTCTACGTCAACAATAACACTACAAGAGAAGAGCACTGTAGCAGTGGGCAAAAACGCACTATAGCTGCGGGGCACCCAATCCACCGCTATGCTTGTGTAGCTAAAAATAAACATTTATAATGGTGTGTGAGAGTGCCCGCTCCTGAAATCAACTATAGCAGCAGGTGGTTATGTGACCAACTGCTACATATTAATTCAAACAAAATAAAAAAAATGCTGAGTGGCCGGAGAAGGGCCGCACCGCGCCACCGGAGAAGTGTGGTGACCACATCCTGGTGCCCTGTGCTGCCCATGCGCCACTATAGAGGGAGGCGGTCGAAGAGGACAGCCCCGTGCTGCCCGTGCGCCGCCAAAGATGGCGGCGGCCGGATCTGGGTGCCCCACACTGCTCATGCGCCACCATAGAGGGCGGCGACAGGAGAGCGTCGTCCTGTGCTGCCCGTGCGCCGCCGGAGAGGGCAGCGACCGCCGCTGAGAGAGGTGGCTGCTGAGTGGTGAGAGAGGAAGGGAGGAGGAGAATGAGTTTGTGAGGAGACTGGGCCAAATGGGTCAAATGGACTGAAACGGGCGTCAGTAGAGGCGGATCACAAGTTTCTCTGTGTCTATTATTTTTAGCGGCAAATCAGAATGTGGTCGGCCTCTAAAAATATTTTTTTAGAGGTGGACCATAGCATGGGCTGCTATTAAATTTCATTTAAGCAGTATAGCGGCGGATTTCTTCTTAACCGCCTCTACCGATTTTTTTTGGTACTGCAGCTATAGTGTATTGTTGTTGTAGTGTAAGAACAAAACAAGGAAGAAGAGTAATTATATTGAATACTGTATAAAAAAACTTTCTAAATCGTCTCCAATACATCATCTAAATCTATTAAATTCTGGAAAGATGTATTTTTTTCTCAAACAAATCCTTTTCAACAGGGCTCTCTTTCTCCTTCTCTATTTTCCCTGCCTCGCTATCCCCAGCTCTATGTTTGGTATTTTTGGCTAGGCCGAGAGGCTTGCCATCGTAGGCTGCCCACGCGCCCACACCGCGCAGGCGCTCCTCTAGTTCCCACCTTGAACAAATGGTCGAAGAAAATGAATGATGTAACTAAAAGTTCTTGTTGTCATAAAAGAACTAGCAATATACCTGTGTGATGCTACGGGCTTAAAAAAAAGTCACCATTCAAAACAAACTCAGAAATTCAACTGGATGTTTCAGCTGATAAAAAGTACTACTAAATCTAACTTGTAGGATGGACATATCAGTTGTTTATGTAGAATTGTATGGATTGAAAAGAGAATTATGTAACTGCCATATCATTCAAACATGCCTATATGTATATGCATCTACCGTTTAGCTTTTCTTTCAAGTTTTCCTATACATTTGACAAATTCATCCTATAGATTATTTTAAAAGGACCTGCCGCCAAATTAAAAGTTGTAACTTTACAGTTTTAGAGAAAACATCAGAACCGAGAGCATATTCGAACATCATGCATCTTGAACAATACTATAAACGAAAATATGTATTGTAAAGGTCTTCAGATGATATATAATTTTTTGTTATTACTAAATATTAATATTCGAATTCATAAACCCTCAAATTATGATTGATCTGACTATATGTTGAGTCTGAAAAGTAGTGTAATCTAGATTTCTTGTATAACTGGTATAGTTGCTCCGTTGAACACCTGCAAAAGTGTCGATGTTCTGTTGTTCTCTCTAGATTTCATCAACTTCTTTCCTGCTCCCTTCTCCTGGTATGTCCCCTGACACCAATTTGCATGAAAGAAAGAACATGAGTAGGTTATCAGCATCAACACAAGATAATTTTCATACTGGCAAGAAGGAATCACCACCAAAGCAAGGTGGTAACCATGCAAACAATGTTGTCTCGTCAGGAGAGAAAAGGATGTGCCGACGTTCATTCGTCGCCAGAGATCACAGATGAGGGTCTGGTGGTGTACACACCCTAGATCAAGCTCATGCCGAATAGAACATCGCGAAGGTCAAGGTGTGGATGGGCACCAACTTCAGTTCTTCAAATTCCAGAACATCGGAACCAGAACAATGAAACGCTAAACAGTAGATTCCACATGACGTCCTCGTAGCTTACTCCACAAAGAAACACAGGCAGGAGGCGTACTAAATCAAAACGGACGGGGTAGCATTTTTCTATTGGACTCTACCTAATCACGGATTTGGTATGTATTGGGCTGTACGTATTTCCTTCATTTTCTTTTCTTCTCCTGGGAACATATAACGGATCCGTTTTATGCCGTATGAAGTAGGACACAGTAAGGACGGAACCCGACACCAATTTTTTTTGTAGACGACCGGCGGAGGAGTAAAAAAGTGGAAACCAACGAAAATAAAAAAGTAGAAGACCACACTTGTTTTATTAAGGAGTAGAGATAAGTTCCATCTTTAATAAAATGAAATTTTTAAAATGTGGGGCTAACGACACTAGGGAGTAGAATGGAGTGAAAACCAAATGTAAAAGATATAACATTGGGTATTGTATGCATGTGTTCACTTGATTTGTTCCAAAAATATTATTGAGAGAAATGCAAAATATTAGTTAACTATAACAACTACCAAAACGCGATTTCGATGGTCGACAGAAAGGGGCAGAGAGGGGGACGGGGATCCACCTTAATTCATTCATATCTCTACTCCTTAATAAAACCGGTGTGGTTTTCCACTTTTGTCTTTTGTCGGCTTCCACAACAGTCTATATCAAGAGCGGGCTTGCCGGTCGTGCCACATAGGCCATGGCCCGACTCGTGGCCCAATAAGTAAAGGACCCTCACCTTTAAAACCCAACAAATTGACCCAGCTCTAAAGAGCTTGCCCGAGTCTGTTTCAGTCTACATGAAGCCCAAAAAAGCAGCAGACATTGGGAGAAAAAAAACGCAATACCGCAACTGCCGCCATGATTGGCATTATTTGCTTGAGCCTCAAGTCCTACTCCTACCCTAGTGTCGATTCCTTTTCTCTCATTCACCGGTCACCTCCTCCAACTCGCGCTCCTGTGCCAAAGTGTCAATGAGACGATCATGAAGACATATAGCAGGACGGCGGCTTCTCTTGTCCTTGTCCGATAGCACACTAAGCAACCAGACGGTTGTAAATCCTAGTGGCCAATTGATAAGTCAAGTTCTCACGGTAATTTTCTATTTTTTCAATATGATGTGACAATATTGATCCTTCCTGCTCATCATATCAATTGAAATTCTCATTATAGTAACAACACAATACTTGTTATTTTACATCTTTTGTTTCATTTATTTCCATCTTTTTCTTATAAATTCAGGTTCACGTGCGAATGTGAATGAAGACAAGGAAGCCCAAACACCCATTAACTTAAGTACTTTATTTATATCACCATATATTTTATCATATTTATATCTAAATTGTGCAGCAAGTGTGATTTTCTATAATTTTTCGCACTATTCTATAGATAGTTTCTCATGTGCTTAGATTTTGGTATTTGTTTACACTATTTCGTATTTTGTCTTTTATGCGTATAGATTTTGGCTCAAATGTGGCTCAATTCTTAACAAAATCCTCGTTTCGTTACTGGCCTATACGTAAAAACAGCCCTCGCTCACTATGTCACTAGTGGCTCAATACGTTGGTGGTGACGGTTCCCGTACAACAAGCAAGAACCTATAACAGTCCTCGCTTAATATGTTGGTGGTTCACGTACAACAACCAACAGCCTATAACAGTCATCACTTAATACGTTGGTGATTTCCGTACAACAGGCAACAATTTTATTGCAACATATGCGTAAATAGCTGGTGGTTAAAATTTGGATAGTTCCACGAACTGGAGGGGGTAACACAGAAGAGTAACACGTTGAATTCAATACCCCATAGTGTTGTGACGAAACGGAAGCTTGGTAAACTCATTTTGCATTGCTAAAATTTATGAAAATAAATCGACAGCAGCAACATATGCAGTCGTACAGCTTTTTGATTCAGGTGCGCAATATACTTCTCGAATGGTAGGGTGATCCGGAAGTGCCAGGAGGATATGGAAGGCAGCGGGTAGCCGGACCCACCAATACGGCGGGGTATGGCGGCTGCGACACCTACCGCCGGCTGGAAAAACCATTCCTTCACTGCGACTACATCTCTTCTCAGGCGCAGCTGGCCGAACGGGCGTAGCAGCTGGGCGTTCTACAGTATAGTCGCCAGGATTAAAAAAAAAAAAAAGGCCCACCAGCCGATTCGATGGCTGCCACTGACTATTTTTTTTTCTTTTCATTTTTACGAGACTGGTTCTGACACTATGAATTGAAATGAGACCAATACAAAATCTCTCTCTGAAATGATAACATATCCCAAACGGATCGGAGGGAGTAGAAATTAGTGGTTTTTTTAATTTCTCTCTCTTGATCACAGAGCTATGTAATTGGTATATACATACATATATGCAAGGAATTATGATCAAAATCGTGTCCTTTATTATGGAAAACCTAACTAATGAAGAAAAAGACCTATCTTTTTTGCAAGCAAGAAAAAGGCATCTCTCTTTTTTTTTCTGAAATCCTTATTTTACTCTCATGTTTCAGGGCGTAGTTAATGAACTCTAGGTCTGCCACACTTCAAATTTTCCGATGGGTCCGCCACTGCAGCCCATACTGTTGTGTGGGCGCAATAAAGGAACATTCCAGCCGTGATTTGAAGGTCTAATTGATGCCAAGGAGGCGGTGCAGTCGAATTTGACTACATCCCGGAGCTATAACTTCTTCTTGACAGTCAGCCTCCATAAGTGCCGCCTTATCTTCTCCCGATGCTTCCAAAACCTATTCCATACTCAATACAAAGACATGGAGTAGAGAGAAATGGAACCGAAGCACCTAAACGTAGCACCCTTGATCGATGTACATCTCAAACTTCAAAACACTTATATACCACCCTTGTGTAGGTACGAACTAAGTAATTAATCAAGGAAGACATGGTTGGTAAATCAGGATGGCATTTATTGATTAAGACTACTTCTTAGAATCAAGCTGTACTAGCAGCTTGCAGCGTGCTAATACTACCACATTACAGAATACCATTAGATGAGTTGTGATTGGCTGAGGACACATGTTGCGTTGGTACATTGATCTTGATCCAACTAACATTACACCAGTAGTTTTATTTAATTAGAACAAGATCAACCTTTTCCATATACACAAAAGATAAGTTCACCACCACATGCCTGGCAAGCTTAGTGTGTGTTTGGTTTAGCTTTTAGAGGTGCTTTTGCTTTTGAAAATGTCAAAAGCCAACCGAACAGATTGGCTCTGGCTTTCCTTCTTCTGCAAAAGCAGTTTTTCTCCAATGTAAATCTCACAGCGTCCTAACACCTGCTTTCATCGGCTGCGTGGGGTAACTTTCCCTCAAAATTATCCACTCCCACTGGTTATATATGGCCGTACTGCTTCGTGTTCTATTCTTTTAGCTCCTTGTTTCCCCTTTCTCCTCACAAGGGACCTCACGCGCACCGCACTCCGGCGCCCATGGACGGCAACCCTTCTCCAGCACTACCACAAAAGACGCCTATAGAGGCAGGTGAAAAAGTACTGTAGCGGCAGGTCAACCAACCCGCCCCTACATTTCTGCAGCTAAAAAAAAATACTTTATTGCTGCAGTTCTACAAGCCGAATAACCCGCCTCTAGATATTCTATTGTAGCGGCGGGTGACAATTGTCACCCGCCACTATGAATTAAAATGAGAAAAATAAGAAAAATCCCAAAACCCTAGCAGCCCACCCGCGCGCCGCTGCCCGGCCGGGTCCGCTCGACGCGAGCAGTCACCGCCGTCGCCCGCCTAGATCCGAGACTGCTTGGTCGGATCCGCCCGCCCGCGACTCGTCATCGCCCGGCCAGATCTGATGGTCCCCGGCCGGATCCGCCCACCCGAGAGCCGCCGCTGTCGCCCGTCCTTCGAGGCACTAGCCCCTGCACCTGCACCAACCCTTGTCGCATCATGTCGGAGGAGGGGCGGCACGGGCGGGCCGGAGTTGGAGCGATGCGATCGGAGGAGTGTGGGCGGCTCCTTGCTAGAGGAGAGGGCGACGCCTCACCGAAGGAGAGCGCAGAGGAGAGGCGGCGTGAAGGAGGGGCGACGCGGAGGAGGGGTGGTGCAGGCCGATCGGAGTTGGGGCGGTGCGGGCCAGCCGGACGCAAGAGAGAGAGAGAGAGAGAGAGAGAGAGAGAGAGAGAGAGGGAGGCGGGTGGGTGGCGCAGCCACGGGGTGGAGAGGGGTGAGGACTTAGGGTTTGAGGAGTGACTATTTATTGTAGAAGTTAAGGGTTTGGACGTAAATGGGCTAAAAAAACGAATTCTTATCTTTATGGCGGCGGTCCACATTGGGTGGGTTATAATGTCAACCGCCTCTAAAAATAGGACCGATTTATAAAGGTGGTTGACATTGTGATCCGCCTCTAACAATCGATTTTTAGAGACAGTTAATAATATGCACCGTTATTAAAAATTATTTTATAGTAAATTTCTTTATATCCGCTGCTATATTTTTTTGTGTCGCCGCTAAAGACCCCTTTTCGTGGTAGCGAGGGGAGGAGGCGAAGGTTGGAGCGACGGTAGGTCAGTGCACGGGTGAGGTGCAGAGGCTGTGCAGCGGCACAATAATGGGAAGAGCGTAAGCGAATTGGTGGGGCTGCGTGCGGGTAACGGTAGGGAAGCACGCGGGCGACGGCGGATGGGATGGCCTATGACCACACTGATGACCGTGGTGCCGTCTCTCCAATCGATTGCACCTTTCATGTTTGGAGGTCACCGGACGTGAGCACCATGTCCGTCGCCTCTTCTCCAACCGCACGAGCACCAACCCCACCGCACCCTCTCCAATCGACGGCTCCCTGGGCGATTGGAAGTCATCGGCGCGAGCACCATCCTTCAAGGCCGCCAGAGCCACATGCGGCTGCAGCCAGAGATGGCACGCGCGTGAGATCCGCTAGAGGCCAGCGACGACGATGCCCCTCCTCGAGATCTGCATCTGCCCCTTTCAATGGGCGGCTACCTGCGTGATTGGTGATCGCCGATGCTCCTCCCCACCCCATCCCACCGCCCCTCTCCATGTGAGTCGCCTCAGGCCCCTAGTCGTTGAGGCCATCTCTTCTCCTTCAGAGCACGAATACATCTCAGCAGTTGAACTGCCTCTCTCGTCCTCTTTCTCTGCTCTTGTGAATTGCAGTTCGACAATATGGAAATGGATTATACAAGGTTTGTGAAGTTCAAGAATTGTGAAACTATATTTTGATGGGAAATAGGCAAAACATATTGTTGACTGCTCAAAACAATGTTATCTTGTATTTATATGGGCAAATGTTGGTGATAACCGGAACACCTTAAAGATTAAAATTTGTTTTTATAAACTGGTCATTTACATGTTAATTTATAAATAAAACAATGTTTTACCATAAATTTTCATATAAATTGTTACTCAGATCTTCAGAGGTATTACTGGTATTTTTATAGCTTTTATCATAGCTCACAGCTATTTTTTAAAAAAAACAGCTTTCAGTTTTTCTCACAGCCAATAGCTCACAACAACCTTTTTTAATAGTCATAGTCCATGATAGCTTTTTCTCACAGTCACAACCAAACCAAACACATCCTTAGTTTGTCTCTATTACTATAATACATTTGTACCTAGCCTCTTGTGAGCTTAAAGATATGCAATATTTTGGGCACGTGGGATTGCTGCTGGAATATTTTATACTCTCATTATTCTTAAATTGTCATCACCGTGATATTTTTAGTTATATACATTGATTATTTGTCTTATTCAATTTTTTTTAAAATCATCCTATATTTTGATGACTTATTTCATCACCAAAAAATTAAACAACTTATAACTTTACACATTTGAACTAATATTTTAGAATAAGAAAATTGATCAAACATAGCTCAAAAGTTAACGGTGACAACAATTTGAAAACCTAGAGTATATATGTATGTACTCATCTTTTACGTCTTTAACACTAACCTTATTTTGTATATACGGTAAAAACTCAAGAGGAAAGCGCCTACATTTTGTTCATTTCATTTAAATTTCCTCCTTCTCAACTAAATTTTGAAGCAATAATAAAATAATTATATTTCTGAAATATTAATAATAGTAATTATGTACAAATATTTCTAGACCTTGGACAAAATCAGAGGGATCTAGATAAACCAATAATCAGCTGAGGAGAGGACGGCAGAGATGTAGTAGCAGTGGTGGCACGAGCTTCAGCGCTTTTGGTTCACCATGCCTGCAGTGCCCTCCACTGTTAGCGTGGACATTTCCCAAGAGCGCAGACCACTACTGAGACGCCGACATTGTAACAACCAAGTGTGTATATCAAGTGTTACAAGTAGTTACTGTGTTACCAAACACAATAACACCTTTAAATGTGTATAAAAATTACAAAACAAATATGAATGAACAGGACATGCAATGAAATACTATCATACAAAAATTTAGGTGCACATCATACTTCCAAACAATATCATAGAAAATTGTTTGTTGAGAGCTCGTGAATGAGCAACATGGCCGAAATCCTTTTTTTTTAAGATAAGAATCGAACTCAAACTGATGCTAATAAAGACCTCGATAACATACGACGGGCAGCGGCAGCTGGCAGCTCATGCCTGCCATTTTCTGCTAGCCAGTTTGTCTCGCGTGAAATTTTGCAGCCTCTGTTTCCCTCAACAGGGGCAGTATTGGTATTTGGAAGTTCCACGCACGGTTGAAACTCTGGCAATGGCATGAAATTGTTAATAACTTCAGACCACTGGCAGGATTCAAGTTTTCTGGGCGATAAATTTATGGTAGTGACATAGAAGGAATTATCTCTTTTTATATCTACATGATCTTCTCCTGATCTCTTCCAATCCACAGCTTGTGTATGACATGTCTGTTTGTTTCTTCAGTCGGTCTCAGTGACGGGGAAACTAAAAAATAGACCACAAGTGTGCTTTTGCCTGGGAGCATATTAGATGTGGTAACTTGCAACTGTTCTTTCCACGTGCCTTAATAAACATGAAAAAGGAGAACCAGAAAAAACCCATACAGTCGCGTGGAAGGAATCTATTTTGCAACTTGTGGTCCTCTTATAAGGATGATTTACCGAGGCAGCTTAGACATCACGATTGAAAGAAAGAAAAAAATAAATATTTAGAAGAAAGATGTTGGAAGAAAAATAAATGTCAACATTGCATTATTGCATTAAAAATGTGTTATTCCAAATGTACATGTAACAATTTACTCACCAAACACATAAGCACTTTAAAGACTACCAATGCAGCATATTTGCAACACATTTTTTTTCCCTATGTTGCCAAAGGTTTGACATCATAATTCACCCATGAAAATAAAATATAGCTATCTGAAAGAAAATTTCTTTACATATTGCTTTGATTTTCCTTTGGTATACCACGATCTTCTAGTATATCTTGATTTGTAACAATTTCTATTCTACAGAGGAAAAAAAAACTTGACAATAAGTAATGGTTCTCTCTCGCATAGGGTTGCATACTCTGTCTGTACCAAAATTTAAAGGTGGTATGCCCAGTCAAACACCTATCCAGCTCTTTTGAAAAAGAGGTACACACAAACACAAAGTCATCTCACTGGTTTTCCTTTGTCACACTTCATAAGTTATCTACACTAGACCATCCAACCAAGCCCTGTTATTGTTCTTGTTCCTGAAAATCAATCTTCCTGCGGCCAAAGCCACATCTACAGATATATTCAGGAACTGGCCCCTTGTCCCCAACAACCCAAGGGTGTTCAGCCACGGCCTGCAGGGTAATGCGATCTCCTGGATCTGCAAAACAAACAACATTAACTCAGCACATCTCACATTTGTATCACAAAATAGGCTGAAACACGACTTTTATAAAATAACAAAGAAAAGAACCTTTGCAGAGAAGCCTTTGGAGCAGATCAGCAAGGTGGGGGTTCGTGTTGTCAGGTATTTGAACAGAATCGTTCATAATCTATTCAGTAGCAATGACTCATGTAAGTTTTGTGTAATAAGGTAAAAACACAACTAATTAACTTTTTGCTTTTTATTTTTCACCTTATCATAAGTTTCCTGCAATGTATCTCCAAGGAATGGATAGTGCCCAGAAATCATACAATATAAAGTAACACCAACTGCCCATGTATCAGATGGCCTACCATGGTAGGCTGAACCTGCAGTGAGGTAGAGATAAATGTGTAACCATATTTAACATGTCTACATCCCAACAGACAGAATGTATCGTAATTCAATAACAAAATAATATCGACTGTTGCATAGTTTATTTGCAATTCTGTAATCATGCAGCTAAGAAAATTGAACATACAGTATCACGCATGTGTTATCCAAAACCACTGCTGCATTCATGTACATAACATGGTGACTAACTGATTTTACAGGCAGCAATTGCAGCATGAATGAATAAAAAGGGAAATGTACCTTGACAGCACTCTGGTGCAGTGAAAACAGGTGTACCAGGAGATCTCCAAATTATATCATCATCATCCTGCAATGCAATGTAAGTATCATCATATCAGTTCATCAGTAAACCACCAAGACAATGAAATTCCCCAGTTGTTATAAGTTCCATGGAAACAAGCACATGATTTGAAAATATCGAGTAAATTTACTTGTGAGGTTGAAAAAGGAAAGCAGTTTTGCCAAATAAAGTTGTGGGTCTACTGAAAGAAACATATGGAAGCATCCATTGTCTACACAAGTTATCCCAAAATCCTCGGGAAGCGAGAAGGTGAAGATTATCTTATCAAAGTGTCTACAATTCTAGCTCATCTTAATCCCAAAACTGCACTTTATAATATTAATAACAGAACAACGTATTAGGAACTTATCTATTCCAAGGGCTTCATTCAACTGAAAAATCATTATTTCAGGCAAGAACAATGAATTCACTAAAATACAGTGTTACAAGTTATAGAAACGACCTCATAGACCTGGCTAACACTGAAATCTCCAATCTTCACAGTGCCGGTACTTGTAACTAAGAGATTGTCTGGTTTGATATCACCGTGAATAATGTTCTGTGTATAAAGAAAACAACATTCAGTGTCTCAATCGAGGTGGAATGCACACAACATAGGGCAAACTGCACAAGAGAGAACTCGGCAAACTGGTACGGGCATTAAATAGGAGTCTAGAAACTGTGGACTATACATGAACTCCTTGTATAGTTTGTATATCTTTTAAACTTTTGACCTGGTTCACAGTCCCTTTTTATAGTGGTTCTTAATCTTTTTAATAAAAGTAACAGTCAGGATCCACCCTGTTATAGAGTCTCTAAGAAAAACTATCTAACTTGCTTCAGTAAACAACAGTATTTGACACAGCTGTGAACCTGTTCGCATAAGAATTTACAGTGGATATGGCCAGATGGCATTACTTGAATGAGGGTATTACATTATTAGGACAAGAGAGCTTAAAGGTTTAAGTGAAAGGAAATAGCATAGAGAGTGGAGAGCATAATTGTTGCTTGAATAGAACCCACAAACAGAGATTATACTTCTATAGAGGAGGTGCTGAAATATGATTTTTGAAATCTACACTAGAAAAAAGATTTAAGATGATATAGCTTGACTTATATGCCATACAACATACATGTTTCTCAAATGTGAATTCTAATAACATAAAGGGCTTTCACCATGATTAACTAGTTAAAGGAAATAAAACCTCATCTTACATGAGAGTGAAGATACATGAGACCAGATATTATGTCTCGCATATAATTTCTGGCAGTAGCTTCTTCTATACCATTATCACAGACCATTTTTCCTTCGACATACTCAAGAACTGACAATATGCCAACGGAAAAGTGTCACTAACAATTTTAAAACGTATAGGATAAAAAAATGATACTAGAGTGGTAGATTAAAATATTATAACAAAGAGAGCAAGACTGTATACCCATGTAGAATTTATCTATGTTTGGGTCATCAATCACCTCAACGAGATTTACAATATTGGGATGCTCCAACAATTTCATTATGGATACCTATCTCCCATAAGAAAAGGAAGGGTCAAGCAATTAGATACTATACACAACAAAAATAGTGCACACAAGACACGTAAAATCAGGAAGCTGGTATATATACTGCTTATAAGCACAAACTTGTGCTGATGTAGTGTCACTGTAAAGAATGTCCTGCTTAAACATTTTCATAGAAACTCACATTGATTTCTGAAAAAAGTTGTTCCATGGTTCACTTTACGACATCTCATGATTAAGAGTAAGTTTCAAAGTACATAGGGAAGAAAAGGAGACTACATTTCCTCCTTTTCGTGGTAACTAGTGTTCTGGACCTCTGGTGCTGGTCACTCATCTCAATATGGTTAATGTATTTATGAATGTTTGATAGGTCCTACAGAGATAGAAGACTTAGCGAGTTTACCACAACTTACATGTGCCTTGACAAAAAAAAAGACATGTATTACATGGGTAACTAAATTGACAGTCACTCACCTCTCGAAGAACATCTGTCATTGCAGTTTCTGATCGTACAACTCGTATTTTCATCATGTAAGGCTTATTCAAAACCTGAAATCGAAGGGCAAAAACTGAAACTCTATCAGTTAGACATCAGCAGTAGCACCCAGCATGCATACAAGCGTTAAGGTTAACTGACTGAGCAAACAGAAAGAGGGAATGCTGACTCCTGAATAATTAAACTAGCGGACAGATTATGCATAGGCTAAGGAAGGGGCACAAAAAAATTACAACTACTAGAAGGAAATAGCTGATCATGAGATCCAACAAGCCATGCCTAGTACTTTTAGTTTAAATGGTTCCTATAAAGGCATATATGTTACTAACACCAAAGTATAGAAAGCAATACCTTCACTGCATATAGCATCCCATCTTTCATGCTTTTGTATAGAACCTTTCAAGTAGCAAAACAAAAGGAAAATTAGTTGTCTATCCTGAAAGGTAATTATTAGCACAATCAAGATACCTTACCACTTTGCCATAGCTTCCAGAACCAATTTTTCCCAGGTGAACATATTGATTGATCATCTTCTTACCATTTTCATCCTAGACTCAAGGGAAAAAGTCATTGTCATGTGCCAGAAACAGAATAGAGACAGCAATGCTAAATTTAGTTTTGTAATAACTACATTCCAATTTTGTTGCGTGTATATTCTTTAACAGGTCAAATATAATGAGATTTCTACCGCTTCTAAAAGTTGGGGGAGATAGAATGTAGTTGATTACTTCCGAAAATGGAAGCTCAATGTCTCATAGCTCTTTACTATCGTATAGTGCTCAAGTACATGCTTTCTACGCAAGGGGTTTCCCATTCAAATCTTAGCACAAATACACCAAGTCAGATTAGCAATCCACCATAAGTTCATTACACAACGCAAATTGGACCCAAATGACTTGATTAAATGTTAAGTAAGTCCAAAATGAAAGGATCTGTAGGAGAATAGAATAGGTTGAATGGATTATTGTATTGCTGAGCCTCATGGGCAGATTATATAGGGGTTCATTACTTAGGGGGCAATAAGCCTCCCTTAGAGATAAGCAAGCCGGGATTACATGATCCTAATCTACCATATCTGGAGATATCCTAATATACTCTAACATCCCCCCGCAGTCATAACGGGAGCGAAGCAGACGTTGTGGCTAGAGTGCTCAAGCAAGGCGGTAGCCCTTTGTGCCAATGTCGAGATAGCCGAGACGAAGGCCTGTAGCCGTGATCGATGATGTCGTGCTTGAAGTAGCCATGGTCATTGAGGTTGTCGAGGTAGCCGATGAAGAACCACACCAATGCCGAGGGCACGAGAAGGTGCCATGAAGAGGAGCGCATAGGAGAAGGCGCCACAGATGAAGACGGCGACGCAGTCGAGGCATCATGAGGTAGAAGGTCAATGCCAAAGTCGATGTAGTCGAACCGCCATGGACGAGGTGTCCCTCAGGTTTGCCAGACCCGAGAACACGTCGTAGACAAAGGCACGCTACGGTGTTGCCAATACCAAGCGTGCGGAGGTAGGAGATCCAACCATGTGTCAGCATATTTAGGATCAACAGAGGAGGTCTCAACGACGATGACGGCGCGTAGAACGACGAGGAAGAAGATGTCGATGCAGCCGAGATTGTCGGAGTAGACGAAGTGGTCGAAGAAGAGTCGACGATGCTGGCGACGAGGTTGTACTGGACGAAGCGAAGAGGGCAGCTGAGCCATAGCCTAAAGGCCATGTAGCTTGGCGTAGTGGTCGCGGCGATAGTGGTTGTAGAAGTCGGCGAAGAGCTCGAACAACCTGGTGAAGACCTTGCGTGTGAAGGGCGCAGTGACGTAGTCAACGGCGATGAAGATGCAACGATGAAAATCACGGGCGGCGACGTTGTGATGCAACAAGGCAACACAACCGCAGCCATCAGAGTCGGCGGTGATACGCGCTCTCAGGACAACCGTCCCAAAAGCACATGCGCCACGCCATAGCACAAGTCGGGTGATCAATCCGAGGGTGCAGGCGCGAGGCGAATGAAGGTGTCAGGGACGACTGGCGTGAAGACCTTGTGGTGGAGGTGCCTGGCGGCGCCGTGAGAGGGGCGCCCCTGCGTGCACCACACACCAGGACAGGCCATATGGTTGTCGATGAGGAGAAACCGATGAGGAGAAACCGGTGACGATGTCGATGTAGAGGCGTGTAGAGGCGACGGGCGGTGGGCGACTCAATCTCAATCAGTGATCGAGTAAAAATCAGAGAAATTGAAAAAACAAAGATAGCAGCAGCAACTTCATGTGTAGGATCTTGGGTGCGCGTAGTACAGGACCCTAATCCTCTTATCCCCCACGTCTCCCACACAGTCAAAGATTGAGACCGGGAGAGAGAATCGTATTGAGAGTGAACGCAGAGGAGAGGACGGCTCGTCAAGCCGTGGAGATCCAGCGTTGGTCCGTTGGACTACGCCTGGTGACGAAGCATGAGAGGAGAGGCGTGGAAGGCGTGGCCAGGTGCTGAGCAACACCCATGGCAAAGGGCAGAGCTGATGCAGAGCTCGCAGTCGGCGACACTCAAGGTGAGTCCTTCATGATCCGATGCTGCTTGACGATGACTTTGTAAGACAATGGCGGCAGATCAGATTGGTCCGCCGCGTGATGTTGGAGGGCGCGGCCCCCGGCGGAGATCGACATGGTGATCTCCCCGGAGGCGCGCTAAGGCGTCGTGGAGGCGACACGCTTGAGGGGCGCCGTGAGAATCAGGGGCGGCGGCGGCACGAGAGGAGGTACGCCGACGGCGCTAGGGTTTTGGGAGGGTGGACAGCAGAAAAAAAATCGGTTTGGCTCTATACCATGTAGGAGAATAGAATAGGTTGAATGGATTATTGTATTGCTAAACCTCATGGGCAGATTATATAGGGGTACATTACTTAGGGGGCAAGAAGCCTCCCTGAGAGATAAGGCAAGCCAGAATTACATGATCCTAATCTACCATATCTGGAGATATCCTAATATACTCTAACAGGATCTTTGTGATGCATATCTGGTAGAGATATTAGGGTTTTTTGTATTGAAGAGAAAAAAAGACTTAGTTCATGCATGAAGTTGAAATTTACCCAGTATCAGAGAGGTTGTAGGAATGATCCAACAATGTGTACTCCTTCCATTCTTAAATTGTTGTCATTAGGACAACAACTTTAGTTCATTTTTAAATTCGAATTGTCGTCCTAGGAACAACAATTTAAAAACAGAGGGAGTATTGAACTGAACTAGCCACCTTGTAAGGTTTTATGTTACCGAGCCGAAATGCCTAGTCTAGATTAAGAATAATGGAAGGCAACACATATTCAGAAAGGATATTATACAATTGCTTAGGGTAAACTAATATCTGGTAACGCGTCCAAATGAGCTGCTCATCTAGAACCAGAAGAGCAGTTATTAAATAATTCAAATAGACCAATACCAAGCGCAGCCCAGCCACTATGAGCAGAAACAGATGTGTGATGGTACCTGAGTAATTTTCAGAGCAGAACAAATAGATAACAAAGATGACATGTTTAGTCCAAACAAGGAAAGACTGCTTCTTAGTGCCTAAATACTAAATATGAACATAGGCAAGGCTAAATGGTACAGATTTTTGCAACTAACGAAAATAGGCAGGTGCCTAATATGAATAGATAAAGTACGAATAGCTCATATATACTATTTCACCAGATACTTCAGATTTGGAAAATGAAGGTAAAAAATAAAGAATTACAAAAACTGAAGTATGAAAAGTGGGTACCTCTGAGCGAAACATTTTTTTAGTCTCTTTAACAAGAATCTCCCTACAGATATAGCCCTTTTCAATCCTAGCTTTTATGATCTCTTCAGATCTCTTCCTCAGTGGTGTATCATCACTTCCATCATGATAGTCATTATCATCTCTCTCATAGAAGCTTGTACCAGGATCATCTCCATTACAGAAGCTTCTATCAATATCATCACCATTGTAAAAGCTTATGTCAGGATCATCTCCCGTGTAGAAGCTTCCATCAGCATCTTCTATTGATTGACGCTTCAGCAAATCTTTGGATAGCATGCCATCAGACTCCCGAGGTTGACGTAGTGGCACACTGGGCTTCCTTAAAAAGCTAAAACAACTGCAACAACCAAGGTCAGCAAGGTCCCCCATTTAGAACAAGGCAAGGCACCAGGAACCCTACAACAAAAAGAAAAATAAATAAATAAATAACAAAGTGAAAAACAGAATCAGAGTCAGCCAAACAACTGTAACAATTTAATAACAATGGTAATGCCTCCCATATTCCAGAACTGTTTCACTACTCCTGAACCTTCCTCCAAATCTAGAAACCGAAATCAGGCGTTCCAAAAACGACAACAGTCCACCTCGGCGTCCCTCGTGCATGCATTCTCCTCACTGCTTTAATTGTGCCGGCGGCTTCCTGCCCTCACTCCCTTCCAAACCCATAACCGTGAAAGAAACAGTCACTGCAGCATCCGGGACAACCTCAAGTCCCAGCTTCCCCACCTACACGAAGAGCGTGTGCAACGACATTTCCTATATACATATAAGTTCGTTTCATCTGCCCTCGTCCCAAATCAACCTTCTCCAGGATTCCTGCTGAGTGGTCGCGGCCACGACTAGCAGAGGCGCACCGACCAATAGGGCGAGGTAGGGCAGCCGCCCTACCATCACCACCAGCGGGTGCGGAGAGATCCCCTCATCCCCTCTCCTCGGAGAGCTCCAGCCCCAGGTCACCAGGCTCAGCTGCCCGAATTCCCTCGAGGACTGGATATGCCCGTCCATTCCCCAATCCCCATTCCCGTCCCCACGCTGGGATCGACCCATCCCCGCTAAATCCGGTGAAGTACAAAATGAAGGTGGAGGATTCGATAGAGGATCGGGGAGGAGATCTCAGCTCTCACCTGGTGGAGGAGGAGCAGCAGGCGGCTTCTCCGCCGTTCCGACCGCCGTGCTTGCTGCGGCGCTGTCTGTCTATAATCGCAGATGCTGTCTGTGCGCCTGCGATCTGGAGAGAGCGTGAGGAGAAGTCACGCTCACGCGTGTGCACAGTGGGCCTCTTTGGGTTTCTCTTTTTCAGGCCGAGTGGGCCTCTTTTGTTGGAGCCTTTTCCAGGCAGAAACCAAACAAGCCCACTAGTGAGCCTTTAAGAATTTACTTGAACTTACCGAGAAATAAAACGTTGCATCTTAAAGAAGTCCCCGTTTTTGAACCGGAAGTTATAGAACCGGACCCGGCAATTTTTGAAGATGTACAAAGGAAGGTAACTGATGAGATGAATCGTGACCTCCTAAGCCCGTTCACTTAGGAAGAAGTAAAAAACGTGTTGTTCAGCATTGGGGATTTAAAAGCCCCGTGTCGAGACGGCCCTGGAATATGTTGCGCAAGGATCTATCACGGGAGGTGTTCGAAGCAATTAACACTTTCACTATCCCGGAGGGGTGGTGTCGAGGGTAAATAACGGAGTACCATGTGGCACCTCCTAAGGTCTCACACGCGTCAGACTCGAACAGACTCGAAGGGGCCCGCAGGATCGCCACCGAGGCGCCGCCCACGTGGGCCCCCATAGGAAGCATCCCCGCGGTGGTCAGGCTTTAGCCACGAAAGCTGCGCCGCTACCCCGACTCGCTCGACCCCCGAAGTGGACGAGGACCGGCCGCGTCCCGCTCGACCCCCCGAAAAGGATAGAAAGCGAATCGCTCTGCCTGATGGAGCGCGCGCGCGGCTCGAACCCCCAACCGAATGACTGAGCCATTAACCCAAGCCTATCCACCCTGAGGCAAGGACGGACGCCCCGCTGCCACCACTGACACGGCGACGGCGCGGGCCTCCCCCGCGATCGATAGTCAAATGTCACCTCCGTCAACTCCCATCAACGGGACCCGAGCCCAGACAGGACGGGGCGAGGGAACCCTGGCCAGGACAGGATTGGCGGAGTGGAGAAACTCAATCGCCCTGTCCGGACGGTACGGATTCTAACCCCGCGCCGGTTCGGACGGACGCAACACGACACATCAATCCCCGACGGAGGGGGTCGAGCGAGCCAACGGTCAACAACCGCCAACCACCCGGCCTTAAATGCCACGTCCACTACGCAGACACAGTGTCGAGGAGTCCAAACCCTCCAAGCACCTGCCCCCCTCGTCAGCATCAGTGCCCGCTGACGGTGGCAGGCGTGACAAGGCACGCTGCGCTGCCGTCGTGCAATGACACGCCTAATGATGATGATGCAGGACGGCTTGAGGGGCAGCTAGATTGAACCTTGCTTAAATGACATGACGGAGCCCATGCTGCACCTCCCCGCGCACGACGGAACACGCCGGCTACAGCGACACGGAGGGGCTCGACTCGACGACGGAGAACGGGGACACGCTCGGGCATAGTACTGTCCCTCTGACACAAGACCAGGACGGTGGGGCCTGCGAAGACCGAAGACCACGTTGTCGAATAAGGCTTCCCCTTCTGCAGAATGACATCACCAACTTCAACACGTGTAGACTCTCTCTCTGTAAATGGGTCTATCCCCTTGGAGTGTAAAAGGGGAGGCCCACTCTTCTCTAGAAAAGGAACAACAAGAACAACACAAGGAGAATAGACAACCGACACTCACACACACGCACAACTCGCACCCGAGACTTGGAGAACCCTCCTCTCTCACCACCATTGTACACCCTCACCGAAGCAAGTAACACGAGCAGGTCCGAGAATTGGATGTAGGGGATTTCCTCGAACCAGTATAATCCCCCGTATCCTCTTGCTTAGCCATTGCCAAACCCGAAGCAAGCACCCCCGTGAATAAATTGTACTCGTCGGTGATCTAAACACCGACAGTTGGCACGCCAGGTAGGGGCTTTTGTGCGCTTCGCTTCACCACTTCCCGGTTCGGATGGCCACTTCCTCCACCTTCTGGGCTCCCGGTAGCAGCATGTTCTTCGAGAGCCTAGAGTTTGTTGCTACTGGAGATCGAAAACTGCTATGCGTCAGCATTCCGACGTCTTCGCCGCCTCCAGTCCAGGTGCCCGCCCCCGCGACGACGCGTCCATGGTGGCTGGAGGACATGAACAACGCGCTCAACTCGTCAGCCGCAGGAGACGACACATGGTGACTCGTCGACGAGTCACTCCCAGACCCTATCACGGCGGGCGTCGCGGTCGCCAACGAGGCGATGTGCGCGGTTCGACTTGAGCCGGCCAGGCCGCTCGCCACGGGCCGCTCCATGGCGATGGCCGGTTACGGCGACCAGCTATGGCTCCATCTGGGGCGTTACTTGGGCCCAGCGCCCGATCCGGAAGACCTCCGGCACTTCGTGTTCGCGCTGGCGAACGTCCATGGGCAACTTCTCAGAGAAGAACCTCTCTCCCCGAATAGGCTCACCAGAACCCCTTCGGAGGGGGGGGGGGCTACCCACGTGACTTGCAAAACGCCGCGGGGTGTTTCCATGACGCGGCCGTGCAACTCACAATCCCCGCCTTTGCGGGCCCCGACTTTGTCGGCATGATCGAGCGCCCAGACGAGTCTCTTTTCGACCTCCTCGACATGGGGTCAGTGGGCTGCGGCACCCCGCCAGGGTGCAACATGGTGCGGCTTGCGCCTGCCTCGGCTACGGGTGCTGCTAGGACCTCGGCTGCCGGAGCGGCGGCGAATCCCGGGACTCCCGCTCAGGCGAACCCGACGACAGGTGCGGGAGGAGGGGAAACCCTCATCAACATTCCCGTCACTACGGCCGGGGCCACGCTGGCCCAGCCCCACCCAGACGACCTTCAACAACAGTTGAGGGCAAGGAGGGCGGAGTTGGAAGAGACTCAATGCCAGCTCGAGCACGAGAAGGAAGAGATAGACAGCGAGCTAGCCTGTCCCGGCATGGGCGAGCGCCCTCGCGCCATGGCCCGTGACGTCTTTCAACGCATCATCGCCGACGACCAGGGTCCCCCGCAGTTTGCTCGCGCGGGACAAAACATAGCGGCAGCCGCCACCCTGCTCAGTGCTGTCCCTAAGCCCGCAATGCCGGAGGCCCAACAGCCCAGCAAAAAGTCGCGGCTCTGCTGGCCAAGGCCGCCGAGCTCCAAGTAACGAGCTCGCAATGGCGCATCGCTCAATCCAGCCAGCAAATCTCCACGTCTAGACGGGCGGGAGAAGGCGGCGCCACCAGATCGCAGCAGCACTCGGTCCAGCAGCCAGCCCCGGGTCGAGGCGCACCTAAGAAAGCCTCAGTCCAGGACCAAGTCGGACCCCAACGCAACGCGCGACACACTCTCAAGGCGCATTGCCACGAGAGGGAGCGGTGGAACCGGGAGAGAGGCCGTCAACCGCGCCATGGAGGCCGGTACGACAACACCGACGAGAAATGGAGACGGAGCCTGAGCCCTCCCGGGCCATGGGTCTTTAACTCACGAATCCGCACCGCCGAGTTCCCTCATCGCTTCCGAGCGCCGGTGACCGTCACCAAGTACGCGGACGAGACAGACCCCGGCCTTTGACTTGAGGACTATCGTCTCGCGTGTCAAGCTGGAGGGGCCATCGATGACCTCGCCATCATCCGCAACCTCCCACTCTACCTCGTCGACTCGGCCCGTGCTTGGCTTGAGCACCTCCCCGAGGGTGAAATCTATGACTGGAGTGATTTGAGGGATATCTTCGTTGGGAACTTCCAGGGGACCTATGTCTGACTGGGCAATCCCTGGGACCTCAAGAACTGCCAGCAGAAAGCTAGCGTGTCCCTCCAGGACTACATCTAGCGCTTCAGCAAGAAGAGCAATGAGCTGCCCAACATGAGCGACACGGACATTGTTGGAGCCTTCATCTCAGGTACAACGTCGGAACAGCACATCCATGAGCTGGGCCGAAGGGGTCCACGCACGGCCCGTGAGGTCCTAGATATCTCCACAAGCTTTGCCTCCGACGAAGAATGCGTGGAAGCGGTCCTCTAGCACATGCCGAAGGGCAAGGGCAAAGGCAAGTGGGAGGAAGGAGCCAGCGACGGTGCCTCCGGCCGCCCAAAGAAGAAGAAGAACAAGCCGCGAGCAGGGCGCGACCCCGTCGTGGCCGCTGCCGAGCGCATGCCGCCGAGGCCGGCGGCAGGGGAGGCGCCGAACCACTTCGAGTAGAAGTGGAACAGTCCGTGCCTTAACCATGGGTTCCCTGTCAAGCACCTACTTAAGGACTGCTCCATGATGAAGAAATTCATCCGGGAGGAGGCGAAGAAAGGGGACCCGAGAAAGGCGTCGGAACCAGGGGTCCAGGACCCCGGTGACGAGGATGACGAGCTGGAGGGATCGGCATTTCCCAACCCTAAGGCCTGCCACATGATTTTCACGGAACCCAAGTCCCGAGGGAGTCGACACACCGCCAAAATTGAGCGTCGCATGGTTTTCGCAGAGGAACCCGCCACGCCGGCTTTTCTCAAGTGGTCGGATTTGCCGATCATGTTTGACCAGTCGGATCACTCCACACACGTACCATGACCGGGTCGATACCCTCTCGTGGTCGACCCTATCATCACTGATGTCCGTCTCACCAAGGTGATGATGGACGGAGGCAGCTGCATCAACATACTTTATGCCGACACGCTCGATCTGCTCGGGGTGGACCGATCGCGCCTTCAGCCAATCGGCGCACCCTTCCACGGGATCGTCCCGAGGCGACAGGCCATGCCCCTCAGGCAAATTAGCCTGCCCGTCACATTCGGGACCCCATCCAACTTCCGGACCGAGACCCTCATCTTCGAAGTTGTCGACTTCCTGGGAGTATATCACGCTCTCTTGGGACGTCCGTGTTACGCCAAATTCATGGCCGTACCCAACTACACCTACTTGAAGTTCAAGATGCCAGGCCCTAAACGGGTCATCACCGTCAGCGCGTCCCTTCAGCGCACCTTCCAAGGCAAGACCGAGAACGGCGATCTCGCGGCGACGATGGTGGCCTCTGCTGGGGAGCTCGAGCCCATCCGCGCCCACCTCGAGGAGGCCCACCCCCCCCCCCCCCCCGACGCCAGTCAACAAGAATGCCTCGTTCAAGCCCGCAGAGGACACCAGAGAAGTGCAAATCGACCCCACGGGCGACAAGGAGGAGACGGTGAAAGTGGGGACATCCCTGACCCCCAAATAGGAAGATGCGCTCGTCGACTTTCTCCGCACTAACACCGACGTTTTTGCGTGGAGGCCCTCAGACATGCCTGGCATACCAAGGGAAGTCGCCGAGCACTCCTTGAACATTAGGCCTGGCTCCAAGCCGATGAAACAACGCCTGCGCCGCTTCGACGAGGAGAAGCACAGGACAATCGGAGAGGAGATTGCCAAGCTACAGGCGGCCGGGTTCATCAAGGAAGTGTATCATCCCGAATGGTTAGCTAATCCTGTTCTTGTATGAAAAAAGAATGGGAAATGAAGAATGTGTGTTGACTATACAAGCCTGAATAAGGCATGTCCAAAGGATCCTTTTCCTTTGCCAGGCATAGCTCAGATAGTTGACTTGATGGCGGGATGCGAGACTCTCTGCTTCCTAGATGCCTACTCGGGCTACCACCAAATCGTGATGAAAGTATCCGACCAACTCGCGACATCTTTCATCACTTCGTTCGGCTCTTACTGGTACGTGATGGTGCCTTTCGGGCTCAAAAATGCCGGTGGGAAGTTTCAGCGCTGTATGTAATGGTGTTTTGATCATTTGATCGGCCACACGGTTGAAGCCTACGTGGACGACATCGTCGGCAAGTCCAAAAAGGCGGTCATCCTTGTGGCCGACCTCGAGCTTGTCTTTGCCAAGCTGCGTGCAAACAGCGTCAAACTTAACCCCGATAAGTGCGTTTTCAGGGTCCCGAGGGGCATGCTCCTCGGGTTCGTCGTCTCCCAACGAGGCATCGAGGCCAATCCCGAGAAAATCTCCACGATCGAGCGGATAGGGCCGGTCCAGAACCTCAAAGGGCTGCAGCGGCTCACGGGCTGTCTGGCGTCATTGAGCCGCTTCATCTCATGCCTCTGCGAGAGGGTACTCCTGCTGCATAGGCTTCTAAAAAAGTTTGACCGGTTTGAGTGGACCCCCAAGGCGCAGTCCGCCCTCGACGATGTCAAGCACATTTTGTGCAGCGCGCCCGTGCTAACACCCCCCCCCCCCGTCCCGGGAGAGGTATTGCTGCTATACGTAGCGGCGCTGACTCAGGTCGTAAGCTCGGCGCTGGTCGTCGAGTGGGAAAGAGAGGGACACACCCTCAAAGTCCAACACCCCGTCTACTACGTCAGCGAGGTCCTGTCCGACTCGAAGACCAGGTACCCCCAGATCCTCAAGATTCTCTACGCGGTGATGGTGGCAAGGCGCAAGCTCCGGCACTACTTTGACTCCCACCCGATTCACATCGTGAGTTCCTTCCCTCTCCGAGAAATTATACAGAACATGGTGCTTATTTGCAAGGACTCAAGATAAAAGAAATATTCTTTTCATCAATCCTAAATGCGAGTTAAGACAAATGCATGTAGCATCTTCCTTGTGACTGCCAATTTGTGTATGCTGATCGCAGGTTAAAAAGGAGCTCAGGCTTCAGCTACGCGGGGCGGAGGTCATCTTTGTTTGGAGTTGAGAAAACAGGAGAGGTTATTAGCAATAAATATATTGATAGGCTTATCTTGAGCAGGGTCACCACGTCTAGATCCCTCCCTCTTGTCACGGACATGTTCAGCATGTCCACGAATCTAGACATGGCAGACTCGGGATTCACAAGTTCTTTGGTCTGCCATAGATTGCCGGGACAGCAGAGCCTGCTGCAGTGCTTGATGACTTCAGTTTAATTTGCAGCTCCAGATCAAGAAGAACCTTGACATTGTATCACTCCAAGCTCTCGTTCATCTAGTATCCAAGCGTGAGCAAAACTCGCTGGTCCTCACGAAACGCGAACCTGGCATGCTAGTGTGCGATGCTATGGCGAGCCCGGTTGATTGTCGAGCCCACCGTATATATACTCACACACGAAGCCTTGAAATCCACCTGTTTTCACTGTATGGATTTTTCAAATCATGATCAGGCTGGGAAATAGTCGACGCGTTCACCTCTGATGAGCGCCATAGATCTCCTCTTGGTCTTCTCAACTGGCTATAGCCAAGGTTTACATAACCGAATGAACAGGTAAAACTGGCCGGGACCGGTTCACCGGTTAACCGGAAAACTGTAATAACCGGCCGGTTAATCGGGCAAAAATCGATTTAGAGAGTCGACGATCGGTAACCGGTTAACCGGCCAGCTGCACCGGTTAACCGACTGGTTTTGGCGGTTAACCGGTCGGGTACACCGGTTTTTATCATAAAATTTTAAAAATAAATTTTTAAATTCATATTTGGCGGTTAACCGACCGGTTACACCGGTTAACCGACTGGTTTTTCCGGTTAACCGCTCGGTTTCACCGGTTTCAATATATATAAATTTTTTTGAATTTTAAAATATTTAAATCAAAACCGGCGGTTAACCGGCCGATCAGGATAACCGGCCTGGACCAGTTTTCCAGTTAACCGGGTTAATCGGCCGGTTAACCGCGATTTTGTTAACCTTAGCCATAGCTCAATGCCTCAACACATCGCCACATGTCTATACCTGTCCAAGTGGGCCGGGCTAAATGGGCCGGCATAAGGCCCGCCTATTTTGGCCCGGCCCGATCACGACCTGGCACGATGCTTGACGGGCCGTGCCGGCCCGTGGCCCGTCATCGGCCATGCCTGGGCCTAGCCATGGCCTATCTAGCCCGTGCAATAGCCCGTTTAGCCCGTAAGGCACGGCACGGCCCATCATGGCCCGTCAAATAAAATAATTAATATTTCAATATTTACATTAAAAATCAAATTTTTTATTTCAAATTTATTGATAGAAAATATTTTTCTACATAAATATTTAAATTTTGGAGAAAAATCGCGCATATAAAATTTAATCGGGCTTCAGGCCAGTCCGGCTCGAATAGCCCGTTGGGCCGACGGGCCGGCCCAGCCCGTGTAAGATGAGCCGTGCCGTGCTTGGGCTTGGGCATAGGCCCGTTGGGCCGGCACAGCATGTCCCGTTAAGCAGACGGGCCGTGCCAGCCCATTAAGCCTACGGCTCAGCCCGTAACGGGCTTGTGACGGGCACGGCCCGTTGGCCAGGTATACACATGTCCAGCCATGTGCGGGAGTGGTAATCAGCCTGTTTCCTAGTCTTTCGTTCTTTTTTCTGCATGAATCGTTCAGCTGCTACTTGGAGTCATTGTCATTGGAATTCTAGGGTTCATGCACTGCCGGGGCGAGGGTGAAAAATACGTAGCTTTGAGACGATAGCATCTATAGTCCCTCGTAATTAGGAAGTTGGTATATATTTTTCACGTTGATCTCACAACAGAGACGAAGGGCTGGATGTTTCTTCTTTGCTGTGAGGGATAGGAATAAAGGGTCAGATGTTTTGCTTTTTTGTGGGAATTTGTAACCTATTTTTCTTTTTTTTTTCAGCCACCATGGTCGAAAGTTCATCTCCTTTTATTAATAGATAGATAGATAGATTGTATTTTTACAGTTTTTTGGATAAGAACACAAAGTCATGTGATGGTTTGGCCCACGAACTAATCTGATCACTCGTGTTGTCACCACAGGAAATAGCATATTTGCCGTGTGCCATAGGCACACGGCAAAAGCCAAAATTTCCACGGCAAAGCTTTTGCTGTGCGCTGCACACGACAAAAATGCTGTCGGCAAAGGTGCCTTTGCCGTGTGCTTTCACTCGGACACACGATAAAAGATTTGTCGTGTGCCGCACCCGACACACGGCAGAAAAAAGCCTGTGACGGTGCCCCACGGTGACGATAGATTTGCCGTGTAACCAACTTTCGGCACACGGCAAAGGCCAAATTCTTTGCCATAGGCCAAGGACCAGGCCCATGGCAAAGAGCAAGACATTGCCGTGTGCCAAGGAAATGGCACGCGACAAAGGTTCAATCTTTGCCGTGTGCCAGGGTCATGGCACACGACAAAGATTGTTTTTAGGTTGGCAGAAACTCCCTCCTTTGTCGTGTGCCATGACGAAGGCACATGACAAAGGCTTAATAATCTATCAGCAATCCATTAAAATTAGCTGTCTCCAGATAAAAAAAAACAACAAATATTCAGCATATATGATCACAGCAATTCAAATATCATCACAGGCATTCAAATATCATCACTGACATCCAAATATCATCCCGAAGATTCTCAAATAAATGTTTTATAATAACCATCATATAGGAGGTTAAGAAACATAACAATCATTCATATGACATCCCAGACAGTTCACAAACTCAAACAAGAAAAATATTAAGATACAAAGTTCACTGACGATGAAAGCCTTGCCCACCAGCTGGCGACAAGTCCTCATCTTGATTCCCCTCAGGCCATTGACTCCATGTAGTCGATTCCGCCGATTGATTCTGCACAAATAAGAGATGTTGATTACTGATTAGTCTTTTAATACGTGAATGCTCTAATATCCTAAGTAAGTCTCTAGTATTGAGTTTTGTTATTGTAATGAATGCTCTACTATGGAAAAAACAGGAACTAAAACGTTCATACTCACAGGAGTACTAGCCGGAGTAGGTGGCCGAGGAGGTAGAGCAAACGACGGCATCGACAACAGGGCTGTACCTAAACTCTGGCCAACTAATGCCATCCACTGAGTCAATTGCTGCTGCTGGTGGTGCTCGAGCCTCCTCCCGAAATCCTGTTCCATGTCTTCCCTTGCCTTCCTCTCTACAGTGAGCTAGGCCTGTTACATTTAATCTCATTATTGCAATGCAAAAAAGTTATGTGCAAAACTAGTAAATCAATGACGAATATAACTGAAATTACCTAAAGTGCCTCCACCTGAGACTGTGTAGTGTTTGGTCGAGGGCGTATAGCCGGGCTTGAGCTCGTGCTCCTCGCTCGTATCGCAGAGAGAGTGGGCGTAGTCGCTGTGTCGAGTGTGCCTTCTCCAATCCAGTACCGCCCATGCTTCCTGCCTCCTCCCACCCTCATCACGACTTCCCTATCAAGATCATGGGCGGGAGGATCCCACTCAGGCCCATGGATCTCCCTTCCCATCGATGTGTACTCTGTGAGGCGGGTGTGGACGGTAGAATTGCTGTACGTCAAGGGCGGGGCTTCCGGGTTGTACTGGATGTCGGGCGCCGTGGTCTTGCCCTTGTGGGCCATAGCAAATGCCTTGAACTGGGTGCAAGGGCGACCATCATGTGACACCAACTTTGAAATAAAATAGAAGGAAGATTAGAAATTATACAGTATTGAGAGTTAGAATAAATAAAAGAATTTGCGTACCCATCTCGCCACATATTGCTTAAGGGAAAGATTCCCTTGATGGTGTGCTGGACCTGACATCAGCAAACGACGCTCCCGACTAGCATTATGCGTCTCCTCCCAGCCCTCCGCACACCACTTATTGGTAGCACACCACCACGCAGGCACCTACACATAATCAAGTACATGGAATATAATTAAGAAGAGCAAATTAATCATACTTAGTGTCAGAAAAATATTAATATTACTATTCTATATTTACCTGCATGTATTCATCTCTGGTAAGCTTCATGTTTCTCACTTGAGTTTTGGTGACCTTAACTTTAAGGTGCTGGGTGTGGTACACAATCACAGCCTAGATACGTGCCTCGTAAAACATGTCCCTCATGAGCTTAGGACATGCACGGTGAGCCACGATCTTTGCTCTGTACTCGTATCCCGTCTCGCATTTGTAGAAATCCTGCAAATAGATGCGATGTGTAACATCATGATTTCAAAAGTGTCCTACGAATACGATGTATTGAGCAATGCAATGCGAGGAAGACTTACCCACAACTCCCTGAGCACACGTTCCGCCTTGTTGTCAAAGATCCTGCCATCCCGATCATACTCATCCTTAGTGGAAAAGTAGTGCTTCCACGTATAGGCCAACACGTGCTCTCCGGCATAAGGAACAATTCCCAGAAAGTGTGTCTTTACCAAAAGACCCAGGATGCCATTGACATGGCGATCGTGATGTCCTGGAGCGAGCACCACCCAACTCCTGCACAAGTGATTAAGAAAAATTAGTAATTTCTATTATGCTTCTCTATGAATCAAATGAACAAGTTGTCATAGCATGTAAAATACTTACTTAGGCGGATCGGGTCGAATCAACAGCCGCCTGGCAAGAAGTATTGGTCGCTTCGAAAGTTCTGAAGGACCTCTCAACCACACCTCTACCGACGCAGAGGAAGTAGAACCCCTTGTCTCCTGCTCCTCCCCCCCCCCCCCCCCCTCCAGCTCCTCCTCGTGCTGCTGCTCCTCCTCCTCCTCCTCCTCCAATGATGACGATGAGGACAAGGACGAGGACTGCTCAACTACAGGCGAGGGCTCCCTCACTCTCGCCCTCCCTCGGCCTCCTCCTCCACCCTTCCCATTCCCTCGACCGCCTCCACTTTTACCTCTCCCTCGACCGCTCCCGGACTCCTTAGTGGCATTGGGCCTCCCTCTTTTCCTTGGCATGGCCTTCTTGTACAATGATGCCACTGACTTCACCAAGCCGCCGCCACCCACCATATTTGTCCACTCACCTACAATGAAAAATAAGAAAACAATTAGCATACGATAAAAGAGTACATAAAATAGAATTTAAAATATTAAAGTATTATAAATGTTTATCTATAAATAACAATGAGCAAATAAAATTCATACATGTTCATCTAGAAATAATCATCATCATCGGAAACAGTTGGATCATAATCCTCATCATCACTTGTCCCCATGTCGATATCAACATCGGGATTAGCAGGAGTATGGTTGTCATCAATGCCCAAATGTAATCGCTCAAGTTCATGTAAGTCATCTGCATTATCAATCTCATCTACAACGTCCTCATTGTCTACTTCCATTTCGAACATTTCGGTTAAGTCTATCTCAAAAGTTCCTTCTAGTCCATCATCTTGAAAGAACTCATCTTCGTGATATGTGTTTGGGTTTATGGTGTAATCAGCATCATTTGGGAGAGGTAGTTTAGCGCGTGGCCTTACCTTGTACACAACATCCCAACCTTTGAGATTATCCTTCTGGCATGGGTACGAGACATAAAAAACTTGCGTGACCTATTGAGCCATGATATAGACATCGTCTCCGAGTGAGATGGAGGATTGTTGAATTTCAACAATCCCAACTTGAGGCATCCGTCTCACAACTTGTGGGTCAAACCAATGGCATTTGAAAATGACTAGAGTAAGAGGTTTGGAACCATAAACTGAGAGTTGTTATATCTGTTCAAGTATTCCATAATAGTCGACCCCATAAAGGCTTGGTGAAAAAACTTCAGTATTTGTGGTTCTTCGATTGGGACGAGACTCCTCAAAGCTTCTTGTGTAAAAGCGGTATCCATTAACGTTATAACCGTTAAAGCACTTGACCCTATAGCTAAAGCCAGCAACAACTTGCCTCAACTCGGCACTCATGGACGTATCAATTTGTCCCTGCAAGTCAAAGCAGGAAAGTTAACTAATTGGTCGCTACTTCTAAAGTCGAACTAAGTACGAGATAAATTGGACAGTACCTTTTGTTTGAACCAGGAAATGAAATCTGGCATTCCATTCCCCGCACCCTGTTTCAGTAGGGTATCAAATTCGTGGGGGTTAGGTTCCCTTGTTAGACGCCAGAACTGTTGTAGAAATTCCCTATACAACAAAAGAACAAAGAGGTTGGATGTAGAAGAGTGAATACTTGGGAAAAGAATTGTTAAGAACTTACTACATGTACGTCTCAACTTCAGAAAGGTTGGTCAACACATATAGCATGATCTTGCGCCACTCAGCAGGTGTCAACTTCTTATGGCTCGCACCAAATGAACTTCTGAGCTGCCTTTGGAAAAGACTAAGGTTCGATTCATCTTCGCCAACATTGTAACGAGGGAGTGGATTATGCATGCTTGGGAGGTTGTCAGCATAGTATTTTGTTATGAAGTTTGACACCTCCTCAAGAATGTATGCCTCTGCCATGGAAGCTTCTATTTTGCATTTATTTCCACATTTATTTCGAAGAACCTTTAGACATCTCTCAATTGGATAGCACCAATAGAACTACATAGGCCTACCCATTCGTACCTCATACGGTAGGTGCAAAATTATATGTGGCATCAAAGCGAAGAAGCCCGGTGGAAATATCATCTCCATCTTACACAGCAACACAGGTGCCATTTTTTCTATGTCTGCAACCACAACCTGAGAAACCTCCTTAGCACAAAGCTGACGAAAGAAATAACTCAACTCTGCCAGCACTTGCCACACATGCTCAGAGACATAGCCTCAAACCATCACCAGAAGAAACATCTCATGCCACAGGTGGTAGTCATGACTCTTGAGCCTGCTGACTCGCATAGTATCAAAATTCACCCCCTCTTCCAATTTGTTGCAAAACCATCAGGGGGCATTAATGTTTGCAACCAATGCAAAACTTCTTTCTTTTCGGCCGCCGTCAGGACAAAGTCGGCCTTAGGATTCTTCCATGTCTTCGTACCGGCTCTAGGAGGCACCATGTTTAGCTTTGGTCAATCACATAACAGTTCTTGATCCATTCTGGCTTTAACGTTATCCCTTGTCTTATTAGAAATGCCCATGATTGTGTGAAAACCCACCTCACCGATATTCTTTTCAGTGTGCATTGCATCAATGCAAAATGGAAGAATAACATCATCAATATATCCAAGCTGATACAAGCCTAGTTTTTGAGTCCAGGCATGTTGCACACCATATCCCACAAAACAGTTTTTTTCTTTATCGAACTTGAGGGCCTCTAGCTCGGCACGAACCATGCCACCTATCATGAGGGGCGGTGGAGGGTCGTTAACTTCTTGACCTTTCGTGAAGTTCTTCTTGTTCTTTCTAAATGGATGGTCAAGAGGGAGGAATTGTCGGTGTTGGTCGAATGAAGAAAACTTGCGATCCTTCGGCAATTAAGTAAATTCCACAGCTCCCTTACATACTGGACATGGGATCTTAGAATGAACACCCTAGCCAAGAAATGTACCATACGCCAAGAAGTCATGCATAGAGTATTGGAACGAAAATGCATTGTGAAGTTGCTCCTTGTAGCTCGATCGTATGTCAATATCTCATCATTCCAAGAACGTTCCAAATCATCCCACAGAGGCTCCATGTAAACACTTATATTATTCCCCGGGTGCTCAAGAATTATCAACGACAAGAATATGTATTGTCATTGAAACAGTACACCTGGAGGGAGATTGAGGGGTATAACGAACATGGACCAACAAGTGTATGGGGCAGCCTCTATGCCATAAGGATTGAACACATCTATTGCCAGTGTCACTCATACATTACAAGCCTCTCCGGCTTCGCGCTCATGAATCCTATCAAAATGTTTCCAGGATGTACAAGCTTTTCAGGATTGTATCTATGTCCGTGTTTGTGCCATGTCATCTGTTTTGCGGTCTCTTCGGTCATGTAAAGACGTTGAAGCCTCGGTATGAATGGAAGGTACCGTATGATTTTCATCGGAATCATGAGCTGCTTCTTACCACCATCTCGTGTATCTACCTCCAGGTACCTAGAGGATTTACACTTTGGATAGTGCGTTTCTTCCGCATGTTGTTTTCTAAATAAGACGCATCCATTAGGACAAGCATGAATATGCTCATATGGCATCTTAAGCGCACTAAGCAGTTTTCGTGACTCATACATGCTCTTTGGCAGAATGTGACCTTCCGGAAGTAGGCTATTATTGCCTGTCAATATAGCATCAAAGGCGCCTCGACTCAGGCTAAACTGGGACTTCAAGGCCATTAGGCGCGCAATGGCATCCAGTTGACACACCTTGGTATGCCCGTGGAGGGGTTCTTGTGCCGCCTCCATCATTTGGTACGCCTTTGCACTTGGTTCCAGCTCCTCCTCCTCCCTAGGTACTTCATCCCCATGTGCTTCAAGATAGTCATTTAACATGTCTCCAACACCGGCATCTGCATCATAATCCTCCATGCGCTGTCTCACTACCTCGTGCCTTGGACGCTCGCCTTTACCATGAAGGGTCCACCGGGTATAGTCTGGCATAAATCCAGTCTTGCAAAGGTGCTTGCCTATGATCTCTTTATTGTGTTGACGCGTGTTTCTACAATTGTCGTAGGGACACCAAGTGACACTTGTTCCTTTAACCTTGGCAAATGATCATTCCAAGAACTTGTTGGTCTTCCGAATCCATTCACTGGTATACTTTCTGTTCTTTGCCCCACCCGTATACATCCACTCATGGTTCGGCATCCTCTAACATATCAACGAGTACCATTAAAAATATTTTCATCTACATAATGCTTAGGTAGGTCCTAATCCCACTCGAGGATCCGTAGTTGAAGTTCATTTCCAAGGTCTACTCTCTGAGACAGAATTTCGAGAGCACTTCCCCGTTGTTCTCCAAATACATGTCCTGCAAAGGAGATTGTGTATCCGGAGAATAACAGGGAAGTGTTGTCAAAACTTTATCTCAGATCGGAGTAGACCGTGGAAACGAACTTTAGCTACGGATCCTCGAGCTATCCAAAAAACATGGACAATTCAAAACAAATACAGTCAAAGATGTGCAATCATATCTGCATATCTCCAACCGCATTTCTTTCAAACGGGAGACGCCTAACTATGTTATGTGACCTACAAACGTAAAAGAAAAGAGGGGTCCTTTATGCCTCACGTACCTAGTTGTGCAGCAAAGTGATGGGTTGAGAAAAGTGCAAAAGCGTCTCCCTGCATAAAAAAATAACAGGTCTTTTAGTTCTAGATTACATGAAGCATATATCCTCTTTTAATTTGAAACAAACAAAGGTTACATAGGTAATTCACATGAACAACTACAGATTTATCAAATTCAATTGACTAGTCTAGTCCCATGACAAGTAAGTATTTGTCTACCAACAATCTAAAATGATGATATTCTCGAGCTAGTTTAGTAATTGACCTCGAGCCTTAAATTTAATAGATTAAACAAAAAAAGATGAGGTGGGAGGTGTTTGTTTGTTTTCTTGTTTGGGATTACTAGCATGCACTAAAATTATTACTACAATTAATTAACACTAAAATTATTACTAAGCTAACCCTAACACTACAATTATTACTAACACTAACACTAAAATTAACCCTAACACTAAAATTATTACTAAGATAACACTAACACTAAGCTAACCCTAACACTACAATTAAACTAACCCTAATTACTATTTTACACTAATCAATTGTTAAAAAAAAGAAAAAAAACTTACCTCAGTTCATGAAGGCGGCCGTGCTCGGGGTCGAGGCGAGGGGGAGGCGGTCGTGGATAGTGAGGAGGCAGCGCTGCGGCGCGGGACGTCGGCGGCGCGGCACTGTCGGGTCGGGCGACGGAGGGGAGGGCTGAGGCTCGGTGGGAGGGGAGGGCTGAGGCTAAGGCCCAGCACGGCACTCCGGCATGGCGGACGGGAGGGCCGAGGCATGGCGGAGGGGAAGGGCAGAGGCGTGGCAGGGGCGGGCAGAGGCGCGGCGGGGGCGGGCAGAGGCGCGGCGGGGGTGGGCGGACGACGGCGCGGCAAGGGCGGGCGGAGGCGCGGTGGCGAGGAAGGGCACAGGCGTGGCGGGGACGGGCGGAGGCGCGAGGACGACGGCGCGGCAGGGGAGGGCGGAGGCGAGGAAGGGCAAAGGCGTGGCTGTGGGGAAGAAGACAAAGGCCAAAATTGGCCAAAGTCCCGATCCAGATCGGGATATATCCGAAAAATTTGCCGTGTTCCATGTCAGCAGACACAAGGCAAAGACGGCACTCGGCAAAGAGCATTGATCCATCACCTTTGCCGTGTGCTCTGAAATCCCACACGGCAAATGTCCCCTTTGCCGTGTGCCTCGTCAGCACGCACACGGCAGACATTTTATAGTCTTTTTTAAAAAAAATTATAATTACTTATAAATTTTATAAAATAATCAAATTTCTCCCATGTACTATTTATATGCAATCTTGCTTATAGAAATTTGGTTGAAGTGAAAACTTCACTTGATCGTCATTTGTATGCAAAATCTGAGAGGTTCCAATTCAACACTTGGATTCTTTTACGGAGATTCTTCGATTTGTGAGCAACATATAACACAACTTGCACGAAATATTTTCTACATTTTACCACAGCCTCTACGTATCATATAAGGATGTCAGGACAAATTTCACAATTTTAAAACTCTGTATGTTTTTATAAAATTTAATTTCTATTCAACCACATGGTGATTGTTATATTTCATGTACAATGTGCATGATTTTTCCTGTTATTTCATGTATACGGAATCAAATGAGAATCATTAGCATGAAATATCAATTTTTTATTCATATATTTTATTATTCGAACCTCTTACAGTTCAAATTTGAATTTTCACAAAATAATTAAAACAATAAATTAAAATATCAAACAAAGTTGAAAATTTAAGAAAATATCAATTTGGAAGTACCATGCAAATGATATGAACCAAAAAAAATTTAGGGGGCAAAATGTGAAGGAAAGAAAAAGTTTTGCCGTGTATCAGCAAATAACACACGGCAAATATGCTCACATGGCTTGTTTGCCGTGTGCCTCTTGACCTGGCTCACGGCAAAGGCCTAACGGCCGTGAGGGCCATCCAGCCCGCCTCGGCTGCCAACCGTTAGAGGCCTGTTTGCCATGTGCCCGCACCTTAGCACATGACATACTCAATATTTGCCGTATATATTCACATAGGCTCACGACAAAAAATAGATTTGCTGTGTGTCCTCTCTGTGCTGTGGGTTTTCTGAGTGGCACACGATACAAATGCTCTTTGCCGTGTACCCGACTAAAGTCCCACGGCACAAGGTTAGACACACGGCAAAGTCGAGCTCTCCCGTAGTGTGTTTTCATCCCTGTTTCTTATTGCACGCTCCTGAACTAGACATGACAAAGAACCTGAATGCTGTCCATGGACCTTGGTGAGGTGGCGCTACTATGCCGGGCAAGAAATCTGGATGGCGATGTTAGTTAGGAACCGACGGCCACAACCCAAGCTCGTGGCCACAACATCCAGCCGTAGAAAGAATGGGTGGTGAGTAGATGAGATACAATACTGTGGTGAGCAGGCAAAATGGCTGCTCGCTCATACCTAAAATAAATAAAATTAGAACACTGATGCAATAGTATGGCCAGTGTATTGTTTCACATGGATCGGATGAACACAAGGAATCACTACGGGAAAATCATTTTTTGCCGAGTGTCCACCGCTTTGCCAAGTGTTTTTTCACGGGCACTCGGTAAACTCTTATCTTTGCTGAGTGTTTTAGGAAAAAAATACTCAGCAAACTAGAAACACTAGGCAAAAAATGCTTTGCCGGGTGCCAAGAAAAATACACTCGGTAAAGCACTTTATTTGCCGAGTGTTTTTTGTTGATACTCGGTAAAATTACCCTTGGCTGAGTGTTTTTTCTTAACACTCGGCAAAATTAATTTTTGCTGAGTGTTTTTTCTAGACACTCGACAATGATAAGTTTTTACCGAGTGTTTTTTCTTAACACTCGGCAACAAATCAATTTTTTTCTTTTATACTCCCATAACTTTCTGTGCTATACACATACAACATGTGGCACTCCATGTTTAAATTTGGTATTTTTTTATATTTATTTGTTATATTTGGTTAATTAACTACATTTCTAGTAATTTTTTGAATAAAGCCAAATTTGAACTACAAGTGACTCAAATATAAGAATTCAATGAGTATAAAAATTATATTCATGTTATTTAGCTCAATTTGAAACTTTATCCATGAAATAAAAAGAAAATTCAACATAAAGGCTGAAAATCATGATCATACTAACGTGTGTCCAAAATCTTTTTTTAATTCTACAAAAATCAAATAAAGTTTGAAAACCATAAAATTTGTCATGACGTGATGGTATTACAAGTGGAAGCTACAACAAAAAGTAGAGAAGGTTTCGCATAAGTTGTCACGTACGTTGCTTACAAAATAGAGAATCTCCGAACAATAACCTTATAGTTGAGAATAAGTGGTTAATGTTTGAAAGTCATATTTAAAGTCAAATTTGAATTTGACTACACATAATTTTGTATATGCAAGAAATCAGATGAATCTTGTCATGTCACTTTTTTTGTTATTTTTTAATTTTATTTAATAATTTTAAATTTTATATTGCAATTATAGACATAATATTTGTCGAGTGTCTAATGAGGACACTCGGCAAAGAGTACCTTTGGTGAGTGCCCCTATTGTAGCACTCGACAAAATAAGGGCACGTAGATTTATATTGGTAACGTGCGCTGCAAAAATTTTGACCGGTTTCTTTCTCCTCCCTCGTTTCCCTCCCTAATATCTTTCCTCTCCCTCGTTTCCTCCTCTTAGAGCAACTCTAACCCTTCCCCTTTCCTATCACCTAAACACAAAAATCTGTCATATAGGAAATGGGGATGGAAAAAACTTCTTTATTAGTTTCCCTTTCCCATCCCCTTGGTTAGGTGATCACTTAAACTTAGTCCACCATCCCCTCTATGGAGGGGATCACCTTTCCCTCATATAAAGGATAGATCCTACCCTTTTAGGTGATAGAATAGATGAACTGCTACAACATCATCACCTATAATTCAAAAAGTGGATTGAAGGGATCCCTTTTAACCTCTTTGAGGTGATGAGATTAAAGGGAAAGGGTTGGAGTTGCTCTTAGATCCAGGTGAGAGGCAGGCCTAGCGGGGGGCGGCGGGCATGGCATCGCGGATCCATGCGGTCTCAACGGTCGGTGCCGGATGCAGGCGGAGGGGAAAGGGGCGGTCCCGGCACCGTGGAGGCGGCAGCCCCCAGGCGGAGTGGTGGCCAGCGGCGGATCCAGGCGGAGGGGGCAGCGGCGGTGGCGGCCAGCCAGCTCCCTCGCGTGGTGTTGCGCGGCCAGCTCCCTCGGCGGCGCGGATCCAGGCGAAGGGGGCAGCGGCGGCGACGGCCCCGGCATGGGCAGCGTTCAAGTTCAGCACCCGCCAACGCTGACCTCATGACACACGGCTTCCTGCCACACCCCTCGGCCTCCTCGCGCATGAGCACCTGCAGTACTGTAAGTATCCAGCTATGCCTAGCCCCTCGAGATGTAACAATGCTATGTTTCTCTCCTGATGCGTAACCGGGCCGTTAATCACACATGGATCGATTTTTGATGGGGATTTAAACGAAATACTACACAATTGTGCTGTTAGCATTGGTATATTGTTGTCTGTGGGTTCCCGACTGCCGCTGGTCCGTTTCAGTCCTGTTGTAGATCAAGCAAAGGATCATTCGTGCTGTTCTAAATTATTATACCTTATGTCCACTTATCTGTTGCTATCATCACCTACAACTACAAATTGGAGCTCTGTTTTAGGTACTATTTTGGAATATTTTCTAAGAAATTTTTATATTGCTGGTATAGTATAACCAAATTGAATTGATAAATTGTGTTTACAGTTGGAGAAATTTCATTGTGGACTATAGAAAATTGGATATTGGCCTTTTATTTGACAATGCTCTGATAATTTTTATTTTTGTATGCCAGTAGCTTCATGGCAAACCAAAGTTCATGGCAATTTTGCAGTTCAGTGTGCTTGTGACAAAGTTTCTTTTTGTTCATGGCCCCAACTTCTTTTGTGTGTGTATGCTGCACAACTAAATGCGAGAAAAAAAAGAATGTGAATCTTTTGTGTGTGTAAAGTGCCGTATGCTGGTTACAACTTTCTATAACCCGAAATGCTTAGCAGCCTGCTTGATATTTTGTAAAATCAATACTACTTCTGTGTATTTACTTACATTCTAGTATATGAATAATCCTTCATCAGAGATTAAATCACTTGCCCATTTGAATACACCTTCCTTTGTTTACTATGTCCTGCTATCTGGTTTAAAATCTATTGCTGTAAGTAGAAACTGGAAAATTAATCTTCCTCTTTGTTTTTCTATTTTTGTATGTCAGCAATGAATCCCTGAGATCACTTTCCACTCTTGAGAACTAGAGCACCTAGCAATGGTTAGTTGCTCGTTCATCTATGATGATGGCCTACAATTGCTTAGTACTAGAGGCAACTCACTGCAGGTAATTGTGTTGCAAAGATGCAGATTATATGTGCATTCATTTGATAAGTTTGTTTGTGTGCCGCATGTTTGTTTGACTCATTAGAGCATCTCCAGCAGATGACCTAAAACCAGAGACCTTGTTTTAGGTATAAGAGAGAGAAGAGATAGGTCTCCATTTTGTCTTGCTCTCCAGCAGAATACCTAAAAACTGGATACCTATAAATTATTTTGCTTTACATTTCCAAACAACTCTAGAACTTCATCAAACATAGTTCAAATAAACATAGCACAAGTCCGTTACACTTCATCAAGAAGGATATATCATACATGACGGCGTTCACGGCGTTCACCATGGAACTTCCACAATTCCTCCACAAGGTCATCACGAAGTTGTTCATGGGATGTTCGGTCTTGAATCTCTTGGTACACCTGAACAAATCTCTCAATCCGGTCTTTATTCCTGCACGGTGTCACTTTTTTTCCCATTTTCTCGTAAACATAGTCCATGTCATGTCCATGCTCATCCTCAATGATCATGTTGTGCATGATGACACAAGCTGTCATGATCATCCATAATGTTTTCTGATCCCAGAATCTTGCTCGACCACGCACGATAGCAAAACGGGATTGTAGCACCCCGAACGCACGCTCTACATCCTTCCTCAGAGCCATTTGTTGTCTTGCAAAGTGAATTCTTTTGTTACCTTCGGGATTTGTTATTGTCTTGACAAATGTGGCCCATGCTGGATATATTCCATCAGCTAGATAATATCCCATTGTGTGTCTGTGCCCATTTGCTTCAAACTCCACCTGTGGTGACTCTCCCTTCGCTAGTCTAGCAAAGAGGGGTGATCTATGTAGCACATTGATATCATTGGAAGAACCAGGCATGCCAAAATATGCATTCCAAATCCATAATTCCTGATCTGCAACGGCTTCAAGGATGATGGTAGGATCATGAGTATGTCCAGTGAATTGCCCATGCCATGCTGTAGGGCAGTTCTTCCACCTCCAATGCATGCAATCAATAGATCCAAGCATCCCCGGGAATCCTCTTGCTTTGTTCATTGCCAACAATCGAACCGTGTCTTGTTCATTGGGTGCTCGCAAGTACTCCGGGCCAAATATCTCAACCACTGCTTTCACAAAGTGTCTCAAACTCTCGATTGTTGTACTCTCCCCGATTGCTAGACAATCATCAAGAAAATCAGCTGCTACACCATATGTCAACATGCGCAAAGCTGCTGTGATCTTTTTGGTATGGGCTGGGACCAAGATGACCAACAACATTTCTCTTTTGCTTGAAAAACTGATCATGACTCTCCACAGCAGCTGCAATGCGCCTAAACAAATCAGGTGACATTCTAAACCGACGCCTGAATGATCGAGGTGGATACACAGGATTAGGATCAAAGTACTCCGCCATTAACCGATTGTGGCCTTCTAGCCTTTTCCTATGAATGGGTTGTCGACCATGAAGAGAACCACCATGTTTCTTTCGCTTCTTGCTCTCCATGTCTTGCAGTGTGATAATGGCCATGTCCTCATCATCATCCCATTCTTCCTCCTCAGATGACGAGTCTCCAAAGAATTCTTGCATAAGCAAACTCATCTGCTTATTCAAAGCAAACACAAGTGAATTTTTATTTTTAGCAGCTATATTTAATTATCTCAAAATTTTGCAATGATTAAGAATGAACAAGTACTATATATCAAGCTCCAGATTAGCTAGCTTTCTCGTTGCCTTTACAGAATATCGTCGAACACATATGTAGTTTATATGCATGCATCGCTACAGTAGAAAGAATACAATTTCACATGGAGAAGCAAGCTCTGTAGCCGTATCTTACCTTTTCGGCAATACATCGAATACCTGTAGTGCGGTCAACAGCAAACTCGCCGAGGGCCTCCAGCTCCCGATGTCGTCGGAGAGGGAGAAGGGGATGCGTCCAAGTGGATGCTGGTGTCGCATAGGCTTGATGCAGCGCCGAACAGCTCACAACATCGACAACCTTCCAAAATGGGGAACAACGGTGGCGTTGCAATGGGGAAGGACGGACCTCGAGCTTGCCTCGATGTAGCGCATCTGCTACGTTTGGAGCTCGACACAGCCTCGATGAGACGCTCTTATCATCAGGCGGAGCTCACCGTGACATGCGTCGATGTGGGGCTCGCCGCATCACAGGAGTGGAGGAACGGGATAGGGCGGATGGGGAAGAAGAGCACGGGGTCATCCTTGAGCATGAAGGCGGTGCGGGAACTTGTCAGGGAGGTTGGCGGTGAGGGAGCCTGCCGGAGACGACGGCCACGAGCGGGGAACGGCGACGGCGAGCGACCATGCGCGGCTAGGAAATTTCAGAGGCGGGCAGTTGGCTGTTTCGCGCGCTTGCGGAGAGGATTTGGGTCGCGGGAGGCACAGACGTATATTTGGGTCGCCGGGAGTGACATTTAGGTTTGAACCTAAAATTTCTAGGTATATGTATTCATATAGGTCATCTGCTAGAGTAGTTTTTTTACCCATTTAACAGTTTTTAGATATAGGTACTTTAGGTACTCTGCTGGAGATGCTCTTACTTTGAAGTTAACATACTGCTTTTATAGCACATTGATCTGTGCTTGCCCTTATCAGGTCACAGTTATGCCTGTATTTCTTAATTCTAATGGTCAATCTAGAAGCAGACATATCATGGTAGCTTATATCTAGATAAAGTATTATAGTTCTTAATTCTAATGTTTTCAGTTTTGGCGAAAGAACTATTGTTTTAGTAAATGTGGAACCTCTTGAAAACTGTTTTTTTGCAACGACACCTTTATTTCTTTTTTTTCTCTATGAAATAAGCTTTGCCGAGTGTTTGCACTCGGCAAAGTATTCTATTTTTGCCGAGTGTCTTTATTCTAGCACTCGGTAAAGGTGGAATACTTTGCTGAGTGTCTGACAAAAAACACTCGACAAAGAGCTGTTTGCCGACACTTTTTTGGCCGAGTGTTACACTCGGCAAAGCCTTTACCGAGTGTTTTACCACCTCTGAGGCACTCGGCAAAATATGGGTTTCCCGTAGTGAATTAACCGGTGAGATGTAAAGCAAATGTTGGTCAGATAATTTTTCCTTGAAGTAGTGCAGTTCTACGGAAAAGGAAAAAAATAAATGAGTTTAAAGACTACTGGCATGATCTTCATGGAGCTTCTTTATCTGCATCTATTAAACTCCATTCTTTTGATCTCTTGTGCATCTTGTACCAGTCCTTTGTTCTATAGCTGGTACGCACAATATTCACAGATATGATAATTAGAAGCGTATTTCAAGGAAATAATAAAGTAGTATATGTCTGATGTAAAACTTAGCAGTATCATGGCAAGGATTAAGTCTATTGACGTCCGTCTGACCAGCTACAGTTGAAGCAGACAGCGGAGATCCAAGCCCAATGCCACGAGGAAACTTGGGAAGAAAAATGAAAACCTAACTCCTCGTTATCGTCTTTTATGATATCTCCTCTGACTAAACCAACAATTGCAAAAAACTGAGTACATAAGGTACTAGAGCCCTAACATTACTCAAGGGTATATTAATGCATATACTCCCCCTGTTCCCTAAATGCTGTTGTTAGGACAGCTAAGTTAGTTCAAATTTGAACTAAATCAACTGTCATAACGATAGAATTTAGAGAACGGAGGGAGTATGGTTTTAGCAAGGTTAAGGGTATTTGTTGAGGTTGCAGAAAGCTAATGTTATTCAAGGTTCTTTTTTAAGTAGTAAAGGTGTATTATTTTTGTAAAAAAAATACCATGAGGCTGCATGTCGTTGAACATGTTGGAATTTTTTACGTGCTATTTTTCTATTTTTCTGAGAAAGATTAAGCCATGTTTTGAGAGCCAAGGGTGTGCTGTAGCACGGACAGCATCCCCTGTGACTCCGCCCCTGTTCGTCTTTTCACTGACACACATAATAGACAGCAGAATCAGCACTGACACCTCATCGCCTTCACCGACCCATCAGATGCACATAATAGACAGCAGCACTGGCCAGGGCACAATTTCGTGGAAGCTTGCCAGCTTTGGAGGCCATGGGCCATGGTGCTTGCCGTCACTGTCACTTCCTGTCACGGCATCAGTGCAGCGAGCTTGGCTGCTACCTCAGGGAGTCGTCCATAGTCAAGGTGCCTCTCGAGAACTCACTAACAAGAAGGATATGGATGATTCCTAAATCTAGCTTCAGATAATGCTAATCGAGAGTGAGGCTGACGAGCATATGATGGCTGAAATCGACCTCGTTTGTTCCAAATACAACTCCTCTCTATTCTTATTCTCCCAAATTGATCGATGCTAATCAAGAGCTCAAGGATATGCCAATCTATGGATGAGCATTGCCTTGAGACTCTTATTGGCCGTCAGTAATCGGCTGATTTCTTTTCTAATTGCGTTCTTACGGTCTTGCGAAAACTGTCAGAGACGTTACCTCACAGGTTTAGCATTCGGACGAACATGTAATCTGTGCTCAGTCTTTTCCCTTGGAACATCCGACATGTCAGAAGGTTTCCATACAAATATGTTTTCATTATTATGAAGGAAAAGGATGAGCGCGCTTTCCTATTTAGCATCTAAATTGACCCCAATATTGGAGGTTTTGGATACATCACTATCAGCTAACTGAATCTTCTTTGATTCCACGGTCTCTGCCTGCACCGTGGCCTTCAACACCTTCTTGGGAGGAGGATCGAGGTTGGCCTCCTCCGCATTTGCGACAGCTAGTTTCAACTCGGCGAGCTCTGATGCCACCACCTTTTTTTCCGCCAACTCACAGCTATGGTTGTGCAGTCGTAGGAGGTTCTTACATCTGAGTGCAGCGAGACGACTCCATTTGGCTCTGGCAGCTTCATCATCATGTACGGATAGTGTGGTATAGCCATGAATTTGGTGATGGTCGGCCGTCCAATGATGGCGTCATAAGTGGAGTCCAGATCCGCAACTTCAAAGATGATGCTCTTTGTCCTGTAGTTCTCCCGAATGCCAAATGTCACCGGTAGAGTGATTTGTCCTAGTGAGACTATCTGCATGCCAGGGATCACACCATGGAAGGGTGATCTGTTGGGTTTGAGGTCGGTCAACGATATGCCGAGCTCCTTGAAGGTATTCAAGAAGAGGATGTCCAGGCTGCTCCCACCATCCACTAGAACTCTATGGAGCCGTACTTTATTAATAGTCGGCGATAATACCAAGGGGTATTTGCCAGGTCTAGGGATATGATCCGGGTTGTCTAACCGATTGAAAGTTATTGGGACCTCAGACCATCGAAGGTAGTGTGGGATAGCTAGTGATACCGAGTGAACCTCTCGGTAGAGGATCTTTTGCTGACACTTCGAGTTGGCTGTGGACCTACCACAAATGTAGTTGACCTCGTGCTCGAGGTCTTGAAACTCTTCTTTGTCTTCGTCTTCCTTGTCCACATCTTTCCTGCTACCCTTGGGAATCCAGGGGCATTCTTTGCAGACCTTGAGAGCATGGTGCGCAAAGCTCTTCAGCTTGAAGAATTCTTTGGCCTTGTGAGTGCCATCATGCAGCAGACAGGGACCTTCGAGCATTTTGTCAAAGTCATCATGTGTGACCTGTCTTCTTTGGTTTGGATGCCTGGTGTTAGCAACCATATTGTTTTGCTTGCGCTTCCTATCGCCGTCCTTGTTGTAATTTGATAGCGCCCACTGACTGCAATTCTACGACACCTCCTCCTTATATTGACGTACTTGAAAGAGGGCCGAGTTGCCGGTTGCATACTTGTCTGCCATGGTGAATAGCTCCTTGGCTGTTAAGCTACTGGCAGCATCCAACCTCCCGATCTTCTTGATTAGGTCATCATCACGAAGTCCACCCTGGAAGGCAGTGACGACTTGAGCATCTGAGTTGTTGGGGATGGTGTTCTTCACTCGGCAGAAGTGCTGGATGTACTCCTATAACAGCTCTTGATCCCGCTGCTTGATCTTGGCGAGCTCCCAGCGATTCCCGGGCCTGTCAAATGTCGCCTGGAAGTTGGTGGTAAACTGCCTGCATAACTCCGCCTAGGAACTGATGGAATTGGTAGGCAAGTTAGTGAGCCATGTCCTGGCTGCTGGGGCCAGGCATACGTGCAGATAATTTGCCATAACAAAGCTGTCACCGCCGAGTGCTCTGATGGCCGTTGCGTAGACATGAAGCGAGTCCCGCAGATCTGTCTTGCCATTGTACTTTTCGATGTCGACTGGCTTAAAACCAACCGACCAGTTGACAATGCGTAGTTCTTGAGTGAAGGCTCTGATGCCAGCCTCGTCGTCATAATCCTCAAGGATGGGGGTTCGCTCTCGTTCGTGACCGACTTCTTGACGGTGTCTGTCTTCATGCCGCCCATCTTCCGACGATCGTAGTACCGATCATCTCGAGGTGGTTCCCTCCTATCGTTGTGCTCGTAATAGCGGTCGTCAACAAAGTCGTGGCGATGTCGCTCATCTTTGTATTCTCGCCAGGTCGCTTCATCCCTCTCCTGATACCTATTGTCCAACCGGACACGGGCATCACGCGGTGGTGTGCCGCTACGAAGATCAGCGTGTGGGTTCCGGTCGTGGTAGTCCGTGATGGGCCGCCACCGTGGTTCGGTCGGTGGGGTTACCTGCTGATCATTCCGTCGCCGATCTCGTCTTTCCTGGCTAGGTACCGAGCTAGCGATGCCTGATGCCAATTTTCGTGGCATGGAGCGTGTCTTGTGTATCTCCAGTACAACTGCCACCTTGATGTGCGCTTTCAGCTTGTTGACCTGTGGTGTCAACTCTGGGTTTGCTTGGAGCATGGGCTCTAGTGAGTTCAACAGGGTTGCCGCAGCCGTGCTGTTGTGCTGCGGACTTTTGAAGATCTCTTCACCGTCCAGTTGTAAGGTGAGGTCACCCATGTCCAAGTTTTGCATGATTCTAGATCTGTTCTGACGGGCATCTAGTCGTCGAAATGGAGGGGTCTCAGCTTCTGGGTCATCATCTTCAAGTCTAGTTTCATTTCCGTCCCGAAGGTTTGTGTCCACTGCTGCTCCCCGTGCAGCAGCTGCCGCGGATGTCTGCCCGACTGCACCTCTATCTGGGGCCGTTGGTGCTACCATGAAAACCTCATAGCAGTCCGACGAGTGACTTTCGGAATCACTCGGCGCTTTGATCAAGTTTAAGATTGACTCGTGATCGACACCGATTGTAGCTACTAATCTTGATCCAAGAAAAAAAATGGGATCTTCGTCCAACTCCTTTGTGTAAGGGGTTAGGAGATCGACCGTAGTTTGATTCCAGCCGGCCAGGCTTGCCGATCGGTCCATTGTGGGCAACACTAAGAGGGAACTTGGGAGAGTTTCCGCCTGGAGAAACGCTGCTGCATTGTTGAGGCCGAGCGGGAGTCGGCAGATCAGGGCGATCTTGCGATCAGCCGATGAAGCTTTGCTGACGCCTAGATCTAAAGGCGTGGCAGCTATCGGAAGGGCTGCTGAACATTGCTTGGCGAGGCTCCTGCTTTGATCAGCAACAAAGCTGAAGGCGCCAAAGCGGATCTTTTCTCCTTGGTGGAACTTGACATCGAAGAAAGACATCGATTTCAACGAAGTTAAACTCAACACTGCCCCTATCTGGCGTGCCAACTGTCGAGTAATAATCTCGATAGCTATTCTAGGTTTGCGTATGAGTATGAAAGCCGATGGACACAGGACACAAGGTTTATACAGGTTCGGGCCTCCTAGAGGATAGCAACCCTACGTCCTGTTTTAGATGTTCTTGTATTTCTTGAGTTCGCACTGGGCAATGGTTCCCAATATGAGTTCTGATGATCTTCAAGGACCCCCTGCCCTGCTTATATATCCGAAGGGCAGTAGTTTACATGGTAATCTATCATTCGCTTATATTAGATTCTATTTATACACCATATCTCTTAACCTAACTTGTAGTCTACTCTAAACAAATATCTGAGTAGTTATCTTCTGGGCCTTAATTTCCAATGCTTTGTAACCGAGCCTCCGGCCCACTCGGCCATATAGCCGAGTGGTCAGGTATCTCAGATATATATGTCCCACAAATATATCACGCAGGCATAGGATGCAGAAGTTTCTCTCATATACCTACAAACGACCACAAGAGCATAATTTTGTGGATGCTTGCAAGGTCTAGAAGCCATAGGCCATGGTGCTCGTGGTCACTGTCGCTTCCTGTCATGGCTTCAGTGCAGCGAGCTTGGCTGCCGCCTCAGGATATGGAGAGCTCTAGTTGATGCTAATCAAGATTGAGACTGACGAGCATGACGGCTAGAACCGACCTCATTTGTTCCAAATCCAACTACCATCAATTCATGTTCTCTTAAATCGATCGATGCTAATCGAGCTCAAGGATATGTCATTCCACGGATAAGCATTGCGTATAGACTATTGAATTAGGAAAAGGTTGATGAATGTGATGCGATTGGGTGAATGAACCCAACACATATATCACAGAGGCAGCACATGCAGAAGTTTCTCTCATATACCTACAAAGGAGCACAAGAGAAATTTCGTTGTGCTTTTTCATCTGACTCGATCTTCTTCACATCTGATAATAAATATATACTGTTAATCTACTATGCACCGATCAGTTGCACATAAAAACCTAAGTTGATGGGCTAGGGTGGGCAATTCACTTATGATTCAACACTCCCCGCCATGTGCAGCTCCCTCGAGGCGCAAACGGCGCAGCAAAAAATGCGGTCACCAGGACTTGAACTCAAAAACTCCGGATCTGATAATATATTAAGCTACTATGCACCAACAAGTTGCTCCCAAAAACCTAAGCTGATAGGGTAGGATGAGCAATTCACTTATGGTTCAACATGACAAAGAGAATAGATGGGGAATAATATGATGAGTTGTATTGCATTGAGCCTCTCGACCGGTATATGTGAGAGTACAAGACTTAGAGAGCAAGACACCTTCGAGATATATATAGAAGTCCTAGATACATAATATCTAAATTACCAAATATACTGTAACATATACTTCCACTGCCAGGAAAAGGAGAGCTCTCATTCGTACTATCCATCTTGTGAAATGGAATAAATAAAGTTATCACGCTTGGCTGGATCAAGAAGAAATTGTGGGTTACGTGTAGTGACTTCTGTTGATTCATTCAGGATATTCATATCAGCTATCAAAAAAGATTGTAGGACCCACTAAGATGTTATCTTGCTATGGTTCACAGGCATTCGCTTCCATGCCCGGTCCCCTGCTGGTGCTGCTGCCAGAACCTGTGACATATTAAGAGTTTAACATCGTCGGGCTGAAATGTGGTGAGAATACTGTTTTCGACTTCCATTCTCTTCCACGTCGTGTACTGCAGGAGGTCTGTTAGATGCATGGGATACGGACGAACACTACGAACAAGGTCATGGCAGATTCTATCCGTAACCTTGCTCGCAAGAATGTAGCCATCCTCGAGCAGGTGACAGATGCTATGGATAGGAAGGAGTCCCTGTTCGCTATGGATAGGAAGGAGTCCCTGTTCACGGTGCCCAGTCCACAAGCTTCTCCAAGCCAGCTACTGAGGCAAAAAGGAGACGAGGACCTGATGATCAAAGCGCAGAAGCTGGCAGCTAAGCAAAACTTGGAAGAAGGTACATCCTTTACCTCCTTACCTTCCAGTCAACTTAGAGCCCAGATTAAAAATATGGGGGTGTTGTTGGGTACTAATGATAAGGAAATTGCGTATGCTGTTACTTCCTTAAAAAATATAGAGGTAGATAGATTATCTTTGTCTGCTTCTAAGAAAAATAGAATTCTTTCTTCTCCGGTCATAGATCCTAGTGGCGATAGAGAAGAGGGTATAGATGACCTAGACCTCACCCTTAGCCACATCTACCGTGAGTTGAACAATGATTTCAGAGACGATGCGGCGGATCACATTCACTACGATCTGTGCTTTGTCCAAAGATCAAAAAAGGCTAAAAGTCGGCTTACTAAAGGAAATAATTCTCATCCTTCTAAGAAGCCTAAAACTCCTAAAATTGTTTTAAAATGAAAGGAATCTATTGGAATACCATAGGTCTGCGAGACTTGGGTAAACACAATACAATTAATACTTTTGTCAAAGAACAACACCTGGACTTTCTTGCTCTGATTGAACCAGGTGGCAACCACTTTTCTAATTCCTTTCTAAAACACCTAGCGGCGGGTTAGGACTTCCTCTGGCATACTATGCCTCCCAGAGGTAGATCCGGTGGCATGATCCTTGGGGTAAACATGGCTACTTTTGATATGGGAGCCATCGATGAGGGGGATTTCTACTTAAAATTCCTCCTACGAAACAAAGATGATGGATTTACTTGGGCTCTATATGCTATGTACGGACCAGCTCAAGAAGAACATAAAACTCAATTTCTCACTGAGTTAGGGGGGGGGGGGGATTTTAATATTATGAGATATCCCGAGGACAAAAATATGGTGCTTTTGGCACTAAATGGTCATGACTTTTCAACTCAATCCTTGACACCCTTGAACTTAAAGAGATAGAGATGCGTGACCGCCAATATACTTGGTCTAACGACTTAGATCCGCCAACATCCGAAAAACTCGATAGAGTTTTCATGAACACATTGTGGGAAACTAGATACCCTAAAGTCATGGTTAATGCTCTCGATCATGGCAAATCAGACCACACCCCTCTGTTGCTCAGTACTGGAACAGGCAATTCAGGTGGGCAGTAACAATTCAAGTTTGAGTTGGGATGGCTCATTCGTGATGGCTTCTTTGACATGGTCGCCAATATTTGGAATCAAGATCACGGGGGTATTTCAGCAATAGAAATCTGGCAAAATAAGATCAGGGCCCTTTGTCAGTATTTATGGGGTTGGGCCAAAAACACGACTGGTTCTCTCAAGAAAGAGAAAAAGCAATTGATCACGCTGATTGATGACCTAGATAAAAAGGCAGAAAACATTGTTCTAACGCCTAATGAAATAGCGCTCAAACATTACCTAAATGATAGACTTTCTCATATGCTTCACGAGGAAGAAATAAAATGGTGCCAAAGGGACAAGGTCAGAGATCTTCTCGAAGGAGATAATAATACTCAGTACTTTCATTTGGTAGCCAATGGTAAGCATAGAAAATCTAGGATCTATCAACTAGAAACAGGTAATGGAACCATAGTGAGCGGTGCTAATCTAAAGCGGTATATCACATGATAATATAAGGGTTTGTTTGGAAAGCCGGAGACAAATACTATAACTCTGGATGAAAAATATGACCCAAGATATTCCTCAAGTCTAACCAGAAGAAAGTGAAATTCTTACTGCCACCTTTGATGTTGAGGAAGTAAAAAGGGCTATCTTGAAATTCTTACTGCCACCTTTGATGTTGAGGAAGTAAAAAGGGCAATCTTCCAAATGGAACACAACAAAGCTCTGGGTCCGGATGGCTTCGCAGCTGAATTCTATCAAGTGTTCTGGGAAGTCATCAAGCATGACCTGATGGTCCTCTTCAAAGATTTTCATGATGCAAAATTATCTGTCTATAGCATTAACTTTGGAATTATTACTTTATTACCAAAGAAAGGAGATGCATATAAAATCCATGAGTATCGACCCATATGCCTATTAAATGTCAGTTTTAAAATACTAACTAAGGTTGCCACTAATAGGATAGGTCTGGTTACGGATAAAATAGTTTGCCAGTCCCAAACAACATTCATGACCGGGCGACACATAATGGAAGATGTCATTATTCTACATGAAACCATCCATGAACTGCACCGAAAACACAAAAACGGAGTTATTCTAAAGCTCGATTTTGAAAAGGCTTATGATAAGGTCAAATAGCTTTTCCTTCAACAAGCATTACGTATGAAGGGCTTCTTTGATACTTGGTGCAAATGGATCCAAAGCTTTGTTTCTGGTGGTCATGTGGGGGTTAAAGTCAATAATGAAATAGGACCTTACGTCCAGACATACAAAGGCCTCAGACAGGGCGATCCTTTATCCCCTATACTGTTTAATTTGGTGGCAAATATGCTCGCAATACTCATCCGAGAGCTAAAGCTGACGGCCAAATAAAGGGCGTTCTACCAGATCTTATTGATGATGGTTTGTCGATACTATAGTATGCTGATGACACTATCATCTTTATGGATCATGACATACAAAAGGCTAATAATATGAAGCTATTGCTATGCATCTTCGAACAATTATCTAGCCTCAAAATTAACTTCAAAAAAAGCAAACTCTTTTGCTTTGGAGAAGCAAAGGATTTTGAGTACGAGTATACTACTTTGTTAAGATGCAACATTGGAAAACTACCATTCAAATACCTGGGTATTCCTCTGATCCACAGGAGACTCAGGAATAGTGAATGGAATGACGTGATCCTAAGATTTCAAAAGAAATTGAATAAGTGGAAAGGAAAACATATGTCTGCTGGGGGGCGACTAATACTTGTTAATGCCGTGCTCAGCAACCTACCATTATTCCTGATGTCCTTCTTTGAGATTCCAGAGGGTGTCCTTAAGAAATTAGATACAATCCGGTCCAAATTCTATTAGAAGGGGGAAGGTCACAAAAAGAAATATCACCTTGCTAAATGGGAAATACTATGTCAACCCAAAGATCAAGGGGGCTTGGGGTGATTAATCTGTCTTCTGAGTAAATGGCTTTTTAGACTGTTGAATGAAGATGGGATGTGGCAAAGATTGGTTAGAAACAAATACTTTCATAACACCCCTCTCACACAGATCCAAAGAAAACCGAGCGATTCTCACTTCTGGGCTGAGTTACTAAATGTAAGGGAAGAGTTTTTCAAATGGGGCTCATTTCAAATTAGGGATGGAAGCCAGATTAGATTCTGGAAAGACACTTGGATGGATAATATACCTCTAAGTGAACAATTTCCAAACTTGTATAATGTGGTGAGATGGAAAATGATACTGTTCACCATGTCTTTTAGTCTATCCCTCTTAACCTCACTTTTAGAATACTCATAACTGAATTAAAGTTAGTAGAATGGAACAATATGGTCTCTAAGCTTAGCACCGTGCTTTTTAGAGACGAACCAGATAGTTTCAAATGGAATCTACATGAAAGTGGCCTATTCTCGGTCCACTCTATGTATAATCCTATAATGCTCCAAACTAAGTCCAGGTTGAGACACCTGTGGAAGATCAAGCTCCCTTTAAAGATCAAAATTTTCTTATGGAATCTTTCAAGAGGAGTAACGTTGACCAAAGCTAATTTATCAAAAAAAATTGGAAAGGCTCCCAAAAATGCTGTTTTTGTAATTCTAGCGAGTCTATTCAACATCTCTTCTTTGAATGTCATATCGCTCAAAATGTTTGGCGGATTTTTATTATTGCTACTGGTTTACAAAGACCGCTTAATACTAAACACATTCTTGGGGATTGGCTAATTTCAAAGGGAGTGAAAGAAAAAAGATTGATCATCATTGGGGTTGCAGCCATTTTCTGGTCGATATGGCTTTGCAGGAATGATATAGTGTTTGACAAAAAACCAATGATCTCATTTGATGCAGGTGGTGTTCAAAGCGACTTACTGGTGTCGCTTTATGAGATTATTGCAGAACGATATCCATAGGGAGGTTATTATGAAACCATGCCTGGCGTTGGAAGTGGTCGCCATGAGTGTCTTCTCCATGCATGGGTGGCCAATGGGGCATAGACTTTGTTATTAATTCTTTCTTAGTTTGCTTCTTTTTTCAATGCGCTTTGTAAGCACCTAATGCTGTAATACGGAGTCCTTGTTGGCCATATGCAAGTTGCAAAAGGACGGAACTTTTCCATTATCTAAAAAAAAAAAGACGTTATCTTGCTTTAATGGTCACTGTTTTTACCCTTTGTGTCTGCCATTGGGTCCGTTTCATGAGTAGAGGTGTTAAGTGGTAAGACGAAAAGACACATTTCGCCCTAATGGATAACTACTATCAGTAAGGTTCCTTTCCTTGCACCAAATGAATTGACAATTAAGTAACTAAAAAAGACACCAAAAAATAGAGCTCAGCGCTTTGTTTGAATAACACTCAACGTGAACAGAACTGGTGTAAATAAAACTGTATAGGTTTTATTTAATTGCAATATAATTAGCCCGTTTATAACGATCAAGCTTTTTGCCGCACTCCACAGCTAGTCATTATGTTCAGCTCAGCCAGGTCAGAGTGGGCACAGCTGCCACCTGTGCTTGCTTGAGCAGGCACCCGTGCATGTGTGTGCTTCAGGCGGAAGGAAAGGCTGCGAGCCCATATGGCAACTGCATGGAGGGAGCTGGGCTCCCTTGACAGTGCTCCCACGCCCTAGGTGATCCATTTCTAGGGCCCAAGGGAGAGGCGCAGACTGCAGATGGCAGACGGGCAGAGTGAATCAAGGCCGATAAGACACACCCTGCACTTGTTGTGGAAGGCGATGTGGAGCTACAAGCACACTGCTACCTCCCAGCGTCCAGCACAGTCGGGGCACCATGTATTTGCATCTGGCACCTGAGCCCAGTACTACACCGAGATTCTGTTCATCTTGCACGGACCCGGTTCGGCACTACCTTTGTGCCTCACCTCATTCAGGACCCACCCACCGTCGTGGCTTGAAGCACCGTGAGTTTAGGACAGCAGGGAGGGACAAGACCCACTGCCGTGGTTTGAAGCATAGGGAATTTCAAGATGGTGGAGAGGTAGAAGACGCCAGAAGCCCGCCGGTTTAAATGCGGGCATTTGCATGTCAGTCCTCATTAAGCAGACGCTCTGCATTGTCATCTGTGCATGCACGCTCTTTTCTTGATGCCTCCCATGCCGGAAACTATAGGTACGATTGCTGTGTTATAAACAAGCACCGCATGAATGTTGTCTCTCTTACGCAAGAAATGAGGTTATAGCCTTCTGGTTGCTAGAAGTCACCAAGCAGTTGTAGCAAATAACTTCTACATAGCTAGTCTTCTTGAAATATACTGTTGCACCTCAAAGTCATCCACTATCTAAATTCCTCCACAGGGAAAACACGCCTATATCCTAGAAATACAGAGTTAGTAAATAAATATATAGAGTTGTGAAGATTGATTTCCATCTTATTGTAAAAAAAACATATAGGGCTTAAAGGTAAAACTAGGTTAGTATTTTGGAAAGTAAAACTACTCCCAGGAAAACCGCAGTCTGCTGTGATAAGTACGTTTAAGCCACAAATCTTAACAGCTGCCGAGACACGTTTCTCAAATGGAAAAAAATTTGGTACGGCCGTGCCGTAACCTGCTGCTGTGCGACCCTGCCCTCGATGGATACCACGTGGAGCCCAGCCTGCATCGGAGGGAGATGGATGCACCCGGCGTAACTCTGTTGGCCCAGCGTAGAAAACGGGCTTCGCATCGTGGCTCCGGCTCGGCTCTACGCCAACTGTAATTCACATCGGCTTATAGGAAAGCTAACAGTTTTGGCTAGGTTGGAGAACGGATCCATGATTTAGAGATGGGCCAACGGTTCAAGGAAAAACGCCGGCGATGACCTCTTTCACTAGCTACGGTCGACGCCACTCCTCCCTAACGGCGGCGATGCCGATCTCCTTTCCGAGCCGCGGTCAATGACGGTCCTTCCAACTGCGGCGAAACCGACCTCCTCCTCGGGCCGCAGTTGACAATGGCCGGCGCGTGGGCGACAACGGAGGGTGACGAGGCATCATTATAATTATCAGCATCATCAAACATTTGAGTCCAATAACTGCCAATATTACCCTTGTGAGGATGGTTGTATATTGGTGACATATTTTCTTGGACAATTTTTTTTCCTTCAGTTATTGGACATATAGCGAAATATTGGCAGAACATGACCTTATTAGGAGTGCCTAAATCAATTGGCGTAGCAACAATATACAACCATCCTCACAAGGGTAAAATGTTTCATATATAATATCATACAGTACAGGAAGTAATCAACATACACAAGGAATAGTCTACTACAAGTATAGGTATCTCATTACACAAAGATCAATCTAAAAAACTCCTTCTCATTGAAATACTAAATGTTTCATTCCTTACACGAAATAAAAACCAAAGTGTCAAAGTGCATTATTTAAAATTCATAAATAGACAAAAAAGCATTACATAAAAAAGTACAATCATATATTTTTATTATCCGGAACTCCATCAAAGTGTAACTTCCTAGCAGCAAACGTGGCATCTTGATCAACTCCAAGTATGATGTTTGTGTATCCTCCTTGCACATATGGAGTTTCCATCGTAGAACTCATATACCTATAGTGTGACATCATGGCATTACCATAGTCACCTTGGATCAGTGGAGTAGCCATAGTTGAAGATTGCCCATAAACATTGGTTGTAAAGTTCGGCATTGTATTATTAGCATCAGTGGTACCCAAATTCATGTCCTACACCAGAAAATATGAAATTGTTCATGAAAGTTGCACGTAAGTAAATAAACTGATGTGAACAAAGATATAATGAGTTCAAGTCACATGCATTACCATCAATTGTTCTGGATCAGCACCTTCATGTCTATTTTCTGTTATGTTATCTAGATCTTCTCCTACATACAGAAATAGAAACTAAATATTTTACCATATAAAGGGATAATGCTCCTGGATGTGGTAGGAGTAATACCTTTCTTATTATCACTTCTCTTTTTCTTTCCCTTCCTATTACCAAGGGAGATGGTTGATCGTCTCTTTGGGCCTTTTACAACCCGAGGAACTTTAAATGATATATTACCTGTTAATGTGTCTGTGGCACAATCAATCATAACTGGAGGAACCTCATTTGATTTTTCTTGCACCTTGACTATAGAACTATCTGCTTCCAAATCCAACTTATCTATGGCTTTTTCCAAATCATCAAGAAGTTCTTTCAACAGTGAGCACTTCAATGCAACAGAGGTTGCCTTTCGTGAGATACGTGCAGCTTGGGTTGTCAAATTTTCCTTCACAATTCCTTGTTTATCAATATAAAATCCTCTTTTAGCATATTTTGTCCATCTATTCAATACATATTCTGATGGCAAAATGAAAACATCCTTTATATTGAAAACTTTTAGAGCATGCTTGCATAATATATCTAACATATATGGATGTTAGTATACTGTAATTTATACTATAAAATAAAATTTAAAACTTTTGTACATACCTATAGATTCGTACTTTCTACAAGAACATGTAATGGTTATATCTTCAGCATTGAATACAACTATAGCTCCATGATCAGATTCCATATGCCTCACCATATATGTAAAGAGTGATCCATCAAAGTTCAATAATGTACCAACAAATAAAAATGAATCTTTAAATTCTGCCTCAAACTCCAAGTACATTCTCCTTGTATATGATTCAGCTGCAGTCTTCAACATAGGTAATTGGTTGTAAGTAACCCGACCTTTTCGACGTGAATAGAAATCCGCATTCAACTCATTTTCACGAAGGCTAGCAGAAACCTTCTCATATTCCAAGGATTGGAGCAAAAGGCATTTCAAATTTATTAGTCTGGAAGGTGGTGTCGAATAACACAACATCACCAAAACAGGTATAATCCATGATAGACTGACCATCTACCCAGAAATTAGCTATGCAACCAGTTGACTTATCTATATCAATTGCATAAAAGAATGTAGGATCCTCTAACTGTTTATTCTTCAAGTAATTGCATAGTGTTTGTGCATCATTTGATTCCAAATTCCAAATACTTTTTGCGCTCGTGCCCAATCTCATTATCACAATCTATTCTTGAGTATGGCACTTTGTTGACACCTCCATAAAACTCCTTCATGAACTCAAAAACTTGGACAGGCTTCAGCCCAGCTTCTCGTATCTGCCCAATTAGCTTCTTGTCTGCTGCCGTGACATGTCGTTGGGACCTTATCAGCCACCTATAAATTGGTTAAAGAAATAAAGGCTCATCTTATATATCAAACAACACCAATGAAAAAACACACAATCATGATTTATCAGCTACTTAATAATTAATATTAATAGATTAATAAAAATATATGTTGCAGATATCATGCACGATCAAACAACAACAACAATGAAAAAAACATTATCAAAGAACTAGTCCTACTTGCGTTACCTGCTGCCCTTCAGCTGCAGAATCCTCGTCAGCTGCAACCACGTCAATTTCATGATTTTCTTGCCCACTGGCTGTGTCACAAGCATCTTCGATGGCAACATCCTCGACGTTGATGGATGATAATTGCGTCGAGTTAACTATGAAGCTATCGTATTACAATTCTCAATCAGTTTGGGGCAACAAAAAGTAACTGTTCGACAACTAAGATCAAGATTCTAGATTAACCTGGAAGCGGATGAAGGCCGCTTGATCTCGTCGACAATGAGGTTGGGCTGCACAGGGCGATGCGTCGTGACTTTGACAACGGAGCCATCGCCTAGCTCGTTGCATTGGACATCTGCTGGAGTCAAAATTTTCCATGATGGAAAAGGTTGCCGCCGCCCTTACGAACTAGGGCATCAGTCCCAAAAAAATATTAATCAGGTAACTGTTGAAATCTATATTGCTTCGCATAACTTGAGCCGAGCCGAGCCGACGCTGGCATCCCACCTGGAGGACCAACAGAGTTACGCCGGGTGCATCCATCTCCCTCCGATGCAGGCTGGGCTCCACGTGGTATCCATCAAGGGCAGGCTCGCACAGCAGCAGGTTACGGCACGGCTGTACCAAATTTTTTTCGCCGTGCCGTAACCTGCTGCTGTGCCACCCTGCCCTCGATGGATACCACGTGGAGCCCAGCCTGCATCAGGGAAAAAAATTTGGTACAGCGGTGACCGGGTTTCTACTCCTAATCGAGACTGAGAGATCGACTTAATTAGAGATTGACTTATATCGTTGTGATTTGTAAACAGGCGGTAGAGGAAGAAAAAAAAAAACGCGTATTACGGAGGTTAATGTGGACGTGAGGCACATTTGATAGTTTTTTATTCTGTTGGACCCATCAGCAGTACAGGCACATAAAGATTAATTATGGATCAAACAGGCTGCGAGGATCAGGGGAAATCATACATTCCTTGTCTGGAGGCAGCGGAAGAATAAATCACCAGAGCCCGCACGGCTTACGTGCTGCAATGGTTTATCGGTCTGGATACGGAGCTTGGTGCCCCGAAAATTCGAGGATAGAAGGGAAGAAAACCAGTGCCTCTATCAAATATACAATGGATCGTACCACCTTGCAAGCACCTAGTGGAACGATTTTTTCTCCAAGAAACAGATAGAATTTTATTCCATAACCATAGCGCTGAGCATTTTTACTGTCATGGCCTTGTACACTCACGTCGCTCGGTGCCTGCTAATTACAGCCCAGGAGTGTCACAGAACCGTTTTACCACGAAGACGGCTCCGTATCTCCCTCGAGTGGCGATACGCGCTGTGGCGTCCAACAGTATAACACATGACAGAAGAATATAGTTACAACAAGAACATAGGCGGGATACAGAGTTTTTACACGAATCCGAATTTATATTACAACCCAGAGTTTTTAACAAAAGAAAATGCGGAAGCGAAATTGTTCAGTAGTGATTTAAATAGTTCAACGGGATGAATAAGATACAATCGCCCTCTCACGACGACATATAGTGAATGATCCGGCTATGATAGGTGTGTTGCCAGAACACCGTACCGGCAATCAATGGACTACTCCTCTTCGTCGTTCGTGCACAGCTCCCACTCAATGTTCCAGCAGTCGCGACGCTGGCCTTCCCAGTGGAACCTCCCACCGTAGTGGTAGTCTCCGCCCAGGTCATCTGAAAACGATATAGAGCTACGCCCTGAGTAACTAGTTTACTCAGCAAGACTGATCCTTCAAAATGGCCAACTACAACCGACACCTAGATATATAAAGGCTAGGGATAGGATTGATGTTGCCAGAAAGCCAGCCTACGAGTGGATTCTTATTTATCAAGTTTTAGCATCAAGTTAAGTTGTCATGTGAAATAATAAATTTAGTTTGCACTAAAGCTATAACAATCATGGTTGCAATACAAATCTTAATAATTTCAAATAGCAGTATTAAACCCACTCATCATCTTAATGGCTTCCGACACTGTTCCGGAGCAGCGATCAAGTGGTACTCGTTACTGTGAGGGGCAGCGACTCGAATTGATTTACATCCTGTTGGAGAAACCTGCTTGCACGACCCATACGTGCTTCCTGGAAGCCGCATGGAGCAACCTTTCGCTTACGGTACCGCAGGATCTTTCGGGTCCAGACTCCCCCGAGAAGGGTCCCCCAACGCGATGCGCCCCGTGCCGCCATCCGTGGGTGGATTGCTCCCTCCTCTCAGCCCCAATTCTACCAAATAAGGGAGAAGGCTATCTTTCGACCAGGCAGTAGTCGTAGCTACGTCGGTTTACTAGGCCCATAACTCCAGCATGCAAACAGTACATTCAAACTTGATCCCATGGGCCGGACATGAGGCGTAGCCTTAGGTGACTCGAACGGGGCTACCTCCTTGAAGACAAGTTGTCCTTCTCTTTCCACCTAGTTGCCCATCCAGTCTTCATTGTGATTTCCTGCACATTTTCCTTCATCCGCCATCATTCCCTAGTTATAATATTTCCTATCTACGAGTGGTCTCCATATCACTCGGTGAACGGTCATCCTAAATTATGCAGAGCGACTACCATCCTGAGGCTAAATATCGGGAAGAAGAGGCCTACTGTAATGCTAGGGTTTCAACCAACTCCTATCACTTAATGCACAGACAAACCTACATTCCTAACTAGTGATAGAGTAAAAATTAAAACGGGTGGGATGCATCGAGGCTTGCCTGGGTTCTGCTCCTGGTCAACTGAAATACCACCGGGTCCTTCTGGCTCCTGCTCCGGTCCCGTCTCCACGTGGTTCACCTCGTGATCTACATGATGCGAATGGTGCAATGCATAAGATCCTCATTCGATTCATGGCACTTCCTTAACAAATATGTTAATGCACACTATTTCATGCAGACGTGAGCGGGTGTCGCTCGCTAAAATGCTACCCAGGCTCTTACAGTATCTTGATGAAAATTAATAATTTAGCATGGTTTTGGAGGTCAAAATAAATTGGGAGTTTGTCTGTGAATAATATATAACAGGAGTGATTTATTGGCCAAGTTTCATTTACATGCAATTTGTCAGTGATTTTAAATAATTAAAATAAGAAAAAAGTACAAAACTTAATAATGCCTAAAATACAGAGAACTAACAAATGCCACTGTGCAGAGTCACCCAATATGCCAAAACAGATTTTTATGCCAAATATCAAGAATTTATCAAACACCCGTATTTATAAATAAATTTGTTAGTGTTATTGCCACTTAATTCAATGCTCATAAAAATACTGACATACAGGGTGTTTTCGTATTTTTCTTAAATAGTACATGTCTACTGGAGCCTAGAGAAATTTTCCTTGCCGCAAAATTCGCAATAATTATTTTATTAGGCATTTTACAAGTCTAACACATTTCCTGGAAATGATTTAATTCGGAAAAATCCATTTTTACGTTCATGGACCGCATTCCAGCAGCCCAATGAACCAAAGCCCGTGCGGGGGCTGCTCCTAGGCCAGATCCCGCCTGCGCGTAGCTGAGGCCCACAGGCCTTGCGACCCAGCGGGGTGCTGGCCTACGGCCAGCTCGGCTGAGCCACGCGTGCGCGGCAGGGCCGTGGCCACGCGGGGTGGCGCGGGTGTGACGGCAAGCCGGAGCAGCGGCGGGGCCGACATTGGCCCGTCGACGATTAAGGGAGTGAGGACGGGGGTGCGGCGCGTGAGAGCGAGGAGGGCGGCTCACCGGGCTAGCTCGACGATGGCGAGGCGGAAGGACGACGGTAGGCGGTGGCGTTCCGACGGTGGACCTGTATTTGGGCGAGCCGACTGAGGCCGGGAAGGGATGTTGAGCCGACAACGCCCTACATGCGAAAGAAATCGGGTCGAGGCTCACCAGCGAGCTTGTGCGACACGGTGGAGCGGCGGAGGCGGGGAAGGAAGGTTCGATTGCCGACGGCTTGGAGTCGGGGAAGGACAACAGCTTCACGGGGAGCACCAGGACGTCGGGACGGTGCTCAAGGTGTTCACGGCCAGGGCGGGGAGGTGGTGCAGCGGTCGGGAGTCGGAGCTTGCGCGGGCGGCAATGGCGAGCGGCTCGGCGGAAGAGAGAACAGAGGGAGGAAAGCGCGCGAGAGAGAAATGGGCAGGGGGGGGGGTGTTCGGACCGCGGGGGAGACAGAAAGGATGTCGGGAGGCCGGTGGGGGCATCAATCTGCGGCTTCGTCCGTTGGCCGTACGCCGGCGGTCACGTGGCACCGCGCGCTCGCCCCTGGTGTGTTTCCTCACTGCGGCTGACAAGCGGGTCCCATGGGGGTTTGAATTTATTTATTTTCCTAAACCTGCTAACCATCAGTACTTGCTATTTTCATGGGGATTAATCCAATGCTGATCAAATGAAACTAAAAATATGGACAAACTCCTCATAATGTGGGAGATTTTACAAAAATGCTAACGGCCATTAGTCCTTAATAAAATTTGAATAGAAATTTTATAAAGAGGGGTGGTTTTGGGGCATTTGACCATTTATTTGGGGCATTAAATAGTGAGATAAAAATATGATAAATTCACCAAAATTCTATTTCACCAGGACATACTACATATATTTTTGGTGACACTAGGTTATGTTAGAAATATTTGAATTGTAGTTCAATGGTCATTCAAATTAGCTTAAATGACTTCCAAATTTGATCAAATTTCAGTTCAAATTCTTGTCCTGAGTTCTTGTTCATGGGAGGATGTCACAAGGAGCTACTTTTCTATATGCATGTACGCACTAGTATTATTTAGTTGGATATTTTTGTAATCAGGAAAAGACATCGAAATGGAGGTTTGTTCATGGTTTGCATAAGACACGGAACTAAAATAGATTTGTGCAAATAAAATTGTGAGTAAAAGTCAAGCTTCTGTTGACAGCGTAGTTAGTCGTGTTTGACTGAGTTGGGGGATGTCAGCCAGGCTCCAACGATCAAAAGCGAGTGCTGCGACAGCCATTCAAACAAGCAAAAAGAACCCACATGCCCTGCTGGACGATCCATTATTTGAGCTGTTGCATGTCAACACCGAGGAAGACGGCACGGAACTGCTTGCAAGAGTCTATCGCACAACAGTCTTCCCTGTTCCGTCTCATCAAAGTGCTGCACGTCCAGTGCGCTCATGCACGGGCCTTGTTCCACGCCAGCCCTCCACCAGTTTAGATCACAAGGTGAACATGTCATTCCTTAGGAAGCAGCGGATCTTCGTTGTCATCTATACATGCACGGTCTTCTCTTGATGTCTCCCAAGCCTAAAACTACGGGATTGTGTGATAAAATGCATCTCATCTACTGCTTGCACCTCAAGCTAAGGCACCCTTTTTTATCTGCTTTCGGTTCATATAAATCTCCTTCATGCTTGAAGTCTGGAACACGCACATATATACTAACAATGTAGAGGTAGCCTATAAATAGATTGATTTATTACTGAAAGAAGAAAAAAGGTACGTCAAACGTGACCTGGTTTCTGGCTAGTCGATACTAGCAGGAGCTGCCCTGAAATAAATAGAGAGAATCCCTTGTACACCATTGAATATTATCAAAATCCTTAATTTACCCTTGAAAAGGTTCAGATTCCTTCACTATCATCGCTTCCATTTTTTCTCCCGCCTGTGCCATCTCCGTCTAGACTTCTAGTGGCAGTCAACAGACGGAGGGAAAAGACCCCACTACCCCTTCTATCTCTGCACCCCTATCTTCTATCTCAGCGCAGTTTTCTTTTTTTCTTCCTTTCTTCCTCTCTGGGACGAAGCTGTACACAAGCAAGTACTGAAGCGCAGGATGGCGGGGACACCTTGCGCATGTGAGCAGAAGCTTTGGGCATTTTCTGTACACAAGCAAGCAAAGGACGTGGTGGGGACACCTTGCGCGAATGCCAGCGAGCTCCGCGTGGAGAGACGAAGGCGAGCTCAGATCGACGGGTGATGAGAGTGAGACGAGGCGGCCCTTGTCATGAGGCGCGAGCACCTGGGGTCCTTGTCCATGTCGTCGAGGTCACGGTCGTCGCGGAAGTCGACGAGCTCCACTCCGCGCCATACGCGGATGTCGACAAGCTCTTCTTTAGACGCAGCTGAGAATCGCACCTACGCGTGATATCGAGGTCAAGGGCTTGATCGCGCTGCTCTCCCTAGCGCGGCGGCAGGCCTCGGTCCTGGCGCAGCAGCGATGGTCCTAGCGTACCAAGGAAGAAGATAGAGATGGTACTAAAGTTATTTTTTGTAAAATATTGCTCCCTAACGGAGATTTTAATTCACAGACTTGAAGGTAGTGGCACATAGGGAAGAAAAAAAAAATCAAATAAGGACACAGAAGGGATCCACAGTTTTTCAATGGTATAGAGGGGATTTCTCTATCTTTTAGAGGCACAGAAGGGATTCTCTCAAATAAAGACCTGTTGTAGCATTGCCTCAAGACGTCAACACGTAGGGTTATGCTGTTTAATTGGGGACTTTATTTAATCAATCTTTACAGTGTTTTCGAATATCTGGAAAATTTTGTCAGATAGCATTGAAATATCACCACGTTTCAGAGAAGAGAACGTAGCTTTGTAAATTGAGATTTGTTACGGTGCTTGAGGTTAATAATAACCGTTTGTTGGTTTAGATCTAATGGTTCAAAATGTTGAGGTACCAATTAAGAGGTACTTTAAGTTGTGGGTGAGTACCAAAAACTAGTGGGCCAAGTACTAATTATTTTCTTTCTTTTTTAACAAAGGGCAAAATAGTAACTTCAGAATCAATATCAGTACTACATATCCATCAACAGTGTAGGCATCCATCGACAGTGTCAGTATGGCCAACGTGTTCATCGACAAATCGTTTCCTTCCCCCCAAACTGACCTTGCCTCTCCTTGGTTAGCGCTGATGGTGCCGAGACCCAGAGGCAACATCTCGGCTAGGATTCTTGATTAATCTTCTCCACCATTAAGACTGCGGTTGCCCGGCCCCATGCAGCTGTTCAACAACTTCTCACGTGATAGAAAAGAAATCAGTCTGCATATGAACAAACAGTGACGCACAAGTTATGGAGAAGGAGAACCAGAGGAGGCGTGGAGCTCCTGTCAGATGCTTCCCGTGGTGTGGCCGAGGACATGAACAAAGTAAGCGGCAAGGACTACAGGTTTACGTTAAAACTTTGTTATCACTAGTAACCATATTATTTTGTTAAGAACTATACTAAATGGCCCCCTCTTTTACTCAAAGCTGGCTCCGCCAGTGCCCACAACCAAAGCATGTGGCGAGAACGTCCAGCCGTACATAGAATGGGTGATGAGTGGAGGAGATACAATACTGTGGTGAGCAGGTAAACGGCAGCTCGCTGATACCAGAAATAAATAAAATTGGAACACTGAGGTAATAGTATTGTCAATGCGCTGTTTCACATGGATCAACTCAAGGAATTAACTGGCGAGATGTAAAACAATTGTTGGTCATGATCCTCATGGAGTTTCCATGAAGTAGTGCAGTTCTGCGGACAAGGGGAAAAAATAAGTGCGATTAAAGACTACTGGCATGATCCTCATGGAGCTTCTATATCTGGATCTATTAGGCCCCATTCTTTTGATCTGTTGTGCATCCTGCAGCAGTCCTACTGGTGCACACAATAGTCACAGATATGATAATCAATAGCATATTTCAGGTAAATAATAAAGTAGTATACCTGATGTAAAACTTTAGCAGCATCACTGCAAGGATTAAGTCTATTGACGTCCGTCTGACCAGCTACAGGTGCAGCAGACAGCGAGGACCCATGGCCCAATGCCACAAACAAACTTGGAAAGAACAACAAAAACCTAACTCATCGTCATCGTCTTTTATGAAATCTCCTCTGACTAAACCAAAAATTGCAAGAAACTGAGTACATAAGCTACTCTGAAAGCCCTAACACTACTCAAGGGTATTTTGATGCATATATGGTTTTTGCAAGGTTAAGGGTATTTGTTGAGGTTGCAGAAAGCTAACTTTATTCAAGGTTCTTTTTTAAGTAGTAAAGGTGTACCATTTTTGTTAAATAAAAATACCGTGAGTCTTTTAGGAAAGACGTGTACCCTTAAATGACATGAGTCTTAACTTTATTCCCTTATGCACCATTTTTCTCAAATAAAACTATTTTGAAAATAAGAAAGACCATTTTTATCCATGGGACCACATGTCACTTGCTTCTCTGTTTGTCTTCCTCTTTTCACCAACGCAAATAATAGACGTGGCAGCATCATCACTGGCACCTCATCCTTCTGTGGTCATCTCCTTCACCGACCCATCAGACGCACATAATAGATGGCAGCACTGGCAAGAGCACAATTTCGTGGAAACTTGCCAGCTCTGGAAGCCACGGGCCATGGTGCTCGCAGTCAATGTTGCTTCCTGTCATGGCATCAGTGCAGCGAGCTTGGCTGCTACCTGAGGGAGCCATCCAAAGTCAAGCTGCCTCTCGAGAGCTCACGAACAAGCAGGATATGGACGGTTCCCAAATCTTACTCCAGAAGATGCTAATCGAGACTGAAGCCGATGAGCATGACGGCTGGAGTCGACCTTGTTTGTTCCAAATACAACTCCTCTCTATTCCTGCTCTCCCAAATCGATCGATGCTAATCAACCTCAAGGATATGCCGTTCCATGGATGAGCATTGCCTTTAGACTCTTGAATCAGGAAAAGGTTGATGAATGTGATGTGATTGGGTGAATGAACCCAACACATATATCACACAGGCAGCACATGCAGAAATTTCTCTCATGTACCTACAAAGGACCACAAGAGAAATTCCTTATTGGCGCTTTTTGTTTCGACTCGATCTCCTTCACATCTGATCACAAATATATACTTCCACTGCCAGAAACAAGAGTGCTCTCATTCGTGCTATATCCAGCTTGAGAAATGGAATAAATAGAGTTATCACGCTTGGCTGGTTCAAGAAGAAATTGTAGGTTACGTGTGACTTATGTTCATTCATTCCGGATATTCATATCAGCTATCAAAAAAATTGTGCTTTGTATTAGGAAACCACTAAGATGTTATGCTGCTTTAGTGGTCATTGTTTTTACCCTTTGTGTCTGCCAATTGCCATTGGCGTCCGTTTCATGAGTAGAGGTGTTAAGTGGTAAGACAAAAAGATACACTTCGTCCTAATGGAAAACTACTATTAATAAGGTTCCTTTCCTCGCCCCAATTGAATTGACAATTAAGTAACCGGAAAAGACATTAAAATAGAGCTCAGAGCTTTGTTTCAATAAAACTGTATAGGTTTTATTTATTGCAATATAAGGAAAATTGTAAATACCCACTTGCATTTTAGGGGGGTTTTCATATACCCACCCACAAATACTTTTGTTTTAGTCTAACACCTATAAGTTACACTTAGTTGTCATATACCCACTTGGCAACTTTGACCAGCTAATATGACTCTTGTTTGACTTCCAATATTGATTCAGATGTTTTATTTTAGAGTGATTATCATCTAGATGAATGTAGCATCACCAATATTTTATCTGATTATCATCCATAGTGTGAAAATATATGCAGGATGCTATGAAATGTTATGAGCAAAGTAGAGGGGTTAAATCTTAAGTATTAAGATATTTGCATGATTCAAACAATATTATATGTAACTTAGTTACGATAGACTATTTAGAGTTGTGTCGGATGCTTGCCAAGAGCTACATTGTCAGTCAAAATTGTCAGGAAGGTATATGAGAATTATGTGTACCTTGCAAGTGTTAGAATGAAACAATAGTACTTGTAGGTGGGTATATGAAAGCCCCCCTAATATGTAAGTGGGTTTTTGTAATTTTCTCTGCAACATAATTAGTCTGTGTATAACAATCAAGCTTTTTGCAGCACTCCACAGCTTGTCATTAGGTTGAGCTCGGCCAGGTCAGAGTGGGCACAGCATGCCACCTGTTCTTGCTTCAGCAGGCACCCGTGCAGGTGTGTGCTTCAGGCAGAAGGATAGGCTGCGAGTGTTGGTTTGATCCCAACGGGCACTGATCGAGTCGGGATCGACTCCATCAGTCCCGCCTCCAACGCGCCCTAATCGGGGGCGCCCAACCGATCCATCGTTGGTGGGCCCCTGTCGTGCTGCGCTATAAAAAGAGGGACGGGGCCGGGCACGTGAACCAACATTCACCGTGTACTTGACCTCCCCACATCCCTTCGCCCGATCCAATTTAGGTGGCGCAGTAGCAACGGGAAGCTTCACCAAGGAAGGCCGTGCCGCCGCCACTGCCTCTTCACCAAACCAGCCACACCTACACCGACTCGATGGCCGGCCAACGTTCCTCCTCCACCGGCTCCGACATGCCCGACAGTAACCGCATCTCTACTCTCTCCACTCTCCCTAAGATCTCTCTGTTTCATCACCATTTAGATTAAGGCTTAACTGAGGGGTTAATGTAAGATTCTAACAATGGTATCTCAGAGTTACGGTTTAGATGCTAGGGTTCGTTAAATTAGTTCTGTTTCTTCATTTTTATTAACTTTTATCTCATGTTTGGTGTCGGGACCCCGCTGCCGACACCGCGATCTCGCGTCTAAGTTAGAAAAATGAAAGAAACATAGAGATGAAACCCTAGATCTAGGGTTAGGGCTACCTAAGGGAGGCGTCGGGACCCCTTAGCCGATGGCCTCCATCTCTCTGTCGCTCTCTTCTAAACGAAACAAGGAAGAAGAGATGGGAGAAAGAAAGTAGAAAGAAATCAAAAAGCAAACCCTAATCCTACCTGGCCCAAGACGACGGATCTCCCATGATCTCGTTGCCTCTGCACCGAAGGGCACCACCGGTGATGGTATCGCCGACGGTGCCACCTCCTCCACCGTAGCGCTTAGATCGCTGCCATGAAGCCACTCGACGGCGGCGCACTCGCTTTTCATGGAGCGCACCCGCCAGCGAGGGGCCCCGAGGCGGCACCAGCTCGTCGCGCGCGGCATCGCTGCCGCGGCTGCCACCGAACCGTCGCACTTGCTCGCCGACACTCGGGAAGAAGAAAGGAGGCGAGGAGCGAGGAAGAATGAGTTAGGGTTCCGGGGAGGGACACGATTCGTCAGCCCTTTTATGGCTCCGATCGACGCGGATGGCCATCGGATTTGATTCGACGGCAGGCGCTCTCCGGCGCTACACGTGGGCTTCTTTTGGCCCAGGCGGGAGGATACTTTTCCGGCCCAGGCCTAGGTTGCAGCCTGGTGCACGGCTGGCCTCCCCACCATAGTGTTGGGCCGCCCCGTTTGATTGTTTCGGCCTAGCACGACTAAGCTTAAGTTCCTTTTTTTTTCTGTTTCTGATTTACAGAAATTGAAATCTAATGCTTCATCAATAATTAATTTATGCCTATAATTATGAATATTACTTGCTGTGATAATTAAGTACTCATTAAGTTTTCTACTGCAGTAATATCATTCATAATTTTATGTGTGTTTTAGCATTTTTCCTAATTAAATTAGAACCAACATGATAATTTAATTGAAAGAAATGCTTAAGTTTAATCTCAAGAAATTTTTGTAGTAATTTTCTGTGAAGTTTTACTACAATTAACTTCCTCTGCGTTCTTGGGAATCTTATGTTCAGCCACTATGTTAAGTTTAGTAACATTTATTTTTCTAATTAAATTGGAAGCAATGGGAAATTTTAATTAGAAACTTAAATGATTAAGTATGTGCATAATAAAATTATTTGCTGACCAACGTTGCTCATAAATTTTACTATGTTCATAGTTTAAGTTAGTGTTTTTATGCATTATTTAAGCGCTCATGGATTAATTGGACCAATGTTAATTAATTCATGATCATTTAATCTTTATGTCGCAATGCAGGCAACCCACTGAGCTTCATATAGTCCATGGAGCCTCAGAATGGCAACAACTATGGCTCCTGGCACGAGAAACTTGAGATTGGACTTGCGGTGTTCAATCTTGATCTTTGTCTCACTGAGAACCGCCCGACTGAGCCCGCTGATCTAGAGAGGTTTCCAAACAAGGTTGATGCTACTTTTCGGGCCCGTGAGAAGAACCGTGTTCGACAGCTAGAGCTCTACCAGCTGAACAAAGCTAAGTGGGATCAGTCAAATAGAAAGTGCCTGATGGTCATTAAGTCCACAATCGTGGAAGCTATAAGGGGAGCAATCCCAGAGTGTGCTACTGCTAGGGAGTACCTACAGAAGATAGCGGATCAGTTCACTGGTTCATCTAAGTCCTATGCTAGCACAATCATAAGCAAGCGTGTTACCGAGAGGTACATCTTTGGGAAGGGAGTCCGTGAGCACATCTTGATGATGAGCAACATGGCCTCCAAGCTTAAGCCCATGAAAATGGGGCTACCTGATGAGTTTTTGGTACATCTGATTTTTGCTTAATTGCCTAAGGACTTTGAGCCTTTTGTGATAAACTACAACTCTCAGCCAGACAGTTGGGGTTTGGAGAAGCTCATAGCTATGACCATTCAGGATGAAGAAAGGATTAAGGAGCGCCGTGCTAATGAGTCTGTGAACCATGTGCAAGGCCAGAAGAATAAGAAGAAGTTCTTTCAGCCTCAGCAGTCTAAGCCCCCCTTTAAGCAGCAGGGGCAGTCTCCTGAGCGCCCTGTTGATGTCAAGGGCAAAGGGAAGATGTTCCCGGAGCAGGCAGACAAGGACACTTGCAGGCATTGCGGTGAGAAAGGCCATTACATGAGGGATTGTATTCACTTCCTTAAGTGGTTGAACAAGCATGGTAAGTTAATTGTTGATGAAGTTACATTCATAGATGAATCCTTGTATTTAGATTATTCTATTTCCATATGGTGGATTGATTCAGGTGCAACTATTCATGTTACAAATTCCTTACAGGGATTCGCTATGAAGAGGACCCTAGCAAGAGGGGAAAGAAGCATTAAAGTAGCGAATGGCAAGGAAGTTGAAGTTGAAGCTATTGGCACACTCCCGTTAGTTTTATGTAATAGCTATGTACTTCAACTTAATAATGTACTCTATGTTCCTTCGTTGCGGAGGAATTTAATTTCAGTTTCTTGTTTAGATGAGGATGGATTTGCTTGCCATTTTGGCAATAATTCTTGTAACTTTACATTTGATAATCAGGTTGTTGCTTATGCTACTTTGCAAGATAAGTTATATTTGCTTCCGTTGCATGATAATGTTAATGTAGTAAGTACCGAGAAAGCCTCTTCTACTATGAATGTTAAGTCAAATAAGCGCAAAAGAATTGATGACGCATCTTTGAACTTATGGCACTGTCGTTTAGGCCATATTTCGAGGGGGAGGATTGAGCACCTTGTTAAGGAATCAATTCTTCCACACTTATAATTTTCAAATCCTGAGCAATGCATCGATTGCATTAAAGGCAAATACGTTAAGCAAATTAAGAAATATGCTAATAAAAGCTCAAGAGACTTAGAGATTATTCATATGGACATTTGCGGTCCATTTAATGTCACATCCGTGGATGGTTATAATTCTTTTATAACATTCACGGATGATTACTCGCGTTATGGTTACATTTATCCAATTAAGGAAAGATCTAAAGTATTGGACAAATTTAAGATATTTAAAGCTAAGGTAGAAAATCATCATGATTTAAAGATCAAGATAGTAAGATCCGACCGTGGGGGGGAGTACTACGGTCGTCACACCCCTTATGGCCAAGTTCCCGGACCTTTTGCAAAGTTCCTACAAGAAAATAGCATAGTTGCTCAATATTCTACACTGGACGAGCCTTAGCAAAATGGAGTGGCAGAAAGGCGTAATCGCACATTAATGGATATGGTAAGAAGTATGTTAAGTTTCTCCACTCTGCCGGTTAATTTATGGATGGAGGCGTTAAAAACCGCCATTCATATTCTTAATCGGGTTCCTAGTAAGTCAGTTCCTAAGACGCCTTATGAGTTATGGACTGGACGTAAGCCCTCACTTAATTATTTACGTGTCTGGGGATGTCCGGATGAGGCTAAAATCTTTAATCCAAATATTAGTAAGTTAGATCCTAAGACTGTGAGTTGCCATTTTATTGACTATCCAGATAAGTCCAAAGGTTTTCATTTCTATTGTCCTGACAGACATACTAAGTTTGTAGAGACGAGACACACAGTCTTTTTAGAAGATGAGATGGTAAGGGGGAGTATGGCGCCTAGAGATATTAGCCTTGAGGAGAAGCGGGTTTTTGCTCCTACTCCCATGATTCAAGAGCCGATTTTTCTACCGCCTGCTTTTGCACTCCCATCAGCAGTCATTACTGGGAATCAAGCTCCTGGTGATCGGGCACCTCAAATTCATGAAAATGAGTTTCCTGTTTTCCAAGAGCCTAAAGATCATAATGCTGATGATGAGGGGGAGCGATCATTAGAATACAATGAGCCACAACAAGAAAATCTCAGAAGATCACAGAGAGTAAGAAAGCCTGCTATCCCTAGCGACTATGAGATTTATATGAGTGAAGAAGTTCAATTAGAGGGTGATCCCACCTCTTTTGAAGAAGCTGTGGGTGGTCCTTATTCATCCAAGTGGATTGAAGTTATGGAAGATGAAATGAGGTCCATGAACACTAATAAAGTCTGGGTATTGGAAGAAATTTCTAAAGGAGCCAAAACAGTAGGCTGTAAATGGGTCTACAAGATCAAACGTGACTCCCAAGGGAATATTGAGAAGTATAAAGCCAGACTTGTAGCAAAAGGCTTCACTCGAAGGGAAGGAATAGATTACAATGAGACCTTTTCGTCGGTCTCAACTAAAGATTATTCAGAATCATAATGGCGTTAGTGGCACATTATAATTTAAAATTATATCAGATGGATGTTAAGACGGCTTTTCTCAATGGGGATCTAAATGAGAAAGTCTATATAGCACAACCTAAGGGTTTTGCTGAAAAGGGGAAAGAAAATTGGGGATGCCGCTTAGTTAACTCCATTTATGGACTGAAACAAGCCTCTAGGCAGTGGTACCTCAAATTTGATGAGACTATAAGAAAATTTGGATTTAAAGAAAATATCGAGGACAGATGTATATATGCTAAGTTTAAGAATGGGAAATATATTTTTCTCATATTATACGTGGACGACATTCTACTGGCAAGTAGCAACATTGACATGTTATTAGAAACTAAGAAATTTCTGTCTTCGAATTTTGATATGAAGGATCTCGGTAATGCTTCCTATGTGCTTGGAATTTAGATTCACCGAGATAGAAAGAAAGGGGTATTAGGACTATTTCAAAAGGCGTACCTAGAGAAAGTATTGAGAAAGTACGGTATGCACGCGAGTAAAGCTTCGCCTGCTCCAAATAGTCAAGGATGATAAGTTTGGAACTTTTCAGTGTCCTAAGAATCAGTATGAGATCGATCAAAAGAAAGCAGTTCCATATGCTTCAGCTATCGGAAGCCTGATGTATGCTCAAGTTTGTACTCGCCCTGACTTAGCTTTTATAACCGGGGTTCTTCTTAGGAGATTTCAATCTAACCCAGGAATTGAGCATTGGAAGATGATGAAGAAAGCATTAAGATATGTGCAAGGCACAAAAGGGCTCATGTTAACGTATGAAATATCATATGCCCTTGAGATAGTGGGCTATTCAGACTCAGATTTTGCGGGATGTGAGAAAACAAGGAGATCCACTATGGGTTATGTTTTCATGCTCGTAAATGGAGCTATATCGTAGAAAAGCTCCAAACAAACTTTGACTACATCCTCCACAATATATGCCGAGTTTGTTGCTTGTTATGAGGCCGTCGGGCAGGCAATGTGGTTTAAGAAGTTTGTACCCGGTTTAAGGGTGGTTGACAACATTAAGAGACCACTTAATATGTACTGCGATAATGAGCCAGCAGTACTTTACTCCCATAACAACAAGTCAAGTGATGCTGCCAAGCACATTGACATTAAGTTTTATGTTGTTAAGGAGAAAATCCAGGATCAGACTATTAGTCTTGAGCATATAAGCACCAAGCGAATGCTTGCGGATCCGCTAACAAAAGGCCTTCCACCTGATGTGTTCAGAGAACATGTAGTCGGCATGGGTTTAAGGGAGAGCCTCTGATTACTGGATACTAAGGGCCCAGTATAAGAGTCTATTTCATTATGGAGAAGTGCTTAGTGGTTGTTGAGTCTAGTAGTACGTAAGTGACTATGATGATGCTGCATACCCTTCGTGCTAACCTATGGTTGAACAGATGTTTAGTTTAAGTATTAAGACAAGTTAAGTGCTGAGTTGTGATCAAGGGGGAGAATGTTGGTTTGATCCCAATGGGCACTAATCGAGTCGGGATCGACTCGATCACTCCCGCCTCCAACGCATCCTAATCGGGGGCGCCCAACCGATCCATGGTTGGTGGGCCCCTATCATGCTACGCTATAAAAAGAGGGAGGGGCCCGAGCACGCAAACCAACATTTACCGTGTACTTGACCTCCCCACATCCCTTCGCCCGATCCGATTTAGGTGGCGCAGTAGCGACGGGAAGCTTCACCATTGAAGGCCGCGTCGCCACCACTCCCTCTTCACCAAACCGGCCACACCTACACCGACTTGATGGCCGGCCAAGGTTCCTCCTCCACCGGCTCCGACATCCTACTAGCACGCTTCTACCTTCCAGTGTCCAGCACGGTCGGGGCACCATGTATTTGTATATGGCGCCTGAGCCCAGTACTGCACCGAGGTTCTGTTTATCTTGCACGGACCCAGTTCGGCACTACCTTTGTGCCTCACCTCATTCAGGACCCACCCGCCACCATGGCTTCAAGCACTGAGAGTCTGGGGCAGGTGGGAGGGAGAAGACCCAATGCCGTAGTTTGAAACATAGGGAATTTGTAGATAGTCGAGAGGTAGAAGACGCCAGAGGCCTGTCGGTTTAGATGAGGACATTTGCAAGCCAATCCCCATTAAGCCTGGGCTCTGCATTGTCATCTGTGCATGCACGCCCCTTTCTTGATGCCTCCCATGCCCGAAACAATAGCTACGTATGATTGATGTGTGATAAACAAAGCATTGCATGCCTGTCATCCCTCTTATGCAAGCAATGAGGCTCTAGCCTTTTGGTGGTGAGAAATGACCAAGCAGCCGTAGGTAGCAAATACCCTCTGCATAGCTAGTCCTCTTGAAATATACTGTTGCACCTGAAAGGAATCCACTATCTAAACTCCTCTGCAGGGAAAACACCTATATACTAAAAATATACAGAGTTAGCAAATAAATATACGGACTTGTGAAGATTGGTTCCCACGTTATTTTCAAAGAAAAACATATAGGGGTTTAAGGTAAAACTAGGTTAGTATTGTAGACAGTAAAACTGCTCCCAAGAAAACTTCAGTCTGCTGTGAATATGTGATAAGTACTTTTAAGCCACGAATCTTAACAGCCCACGAAACACGTTTCTGAAATTTCTGTGCTGATCCTGCATGTTATTCTTGTGTTGATGATCTGCTGAGGAGAATTAACGCAATGAACAAATTGATTTTTTTTCTAAAGAACTGATAATTTGACAATAAATTGTCATCAATCTATAAAAAGTCGTAGTTACATGTATGAACAAAACAATAAATGGACTCCACCCACCATAAAGGTGATATTTTGGATATTTCGATGAAATTTCGTTCAGTGGTTTTCCAAGGTCAGTGCAAAGGGTACACTCTTGATTGACCCGCTAGTCTACTATGCAATAGCATTTCAAACTGCCCATCCCTTATCATTCTGAATCGGATACCTATACACAGCTTTGGTAAGTCTGGTCGTAATTGTGGGTCATATGTACCTCGGTCTGATGTTTGCCGTGTGAGCTTTTTCTAATGCCTTCCGGCCTAATCATATACTTAGGCAAGGAACACCTAATCTAATTAATGCTCTCATGAAAACAATAATTTTGACTGGAAGTGCTATAAAGAAAAATTAATTATCTGCACCAGCTTCTCTATGTGTAACTTGAATATATACGGCCCATGCTGAAGATCACGAAAAATAATAAAGTCTTCATTGATGGCCCTCCCTTGATAATGAATAAGGTTGGTGAGCAGCCATAATAAATTACCCTTAGATAGACTATGCATCAATATTTTGTGATTACTATGTATTGTTGTAGAAGTCATAGTGTGACACATTGAACGGCTTTAATCTATGATTGAATATGACGGGTTGTCAGTTATGCTATATGGTAATGATATAATTATTTTTATGGATCATAGTAAAGGGCATAAAACCATTTTTGGGAGTTTTCAAAAAAAAATTCGGTCGAGAGTTTGCTTACTACTCTAGCTCACCTGTGAGGCAGGCTTGCGCATCGATGCATCCCCTTTATGCTTTCATTCTTTTGTCGTGTGAAAGGGTTAACTTGGAGGTGCTACAGTTGGAACAAAGTGGGTTTTATGCTGACCATCACACAACTTCTATTCACTTTTGGGCCTCCTGAGCCGAAACTACTATTGTTATTACATGTTGCTAATGGGCTGGGGTATGATGTTACATGTTGCTTGTGGCTCATGTCGGCAACAACCGATACTACTATTACCGAAACTAGTGTCGGTTAGTGATGATGGCATTAGCAACCCACATTACTGACAGGCTTAGTTGGCACAAGTAGCAGTGTTGGTATCTGCTGACGTTAGTAGGAATCAACATTGATGTTTTCCATCCCAATCTTAGCTAATGGTCATGTCACGAGCAACCGACGCAACTAGGGTTCATACCAATCTCAGTCAATATTGACATCATCACGAACCGACCAGCAACCGGCACAACAAGGGTTAATACCAATCTCGGTCATTGTTGATGTTAGCATGGACCGACAATACCATCTATGTGCTATTACTAATGCAATCATCCTTTGCTTATTAAGTAGCGCCCGATACTGGTACTCGTAGTGGTACAGGCCGGTATTGGGCCTTGGTGCTTTCAGGTTGCCAGGGCCTGTAGTGTCAGCCAAAAAAGTGGGCTCAACACTACTTCAAAAACGGAGGTGGCACCAAAGGCTCTTGTTATAATAGTGAATGAGGAAGCGCTTAGAAATAACGTTAACGTTGATAATGACAGCAATGATGAAGCTAGCGCTAGGAAGACCCGAGTACCATTTACTCCCCCTGAGCGTGTTTGAATGTTTGTTTTGGGTGGTGCACATGAGTTGAAACACATGAAGGGTTGTACTCAAATTTCCATTCATCCTGACAAATCTGGGCTACCGGCGACCTGCAAATGGTTCACTAGTGGCATGCATCCAGGTGGGCATGTGCGCGCTTCAAGCTGAAGGAAAAGCTTCGTGCCCATGAGAAGGGCATGGGAGAGAGCCGGGCTCTAACGACAGTGCTCCCACACCCTGGGTGATCTCCAGTGGCGAAGCCAGAAAACGAGCTAAGAGGGTGCTAAGTAAGTTTAGACTAATGATTCACAATCAGATGCCAATTGGCACAACACAAATCAACAAACAATATAAAAATATACTAGGCAAGCAGTTTTTTTTCTCAAACACTACCATATAAGGTATGGTTTTGTGTTTGCTGTTGTGTTTATTTGGTAATGAGGCAGCTGGTGAGCTTCTTTTTTTACCGATAAAACATCATGCTGGGTTGTGAACACATGGACACATACTTGAGTTTTCCTGGTCAAGGGGGTGCTGCAGCCCCTCCAGCACGGGGTGCAGCTCCGCCCCTAGTGATCTCCCTTGAGGCGACAACTTTGGGGAGCGGACACTAGCTGCAGATGACATAGTGATTAGGGGCCAAGAAAGAGAGACGACATGGTCAAAGTTTGAGGTAATGATAGGCGATGTGGAGCTGCAAGCACACATCTACCTCCCAGCAGCCAGCAGGGTCAGGCACAGCATGTCTCACTACCACAAATAGGCTCTGTAGCGGTGCCAGCCCAAAGGCCGTAGCGGCGCGGCCCAAAGTGAGCCGCCGCTACAGAGCCTAGGGGGGCCTGCCACGGTATGAGCCGCCGCTACAGACCCCCCTATAGCGGCGGTTGACAATGTCAACCACTGCTATGTAGGGACTACTAGCAGTGGTTGACAATGCCAACCGTCGTTATAAAATGCCCAGCCTATAAAAGCCGCGTTCGGACAGCTCTGGCCCTCACTCAAACAGTGGCGGCCCGAAAATTTAGGCAAATCACGAAAATCAAGGGGGGGGGGGGGAGATTTTGAGTTTGTTTTTTTTTTTGCAGAAATTTGCTCTCTGAGTTAAGTGGAACTCATCCCATTGGTTTTTTTGTGCTCTCATTTTGAAATCAAGTAGAATTTTGGGTTTTAAGTTTGTTAGGTTTTCATCAAATTTTAGCTAAATTCGTTTGATTTGGATGATTGTACTTGGTTATAGTTGAAGTTTATGAAGGCATACATCATCTCTTTTCATCACTACACAAAACAATTATTATATTTAGCTTGTTTTATGTCAATGGAAATCTAGATCTAGTTTAGTTTTTAAAAGAGAGAGAACGTAGTATTAGGGCATGAGGGATGTTAATTATTTTATTATCTCTTCATAAAAATTAAATAATATATAAAATAATTTAATGTTTGTTTCATTTTACCTTGCATAATATTTTTGACTTCATGTATATTATTTTTCAATGTTTATATATTTAGTGAATATTTAAATTTTTTTTACACATAATTAATTAATTAATTTCTAATATTTTTTGGCTAGATGGTGATAAAAGTTAAATAATATATAAAATAATTTGATGTTTGTTTCATTTTATCTTGTATAATATTTTTCACTTCATGTAATATTCAATATATATATATATATATATATATATATATATATAGAGTGAATGTTTAAATTTTTTGTCACACATATTTAATTAATAAATTTTAATAATTTTTGGGTTTCTGTTCAAGGCCGTTCGCGATGGATAGATCTTGGATGTACGAGGCACCAAGACCGGGTCCAATATTTTTACGAGAAGTTTCCAAATTCATCAAAGCGGCGGCACAACATGCTCGACGCAAACGGACGACTGATATATATTGTCCGTGTTTTGATTGCAAAAATTAGAAGCTGTGAAATGATATAGAAGTAATAAAGTCACACTTGGTGCGAAGGGGTTTTGTTGAGGGGTACACGAGATGGACAAAACATGGTGAAAATAGTATGGTCGGTATGGAATTTGATGAGCAGATTGAAGTTGAAGTCGAGGTTGTAAATTCACCTGGTGCGGATGCGATGGATTCACCTAGTGAAGCTGATTTTGATGTTGAGGAGTTGTTGTGTCACATTGAGCCGCAGGTGTTGATCAATGCCGGTACAACTAAAGGGCTTGATAATTTTTACAGAATAGAGAAAGCATCAAAGGATCCATTATATGATGAATCTAAGGGATGTGGTAAAGAGTTCACCGTGTTGCGTACTGTACTTGAGCTGATGAAGTTGAAGGCCATGCATGGCTGGTCGGATGCTAGTTTCACAGATTTGTTGGAACTTATTTCCGATGCGCTGCCGAAGCCCAACTTGTTGCCAAGGACAACATACCTTGCTAAGAAGCTGATTTCCCCACTTTCGTTGGGCGTGCAAAAAATTCACGCGTGTCCAAATCATTGCATATTGTATCAAAAGGAGCATCAGGTCGCTATGAGATGCCCAAGGTGGAAACACAGTCGTTACAAGAGGAACAATGATTGTGACGCCGATGGTGGCGTGAAGAATACAACTAAGGAGAGAAAGAAGAAAAAAAGTTCTATCGTCGATGACAGTGATGACATTAAGGTTCCTGCCTTATTCATGTGGTACTTACCCGTGGTCGATCGCATCAGACGCTTGTTCGCCAACCCCAGGGATGCGGCAATGATGACATGGCATGCACGCAAGGGGGACGGTAAGCTCAGGCATCCAGCAGATGGAACACAGTGGAAAAAGTTTGATGAGGATCATCGAGACTTCTCTAATGAGGAAAGGAACATACAGTTTGCATTGAGTATAGACGGGATGAACCCATTCGGTCAAATGAGGAATCCGCAAAGAACTTGGCCAGTGATACAAGCAATGTACAACATTCCACCATGGTTATGCCATAAGCGTAAGTACCTACTGCTGACCACTCTTATATCTGGGCCTAAAGAACCTGGTAACAACATAGACGTGTTCTTAGTACTATTGTTCGAAGACCTGCAAAAACTATGGTTGGAGGGGGTCCATATATGGGATGAGTATCGAAGAGAGTACTTCACGCTCAGAGCAATTATTTTTTGCATGGTAAGTGATTCCCCGGCACTAAGGGCGCTATTAGGACAGGTCAAAGGAAAGGCGGCATGTTTCATATGCGTTGATGATACATCCCATGTGTACCTTCCAGCATCCCAGAAGCTAGTGTATACGCAAAATCGCCGATTCTTACCAGTAAAACACAGGTATCGCGCGATGGCTAGACACTTTGATGGCAAAGTTGAGAACGACACAGAACCTCAACGTTGTACTGGCAGAGTCGTATTTGACCTTGTTAAAAATATCAGTATTGTTTTTGGAAAGCCAGTGAAAGGAGCCAAAAAGGCAAAAGGTCTCACGCCGTTTAAGAAGAAATCCATTTTCTTTGTATATTTCAATTATTGGAAAGAATTGGAAGTGAATCATGCCTTCGACTGGATGCATATTGGGAAGGGTGTATTTGACAGTAGTAGTGGACTTATACTCGACCAATCCGAAAAGACAAAGGATGGACTCAATGCACGTAGAGATTTGTAGTTATGGGAATAAGATCAGAGCTCCATCCGCAAGAAAGAGCAAATGGAAAGTACTTTCTCCCCCGGCAGCCTATACACTTATGATTGAGGAGAAAACAACATTCTGTAAGTGCCTCAATGGGATTAAAGTACCGACTGGTTTCTCATCGAATATCAAGAATCTTGTAAACATGGAAGAGTTAAAGATAAGTGGGTACAATACTCACGATTGCCACATAATGCTTTCAGTATTTCTCCCTATTGCTATCAGAGCTGTTAAATCACCATGGCTGAAGTTGGTTGTAACTCGCCTTTGCTACTTCTTTAACGCGGTATCGAAGAAGGTCATAACTAAACACGATTTAAATGACCTACGGACCCACATGAAGGAAACAATGTGCATACTTGAGATGGTATTCCCTCCATCCTTTTTCAATACGATGGAACACTTTATGATTCATATTGTTGACTAGATCTCTGCATTGGGCCCCGTCTAATTGCATCAGATGTTTTCATTTGAGAGGGCCTAAGTGTAAAAATACAAAAGTAAAATATAATTAATTATAATGAACTTAGGGGTTCTTTTGTAAAATTACAGGACTAAGATATTATTTATAAAAAATCAATAGTATAATTTTTAGAAAATCAATAGTACAATTTTTAGAAAATCAATAATAGGGTTGTTTCTGGAAAATTTTAGGGCCTAACATTAATTTTTATGAAGTATAGGGATCTAAGTGTAAAAAGACAGGGCTTATATATTCTTTATAAGAAAAATAAGGGCTAAAATCTATAATACAATTTTTGGAAAATGAATAACACAATTTTTTTTAAAAAAACCCGACATGTTTTTAGCGGCGGCTAACAAAGTAAACCGCCGCTATAGCTTTGTAGCGGCGGTGTGCTTTGTGAGCCGCCGCTAAAGAGCATTGCGCGGCGGGGCCTAGTGACATGTTTTTAGCGGTGGCTAACAAAGTCAACCGCCGCTATATCTTTGTAGCGGCGGTGTGCTTTGTGAGCCGCTGCTAAAGAGGACTCCCCCTATATAAGCAATGCGCGGCGGGCCCCTAACCCTAATCCCGGAGTTCGGTTTCGTATGACGTGAGGCTGCCCAATTCCGTCGCCATCTCCGAGCGCCACCGCCCTCCGTCTCCTCGTGCCCTCTCCGACGCCTCCACGAGCGCCGCCGCCATGGGCCCCCTCATCTATTCCCGAGCACTACCGCCACGGGCCCCCTCCTCATCCCCAAGCGCCGCCGCATCGAGCCCCCTCCTTGTCCCCGAGCACCGTCGCCGCCAGCCCCCTCCCCGAGTGCCTCGATGGTCCCCACGCGGGCCTCCTCGTCCTTCTCTGAGCACCGCCGCCGCGGCCCCCCTCCTCATCCCCGAGCCCCGCCTCAATGGTCGCTGTGCGGGCCCCCTCGACATTCCCCGAGCACTGCCGCCACGGGCCCCCTCCTCATCCCCGAGCCCTGCCTCGACGATCACCGCGCAGGCCCCCTCGACCTTCCCCGAGCCCCGCCTCAACGGTCGTCGCGCGGACTCCCCCTCCTCCCTCTTCTCTCTGGTAAGCGCCGCACCCTCTTCTTCCTCCCCTCTCCCCTCCTGTCTGACGCACTCCTGGTAGAGCTCTGTGCTCTGTGCTCTATGCTCTCGCTTTGTTTTGTCACTGTCTTGTGGTGTCCCCCTGCCTCTCTGCTGGCTTAAGCGTGCGTGCGCGCGCATGGATTGTTGCTTTGCTTTCCTAGTAGTAGAAGTTGCTGCCCTTTTTTTTTCTCTTTCGTATCTCTTGATAGTGGCAGGTGTTGTAACTATCACGCTGATGATATATACACCGTGATTTTTTGTTATCCTTTCTACCATGTTGGGCGCGCCACTATGCAGTCTCCCCGGCTTGCCATGCATCTCCTTTAAGTTCTTCTAGTGCATGGATGATCTCGAATGAGGATAAAAGACAGGGTTATCTCTTTCTTTGATTTGGAAATGTCAACATGATGCTTAGCCATTTTAGATATCCAGTTGTGGGGGCCAACATGACTGACTGCTGCTGATGTTTTGATAAATCACAAAAGTTTGATGTGAAGGTGCAGGTGAGTTGCCAGAACCAAAAAGGTTAATATTGGGCCCTCTATCATTCATTCAGTCTATCAACAATATCCTGCCTGTTTATAGTCTATAGTAGCATGTATGATTTCCTAAAAGAAAGCAAGCTATTTTTTAAAAAAATGGTTAGATGCTAAGAATTTTAAGGGAAAAAAACTAAATGGATTTTAGGCATTGCTTGTTGACTAGGAATTGCTAGTTCCTTGAATGTTTGTATGACTTGTGGTTCAGAGAACTGCATGCCGAAGTCTGTTTTGGTTCTGTATCTTGACTAAGCCTTTACTTACAATTCATATAGGCTAGATGGTCAACGGAGCTTGTTTAATCTGGTAAAATTCAGTGCCTTTCCAGAATAGGTATCCCAAAACCTGATTAAACCCTGCATATATAATCTCTGAGTGCAGCAGAAAATTGCCACATCTCTTATCTGATATTTTAAGAGTACTCTCTTGCATGCTCGTACTTAGTGTATAACTGATCTGTTGCTCTTGGTAAACAAAAAGAATTTTTCTTTTGCCTGATTATAGCTCTAGCAATTTGGTGTGTATCCACCAGCTCCTGTTTTATCCTTGTCAAATGTTGTTGTTTATTTTTCTACTATATATATGTGCACTGCTGCTGTTGTTATGATATATATGATGATATATATGCCATATACTTGTTGTCGATCTTTAGCTTGCTGCTGTTATTGATATCTGCTAGTGATATATATGGTTCATTTTGCTGCTATTGTTGATATCTGCTGTTGCTGATATCTGCTAGTGATGTCTGTTGTTGTTCATTTTTCTGCTATATATATGTGCTTGCTGCCTATGATATATATGATGATATATATTTTGCTGCCATATATTTAATTTGTTGCCATATGCTTGCTGCCTATGATATATATGATGATATATATATGTCATATTACTTGCAGCCATATATATGCCATATTACTTGTGGCCTATAATATATTTGCTTATAATACCTATGCGATGTTCCTATTTTATTTTTCTCCTTGTCTCTCTATACTACTTATCTATTCTACGTAGGCGATCGATGCTCAATGATGAAAGGGGCCAAGTGAGGCTAGTGTAGCGACATGGACCATATCCTAGGATATTGGATACATGCTGCTGTACAGGTCAAGGATCTTAGAGCGTTGGAAGGCCGTTGATTCGGCAACCCCTCATTGAGAGCAACTTTTGATTTTTCTATTTTTCTCCTTGTCTCTTTGTACTACTTATCTATTCTACGTAGGCAATCGACCCATGCTCAATGATGAAAGCGGGCTAAATGAGGCTAGTGTGGTGACATAGACCATATCCTAGGATATCGGATATATATTGTTGTACGAGTCAAGGATATTAGAGCGTTGGAAGGCCGTTGATTCAACAACCCGCACTGAGAGCAAATTTTGATTTTTTCTATTGTTTTCTTTTGTTTTCCTTGTCTCTATGCTCAATGATGAAAGGTGTATACTCCTTGTTTTCTAAACTAGTCGTCATATCTAACATTAGCTGTCAAAGTCTTCTCGTCATGGCGGACAATATGCCCTCTCAAGAGGAAGACGTGCTCAAGGCGCACTCACAAGCCAAGTCATCTTCAGACGATGAAGGATCAAGCGAACACTAGGAAGAACCAGAAGATCCGCATCCTCCACTACCAAAGGAATGTCGATTGGCGAGCCCAGATCCTGATTTCATGCCTCAAGATGAGGTATCTTGTCAAAGATAATTCTCTCATTTATTCAACTAATTTGTAAACTAATATCTACTACTTATATCCTAGGGACCTCGACGAAGTGTCCATCGGCTATTTGCAGCAGAGGCTGCGACAGATGAGGCCCTTGAGCAGCAAGTGGAAGAGGTGCCTGCCCAAGGGTCCACACACAAACGCAAGCGCGGTCAACGCTCCGCGAACAAGGCAAAGGTCACCTACGAGGTTACTGCACTAGACCCTAAAGATGGAGAACCGATTGAACCCGCTGATGTCAACGCCAAATGGCTGAACCGTTGCGGCAAAGTGGTGATGGACCATTGCAAAATCGCATGGCAAGATTGGCGCCAAGTCCCGGATGGCAGAAAAGATGATATGTGGGCTGACATCACGGCAACCATCCAGTTCCAGCCAGCAGATCTCGAGAGAGCAAAGAAAGCCACGATGTCCACTATCAATCACATCTTTCGATATTACAAGTCCAAGCTCAACTGCCAATACGTCAAGAAAAATTGAACCCTATTCGACAAGCATGGAAATATTAGTCAGCGGTAATAGGATGAGTTTGTTGAGCAGAAGACGAACAGTGCTTCGAAGGAGCTCAGTGAAAAGATGGTTGAGCTCAACAAGTGGAACAAGTACAAGCCACGGTTAGGTCCGGGCGGATACAAAGAGAAGATTCCGATTTGGAGAGAGCAGGAAGCCAAGCTCCGCGCGGAAGGAAAACCTGATCCTTTGCCAAACACCAATGAGCGTACCAGGAATTGGGTATATGGTCACTCTGAGTTAACCGATGAAGGAGAGATTATTATGAAGGATCCCGCGACAGTTGAGGTCATGCAAGCCTTGAAAGGTCCCATCACGACGCAGATGGAGGCTGGTTTGTTTACACCGCAGTATCACAAGGATGAGCTAGCATAGGCTATTGGGACCAAAGAGCATGGTGGTCGGGTACGAGGAGTGTCATCATCGACAACATGGAAAGAAGGTTTCTCTGATACATCCTCACACCTCTACAAGAAGCATACATTGAACAGGAAAGAGCGAGAAGATAAAGCCAAGGAGGATTGGAGGCGGCAACTTCTTATGTTTGCTATCGACAAAGAAAGCGATCGTTTGAACCCCAACCTGCAGGCTGCGATGGATGCCTTCTTACGTGGTTCGTCCACATCCACGCAACCATCCGTCTCCATGCAACCATCTGTCTCCGGTCAACCATCAGTCCCTATGCAGTCCAAAACAGAGAACATCACTGAGGATACTCCTTGCGAGTTGCATGTGCCATTTGGTTACAAGGGGAAGACGATGAAGGTTGCATCCGGCATGGCATTTCCAGGAGAGATGCTCCCTAGGTTATGTGCATGTCACCGTGTCAGAAATAGTACCTGGCTGTGAGGAAATGAGATCGAATGCCCGATACCTGAGGTAGGTATAGAAACTCTCCAAGATGCCCTCGTTTCTTTCATTATTTGGATACGCCGTGATGTTGTCCTCTCACCACGAGTTTCTCCACCCCCGTTGTCTGGGCACGGGTCCTTTCATGCGAGACAGCCAATCAATACAGGTGGACAGCCGTCTCCTATGTCTGCGGCAGCCTCAGGAAACAAGCTCCAATCTTCTTATGCAGAAGCCGACTCGACTCATAGTCCTATAATATATAGTGAAAATGAGCCTTTTCCGCAGAGTGTTCAAGTTCAGACTCCGGTAATCCAAGTGCAGCCTGCACCAGTTGTCGTCAAGGAATCGATAATCCCAAAGACGATTTCTGGATTTGACAAAGAGCCAAAGGACCCAAAAGCAAAAAGTGATGTTGATAAGTACTTGGCTGCATTAAAAAAACGTCTAGCAAGCACCGGCAAGCTCATCCTGCAAGAAGAAGATCCTCGGGATGTATTATCGTACGACGATCAAATTTTAGAGAATCCTGCGAACGATGTAGACTACTCGAAATTTATACTTGGTAAACCCCTTATATCAAATAACATGTACAAGAACCTGCCGTGGGAGATGCGGAAGTTGCACGACTGGTACATGATGGCGTCAAAGGAAGGGGTCACCGAAATCACTTGTAGGATTCCAAAAGAGGTGTTCAACGAAGATGATGAACAAATCTTATACCTTTTTTGGGAGGATGTCCACTCGATGTTTCGCCTAGACCAAATGGACGTCACCTTCATCAACCTGTGGTGCATGTAAGTGTCGTGTTCGATGTACTTCGTATTTCAAGCATAATTCCATATATGATCTAATGCTTTTTTTTTGTAGTATGAACTCCTTTTTTCAAAGAAAGGAGACCAATAGAAAAGATTGGAGGGTGGCCTACATCAAACCAAGCCGGATCAACCAAAGCTCGATCAACCCAACAGTAAATCCGAAAAATTATCTGGATAAGACATCGACAGAGCTTGCTAAAATGAAGACGTTCTTGACAACAGAAGCAAGGACTTACGTTGCAAATTACTTGTACGACTGCTTCATGAAGTGGCAAGATAGATAGTGCATTATGGCCCCTAACAACTTCAAGTAAGTTGAACAACTACTGTCTTCGTCATGTATCCTATGTTAAAATTAAATCCAATCATAATTAACTTGTTGATAACAAACATTATTGTAGCAATCATTGGATATGTCTGATGATATTTCCAAAAGAAGGGTACCTTGTATCGCTTGACAGCCTGGACTACGACAAGAACTTATACGACGACATTCTGGAAGTCATAGATCGGTAAGAAATTGGTCTACGTGTATATGGTTTGATGATATTAATATCATCTACTGATAAGCTTTTGTCGATCGCTCAGTGCTTACGAGAAATATGTCGTAGCCGGTGTGGCATGTCATCCTACAGGGAAAAAGAAGATGTACTTCCGTCATAAGTTTTGGGTATGACTATACATGTTCTTATCGTACTATCCATTCATATAATTATCATAGGTGTAATGAACTTGTGTTATCTACTTTATAGTGCAATAAGCAAATACGAGGAAGTGTGCATTGTGGTTACTACACTTGTGTGTTCTCGGCTGGCACTTCAACTTACCTGGACCATATCATTGAGGAGTCTCAACAAGAGGTAAGTTGATTTTGTTTATGTCCATTTTACTTTACCTGGACCATATCATTGAGTACTCTGCTCATGTGACACAGAAAGCCACAAGGTCAAAGAGATAATGGGTTGCAAATATGAAAAGGAATGACGCGATCGAAAAGGGTATAATTCCTGAATCACGTGTTCACTTGACTACAAATACCATGTATCTAGTTGTAGCTTCTCTTTGTCGTTTTATGTTGAGAGAGGTAATTAGTCCAGAAGGGAAGTGCTTTGACTCAAACAGTGAACTAGCAACAAAACATAGGTCCCTTTGTGAGTGGGCTGGTTCAAGAGCATCATATGAGCCTAATGTGTCAAAAAAAGATGATGACTATGCATTAGGGTTCATATAAAATATTTTGTAAGCTCGATTGAACATTTTGATGACAAACATGTATATATTCTATGATGAGACGTAAATATCTGTGATGAGATTATAAATATCTTTGATGAGATGTTGTAAATATCTATGATGAGATTTGTAAATTTCTGTGTATGCAGAATCTATTATTTCTGTATATTTGATAATTTTTTTTTTGAAAATAACAAGTAGCGGCGGTTGATGTTGTCAACCGCCGCTACTAATAGCCAACACTAGCGGCGTTTGAAGATGTCCACCGCCGCTACTAATGGCTAACAATAGTGGCGGTTTACATCTTCAACCGCCGCTAATAATGTGTCTGTAGCGGCGGTTTATTTAGGCGACAGACCACCCGCCGCTACAAACTCATATTTGTAGCTGCGTTTGTGTAGCGGTGGGGTGGCCTGCCTGCTGCTACAGTGCCTTTCCAACCGCTGCTACAGGCCATTTTTGTTGTTGTGTCGGGCGCCTGATCTCAGTACTGCATCCTTTTCGTCTTTAGCTTGCAAGGGCCCGGTTCAGTACCAGCACTGTGGGTCGTGGTTCGAAGCACGGAAAATGTCAAGTGGGTCGGGAGAGAGAATGCATCAGAGGCTCTGTAAATCACTCTCTGCAAGTATGGTTTTTTCTTGATGCCTTTGATGCCGGAAACTATAGCACGATTGTTGTGTGACAAACACACAATGCAGGCCTTCGTCTATGGTATGCAAGAAAGGATATTCTAGACCTTAAGTAGAGAGAAATCACCAAGCAGTGGTAGCAAACAACCTCTGTATACAGCTAGTTTTCTCGAAATATACTGTTGCACCTTATATGCACCCACTTGTGTGTGCTTTCTGCCCATCTAAATTTCTCCACAGAGAAAAAACCTATATATATATATATATATAAATGAATAGTTGGGCTATTGCGGAACTTTAAAGCTTCCTAGAAATGAATCAGCATCAAACTCCTATATATATACACTAACAACTAGTGAGATGGCCCGTTCAGTTGCATGGTCCTAGATTATTGTTATGAAGCCACCGTTATTATGATGGTCACTATTAGACACCCCCCCCCCCCCATATTTCACAATTTACCAACCTATCTCTAAATGATGCAAGATTTATTCTGTATAAAGTCATCCAATAACCTAATTTAAATAATAGTAATTCTACTCGAATCCGATTTTATTGATTGCCACTGCATGCCATCTCATCTATATATGTGGTAGGCAGCTGGTTTGCGCATCTCTAATCTTCAACTATCGCTGTTCTTTTTTATTGTTCCATTTCCAATTCATTGTTGATCAGCTTGGTCAGTTAAAAAAGGTTTGCAATGCATGTTGGACATCTCACGTGTGGACAACCTGTGTCTTTGAACATGTCAGCTATATCTTCAAGCGGCAAGAATATATGATCGATGATTTTTTTCTTGAACACATGCTACTGTTTATGTTGGTGATGATTTTTTCTGTCACTAGTGCCCGGGGAACCCAGACTGGTGGGTCCGCTCGGTGCTGGATCAGCATTGCCCGTGTTAGTGATGTTTCCTTCTGTCGTTAATGATTGAAACAATGTCGATAGGTGGGCCTTGAAAAATGGTTGGCGCTGGAAAAACATTACTGATGTGCGTTTTAGCGATGGACCTGAAATTATTGTCAGTAGATTGATGAGATTTTAGTGACAGAAATCTGTCACCAATTAACAATGCAACGCGGCTTCATTACTAAGTTTTTGTAAGATCGCATGATTCTTGTATTGCATCCTCAATCTCGCATAGTAAAAGTTCACAATGTCGAATGGATGTCATTCGATGTTGCACAAAAGGAGCCACTACCGAAGAGTTGTGATGGCCTCAGAATTCTCGATCCGTGGTAACAAGGTACTCCTCAGAGCAAGATCAATCACCTTGACGGCACGGTGCCATTCGATCATGCAAGTAAGGCGTCCAGTGCGCTGATCCAACATTGATGGCACAGTCGAACAAAGGAACTACATGTTTATCTGTAGGGACGTTACAACCAACCAAAGAACGGTGAGGTGTGAAGGCATTCCCATAGGCTGTCTGGTGTAGAGAAGTACCAGGAACCAGCTCAAGTTCAAGAATCTCAGTGGGATCAGCTTTGGAGACTATAGTCATCACCTTGAAACAATAATGAAATAAAACATTGATCCTCAGGAATCCAGAGTGTAGCATAGAAAATTTGGACCCAATCCTCAACATATAAGTTGCGCTGTGAGAGTAGTCCTGTACATCTTGGCTGGGCTAGTTGGGCTGGCCCGAAGCATGCACCATTTGGCCGGGCACAGGCATGGCCCGAAAGGAAATCGGCCTGGGCGGCATGTCCCGCACCACCGTGTCGTGCTTGGTCCGACACCCTGGCACGATGGACCGCCCAGGCTTGGCATGTTTCGAGGCCGGCCCAGGGCTCCGCCTTTCGGCTCCGCAACTCCACCTCTCGGCCTAGTGCTCTGTGCCTCCGCAACTCCGCCTCTCGGCCCGGTGCTCTGCACCTCGCAACTCTGCCTCCCACTCTCTCCTCCCCTGCGCGGCCGCGCATACCCGGAGCTGCTCACCACCTGTGCCGCGAGCACCTTGCTATTACAGGTTGGGGACCAGGCGCAGCTCGCCTGACACTTCCCGTGCGGCCCAGGAACACCTCGTCGGCGCCGTGCCCTCAACTGCAGCCAAAAAGCGCCTCACGAGAACAGTCGTCCTCCCTCGTGACTCTGGAGCACCTCACACCGCTGCCCCGCAAAGCGAGGGCCAAGGGGGAGGCTTGACTTGCTCATAGGCTAAATGGGCTTTTTGGGCTAAACAGGCTGGCATGGCACGGGAAATCCTTACCGTGCCGTGCCTCGGGCTGCTGCCAAGGCCCGTGGGCTGGCACGGCACGGCATGGTTTTTCTTTCATGTCATGCTGGCCCGAAGTAATTCGTGTCAGGCCATACCAGGCCCGTGCCGGGCGGCCCAGATGTATAGGACTATGTGAGAGCAATTCAATCAACCAGGAACCTTGAAAAGTATCCATAGATATTGGCTATTAGTAGGCTACTACCTATTGCAAGCCATATCAAATTGTCATTAGTGATCGCACTGTTCTAGGGATTTCTTGGTGCGTACCAATATTGGCTAGCCTGAATAGCCAGTGGGATATAATATGAATTTCTCACGTATGGATGGATGTTTAATGTTGTAACTTTATGATATCATCAAATGGTTGTTACTTTATGATATGTCCAGATGGCCAAGAAGTGGCACTCGGTGGCCCGGATATGCATGCACGTGCATGTGACCAGGCCGGGTCATGCAATAGTCTATCCCGTACACGTACGGTTTCCGCTTCTTCCTTTTCTTTGTGTTAAAAAACAATCCGATATGAAGAACTGGAGTTCTAAAACCCAATTTTATTTTTAACTTAGAATGTGTATCATTAATTTTGTATTGGTAAAAACATAGAATCATATAGTTGATAATTACAGTTTAGATCTTAACTTTCTTAATATATAACAGTCATTGGGGTGAAAAAATAATGAGGACACCATGATTTAATAGTACGTTTGGTACATTAGTGTACACGGATCAAACCCAGAGAAATTAACATGTGACGTTTAAAACACGGCCATGAGCCTTAAACATTTCTCATGAAACAAATCTGAGAGGACTACGCACATCTCTTTCCTCGAAGTATTGCAGTGTTAGCACCGAAGCGAGAGCAGGAAGAAGGGAGATGATCTAGGGGAGTGGAGCTGGATTAGGGATCCGGCCGGCAGGAATACCACTGCCACTGCCACCAGTTCGGTGTCCGAGTTCCTCGATAGCCGCTAGGGTTCCGAGTCCGAGTACTTAAGCTCTCTGCCTCCCTCGCTTCATGGGCTAGATGGGCCACTTCTACCCTATTACATGACCCATTCCGGGCCCAATACCTTTGGGTTGCTTCTGGTGCTGCGCTTGGGCCGTGGCCTGGTTAGCTTGGTGCTGACATCCCCCCTTCCTTGAGACCCGGCCTGACCCCAGGCCGGAGCACGAGGAACCTTGCCTGTAAGTCCACACGGTCTTCCCACCTTGCTTCCTCAACTGTGCCGCCAGACCACTTGACGAGAATCTTGGCCTTGGAAGATGTACCTTTCGTCTTCGTTCGTTCGTTGAGGATCTCTTTGGGCACTTGGTAGCTGTTGGCACTTGTTGGCAGTTGTTGCAGGACTTGAACATCGGCCCAATTGCATGGCGAAGTTGAGAAACATGGCACACTGGATGTATGGTGCTGTGTGCTGGAAGCTCGAGCTTGTAGGCCACTGGGTTTATTTGTTCAATGATCTTGTAAGGGCTGAAGAAGCGGAAGGAAAGCTTGTGGTTGGCTCGGTGGGCGACAGAGGATTGAACATACGATTGCAGCTTGAGGTAGACCATGTCGTCAACGGCGAATGTTCTTTCGGTGCGGGACTTGTCGGCTTGTTCTTCATGCGGAGTTGTGCACGTTCCAGGTGTAGGCGTAGAAGAGCTATCATAGGCACCCGCTCCCTGAGCCACTGCTATAAGTCCAGCACGGCACAATCTTCTCCCTCGATGCTGAAGTGTCGCGGTTCATGGCCGTAGAGGACGACGAAAGGTGACTTGCCTAGAGAGGAGTGGAAGCAGGTGTTGTACCAGTACTCTGCAAGCGCCAGCCACTGGCTCCACTTGTTGGGGCAGGCATGTACGAAGCATCGCAGGTACGTCTCTAGGAACTGGTTCACGTGCTCTGTTTGGCCGTCCGTCTATGGGTGGTAGGACAAGCTCCATAGCTCTATGCCGGATCGCTTGAACAACTCACGCCAGAGAGTGCTCGTGAAGACATGATCACGGTCAGAGACGATGGATTGGGGATGAGTATCAAAAAGAGTAATTCACACTCAGAGCAATTATTGTTTGCATGGTAAGTGATTCCCCGGCACTATGGGCGCTATCGGGGCAGGTCAAAGGAAAGGCGGCATATTTCGTATGTGTTGATGATACATCCCATGTGTACCTTCCAGCATCCCTGAAACTAGTGTACACGCGAAACCATCGATTCTTACCAGCAAAACTCAAGTATCGCGCGATGGCCAGACACTTTGATGACAAAGTTGAGAATGACATAGAACCTCAACGTTGGACTGGCAGGGTCGTTTTTGACCTTGTTAAAAATATCGGTGTTATTTTTGGAAAGCTGGTGAAGGGAATCAAAAAGGCAAAAGGTCTCACACCGTTTAAGAAGAAATCTATTTTCTTCGTATATTTCAGTTATTGGAAAGAATTGGAACTGAAATCATGCCTTTGACTTGCTGCATATTGGGAAGGATGGACTCAGCGCAGGTAGAGATCTTATAGAGATGAGAATAAGATCAGAGCTCCATCCGCAAGAAAGAGCTAATGGAAAGTACTTTCTCCCCCCGGCAGCCTACACCCTTACGATTGAGGCGAAAACAATATTATGTAAGTGCCTCAGTGGGATTAAAGTACCGACGGATTTCTTATCGAATATTAAGAATCTTGTAAATATGGAAGAGTTAAAAATATGTGGGTATAACACTCACGATTGCCACGTATCTTCCTGACCAAGCTGCTGCAGCCTGCTCTCGATCTAATGCCATCTTCTTATACCAGCTTGTCGCCTTTGCCGCCACAATCGTGACCATGCGATGGTGGCCTTCCGATCTTGTATCTGTTCTCTTGAATACCCTACGGTCTTGTGCTCCATGATTGCATAGACAAGGTTAATCATGTTCGCTGATGATGCTGATTACCGGCTTCAGAAGATCATCCTGTGTGACCTGCTTTGATGTGCACCCAACCCTCCCGGGACTGGGAACATGGCCTTCATCGTGGTCCTGCTGTTCTTCCTTGCAGAAGACATTAACCGCTTGACCCTTCTTGGGTTTGACAAAAGCTAGGGTACAGTTTTGCCGATAATCTGGATGTACAAATTGCTGTGATCAAGCTGTACAAGGTGTCCTGAGAAGAGGTACGATGCATATGTTGGGAATATTTATCATTTGCCATGAGGTTGGAGTTCAGATCAGCATCGGCACAGAGCAATATCAAACATGTTCTGTTTGATGTCTGCGTTCACACATGGTAGAAACTTTATTGATTCTTGAACTCAGTCATTGTTGTCTTCATTCTTTTTATGTTATTCTAGCTTTAGACCAGACCATCCATTGACTGAATATTTCTATGACATGAAAGACAAGCAGGTGAAGCTGGCAGAATCATTAAATTGCCACTTAGTCTGGAAACATTCATACTCAATCTATATCAGTTACTAGGAGAACTATGGAGGGCCGGTGGAGAATAGTGAACACTACAACAACTTGCAGCACAATCGGCAAAAGAAGGCAATGCTATTAGATCTTTTAATGTCTTATATATTTGAATCCCCGTTCCGAGAGGTAGGATCCTGCTACACAAAAATATAATACTACAATACCTTGCAGGATAATCGGCAAGAGAAGGCGATGCTGCCAGAGCTGTTAATGTCATATATCTTTGAATCCCCATGTAGAGAAGTAACATCCAGGTACACTCAATAAAGCGTTCAATTTGCTGTTTCTGACTAACAGTGCAGTTCACTATGATATATTATAATAAACTTGATGGTTGACTACCCTGATATGGATCATATAATTAGATATGGACCATGGTGAACATTAATTTAATGGACGGAAGTTTTATGAGAATAACAGACCTTTTACTTTTTAAAATTGTATCCTATGATTCCTTGTAAAGTGGAAACTTAAAATAAATCCATATGCTTGATCAACTATAATGTGTCTGTGTCCACATGAATGCATTTATAGAAAATTCAAGTTAGTAACACAAAATATATCATCTGGACTGTTGTTAGCAAAATGTGTTGTAATAAAACTCAATTAAGCATAATAAAAATAATATTAGCAACTATTTCCAACTATTTGTAATATGGTTGTGCTGATGTAAAAAATTATGCCAATTGATATTAGAAATAGACTTAAGATTTTGGTTTCAAAAATGGCTTCTAAACATGGCACAACAAAATGTTGTAAAATTGTGAAACTGCGCATGGAAGACCAAAGGAGTCACCTGTACCCCTTTTGTAATGAAGAGAAAAAATTTAGATATAGATTCATGGATTACACAAGCAAGACACATGAGTACCACTGAAAGTGCATCTAGATCCCTAATTTTATTTTGGTGATTGGCGTCAAAACAATTAAGAATGGACTAATTGTTTAATAAGCAAAATTTGGTGAATAAATTGCATAGAGACAAAAAGGAGAAAAGAAGAAAGGAAAGTGCTTCAAAGTTGATATTAAAGATATTACTCAAGATCGAAGCTCATAAAGTTTTTATTTTATCTTGAGTATAGGAAGGCCGTACTATCAATAGGGACACAAGAGTTCAACGCAAAAATGATCCAAGTGCCAAAATTTCCCTTTCCAGGCGAAAATATCTTTTCCAGAGCCAAATTAACAGACTTGTCCAATGCATCGAACAAGTCCATCGGACTCTAGTAAGGCTGCCACTCAGAACCATCGAACTTGTCCGATGATCATTGGAAAAGTCTGATGATCATCGGGAATGTCCGACGTGTCGGACATTTCTATCGGACTCCAGTACCTCTACCACGTTGTATCATCAGACATGTCCGAGGCATCAGGCATCTCTGTCGAACTCTAGTAACCATGCCACTTTGAATCATCAGACTTGTCCGATGACTATCGGACTTGTTCGATACAGATTTAAGAAATACCCCCCCCCCCCCCCCGCCCGCCCATGGCTCTTTTTCTCCATGGGCTATAAATAGGACCCCATCTCGCCCCTTGGCCGGTTGGTCACTCATTCCAATCAAAAACACTTTCAAGCTCACTTTGCTCTCCCCAACTCTCCTTCCTTGCTTCCACTCTTGATTTGTGAAGGGATTGAGAGAAGATTGAAGAGCTCCATCACCTCCAAGCTTCCATCCTCTTGAGCACTTGGTTCATCCTCACCGCTGACAACTCTTGTGTTTGTTACTCTTGGGGATTCATCCCCTCGATGGTTAGAGGTGCCCGTTAAGCTCCCAACTCGTGTGGTGACGCCTTGGGAAGTTTGTATTGACCCCTCCTTTGTGGATTTGCTAGTGGAACACCGAGTTTGATCTTTGTGATCACTTGGACAGGTTTAGGGTTGAAAGAGACCCGGTCGTTTGTGGATCCCTCAACAGAGACGTAGGCTTCTTTATGGAGCTGAACTTCGGTGAAAATCCCGTGTCTCTTGTGTGCTTTATTACATGTCCTTCATTTACTTGTTCTTGCTCTTAATCTTGCTAGTTAGGGTTTGCTTCGTATTTCCTAAATTAACTTGTGTAGGCTGCATGCTAGTTCATTTCCTCATTTCTACAGCTTCCTCTAGCTTGTAATCACTTGTTCCTAGCTTGCCTTGCACTAGTTTGAAGTTTTAATCGCTCGATCTACTGTTCTATCTCGTGTCATTGGACAAGTAGGTGCACTTTACTCACGATCATCGGACAAGTCCGACACTGCGCATTTAACTTTTATTATTAAGTCATTTTCAGGGATTTGTGCCTATTCAACCCCCCTCCCCCCCCTCTAGGCACTTTCAATTGGTATCAGAGCAGGTATCATCTACAAAGCTTAACCGCTTAAAGATTTAAGATGTCTAAACCAGAAGAACGACCACCCACTACTCTTCCATCCAACAAAGGTGTTCGTGGTTCTCGAGATGGAGATGATGCCAGGACTGGAGATGGTGATAATGGTGCTCAACCAAAACTCTACAACAATGTCATGTATGATTTTGATGACCTTAAGGAAGATCGCATTGGACAAGGGTAGGGTAGACTCCCTTACTTTGATGGACAATTCTATGATCATTGGAAATGCAAGATAATGATGTATTTGGAATCCATGAGTCCACATGTTGCAAGTATAACCGAGAATGGTTTCTTGTGAGAACATAAAAATAATCCAACCTGCAAGCATCAAATCAACATCCATCGCAATGCCGTGGTAGCTAGTGCAATTTTCTCCGCACTTAGCTCCACCGAGTATGATAAGGTTGTCAGAATTAAGAATGCCAATCAACTATGGAGAAAACTTGAGGTTATTTATGAGGGTATTGATTCCGTCAAGGATGCAAGACTTGAAGAATTACGAAATGAATTCAACTTATTCATCATGGATCCGGGAGAAGGCCCAAAAGAGGTTCATGATAGACTCATGAGGATTGTAAATCAAAGAAGAGCACTAGGAGCCAAAATGACCAACTTGGATATCAATAAAAGATTGCTACAAAAATTGAGATCATGGGATAGCAACATTTGCTCAAACATTAGAGAGAAGGACAACTTCAAAAGTTTCTCCACCGACGAAGTGCTTAGAAAGCTTCTATCCCAAAAATAACAAAATGATCAAACCAACAAGATAAATGCCTTGATCAAGAAAATTGAGGGAGCAAGTGGTGACAAAAATGATGTAGAGCTCAATGCTACTCGAAAGATGCAAGAGAAAAACAAGTGGTTGATCCTAGTGATAAAGATAGTGATGATGAAATGGCCTTGCTAGTAAGAAGATTCAAGTCATTTCTTAAGAAGGATGGCTACAAAAAGAAGAGCTATGACAAGGGCAAAGCAAGAAGGTAAAAAAGAACTTGCTATGAGTATGGTGATGAAGGACATTTCATTACGGAATGTCCAATAAAGAAGGACAAGGATGAAAGAAGGAAAGACAAGCACCACAAGAAAGACAAGAAGTACAAGAAGCATAGAAGAGGTGAAGCTCACATTGTTCAAGAATGGAATTCTGATGACTCATCCTCTTCATCATCTTCCTCCTCTGAATCCGACTCGGATGAGGGGGGCATTGCTACAATTGCCACTGGCATCACTCCCACCAACGTTTCTCTATTTGGGAGCTTGAGTGATGATAATTATGACAACGCTCACAAGTGCTTCATGGCAAGAGGATCCAAGGTATCTAAATCTAAACATAAGTGTTCCTCTGATGCTAGTAGTAGTGATGATGATGACGATGATAATGTTAATACTTCACCTTCTAAAATGCTTGAATTTATGGAATTGCTTGAAAAGCAAAAGGAAGAAAATTATAGGCAAGAAGAGCTCCTTGAAAAGCAAGAAGACTTGCTCATTCTTGAAAAGAAGAGAAATCTTGAACTAGAGAAGCTCTTAGAAGATGAGAGAAAGAAAAATGATGATTTAACTATGTCTCTCACTAAACTTGAAAACTCTTGTGAAAGTCTTAAGAGCTCAAAAGATGTTCTTCTAGAGAAGTATGAGAACATGGAAAAGAGTCATAAGTCTCTTGAAGAACAATATGGAATACTTTCAACCTTCACATCTTCCACCAACAACTCTCATGCTTCCACTAGCAAAGGATGTGATAGATGTTATAATGTTGATGTTGATGCTTGTGCTAATAATATGGAATTAATTGATGATTTGAACAAGCAAGTAAAGGCTCTTGAAGGTAAAATACAACATGAGAAAAATGTTGTTGATGGTGAAAAGGCAAAGTATGCAAGAAGTGCATACTCTAACACAAGACTGTCTCATGTCATGGATGACATTGGTTATGTTGAGGGTGCCAAGCACAATGCTAGGGAAAGCAAGAATGTGAAGGAATTCCTTAAGTTCACCAAGAAAGAATCTTATCAAAAGAAGCAAGCCAAGAACAAGAACACTAACCAAACTTCTTTTGTTAATGATTTTCATGCTAATGTGCCTAATAATTCTTGTGCACTCTTTCATGACTTTGATGCATCTTATGTACTCATGAGAAATATGCATGGTCGTGTCTTTGCTAAATATGTTGGGCCATGCAACAAGAGGCCAAAGGCTTGTGTGTGGGTGTCCAAAGTGCTTGTGACTAATGTGAAAGGACCCATGCAAATTTGGGTACCTAAAACCAAAGCTTAATTTGTTTTGTAAGATTATGTCTCCGGAGGGTCAAGTTGGGTGATTGATAGTGGATGCACCAATCATATGACCAGAGACAAAAATATGTTCAAGTCAATTGAACCAAGACACAACAAAAATGAATACATTACATTTGGTGACAATGGAACGGGACAACTACAAGGTTATGGTAAAGTTTCTCTTACTCCTTCGTATTCACTTTCTAAGGCTATGCTTGTTGATCACGTTGACTTCAATCTATTGTCTATTTTATAATTTTGTAAAATGGGCTATGATTGCTTGTTCAACGAATGTAGTGTGACTGCCTATAAGAGAAGTAATGGCTCGATTTAAGGGTGTGCTTAAAGGAAAGCTTTATGTTATGAATTTCTCCACGGATGAAGCTAGACTTGGTACATTCTTATTAGTAAATTCCAACATGGGGTGGTTGTGGCATAGAAGGCTAGCCCATGTTTGTATGAGAAATCTTCACAAACTCCAAAAGGGCAGCCATATCATAGGATTAACCGATGCTTGCTTTGAGAAAGATAGAATTTGTAGTGCATGTCAAGCGGGAAAACAAGTTGGAGCTTCACACCCTTCCAAGAACGTGATGACAACAACAAGACCATTAGAGATGTTGCACATGGACCTCTTCGGCCCCATTTTCTACATAAGCATTGGTGGTAACAAATATAGTCTTGTAATTGTTGATAATTTTTCTCACTTTATGTGGGTATTCTTTTTGCATGACAAAAGTGAAGTGAAAGACGTGCTCAAGACATTCATACAGAGAACACAAAATGAATATGAAATCAAGATCAAGAAAATAAGAAGTGACAATGGCACCAAAATCAAGAACACCCAAGTTGAGGAGCATTTTGATGAAGAAGGAATCAAGCATGAATTTTTGGCACCCTACTCCCCTCAACAAAATAGGGTGGCTGAAAGAAAGAACCGCACACTGATTGAGATGGCAAGAACAATGCTTGATGAATACAAGACGTCCGACCGTTTTTGGGCCAAAGCCGTCAACACCGCATGCAATGCCTCTAACCAGTTGTATCTCCACTAATTATTAAAGAAAACACCATATGAGCTACTAACCGGTAACAAACCTAATATTTCCTACTTTCGTGTTTTTGGGAGCAAATGTTTTATGCTAAACAAGAAATCCAAGACTTCAAAGTTTGCACCAAAAGTTGATGAAGGTTTCTTGCTTGGCTATGGGTCAAATGTTCATGCTTACCGTGTGTTCAACAAAACCACCGGTTGTGTTGAAATCTCACATGACGTGACATTTGATGAATCTAACGGCTCTTAAGAGGAGCAAGTTGTTAATGATGATGTAGATAGTGATGCTCCTAGAAATTCAATAAAAAGGATGGTCATTGGTGATGTGAGACCACAAGAACCAACAAGTGTTGAAAATCAACCCTCTCCCTCAAGACAAGACCAACATTGTGAAAATGAAGAAATTGACCATACAAGTCATCGAGATCAAGATGTTGGTGATCATGCACAAGCATCAAGTGATGACTCCCAAAGACATGATCAAGAGATTGATGAAGATGGTGGTCAAAGAAGTTCACATCCACCACACCCAAGAGTACATCAAAATGTACAACGTGATCACCCCGTCGAGCAAAAATCTTGGAGATATTAATATGGGGGTAATCACTAGATCTCGAGTTAGTAATTTTTGTGAACATTACTCTTTTGTCTCTTCTATGGAGCCATTTAGGGTAGAATAAGCACTTGAGGATTCGGATTGGGTGATGGCCATGCAAGAGGAATGGAACAACTTCACAAGAAATGAAGTGTGGACATTGGAGGAAAGACCAAAGAACGAGAATGTTGTGGGCACCAAATGGGTGTTCCGCAACAAGCAAAATGAAGATGGTGTTGTAACAAGAAACAAGTCAAGGCTCGTGGCAAAAGGATAGTCACAAGTAGAAGGATTGGATTTTGATGAAACCTTTGCCCCCGTGGCAAGCCTTGAACCAATTAGGATGCTACTTTCTTTTGCCATTCATCATGATTTCAAGTTATACCAAATGGATGTCAAGAGTGCTTTCCTCAACAGGCCAGTCAAGGAAGAAGTGTATGTGGAGCAACCACCGGGCTTTGAAGACCCTAAGTATCCTAACCATGTCTACAAACTCCATAAGGCGCTCTATGGGCTTAAGCAAGCTCCAAGAGCATGGTATGAATGCCTTAGGGATTTTCTTGTTAGGAAAGGTTTTGTTATTGGCAAGGCTGATGCAACTCTCTTCACAAAGCATTTTGGTGATGATATACTTGTGTGCCAAATATATGTCGATGACATTATATTTTGTTCTACTAACCAAACCTTTTGTGATGAGTTTAGCAAGATAATGACCAAGAGGTTCGAGATGTCCATGATGAGAGAATTGAAATTTTTTATAGGCTTCCAAGTGAAGCAACTCAAGGAGGGCACCTTCATATGTCAAGCCAAGTACACACAAGACTTATTGAAAAAGTTTGACATGGACAAGGCCAAGCCCATCAAAACTCTCATGCCAACAAATGGTCACCTCGACCTCAACTAAAAGGACAAGCCCGTTGATCAAAAGGTATACCGCTCCATGATAAGATCTTTGCTTTATTTTTGTGCATCTAGGTCCGATATCATGCTTAGTGTGTGTATGTGTGCATGTTTTTAAGCCGCTCCTATGGAGTGTCACATGGTGGCCGTTAAGAGAATATTAAGATATTTGGTTCACACTCCCAACCTAGGACTTTGATACCCCAAGGGTTCAAAGTTCAACCTTATAGGCTATTCCAATGCGGATTATGTCGAGGATAAGGTGGATAGAAAGAGCACCTCCGGGACATGCCAATTCTTGGGAAGGTCCCTAGTGTCATGGTCATCCAAGAAACAAAATTCTGTTGTTCTTTCCACAGCCGAAGTGAAGTATGTTGCAGCCGGTAATTGTTGTGCACAACTACTTTGGATGAGACAAAATCTAAGGGATTACGGTTACAAGTTGAACCGTGTTCCTCTCCTATGTGACAATGAGAGTGCCATTAAGCTTGCTTATAACCCGGTTGAGCATTTGCGCACAAAGCATATAGACATCCACCACCATTTTCTGAGAGATCATTCTATCAAGGGGGATATAGAGGTTAGTCATGTGCGAACCGAAGAAAAACTAGTCGACATATTCACCAAGCCACTAGATGAGAAGAGATTTTGCTATCTTAGCAGTGAACTACATATTCTAGACTCTAGCAATGTGATGTAGAGAATGTTCACATCTGATTGGTGATTACTCCTTTATTGCAAAAAACATTGCTTTATGTCAAAAACCTATTATTTGTGCTATTGAAGTTGATTTTTTGATCTCTAGATCAAATCTTGTCAAAGTATGGTCATTGTTATGATTTGTTGATTGTTGACTAGCCATACGATGTCAAGACCTGCTCTTGTCCATCAAAAATTATTTTGAAAAACTCCTCTCTCTTCTTAGTTAAACCTTGTTTTGTGAGGTGTCGGACAAGTCCGACAACATCGGATATGTCCGATGGTATCGGACAAGTCCGACGCCTCCAGGTTTCGACCCTTTAACCTAGCCCGACTTACCCCTTTGGTCAAACCCCCCTCATTCACCTCCTAGCTTTTCTCTCTCCTTAAGAACAATCCCCATTGGTGATCCAAGGTGATCTCCCTCCTCTACCATCCATTGGAGCAAGTTTGGAGGTCAAGGAAGTCTCCTCCATCGGAGAAGTCCGATTCCCCTTCGTTTGTGCAAGGTTTAAACCTAATCCCCTCTCTCCATTAGGGTTAGGGTTATTTCTCAAGGGCTTTTTAAGAATCCTATTTTCCTTCCATATTTGGACCATGGAGTTAATTCCTTCCTAGGTGTAGTTGTTTTAGATGAGTTCTTACTTAGATTAGTAGGTAGATCTATGCAAGAGAAGAGGTCTTGTAAAAACTGCGTGCCATCGGACAAGTCCGATGACCATCGGGAAAGTCCGACGCATCCGACTTTCCTCATGATTGTCGGACATGTCTGATGACATCTAGTTTTCTCGTAGCATACTTCCCTTGCATATGTTAACCCTTCTCATCTACCTCCTCATGACCATGCCTAATTAGTTGCTTGGTCTATTCTTCAGTATGGCCGATTCGGGAGCATCACCTTTGAGGGAAAAGAGGACCAAGAACAATGAGGATCAAAGTCAAGCTCCCAAGAGGAGGAAGGTCATTGCTCGTCGCATTCGCAAAACCACTTTGCGGATGGCTGAAAGAGAAGAACCAGAGGAACCCACGGATCTCATTCAGGTCATGCACCCTCCAGCTGAGGTGGAGAACTTCGGACGAGACATGGTGGACTACCTACATGCCTCCATTGAGACATGCACTGAAGCCCGCTTGATCAACTACTACTCTTATGACAAGGAGGCAGCTGACTTTCAATTTTAGGCTCATTTCTATGCCGACTGGTACCGCTCCACCTATCTCCGTATGAAGAATTCTATTGTTGTGATGAAGTGGCTTGATTGGAAATACATGAAGGATAGGAAGCACCCACTGCTCAATCAAGTGATGGCAGCCTGTGAGCATCATAGGATCAAGACGGTCCTAACCTTCAACTACTCATGGAACACGGAGATCATTGCACAGTTCTACTCCACTATGTATTTTGATGATTATGCTAAATTCATGACATGGATGACAAATGGTACAAAGTACACTTGCACCTTCTCCAGGTTTGCTTCCATAATAGGACTCAAGGATTCTCACAAGCAGCAGAAGAAGGTGCACATAAACAACCACATGGATGTTGAGGCTATGAGGTACATGTACACTGATCCGGATAACTATGATCTGCCTCTTTCCAATGGACTTCAGACCTTTTTCTTAGTACTTTTTCAGATCATGAGGAGCACTCTAGCACCCCGTGGGGGTAACTCTGTTCGTATTCCTGCCTATCAGAGAGACATCCTTCACTGGGTTCATGGGGAGAAACAATTTGATGTTTTTGATTACATCTATCAGGAGATGTGGGACATCTCAGTCTCTTCAAAGTGTGCTTGTGCCTATGCTCCATACATCATGTGCATGATTGAGAAAGTCTCGAAGTAGACTTTCCATAAGGATATGAAGCACCAGAGTCTCAAGCCTCAGATTCCTTCGAATTGGACTCCTGACACCACTTCCGATCAGTTCTTTGGTGCAGCACAACCCTCCTCTCCTCAAACCCCTAGGGCTGCTACTAGGGGCACCGGATCTTCAAGGGTTCCTCCGCCACCTCGTGGGAAGAGAAGCGGAATTATGAAGATGTTCAAATCCCTTCTTGGTATGTGTTGGAACATAAATCAAAGGATGGATGTTATTGAAAGGAATCAAAAGATCATTATGGATAAGATGAACTATGAAGTTCCTCCTACTCCATCACCTCCAGCGGAAGACTCATACCCGCCCACTTATGCTGATCCAACTACTACCTTCTCTATAGAGGAAATGACCTACTTTGGCTACTATCCTCCGCCACCTCAGTTTCATAGTGGGAGACACGTTCGTTTTGATGATGATGAGGGAGAAGAAGAGGAGGAAGAGGATCTCGCAGCATATGCTCTCCGAGAGCAATAGGGCAAGGCACCAGTTGTTGATGATGAAGATGAAGATGAGGATAAAGATGAAGACGATAAAGACTATGATGACGAGTAGAAGATCATCTTCCCTCGTGTCTTTGTTTTTCTCCTTTTTGGTGTCTTGATGCCAAAGGGGAAGAAGTGTATCTATCTATCTATCTATCTATCTATCTATCTATCTATCTATCTATCTATCGCTTCAGTTTGTGAGTTGTGAGTGTTGATGGATAAATTTCCTTTCTTGTACTTGTTTTGGCTTTGTGCGTGTAAGACCTTTATTTGTGGCTTGTGAACTTATTTGGGTTTTATGCTTTTTGTAATAACGCTTTGTTGGTTATGCATTTGTGAGAAATTGTATGTCATTTGCATTGTCTTAGTTCTCATGGCTACTTGTTGCAAATTGACATTCATGCATGGTGTTAGGGGGAGCTCTCACACTCTTCTCTAAGATATGTGCACTTGTTATTATTGCTTATCACCTCACTCATGCACACATTTAGGGGGAGCTCCACATCAAACTAAATCTCATTGAATATTCTTTTTGAATTCTAGTTGTATTGTCATCAATCACCGAAAAGGGGGAGATCAAAAGTGCATCTAGGCCCCTAATTTTATTTTGGTGATTGGCGTCAATACAATTAAGAATGCTCTAATCATTTAATGAGCATGTGTGTAGATAATGGTCCAAAATTTTGTGAATAAATTGCATAGAGACAAAAAGGAGAAAAGAAGAAGGAAAAGTGCTTCAAAGTTGATATTAAAGAAATTACTCAAGATCAAAGCTCATAAAGTTTTTATTTTATCTTGAGTATAGGAAGACCGTACTATTAAGAGGGACACAAGAGTTCAAAGCAAAAATGATCCAAGTGCCAAAACTCTCCTTTCCAGAGCCGAATTATCGGACTTGTCTGACGCATCGGACAAGTCCATCGGACTCCAGTAAGGCTGCCACTTAGGGCCGTCGGACTTGTCTGATGATCATAGAGAAAGTCCGATAATCATCAGGAAAGTCCGACGTGTCAGACATTTCCATCGGACTCCAGTACCTCTGCCATGTTGTGTCATCGGACTTGTCTGATGGACAAGACTTGTCCGAGGCATCGAACATGCCTGTTGGACTCTAGTAATCGTGCCACTTTGAATCATCCCCTTGGCCAGTTGGTCACTCATTCCACTCAAAAACACTTTCAAGCTCACTTTGCTCTCTCCAACTCTCCTTCTTTGCTTCCACTCTTGATTTGTGAAGGGATTGAGAGAAGATTGAAGAGCTTCATCACCTCCAAGCTTCCATCCTCTTGAGCACTTGGTTCATCCTCACCGCCGACAACTCTTGTGTTTGTTACTCTTGGTAATTCATCTCTTAGATGGTTAGAGGTGCCCGTTGAGCTTTCAACTGATGTGGTGACGCCTTGGGAAGTTTGTATTGACCCCTCCTTTATGGAGTTGCTAGTGGAACACCGAATTTGATCTTTGTGATCACTTGGAGAGGTTTAGGGTTGAAAGAGACCTGGTCCTTTGTGGATCCCTCAACGGAGACGTAGGCTTCTTTATGGAGCTGAACTTTGGTGAAAAATCTCGTGTCTCTTGTGTGCTTTATTACTTGTCCTTCATTTACTTGTTCTTGCTCTTAATCTTGCTAGTTAGGGTTTGCTTTGTATTTTATAAATTAACTTGTGTAGGTTGCATGCTAGTTTATTTTCTCATTTCTACAGCTTCCTCTAGCTTGTAATCACTTGTTCCTAGCTTGCCTTGCACTAGTTTGAAGTTTCAATCGCCCGATCTACTTTTCTATCTCGTGTCATCGGACAGGTAGGTGCACTTTACTCATGATCGTCGGACAAGTCCGACACTGCGCATTTAATTTTTTTATTAAGTTATTTTCAGGGATTTGTGCCTATTCAACCCCCCCCCCCCCCTCCCTCTAGACACTTTCAACCACTAAGAACACTAAACAATATTGAGAAGTGTAGCTAATATTCCTCTCATAGGTTATTCTTCCACCTTCTTGTAGTATGGTGTTGTAGTCGATTATGGAGTTTAATTTGTCTCATTTCACTATGTTTGTGAAATATTTTTTAAACAAAAGTGCTTTGCGATGTAATTTGTGTAGTGAGTACCTGTGATATGCTTTGAATAGAAAAATATGGAATATTAACTGACCTTTTTAGGATTAGGAAAATGTTTATGAAACCCACGCAATTGCGTGGGCTAACAAGCTAGTTTCCTTAAAGCAAACTGATCTACTATCACCTAGGGACTAATTGAGGGTTAATCAAGGTGCTAGAAACCTGAATTCATGGAGGATTAAGCTGATCTTGGGAAAACATCACAAATTTCGTCCTTCCTCTCTACTTCTCCATGCCTTCTTCTCACAACTGTACAACAGCAGCTATTAACGAGAGGGAAACAACCATCTGTTTCAGCAAAACCAGCAGTGCGCACACACCTATCCTGCAGTTGACCCTGCTCCCTTCTTGTCCTCTAATCCTGGGTGAAACTAGAGCGAGGAAGAGCAATAGCATGCTATGGTCTGGGAGAGAGAAGAGATGGCAGCGCTGGTGGGGGAAAAGAACGAACCCATGTTTCAGTTTTTCTATCGATCAACATAACTCAACCCTAGCAAAATGATGAACGGCCCAGAATTGTCCTAGCCACAACAAGCTCATACGAAGTCGGAATCTAGCATATGAGTAGTCAAACGGACGCGTCACGACAAGCTCTACGCATCTATGGTCTTAGATTGGCCATCCGAGCGACGGTTGAAAGAGTCAAATTTTGGTCAACTCCCTAGTCTTTCTAATAATAATTTTCTACATAGCTGGGATATTACAACATTAGCAAATCAAATATGTGTTTTACGATGGTTTGAAGCTACATAGTGATGAAAATACAATGCCATGAGTTAGCGACGAAGCAAGTATCGTCACGACAAATTTGCGATGGGAAACATCGTTGAATAACTTTTATAATGAACATTCAGCGACAAACGGATTTTTGTCATTTGAATGTCATAAATTCTATACTACGACATATTTCTTATATTCTGCAACAAAACTAAAACATCGTAGAATACTAAATTTCTTATAGTGTACATCGAGGACCTACGAACGATGGAATTTGGCATACAACGATGGTAGGCCAAGTACGCCAAGTCACAGCCGCCAGCGACGCAATAGCGTGGCTTGTTCCCCGGCTTAGGCCACCGCCACGTTGCACCATCACCAGCTTCTTTGCAGGCCATGCCAAGCTAGCCTCTGATCGTCGAGCAACGCGCGACATTCCTGCTTGCCGCTCAGTGCCTCTTCCTTGCCCGCTTCTCGCGTGCGTGCTGCTCCAGCTGCCAGCTTTCTTGCCTCCACCACTGACGTTGGACAACGCAACGGTCGAACAAGTCGGTCCCTGCCGGGTCCTCAAGCTCTTGGCCTACCTCTGTTTGGTAGTACCATGGAGATGCTAATAACACATATTTCTACCACGGTTTGTTTAGGCTCTTCACGCATGCTGTTTCCTTTGAGTTGTTCATCTGTGGATGAGAACTCTCAACAACTCAATAGCTGTTTAACAAGATGTTATGAACATGATGAGACTTACGGGGTCGTACGTCGATCAATCGGTAATTCACTGTAACTATACTACTTTTTTCTCTTGTCCTAAAAAATGAAGTATTCTTGTACTTGAATTAGCTGCAAATGCTACGCAACATCGCACATGAACAGGACTGTCTTCAACGCATTCATCGCTCTTTGAACACTGAGCAGCAGCAACAGTCTTGCAAAAATCACTCGTGCTTCGCTTTCTACTAAGCTGTCAGGTACTGTGCCATCAATATCTTCTCCAAATGCCTCCAAAGCCTACGTATTGCATTGTGTGCACTTGGGATCATCTGGTGCTTATTTCTCTCCAGGAAGCATGGTATATATACCTCCATTTAAATGGGCGAGGCAGCATGAAAAAACAACATATCACTTGTTTAATATGTTTCTCGTATGCCTTGTGGACACAACCTAAAATAACAACTTCTAGACCACCGAATATACTACTTGCGCGAAGGTTATATATAACTCTTGTAATAGGTGTTCTACTAGCAAAGTGCCCGTGCGTTACTACGGGCTTCTATAAAGACTATAGAGACCATATATTTGTTATATAATATTTTACATAACAAAATTTGATATTTGAATTACAGAGTTTCGCACGATTTGTATTGCATATGAAGATTTTATTTTAGATATTGCCGTTATATTGCAGACTGAAATGTCCACTAAACATATTAAACATAATGTAGATGTAAGTATGTCATCAGAAAAGGAAATACTTACCATGAACCTTGAAGCTTGCACCAATTTATTTCTTAGGTACACAAAGTAAAGCATGTTTAGTAAAGTTATATACTTTTTTCCATAAACTGTTAACTTACATTTACAGTCTTTCATTAATGACTTCCAATTCAACTATAGCTACACCCGCACTGATTAAATTGCCAAAAACTTCTTCGATTCTAATTATAGCTGCTAACCAAAACTATAAAATGATAATGACATGCCATGCTTGGTGACATGCTAATAACATATCCAACTCCAATTGCACCAGACTACTAATCAAAGCATACTAAAGGGAGTGTCATAATTTGTGCCAAAATTTTTCAGCTTACTTAGCTATAAGCACAATTAGCTAATCAACATGAACATGCAAGAGTCGCATTGCAATATGATTATTGTAATGATACAAAATGCAAAACTTATAACTAAGGGTTCAAAATGCAAGAGTCGCATTGCAATAATTAGAGATTGCAAAACTATTAGTTATGTACAGTCCAACACTCAGTTTCAATCACTTAAAAGAACACTAAATCTTCAAAATAATTTACAAAAGACCCCAGGTCATCCAATCGAACTATAGGCTCAGTATATAAATATTGGACAGTAGGCAGCAATTGCAGCGATCAGTGGCTTATAGCCCCATCATTAAATTGTGTTGGCCAAGCTCACACTCAAGAAGTATAACAAGAGTTAATGTTGCTATCTGAATTTTATACTGCCACAGTTTCAGTATCAGTTTTACATTCGTTTTGACTTGTACTAAACACTGACGTTTATACTGCAAGAGGTTTCAGTAGCAACTCAGTCTCCTCCAGGACATATATCATGTATCTTGCAGGTATCCAAGGACTTGATTTCGGAAATTCGCAACTTGGAAAATGCTAAACAAAATTAAGCCATTAACTACTCTATGTAAAGATCAAGAAACGTACTACAGCTACTTCTTTTGTTTTCTGGACAATTTGAGCTTCTAAGATACCTCAAAACTAAATGAAAAACCACATGTGGCAACTGTAACTGACAGTGAATTGAAACTCGACACCAATGTTCAGAATATACATAAAATGAAATCAGTGTTGAGACTATGTTCAATCTGAAATTTCTGGAAGCAAAATACCTAGCAAACTACGATCTAACCATGGATCCTAAACGTGATTTATGATAGGATAAGCAGAAAAAGTATTTGATTCATTAGCTTCCTATAGGTCTAGCAAAACACAGGATGAAAATTCTCTCTTACGAACGTTATTTCTCTAATCAACCCTGCAAACTGTAGACATAAAGAACGTCAATTATATATACAAACTTCACGAACCATCTGAATGACCAGATTGCCATTCGCTTTTCAGGCATTGGACGGACTCACACAAACCCTAATTAGAGAGGTTGGTTGTTGAACACAGTCATCCATGAAACACTGTACTGAATCCCTGATCGGCCATTGTCTTCCCTGTTTGCCCCACAATGTAACTGTTGGATATGGGGTCTGCAGTTGAACCACGTGATGGGCGAGAGGCAGCAGCAAAAATTGACTTCCAAGCAGCGGCGCCGTCCCCTCCCAACGGCGAGGCGGGATGAGAACACGTCAATGGCTCGGCACCAACGGGGCACGCGATTGCTAGCCAGAGACGCAACAGCACGTAAGGGCGGCAGCGAGGCACGCGACGCTGTAGGGCCTAGGACTCAGAAGCTAACTCAGCCAATTCAAACAAATAAAGAAAGGAAAAACAGTCTTCTGAGTTGGCTTCTGAGTCGTATTTGTTTTTGATTTGGAGATTTCTTCATGCAACTCCACGCGTGCAACACCTTGCAACATCGTATGGACCTTTTCAGCTAAATTAATAAGGAGTAGAGATAAGAAAATATTGTGGTATATTTCATGGTGAACTGAGAACATTATTTAGCTGGTTGCTGGGCATTATGATCCAATGACTAATAGTACACAGTGATTCAAGAACGGATAGTGTAATATACCCAAAACCTTAAAATAGAAAGGGGCGGACGACATATTATCAACTGATGAATCACATGGCGTCAAACCTTCTGGTAGCAATCACCAGGGAGCAGCACAGAAAACACTACACAACACAACCACGGTCATGCTAAGCGTTCTCCAACAAATTTCCATTTAACCACATTAATGTATTTTTCACAACAGCTCACAAACTATTCATGTAGCAAGACATTCGTGTAAAAATGTGATGTAAATGGAACTAATCTTTAATGCTTATGCCTATGCAGTTACAAAAATGTAGCAAAGTGATGTAAAAATTTTCAGTGTGCGTGCGATACGACTCCGATATCTGCCATGTACCCGGCCAAGCATCGTATAAGGGAAACAAGGAGAGCAGAGAGATCGAGTCCTCATGTGGCCGGCTCCGAGCGAAGCAAACAAATCGAGCTGAGCCGTTTGCAAAACATGTATCACCACGACGCCGTTATCGGTTATAGTAATCGGTACATCTTTGCATGGACTTCCTGTTCTTACGCAGGCCCAGCTCGCACGCCCGTAGACGTTCAAACCGTACTGCATCCATGGAAAACAATGTCCCAATTTCGCAGAAGAGATTGTGGTAGAAGAGCGAGGCGATGTTGTGCCTGCGGTTGTCGCCGCTGCCATCGTTGAGGTCATGGACCAGCCATTGTTGTCTCTCCTCGAGCACAAGGCTGCAAATGAGATCTTGTCCTGTTCATCGTATATGCTTCGGCGTCTCTGTCGTTTCGTTCATCTGTTACGAACATCCATCTTCTACGCCCAGGCCTGCATGGCTATCCTGACATTGGTCTCTTCACAGGCATCACCCGAACCGCAACTACGCTGCCGACGCCGTGCGGAGAAGATGATTCTGCCGGCCATTGTCGCCACTCGCCAGCTGAACCTATGGTCTCGGGCTGGACAAAGACGATATCGGCTCGGCATGGTTGGTTAAGGCCATGGCTCGATCTGTTTGGCGGACAACTCGGCTCAATTTGTTTTCTTCGATCGGAGCCGGCCACGTGAGGACTCCATCGCCGATTATCTTGTTTCTGCTTATGCGATGCTTGATCGAGTACGTGGCAGTAATCGGAGTTGTATCCTATCTGGGGCTTTTCCTTCTAGTCTGTGCATGCACGGTCCTCTCTTCATGCCTCCCACGCCTGGAACTATATAGGCGTTTTGTGTGATAAACAAGCATCTCGCACACACCATGTGCTATATGAAAGCAATGTGGCCATTTGACCCTACTTCCGTGTCTAAAACACACATATATATATATATACGGAGAAGCAGAGCAGTTAATCGCCTTATCATTCATGAATGAATAATCGTCCATGGCTCGCAAATAGCTAATAATGGGTGATGTGGCAGCAAAAGAAAAGAACCCCCATGCCCTGGGTCGTCCAACTGTCCTGGTCCCTGGAGGAGATATTGACTGTGGAGATGCAGTTTGTGAGAAACAGTTTGCAGCTGCATGCTTGCGTTTTGCTCTCAGCATCGAGCACCCTGAGCCCCACGCGGCGTCACAATTCTCCTGATGCACAGGCCCGATTCAGGTGCCACCTGCAAGTCACTCCATGCGCCACGCCGCGTCGGATGCCTTCTTTTCTGAAAACGCACGGTCCTCTACGGATGCCTCCCATGCCATATATGCGGTTGTGTGATAATAAACAAGCATTGCATATGCCTTCCTTGGTATGCACGAAATGATGCTCTAGCCTTCAGGTGCTGAGAAACAAAACAAGGAGGCACCCGCTTGTGTCAGTTGTGTGTGCTTTCTCGCCATCTATAGTACTTCACACACTGAAACATGCTATATATACAAACAGAGAACATATCTGGTGTTCCCAGCGGGTCGTGTGCTCCCGTACTCCCATTTGTTATAACGCAAAAATTACTCATACAAGAATTGCAAAAAAAAAATTATAAATGGACAGATCATGTAATCCTTTACCATCATGCACAGGTAACAACAAAATATAGTTTATTGCCGAAAGACCAAAGTTTATGTCAAAAAGTGACCTGGTGTTCTGTGTGTCAGTAAATGCAGGAGCTAAAAGCCGCTAAACTAACTATTTTCAGGGGAGCAAAAGCAGCAGGAAAAAAACAACGTACTATGCAAACCTTCCTTTAGTTTGTACAGTAATGTTGTTAAATCTTGTAATTGTTTGTGAAAGTTAACATATTTGGGTATTTTGTGTTTTGTGAATATGATCTTCCCCATCCACATGTCAGCACAGCACAGAACGAGACTGTCTACAAGCATATGGCTTGTGGGACTCTGTTTTAGTCAGTACAAGCAGAACCCAAAAACACAAAAATAACTGCTATTGCCCTGTATATTGTGCCAAGTACAACTCGATGCAGATGTCAACAGCAGTCAGGAGACAATCGGTATTATTCGTGGAGGGGGCAACATCTTTCTGCTGTACGCACGAAAGAAGTTGGCACGCCGTCAACAATCTTTGATGTATACAGTACCAACTGCTTGCCCTCAACGAGCTCCTTCCAGGCTGCAGCTTCCAGCTGTACTGTCGGAGAGTAAGGAGAATTACTGGACGTGCCATATCCAGTAGAAGCACAATCGGTCCATATGGGACTGCATGGTCTACTCCGGATGCCTCTCAAACCTACAAATATCCTGTTATGGTGGGTAGAGATATCATGCTAAATTAAGAAATATGGTCATCCAACTCTCATGCCCTGTCTAAAGCACACGCATATATATTAAGGAAGTAGAGAATCAAAATAATCCGCGTCATAATTGGTGAACTATGGTAGGTAATGAAGGATGGAACTGTAGCTGTTTTATTTTTTTCACAAATATTATGGAAATATCAAAGCATGTAAATCAACCCAATCTGAACTCCAACATTCATATGCCAAGTGCATAAAAATGTCAAACTGAAGCTTTCACTGCAAAAAGGCATGGAAAATGGGGACAACTAGCACTATGCCTTTAGCTGCGGGAGAGGAAGATCCAACAAAAAAGCTCTCCCCACTAGAATTTTGCCAAGAGTAGTGACAGACATAGCACCTGCCATCGAAAAGTATCTCCAGGCTCCTGTGACTGCCATGTTGGCAACAACTGCTCAGTGCTCGCCACTATAGAATGATGTTGACATGGCTGCCACAGCTGGCGAGTAATGGTGGAAATGGTGGTTTCACTAATGGTGGCCATTTTGCACACATTCCCGCTATACCTAGGCATTTGAGTGGGGCCAAAATGGACTAGCATGTGGCCCTCTCAATTTCGCCCAACACAACCATGGCCCAACATGGTGAACCATGAGCCCATGCAGACATGCCACAGTGCTATGGGCCATGCTTTGGCCGACCTGGAACGCGGTCAGGAACTGGGTGCAGTAAGGGATGCTCCTGCCCTCTTTCTGGACAACACACACCAGTGTTGTGGCCTGGTTTGATCACCGCACAGGTGAGCAAAACAATCAAGTGATGAAGGGTCTGCGATCTTTAGTAATTGCAGTGATCTGGACGATATGGAAGGAGAGAAACGCAAGGATTTTTTATCACAAGGAACACAACATCACACAACTACTCGAAGTCATAAAGGAAGAAGTCAACATGTGATGTATGGCGGGTGCAAAACATCTAGCTGCAGTGATCGTGCGAGCAAATAGTGAGTAGTCCATCTTGTAACCAGCAAATCCAGCCCATGCTTCTAGGGTTGCTGCATGTTGTAAGGCGTATCTTGCGCCCAAAACTCTGTTTTCTCCTTATAAATGAAAATGTCGGTAATGCCGGATCTTTCGAAAAAAAAATGCTTGGGCTGACCTCCGAGGCATGGCCACAGCTCCCATAAGTCAGGAATACCCAGCTTCCGTGAAAAACAATTGAGGGTATATCCAAAGCCGAAGAAACAATTTTGAACTGGACAGTATTCTTTGGCCATAATTTAGAACTGGTTGCTTCGAAATTAGTTAATACAAAGTCTTATTTGAACAAATAACACTTCATTATGGTCAGCATCCTATATAACACAGATGGGCTTGTAGCCCAGTGGCTAGGACTCAAGGGAGAGTCCGTGCTGGCGGGGGTTTGAGCCCCGTCCTGCACTTTGCCTCTTGAAGGGAGCGCAAGGTGGTGCTTAAACAAAAGCATCCTATATAACTATGGCCTGCTCGAACCCACAAAGCCATATACCTGCGGCCCGCCTCTAAACCCTAGCCTGAGCAGCTACACCATAGCATGCCGCTCTGCGGTCCGCCTCTGCCCTTGCTTCACATTATGTTCCTTGGCCTTGGCCTCATCTCGCATCCCTCCTCCACACCCCTCGGCCTCTTTGTTGTATGGCTTGCGGGTGCTCTGTAGCAAAAGGACACTCCGCCTAGCAAAGTCGGGCCAAGCGGCCTAACAGTCTAAGTTATTGGATTTTTTTTGTCTAAATATATCATATTAATATATCAAAGATGCATAATAATATTAAAAATATTTTAATTGCAAACGTTATAGTCAACATATTACGACAATCATTTCAACATTTTAAGTAATATGTTTAAACAATAGAGAAAATGTGGATATCATAGTATTAATATGTTGATTATTGTAAAACAAAAAATTATATTCATGTCAGATCTTGTTTTATAGAATTAAATGTAAGGAATATTATAGTTAAAACAGTTTTATAACGAAGTCACGGTTTGAGAGAAATTTTGTTTATTGTTTTGAATTTAATTAAAAAAATGTGCGCTCCACCCCATGTGAATTCAAGGACTGAGGCTCCCGACACGATTCAGATGCTCGCGGGCCCAGGTAGGACCCAGATGCTGTATATGAATTCTGATTTTTGGTTGTGCCCTGGGCTGGAGCCACACACCCCCCCCCCCCCCGCGGGCTGCCTTGCATTAGAACGGCCCGCCATGCCGTGCCAAGCCTGTGCTGAAACAGGTCGTGCCAGGCCACGTAGGATGGCCCAAATGTCCAAGTATTGCAGCCACGGGTATCCTATTTCAATGCCACTGCAGTTGTGGTTTTGGGCATGCCCCCACTGCAGTCTACTCCTAGAGTTTTATTGTAAGTGTGGAGAGGCATTTGTTGTTGTGAAATGCTTTTTCAGACCTGAATATAATGTCGGTCAATCATGATATGATTTATTTCCTAATGAAACCATGCGAGTATGGCTGACCAAAATCTTATTTCAATTTTTACGTGTTTCTACAACACGTCCATTCTATTTTTTTTAGAAACCTGTCTATCCAGCTAATCCAATGATGAAGAATGATGACTTACTTTGACCTCATAACCGCAATAGACAGTTGAGTGAAGCAGCAAGCCGATATGATGCAGCATTTGCGAAAATATACAATGTTCAGCACAAACGTTGTCGGCCGCGTCAGCAAGATTGAGACCTTTCACGTAGGTTGTTGTGTGTTGACAGATTAGGTAAGGAGAGAATCTTTTGGAGCGCAATGACACGGACGGCTCGTCAAAAGCCTCAGGTGCTTCGTTCTATATGGCATGGCCAACAAAAAGTCTAGGCGACAAGTCGGGGTAAACTAGCAGGTTCGGACTCAAAAGTAACGCAGGCCAGAGTTATACGATTCCCGAGGCGATCACAAGCCCATCGTGGTCGAGGACAGGAATGTCTGTTGTGCATGAGCATACCAGACATGAAGCGCCTGCTACCCAGCATGGCAGTAGTACTCTATCCAGCAATGGCTTCTCTCCAAAGCACGTCTATCCAATTGAAAAAAAAAAATCTACATGTCATCCGCAAATGTTCCAGATGGTACCGGTTACCACATGTCATTGGCATAGCACCCCAAATGCTGGAATATTAATTTACTTGCTATCAGCAGCAGTACAGGTACATAAAGATAAATTATGGATCGAACAGACTGCGAGGATGAGGGGAAATGCTCTACATGATACTTTTTCTTGTCTGGAGGCAGCGGAAGAATAAATCACCATAGCCCGCACGGCTTACGAGGTGCAATGGTTTATCGGTCTGGAATACAGACCTTCGATGACGCGACTGTCACAGAACCGTCTTATCACGAAGACGGCTCCGTTCCAGGATCATTCTCGGGTGGCGACACACGCTGTAGCACCTAATAGTACAACACATGACAGAAGAATATAGTTGCAACAAGAATATAGGTAGAATACAGAGTTTTACATAAATCCAAATTTTAATTACAAACCAGAGTTTTAAACAAATAAAATGCGGAAGCGAAGTTTGTTCAACAGTAATTAATTGGTTCGATGGGATAAATAAGATACAATCGCCCTCTCCCGACGACACACAGTGAAAATCCGGCCATGATAGGTGTATTATCCGAAACACCGTGCCGGCAATCAACGGACTACTCCTTGTCATCATTGGTGCAAAGCTTCCATTCAATATTCTAGCAGTCAGGACGCTGGCCTTCCTAGTGGAACCTCCCACCGCAGTGGCAGTCTCCACCCTGGTCATCTGAAAACCACATAGAGCTACGCCCTGAGTAACTAATTTACTCAGTAAGACTGACCCGTCAAATGACCAACTACAGCTGACACCTAGACATGCAAAGGCTAGAAGTAGGGTTTATGTTGCCAAAAAACCAGCCTAAGAGTGGATTCTTATTTTTCAAGTTTTAGTATCAAGTTAAGTTATCATGCGAAATAATAAATTTAGTTTGCACTAAAGCTATAACAATCATGGTTGCAATACAATCTTAATAATTCCAAATAGTAGTATTAAACCCACTCATCATCTTAATGACTTCCGACACTGTTCCGGCGCAGCGATCAAGTGGTACTCGTTACTGTGAGGGGCAGCGACTCGAATCGATTTACATCCTACAGGAGAAACCTGCTTGCACGACCCATGCGCGCTTCCTGGAAGCGACATGGAGCAACCTTTCGCTACGGTACCACAAGGTCTTCCGGGTCCAGACTCCCCCGAGAAGGGTCCCCCAACGCGATGTGCCCTGTGCCGCCATCCGTGGGTGGATTGCTCCCTCCTCTCAGCCCCAGTTCCACCAAAGAAGGGAGAAAGCTATCTTCCGACCAGGCAGTAGTCGTAGCTACATCGGTTTACTGGACCTATATCTCCAGCATGCAAATAGTACGTTCAAACTTGATCCCATGAGCCGGACACGAGGCGTAGCGTTAGGTGACTTGGACGGGGCTACCTCCTTGAAGACAAGTTGTCCTTCCCTTTCCACCTAGTTGCCCGTCCGGTCTTAATTGTGATCCTAGCCACACTTTCCTTGATCCGACATTATTCCCCAGTGATAATATTTCATGTCTACGAGTGGTCTCCATATCACTCAATGAATAGTCGTCCTAAATTAAGCAGGGCGACTACCGGTCTGAGGCTAATTATCGAGAAAAAAGGGACCTACTGCAATGCTAGATTTTCAAACAACTCCTACAAACTTAATGCACAGGCAACCCTATATTCCTAACTAGTGATAAAGTAAAAAGATTAAAACTTGGTGGGATGCACCGGGGCTTGCCTTAGTCCTGCTCCTGGTCAGTCGAAACACCACCGGGTCCTTCTAGCTCCTGCTTCGGTCCAGCCTCCACGTGGTTCACCTCGTTATCTACATGATGCAAATGTGATGTGATGCATGAGAGAAGATTTATGGCAGCCTATTTAATTAAGACTGACAGGTATGATGAGCACTAGAGTGTGGATTAGTTCAGTGAATATAATGTATGAAGTAGAGGCATAAGGTGGGCGTATTCGGTGTATTTCTTTCATGGACTGCAGTGAATAAGCATAGTAACTGAGTACAAAGGTACGAGGTGTGTCGATCGCGATCAATAAAAATATGTGAGGCACAAGGGCAGTTCGTAATGGTCGGAATAAGGTTTTCAATCCGCTGAGGTTGCTAACTAAGAAATAAATATATATGATATAAAGCTTTGAAGTATAATTATACAATTAATTGAAATATTAAATCTAAGGAATAAATAATTAATTTAGCATGATTTTGAAAGATTAATGAGCATGTGCAAGTGTATATGAGCATGGTCAATGGTTAAACAAAGTAATATGATCTAGAAATGTCCATAGTGTGTTGAGTAGGTTATCGAGCAAGAGTAGACATAAATGAGATAAACCTGAAAGTGCACTACCGAGCCATTAGAAAATATTAATTCTATGAGGCAATTAAATGATTTAGCATGATTTAGTAGTTATTCGCTCATGGATTATCTATTGTAAATTGAACATACCATGAGTGATTCTTAGGTCACGTTTCAATTACATGAGGTGCTCGCTTGATTTTTAATAATTAAAACAATGGACAGAGGCAATTAATTATTTTGACATGGTTCTGTTTATCAATTGTGCATGGATGATTTATTGTGAATAGGACATATTAGGGGTGATTTATTGGCCAAGTTTCACTCGCATGCACTAAGACAATAATTTTAAATAATTAAAATAATTATAAGGTCAATTAATTAATCCAGGCTAAAATATAGAGAACTAGAACTTGTGGTATTACAGGGTGGTTCCATGTGTCAAGATACAAGTATTCACCAAGGGCCATGAATTTACTGGACTCACAGATTTGTTTATGATTTTATTAGTGTTTTACCTATTCATTTTGATTCTGATAAAAGCATTAACATGCATGGTGTTTAACATTTTTATCTAATAGTACAAGTCAAGAGGATTTTATAGAATTTTTGGTTTCCCCAGAATTCGCAATATATATTTAGTTATGCATTTTTGAATTTAAGGACTATTTCCTGGAATTTATTTCGTGGAAACCTGAATTCCATATGAACTCGGCCAATCAGAGTTCAGGACACATGAGGGGTCACAAAGTTGTGGGCTGGTGTGGCCGCAGTCTCATGAGATCTGGGGTCATGTGGCCATCTGTGTGGCACCATCGGAGGGCTGCCGGAGCCCGGCGGTGGGCTCGCTGCCGCGACCACCCGGCAGCGAAGCTCGACTGAGAGCTCGGAAAAACGACGCACGCACATGTACAGACTAGTGGGAGGGGTTTGCGAGGGAGGGGTCTCACCGGAGCATCGCCGGTGGCGGCGAGCGGTGCATGGCGATGTTCGGCGGCGGCTTGCGAGCGGCAGAGAGGGCCGGATGGTCTACTTCCTCTTCCTGGAGCTCCATCAAGACGTCTAGATCCGCGTCTTCGAGGAAATCGTTGATGATGCTGGCAGGAACTTGGAGTTCGACGCACATGTACGGTGGCCGGTAGTTGACGGTGGGGAAAAAGCTCGATTTCTTCCTCCCCGCGTCAGGAAACAAAAAAAAGGCAAGGAGGTTAGGGAGGATCTGCACTGTATTGCACATGCATGCAAACAAGAACTAGGCCTAGGGGCTCACCGTGCTTGGAAGATTTCAGCGTGAGGCCTTGGAACTTGCTGAGGTAGTCGCCGGAGAAGAATTCCGATTGAGCTCGATTCCGGAGGGGGATGGGGGAGGGGTTGGCTCGAGTGGAGGGAGGAGCTCCTCGCGCATATGCAGGTAGGCTGGATGCCGATGGGGAGGCGGTGGCTCGGCCGAGCAGCGAGCTCCGAGCAGCGCCGGCAATGGTGGTCGGGGCACAGCTTTTGTAGGCGAGGGGGAAGGAGAGAGAGGGCAAGCGGGCGCAGGGCGAAACTGGGGGCGGCACTGCGGTTTTGCAAACCAGGTTTCGGACCAGGTGGGGCGAGCAGCGCTGGCCGACGCCCACGCGGCATGGCTGCCGCCCACAGCGGCCAACCAGCGAAGAAGAAGGCGCCTGAGCGGCTGTCGGGTGGGACCAGCAAGGCTTTTTTTTTTTGTTAGTTGTTTCAAAAATCCTTCTCTGTTTATTTTAATATCTTTAATTCTAGAGCTCAACTTGTAAAACTAAAAATATCAGCATGTGTGTTATGATGTGCTCTAAATTTAGAAAATGAGTATGTCCAACGAGTTGCATTCAAATTTAAATAGAAAAGTTTTAAATATGGTATGTTTTTAACCATTTAGGCATTTATTGGGAAACTTAACTTTGGAATAAAAATCTGGGATTTGTCTCAAAAATTATTTTGCATCAATGCCTACCACATATATTTTTGGTGGCACTATGTTCTATTCAAAATGTTTGACTTGTTGTTCAAATGGGTTTCAAATTTGACCAAATTTCATTCAAATGCCATTCAAATGTTTTCAAATTTTTTTTCTTGGGTGGGTTTATTCATGGTTTCTTATTGTTTTTAGAGTCACCCGCTGATATCTTGACACCAGAGGTGTCACAGTGACTTCGCCACCAGCCAAGCATTTTGTCACTGATATCCTGCTTCTCGTTGAGGGTTGATACTTGATAGTCGTAAACTCGTAATTGTATAAATCGAAGCACGATCTCCTTGGCATCTGCCAGACCACGATGATGTTGATGATTCATGGTGGCATAATCTTGGCAGCGCCATTGGACAACAGCAGCAGCCGTTGCATTTTCATGATCTCGATGGTAACAGCGGCGGACTATGGGTGAGGGTTCATGGCGGCCTGGAGCGATCTCGACGGCTCGGCGATGACTCCGTCGGTCTTTTCGTTTCTCGTCTTGGATCGGTGACCTGCCGAAAGCCGAGAAGCGATTGTGGGCTGAAGCCGTCGAGCCGATTGGATGGAAGGAGCGCCGGGCTTGCTTTGGGATTAACGGAACGGACACATGGCGCAAGATGAGATGGTGCTGCACCGTCTCCGTTTTACATCAGGTATGCAGAGAATTTTTTCCCTATTTTTGTAATCAAGAAAAGTCATCGAAATATAGGTTTGTGCCTGGTTTGCATAAGAAACAAAACTAAAATAGATTTGTGCTAATAATGCTGTGAGTAAAAGTCAAGCTTCTGTTGACTGCGTAGTTAGCCGTTTGACTGAGTTGGGGCATGTCAGCCGGACTCCAACGATCAAAAAGTCAGTGCTGCGATAGCTATTGAAACGAGCAAAAGAACCCACATGCCCTGGGCGATCCATTATTTGAGCTGTTGCCTGTCAAGGCCGATGAAGACGGCGTGGAGCTGCTTGCAAGAGTGTATCGCACAACAGTCTTCCGTCCCATCAAAGTGCTGCACCTCCAGTATGCTCATGCACGGGCCTTGTTCCACGCCAGCGGTTTGAAGCGTGGAGAAGCTGGGGCAGGTCCAGAAGTACACCAGTTTAGGCCACAAGGATAACATGTCCTTCCATAGGAAACAGAAGATCTTCGTTGTCATCTAGACATGCACGGTCTTCTCTTGATGTCTCCCAAGCCTAAAACTACGGGATTGTGTGATACAAAAGCATCGCATCTACTGCTTGTACCTCAAGCTATGGCACACCCTCTTTGTCTACTTTCGGTGCATCAAATGTCCTTCACGCTGGATGTCTGGAACACGCACATATATACTAGCAATGTAAAGGTAACCAATAAATAGATTGATTTATTCGGCTAATCCCAATGGATAGTTTCATTTTAATATTTCCAAGAGAGTGCCATATCATATTTAGTAGTTTGAAACCATAAATGAAACCATCGCTCTAATGTATAGTTTCATTTTAGTGTTTTATGACACTTCTATATGGTTTTGTTGGTTGTATAAAGAATGAAATGAAATTACTTCTCTCTAATCTCAGTGGTAGCTTCATTTGGGTTTCATTCTTATTAAATGATATGCCACATAGGCAAAGCTGATGACGTGGTATGAGTTTTATGAGGAGAGAGGAGAAATGAGTTTCATAGGGATGAACTACATATACACGGTTACTAAAATCTTGAAACTGAAATGAAACTCCATTGAGAGTATTTGAGTTTCATCTCTACATATTTATCAACTCTTATTGGTTATTTGGATAAAATATTTAAATGATACACTAACATATGAAACCGTGAAATGAAACTTTGCATTGAGAGATCTAATTTTATTTGTCATTTAAAAAATTACACAATAATATGGCACTTTTGGAAACAACGAAATAAAATCATGGACTGAGAATGACCTAAGGCTAGTCCCAATGGAGGATTTCATTTTGTTGTTTCCAAAAATAACATGTCATCAAAAATATTTTGAAACTACAAATGAAACAATCTCTATAATACATAGTTTTATTTTGGTGTTTTATTGCACTTAATTCAATGTTCTTTCATTGGTTGTCTATAGGATGAAATGAAACTCCTGTCCTTCAATGCTAGTATCATAGTGTTTCAATTCTAGGAAACTTTGTATATCTAGTTTTATCTAAATAAAACTCCATTCCTCTCTCTCCTCATAACTTGATTGCCATGTCATCAAAATTGCTTATGTGGCATCTCATTTATTGAAAATGAAACTCCTATTGGAAGTAGCCTAATACTAGTTTCATGCTGTTTCAATTTTAGGAAATCGTGTAGACCCAATTTCATCTAGACGAAACTCTTCCCATCTCTTTCTTTATAAATTTTTTGCCATATCACCAAATTTCTTATGTGGCACCTTATTTAATAAAAATGAAACTCCCATTGGAAGTAGCCTTACTGAAAGAAGAAAAAAGGTAAGATGCATTGAAATAAATACTCCTCCGTTCTCATATTGTTGTCGTTGATTAGTTCAAAATTAAGCTAGCTGGCGACAATAAAAGAAGAATGGACGAGTACCTGTTGTAGCGTTGAAATAAATACTCCTCCGTTCTCATATTATTGTCATCGGTTAGTTCAAAATTAAGCTAGCTGGTGACAATAAAAGAAGAATGGACGAGTACCTGTTGTAGCATTGCTTCAAGACGTCAACACGTAGGGTCATGCTGTTTAATTTGGGACTTTGGTTAATCAATCTTAACAGTGCTTTCGAATAACTGGGAAATTATGTTGAAATATCACCAGTTCTGGAAAATGCCACCAGAGGAACGTAGCTTTGTAAATTACAATTGAAAGTTACGCATCTGATTCTGAACCTAATAAATTACAATTGAAAGTTACGCATCTGATTCTGAACCTAATACTCCGTCAAGTTTTGTTCATCCAAATTGTATTTTTACAGTTTTTTGGAGAAGAATACAGTCATTTGATGGTTTGGCCCATCTTTACTAGACACGACAATGAACCTGAATGCTGTCCATGGAACCATGGTGAGGTGGCGCTGCTATGTGGGGCAGGAAATCTGGATGGCGATGTTAGTCAGGACGTGGGGTCAACGTCCATACGTACAAATAATGGGTGGTGAGTGGAGATACAATACTGTGGTGAGCAGGCAAACGGCTGTTCGCTGATACCACAAATAAATAAAATTAGAACACTGACATAATAGTATTGTCAGTGCATTGTTTCACATTGATCAGATGAACTCAAGGAATTAACTGGTGAGATGTAGTACAAATGTTGGTTAGATAATCTTTCCTTGAAGTAGTGCAGTAGTTCTACGGAAAAGGGGGAAAATAAATGAGTTTAGAGACTACTGGCAAGATCCTTATGGAGCTTCTTTATCTGCATCTATTAGACCCCATTCTTTTGATCTGTTGTGCATTCTGTACCAGTCCTTGGTTCTATAGCTGTTACGCATAATATTCACAGATATGATAATCAAATAGCTTTTTTACAGTACCTTCTACTTCGATAGATAGCCGGAGTAGAAATTAAATCTGACCATCCAACTTAATTGGGGCAACATGGTCATTTATCTTAGACATAAATAATGATCTCGGCATTAGTTTTGACAAACTGCCTAATCTAATCCTGTGGTGCGATACAATAGCAACTCTCGTCTAGCCACTGGCGGGAGGATGCCTGATCCCAGTCAACTTCCATCACGACATGTGTGTGTGACACTCCTAGTGTCATAAAGGTTCCAAGAACAGCACCTTAGTCATCACAAGAGACTAACACCAAGAATTTGAACTGAAATGACCAAGTTTGAATTTACATTCAGCATATTTGAATGCCACTTCAACTACAAGTCCAGATTTTTCAACATGACTCATACCTATAAAAAATATATGTTGATGTTCATGGTGGAGTAGAATTTTAAGGAATTTTTCAGAATTTTATCCCTTGATTTAGTGGCTCAAATAAATGCCTAAAAGGTCCAAAACTACCCCTCTTTAAATATTTTTCATTCAAATTAAATAGCAACCACTGAACGGTATCATTTTTATAAATTCAAGCTCATCTTACTGAGCCTGCCCATATTTTTAGTTTGTCGAGGTCAACTCCCAATTAATTCCAATAAAAATAACAAGCGTCAGTGGGTTATAGGGATTTGGAAATAAATGAAACAGGAAAATCCCATGGGACCCACCTATCATCGACGCCGAGAAAACACACCCGTGTCGCCCCGCCTCACTCCAGCGGCCGTACGCCGCGTGGGCATCGACGATGGGCCGGAGCGGCACCTGAGCGGATTGACGACCCCACACCCCGTCTCGACATCCCTCTTGCCCCCTCCCTGGTCAGAACCTTTCCCACTCATCCCTCCCGCTCTCGCTCTCTGCTTACTCGCCGCTGCGCGCCCGCCATTGGAGTCGCTGAGCTGCTCACGTCGCTCGCTCACTGCATCACCTCCCCACCCTGGCCGGCGACCTCTGGAGCTTCGCCTCGACGATCCTTGGTCCCCCAGCGAAGCCCCTTCCCTTTCCCTGCATCGAGCCGTCGTCGATTGCCGGTTCTTCCTCGCCTCCGACCGCCGCTCCACCTCGTCGCACGAGCTACCCGGTGAGTTCTGATCCGATTCCTTCCACGTGCTCGTCGCCCTCGACCCCGCGAACCCTCCGGTGCTCACCCGGCCCCCTTCCGTGCAGATCCGGCGCTGGAACGCCTCCGCCGACCACCGTCATCGCTGCCGCTCGTCGCCGACCCAGCTAGGTGTGCTACATTGTGTTCCGTCCACGCGCCGCTCAACCCCCACCACCCCCTAGTCCCATTCGCGCTCGCGCCGAGTACCACCGTCGCCCTGGTCGTCGGCCTCGTGCTTGCCGCCGCGCGTGGCCAGAGCGCCGCCATCGCACGCGCGCTCGGCTCGGCCGAGCTGGCCAGTGGGCCATGATGGCCACCGGGCCACGCCCGCCTGGGCCAGATCTGGCCTAGAAGCATCTCCCCCGTGTGGGTTCAGCCCACTGGGCTGCCTGGATGCGGCCTGCGAACATAAAAATCGATTTTTCTCATTTTATTCATTTCTAGAAAAGTGTTTAAACTTGAAAAATGCATAATAAAGTAATTAATATGAAATTGGAAGCAAAGTAAATTTTGTTGGCCTTGTCTGGACTTGAACTATTGTGGAAAAATGCTAAACCACGTTGTATGTTAATACTATTTTCAGGATTAAAATAAATGAGAAAACACTTATAATATCATAACTAATTTTAGGGAGCTGATAAAATATTGAAACTTGGCCACCAATTATGTTGTTCAGTTTCTAGTCTCCCTGTAAAATGTCTTAGGGTGAGTCCCTGTATATTAGCTATAATTAAATTAACACATTTTTCCTTATGTTAATTAATTAAAATTATTGGCTCAGTGCATGTGAGTGAAACTTGGCCAATAAATCACTCCTGGTATCCTCTAACTATATTAAATCACCCCTACTCATTTGATGATCAGAACCATGTCAACTTAATAAATTATGTCTCAAGTGTAATATTACCCTTTAATATATATGGTTCCACCTTAGGGCTGCTTTATGGGTACTTAGTTCTTTGCGAGGGTTATGCTCGACACATTTAAACATTAATTAAAATAGTACCTACTGGTCATGAACATCATATATGTAGCTCAACCCCGGTCGACACACACACCGTACTTTGATACAACGTAGTCGCGATTAAATACTGGAGTCCATGAAGGAAATACATTAAACGCCCTCACTCTGTGCCTCCACCTAATACGTTACATTGCTGAACCAATCAACACACCCCGCTCTCTTCCACAAGAAATAGTGTTCATTAACGTATTTATTGAGGAAGTGCATGAATCTTTTCTCATAAGCATCATCTTTTGCATCATATAGATCACGCAGTGAACCAAGTGGAGACGGGACCGGAGCAGGAGCTAGAAGGAGCCGGTGGTGTGACAGCTGACCAAGAGCAGAACCCAGGCAAGCCCCGGTGCATCCCACCAAGTTTTACCCTTTTTATTTTAACACTAGATAGTGTGATGTAGGTTTGCCTGTGCATTAAGTTTATAGGAGTTGTTTGAAAACCTAGTATTGCAGTAGAATCCCTGTACCCGGTATTAGCCTCAGGACAGTAGTCGCTCTGCTTAATTTAGGACGGCTATTCGTCGAGTGGTATGGAGACCGCTCGTAGATAAGGACTTATCACTTGGGGAATGTTGGCGGATGATGGAAAGTTAGAATGGAACAACAATGAAGACCGGACGGGCAACTAGGTGGAAAGGAAAGGACAGCTTGTTTTTAAGGAGGTAGCCCCATCCGAGTCACCTAAGGCTACGCCTCGTGTCCGGCCTATGGGATCAAGTTTGAATGTATTGTTTGCATGCTAGAGATATGGGCCCAGTAAACCGACGTAGTTATGATTACTGCCTGCTCGGAAGATAGCCTTCTCCCTTCTTTGGTGGAACTGGGCTGAGAGGAGGGAGAAATCAACCCACGGATGGCGGCACGGGGCGCATCGCGTTGGGGGACCCTTCTCGGGGGAGTCTGGACCCGGAAGACCCTGCGGTGCCGTAAGCGAAAGGTTGCTCCATGCGGCTTCCAGGAAGTGCATATGGGTTGTGCAAGCAGGTTTCTCCTGCAGGATGTAAATTGATTTGAGTCGCTGCCCCTTACAGTAACGAGTACCACTTGATCACTGCTCCGGAACAGTGTCGGAAGCCATTAAGATGATGAGTGGGTATAATACTGCTGTGTTGGAGGGCCAGCGCCCCAACTACTGTAATATTGAGTGGGAGCTGTGCACGAATGAAGACGAGGAGTAGTTCCTTGCTTGCCGGTACGGTGCTTGAGCAAGGCACCTATTATGGCCGGGTTGTTCCCTGTGTGTCGCCGTGAGAGTGCGATTGTATCTTATCTATTTTCATCGAAACTAGTTGAATCATTATTGAACAATTCACTTTCGCAAGTTACTTTTGATAAAACTCTGGTTTGTAATACAACTTCGGATTTATGTAAAACTCTATTCTCCACCTATGTTCTTGTTGCAATTATTTGTTTCCGTCATGTGTTGTACTATTGGGCGCTACAGCGCGTGTCGCCAACCGAGGAAGATCCTGGAACGGAGCCGTCTTCGTGGTAAGACGGTTCTGTGACAGTGTGGGCGTAGATCCTAGATAAATCATGTATGTAGCAGCGAAGAGTAAGCAAGAGATTGGCAGCCACGAGACAAAAGGAAAGATAGAGGATGCGGCGTGGACGCATGGTTCGCCGGAGAATTGGACCCAGTGGCGTGCCTTCGGACACAGGCGGTGAAATAGAGCCGACCTGGTGCGCGTAGGAGAAGATAGATGCACAGGAAGGCTTCGCTAGAAACGAAGGCGTTGGTTGGTGGCAAGAATTGGTGACTCACCGACTAGAATACGGGCGCCGGGGAAGGTAGAGGTTGCGTCGCCGGAAGGAAGCCCTAGATCGATTTGATTAGGAAGGCAACAGGAAATTACCAATTTGCCCATGATTGAAATTTATTCCACTCTCGCACCGGAGTATATCTGTTTTGTGCCTCGGAGTAGAAAGTGATATGGGCCTTTCGATGAAAAGAAACCAAGGGACCATATTTATCTGAGGGCATTGTAAAAGAGCTCTAATCAAAAGCATATTTCAAGTAAATAATAAAGTGGTATACCAAGGATTAAGTCTATTGACATCCATCTGACCAGCTACAGGTGAATCAGACAGCGGAGATCCATGACCCAATGCCACAAGCATACTTGGGAGGAAGAACAAAAACCTCACTCGTCGTTATCCTCTTTTATGAAATCTCCTCTGACTAAACCAACAATTGCAAGAAATTGAGTAGGTACTTCGAAAGCCCTAACACTGCTCAGGGGTATATTAGTGCATATATGGTTTTAGCAAGGTTAATGGTATTTGTTGAGGTTGTTGAAAACTAATTTTATTCAAGGTTCTTTTTAAGGTAGTAAAGGTGTACCATTTTTTCAAATAAAAATACCGTGAGTCTTTTAATAAAGAGGTGTACCCTTAAATGCCATGAGTGTCTTAGCTTTTATTCCATTATGTATCCTTTTTCTAAAAATAAAACTATTTTGAAAATAAAAAAGACCAATTTTATCCATGGGACCACATGTCTGTTGCTTCCCTGTTTCCCTTCCTCTTTTCACCGACGCATAATAGACGGCAGCATCAGCACTGGCACCTCATCCTGCTATGGTCATCTCCTTCACCGACCGATCAGACGCACTTTATTGATGGCAGCACCGGCAAGAGCACAATTTTGTGGATACTTGCAAGGTCTGGAGGCCACGGGCCATGGTACTCGCCGTTACTGTCGCTTTCTGTCATGGCTTCAGTGCAGCGAGCTTGGCTGCCGCCTCAGGGAGCCGTCCATATATAGTCAAGCTGCCTCTCGAGAGCTCATGAACGAGCAGGATATGGACGGTTCCCAAATCTTACTCCAGATGATGCTAATCGAGACTGAGACCGACGAGCATGACGGCTGGAATCGTCCTCGCTTGTTCCAAATCCAACTCCTCTGTATTCCTGTTCTCTCAAATTGATCGATGCTAATCGAGCTCCAGGATATGCCATTCCACGGATAAGCATTGCCTTTAGACTCTTGAATCAGGAAAAGGTTGATGAATGTTATGCGATTGGGTGAATAAACCCAACACATATATCACACAGGCAGCACATGCAGAAGTTTCTCACATACCTACAAAGGACCACAGGAGAAATTCCTTGGTGCTTTTCATCCGACTCGATCTCTTTCACATCTGATCACAAATATATACTTCCACTGCCAGAAACAGGAGTGCTCTCATTCGTGCTATTCAATTTGAGAAATTGAATAAATTGAGTTGTCACGCTTGGCTGGTTCAACAAGAAATTGTAGGTTTCGTGTGACTTATGTTCATTCGTTTAGGATATTCATATCAGCTATCAAAAATATTGTGGTTCGTATTAGGAATCACTAAGACGTTATGCTGCTTTTTAATGCTCACTGTTTTTACCCTTTGTGTCTGCCATTGGGGTCCCTTTCATGAGTAGAGGTGCTAAGTGGTCACTACTACAATAAAGGCCTGCAATATCGGACATTTGGGGCTGCAATATCAGAAAAATTATATGCTATTGCTCTAATGATATTGCTGGCTTCACCCAGCAATATTGTCTGATATTGTTATGTTTTTAGAAAAATAAAAAAACCCTATTACCTCTAATCTGCTTTGGTGTCAGATTAGAGGCAATAGAGGCTCTAAACATCTGTACTCCACATTAGTAAGGAGAGTAGATTAGAGGGAATCGTGGATTAACAACAAACAAAACTGAAGAGAGCAATGTACCATATATAGAAGCATCAGAGAAATGGAGACGGCTGATGTTTTTACAAAAATTGACCTATATATTCAACACTTACAACAAATGCTACAATTTAGCCTCTGGTTTAGGTGGGCAACCCAGCAAGCAGAAAAACTAACAAACAATAGTTGAAGTTTTGGGTGAATCTATCCTAGATTCAGGCAAACAAAACTACAGCCGTGAAATTGAAAAACTGAGTTTTTCAGTTTTACCTAAACACCAAGTCATTGTGCCATCTCCCTTGCAAGCAACCAATGAGCAACACACAATTGAAATTCATGAGTCATCATAATATCAACAACTAGTATTGGACACAGAAGAAATTCATGAATAAAAAAGGATCAAGTACGCCATGTTCACCTTAGAAAGCAATCGTGTTTCCATGATTTTAGGCAAAATTTCACCATCAGATGCTATTAGAACTGAAACTTAGCATCCCCACTGTCACATGCAGTAGCGAGAAAACCTTTACGGCTAAGAGCAATCTGCATCAGAAATAAAACTGTCATCATCTAAAATTTAACTCAATTCAGTGCTAGCATGAAGCCTAGTTTCAACTACATGGCATTAATTGTACTCATGATTCTAACCATTGACAGAACTCTATTAGTTTCAAGTAAATAACTAAATCCAAGAACACTATATGCTGGCTTCTCCAAAATTTTGATGTTAGATATTGTATTTGTACAAAACTAGTAAACCTACTCGCGCATTTACGCGGATAATCTTTATGTCTTATTATAAAAATTAATAAAAGATATCTTATTTACACTCACACCTTATATCAATCAAATTATTTTTGGGGTAAATATTCTGGTAAACCTACAGTTATTTACACTCGCACCTTATGTACAAAACTAGTAAACCTACAGTTATTTACACTCACACCTTCTAAGGGTAAATATTTTTTATCTTAATAATATAAAAATTATGTTTTTATTTAAACTTATATACATGTATTTTAAATAAGCTTTTATAAGGATAATAGGGGTACCTCTGTAAAAAATTTTGGTCCCAAGGTTTAGTTTTTTCACTTCCTCACAACCAATATATTGTATCTATCTTTGAAAAATGTTATTACAATCTCCCGTGTCATTTGCATTAAAGAAAATACTTACATCAAACTCTACCAACTGAAACAGGAATTCTAATAATTCTGTAGCACAAATGCCTAAATCTACTTCCGTATGAGAAATTGGCATACACTAACTGCACCGGACACGCTTTTGATGCCCATGTATTCTATTGACCTTTTAGGTATCATCTCTAATATGAACGAAGTTTCATCATATTCCTAGTGATGCTCTCTTATCCCTGCTTATTCTGACATCAATAAAATATTATAAGTTCGGATATCTCTATTGTAATATTTGGCCAAGGCTTTATTCTATCGCTTTCTTAAAACCAATGTATTGTGTCTATCTCTTAAAAGCGTCTAACTCTACTAATTGAAATATTCAACACGAATCATGATAGCTATGTTGCACACATGTCTACACCTTCTTTAGTATAAGTAATTGGCATACTAAGTTACACTCGACGCACTGACTTCTAACGCATATGTCTCTTGTGACTTCACTAAACTTTTGGTTACGATCTCTAGCATAAATAAAGTTTCAAAGGCTATTTGTTTCTTTATTCTATCTAGTCATGACCATCCTGGAGCAGCATATTTATTAAATATGGATGGTTTATCTATCATTTGTTTCTTAGTCATGGCTGGTTGTGTGGATTGCATAACATTGTGAGATATCGTGGATGACAGCAATAGACTCATCCAAGATAACGAAAGAGATGTTTGTGTGGATGACACAACCACGACAATCCATGATGATGCATGGACAATGAAGCACTCTCTTATCTGCTATAACCACAGTAGCATATGGATGACACATTAGGCATGATTAAAAAAGAACCAAGGATAGTGGTTGCATATCAATGGGGTAGTGATCTATGATTTAACTAATGGCTGCTACGTTCTATTTGACAGACTCAATTCATGACGATATGAGAATGACAAAGTTGTTTTTGCTTGTTATGATGACAATTAAATCCTTAACCCATAGTGGTTTAGCAAGCATGATTTATTATAGCCTCTAATTATGACAATCCTAATGATAATCTTTAATTACCAAACTCACAATAATAACTACAATATGTGATGATGCAAAGATGATGACAATTTTTATTGATTTACAAAGGCCACACAATTTGATTGGTTTTGTAGCCTTATTTACTTATGAATGTAGTAGTGTTTTATTTAGAGAGAGTTGGGTGAACGTGGAACTTTTATAAATAATTTTATAAAAATTTAATTCTAATTGATTTATAATTACAATGTGGATATTTTAATATCTTGATTTACAAAGGCATAAAATTTCACTGGTTTTGTAGTCTTATCCACTTGTGAACTGTGTTGTTTTATTGAGGGAGAGAGAGAGGAAGAAATTAGATGGGGTGCATGTTATACTTTTATAAATATTTTACAATTATTTAATTATAATTCATTTATAATGATATGGTGGGCAATTTAATAACTTTCTTAAGGGTATTTGAGTCTAATATTTCATAATGCCAGTAGTGGGTAATTTGATAACTTACTCAAGGATATTTTAGTCTAGTTTTATTATAATGGCAGTGGTGGATAATTTTTTCTTCTTATTTTCTCTGATTAATGTGAGAATTTTTAGGCCTTGAGAGCGAACGTGGTGGCTTCTTTTGTTGGTCAAATATATAACTTACTCAAGGGTACTTTAGTCTAATTTTTTTGTAATGGTAGTGGTGGGTAATTTTTTCTTCTTATTTTCTCTAATTAATGTGAGAATTTCTAGGCCTTGAGAACGAACGTGGTGGCTTCTTTTGTTGGTCAAATCTCTACAACTTATTAATTAAGGTGCGGTCGTCCACTTCGTATCCACAAAGTTAGAGATTGAATCCAAGTCAGTTTTATACCTTCCATATTAAGCACCAAATTTTAAAAATCATAACTCCGGCGTCCAGAGTCCAAATAAAACAAACTCGGACTTTATCTGTTGCTCTCAAAAAGTTCAACAACTTTGGTATTCAATGGAGTCACAGATTCGAAAGTCTTTGTATCTAAATATACGATGTAAAAATATCTGTTCTGATTCAGACTTTTCTACGCACGTATTCTTATGGGGCCTATATCTCAGAGCTTTGTAGTCCAAATAATATAATGCATATATGTACCGGAAAGCTCTCGATGAGATCTACAACTTTCGTAGTTACACTTTTAACATTGAAGCACGTCTGAAAGTCCAAAACCGGGACGCAATACAGTTAATATTAGAGATAAAAAATATATTTATGATAAGAATATGGTGAAAAATGGTGAGAAAATAATTATTTCTGCATATAAAATTGTACACTAAGAAGCATCAATAGTAATATAAATATGATCTTTCATGTAAAAATATTAATAATATTATGGTTCACAAATATATTATGTAAATAAGTTTTTATTTAAATCATATAGAGTGTTTTATTTTTCTTAAGGCCGTCGTAACGCACGGGCACTTTGCTAGTATATATATATATATATATAATAGATTTGAACTAAACTTTATTTGAATTTCTAGAAGTCCTTGATTTTGACAACATTTCTACAGAATTGCTCATACAAGCAAAACCTTATCAGAATTTGTTCATACAGCATTTCTACGTAATTTAAGCTATTTCTAGAGAATTGTTCATACACTATTTTAGCCGTAAAGGTTTTATTGAATATAATTGTTCATACAATTTTTCACATGAATCATATGCAACGATTATATTAAATAAAAGCAATTTCAAATAACAAGAGGCAAATGGACTGCACCCATTTCAAAGTTTAGAGTGAGATACTAAATATCAATTTATGACATGCCAAAGGCTTCACATTTCAAAGCGACCTCAAAGCATTGAACACTACCAGAAAATAGGCCTCTAGCGGCAGTTCAATAAGTACTATAGCGGCAGGCATACACAGCCGCCACTACGGTTCCGCAACCAAGAAAACATGTTTATAGCGGTGGACTTCCTTGAGAGGAAACAATCCGCCGTTACCTAATGAATAGTAGCGGCAGGTGACAATGTCACTCGCCGCTACCGTAGAATCGAAAAACAAGAAAAAACGTCGTCACTCGCCTCCTGGAGCACCCGCTGCCAGGAGAGGGAAGGTGGCCGGATCCGGCCGCCATAGGCCACGCGCCGCTGCTTCAAAAGGAAACGCGGCCAGATCCGGCCGCCATACACCATGCGCCGCCGCCTAGAGAGGGGAGGCGGGCGGATCTGACCACCGCTGCCGAAGCCTCTCCTCACCGCCGGGCCACGCTCGATGAGGTCACGCATCATTGAGGGAGGAAGATGGCCTGCCAGCGCCCGACCGGATCTGCCTGCCTAGGAGTCATCGCCGCCTCGTCTGGCCAGATCCTGTCGCCCGAGCGCTGCCGCCATCAGAACTGGACGGAGAGAGCGGCTCGCGCGGTGGTGGAGGGGATCGCCGCCTCCGATGCAGCGTTGCCCGCCGCTGCACAGCGTCCGCTGCCACCTCTAGAGGCCGAAGCAGCCCGCCGCCACCTCTGGAGGCCAGGGCAGCACTGCTAGCCACTTCCTTTGGAGGTCGCCGCCTCTTTCTCCCGATGCAGAGAGAGAGAGGAGTGGAGGGGGCGCCACCACCTCTTGCTCCCGACGTGAAGAGAGAGGAGTGAAAGGGGCTCCACCGCCTCTTGCTCCCGGCGTGGAGAGAGAGGAGTGGAGGTGGTGCCACTACCTCTTGCTCCCGACGCAGAGAGAGAAGAGTAGAGGGGGCACGGAGAGAGAGGAGGGAGGAGGCGAGGGGAAAGGAGGGCGGCGGGGGCTGTGAGATCGATAGGGAGAGTGGAGTGTGGCGGCTGAGAGAGAGAGAGAGAGAGAGGGAGAGAAAGGATGAGAGGATGGTGGTGACCTAGGTTTTCTTTATATAAGGCCAGCACTGATAATGGGCTGCGTGGGCTGCGGAGCAACATATAGAGGCGGTTGAAAAAATGGGCCGCCGCTATAAAATACAATAGCGACATTTGAAGAAATGGGCCGGCATTATAAATTGGTTCTGGTTTGTAGCTGCGGTTCTTTTTTGGGTCGCTATGATTAATTTGCTCCCGCCGCTATAGAGCCATTTTGTGGTAGTGGAACATTCTCCGTCCATTTCCTTGTGTTGTCAGAAAACGGTTGATGAATACGTGGAGTTCATGCTTATCATATCAAAATTCGTGTGCAGTTTCAAAGAATGTTCATGCTATTATACTAGTTACCTCTCCATTGATTTTGAATAGTCTGATGGTTAATGGAGAGCTCATTGTATTAAAAGATCAATCAGAGAAACACTACAATACTCCATCCGTAGTTATTGATCTAACCTATCTATCAATGATGCACTTGCACAGCTATCAAGCAACAATGATGGAGACAATCTATCACAGCCCGCGGACGAACAAGCAATTTCACAAACACCTTCGGTGCACTAACCTATGGGTCGCGTGAGTTGACAAGGGAGGCTAGGGATACCTGGTGGTGGTGCACTGTCCGAATCTCAGCAGGGGCTCGATCTGTCCATGTCGCGACCTGCTCGCCCTACGAGCTGCCTCAGCCATGTGCAAGAGCTTGCCGAGGACTCGAGGGAAGTCACGCCCGTGCGGCCTCGCTGATGGAAGCAGCTCCCGCTCGAGGTCCCCGGGCTCAGCCCCAAATGAATTGACAATTAAGTAACTGGAAAAGACACCAAAATAGAGCTCAGCGCTTTGTATGATTTATGCAATATAATTAGCCTGTGTATAACGAAAGCTTTTTGCTGCAGTGCACAGCTAGTCATTAGGTTCAGCTCGGCCAGATCAGAGTGGGCAAAGGTGCCACCTGTTCTTGCTTGAGGAGCCACCCGTGCATGTGTGTGCTTCAGGCGGAAGGAAAGGCTGCGAGGCCATGGCAACTGCGTGGAGGGAGCTGGGCACCGTCGACAGTGCTCCCACGACCTAGGTGATCCATTTCTGGGGCCGCAGGGAGGCGCAGACTGCAGATGGCGGACAGGCAGAGTGAATCGAGGCCGATAAGACACACCCTGCGCTGGTTGTGGCAGCCGATGTGGAGCTACTAGCACGCTACTACCTCCCAGTGTCCAGCACGGTCGGGGCACCATGTATTTGTATATGGTGCCTGAGCCCAGTACTGCACCGAGGTTCTGTTTATCTTGCACGGACCCGGTTCGGCACTACCTTTGTGCCTCACCTCATTCAGGACCCACCCGCCACCATGGCTTCAAGCACTGAGAGTCTGGGGCAGGTGGGAGGGAGAAGACCCAATGCCGTAGTTTGAAACATAGGGAATTTGTAGATAGTCCAGAGGTAGAAGACGCCAGAGGCCCGTCGGTTTAGATGAGGACATTTGCAAGCCAGTCCCCATTAAGCAGGGGCTCTGCATTGTCATCTGTGCATGCACGCCCTTTTCTTGATGCCTCCCATGGCCGAAACAATAGCTACGTACGATTGATGTGTGATAAACAAAGCATTGCATGCCTGTCATCCCTCTTATGCAAGAAATGAGCCTCTAGCCTTTTGGTGGTGAGAAATGACCAAGCAGCCGTAGGTAGCAAATACCATCTGCATAGCTAGTCTTCTTGAAATATACTGTTGCACCTGAAAGGAATCCACTATCTAAACTCCTCAGCAGGGAAAACACCTATATACTAAAAATATACAGAGTTAGCAAATAAATATACGGAGTTGTGAAGATTGGTTCCCATGTTATTTTCAAAGAAAAACATATAGGGTTTTAAGGTAAAACTAGGTTAGTATTGTAGACAGTAAAACTGCTCCCAAGAAAACTTCAGTCTGCTGTGAATATGTGATAAGTACTTTTAAGCCACGAATCTTAACAGCCCACGAGACACGTTTCTGAAATTTCTGTGCTGATCCTGCATGTTATTCTTGTGTTGATGATCTGCTGAGGAGAATTAACGCAATGAACAAATTGATTTTTTTTCTAAAGAACTGATAATTTGACAATAAATTGTCATCAATCTATAAAAAGTCGTAGTTACATGTATGAACAAAACAATAAATGGACTCCACCCACCATTAAGGTGATATTTTGGATATTTCGATGAAATTTCGTTCAGTGGTTTTCCAAGGTCAGTGCAAAGGGTACACTCTTGATTGACCCGCTAGTCTACTATGCAATAGCATTTCAAACTGCCCATCCCTTATCATTCTGAATCGGATACCTATACACAGCTTTGGTAAGTCTGGTCGTAATTGTGGGTCATCTGTACCTCGGTCTGATGTTTGCCGTGTGAGCTTTTTCTAATGCCTTCCGGCCTAATCATATACTTAGGCAAGGAACACCTAATCTAATTAATGCTCTCATGAAAACAATAAATTTGACTGGAAGTGCTATAAAGAAAAATTAATTATCTGCATCAGCTTCTCCATGTGTAACTTGAATATATACGGCCCATGCTGAAGATCACAAAAAATAATAAAGTCGTCATTGATGGCCCTCCCTTGATAATGAATAAGGTTGGTGAGCAGCCATAATAAATTACCCTTAGATAGACTATGCATCAATATTTTGTGATTATTATGTATTGTCATAGAAGTCACAGTGCGACATATTGAACGGCTTTAATCTATGATTGAATATGACGGGTTGTTAGTTATGCTATATGGTAATGATATAATTATTTTTATGGATCATAGTAAAGGGCATAAAATCATTTTTGGGAGTTTTCAAAAAAAAATTCGGTCGAGAGTTTGCTTACTGCTCTAGCTCACCTGTGAGGCAGGCTTGCGCATCGATGCATCCCTCTTATGCTTTCATTCTTTCGTCGTGTGAAAGGGTTAACTTGAAGGTGCTACAGTTGGAACAAAGTGGGTTTTATGCTGACCATCACACAACTTCTATTCACTTTTGGGCCTCCTGAGCCGAAACTACTATTGTTATTACATGTTGCTAATGGGCTGGGGTATGATGTTACATGTTGCTTGTGGCTCAAGTCGGCAACAACCGATACTACTATTACCAAAACTAGTGTCGGTTAGTGATGATGGCATTAGCAACCCACATTACTGACAGGCTTAGTTGGCACAAGTAGCAGTGTTGGTATCTGCTGACGTTAGTAGGAATCAACATTGATGTTTTCCATCCCAATCTTAGCTAATGGTCATGTCACGAGCAACCGACGCAACTAGGGTTCATATCAATCTCAGTCAATATTGACATCATCACGAACCGACCAGCAACCGGCACAACAAGGGTTAATACCAATCTCGGTCATTGTTGATGTTAGCATGGACCGACAATACCATCTATGTGCTATTACTAATGCAATCATCCTTTGCTTATTAAGTAGCGCCCGATACTGGTACTCGTAGTGGCACAGGCCGGTATTGGGCCTTGGTGCTTTCAGGTTGCCAGGGCCTGTAGTGTCAGCCAAAAAAGTGGGCTCAACACTACTTTGAAAAACGGAGGTGGCACCAAAGGCTCTTGTTATAATAGTGAATGAGGAAGCGCTTAGAAATAACGTTAACGTTGATAATGACACCAATGATGAAGCTAGCGCTAGGAAGACCCGAGTACCATTTACTCCCCCTGAGCGTGTTTGAATGTTTGCTTTGGGTGGTGCACATGAGTTGAAACACATGAAAGGTTGTACTCAAATTTCCATTCATCCTGACAAATCTGGGCTACCGACGACCTGCAAATGGTTCACTAGTGGCATGCATCCAGGTGGGCATAGCCGGTTCCCTACTTTCTTGATTAGGCACACGTGCATGTGCGTGCTTCAAGCTGTAGGAAAAGCTTCGTGCCCATGAGAAGGGCATGGGAGAGAGCCGGGCTCTAATGACAGTGCTCCCACACCCTGGGTGATCTCCAGTGGCGAAGCCAGAAAACGAGCTAAGAGGGTGCTAAGTAAGTTTAGACTAATGATTCACAATTAGATGCCAATTAGCACAACACAAATCAACAAACAATATAAAAATATACTAGGCAAGCAAAAAAAATTTCTCAAACACTACCACATAAGGTATGGTTTTGCGTTTGCTGTTGTGTTTATTTGGTAATGAGGCAGCTGGTGAGCTTCTTTTTTTACCGATAAAACATCATGTTGGGTTGTGAACACGTTGACACATACTTGAGTTTTCCGGGTCAAGGGGGTGCTGCAGCCCCTCCAGCACGGGGTGCAGCTCCGCCCCTGGTGATCTCCCTTGAGGCGACGACTTTGGGGAGCGGACACCAGCGGCAGATGACAGAGTGATTATGGGCCAAGAAAGAGAGACGACATGGTCAGAGTTTGAGGTAATGATAGGCGATGTGGAGCTGCTAGCACACATCTACCTCCCAGCAGCCAGCAGGGTCAGGGCACAGCGTGTCTGGCACCTGATCTCAGTACCGCATCCTTTTCGTCTTTAGCCTGCAAGGGCCCGGTTCAGTACCAGCACTGTGGGTCGTGGTTCGAAGCACGGAAAATATCAAGTGGGTCGGGAGAGAGAATGCATCAGAGGCTCTGTAAATCACTCACTGCAAGTACGGTTTTTTCTTGATGCCGTTGATGCCGGAAACTATAGCACGATTGTTGTGTGATAAACACACAATGCAGGCCTTCGTCTATGGTATGCAAGAAAGGATATTCTAGACCTTAGGTAGAGAGAAATCACCAAGCAGTGGTAGCAAACAACCTCTGTATACAGCTAGTTTTCTCGAAATATACTGTTGCACCTTATATGCACCCACTTGTGTGTGCTTTCTGCCCATCTAAATTTCTCCACAGAGAAAAAACCTATATATATATACTAAAAATGAATAGTTGGGCTATTGCGGAACTTTAAAGCTTCCTAGAAATGAATCAGCATCAAACACCTCTATATATACACTAACAACTAGTGAGATGGCCCGTTCAGTTGCATGGTCCTAGATTATTGTTATGAAGCCACCGTAATTATGATGGTCACTATTAGACACCCCCCCCCCCCCATATTTCACAATTTACCAACCTATTTCTAAATGATGCAAGATTTATTCTGTATAAAGTCATCCAATAACCTAATTTAAATAATAGTAATTCTACTCGAATCCGATTTTATTGATTGCCACTGAATGCCATCTCATCTATATATGTGGTAGGCAGCTGGTTTGCGCATCTCTAATCTTCAACTATCGCTGTTCTTTTTTATTGTTCCATTTCCAATTCATTGTTGATCAGCTTGGTCAGTTAAAAAAGGTTTGCAATGCATGTTGGACATCTCACGTGTGGACAACCTGTGTCTTTGAACATGTCAGCTATATCTTCAAGCGGCAAGAATATATGATCGATGATTTTTTTCTTCAACACATGCTACGATGATGAACACATGCTACTGTTTATGTTGGTGATGATTTTTTCTATCACTAGTGCCCGGGGAACCCCGACTGGTGGGTCCACTTGGTGCTGGATCAGCATTGCCCGTGTTAGTGATGTTTCCTTCTGTCGTTAATGATTGAAACAATGTCGATAGGTGGGCCTTGAAAAATGGTTGGCGCTGGAAAAAACATTACTGATGTGCGTTTTAGCGATGGACCTGAAATTATTGTCAGTAGATTGATGAGATTTTAGTGACAGAAATCTGTCACCAATTAACGATGCAACACGGCTTCATTACTAAGTTTTTGTAAGATCGCATGATTCTTGTATTGCATCCTCAATCTCGCATAGTAAAAGTTCACAATGTCGAATGGATGTCATTCGATGTTGCACAAAAGGAGCCACTACTGAAGAGTAGTGATGGCCTCAGAATTCTCGATCCGTGGTAACAAGGTACTCCTCAGAGCAAGATCAATCACCTTGACGGCACGGTGCCATTCGATCATGCAATTAAGGCGTCCAGTGCGCTGATCCAACATTGATGGCACAGTCAAACAAAGGAACTACATGTTTATCTGTAGGGACGTTACAACCAACCAAAGAACGGTGAGGTGTGAAGGCATTCCCATAGGCTGTCTGGTGTAGAGAAGTACCAGGAACCAGCTCAAGTTCAAGAATCTCAACGGGATCAGCTTTGGAGACTATAGTCATCACCTTGGAACAATAATGAAATAAAACATTGATCCTCAGGAATTCAGAGTGTAGCATAGAAAACTTGGACCCAATCCTCAACATATAAGTTGCGCTGTGAGAGTAGTCCTGTACATCTTGGCTGGGCTAGTTGGGCTGGCCCGAAGCATGCACCATTTAGCCCGGCACAGGCATGGCCCGAAAGGAAACGGGCTCGGGTGGCATGTCCCGCACCACCGTGTCGTGCTTGGTCCGTCACCCTGGCACGATGGACCGCCCAGGCTTGGCATGTTTCGAGGCCGGCCCGGGGCTCCGCCTTTCGGCTCTGCAACTCCGCCTCTCGACCCAGTGCTCTGTGCCTCCGCAACTCCGCCTCTCGGCCCGGTGCTCTGCACCTCCGCAACTCTGCCTTCCACTCTCTCCTCCCCTGCGCGGCCACGCATACCCGGAGCTGCTCACCACCTGTGCCGCGAGCACCTCGCTATTACGGGTTGGGGACCAGGCGCAGCTCACCTGACCCTCCCCGTGCGGCCCAGGAACACCTCGTCGGCGCCGTGCCCTCAACTGCAGCCAAGAAGCGCCTCACGAGAACAGTCGTCCTCCCTCGTGACTCTGGAGCACCTCACACCGCTGCCTCACAAAGCGAGGGCCAAGGGGGAGGCTTGACTTGCTCACAGGCTAAATGAGCTTTTGGGGCTAACCGGACCGGCATGGCACGGGAAATCCTTACCGTGCCGTGCCTCGGGCTGCAGCCAAGGCCAGTGGGCTGGCACGGCACGGCATGGTTTTTCTTCCATGTCATGCTGGCCCAAAGTAATTCATGTCAGGCCATACCAGGCCCGTGCCGGGCGGCCCGGATGTATAGGACTATGTGAGAGCAATTCAGTCAACCAGGAACCTTGAAAAGTATCCATAGATATTGGCTATTAGTAGGCTACTACCTATTGCAAGCCATATCAAATTGTCATTAGTGATCGCACTGTTCTAGGGATTTCTTGGTGCGTACCAATATTGGCTAGCCTGAATAGCCAGTGGGATATAATATGAATTTCTCACGTATGGATGGATGTTTAATGTTGTAACTTTATGATATCATCAAATGGTTGTTACTTTATGATATGTCCAGATGGCCAAGAAGTGGCACTCGGTGGCCCGGATATGCATGCACATGCATGTGACCAGGCCGGGTCATGCAAGAATTTATCCCATACACGTACGGTTTCCGCTTCTTCCTTTTCTTTGTGTTAAAAAACAATCCGATATGAAGAACTGGAGTTCTAAAACCCAATTTTATTTTTAACTTAGAATGTGTATCATTAATTTTGTATTGGTAAAAACATAGAACCATATAGTTGATAATTACAGTTTAGATCTTAACTTTCTTAATATATAACAGTCATTGGGGTGAAAAAATAATGAGGACACTATGATTTAATAGTACGTTTGGTACATTAGTGTACACGGATCAAACCCAGAGAAATTAACATGTGACGTGTAAAACACGGCCATGAGTCTTAAACATTTCTCATGAAACAAATCTGAGAGGACTACGCACATCTCTTTCCTCGAAGTATTGCAGTGTTAGCACCGAAGCGAGAGCAGGAAGAAGGGAGATGATCTAGGGGAGTGGAGCTGGATTAGGGATCCGGCCGGCAGGAATACCACTGCCGCCGCCACCAGTTCGGTATCCGAGTTCCTCGATAGCCGCTAGGGTTCCGAGTCTGGGTACTTAAGCTCTCTGCCTCCCTCGCTCCATGGGCCAGATGGGACACTTCTACCCTATTACATGACCCATTCCAAGCCCGATACCTTTGTGTTGCTTCTGGTGCTGCGCTTGCGCCGTGGCCTGGTTAGCTTGGCGCTTACATCCCCCTTCCTTGAGACCCGGCCTGACCCCAGGCCAGGGCACGAGGAAACCTTGCCTGTAAGTCCACACGGTCTTCCCATGTTGCTTCCTCAACTGTGCCCCCAGACCACTTGAAGAGAACCTGGGCCTTGGAACATGTACCTTTCTTCTTTGTTCGTTCGTTGAGGATCTCTTCGGGCACTTGGTAGCTGTTGGCAGTTGTTGGCAGTTGTTGCAGGACTTGAATGTCGGCCCCAATTGCATGGCGAAGTTGAGAAACATGGTACACTGGATGTATGGTGCTGTGTGCTGGAAGCTCGAGCTTGTAGACCACTGGGTTGATTTGTTAGATGATCTTGTAAGGGCCGAAGAAGCGGACGGAAAGCTTGCGGTTGGCTCGATGGGAGACAGAGGATTGAACATATGGTTGTAGCTTGAGGTAGACCATGTCGCCGACAGCGAATGTTCTCTCGGTGCGGGACTTGTCGACTTGTTTCTTCATGCGGAGTTGCGTGCGTTCTAGGTGTAGGCGTAGAAGAGCTGTCATAGTCGCCCGCTACCTGAGCCACTACTGTAAGTCCGGCACGGCACAATCTTCTCCCTCGATGCTGAAGTGTCGCGGTTCATGGCCGTAGAGGACGACGAAAGGTGACTTGCCCAGGAAGGAGTGGAAGCAGGTGTTGTACCAATATTCTGCAAGTGCCAGCCACTGGCTCCACTTGTTGGGGCAGGCATGTACGAAGCATCGTAGGTATGTCTCCTGGCAATAGTTCACGCGCTCTGTTTGGCCGTCCGTCTGTGGGTGATAGGACGAGCTCATCCGTAGATCTGTGCCGGATTGCTTGAACAACTCACGCCAAAGAGTGCTCGTGAAGACGCGATCATGGTCAGTGACGATGGATTGGGGAAGTCCATGCAATTTGAAAATATGGTCCATGTAAGCCATTGCGACATCAAAAGCAGTGAATGGGTGCTTGAGAGAGACGAAGTGTGCATACTTGGAGAATTTGTCGACGACGACCATGATGCAATTGCGACGGCTCAAGGATGGAAGGCCTTCGATGAAATCCATCATGACCATCTGCCAGGCGTGATCTGACACAAGAAGTGGTTGGAGGAGGCCGGGATACTTGACGCGCTCTGTTTTGGCTTGCTGGCAGATGGGGCAGCTACGGATGAATTCTTGAATCGTCTTGTTCATCTTTGGCCACACGAAAACGCCCTTGATGCGACGCGTCATCACTGGGATGCCTGAGTGACCTCCTGTAGAGGATGCGTGCATAGATTGTGTGACTCGTTGCTGCAGGGTTGTGTTGTTGCCGAGCCACACGCGCCCTTGTAGCGGATGATGCCGTCGGTGAGGGCGAACTTGCCTTGGGCCGGATCGCCCAGTGCAAGTTGCTGAAGGAGTTGTTGGGCGGCCATGTCATTCTTGTACCCCGCTAACACGTCCTCCAGCCAGGTGGGTTGGCACATCGACATAGCCACCAGCTCGGTGGAGGAGTCAAGAGGCCGCTGAGCGAACTCGCACTTAGATAATTTGACTTGCCACTTATGCTGATGCAGTAGGGAAAGAACCTGATGGAGGTGAGTAATGTGTGCGGGGAGGGTCTTGCTGTATACCAATATATCGTCAAAGAAGACGAGAGCACATTTATGTAGAACCGAGGCCAACATCTCGTTCATGGCACCTTGAAAGGTTCCCGGGGCACCTGCCAGCCCGAAGGACATGACCTTGTATTCATAGTGCCCCTGATGCATTTGGAAGGCCGTCTTGTACCCCTCCCCTTCTGCCAAGGGTATCTGATGGAACCGTGCTCGGAGTTCTCAACGAGTAAACCATCAAGCACCTTGCAATTCGTCCAGTAATTCATCGATTACTGGGAGGGGAAATTTACCGATCACCATCATCGCATTGAGGTATCTGTAGTCCACACACATGCGCCAGTCACCATCCTTCTTGCGTACCAGCACCACAGGGGAGGAGAATGGACTAGTACTGGCTGGAATTTGGCCGTTCTGTAGTAGTTCCTTGATTTGCTTCTCTATTTCGTCCTTCAACTCCGGTGAATATCGGTACGGATGAATGTGAACAGGTCTGGCTCCTGGAATGAGAGGTATTCTGTGGTCACAACTATGCTGGGGAGGCAGACCCTTGGGATCTTCAAAGACATCTTGGAATTGGACTAGCAGGTCGGAGATTTCAGCTGGTATTACTTGAGGGTTTGAATTTTGACTGACTGGAGCTGGATCAGGTGTAGCAAAGCATTCCGGCGTTGGAGGCCCTTCAATTGAGTGGAGGTGGCTAAGCTGAGCTGAGAATGACCAAGTACGCCATGTAGAGTCACTCGCCTGTTGTCGTGGTCAAAGGATAGGTGCTTCTATTTCCAGTGAATTTCCATTGGATTGTGGCGTTCAAGCTAGTCCATTTCAAGTATGACGTCATATGTACCCAGTGGTATAATGCGCATGTTGGAGCAGGCTGCATAACCCTGTACCCACTAGTGGCACTTGGGGATTTGATGGGTGCACTGTAATTCACCACCGTCTGCTATCTTGACTCGGACTGACTTCTCAAGTGCTTCGGCTTGGGAAAAAAGATCTGCGACTTGGTGGCTTGCAAAAGTGTGTACTGCCCGAGTCGACCAGCATTAGCACTTGCTTGTTCTTGATCCAGCCTTGCAACCGAATGGTCCGTGGTGATTATGTACCTTGGACTACTTCTTTAGAGATGGCTGACAGCTCGTCAATGACTGAAATTCCGTCCGATACAGCTGGATTTTCTTCATCCAATTGCAGTGCTTGTATGAGTTCTTCCATGACTTGAAGCTGGATTGTTGGCCCACAACGATGACCGTGTCCCCACTTCTCACCGCACTTGAAACACAATCCTTTGGCTCGATGATATGCTTGCAGTTCACCTAGCCTTAAACTTGTAGTGCCTGGGCGATTGCTCTCTGGTGGCTTGCGTTCGTCGACTGCTGCTGGCGCGGAAGAGGGCCGATTGTGTGGAGGAGACGGCTGGGGATGAGTGGTGGAAGCCTTCCCGGGGTCTTGTTGAGTCTCCCCGTGTTGTCCCCGCGCCGGTAGTCACGGCGATGGGAGCCCTCCACCACCTCTTCCTGTAACAACACAAGAGAGCAAGCAGCATCCAAATCTTGGGGACGTTGCACAATGACAACAGCGTGAATTTTGTCCCGCAATCCCTCAACAAATTGGGTAAGGAAGTATAGGGGGTGAATGGTTCCGTCGTAAGATAGCAGGTGGTTCATGAGGCCCTCGAATCGCTCAATGTAATCGGCCACCGAGGATATTTGTTTGAGGGAGAAGAATTGGCGGATGAGGGCTTGCTATTGGTCCCGGCCGAATCGTGCACAGAGCAGAGAACAAAAGCCTTCCCAATCTGTATCATGGATTCATCGTTCCATGGATTGGAGCCATAAGGCTGTGTTGTTGGTGAAGTGCATGGTGGCTATTCTTATCCAGAGGGATGGGTGTATGGAAAACATCTCAAAGTACCATTCGCACCGGGATTTCCAGAGTCTGGGGTTCTCGCCATCGAATTGGGGAAAGGATATATTGGGCATGGCTTGGCTATGGGTTAGGAAAGTGGGGTTAACTGAGCCTAGTATCATTTGAAGTGGGTTATGGTTGCTGCAAGTGGTGGTGTGACGCTGGAGGTTGTTGTTGGGTGTGGGGGGTGGAGGGAATTTGGGAAGTCGTCCGAAATTGTTGTCGTCGGGTGGTGGAGGGGATGGTCGATTTGGGGGTGGGTTCTTGGGTGGGGGTGGTTGTTGGTCGTAATTACGCACCCACTTATATACCGCAAGAGGACAATGTACAGTTGTAGCTCTTTTTACCTCAGAGTATTCCAAGGTTATCGAATCCACAGGGAATGAGCAGAACTAATACTATTAAAGGGTTACTAACAAATTGCAATGGTTTGGTTGATGTGAATGATGACAGTGAGAAAGTGGAAGGTGAATGTTATTGAAGAGGTAACAGGATGATGAAGGATTCTCTCCTTAGGATTGGTTCACTAGCAAGCAACCTTATTCTTATCAACTCGAGTGATGACTCTAATATTCTACACGACATGGTGGTTTTGTTCACCCCGGCTGTCACTACGGAGGCTATTAGCTACCCACTGGTTAATTGCACTATGTAATGGGCAAAAGTGTATTGACTGATACACTAATGAAAGGGATAGATAGATATGCAAAAAGTTCATCACATAGATTAAATTCATTGAGAGAGTATCAACAAGTATGAGAGTTACATGACCAGATCCCCGCACCAGAGAAGAGAATATGAGACTACTCACTCATCCTTCCGCTAGACATAGCAGAGGGGTGAGAAGTAGCGCTGGAACGCGCACGAGCCGATCGGCGCAAGTGTCGCGCCGATCGGCACGACCTCCCTTCTGGTGGATCTCGTCGGTGTTGACCAACCTTCGCCGCCAATATCCTAGAACCCTAGTTCTAATAACTGATTCTCGCGATCGCCGTCTCTTCTGGTTTCCCCCGGCTCTTGATAATTATCTTCCTTTTATACTCGACGGGATTAGGTCAACTTCCAACGACTCTAACTCATACTAGGCTGGGCCTTCATCCTTCCTGGACCGGATCGTGTTTTTATCATCTTCTCCTACTGCGCCGATCGGCACAGGCCCGGGCCGATCGGCGCGGCTCCGCATCTGGCCCATCTTCGTTACTCTTTAGTTCGTTATCCATAATTGCCCTATTTTACACCTGTTTCCTGCGATTACATCCAAAATAGAACAACTACAAATATATGCAAATATGGGGTTAATTGTTAGTCCAAACCACCAAATTAAGACGCAAAACATCCCTTTTTGGTAGATAAATAGGGCGTCTAGAAACCACCAACAGTTCCCCCACACTCAAATCATTGCTAGTCCTCGAGCAATACAAAATCAAATATGTAATAAGAATTTTCACACCATCTCTCATGCAATCAATCTCAATCATCATTTTTACTCGTTATCCCACCACAAATATTTTCTCTCGTCTCCTTTTAACCAATCGACATATCATACTTGAACTTAATCAAATTACCATAAAACTTTTTCAAAAACAATTTTAGTTCTCCTCAACTCATCTTTTAGCATCAAATATCAAGCATTTGGTCTTCCCTAGGTCTCTCAAGTGTATTTCCTTCCCTCTCCTATCTAATCAAGGATTGTATGTGAATCTTGGAGGGCTCTATATAACTAAATTAAATCATAAGATTAACCATGTCAACAATGTGCTCAATCATGCCTATTAAGAAAGAATTTTCTTGGAAAAGAACTTTTAATGGAGAAGAGGAATGTAGAAGATCTACAAAAAATTTCAATGAAAACAATGGCAAAGAATGAGAAATAATCAGAAATCTGCTTTCTTTGATGACCTTACTGCCTCTCAGGGAATATTTTTTTTTTCTCTTTACCTCTTTTTTTTATAATAACTTCCTTTTTTTCTTTCTTTTGCAACAGCGCCGATCGGCGCAACACTGCGCCGGTCGGCACGGTCTATGTTTTCTTTTCTTTCACTTTTTTTTTCTATTCCCGATATGATCAGCAATTTCTATCTTGTATCAGCAGCGGAAATTTTCTGAATTCCCTTTTATTGAGAATATAGGTTGTATCAAGGAGGAGGGAGAAATAAAGATGTATGATTTTCATGATAGCAAGGAATTTAAATGGATAAGAATGGCTAGAAATACAGAGATAAACAAAATAGATTATCCTTTTCTAACTTGATCGAAATCATGAGCAAAAAGTTAACAAAGTTAGTTACAATCCACTTAGTTCAAATGTGTAGCTCGCTTTCATTCACTCGGCTATGTAGGCATATTTAGACCTTGCTTTTGCTTTAGCTTATGATGAGTCAAAAGAAATTTACACAAATACAAAGCTCAAAAGTTAAGTGGTAACCAACAAATTCAAGTAATCAACCAATCGATCATCAGAAAGACAAGATAAATAGCATAGGGCACTTTCAATTTGACAATCGACACTAACATTATTAAAGACAATGTAATAATTCAAACTACATAAAAGACCTTGAACAACTCTCAACATGACTCGTGACTCTCTTAAGCACATACACAAACTTAAATAAACACTCATTAAGAAAAACAAACAAACTTAAATAAACACTCATTAAGAAAAACAAATGAGAAACTAGACTCAAAAACACTTAAAAACTATGACTAATGGCAAAGCCCTTCTCTCACACTCAAAATTTGCAATGTCCTCATTGCAAGAGAAGAAACTCAACACACTAATCATGCAGACCATGCCTGTTCAAGACTCGGAAAATTCGTCTTATACTCCTTATGAGAAAAGTATAGTCCACTTCCCTCTGCATTACCATTAACTCTTGTTGAAGTTCCTGCTGCCCTGTCATTACTGCATTCTGCAAGTGTTTCCCGATTTTCAAACTTTGGACTACCAAAGCTTCTTCGCATATCAAAATCATCACTAAAATCTCCAGGCACACTAGGATCACCGCTTTCCAAAATTTCCAAATAGTATGACGTATCAAAGTCGCTATCCCGTTCGAAATACTTTTGAATTGGCTTACCCGATAGTCTAGCAGATCTACGAACCACTGGTGTAGTCTCACACTTCCTTGCAGTAGGTTCTTCGTCTTCACTTGGCAGAGCCGTCAGATCAATAAAATCATCCATCTTCAGGTCGTGCCGATCGGCTCCAGTGTCGCGCCGATCAGCGCAGCTATCATCTTCCTTCATATACTTAGCTAACTGCTCTAGATTACGCTCACGAATCACCTTATTCTGCTGCCTTTGTAAAATCTCATCATTAATCTCCTTAGGTGTCCTCCCTCCAGGAACTACGCGATAGCCATCATCATAATCTCTAGGTATGAAAGCTAGATCTTCTACCAATTGGAGTTCAACCTTGCGTTGAAGATCTTTAGCACAAAAGAGACACTTGCAACCCTCAATACAACTATTCCTATGAATCTTATTTTCTTGAAAACTTTCCCAATCGGTAAGAACCCTGGGAAAGAATTCATCCCTTCTAGCTTGAAGATCCTTCTCCGCATCCCGCTGGTACATAGTTTCTTCGGCTTCCTCTCGCAGCTTGAGTTCATACTTGGCGGCAATGTCATGTTCACTATAAAGTTGGCACCTATGGATTGTGAGAGTGCTCTCTTCATCTAGCTCTTCCTTCTCTTGCTCAGTCAATGATCTTTCGAAAGATAGGAAATCCTCATACGACAAGGGCTTAGCAAAATCAAGAAGACTTTCCATGGTATACCTTTGAGAAACTGCTTCACTTTTAATAGGTGCTATAGATTTTCCTTTGCACACCAATACTCTCTTCATCATCTGCCAAAGTTCATTGTCCATCTTCACCTTATCGGCGTTCCACGTGTCAGCTTCGCTTTTCTTCATGAATTTCTACCACAGATCTGACCAGACGAGAGGATCATCTCGTGTTGGTGTCAACACTTCGTCGACTTCTTCCCAGGACCAATTTGCAGAGGGCTGAGGAAATCCGCCGCCGAGCCGATCGGCTCCAGAGTTGCGCCGATCGGCGTCGCCTTCCATCGCTTCTGCTTATAGGGTTTTCTTCTGGTGACGATGTAATGCGAGTTGATCCGTGGGTTGCTGTCCTCTCATATTTATATCCCTTGATTTTCAATTGGACTAGGACTCTTTCTCTTATTCGTGGAATTTAACGAGTCTTAAAAAGGCAAGGTCCAAAACCGACTCAAAAACCAAAAGGACTCTGCTGTGCCGATCGGTGCAGGGCTGCGTCGATCGGCGCGGTACACTAAATTACTAAATCAGAAAAAAGAAAAACTACGGAAATCAAAATACATACAAGCCTTTGTTCTATGTCGTTAAGCTCGACCACATGGGGTACTAAGCAGTGAAATACACATCAAAAGATTTTAATTCAAATGTGTCGGGTTCTAGGTATACCTTTAGACGTTGTCCGTTCACCGTGTACTTGTTTCTCTTGCCATCCATTATGATTACCGCTCCCGAAAGTAACACCGTATTCACAAGATAAGGTCCCTCCTATTTGCTTTGCAGTTTGCCTTTACCAAACAATCTGAATCGCGAATTAAACAGGAGCACCCGATCTCCTTCCTTGAATTCCTTCTTCAAAAGCTTCTTATCGTACCACTTCTTTGTTTTCTCTTTGTATATGGCTGCATTTTCATATGCACGCAATCACATCTCTTCCAATTCACTTATTTGTATCTTTCTTTTCATGCCGACGGCATCAAGATCTAAATTCATTTCCTTTATAGCCCAATAAGCCTTATGTTCCAATTCCACCGGTAGGTGACACGATTTTCTATAGATGAATTGATATGGTGTCATACCAATCGACGTCTTGAATGCCATCCTATATACCCATAACGCTCCATTAAGCTTCGTGGCCCAATCTTTTCCTTTCTTTGTAACAATCTTCTGCAGAATTCCCTTTAATTGCTTATTTGAAGTTTCTGCTTGTCCATTCGTCTGGGGATGGTAGGCTGTTCCAATTCTATGTTCAACTTCAGATTTGGTTAAAAACCTAGTAAATTCTCCTCCTGTAAAATGGGATCCCCCATCTGTAATTATTATCCTCGATACTCCGTACCTAGGAAATATCTGCTCCTGAAGTATACTCCTTGATTCTCTTGTAGTATTAGCCTTTCATGCCATTGCTTCGACCCACTTGGAGACATAATCAACGGCGACCAATATGTACTCGAAACCATGAGAATTCACAATGTCCCATAAAATCCATACCCCAACCATCAAAAATATCGACTTGAAGATTGTACTTAAGAGGCATTGCATTCCTATTGTTAACATTCCCTATTCGTTGGCATTGAGCACATGTTGCAACATACCTTTTTGCATCTTCATGCATAGTAGGCCAATAGAATCCACTCGCCCATACCTTTGCCTGTGTTCTAAAGTAGCCATAGTGTCCCCCATAATCCAAAGAATGACATTTTGCTAAAATGCTCGCTCGTTCTTCTTTGGGTACACATCTCCGTACTGCTCTATCATCGCAATACCTATACAAGTATGGGTCAGCCCATATAAATTTTCTCATTTCACTCTTAACTCTTTTCCTTGTGTTCTTGTTCATCAGATCAGTTTGTCCCTTGAAACCTTTGATAATATCCATCATCCAGTTCTCTCTACGATCAAATGCGGCAAACAACTGCTCTTATCGCATTTCATCTCTTATTGGCTCAGTTGATGATGATTCAAGACGAGATAAATGATCTGCTACAGAATTTTCTACTCCTTTCTTATCTCTTATCTCCAAATCAAATTCTTGCAGCATCAATACCCATCGCATTAACCGAGGCTTAGATTCCTTCTTTGAAACCAAGTATCTTATAGCAGCATGATCAGTATATACAATCACCTTAGAATTTAGAATGTAGGATCTAAACTTCTCAAAAGCAAATATAACAGCTAACATCTCCTTCTCAGTTGTTGTATAATTGATCTGCGCCTCATTAAAAGTTTTGCTAGCATAATAAATAGCATGCACTTTACCTTCCTTCCGTTGTCCAAGAACAGCTCCAACTACATAGTCACTTGCATCACACATAATTTCAAAAGGTAAACTCCAATCAGGTGGCTGCATAATGGGTGCAGAGCATAGAGCTTTCTTTAATCTTTTGAAGGCCAAGAGTCTTTCCTCGTCCATGACAAATTTTGTATCTTGCTTTAACAATTCTGTCAGTGGTTTAGCAATCTTTGAATAATCCTTAACAAATCTGCGATAGAAGTTGGCATGTCCAAGAAAACTCCTCAAAGTTTTAAGATCAGTAGGAAGAGGTAATTTCTCAACTGTAGATACCTTTGCCTTATCAACCTCTATCCCTCTTTTAGATATGACATGACCAAGTACTATCTCTTCTGTTATCATGAAGTGACACTTCTCCCAATTAAAAACTAAGTCGCATTCAACATACCTTTTCAAAACCTTCTCTAAATTCTCCAAACAACTATCAAAATCAGCACCATGCACGGAGAAGTCATCTATAAATACCTCCATAATATCTTCTATGAATTCAGCGAATATTGCATTCATGCATCTTTGAAATGTTGCGGGCGCGTTGCAAAGACCAAATGGCATCCTTCTATATGCATATGCCCCGAAAGGGCAAGTAAAAGTAGTTTTCTGCTGATCTTCTGGTCTTACCGGTATTTGAAAGAAACCACTATATCCATCCAAATAACAAAAGTATGAATTCTTTGCTAACCTTTCAAGCATCTCATCAATGAACGGAAGAAGATAGTGATCTTTCTTTGTCACTTTGAGGGATCAACTCATTTTTCTTGTTAGGCACTACTTCTATAATCTATGCACATTCTCCATCCAGTTACAGTCCTTTGAGGGATCAACTCATTGTTCTCGTTAGGCACTACTGTCAACCCTCCTTTCTTGGGTACACAATGCACTGGACTAGCCCATTCACTATCAGCAATAGGGTAGATCATACCTGCATTAAGCAGCTTCAAAATCTCCTTTTTAACCACTAGCTTCATTGATTTCTTCAACCTTCACATCCCTTCAACCACTGGTTTAGTATTCTCCTCCAAGTTAATCTTGTGGGTGAAAAATGCGGGGCTGATTCCCTTGATGTCATCCAATGTGTAACCAATGGCTTTCTTACACTTTTTGAGCATAGCAAGAAGCCTCTCTGTTTCTTCCTTCGTTAGGGCGTTGTTCACAATAACTGGATATGTTCTGTTCTTTCCTAAATATTCATAGTGTAGCTCCTTCGGGAGTTCCTTCTGTTCCACTTCTAGCGCTTCATCTAGATCCAGCTCCCCGAGAGGTTCAAAATCAGGATTTTCCTGGTTGAGCCGATCGGCGCAAGCGTATACTCGTCAGTTCCGCGCATGATGTGGTCCAGTGGGTCTCCCACATTCATCCCTATCCTCTCGTCTTCCTCTGGGCAGAATTCCTGATAGTAGGAAGAGTCTTGATGAGACGGATCATGAAATTGAAATCGCACTTCTTCCTCTCTCAGGTGTAGCGTAATTTGACCTTTCCCAGCATCCAGAACAACTTATTCTAATCTTAAGAATGGCCTTCTCAGAATGATATCTTCAACCCCAGTTTCTTTATTGTCTAGAACAAAGAAATCTACGGGCATTTTTTTCGAGCTGATCTCAATTTCGACATTCTTGATCACTCCCAGTGGCTTGGTCTTCCTACCATCCGCCATGATCAGCTCAAGTTCAGTCCCCATCAGCCGCTGTTGAGTTCCATAAGGCATGCTCATGAATGCATCATAAGTCATCAAGCTGACACGGGAACCAAAGTCACACAAGGCTTTCAGAAGTTTCTTCCCTGATATCTCACATGGTATGTACGGTTCTTCTTTTTTCTCTTCAGTGAGACCTACAGCTTACACACCACACAATCCTTCGTAGGGGGATGGCTCAAAGCAACTGTCTAGCAATCTCTTCGCTTGTTTCACCTCTGTTCCATCAAGCTCTATATCATCCTTGTAAAGCTTCCCTAAAACTCTCCCAATAATCTCTTGATCGAAAACTTCCGACTTGAGGCGATTACTTGAGAAATTATACTCAATTCCAGCTTCGGAGGCGTCTTGCGGACTGAAGGATCTTCTCATATTGAGCAACTCGTGCGAAAAATCAATGGGAATCCAGTCCATTGGCTCAAATTCGTCAAGTGGTTTAGCATTCGCCAATGTTCTATCCCCGTTTGGTTTAGCAAAGTTCCCTTCAAATTTCTTCAGGTGGTTGCCCAGAATCGCAGCTTCTATCTTGATATATTCCTTGCTACTTGACAGAGTCGTCAGGATGATCGGTTCTCCTGTCGTCGCAACTGCGTCGATCAGCTCAGAGACTGCGCTGATCGGCGCACGCGTCAGATCCACAGAGGCGGGTTCTTTGGGCATTATTTCTTCGAATTTATGCTCCAAAGTAATCATTGATCTACTCTCGGACATCAAAATCTGTTCAGCTGGTGACTCTCCCTTCTGCATAACTTCTGGGCATTGTCGATTTGGTTCTAGATATTCTTCCCAATGCTTGTGCAAAGCTTCATTCTGGCAATTTTGCCTAACAATTCGATCCCTGCCTTGGCTATTAATCTCAAAAAACTTCCTCCGGCCGATCCGTCCAAATGCATCCTCGATGCCTTGTTTATGGCCATGTAGAAGGTTTGAGCGCATATATTCTCATCAATGCCGAGGTCAGGTCCTTGTTTCAACAATGTTTTAGAACGCGTCCAGGCTTCCGCGAGAGATTCTTCATCTTCTTGTAAGAAGTTCACCACTTCCCTTCTCAACTTCAGCACCTTTGTCAAAGGAAAATAGTGGAGACAAAAATTTCTAACTAACTCACTCCACTTACCTTTTGCTTCTTGAGATGCTGCCTCGTGCCACTCTTTGGCTTTTCCACCCAAAGAGAATGGGAAAAGCAGCCACCTGTAAAGATCCCGAGGCACTCCTTCATGATGGAATATTTGGCAAAATGCCTCCAAATCTTGTAAGTGAGTATACGGTTCTCCTCTTTCGCCCTAAAGAACTTGTTTGCTTCATCCATGCTAATGATAATGGGGTTCAACCCATATGAGGAGGCCGCGGCCTTCTCATCTGAGGACTGAGGCACCAGCACGTCTGGAGATGGTAGAGAAAGTTCCCTGAGCGTCAGAGAAGGTCCTGTCATACTCATCCTGAAAATTCAAACAAAACACAAAAATGAAAACAACTAGAAAAAAGAGGATTAGACGTTAGTAAAATATTAATAGTAAAAGAACTGGCTTGTTCCCCGGCAACGGCGCCAGAAAAAGGGCTTGTTGGTCATAATTACGCGCCCACTTATATACCGCAAGAGGACGGTGTACAGTTGTAGCTCTTTTTCCCTCAGAGTATTCCAAGGTTATCGGATCCACAGGGAACGAGCGGAACTAATACTATTAAAGGGTTACTAACAAATTACAATGGTTTGGTTGATGTGAATGATGACAGTGAGAAAGTGGAAGGTGAATGTTATTGAAGAGGTAACAGGATGATGAAGGATTCTCTCCTTAGGATGGGTTCACTAGCATGCAACTTTATTCTTATCAACTCGAGTGATGACTCTAATATTCTATAAGATATGGTGGTTTCGTTCACCCCGGCTGTCACTACAGAGGTTATTAGCTCCCCACTGGTTTCTTGCACTATGTAATGGGCAAAAGTGTATTGGCCGATACACTAATGAAAGGGATAGATAGATATGCAATAAAGTTCATCACATAGATTAAATTTATCGAGAGAGTATCAACAAGTATGAGAGTTACATGACCAGATCCCCGCACCAGAGAAGAGAATATGAGACTACTCACTCATCCTTCTGCTAGACATAGCAGAGGAGTGAGAAGTAGCGCTGGAACACGCACGAGCCAATCAGCGCAAGCGTCGCGCCGATCGGCGCGACCTCCCTTCTGGTGGATCTTATCGGTGTTGACCAACCTTCGCTGCCAATATCCTGGAACTCTAGTTCTAATAATTGATTCTCGTTATCGCCGTCTCTTCTGGTTTCCCCCGGCTCTTGATAATTATCTTCCTTTTATACTTGACGGGATTAGATCAACTTCCACCGACTCTAACTCATACTGGGCTGGGCCTTCGTCCTTCCTGAACCGGATCGTGTTTTTGTCATCTTCTCCTGCTGCGCCGATCGGCACAAGCCCGCGCCGATCGGCGCGGCTCCGCATCTGGTCCATCTTCGTTACTCTTTAGTTCGTTATCCATAATTGCCCTGTTTTACACTTGTTTCCTACGATTACATCGAAAACAGAACATCTACAAAAATATGCAAATATGGGGTTAATTGTTAGTCCAAACCACCAAATTAAGACGCAAAACATCCCTTTTTGGTAGATAAAATGGGCATCTAGAAACCACCAACAGTGGCTGACTCAAGGAGGGGAATATCGGAAAGAAACGAGGTTGGGTGAATCCAATCATACCTGTGATCGGAGGAGTCTGCTGGGACTCTGAAGCCCCATGCGCCTTCCCCCGGAGATCTGAGACACCGCCATGGCCATTAGGCCCCATCGCGCGCGCCGTGGTCACGGCCGCCGATGAAGAAGACGCCGGCATCGCGGCGAGCTGCTAACGAACGTCGCCAACAGCGGTAGTCAGCTCCTTGAGCTAAGTCTCCACTCCTAGCCTCCATTGTTGCAGATCGGCCTGCGCCTGCTTGAATTCATCCAGTGATGACTTCAACTCATCCAGACTCTAGAGCTTGTCCAAGATCTCCTGCAGTTGCTTCTCCATCGCCTAGATCTGCTCGGCCTGCCTGGTTCTATACACCGGGCAGGCAAGGTATGCCGCCTCCTGGCTTGGCGCCCTCCTTGCTGGCCGGCGCGGAATGGCGTGGATGAGGGGTGAAGGAGCTCTGATACCAGATGTTAGCACCGAAGCGAGAGCAGGAAAGAAGAGAGATGATCTAGGGGAGTGGAGCTAGATTAGGGATCCGGCCGGTAGGAATACCACTGCCGCCACCACCAGTTCGGTGTCCGAGTTCCTCGATAGCCGCTAGGGTTACGAGTCCGGGTACTTAAGCTCTCTGCCTCCCTCGCTCCATGGGCCAGATGGGCCACTTCTACCCGATTACACGACCCATTCCGGGCCTGATACCTTTGGGTTGCTTCTGGTGCTGCGCTTGGGTCGTGGCCTGGTTAGCTTGGCGCTGACATGCAGTTCTAAAGAAAAGTGGGAAAAAGTAGCTTGAAGATTAGTATTATCCTCATGGAGATTCTTTGCAAAGGAGTTCTTCTTTTGCTTTGTCTCATTTACTGCATCCAACCAAAAGTGATACAACTTCATGGTAAATTCTAGAAAGTCCTCCTTCGTCATGCTACTTTGATATTTTCTTTATCGCATTATTGAACACTCAAGCATGCTCTATTCTGCCAATAGATGCGCCACCTCCGTGCAGTACAGAATAGAGTCCGGACAAACTCCATATGGTCGATTCCAGTGTCCGGATGATTTCGAAGCTTGGTCTTTCTGTTGCTCACTTCCCCGTTGTATCATGGACCGAAGGCCTCCATGATCTTTTTTAATACATAGGTACCAAGAGGAGTCTCTTTTTTTGCTGATGCCCCTCAAGCCATAGTGTTGTGGTAAGACCCAAGGTGAGGGTGTGGCCATGCTTTTGTCGCACTGCCTGCCATAGTTAGAGATTAGAGTGGGCATAGCCGGCACCTGCTTGCTTGAGCAGGCACCTGTGCATGCATCTGCCGGCTTTACGAGGAAGCAAATGTTGAGAAACCATGGAAAAGGCAAGGAGGGAGCCGGGCTCCAATGATAGTGCTCCCACACCCTCAACTATCTCCATCGAGAGGAGGACAAATGTGGGGACTGGACACTAGCAGCAAATGGCAGATTGAATCGAGACGAAGAAGAGGCATGACATGGGCAGGTTATGAAAGGTGGTCTGGAAGCTAATAGCACGTGTAGGGACAGACAAGGCACCAGAGTCTAGAGGCTCTGCATCAAAAGGCTCTGCAAATCAGTCCTGATGAAGCAATGGTTCTGTATTATCGTCTGTGCAGCATGTGGTCACCAGCCTAAAGTGGGCCACCGCATGGTACATAGACTCAAGTTTCCAATCCGAGTATCATGTTTCCATTTTGACAGATCGATCTGTTCGATAAGTGAGTAACTCACTCACCTACCCCTTTTATGATTTTCAATCTCTCCATGTACCTTTTGTTATAGATAAAAACTTTGATTTCAATGTTGGGCTTACTCAACCTTCCTTGAGAGCGATCCGAAAAGAAAAAAGAGGAAAACTGGACTAATGCATATGGAGAAATTCCAAGTAACTGAAATATTTTTGAAATTTAGTAGTTGATAAGTTACTAGTTTTGTTCTAACTATTTGCTCCCTATAATTGTTGGAGTATTATCATCAGCCATCCAACAATCAGTATGGCTTCTACACTGCTCATCGCATGAACTACCTCCCTTCAGGAACCTCTAAGATGAAAAATCTTGAGGTTTATTTTCTTCATTTACCAATGTTGTTGGCTTGCCATTCACTCACTACCACAAAACACTACTATTGTGGTGGGTAAAAAGATGACTGTAGCAGCGGGTACGGCAACCTGCCGCTACGTAATCATAGCTAAAAAAGAATATTAGTAATGGTGGTTGTTTTGTGTTCGGAGCCCACCGCCATAAAAAAGGGGAACTGTAGTGGCGGGTGAAGAAGTCACCTGCCGCTACGAAATATTTGACAAAATAACAAAAACTGGTTCCGAGCCGGATTCGCCGCTGCACCACCACCACCGCACCGCCACCGCTGCCCGGAGCCATGACCGCCACCACGTCCCGGAGGTCAGGGGAGGCCGGATCCGCGTGATGCCCACCACCACCGCACCGGAACCGCCATTGCCCGCACCACATGTTTGCGCCCCGTAGAGCCGTCCACTACACACACCCACGCGAGCCTCCCGGAGAGGTCCAACCGCCGCCATGCGTTGCACAAAGGCGGGCTCCGCACCGCTGCAAGCCTCTAAGGGTGGGCCCCCATGCACCTCCCTGAGAGAGCCCTAGCGCCGCCGCGCACCTCCCAAAGAGGGCCCCATGCCGCCACGCGCTTGAGTTCGTAGGAGCCCCGCCGGAGCTTGAGGTCGAAGGAGCACCGTCGGCTCCAAGCCGAGTCCCGCCAGCATGCCGTAGAGGTTGATGCTGCTGCTTATTAGTTTGAGCTGCTGGTGGGTGCTTGGAAGAAGAGCAGGAGCTAAGGGAAGAAAAGGACTTAGTGCTGCATGGGTTTTAATGAGATCTGAACCTCACATAAGAGTGCACAACATGTGTTCACGTATGAGTCCAACCACCAATCCAACAACCAATGAGAGTGTTCGGATGGGGAGGCACGGATCAATGACGTGGCAACAACCAAGAGACATGAGCTTCTTCTGAGTGTATGACATGGTGGGTCCTGTGCTTTTTCAGATGCATGGGTAGTAGGGAAGCTGGGTGCGTTTTAATGTCTCAACATGCAGGCATAGCAGCAGCACATGGGCGCTACAATATATTTTTTATTTACAGCGACGGTTAGTGTTATGGTTCGTCGCTATAAATTGTTTTTAGGGACGGATGACAATGAGAACCAACGTTACAAATATTTTGTATTATATACAGTGTCCTATTTAGCGGCAGTTGATAAAGTCGACCGCCGCTATAAATGAGTATCACTTATAGTGGCGGTTGATAAAACCAACCACCGCTAAAATGAGTTATATAGTGGCGGTTCGCATCAGGGCAGGCCCCTTGGGCTCTGTAGCGGTGGTTTACTTTTGCTCGTGCCGCTACGACGTTTTCGCTGCCGCAGCTGCAGACCATATTTGTGATAGTGACTAGATATATAAGTCACTGTGTGTATCGGTTGTTTTAATTTGAGTGACAGTTCTCTATACATGGCAGTATTCTTGTATATATTTTTCAACACTAGCTAAATTCCCTAGCTTGTATCATTGATTTCTTTTCCTTCTTTCATATTGGACTTCTTGCTGCCTGGTACTGGTACAGGGTCTCTTGATGAGTGGGTATTGTTTAGACTTCGAGGGCAGATTGCTGGTTTCAAGGTGAGAAAACGCTATTAAAGGCTTCTTGCTTCTTTTGTAGTAGTATAAATGATGTCATCAATCCTAAAGGAGAGTTCCATCCACCTGGTGTCACTCAGATGTGACTGAGATGTTGTTTTGGAACTTCATGTAATGTGGTTTGTGTGTCTGATGCTACTTGACAAACATGTGACACGATACTGTTCTTAATTATGTCTATATTTGATGGGTTCATCCTATGGCTCATTATGCTTTGAATGACTCAATATTGTTCAACTCTGTTGCCTGTATTGGTTCAATATTATGACCCTATTGTATAATGCCTGTATTGTGATGCTCTAGTGAAGTGAGTACAAACGCCTTTGATGAGATGAACCAGGGTATAATATAACCCATCACGGTTGTGTCTTTCAGTAGAGAGGGAATTAGGGATGGAGAACAGAGCCACATCTCTTTGAGTTGGAAGGACAGGGAAAATAAAGTCGTCGCTATATGTACTAGGGACGGTGAAGGGGCACGACGTCACTGATGTAGCTGTGACGCGCTCTATAGCCCGTCACTGTTGCAACAGGGATGATGGTGCGAAATCCATCACTGTAGCTACCGGGTATGGGCCTTAAATCGCTGTCTCAAAACAAGTAGAGACGGTTTCCATAAACATCTATAGTTTGCTTACAAAATTGTCGATAAAAATTAGAGACGGGTCGGAGACCCCATTTGTGTTGCTCATTACGTCTGCTTTAGAAACCATAACTGTCTTGGCCGAGTTACCGATAGTTGGAACCCATCTCTATAGGCCATGTTTTAGAGACGAAAAATCTGAGACGGGACCAAATATGTCTCTATTGCACCTACAACCCGTCTCTGTTGACCCGATCTGACATAGTAGCACGAAAGTCAAGGACCAAGATGGACTGATGGAGCACAAATGCACTACCCATCCTGAAAACTATGCGGGGTCATCACATTGACATATTATTGGATAACTTCAATATGTGACTGTGATAGCAAAGATGATAGGCGTACGTTAGTATCTGTCTGCCTCTGATTTTTTGTATAATGGTCTGGCATGTTTTCTTTGACAAGTCAATACTTGATCTGACTAAGATATCCGAGCGCACGGCTGCAGTGTGTGACTTGCTGTCACAACTCGCAAATGAGAAGCACAATGTTCTCACATCTGCAAACAACGGGCATCTGATTTCGTGTTAATATTTTCGAATATCTTACATATTTTCCTTTCAAAAATAGCAAAAAGCTTCAAGTTCGGTTATATATGAGTTCATGTCAAAAGTGACGGTAAAATCACAAAAGGGCAACTTGGTCTTTTTCCTCACCAGTTAACACTGTAAAAGGGTACATAACAGACTCATGGTAGAGTAATTGCTCAGTTCAAAAAAGTAGTGGTAAAATCATAAAAATGTAGATTCAGGGGTAAAATCACAACGTGGCAACAAAGTGATGGTAGAAACAAAATTGCCTCATATTATTTTTATAGAAACACATATCTTCATTATATATTTATGATGGATGGATAGCATATGCGTGTCGTACGTGCAAAGTAGTAGTAGTGTGTAAGTGACCAATCAAACTAGTGCTTACATGACCAACCATCCTTGCATGCAAATGACAGACACACAACCGACACTGATAATTTAGCATTCCCTTGTGACAACATGCATTCCGGCTAACGATATGATGCAAGTCCGAAAACAACACTACTGTACAGATGACCCAAAATTACGAGCAGGATTATACCATAGGCCGTGTACAGGGATTCAACTTAGAATGGTCAACAGATGGACGGTTGGGAATGCTATTGCATTGCACATTATTAGTAGGTCAATCAAGAGTGGGACACACTTATAAATTTCATCAAAATATTTGAAATATCATATTTATAGGTAGCATCTGGTATATTTTATAATGCCAAATTGTTATCACACTACTATAATAACTTTCTAGCAACGGAAGGTAAGCGGCCTTAAAGACAGACTTCAAGCCTGCCACTGCAGATATGTTGCTAATTTCCTTGAAAATATGTGACCGGCAAAAGTCCAACACTAAAAGGTCCAATAAAATATAACAAAAAACATCAGTGGTGGGCGTAAGGCCATCACTAGGAACCACTACGCTCGCCTCTAATACTACTTTGACAAAAATAAAATAAAAAAGCAAGCCCGGCCTGACCCACAAGAGCTCGCCACGTAGGAGTGCACCAGCGCTGCTCCTGGTAGCCGCCAAGGTGAGGTGCGACGAGGGAACCCTCTGCAAGACAAGGCCGATTCGGGGCCTGCCTTACCAATGTTGACGACGAGGGGAGAGGCTAGCCGGATCTGAGCGTCAGGGAGGGAGGCTCACCACGCTTGGACCCGCTCACTTTGGTATCGGGTCCTCCACCTCTGGCCATGGCAGCCACCGCCGCCACCCTTCCGTGCCCGAAGAGGAGGCAACGGTCAGGATCTCAAGCCAAATATGGAGGGCGAATTTGCCGCTTCCCATCGGCTTCGTGCGGCTCACCACCTCCTGGAGGAGAGGGGGGCCCTGCTGCCGTGGCACCCCAAGGGGAAGTGGGCAGACGTCACCTTTGCCCCGGAGGGGGAGAGACCTGCCACCACCGTCATGCCCGAGGGGAAGAGACCCGGTGCCGCCAGCTCCCTAGATAGGAAGAGGTCTGTCGTACCTCTCAGATCTCACCGCCCCAAGGGAGGAGGGAGAGGTGCAGGCGTTGGGGTAGCTCAAATGTAGAGGAGAGAGATAAAGAGGGAGACACGGAGAGGAAGGAGGCAGGGTAATCGATAGAATACTAAAAATGCAGAGGTAGAAAATACACTAAAAACTCTAACAAGGCAAAATATTTATTTTTCTAAAAAAACTTATATATGTATTTTCTATCTCTGCATTTTTAGTATCTATATAGGTATTTTCAGTGTGGATGAATTTATGTGAAGGAAAACCACACACAAGTCGACAAGTCGGTGCCTGTGAGGTGCAATTGTTGATTTCCAGAACACAGCTATGAAGAAGTTATTTACTACCCCTGCTTTGGTGTTTTCTCACTACCTAAAGGCTTGAAACTCATTTCTTCTATACCAAGGAGGGCATGCAAGAAAAGTGTTAGAAGATTGTTTACTGTATAGAGCCATATGACCCACCAGGCCTGCCGCCACCTATAGGGTTGGCTTGCGCCTGTGTGGTTGCCTCTGTTGGTAGCCCTAGGCTAGCGCCTGTGCTGCCTATATCTATGTACTCTTTACCATAGAATACAATCGTCAGTTCTAACCCCAAATCTCTCTCTAACATGGTATCACGAGACCATCTCGATCGTCCTTCCATAAGCTTCCATTAATTTCCTTTCCTGCCTCTCCCTGCCGCCGCTGATCTCCATGGCCGTCACCGGCGACGCACCAACCGACCCTGTTGGCGAAGCCCGGATCCTTACTGAGCGCATCACCAAGGAGGCTGAAAACACCGCTGCCGCCATCCAGAAGGACTTCGCCGCCAAGGAACAGGCTGCGCGCGACCGGGCCCTCGCCCTGGCCACCGCGCGCGCCCATGTGGCCGCCGCCAAGGCGTCCTTCGACAATAAACAAGCCACCATCGCCGCTCTAAAGCGTGAGGGTGCGGTTGATCAAACTCCCGCATCTTCTTCCTCTACCGTGCACGATGCCACGGATGATCTGCCAGAGGATGAACTCGTCGAGAATGCCGGGCTGATGGACGCCAACGTCGTCGCCAACCTTCACGCTCAGGCATCCGGCGTACAGAACAGCTGTTCGCTCGTCTCAATCCTCCTCGATCTGGCGTCCACCAACTTCTCTAAGTGGCGTGAGTACATGCTGCTCACACTCTGCCGGTATGCCCTCACCGATCACGTTCTCTCTGATGCCTCCTATCCCAACCATGCAGTTTGGATCCAGATGGATAGCATCGTCGTGGCATGGATCTTCCACACCATCACGCCGGAACTCATGGAGATCATCAGAAAACACTGTGGCACCACCGCTCGCATCGCCTTGCTCGGAGTCGACAATCAATTTCTCGGAAATCATGAGACTCGGGACCTCTTCCTCGACGTCGAGTTTCACAATCTTATGTAGGGTGATCTCCCCGTCGCTGATTACTATCGTAAGATGAAGTCCATGGCGGATGGTCTTATGGACATGGGCAAAGTCGTCTCCAAATGCGCCCTCGTCCTCAACCTGCTTCGGGGCCTCAGTGCCCGACTTCAGTACACGGTGCCGCTGGCACCTGTGCCGCCTATATCTATGTACTCTTTACCCTGGAATACAATCATCAGTTCCAACCCCAAATGTCTCTCTAACAAAAAGAAACGGCGTGTTTAGCACACAAATGCATAGATAAATTCAGGCTTGGGAGGCATCAAGAGAAGAGCGTGATTTTATACCTTACAATGAAGAGCTCATGCTTCACCAAGAGTGACTTGCAGTTGTGATGATCCAGACAGGTGGACCTCTGACTTTTACGTCTTGACCTGTCCCAACTCAACCATGCTTGAAGCCGCAATGTCTGTTGGCTCAAGCGAGGAGCAGGGCTTGCGCTGAACCAGGCCAGTCTCAGATGAAAAGAACCATGGTGTGGTGCTGGACATAGGCACCAGAAAGGTGGAGGCCCGAGCGCGCTTGTCGCTGGGAGCAAGACGCGTGCTAGTAGCTTCACGCCCTTTTCTGCAACCTGCCGACATCGCGTCTCGCCATCCCCTTGTGTCACTCTGCCGTCCTCTGCCACTTCGCCTAATTGTGAAATGAGTAAGAAATGGAGTTAGTAAACAAGAAAAATCTGCAATGCTTGGAATGGCAAACTTAGTATTGATTGAGTAAGAAATGATTCACATTGGTGGCTGGTCAGCATTCTGGCCCGTCCTGCGCCGCGCCCGCCACGCCCTGCGCCGCGCCCGTTTCGCCCGTGCCGAGCCGAACGCCCAGCTGCCGCTGCCGCCTGCTGCTGCTAGAGCTAGGATAGGAGGATTTCGTGAGTTGTGACCCATGAGTAAGAACAGAGGAGTGAGGAATGTGAGAAAAAACGAGGTCCTCGGGGTAGTTTGGTCACTCTATGTTTTTCTTTTTTCTTTTTACTCATTCAATTGCTAGCATCTCACGGGAGAGTCTAACCCATGGTAAACGGTAGCTTCAATCCAAAAAAGTGATGGCAAAAACGTGAAAATGTAGATTCAGGGTTAAAATTGCAATTGACCCTGGAAATGATGGTAAAAACACAATTTCCCCAAGTAATATTATCAACTCCATAGTACTGAAACTTAATATTCAACTCTAGGATTCCCACTTCAGAACGATATCTTTCTCAAGTGTTATGACTTTATTGCATTGCCTGATGTCTAACACAAATCTTTGTTACAAAACACATGATGCAAGATCAAATAATAAAGCTCTCTAAAATCTAAAACATGATGCTTTATATCCAGTACAAATCTTTCTTATAATCGACGGTAATTGGTTCACAACTGTCTTTCTACTACGGATTTTCCGGTTCACACCATCTTACCTTTGGAAGTCATGTCAGTGTTTGATGAACTTGGAAATGGTTCAACTTTCTACCCTCATCCTAGAAGCCCATGTCCATTCCTGCATGCTATTATATGAAAGAATTTTAATGAGACAATACGAAAAGTACGATAGGAAGCTACATACATATGGGAACAATGTTATGCTGTTATTCAATATATCATATTTAATTTTATGTAAGCAAACCTGAAACTATATTACAACTATTTTAGTATAAATTCAACCCATTTATTCTTAGAAAAACCGTACAAATTTCACAAAAAGGCAGCAAACAATCAAGTTTCAGATCTGAAACAGGGAGTTGTTAGTGCCACATCAATTCTGATTATTTGTATATTTCAGATCGGAGTAGGCCAAAAAAAAAAACATCAGCTAAATATACTTTTGAAACCAGTGTCTTTTTATCACAAATGCAGTCAAACTATTAACCTGAAAAAATATAAATTGTACAAATAACGGTACAAACTGATCTAGAAATGCTTGCGGTCCATCGCTGGGAGTGACCTCATCTTATCTTGGCCTAAAAACTCTAGGAATTTGGTCCTTAACCTCAAACAAAATAAGATGAAAGGGGTGAGAAAATGTATTCATTTCGATAAAAGGGTCATTTGAAACTTCTTAATAGTAGCATGTATAACCATGGTATGCTTTGAAACAATTGTGTGGTATAAAGGTCACACAAGATTCAACATTGCAACTGTATGTAATTTCACATCTTGTCGATGAACCCAAGCAACTACTGAGATTTGATCAAACAGGGGATTGTTACCTTGAAGGGCAAAATACAGAGCTACATATTGGGCACGTGCAAGGGGAACTCCTCCAGGATTGCCTGCCATCTTAATCCACTGGGTCTGTCATCAGAGCACACATCCTCGACTTGGCAGCTCTGCATGTGCAACCTTCTAGCTTCAACAGCACTACTAACGTATACCACAAGCAACCCAGATTAAAAAACAACTGAAGTTAGCTATCTGTTCTTTATATGACCATAAAAGCACCATCATTTTTACAGTTTGCTACCACAAAACAACCCAGATAAAAAAGGAAAACTGAAGCTAACTATGGCAAAACTGAATATATTACTTTAAACAGGTTGATTCATTAGTGATGTGTGTCATATTAATCAAGTGGGTCTGAGAACACAGGTAGGCAAACTGAGCAACACATCTAGGTAAACTTTTCTAGGTTTACAGTTTTCATGCTCTTGAGGTCTCCAAAGGTAAACAATTTCTAAGCACCAAAGGTAAAAATTTCTAGGCTTACAGTTCTCATGCTCCTGAGGTCACCAAAGATTCTGCTCTCCCTGCTCAACCTACATTGAGACACAAACTATGCTCAGAAAACTGCATGCTAAAAACTTGGAAATAACACTTTCCTGTTGTGAGACATATTCAGTAACTACAATACCCTAACAAAGATGTTGTGAGACATATTCAGTAACTACAGTACATAGTACTTTGCACGCGCAGCATGCACGTGCTGTCCTCACTGCATGAATATTTAGTAATACACTTTGTTATTCTCACTTGGAGATATAATAGCACTTGTACTTTGTAAGAAACCAATGACATATATCTATTATTCCATTAGAAATGTATACATGGACTCGGGCATGTACGAAAACCAGAACCCATAGTTTGACTCATCCTCTGCAAATGCCAGTAATGTTACCACATTTACCTTTTGACAACACGACATTGGTTAGGATACTGCAACAACAATTCTTCTTTGAAAACATTTATACCAAACAACAATTCACTCAAGTTTGATGAATGATCAGATTCACAGTAAGGAAAAATATACAGACCTAATTGATCATCTTTTCAACTGTTTTCAAGTTTGGACAGGGTAACACATCCATTGACTTTCAGAAGTAACACAACACTACTCGATAGAAAAATTAGCGTCAAAATAGCCTGTTCAAATTTGTGTGTGGGTTTGATAAGTTTCCAGGGTAAGCTTTTTTTTTTTTGCAAATTGACATGAATCCAGTGTATCAATGCTCACGTGTGGCAATTTTTTCAGGTTTCTGTCAATAAAGTCCTGACTCATAATTCACTCGAGTTTGATGAATGATCAGATTCACAGTAAGAAAAAATATACTGAACTAACCTGCTAAAGTGCACCAAACCAAACCTCCATTCCCTCCTTGACCTCGGCAGCTTCTAACAAAAAAACAAATACAACAAAAAGGTTTATAGCAGTGGTTTAGTTTCTGAGAAAAAAAGGCATGATTCTATTTCAGAAAATGCGGTCAACTTGGATATATTGAAATTAATACAGACAATCTCCTTTGGTGTACATGGGTTCACATTCAAGCTATAAGGAAAGATTTGAACAATATATATCTGTGAGTGGGTTCTAAACTTGCTTTTCATCCAGAAATTAAAAGTATTCAGTAACAAACCAATGACTGCAATGTATCCATATGTCACCTGATCTCACCTAAAGCCAGACCACATCAGCGGCTGTCCAAAGCACAAATTGCTCCCACTGCATCGCTACAAATTGGTATGGCTTCTTCGGCCTACGGGCTACCCGTTCCTTCCATCCTCACCCTCCTCTTCCTCACCATAACCCAGAACTACCACACTGCATTCAGTGACGTACTGCATATATCCTGAAAAGAAAGGAATTAGTAATAAATTTATTTAACCAGCAAATCTATATAGATCAGTCAGCTGCATTTTGGAGTTTACTCCTGATTTTATGAGATAAACCATGTTTACACAGAAAGGCTATGCAAACAAATGGAAAAAAAAAGGTCAACTGCATTTTGGAGTCTACTCCAGGAATATATTAGGTACATAATATCTTCTCAGCATTGTGGCACGAAGAAGGGAGCTAACAGAAGTTAACCAAATGCTAACTTATCTGTGTTGCATGAACATTATCCACCACAATGTGTCCAATAAAAATGCAGCCCGGTGCATAGAGCTCCTGCTTGCGCAAGGTCCGGGAAGGGTCCGACCACTTTGGGTATAAAATATCTTGGAACTTGAAATTTGGCACAATGTTACATTACTAAATTTCCTATATATGTAATTTTTTTCATATTTATTTCTGATTGTTTACATAACTTTTTTACTAATAAAATATTTATTTTTAAAATTAAACTATATAAATAATTGGTAAAAAATCAAGAAAAAATCACATGAACATAAAATGCAACAATGTAACATTGTGCCAAATTTCAAATTGCAATATATTTTGTATATTAAGAGAAATTTTTTCAAAGTAATCACTTTTTCCGCTATAGTGTCCTGCAGACAAAAAAGATGCATTTTTTTAATGTCTACGAGACCAAAAGAAACGATCCAGTATCCAGAAGACAAAACCAACATTAAAGAGTGTCCTACAGATAAATTTTCCTTTTTCTATATGCATTTCAATGGTCAAGATGGACTGACTGAAACTATGCATGGTCATCAGATTGACACATACTTGGATAACTTCACTCTATAACTGCGTGGGAACAAAGTGCAGACCACTACATTCGTCTATGTCCGCCTCTGAATTTTTTATAATGATTTGTTTGTTTTCTTTGACAAGTCAATATATAATCTGAATAAAGATGTATCAACTATGTACCGTGTCGAGTGCACAGCTACGTGACTATGACATACTGTCGCAAATGAAGTGACAGAAGACGGCAGAGGGACACACGGGGATGGCAAGACACGATGTGAACAGGTTACAGAAGGCGACGCGAAGCTGCTTGCGCGCCTCTAGATCCCGGCAACCAGCACGGTCGAGGATCCTTGCGGTTGTGTGATAAACATGCGGTTCGTTTCTTGCATGCCCTCCTTGGTATGCAAGAAATGAGATTCTAGCCTGTAGGTGGTGAGAAATCACCAATCAGAGGCAGCAAATAACTTCTTGATAGCTGTGTTTGCTTGTGTCTGCTTTTCCCTCTATCTAAATTTGTCCACACTGAAAACTTCTATATACAGAAATGCAGAGGTAGAAAATAAACTAGTCAACCATCCGTGCATTTGCGCTGCTAGTTTCGATATTTTGTTGAAAAAATTAATAAAGATTTTTTTCTTTCAATAGTGTCCTATACTTTGTACAAATCAAATATTAAATTATTTCATTGAAAACTCAATATAAAGGTGAGAGTTTTTCTTTTATCTCGAATATACAAACTTATGATAATATATATTTATGTTTGTTATTTTTATTTTACAATTTATGCATGCATTAGTATTCAATACTATTATCTCGCTACTGGGATCATTTTTAATATTTTTCCTACAAAGTATGACAAGTGTAAAGAAGCACGGAGCATATTCTGATTTTATATGATGTAGTATAAGTTGCACATGTTTAGAAACACTTATATTTCCATCAATGCCATGACTCCGATCCTAAGTTTGCATTGGAGACAGGCTACCATAGTTTCAATTTTCGACATAGCGAAAGCAAGTCAACTTTGTCATCGTCCTTGTGTTCTTGATACTACAGAGAGCTCAATATTCTTTTATCATCGAGGTCAATAATATGCAGAGAACTAAGATTAATTTAGACATTACATCACTAATTATGATTCTTTGAATGAGAGAAAATAGAGATGAATGAGAGAGAGAGAAAGATAGAGAGAGAGAGAGAGAGAGCTACGGTAGCCTGCTTATGTATTACGATTGGTTTATATATTTTTATTTTGAAAACATATATATATATATAGTTATTTTAGTTGTTTATTTTCATAATGGCATGGTGCATAATTTTATAATCATAAATAGGAATAGTTTAGTCCTTTTCTTTTCATAATGATATGGTATGTAATTTTATAATCACATATAGGAGTAATTTAGTCGAGTTTTTTCATAATGATATTGATAGATAATTTTTTCTTCCAATTTTTTTGATTAATCTGATAATTTTTTAATCTTGAAAGCGAACATGAAGATTTCTTTTCTTCTCGTTCTTCCTGACCAGCGGACAATGTGTTCAACAATGACCAACCTTGGCATGGTCCTTGCTTCAGCCTGCTATTCAAGAGATGGACGAGGTTAGCCCATGCAGACGGCGCCGTGTTGCCAGACCTCGTCGATGTCAAGCTCCGTGGTGTTCCAGCCCATGCGGTGGCAATCTCACAGCAGTTGCTTAATGGTGTCTGTTGTGTTCGTTCGCTGCACCCCGAGACGGCTGCGCGGGTCGACCTGACGTCCTTTCGGCTGACAGCATGGTGCGGCCGGCGAGACCTTGGCCCTCCCGCCGTCGACCTTCTCATCCCCGAGCCTCTATCTGCAGAGCCAGAAGTGCCACCAGTGCACCGCGGCTTGGTATACCCGGTGGACGTGGCGCCCTCTGTGACGCCCTCTGATGATAGGCCCTCTGTGACGCCCTCTGATGCGGCCCCGTCAAGCGAAGCGTCACCAGCAGAAGGGGCCACCTCCCAAAGCGATGTGCCATCCTCGGAGCCCGTGTTTCCTCTTGATGACGGGCACGCCTCGCCGGTTTCCCAGAAGATAAAGCCTTCATTCCTCAGCATTGGATGAGACGAGCCATTGCAACACGGCAGTCGATGCAGATCCCCTCGATACTCCTCGTCTCCAAAAAGAGTCTGTCTGTGCGCATTGCTGAACAACTGCCGGCCCCTGCCTCGGCGTAGCAGTGCACTTCATCTCCGGCCATGTGCTTTGTTGATATCTCCAGAACGGCGCTGCCCGACCTTGAAGGCCATGCCTCGGTTGTGCAGCAGCCGTTGCCCTCGGCTTCCCTCGATGATGCGTCCGCGACCTCCACAACGCCGCTGCAAGGACTGGTAGGCTCCACCTCGGTCCCGCAGCCATCGCCGGAACACCTTGCTGCCACGCCCGCAACAATCTCATCGGCGCTGCCTGACCTGGTAGGCTCAGCCTCGGTCGAGCAGCCACTGTCCTCCACAGTCTACCTTGCGCCCGTAACAACAACGGCGCTGCCTGACCTCGCAGGCCCTGCCTTGGTTGAGCAGCAGCCGACAGTTCCGGACCGCCCCGACTCCTCGTCTTCTGTTCCCTCCGCATCGGCGTCCAACCTCGTAGGCTCCGCCTTGGTTATGATGCCGTCACCAGAGCAAACCGTGGTCACCCCAACTCCCACGTGCGCCTCTGCATCAGTAAGAAAAATCACCTCTGGTTTACTCGCGACGACGTTTGAGTGTTCAGCGAGAAGTTGTGACAGAAGATGTGCTTGTCTCCTCCCCTCGGACTGTTACTGCCAAGGACCAGTTCATTAGTAGAATCACAAAGACGGTGGGTACTCTCCTCCCAGTCCTGAAGATCAACAAGAGGAGAAAAAAAAATCTGTACAGCCAGGATCGCCACCTCGACGCAGTAGGCGGCTTGTCGGCCTTCATGCAGAACAAGCTCCAGTCGCAACAAAGCACTCTAGGAAAACAGTGATGCGTTCTCTTGGTTTTGGAGAAAACCAGGCTTGCCTTCAGCAGGAGGACCAATAAGCTTACGCCAAGATGTTCAGCGAGTCATTGTCAGCTATTCAAGTTCAAGCTTTGGCTGCTCTGTTTGGATGGACTGTCCCCGATGAGGTGTATGGGGATCAGTCAAGTGTGTGCGCCTCTTAGAGGCTGGGCATGTACTCTTTTATGGTCGATCCTTTTTATTTTGTTATAATGGATCCCACTCACATTGTGATTTGGAACGTGCGTGGTCTTAACTCCTTTGCACGTTAGGACTCACTGAGGAATATGGTCAAGTCGACAAAGGCAGATATTGTCTGTCTCCAAGAAACAAAAGATGGAATCCATTTCTCGGTGGGTAGTGTTGTCCATGCTTGACTCGGATTTTGATAATAACTTCCTCGTCCTCCCATCTGTGGGTGCGAGCGGTAGAATTCTCGTGGCATGGCGGATAAAACTTGGACCAATTGGAGCAAGCAGAATTAATGAGTTCTTGCGCTTCTGTTAAGTTCTGTACGAAGAATGATGCAGCATGGTGGCTTACTTCCATGTACGGGCCGCAAGGAAATGATGAGAAGATTGTCTTCCTCTAGGAATTTCATGATTTGCGAGCACAGTGTGTTGGGCCATGGATGCTTGCAGGTGACTTCAACCTGATTTACAAAGAGAAGGATAAGAACAATTCAAACCTCAATCGTGATATGATGGGACGGTTCAGAAGGCTGATCCATGATGTAGCAATTAAGGAGATACCGCTGCATGGAAGAAAATTCACAAGGTCCAGTTCTAGTACAGCCACGTCCCCCACTTTTGTTAAACTTGACCGAGTGTTTTGCTCTGTTGACTGGGAACAACAATTTCTGAATTGCCTGCTGCAAAGTGAAGCTTCACAAGACTCGGATCACTGCCCCTTAATTCTTGGATTGAGGGATAACAAGTCTGGAAGGAGAAGATTTCATTTCGAATCTTTTTGACATAAATTTGATGGGTTTCATGATGCAGTTCAGTTTGCATGGAATTCAGTACAACAGAAGCCATGTCCATTGAAAACTTTCTCCCTCAAGTTCAAAGCTACAGCAAGGGGCCTCAAAAGTTGGAGTGATAAGAAGGTCGGAAATTTTAAATCACAACTCATAGTGGCAAAGGAGATCATCCATCAGCTGGAGATAGCACAAGACAGCAGGCAATTTACACCTCATGAGACATGGTTGTGCAATAACCTAAAGAAGCACTCTCTTGCTCTTGCCTCGCTTATTCGCACAATAGCAAGGATCAGGTCATGGATCACATGGCTGTGGGAGGGAGATGCCAACACTGAACTTTTCCATCTCCACGCTCGGCATCGGAAGCGGAAGAATTTCATAGCAAAGCTCCATGATAAGGATCGGGTTGTCACCTTTCATGATGGAAAGGCTGAAGTTCTATTCAACTTGTACTCCAACCTGATTGGCTCGAGAGATGGCAGAGAGCACACACTTGATCTTGAAGCTCTCGGAATTCAGCAACATGATCTTGAGGCACTCGATGCACCAATCTTTAAAGATGAAGTATGGCAGGTCATCAAACTTCTACCCTCTGACAAGGCCCCTGATCCGGACGAATTCATGGGGAGGTTATATAAGACATGTTGGCAGATCATAAAAGGGGATATTATGGCTGCCATCTCTGCAGTTTGGAGAAGGGACTTCAGGAATTTTAGGCTCCTAAACACAGCCTACATCACATTGCTTCCAAAAATGGAGGGTGCTGTTCATGCAAAGGATTTCAGGCCCATAAGCCTAATTCATAGCTTTATGAAGCTCATAACCAAGATTTTTGCTAACCGGCTAGCTGGCAAACTTGATAGCATCGTTTCAAAAACCAAAGTGCCTTCGTCAAGGACAGGTTCATACAAGGCAACTTCATGTTGGCACAGCAGATAGCGCGCTACCTCCACTCTCAAAAACAGCCGTGAATACTTCTGAAATTGGATATCTCTAAAGCGTTTGACTCGGTATCGTGGCCGTTCTTAATGGAGGTATTGGAGAAACTTGGTTTTGGGAGAATCTTTAGAGATATGTTGACCCCCTTTACTCAAGTTCTCCTAAATGGAACTCCGGGGGAGTTATATCAATCATCAAAGAGGATTGAGGCAGGGTGACCCCCTTTCACCCATGTTATTCATCTTGGCCATGGATACTTTGAACCTAATGGTTGCTAGAGCATCGGAAGCCAGACTTCTCCAACCGCTCTCCTCGAGATTGATACAGCACCGTTTGTCTCTCTATGCTGACGACGTGGTACTCTTTCTACGGCCGACTGCAAGTGATATTGATGTCACAGTGAGTATGTTGCAGCTATTGATGTCTGGCTGACCTGCTCCCAGGATGGAAAGCCGAGTTAATGACAAAGTTAGGGCATGCAACACTTGTGCAGTTTGTGCTCACAGCAATAGTTATCTACCATGCCATGGCACTTGATTTACCACCATGGGCGATCAAGGCTATAGAGAAAATTCAGAGGGGATTCCTGTGGAGAGGTCGCAAAGAAACAAATGGAGGACATTGTCTAATCACTTGGCAAAAGTTGGCACGACTTAGGGACTTGGGAGGACTCGGTATTTCAAATATTCAGAAGCTCGGATGGGCTCTTCGAGTCCGCTGGTTATGGCTCCAAAAAATAGAACCAAGCAAGCCTTTAGCCACTCTTCCAATACAAATGAGTGTTCAGGTGCAAGCAATTTTTTCGATGGCAATGGCCACAGAAGTAGGTGGTGGAAGGAACACTCTCTTTTGGCAAGATAGATCGATTTTAGGGCAGCGATTGGAGGATGTTGCACCACTGATTCACAGCATGATACCTAGGAGAATTGCTAGCAAGAGGACAATGTATGAAGCACTTACAGGCATGGCACGGGTCCGACATATTCATGGAGTTGCTCCAGTTGAATTCATCATGGAGATTCTCAGCATATGCAACATAATCTCAGAGGTAATGCTTCATCCAGAACTTCCAGACTTGCGTAAGTGGTGGCTGTCAAGTTCAGGTGTATATTCAGCAAAATCAACATATGAAGCTCTATACCAAGGATCAATACACTTTGAACCATGGGAACGCATTTGGAAAACTTGGGCACCGCAAAAATGCCGGTTCTTCATGTGGCTGGTCACACACAACCGATGTTGGACAGTCGACTGTTTGGCCCGAAGGAACCTACCGTGTCCGGAACGTTGTTTGTTTTGTGACTAAGAGAAAGAGACCATTCACCATATCCTTGCAGGCTACGTTTTTGTGAGGCAATTCTGGTGTGTCTTGCTTTAGAGAGTTGGCCATGCAGCCATCTCACCGTAGCTACCCGATGAAAATTTTGAGGCATGGTGGAGCAAGGCAGCAGACTCGGTGAGCAGTACCACACGAAAAGGTTTGAACTCCATTATCATCCTAGGCGCTTGGACACTGAGGAAACATCGGAATGATTGTGTCTTTAGCGGGAAGTCCCTGAATCTCTCCACTGCACTAGTCATCGCTGGTGAGGAAATCCGTTGGTGGGACATGGCCGGTGCAAAGGACTTAGCCTTGCTAACCGACCAGGTCAAGGATGTGGGTGATTAGTCACCTATTAGATAGAGGTCGGGTAGTTTTTTCACATTTTAAAAGGCGCGAATGTAATCAAATAAAAATAGGGTGTGTGGTGTGTTGTACTCTCTTCTTCTATTAATGCAATGATACGCAGCTCTCCTGCGTGTGTTTGAGAAAAAATAATAAAAAAAAGATAAAGTCCACTTTACTCCCTCCAAGTATGATCGAAGTCCGGATAACCACTGAACTATTATTTAGTTTATTTTATCCCCATGCTTTATTAAAATAGATTATTTTACATCTTAAATTGATATTTTAATTCTGACTTGTTGATATTTAAATTGGGATTGTCCTCTCAACCTTCACACAAATGTCGTACAATGAAATAAAGGACTAAACGAGTCACATAATCTCATTCGTGTACATACTTTGTTGTGTTTGTCCATTTTCTCTGTTCTCATGCGCGGCCAAGAAACAAGGGTGCACATATTATAACTGGCTAGCATAAGGTTATATATCACATTAATTCATTTGTCATGTTAAACAAGACATATGTATGACAATCTCAACTTAATCTCGATCTATATCAGCGATTCAGAATTAAAATACTAGTTAAAGGTATAAAACGGTATAGTTTAGTGAACAATAAGGGTAAAACAAACTAAATAATAGTTTATGAGGTTATCTGTGGACTTTATCCTGAAAAAAAAATAAAAGTATCGACTTAGACTGCAAGGAGCTCTTGGTCTCTACGTGTGATCTCAGTCAGGTAAAATAAAATGACTTCCTAGCTGAATAGACTCTGCGCCGATATATGGACCCAACAAACAAAGCCAAGCGGCATTATTTACTCTCATCACAGATTCACAGACGCTTTCTAGCTGAATAGACTCAGGAGACACCGTTAGGAAAAAGCCAGCAATGTAGATACATTTTGCTTTCTCAACTGTCACACAATAATATAATGTATCATGAGTGTGAGCAAAAAACTAATGCACCAATTTAAAATCAACTGAGATCAGAAAACGATAGACCTGTCAAAAGTTAACAAATGTCAAATCTCTTCTATCATAATATTCTAATTACAATGAATAGTTCCCTTTAGCAATACATCATGAAACAAGAGCAAAATACATGCTATCCGTAATAAAATGGACATCAACAATAGTAGGTCAGGGAGTGCTATTTGCTTGAATACTTGAAATCTTTAAAAGATTGATGGTGCTCTGAGCAAATGATATTGTTGAATTTCTATTTCATAACGAATACAGTAATATGTGTTTCATCTGTGTTAACATAACAACAGGAAAGCTCACACGATTCATGCTGCTAACAAAGTAACTTCAGAAGTTCATGTCTGCCATAGCTAAATTTTCACAACAGACAAACGTAATTTTTGCAAATATCTGTGAGAGCTCAATATATAAACTGTACCTAGTGCCCAGTTCTCCGGTCTCTTGAGGTGCTCAGATTTGTAGCGGTTTGCCGCAGACAAATTAGCAATCAATGACTTCGTTACAGAAAGAAATAACTAATGTTATAGCAGAAGGAAGTGCTGGGAATCAGAATGTTGTGAAATGGCATGATATATCAACAAGAGGTAAGTAGACACCGTACAGTGCCTCTGGGAAGGATGGTGAACTCCGGCGTGCGTGTGTTGGACAGTTGCTCCCCTTGCTGGTGAAGCGGTTCAAGGTCTCCCTCGGCGCGGCGTTGGCGCTCTACCTCCCCCTCACCTGGAGGCTGGCCTACGTGGCGGAGACAGGAGACGTCGTCTTAGTGGAGTTCTCGCCGGGAGACAGGAGACGTCGTCCTAGTGGAGTCCTCACCGGGAGGCTGGACCGAGCAAGGCGGAGTGGCCTTCGTGGAGTCCTCCCCCGGACAAGTGGACGTGGTCCATCTCGCCGGAGACAAGGCGCAGGATGTTTCGGCGTTGGACGCGCAGTGGGCGTCACCGGTCGGGGGAGATCGAGTTGGGCGCCGTTGCCGGATCGGGTTTGGGGAGGGAATGTTTGGAGGGGGCGGCGGAGAAAGAGTCTAGAATAGGGGTGGAGAGGCGCGGGCCAATTGGATTCTTGTCATCTTTAAGGGGTGATATTTTAAAAACAAGTCAATTAATCAGTGCAGCTTAAAAATGCTATTCGTGAGTATATTTTACTCCTTCTCCACGTCACATTCTGATTTTCTTCCTGTTTTCTTTTTTCTTCAATGCAAAACAAAAGCCGAACTACCGATTTTGCCCCTGTGCCTTCGTTTTTGATGCGTGGGTTCAGTTTTTAAGGCACAAGAACAAAATCGGTAGTTCAACTTTCGTTTTGCATTGAAGAAAAAAGAAAATAGGAGGAAAATCAGAATGTGGCGTGAGAGAGGAGTAAAATATACTCACAGATGACATTTTTAAGCTACACTGGTTAAGGGGCTTGTTTTTAAGATGTCATCCTTTAAGGGTGGTAAGAATCCAATTAGCCCGAGAGACGTGGGCGGAGGAAGAGAATCGCAGTCATGGTTGGAGGAAGGGAGTCAGAGAGGGATCAGGTTTGGATGGACGGTTTGGATTACGATCTGGTTAAGGATGGATTAAAGACGGACGGTTTGGATTAAGAATGAGTTAAGGATGTATTAAGGATGGCTAAGAAGGCTGGCTCATAATTATTAGGTAGTAGAGATTTGTAACTAAAAACAAGAACAAAGTTAGAGGCTCTAATTCTAGTATTTCTAAGAAAATTAATGTTATTATAACCCCACATGTTGATGTGGCCCAATCAAAAAAAGAAAATTATCCAGTTTTAGTAACAACTGTTAGAGAAGATAAAAAATTATCCCTACTAATTTTTAAGAAACTACGAAAAATACTCTTTTAGGATAATTTTTTAGGAAGCTTATGTTATTTGTTATTTCTATTCCATCACCTTCTTATTTTGGAATGTGATACTTTCACCGTCTGCACGGCACCGTTGAAACATCAATCACCTACTAGTACGCTCTAACCTAACCAGACGATTTAATTTACTTCCAATCAGAACGTGAATTTTAAGAAAATATGTATGTGAGGAATTTAAGTGACCTTCCTTTTATATGTGGTTCAAAAAATTAAAACCGTCATATGTATATAAACAAAGGAACCAAATAAATCAATTAAGCATCAGTGTTCGAATCAAGCGCATTCTCAGATCTGTTTTTAAAGGAAAGATTTCTATCAATATTTACAGTATGAGCTATGTGTAGAATTAAATTGGGAAAAGGGAAAAAAAAATCATCCCGTGACTGAGACGCAGGAAACGCGAAAGCAAGAACCGGAAGAAACAGCCAATCTGTAGAGCAAGCCAGCACACCGTTTTTCTCATACGGTTGGCTCCGGAATTGGGCTCCTCTGGTGCTTCCTAGTCGTCGGATTTATCTATTCCGCTCCGCCCCGCCCAGGTTGGTCACCTTCGATGCTCTTAATCTGTAAATCTGTTTGACATTGGATGTATCTATATTTGAGGTGTTTGGGGGGTGGCGAGACTTGATTAGTTATATGCCTCTTTGTTTCTTCCTGTTCCTTGGTTGCCGTCGAAGATTCTGACCTGTAACCCGTTCCAGATTGATTGGAAGAACAGCCTGATTGGATCAGGAAGGCGAGCTGGTTTGTTGGTGTTCTGCAGGTGAGGAGTGCTTCAAGCAGGTTTCTTGAATTTCTTTCGAGTCAATATTCTTGAAGAGTGTGCGTCGAAATTCCCATCGAGTTCTCTGGGTTCGAAAACTCCGTTTGAGCTGCTGCTGTTTGTCTACGTTATCTGTATTTAGATTTTTTTTTTCTCTAAACGGAGGTCAAAAGAGAGTTCTTACGATAATCTGACTGTTCTCGGATCCGTATAGACTAGAGACCACCTTTGATTTGTTTGTATTTGTAGTTTGAGTGAAATTGGGTTGTATACAATTTTATTTAGTTGACTGTTACACATTTTTTATTCCAAGTTTAGGGAAGGCCATCTCTGTCAATTACAGTTTCTGTTGTACTTACCTTTCTAATGTTGTCTGAATGATATATGTTTATTTCTTATGTTCATGATTCCGCTTTTAGCTTCCTGTTGGTAACTTCTATTGCCCTTATATCGGTGTTAACGGATTTAACTAGTTGTTAGATGAAGGGATGTCTTCTCTGATCCATATTGGGTGGCTGTCTGGCTACACAGTGGTTTGACTTTTCCAAAGGACAAATGTTTTCAATTTTCTTCTGAATACTTCTTAGTTTGGGAAGCAGGTTGTGGTTCAGTGTCGCTTATCCTGAAATCAGAGCAAGGTAGGGTTTTACTGATAAGTGATAAGTATCGGTTGACTCATAGTTGGTCCCCATATGAGTGAGGATCATGTAGGGGACCATTTCTTTTTCTCTCTAATACAATGAAACGCAGCTCCTGCGTTTTTTGAAAAAAAAAATGAAGTATCGATTATCATGTTTAGGTTATTTCAGTTAACTTCTAGTAGTAGACAGGGTCTGCTTGGGCACCAACGGTGAACTGATTTCTGTAAAACTCTACAAAAGTTGTAGTTGATTCAGGTACTTTTACTCTTAAGTGTAGCCTCTTACTATCCCCAATTTTGTACCTGGCCTTACGCAGTCGATGTCGATGATGCATAAGTGGTTCCTTGTTCTACTTTCATTTTTATGGCTATATAAGAAGGTTCAGGTTTTGTTTTTCCTTTTTCCTGGATTTACTTTGTTAGTCAGCTAAATAGTTTTAAGAAAGCATGTAAATAGTAGCAACATAATCTTGCTTAATGTGACTATGAACACTCTTGAATCAAGTTCTTGTTGTCAGCCTTGAAAGTTGAAGATAGTTAATTAGCAGCTGTTTCATTTACTGGATGATCATCTTCTTCCCAATCCAGATTGGAGTGACTATGCCTTCTGTTATCTGCTGAGTTCTTTGCTCAATTGATGTGCAAAGTGCACTTTGTGTCTCACTAACTTGCTTCGCGGTAACTGTGTTAAAAAAAAAAAAAAGCCTGGTACAAGCTGGTGTACCGATAGCCTCTTCATTTTTAGCATACTCTCACTTAGACTCTGCTGGCTGCTGCGAAAACATTTATCAGTGATGAATTTTGTATTTCACCTGTACGTTATACCTGAGACAAATAAATTAGGCTGTTACCAAGATAGGTTTTCATTCTTAACAATTCATATTTCTACATGTATCCCTTTGTGTAATCTTCTTTTTACAGGTACTAATGGTTTTTCTTTTGTATGCAAAACAGTTCAAACGACTATAGCAGGTGGAGGCTCATACCTTATAGTGACATCTGCTGTAATTAAATAACAAAGGACAGATCTTTAGGGATAACCCCCTACATTTGATTGCTGGAATGAAGCCTAAAGTTAGGAAGATGATGCAAAGAGAAGACGTTAGACCTCATCGACTAGTTGGTCTGAGAGAAAGTAGCTGGATTCTTGGTGACATAATTGAGGTTTTTTATCATAACTTGTGGAGGCCTGGAAAGATTATAAAGGTGCTGAAGAATGACTATTTCGTCATCAGGCTCACATGCTTCATCCAGCTGAAGGAATTCCACATATCTTGCTTGAGGGCTCCACAGGCTAATCATGGCAAGCAGTCAAGTGTAATAGACAAGGTGAAAACTAATTTCCAATTTTAATCGTTTGCATACCATTAATAGGTCCTTTCAAACCTGCATTATAGATTTTTGGTTATGTTCATCAGTCCAGATTACCAGACGATGTTCTCAAGATTCTCATGAAAATATTATGCTGTTTAGAATTTATGTTTTCCAGTTGCTATCAGTCAGGTACATTTGGCTGTAACTGTAGTACTCAATTAAAGTTGTGCTACAGCGTGTACTTGAACTAACTGCTAAATCATTACTAGTTTTGACCATTTTCTTTCACTTTTCAAGTCGCTGAGTTGAGTAGCTAGTCCAACTTGCTGATCACACCTTTCCACGCTTGAATTGTTTTCATGGATCAGGACTGTCGAGGCTTTGAAGAAGATGGTCACAGGACTAAGAGGTGTAAATCATCCAAAATTTGTCCTTCCTCTGCTACTAGAGTTATGATGAAGCATAAAACAAGGAGGACACGACCTGATGGTTTTATTAGAGTAACAGGCAAGAAAACCAAAGCAGCTGCATATGAAGTTCATCAGCCGATCAAGAAAGTGTTACCTCTGAAGGTCTCTGCTAGGAATGGCATCGATGGTGATTGCTTGTATAGGCCTCTAAGTAACAAACACAATGATCTTGCTAGGAATAGTTTTACAAAGACAAAACCTGCATATGAAGTTGTTAGTTCATCTCAAATACATTTACGTGCTACAGACGAGAACGAGTGTTCAGTGGCTAGTTGTTGCGCAAATTGCTTGGAGTACTCTACCAATGTTGACCAGCAATCAGTTGAAATAGGCAATTGCTTCCCTGACGATGCCATGTCTACATGTCCAGCAAGATCTTTGTGGGAGGATAGGAATGTGCATGGACCCAGTTTAAGTATGGATTTGCATGATCTTGAGCTACAGGCATACCAATCAACAGTAAGAGCTTTCTATGCCTCCGGACCTCTGACATGGGAGCAAGAGTCACTCCTGACAAATCTGCGCCTCTCTCTTAACATCTCAAATGAGGAGCACTTGCTTCAGTTGAGATGCCTTTTATCCTCTTGAATACTTCAATTTTCTGCAAACGTTCGGTTATTAGTTCAGGACTCAAGTCTGTGCATATGTTTGAGCTACAAAACTTATGGGCTCTTCAGATATGACTACTCCATCTTGTAGAGATCTTTGCTTCTAGTGGCGTAGTGATATTGATATTGTATATATGAAAGTGTTCGAAGATATTTTACTTTACTGGATTTTACCAGACCTTGGTTATTAGTACTAAATGAATTTGTCCAATAACTTTATTTTCCAGAAGTATAGAAGCTATCAAGACTTTTTTTTTTCTAATTGAGTTTTAATTCAGCTACTTTGATATTGTAGGTTGTAACTTTTGTACCATTCTGTCTGTTAGTTATATTTCCAATGTATCCTAAGTGCGATCTCGTCAGGTTAATCTGATTCAGAAGTCTAAACCATGCTGAAAAATATAAATTCCATTTTTCCTGATATATAAAATGTACAAAGGTTCTTGAAACATAATTTTGCAATGATACTGGTGTATAGACATGTTCTGACGTTTCAGCCTCTCATATGCTGTGAGCACGCAGATTTCTGAACAGTGGATGAACACTTTACGGGAGGAAAGAGATAGCTGCAGCCTGCAAGAGAGTATTGAATCCTGAACAGTTGATACTGGGGTCACTTTCACTAACCTAATGAAAGGCATGTCTGGATTATGTATGTAATATCAAGTGGTGCCCATGTCATTTCATGATAAATGAATTATGATAAGGTTGAATACATCATTTAATACTTCTTTTTTATAAGAGATGTCGTCCCTAGCTCAAATATTGTGTATATATTATTCTTGAAAAACTGTATGTAAATTGTTAACTGAAAATCAGGCTCTTCCTTGACATTTATTGTACCTAAATTTAGAAGTATGTTCACAGTAATAAGCTCGCTCAATTTTGATTTATGCTTGATACTAGAATAAACTAAATATATGGTTCATTTTTTTTGTCTTTATTCTGTTATCAAAAAATTTTATGCAACGTAATGTTTGTGTATTCAATTGTTTTTACAAATTAACACAATACATATGCAGACACTTACAAACACATACCGGTACTCACCCTCTATGAACATGCACGCATATGGCACACCCTACCTCTATAAGCATCTCTGAAAGAATAAGCCAGCTTGATCTTAAAATTAACGAAGTCACCATACACCTCTCGTTGTCTACGGGAATGTGATCTTTCTCGGAAAGAATAATTAGCCATAAATACAACACTCACGTCAAATCTGTTATTTAAATCGGACGGATTGGTTCCATCATAATGAATCTAACCAACCATAATAATAAAAAAGCATATGTGTTATTCAATTGATAGCTTTTGTATCAAGAAAATATTTATTTTAAATGTCTAACAACAAATGCATACATATTGAAACAGGGTAGTAACACATAAGAATGAACAGTTATATAAAAAAAACATTTGACATTTGGTTGTAGGATATTGTCAGCCGCATTATAATGAATAAAATACACTAATAATTCTTAAACTTGTTTCGAGATATTATCTAATAAGTCCATACTTGTGAATTCCACAAATACGTCTTTAAACTTTGTCCCATTATGTCATCACGGTCCATGAACTTTTAAGTTACATAAACACAACCTTAAACTTGTCTGGTGATGTTATTTTGGTTGAAAACTTTATCTGAATACAGAAATCTGCCTATGTGGGATTTCCCATGTCACTATTGACTACTTGCAACAGATCTGGAAGCACTTTCTAGTAGAATAATGAAAGAAGACTTCAAATAATACCATATGAATTTCTGAAGAGTTATAGGGAATAAAGTTGTCACCACGATGCTAATTGTTGATGCAACACCAACAACTGTGGTTTTCAATGACAAACAATGGACGATGAGCCATTGCACCATGGTGGAAGTATGGTGTAGAGAGGCAGAAAGAGGAGGAGGCAGCAAGGAGAGGTATATGAGGCAGATAATCAAAACATATTGTCGATAGTGGAGGAAAATGGCTCAGAGCTCCATTTGACCTGTCACATAGGTAAGTTTTCTATTATAATAGAGATCTTTGGATATAAATGATACCATGAAACAAGTTTAGGAATGTACTACTATATTTTATAAGTTCATAGATGATACTAAGAGGTTTTTTGGCATGGCTCTGGAGCCGAACTCTAATCTAGAGCAGCCCAAAATCAGCCAAACACCCGAATTCCAGAAAATTTGGGAGCAGATCAACTCTGAAGATTTCTTGGAGCTCTAGTTCATTTCTACGGAGCACCTCAAACCCAACTCCATGAATCAGCAAAACGAACGTAGACTCAGAGTTCTAAAATAATTACCCGTCATTGCCACTTATTACACACACACAAAAAAAAAACGGTTTGATCTTCTATTTTTTCCCCCAGTCCCGGCACACCCTACTCCTTCCCCCACTCGCCTTTCTGCTCGACGCACTTCCCCAACACTAGCTGCCACTCATGGCGCGCCGCCCCAATCCACTGTGTGTCGCACCACTCCGCCCGGCCCCTACACCACCCTGCGCTCGCCCGCCCCATGCCGCCCTGAAAGGACCAAGTGACCGAGAACCGGGGGGGGGGGGGGGACTCTCACAACAAACTCTACATACAAGCTTCTCTGCCTAGCACTCAAGCAGCTCCTTTGCAGTTCTAGTATAGGCACTCTATCATGATATAAGACACTATAAAAAGTAAGAACAACCTACACATGCTAGTGATTCACACATCAACCAACTCATATGCAAACTAACAATCAAGCAATCAATCAATTCAACACACTAAGCAAGATAGGAGTTCTACACATGCAATTCTAGTGAAGAGCTAATACAAACAAGTTCCAAATGCCAAGAAACAAGAACTAGAGCAATACTACAAGCATAAGATGCGGAATAGTAAATGCAAATAGTAAGGAGATGGTTTAGAGAAGGCTCATTGATTTTTAGCCCAATGTATCAGAAAGATGGCACCTTCCCTTCGTCCTCATTGGATCACTTCCTCTAGAGTATGGATCCCTCCCGCCACTCAACCATGGAGTCCTTGTACACAAGTTTGCATCACTCCTAGAGTGATGGCACAGTTAAGAACCGATGTTCCCAGAACATAAGCTTGCCTCCTCCAAACACATGTTGCACTCTTGGAGTGCATGAACGAGCGCTCTCTTCTTGATACTCCTTTCGGAGGCGAGCTCTAACCTTGTACAAACTTGTGGCGGCCTTTACAACCAATCACTTGATAGCCTCGATCACTGATACCTAACCGGTCTAGGCCCTGTCATAGACCAAGAACAACACTAACACTAAGGGATGCTCTTGTTACTCTCCTAGACACTCAAAGATAGCTCTCCAGTCTTTGCACAAGTGTTCTCACTTCTCCTCTTGGCTCTCTATAGGTTTCTCTAGCAATGTAAATGGCCAAGAGAGGTCTCTAGGATGAAAGGATCGAGTGATTGAGAGGGGGGGGGGGGGGTGAATCGGGAACTCATAATATGTACCTAATTTGCCAATTCCTAAAATCAACCACTCAAACAACTCCTACATAATTCTAGTGGTGATCACACTAACAGAAAAACCCTATCAAAGGAAAGACAACCTATGCATATTAGTGAATCACATACAAGACAAAGCAACTCCTATACAAGCTAGTAATTAATAACACGTGAAAGCACACAATAAGCTAGCAAAGGAGCCTACTCATGCAAAGCTACTAGATCAATAAGCACAAGATAAGCACACAAGCATGAGTATCACAATACATACTAGGGTGATCAATCAAGCCAAAGCAACTCCTATACATGCTAGTGATCAAGTAAAAGCTAAGCACAACTAGCAAGTAGACAAGCCTATTCATGCAAGTCTACAAGGTAATCAACTAGAGCAAGGCAAACACACAAGCATGAATAGCACGGTATGTAAATGTAAAAAGTAAAGCATCATAGTAAGGAGTAGAGTAAGAGATGACTCGTGATATTTTTTTTCACGAGATCTCAGAAGAATGACGCATTCCCCTACTCCTTGTTGGACCACTCCTGCCAGAGTGCCGGTCCCTCTCACCACCAAGTGGAGTTCTTGCATACGAGCTCGCAATCACTTCCGGAGTGAAGACACGGTTGCATCACCACTGCTACCGAGGCACAAGCTCGCCTCCCTCGAGAACTTGCCGGACTCCCCGAGCCGACACAGACGCTCACTAGCGATGACCCTTTTAACGACGGGCTCAAACCGTGTACAAACGTGTAACGACCTTCACAACCAATCACGATAGACCAAGAGTAATAATCTAGATCACACCCTCAAGAACACCCAAGTCTCAGATGTGGATAGTGTCGATGACATGTATCCGGAGTACCTCACATAGATGGAAAGTAGTGATAGACTTCTACTATGATAATATATTAGACCGACTAGGACTCTGCCATGTAACCCTACCTCCCCCGGATATATAAGGCGGGACAGAGGTCCTCCTTAAGGGACAAGCCTTTAACTAGAGATCCCTCAAGGGGCACTGCATAATTAGACACAACTAGACATCATCGTCTAGGTCAACCCTCCTCGTCTAGATCTATGATCTAGACATATCAATACAAATACCACAGAATACATAACGAAGGGTTATTACCATTCGGGAGGCACGAACCTATATAAATCGATATTTTGTGTTACCATCGTCTCTCGATCTCGCGCATACCCCTATTCTATATATAAATCCTCATAGGTGAACTACCCTATGACTGATATCGAGAATAAGTCTCGACATTTGACGCGTCAGATAGGAGACCAGTGCAAAGGTTGGCATGTTGACTTCGGTGGCCTCAATCTATTTCAAGATCTTATCGCGAGCTGAACGGCATTGAAGCGTCGTGTCCTCGCACAAGTCGTCGTGTCTTCATCAAACGACGCTCTACAAAGACCGAACAAGGAGTCGGCGTGATTATGCACAATTGCTAGCCGATGCCATGGTATTTTTTTTGGAGTCGGCGACTTCATCTTTCAAGACCAAAAGAGTCGGCGTATTCCATTTGACCTAGTCCGAGTCGACTACCTCAAGCCTTAACGGAAACAGGGCCTCACGTGCCTCCCGAGGAAGCTCTTTCCTTTTTTTAATGTTATTTCCATATGTTATACTTTCTACTCTTGTCTTATATTAACGTATGCTGATAATACACATGAGACATGACTTGGTGCAACAAGCTGGATCGTGTGGAGAAGAGCAACTCGCATTGCGTTCTGGAATCAGCATGTACAAGGCACGATCGTCGATGAACTTGTCAAAGCAAACCATGTACTGCATACATGCATGCCAGCGTTGTTGATATGGCTCCGAAGGAGATCAGCAACTCAGCTGGCGTTACTACGACTACAACTCGTAATCACGAGTCCAGGCTACGCAAGATGTCGGTCAAGATCAGAGCTGGCGTCGATTCCGAGTCAATCAAGAAGCCGTCTTGGAGTCAAAAACGGTCATGAGTTTGTCTGATTAGAGGCTGTGCATGCACCTTGCAGAAAAAAGAAAGGGGGTCTGTTCCATGCTACGGGAGAAGCTGCCCACATCTACCTCTGCTTCGGTGTCAAGATAATCAGTCGGCCTTGACTAATCAAGTTAGCTTACAACGTACCCGGGCATTAGCTATTCAGCAACTCGGCAACTAAGCAACTTGAGGATTCCGCCACTCAGCAACCTCCAGTTCAGCACTCGACCACCCAGCAACACCGTCGCACGACAACGACTCAGCAACATCGCTGTGACACGATGTCTCCGACAACTAGGTGACATTGCCGCGACTCGACGGCTCGACCAATCAGCGGTCACATGGAGATGCCCCGGGGCTACTCGGCGACGCCTTCGAAGATTTCGCGCTTCGGTGCTTCGGCCACTCGACCACATCTTCAACGACTTGGCGACACAAGCCAACCACTCTGAGCTTCGATGTTCCAACGATATGATGGTTCGATTTTGACGTTCCACCACTCGCCAACCACATCGGCACGCTCGGGGGCTCCTCTTCATTTCATTGAATTGCAAAGCTAAGTATCTTTATACTTTCTTAATTTACTTTTGAGGTTTTAGGCTCACATTATTCGTACTTTTTTTCCACGGTCGATTATTTCTGTTTTTTAAGCATAAGGTTGTAGGATCTTTGATAAGTAAAGTTAGGCTTTTTAATCAATGTTCTTATTTGTGGCTTTATTTTCTTTCTTTTATTGTCTCGGTTCTTTAATCCTTCACATTAAACAATCGAGCCAGAGGGCTATTTATGTATCTATACATGTGTTCCTCTACTTTTTTTTGAATCTAGTACTACACATGTTGGTTGGTGACCTTTCAGTAGTGCCTCGGCCCTGACACCATATGACCCATGTCGGTTGGTGATCTTTCATGAGTGTTTTAGTCCTGACACCGAATGACCCATGTCGTTTGTTCTAGTTTCACTTTTTTTGGCTTCTGCCTCGACCGATATATTGCATTTTATTTGTGATTTGGTCTTATTTTTAGTTTTATACCGACAAGCAACTAAGGCATAAAACTTCTTAGCTACGCGACAGACTGCCACTACACTAAACCCAGAGCCAAAGTTGCAAGAGGTCATGTGTCGACTGGTTCTGATTGCTATGCAAGAGTAAATTATGACCGATATTGTTATGACAGACCGAGCTCTGAGCTCTTTACATTTTATCCTAAGTATCCTACTGTGGATCGGTCTGGTTGCTAACGTGCGAATACGCTGCTATGCGCCAGTCGGTCTACTTACAGGAGAAAAATGGATACAGATTTGGCTTTTCAGTCGACTAATTTGTTTGGCTTATAAAATAAGTTTCCAAGCAAACAATATTAATTATAGCTAATTATTCTAATTTCCTTTATTGTCAGGAACATTTATGACGGATAAGCGGATACACCACTCGACATAGAGTGATTTCCTTGCCTTCATCGGTCGGCTTATAGCGCCGACCACCTTCATCGGTCGACCATGCCAGTTCTGACTGCCTTCATTGGTCGGCTACACCAGTTCTAACTGCCTTCATCGATCGGCTACATCAACTCTGACTGTCACCATCAGTCTGCCACATCACGTCTGACCGCCACCATCGGTCGGCCACATATTAGACCATCGATGTCATTTGGTCATCACGATGATTTCTACTACATTAGCGGTTTACGGCTACAACAACCTCGACTGCCTTCTTTACTTGACCTTATCGTCTTGAGTTGAGTGCCGCTGCCGCTCGGACATGATATTCTGAGTCGAGCGCGGGTGCCACTCAATCATTGGTTTGAGTCATCTACCAGTCAGCGGTGATTGAAGTCACTCGTCTGAATCATTTCTCACTCGGTAGTGATTGATATCACTCTACTGAGCTATTTATCATTCAAATTTGATGATTCGAACACGACTATTCTTGTTTTAGACTACAAGAGTCGGGAGGCTACACTTAATTAGGTGGACCTATTCGGCGCACCGACAACATTCTTAAAGATATTTTTTGATCTTTGAGACCCTCATAAGCTCGCTGATATAAAGATGAAGCATTCTACATGGCTTGCAAGACTCTCGGAGGCTACTGTCGATGACATGTACCCGGGGTACCTCACATAGATGGAAAGTGGAGATAGACTCCTACTATGATGTGTATAGTAGACCGACTCGGACTGTGCCATATAATCCTATCCCTCCGGATATATAAGGTGGGGCAGGGGTCCTCCTCAAGGGACAAGCCTTCAACTAGAGATCTCTCAAGGGGCACCGCACAATTAGACACAACTAGACATCATTGTCTAGGTCTATCCTCCTCGTCTAGATCTATGATCTAGACATATCAATACAAATACCACAGAACACAAGACGTAGGATTATTATCCTCCGGGAGGTCCGAACCTATATAAATCGGCGTCTTGTGTTACCATCGTCTCTCGATCTCGCGCATACCCCTATTCTATATATAAATCCTCATAGGTGAACTACCCTATGACTGATGCTGAGAATAAGTCTCAACAGATAGATGCTCAAGTTTCTCTCACTACCACTCTCAAGATATCCTATATTCTCTCCTAGTGCTCTTCTCTTTTCCCTTTGGCTTCCATTAGATGCTCCCAGCTATCCCAATGGCCAAGAGAGGTCTCCAAGAACCCAACAACGAAGTTATATAGGCTTCCAACCTCAAACTAGCCATTGCATGAAATTAGCTTTCTAGGCCTAATGACCATACAGTCTGGTCATTGCCAGACCGGACCGTCCGGTCTCTCCTGGACGGCTCCTCCAAAGCCGTTGGCCTGCTGACTCCTATGCTGACCGGACCATCTGGTCTCTTCATCTCTCATGATTCCAGAGAGCACCATTTCTGCTTCCTCTCTGCCATGCGCTCCTCCTATTCAGACCGGACCATCCGGTCTTTGCTAGACTTCGCGCAGACAGATTCCTCGCAAAGTCTTCTCTCTGATCTGCCTTCTCCTCTGATGACAGTACAGTCCAGTCACTCCTGACCTTCTATCCGATCTCTCTGTACAGATGCTGAAACTCCTCGTCCTCACTTGACTTTGTTTTCCGGCTTCTTTTAACAGCTCCTTAGCTTCTCCACTGCCACCTAGTGCCTGTGATTTCACTTAGCATCCACACACATCACCGACTAGCATGACCTAAAGAGATATGACCTAGACCCCCTTGATAGTCCAGTTTTTCCTATGGACTCAAAGCCCTAACAACTAGACAAGTGTTCCAAACACTTACTCCATAGCTTGTCCTTAGCCTTGATCCATCTCCATCAGCCCTTGGACTCCATCAAGCTCCATGCTCGTGGTCATTATCATCAACCGCCAAGGCAACCATCAACGATCATCATTAAGTAGAAGAGGTTTCCTACATGCACAACACTCGTGTAGACGTTAGTGACATTTCATGTTTGTCATTTATCACCAAAATATTCATACCTTGAGGTGACCTCAATGGTCATGAACCTTACTATCTCCCCCCTTTTTGGTGATGGATGACAACCACTACTTATGATGATCCAAAACGAACGAGTACCAAAAGAATAAGAAGGAAGGGACAAAAAAAAACTCGAATGAAAACGAGGAAGCAAGAGAAAATAAAGGTTTGAGAATTTATATTGGTCCTTACCTTGGAAGTAGTCCCCCCTTGGAACGTGCTAGGTGTTGAGGGAGAACTACCCAATCATGTAGCACACTAGAGGTTGAGCTAGAGTTGAATTTTGTACCCGTCATGGTGTCATGGTAGTTGATCATGTTGATGTAGACACGCACCATAGATGTAGATGTTCATGTCGGTGTAGATGTTCATCTTGACATGATCTTCATGTGTACTCCAAGTGAACATGCACCATTGTCTTGATGTTCTTCATTTTGGTCATCTTTCCTTCATGTGATTTTCTTTTGCTCTCCACATCCATCTTCTTTTGATCTTCATGAACTTCTCTCCATTTGTGCTATCAATCTTGACTTGGCTATTGGATCTTCATGTCTTCACGTCCTTCTCCTCCTTTTTGGATCTTCATGTCCTTCTCCCCCTTTGTCACCTATCACCAAAAACCACAAACCAAGAACAAAACACAAGAGAACCAAGGAGCAAATCATATTTGACAAGAGTTAGGAAACTCCTGCTTGCATTGTGCTCCTCCTTCGTCATGATGGTGTTCCACCATAGCTCCCTCTACACACATGACATAACAAAAAAAAAATTCTTCAAGTATGCAATGGTTAGTCATTAGTGTGTTGGGAATGTATGAGTCAATTGTCTTTAAGCCGCGCGAGTAGATTTAACCTTGGAGCTCGTTTGAACATGACTCAATGGGAATGAAGCTCAAATATAACTATGTGATCATCTAGAGGGTCATATACTTATATTGTAAATAAGCAAGTCCTCCTAGAAACACGCTTGGAAGTATGCAAGGTATCATGATGCAAGAATGCATGAATGTAAAGAGTGCAAATGCAAATGCAACAAGTATACACATGCATGATGTGATGCTAGAGGAAAGAGAGAGACATGCTACAAACCAAAATACCAACGATGAGTTGTTCCCTTCTTGAGCTTACTCATAATGGACCATTCTTTAAAGCCTTGGGCACACCATGAACCACCTTCCCAAGCTTAACTCATGTCCATTGCTATCTCAAGGAGGTCCGAAGTTGACCTACAAGAAGAAGAAGAACAAGCATAAAACAAAGGCACAAACAACAAAAATAAACAAAGGAAAGCTATACATATTTACAAGAGACAAGCTTTAGGGTTACTCATGTGAAGCTTGAAAGGTCGAGAATATTGAGTTTTCCCCTTAGATTTTTGAAGGTCTTCTCATCAAGAGGCTTGGTGAAGATGTCCGCCAATTATTCATGAGTCCACACACTCACCAATTCGATGTCCTTCTTCTCAACATGGTCTCTTATGAAATGATGCTTGACTTGAATATGCTTTGCATGACCATGATCTCTAGTTTTGAGAGTCATTTTGATTATGGCCTCACTATCACAATATAGTGGCATTTGAGTGAAGTTGAGGCCATAATCCGATAATGTGTGCCTCATGTAGAGAAGTTGAGCACAACATGATCCTGCAGCCATATACTCTGCTTCACCTGTATATAGACCCATTGAGTTTTGCTTCTTTGAGCTCTAAGATACAAGAGATCTTCCAAGAAATTGGCAACCTCCCGATGTGCTATTCCTATTTACTTTGCAACCCATGAAGTCCGAGTCCAAATACCCAAGTAACTCAAAGCTTGTTCCTCTAGGATACTATAATCCCATGGTAGGTGTGTACTTGAGGTATCTAAGTATCCTCTTCACGGTCTTCAAGTGTGACTCCTTTGGATTTGCTTAATAGCGTGCACACAAGCACACACTGAACATGATGTCCGGTCTTGAGGCGGTGACATAGAGCAAAGACCCAATCATTGATCTATAGAGCTTAGGGTTCAGAGATTTTCCCTTCACATCATCATTCGAGGGTCTTCTTGTTGCCATAGGTGTATGCAATGGCTTGCAATTTTCCATGTTGAATCTCTTGAGAAGGTCCTTGGTATATTTCTCTTAATAGATGAAGTTTCCTTGTCTAAATTGCTTGACTTGGAAACCAAGGAACACATGCAACTCTCCAATCATTGACATTTGGAATTCCCTTGCCATCATCTCCTGAAACTCTTCATGGAACTTCTCATTTGTTGACCCATAGATGATATCATCCACATAGATTTGGCACACAAAGACATCCTTCCCAACATGTCTTATGAAAAAGGTGTTGTCAATATTTCCAATTTTGAAGCCATTCTTGAGAAGGAAGTTCCTCAAATGTTCATACCATGTCCTTGGTGCTTGCTTGAGGCCATAGAGAGTTTTCTTCAATTTGTACACATCTCTTGGATGCTCAGGGTCCTCAAACCCTGGAGGTTGTTCCACATAGACTTTCTCATTGATCTCTCCATTCAAGAATGCACTCTTGACATCCATTTGATAGAGATTGAAGCCATTGTGTGATGCATAGATAAGTAAGATCCGAATTGCTTCAAGACGAGCCACGGGAGCAAATGTTTCTTCAAAGTTAATACCCGCCACTTGAGAATATCCCTTAGCCACTAGGCAAGCCTTGTTTTTGACAATGATCCCTTTCTCATCTTGTTTATTCTTGAAGACCCACTTGGTACCAACAACATTATGAATTTTTGGGCCTCTCAACTAGTTTCCACACTTTGCATCTCTTGAAGTTGTTCAACTCTTCTTGCATAGCAATTACCCACTTGTGATCATCTATAGATTCATCAATGGTTGTGGGCTCAATCATAGGGATGAAGAAGTTCTCAATTGCAATGTTTGCCTCATCAAGATTTTCTTCATTCACATAGTTAGGCTTGTATCGATTCCTCCTTGTCCTAACTCCTAGAGATGGACTCCCAATGATCAAGTCACTAGAATGATCCTTGTTGATATCTTTCGGTCTAGGATGAGGTTCTTATTGAGTGGGAGGAGGTCTAGGTGAAGTATCTTGTGCATCATGGGTTGCTTGCTCTGTTGAGATATGAGTGTCTTGGATTCTTAGTGAGGTGAGAGAATCACTCATATGCTTTCTTCTTTTGGAACTAGAGCTTGGAGTGGATGAGAGGGTGTCATGTGAAGAGCTTGGAGAAGTGAATTGAGGTGAAGTATGTGGAAGGGAGCTTGTGGCTCACTTGTCATTTGGGTTTTTCCTTGGCTAGGTGGGTGCACTCTCAATGAATCTTGGGAGGAGCTGGAAGGTGTATCATTGGCATCTTGGGTTGGTTCTTGCACCTCGGAGGATGAGGTTGGTTGAGGTGGTGGAGTAGAGGGCTCACCAGTATCATCATCATTGGCCTCTTGGGATAAAACCTGACCCATGGGAATGTTCCTCAAAGCTTACCTCATGGGTTCATCTCCAATGTTCATTTCATGAGATTCATCTCCTTTTTTAGAACCATTTGACTCATCAAATTGCACATCATAGGATTCTTTCACACAAACCGTAGCTGAGTTGTAGATCCTATATGCCTTAGAAGTCCCTGAGTACCCAACAAGAATGCCTTCATCCGTTCTGCTCTTAAACTTCCCGGGCTTACTCCTCTTCTTGAGAATGTAGCAAGTGCAACCGAAAACGTGAAAATAGGAAACATTCAGTTTCCGTCCAACCAATAGCTCATAGGGTGTCTTCTTCAACAACCAGTGGATATAGACACGTTTGGAAGTGTAGCAAGCTATGTTGATTGCTTCGGCCCAAAACCTCTTATGAGTCTCATTCTCATCTAGCATAGCACGATTAAGAGTGATGAGTGTCTTGTTCTTCCTCTCCACTACTCCATTCTGCTCAAAAATATGTAGTGAAGAATTCACGCTTGGTTCCCTTCTTGTCATAATATTCCTCCACTGTTGTGTTCTTAAACTCAGTCCCATTGTCACTCCTTTTCTTCACAATGTTGGCCTTGAATTCATTCTTTTCTCTCCTTGCAAATTTCCTGAAGATATCACTTGATTGAGACTTGTTCATGAGGAAGAAGGTCCAAGTGTATCTTGTGAAGTCATCCACAATCACCAAACAATAGAGATTGCCTCACAGACTCTTGTAATTTGTTGGCCCAAACAAGTCCATGTGCAAGAGCTCTAGAGGACAAGATGTTGACATGAAAGACTTGGTGGGGTGAGAAGAAGCAACTTGCTTTCCAGCTTAACAAGCATTGCACAGTCTGTCCTTCTCAAATGTGACATCCTTGATTCCTATAACAAGATTCCTCTTAACCACTTTTTTGAGCTCATTCATTCCAACATGTGCCAATCTTCTATGCCACAACCACCCCTTAGTTTCCTTGGTGAATAGGCAAGTACTTGGTGGCATGTTGCCTGATTTGAAGTCTGTGACATACAAGTTTTCATGCCTCACTCCATGAAACACTAGCCCTTTCTTTGCATTTTTAATCATTGCACCATCCTCATCAAATGTGCACTTGAATCCCGTGTCACAAAGCATACCAATAGACAATAGGTTGAAATTGAGGGTTTCCACAAGAAAGACCTTGAAGAGATAGAGGCAGGGGCGGAGCCAGGAATTGAGCATTGGGGGGGGGGGGGGGGGCAACCCACCAATGTCGTCGACAACCTTTAAAAAAAATGATTTGATGTGTATATATAATAGGACTAAAGCATATATGCTCTCCCACAATTTTTATATGTTTATATACGAGTAGTTACAATTCTTAGTTCCTACTATTTTGATGGTGTAAAAATTATTGGGACCATGAGTTCACTTTCAATAAGCTATTTCAACAGAGAACATGAGTTTTTAAACAACTGGTTAAAGAAAGCTATCAATTACCGTCCTCATTCTGAAATTTAAATAAAATGAGTATGGAGTTTGATTACACAATTGACATCTTCAATATAATAGGAATACCTAATATAACTAATTGTCTGCTACCCTAGATTGATGATCTAACCCTAAGACACCAACTAAAGTCGTATGATCCTAATTCAATTAGATGGACAGGAACACAAACATACCTTTTGGAGCTCACAACTGCACAACTAGCTAGAACAGCGGCTTGTGGAGAGCAACACTACTAAACCATGGCTCATGGGCCTTATACGTACGGCCGGCGGTAGTGAGCGAATAAACAAGAGAAATTTTGCACGGGATTGATGAGGTCGGGACTAGGGAAGGAGGTAGATCCGTAGATGGTTGCCTGCCTGTTAGTTTCCTCTTCAATTGACGGTGGGCTGATTGGACTTGGAAGTATAGGCCCCTCATATGACCCGTGAGTACATGACACTGCTATTCCAAGCCCAATCAGCCCATCCGTACATGACACTTCTTTCCCTTTGCTTGAAGATACTTCATTGTTCGCCTTGAACTTCTTCTTCCCCGTCAGGCTTGTGGTGATCTCTTCATTCTTGAAGAGTAGCCTGATCACATCATCAACAGAAAGATTCTTGTCCATGATGGGATCAAGGGTGATGTAGAGGAGCTTGCTGCTAGGGAGCAAGGTGAGGATCTTCTCGACAATCAATAACTTGGGAAGCTCAAAAGTAGTTGCTCCAATTCTATCCACAATACCTCGCAAGCAAATAAGAGAGTCAAGTAAGTCCTCATTCTCATTAGCATGAAAAGCAAAGAACTCCCAAACAAGAAAGTCACTAGCATGATCAATAAAAGGCTCACAAGCATCATCAGTACTAGTCATGTTAGAGGAGCAAGCAAGATAAAGAGACACATCATTATCATCCATAACATTAGGCACACTAGTAGAGCAACCTATCAAGTTACCATTGGTAGAATCTAGGCACTCACTAGAACAAGGCACATCCACACAATCATCATCATACACATGATCATCATGTAAATGTATTGGCATTTAGGTAGCTTTTCAAGAGATCCTTCCATGTATCGTGACCCGGCCCCGAGTGGGATGACATCCCAACTGAATGCGGTCACTACTCAAGGCGATTAAGCCCTATAATGAGCACTTGGCTCCGTTACCACTTGAAAGGATCGAGTGATCAAGAGGGGGGGGGGGGTAAATTAGGAAGTCATAATATGTACCAAATTTTCCAATTCCTAAAACTGATCACTCAAACAACTCCTACACAATTCTAGTGGTGATCACACTAGCAGGAAAACCCTGTGAAAGGAAAGACAACCTATCCATACTAGGGGATCACACACAAGACAAAGCAACTCCTAGCAAGCTAGTAATTAAAAACACTCGGAAGTACACAACAAGCTATCAAAGGAACCTACTCATGGAAAGCTACTAGATCAACAAGCACAATATAAGCACACAAGCATGAGTATCACAATACATACTAGGGTGATCAATCAAGCCAAAGCAACTCCTATACATGCTAGTGATCAGGTGAAAGCTAAGCACAACTAGAAAGTAGAGAAGTCTATTCATGCAAGTTTACAAGGTAATCAACTCAAGAAAAGCAAACACACAAGCATAAATAGCACGGTATGTAAATGCGGAAAGTAAAGCATCATAGTAAGGAGTAGAGTAAGAGATGGCTCATGATATTTTTTCCTGAGGTGTCAGAAGGATGGTGCCTTCCCCTACTCCTCGTTGGACCACTCACGCCGGAGTGTCGGTCCCTCCCGCCACCAAGTGGAGTTCTCGCATACGAGCCCGCAATCACTCCCGGAGTGAAGACACGGTTGTGTCACCGCTGCCACAAAGGCACAAACTCGCCTCCCTCGAGAACTTGCTGGACTCCCCGAGCCGACACGAGCTCTTCTCTTTTCCCCTTGGCTTCCATTAGATGCTCCCAGCTATCCCAATGGCAAAGAGAGGTCTCCAAGACTCCAACAATGAAGTTATATAGGCTTCCACCTCAAACTAGCCGTTGCTCCACGAAATCAGCTTTATGGGCCTAATGACCGTACAGTCCGATCATTGCCAGACCGAATCATCCAGTCTCTCCTGGACGGCTCCTCCAGAGTCATTGGCCTGGTGACTCCTATGCTGACCGGACTGTCCGATCAGTAGTCCGGACCGTCTGGTCTCTTCATCTCCAACGATTCCAGAGAGCACCACTTCTGCTTCCTCTCTGTCCTACGCTCCTCCTGTACAGACTGGACCGTTCGGTCTGTAGACTGGACCGTTCGGTCTCTACTAGATTTCACGCACACAGATTCCTCGTAAAGTCTTCTCTCTGATATGCATTCTCGTCTGATGACCGTATAGTCCAATTACTCCTGACCTTCTATCCGGTCTCACTATCCAGAAGCTGAAATTCCTCATCCTCGCTTGACTTTGTTTCTCGGCTTCTTCCAATAGTTCCTTGGCTTCTCCACTGTGACCTAGTGCCTGTGATTTCACTGATCATCCACGCACATCACCAACTAGGATGACCTAAAGAGACATGACCTAGACCCCCTTGATAGTCCGGTTTTTCCTATGGACTTAAAGCCCTAACAACTAGACAAGTGTCTATCATAACATACCACCATAAGTTACGGTGACCTCACTGTACCTGTAGAAGTGTCTATCGTAAGATCTCTAGTGCCTCGTTACATGAAATCCATCCATAGGTTACCGTAGCTTATGGCGAGTTCACTGTATCTTCAACAGAGGTGTCCAAATTCTGGCCAACTTCTCCTCTAGGTCACAGTAGCTTACGGTGACCCCCTCCCCCCCATCCCTCAACGGCTACTTCTGACTTTTTGATCATTTTCCTCTCTTCTACACCATACCTTATGATGACATCATCATCGCTTCAACAGAGACGTCAATATGTTGGACTTCTTCGCTCCTTGACTTGCCATATCCTACAGCAACCTCCTGAGCGCCTGTCCAAAGACTTGCAACCCATCTGTACATCTCTCTAACACTCACCATACATTACGGTGACTTAACCTCCGTAGTGTACGATGACACTCACCTCTTGCGTGTACAGAGAGCCTTTCTCAATGGACCTTACAGTGACCTCACCATGGCTTACGGTGACCTATCTTAAAGTTGAAACTCCTTGTCATATTGACTCCATTTCTAAGCCTCCCAACCTTGGTTGATCCTTCTCTATTGCTACTTCTAGTGTCCAAGAGGCTCACTTGAGCATCCTAACATTTCTAATACGAGAGATACCTAAAAGAATAACTCCTGCCCTCCTGATAGTCTGGATTTTCCTATGGACTCAAGCCTACAATCTAGGCAATTGATCACAACATACTTGGACCTAGCTCTCCTTAGCCTTGATCCATCTTCAACACCGTTGAAGAATCTAGGCCTTAATTAAAAGCTTTGGTAATTAATGAAGACTTGTATTTTCATGGATCATCATATATCAAGATTGGAAATTCATGCAATGATCAACTCATAAATCTCAAATGAAGTGAAGAAGGCGGCTCAAGGCAAAGGTATAAAATAGATTTTCTATTTTGCCGGTCATAAGAAGCTTAAAGAGGAAAGTGACTAGATTGCTAGTATAGGTGCCGCACTATTAAGAGGGGTCAATGTTTTATTGCTTGATGATTGGGTAATTGCCACTTTGTGAGAAATTTTTTCCAAATCCTTTTCAAAGTCTCCCCCAAATATTCTTTGAAATTCCATGTTGGAATACTCACCAAATATTTGTTGAAGATCCTATCAGAAAAATGCCCAAAAATATTCCTTGAATATCCTATATTGAAAAAGCTCCAACATTCGTTGAAAATTCCTTGTTGGAAGACTCCATAAAACTTCCTTGAAAAGTTCCTATCAAAAAAGGGGTGGTGGTCTGACCGAGGGCCAATGCCAGTCTGACCGTAGGCCAGCGGCGGTCTGACTGTGGACCCGTGGCGGTCTGATCGCTCGAGTCCAGGGAGGTACAAAATTTGTTCATGTGACGGTCTGACCGCCTTAAGGGGTCGGTCTAACCGCGAGCTTCCCGCGATCTGACCGCCAGCCCTTTCCGGTCTAACCGCCAGCTATCCAATGGTTTAAATCATTGGTAGTTGGGCTGCTAGCAGTCTGACCGCCAGAGAGCCGTGGTCTGACCGCTAGCTGGACAGGCATTTGTAATGGCTAGTTTTTGGTACTATGCCTATATATACTCCTCCCATTCATGCAAGGAGACTCTCTTGGCCCTTGGCATTGCATACCTAAGATATTTGAGCTCTCTCCTCACTCACACAAGCTTCCATTGATTCATTGCAAGTATGTGAGAATCTAGTGCGTGTTCTTGAGTGATTTGACCATTGTGGCACTAGTAGTTCACCAAGCGAGCGTGATTGGCTTGTTACTCTTGGAGGTCGCTGCCTCCTAGTCGGCTTGATGGTGTGGAAACTATGAGCTCTTCAAGAAGATTGTGAAGAAAGGTCGGTGTTCTTGTAAAAGGTCTTGTACTCATCTTGCCAGAATGGTAAAGGGTAACTCTAGTGAAATCGAGGTTTGGAGACGTTCAAGGGATTGATTTGGCTTAAGATCAAGTTGCTCTTGTGTGAGCCCTTCTTGTTGGAGAAGTTTATACTTGATAGAGAAGCAAGTTGTCAGTAGTATGTACCCGAGATATCTCATGGAGATATTATTTGCTATACAAGAAAGGAGATACAATGAAAGTTAGTGATAGAATCCTAGTCAGAAATCATGTTGTAACCGACTAGGAACCTACAATGTAACCCTGCCCTCCGGATATATAAGGAGGGGCGTCGTTTTTAATTCCTGCTCTTGTTATTATTTTATTATTTCCGTATTTATTTTTGCAGGTTATTAATTATCAAAAACTGCCTATTCACCCCCATCAAGTCGGTATCCTAGATCCTACAAGTGGTATTAGAGCCAGTACTCCCTCCCATTTTAGCTAGGAGTTAACCATCCGGGAGTAGGATAATGGCTAACAACAATATCAATGTCGGTCATGCTCCATACTTTGATGAGTCGGACTTTGATTATTGGAAAACATGCATGAAAATTCATCTTCAAGCAATAAGCAATTCTGTTTGTAATGTTGTGGATGTTGGTTATGTCGTGCTTAATTCAGAAGAACTCACAAATGTAGACTGAGAAAATATGAAAGCTAATGCTCAATCAATGAATGAGCTCATTCGAGCATTATGCAAGGAAGAATATCATATGGCGTGCAAACTTACCACAGCATATGAAGTTTGGCAAACCCTTATTGAAGCTCATGAAGACATAAGTATGGCCAAGAGTGCTAAGCTATTCATTTGCAAAGGAAAATTTGAGAAATTCAGTTTACTACCAAATGAAGACTTGAAAAAAAAGTTTTTCTCAGTTGACACATATTGTGAATGAACTCAAGAACCTTGAATTCAAGGTTTAAAATGTGTATATCTCTCATAAATTTCTTAGAGCCTTGCCACCCAAGTATGAAACAATTGTCACCATGCTAGTGAGGTTAGATTTGACTAAAATCACTCCTTCACAAGTCTTAGGGAAATTCTTACTCATGATATCTTCAAGCAATCACATCAAGAACTTCATGGTGATCAATGTGAAAGCAACAAAAAGAATATTGCATTCAAGGCTAAAGCTTCAAAGGTGGATAGTAATGATGAAGGTGATAGCACCATGAGGAAGTTTCTTTGATGGTTAGAAGGTTCAAGAAATTTATGAAGAAGAAAGGAGACCAAAGATCATCAAGAAAGAATCCTTTTGCAAACAAGATATGCTTTGAATTTGGAGACATGGGACATATCTCTACAAATTGCAAGAAAAAAAAAGATGATGAAACATCAAACAAAGGAAAGAAAAAGAATTACAAGAATGTATTCAACAAGAAAAACAGCAAGGCTTATCTAGTTGAATGGGATTCGGATGCAAGTTTGGATTCTAAAAATGAAGATAGTGAAAATGAGAATAAGTCCTCTAAAGCGGAACTTGCAAGTATTCCTATCAAGGAAGCTTCCTCCCTATTTGACTCACATATATGTTTCATGTCTAAAGGGGAATCAAAGGTATGTGATGACAATGATACTTTTTCTTATGATAAATCTCTATGCAAGACTAAGAAATTGAATAAAGAACTAAAAAAGAAATACTCCTCACTACATGAGTCTTATGAGGAGCTAAAGACCTCTCATGAAAATCTAAAGGAGGCTCATTAGAAGCTTAAGGAAGCTCAAGATACTCATGTTGCTCAACAAAATGATAAAATCCTGATGGATATTTAATTTACTTGTGATATGCTTGATTGTGTGCCTAGCATGAATAAAATTAGTACGACTAGCATATCTACCTCATGTGAGGATTTATTGTCTATTCCATGCTCTTCCAATATTGATTCATGCCATGATATGTGAAGTTCATGTGATCCTTTGCTTATTATTGAAAATGATGAATTGCGTGAAACCGTTGACTCTCTTATTAAAGCTCTTGCAAATTGTCACAAGGGTGAAAATGTTTTTAACAAAATGTGGGAGTGTAAAAGATTCACTCTCAAGCATGAGGGGCTTGGTTTTATCCCAAAGAAAAATAAGAGTGCTTTTGTTTAAAAGAAACCACCTTCATGATGAAAAATGGATTGTGTTGTACTAGATGCAAGAATACTGGACACCTTGAAAAGAATTGCACCGGTAGAAAGAATGTGATGTTTATGGATATGGATGCTTCTTATGTTCTTTATAAATCTTCAAATGGTGCTGTTTATGCCAAATTTGTTGGCAAAAATAAGTTGCATGGTCAAGACTTAAAAGTTGATTTTTCAAGAAATGGAACTAAGAAGAGAAGCATTTGGGTGCTGAAAGCCTTGGTTACTAACCTCCAAGGACCCAAGCAAGGTTGGGTACCTAAAAGAAACTAATTTTGTTTTGTAGGTGAACTATAAATCCGGTAGAAAACATTGGGTGCTTGATAGTGGGTGCTCTCAACACATGATCAGAAATGGAAGTATGTTCACCTCAATGAACAATGAAGGTTCAGAATTTGACAAGATTAGTTTTGGAGATAATAGAAAAGGAAAAGTGAGAGGATTGGGAAAAATTGCTATCTCAAATGTGATGTTCAACTTGTTATCGGTGGCTCAATTATGTTATCTTGGACTCACTTGCATTTTCTCTAAAGATGTCATCATTTCTAGCATCAAGAACAATGAATTGATTTTCAAAGGATTTGGTTATGGAAATCTTTATCTTGTGGATTTCTCATCAAAAGATGCTAATTTAAGCATTTGTTTATTTACCAAAGCCTCAAAAGGATGGCTGTGGCATAGAAGACTTGGTCATATTGGAATGAAACAATAATTGAATCGTCTAATGAAGCATGATCTAGTAATCTGATTTTAAGATATAGTTTTTGAGAAAGATAAATTATGTAGTGCTTGTTAATCCGGAAAACAAGTTGGAAGTTCACATCCTTCAAAAAATGTCATGTCCACTACAAGACCATTGGAACTACTACATATGGATTTATTTGGACCGGCCACATATAGAAGCATTGGTGGAAATAGCTATTTTCTTGTCATTGTAGATGATTTTTCAAGATACACATGAGTATTTTTTTTACATGACAAATCAAATGTATTTAACATATTCAAGAGCATTGCCAAAAGAGCTGAAAATGAATTCGAGTTCAACATCAAGAAAATTAGAAGTGACAATGGCACTAAGTTCAAAAATTACAAAGTTGATGAATATTGTGAAAGAAAAGGGGATCAAGCATGAATTTTCAGCAAAATATACTATAGAACAAAATGGAGTAGTTGAAAGGAAAAATAGAACCTTAATTGATATGGCAAGATCAATGCTTTCGGAATGTAATGTTTCGGACAGATTTTGGGCTGAAGCTATTAACACCGCTTGTCATGCCTCAAATAGATTATATTGTCATCAATTATTGAAGAAGACTCCATATGAATTGCTAGTTGGAAGAAAGCCAAATATATCATACTTTTGTGTGTTTGCTTGCAAATGCTACATATTGAGAAAAGGCTCAAGATTGTCAAAATTCTAAAGCAAATGTGATGAAGGCTTCTTACTTGGATATTCCTCAAATAGTAAAGATTACCGGGTATTCAATAAAAATTCTAGAATTGTGGAAAAAACAAGTGATTTTGAGTTTGATGACACAAATGGCTCTCAACAAGAGCAAGAAAATTTGGATGATGTGGGAGATGAAGCATTAAGAAAAGCAATGAAAAATATGTCTATTGGTGATACTAAATCCAAGGATGAAGATGATGATGATATGGATACATCAATATTTCAAATACCACCCTCCTCATCTACCTCAAATGACAATGCTGAAACTAGCAATAAGAATGGAGATGAAAATGCTATCATACAATCTGAAAATGAAACTTCTTCAAGTACCTCTCAAGATATGGCTGCTCAACCTAAGATTTATAATTCCATTGCAAAAGACCATCCGGTTGATCAAATTGCTGGAGCTATTTACAAAGGTGTTCAAACAAGATCTAGACTTGGCTCATTTTGTGAACACTACTCATTTGTGTCAAATGGTTAACCTACTAAAATAGATGAAGCTCTAAAAGATCCAGATTGGGTAAATGCTATGCATAGAGAGTTCAATAATTTTGCTTGTAATGATATATGAGAATTGGTAAAGAGACCAAATGATCACAATGTGATTGGAATAAAATAGGTATTTAGGAACAAGCAAGATGAAAATGGCATTATTGTGTGAAATAAGGCAAGACCTATAGCACAAGGTTACACTCAAGTTAAAGGTTTGGATTTTGATGAAACCTTTGCTCCTGTTTCAAGACTTGAAGCCATAAGAATCTTACTTGCATATGCCACTTCTCACAATATCAAGTTATATCAAATGGATGTGAAAAGTGCCTTCTTAAATGGAAAAAATAAATGAGCTGGTATTTGTGAAGCAAGCACCCGAGTTTGAAGACCCTAAGAAACCAAATCATGTCTACAAGCTTTCAAAAGCACTATATGGCCTTAAACAAGCACCATGTGCTTGGTATGAAGGATTGCGGGATTTTCTTGTCTCTAAAGGTTTCAGAATTGGAAAGGTGGACACCACCTTATTTACCAAGAATATTGGAGATGATCTCTTCATTTGTCAAATTTATGTTGATGATATCATCTTCGGGTCTACATATCAAGATTTTTGTGAGTAATTTGGTAATATGGTGTCTAAGGAGTTTGAAATGTCAATGATTGGTGAATTGAGTTTATTTCTTGGTCTTTAAGTGAAACAAACAAGGGATGGAACTTTTATTTGCCAAAGCAAGTATGTGAATGATTCACTCAAAAGGTTTGGCATGGAAAACTCTAAGCCAATAAAAACACCCATGCCAACAAATGCTCACCTTGATCTTGATGAAGGAGGAAATTCGATGGATTTAAAATTATTTTGTTCTATGATTGGAAGTGTACCCTATCTTACTGCATCTTGGCCCGATATCATGTTTAGTGTTTGCATGTGTGCAAGATTTCAAGCATCACCAAAAGAATGTCATATGATGGTTGTTAAAAGAATATTGAAATATTTGAAGCAAACACGAATCTAGGCCTATGATATCCAAAATATGCTCAATTTGTTCTTATTGGATTTTCAGATTTAGATTATGTCGGGTCCAAAATTGATAGAAAATGTACCTCTGCCATATGTCAACTACTTGGACAATCATTGGTTTCTTGGTCATTAAAGAAACAAAATTTAGTTGCTCTTTCCACTGCTGAAGTCGAATATGTTTCAACTGGTAGTTGTTGTGCATAATTATTATGGATGAAACAAACTTTATTGGACTATGGAGTACAATTTGGTTGCATACCTCTTCTATGTGATAATGAAAGCGTTGTGAAGATTGCCACAAATCCTGTCCAACACAAGAGAACCAAACATATTGATATTCCTCATCATTTCTTAAGGGATTATGTGAGCGAAGGAGATATTGTGATGGAAAGTGTGAGCACAGAAGATCAATTGGCTAATATCTTTACAAAATACCCTTGACGAGACTCGGTTCTACAAGCTAAGAAGTGAACTTAATGTTATTGATCTTTCTAACATTGCTTGATGTCTTTTTCTTTGGATCTTTAATTATTCTTGATCTACCTTAATTTATATTTTTATGTGGAGATCACATTTAGGGGAGCTCTATATACTCTCATATATGTTGGCTCATGCCTTAAGAGATTAAATCAAAACTTATGCCATAATGTCCTTAAAAATTATTTATTTTATGAAAGAAATCAAACATATGCGAAAACTTTTAAGAAAAAGGGTTCAAAATCACCAACCTAGTTTTGACAAAGTTTTGCACCATTCTATTTTAACACATTCATCCTTTCACCTCAAAAATTTGGAAATAACAATTTTTTTCTCCTCTCAATTCATTTGTGGCATCTAGTGAGCGCGGCACGTAGAATCTTGCATTTTCATATGCAATGATCTATCATGTGTATTTTTGCTCATACATTCCCACTTGGGGCAAAATTCCCATTTTTTCTCTTGTTATTGAATTTTAGTTGAAGCTTTCAAGTTGCTCTTTGATTTCTATGAAGATCGAGATCAAGGGATCATGAGGAGTTCACTATGTTGGATGATCCGAAATCAATGTGGAAGATTTAAGAAATAAAATAATCTAGGAGTCTCAGGATAACATGGTTGAGCATTAGAAGTATTCTGCAAAAATTCAGAATGTTTAGAACTAGAATATGAAGAATCGCACCTCGCGGTCCGACCACGAAGGACACACTGTCAGACCATCATGGAGAGTTTTCGAAACATGCTCTCTGGACGCCCATGGTCCAACCGCCAGGGACCCACGGTCAGACCTCCAGCTGCGTCCGAGTTGGAATCCTGTCTCCCTCCTTGACTTTTGTTCCATCCACCATACCTCTTCGACCACATCCTCCCAAACATGAAAATCCCTATCTTTTCTCCTCTTTCTCTCCTTGAAGGTGACCTCCATTGAAGGGAGGATTCCCCCTTGCTCCCGGTCCGACCGAAGGCCGTCCCCGGTCTCAACGAACACTCCTCCACCATGTCTTCTGGTATTGTGTCGATCTCTCCCTCTTTCTCCATGGATTTCTTGTCATGGCATTACCTAGGGTTTGCACATTAAGGGAGGATTGTTGATGGTTGCTATTGGTTATACTAGATTTATTGAGGGTTATTCATGATGTTATCTTGATCTATTGATAGATTCTTTGTGGTCTATGGATAATGATCCTTTTGAATGTTGGGTCAACATTTTGGAGTGATTTTGGACATGCCCTTGCTATTACTATGTTAATTGTGGAATATATCTTCTCCTACAACATTGCATTATGGATTGCCCCTGCCAATGTGGAACATACTTGCTCTTGTGCTTGCTGATGCGTCTGGGTGCTGGCGGTCTGACCGCCAGGAGCCCCCGGTCAGACCACCAGGGTCGACCAGGCTTGGATTATTTGCCATAGTGCACATTGATCAATTGAAAGATCATCTAGGCCTCCTAGTGGGTTTTGGTGCTTTGGATGACAACATGATTAAAGAGCTAATGAAATTTGTGAGTTATAACATGGAAATGTCTTGTAATTCTATTTCTACACATGATGTATCAAGACATGGATGTATATGGATATTCTACATGTATATTGTGTATGCCATATGACAAAGGATGTGATAATGGTGAAGCTACATGGATGATCACTAATGAAAATCTTATGCCATATTGTGTATGCCATATGACAAAGGCTTGGCGCTGAAGGACCTTTATAATGGAGAAGAGCAAGTGGATGCTTGAATCCGATGAATCAAAGAAGCCATGGAGGATTACATATTTCCTAGTGTCAAATATGTATGAATTGGGATAGTTGCTCCGATGTAAGCATTGTGGATGTAAGCATTTGTCCCCCAAATTTTAATTGGGATAGTTGCTCCGATGAGGAAGTACAATGCTTGCAACAAAATGCTCAAACTACTAATGCCTTGTTGAGTGCTTTAAGTGTAGATCTTGAGATGAAAATCTATCAGGAGCATGGTTTCCTAAAGGTTGCTCATGTGTTGTGGAACACTCTCAGAGAAAAGTTTTCAAGATCCACAACAAGACAAGAACTAGCTGCCACTGAAAATATGGTCAAGGCGGTCAGGCCTCCTTCTCAGGGCGGTCAGACCGGGTTGACTAGAAAATTTGCGTCCCAGCTGAAGAAAAATGAGCGCCATCAGCCAAGTGAAGAGTCTACCTCTCAGAGCCATAATTCTTGTCTTATGGCCAAGAAGAAATAGAAGAAAACCAAGAAAGATGAAAGTGAAAGTGAAGATGATGACTTTGAGTTTGACAACATAAGAAAGAAAGACTTGTTCAAAGTCATGCAGCTCGTAGCAAGAATTCAAGAGCAAGAGTTGCAGCTAGAGAGGCAAGAAGACTTTCTCGTTGACAAATTGAAAGAGCTCAAGTCTCTACATGAAGAACATGAGAAACTCAACAACTCACACACCTCCTTGATCGGTAAATATGGGAAACTAGAAAAGGAGTATACTTGTGCTATTGATGCTTATTCTTGTGCAGCAGCTCTAAGGCAAAAGAATGAGGATCTCAAGGATCAACTTGAAGTGCTTAATAGCAAACATGTGACTATGCAAAAAGATCATATAGAGCTCATGTGCTCCCATGAAAAACTCCATGACTCACATGCTATGTTACAAGTGGCTCATGAAGTTGTGGTTACATCGGTAAAATACTCTCAACCTCCCACACAAAAATGCACATGCTCACAACAACAAGTTGAATTTATTTGTGCTAACCCTTGTTGCTCTCAAAGCCAACACTCAAATGTTGAGCAAATTACTTTAGAATCTTGTGATGACTTCATAGCTCAAAAAAATGATCAACTAAAGCTAGAAGTCAAGAGGCTTGAAGACAAAGTGGCAAGGTTGATGGGTAAGGTTCAAGTGCAACCATCTCAAGATAACCATGACAACATGGTGAAGAAGCTTGATATGGATACAACTGTCACTAGACCTGAACCTCAACCAAATGACAAGTCTCCTCAGCACAAGAAACGAGAAGAGAAGAATCTTGACCATATCTAATGGTTCAAATGCACCGATATGGGTCATTGTGCATTCATGTGCTCCAAGAAGATTCAAAGCAAGACAAAGATAAGAAAGAGACAAAGAAGGTCAAAGAAATCAATCATATGCTTTGGATGCAAAAATAAGGGTCATGTAAGCATGTCATGCCCAAATACCTCTGCTAGTCAGAAATTTGCTGTACAAGGAGGACAGACCGCCTTTGAAAGGAGGTCAGACCGCCTTAGTACAGTTTGTGGCCAAAAAGAGAATTTGGACATGAAAACTAATGGATCCATTGCATTTAGGACAAGGCATGGCCTTCACAAGAGACGACTCAAGCAAGATCAAAAGGTTGCCTCCAAGATCAAGAGAAGAGTGTGCTACACGTGCCGGTCCAAAGGACATCTAAGTAAGGATTGTCCAAATGGTAACAAATCTGAGCCAAAGTCTTTCAATACTGTTTTCACTACCAATGGCAAGGCAAAAATGGACATTAGTGCTAGAAAGGTGATTAGTTCACCACATGTTAGCACTACAGCCATTCGGGTGCCTAAATCCTTGTTGACTGACATTGGAGGACCCAACAAGTCTTGGGTACCAAATAAAACTTGATCTAACTTTCAGGGATAAGGAGATGCATTGGAGGCTTGACACATCAAATAAAGTTAATTAAAATTCAAGTTGTCAAGCTCAATGAATAGTTGTTCAATAATCCACCCAATGACATCTCAAGACCGAAGTACTAAGTTCCAATAGATGTTGTGAGAAAAAAGAAGGGGACGAGAATCAATAATAGTGGAACCTACCCTCCAACCCGGTCAGGCTGCCTTGACAGGGTGGTCAGACCGCCTATAGAAATCAGGTACACTTGTCGTATTGAAAATCCTAGTGATTCTTGTACCCTACATATCATAGATAACTATATGTCTATAAGTATTCTTAGTGTTTTCTCTTGTTACAGCAAATTATTTTTTTTGTCACCAAGTTATGAAATGGACTCCATATTCTTTATTGAATGCACATGCAAATGATAGCAATTCAAAAGCTTGGCATGTATCAAGGGGGAGTCTAGGTCATAATTTTGGTTTGTGCGACTAATATCTCTATCTAAGAAACTATGAGTCTCACAAGGAAGAGTGTGTCTCTTTTGGTGTGCAAAAGAGATGAATTAGTCTCTATGGGATTAGTGCCATTTGGGCCTCTCATCATTCATTTAAGGAGTTAAATTTTAGTTGGATGAGATGGCAAGTGAACTATTGATGAATGGCATAAATCATTGGTTATTCTTCACCAGAATGAAGAAATAGTGAATTGTGGCAAAGGTATGTTTTATTGTTCAGTTGCTTTTTAATTTCTTGAGCATATAGGCCTTTGCATGATTAGGGTGTATTTTGAGCTTATAATTATCCAAGTCTTGTCGAGTGTTTGTCACTTAATGAGTTCCAGTATTTTAGATATTTTGCTTATATCTTATCCATGAAGCTTGACATATGTTAGGTCAAGAGTTGTTCTGATATAGAGGTATAAACTAAATATGCTAAAAGGACTTCTTGGATATTTCTTGCTCCTTACTTCTTGGATATTTCTTGCTCCTTAAGTGCTCTAGTATAAGTGTTTTGAAAATCTATCTAGAATTGCTAGGTTGTGTGGTTTTTCAAAACTTTTGGAGCTTTCGGTCTTTGTGACCATATCTATTCAATCATGGCCATTGTTCACTTTGGTTGTGTGTTGGCTAGCCATGAGTAAATAGACTCTCTCAAGTTCATAAATGTATCCCTTGAAATATCATATCTCCAAGGTTAATCTCCTATGTAATCCAAAAATGGCTGAATGGAAAGTATCAAATATCTCTCGATATGGTCCAGAGATGGTTAAAATGGAGGGACTGAAATTTCAAATTATATCCAAAGGTGTTCAAAATGGAAGGATATAAAATTTCTCATAATTTCCTTGCCTTTCGTCTTGGGTCTAGGGGTTGTCTGGAAATTTCTAGGTCAACCCGGTCAGACCGGGTGGAAGACGGTCAGACCGGCTTTCACAGGGACCTTTAGTGGAACCATTGAACCCCTTATCCAAAACAGTGCTCATTCTTCCCTAAATGTTTCAAATCCATCTGCTCTTCCTCCCCAAGCTCTCTAATGGCGATTTCTTGATTCCTCCGTGGAATCTCTCCTCTCCTTCGTGGATTTGGCGGCCCCAACCCCAACCAGGCCGGAGCCAAGGCTAGCTCTGCCCCAAGCTTCGTGTTCCCTCTCTCCTCAAGGTACTCAAATCGTTTCCATTCCGATCTCCTCTCCTAGTGTTCCTTCTTATGGCTGCTGCCATGGAATTTCCTTCTAGTATGCCTAGGATTTCCCCATTGTCAGATTATGCATTCCCCAAGTTGGCATTGCTCAAATTTGTGGCATAGAATTTTTTCTATACAAGGCGGTCAGATCGGCTTGTATACCCGGTCAGACCGGGTTGTGCAGAGAAAAAATTGTCCCTCAAATTTGATCAATCTCTTTCTTTGGTACTAATCTACTTCATCGCATACAATATTATTCATTGAAAATTTCCTTGTTATCTCCCTTGTAGCCTGCCTTGACCTAAACTGGAAGTGCTCAGTTTTTTCTGTACAAGGCGGTCAGACCGCCTTGCCAGGGCGGTCAGACTGCCTTTGCTGTCCAGAAAGACTAAGCAATTTTTTAGTTTCAGTCATTTTGGTTCCATATCAAATTGTAGTTGCTCCCAAGGTCTTTTACATGGATTGTTCGTCTCCTTTTCTCAGGAAGGGCAGTATGGCAGGGTCTCGGCATGAAAGGAGCAAAAAGAGGAGATTTGACAAGAGACTAGTGGCAGCCCAAGTGCTGCTAAGGGAAAAGCTGCAGCCGAGGATGAGGAGATGCTTGAGGACACTAGTGATGAGACTAGTGGTGATGATGAGGAAGAAGAGTTTGAGGATGAAACTTTCAGGGCAAATGCGGAAGAGATAGCAACAGCTGGTGAGAGTGAGAGTGAGGAGGATGATGTTGCTAATGATGATACTGGTGATGAGGCTGAGCAAGGAGATATTGGAGACATGGAAATTCTCAGCGTGTTTTGAAAGAAACATATCCAGCAAAGCCAGTTATGCACGCCCCTACTAGACCTCCCACACATGTGCCAGAATGCTATATAGGTCAAGGGTCAAAAAGGAAAGTGATGAAGTGGAGAAAGAAAAATGTGTACAACGGAGATAAGAGAAGTTTTGACTATAGATTTTGGAGCAACTCTCAGCAGGATTACCATGAGACCGTGCTTATGACCAAAGACACACTAGTGTCAGAAGCTCAATGGGTGGATTGGTACTACATGGAACAAGAGAGAAATCTTATTTTTGATCAAGTCATAGCAGCTTGTGAGAAGACACACATCAAAAGGTTGATGGGCTTTAAGTATGATTGGAACATTGAAATTATAGCCCAGTTCTATGCCATAGTGTTCTTTGAGGAAGCTAGAAATGTGAGGACGATGCACTGGATGACCCAAGGAGAACATCATTCTATCTCCTATTACCGGTTTTCTTGGCTCTTTGGCTTTGGAAAGGATGACAACAACCATGAGAAAATTCATCTTGAAAACCCTTTACCTAGAGAACAATTGGGGTTCATGTATCCACCAAGTGATAGGGTGAATGTGGGACTTGTAAAGGATTTGTACACCTATTACTCAGTTCTGAACAGGTTGTTTAGGAGGACTCTTGCTCCTAGAGATGGAAATCCATCAGATATCACTCTTTACAAAGAATCTATTACCAAGGATGAGAGTTGGTGCACAAGAGTTTAGTGTGATGGATTTCATTTGGAAGGAAATTAAGCTTAGCTCCATGGACCTGTAGAAATCTTGTGGTTTTGGCCATATCTTATCCAATAGAGCAACCTCATCCTCACAAACCCCTCAGGCCTCCTCCATCAAAGAAACCCATCCTGATCCAACTGAATGAAGAGCCACCTCAGCCAGATCAGCCAGATTAGTCGGTGCAGCAGTCTCTGTCGCAAGTAAACCCGATCAGACTGGGTTCACAGGGCGGTCAGACCGGGTTGCCTAGACAGTGGCAGACCCAGTCCCGCTGATGCCGAGAAAAATCTACCTCTCTAATCAAGAAGCTTTTCAATATGGTTTTTGGCATGAGCAAAACACATCATGATGTGGAAACTTGTGCAAGAGAAGAGACAACAGATTTGTCTAGACGGTTGAGAAGAATTGAGAGAGCTCAGTTTCTTTTGGAAACTCCCTCACCACCTGGACAAGAAGAATGGCCACCAATACCTCTAATGGAAAGATACAACAGATGGCAAGAGGAAGACTACTACTCTCAGATTCATGGGTCTAGCGGTAGTGGTGGACATGTGGAATCTTTAGATCCTTTTATTGCTGGTTATGTGGGTTTGTCCACTGATTGGCCAAATACTAGCTATGTGCCTACACAGTCTTTTGACACTGCCCCTCGGCAGTTCGGTCCTCCTCCTCCTACTTCTTCAGAGGATCCTGTTGGCACATCCCAAGTGCCCCTTTTATATATGAATATTACCCTAATTAGAGCATAATTGATACTAATTTAGGCCATTTACCTGTGATATTATCTATATATTTGTATATCCGTTGTTTTGGAGCTTTATTGCAGAAATAGGTAAAATTGGTGATTAAAGTGATGATGGAGAGGACAGGAGTCCAGAACAGACGAAAAGCACTAAAGAAGCCTAGTGCGCCGATCAGCGCAGTCCATGAGCCGATCGGCACAATGGTGTTTTGGTCCACAGAAGTGACCGAGGCCCATTCCACATGTTTATGAAAGTTTATCTGCGCAAGACACTTGAAGATATTTGTCTAGAAGATTTATGGAACTTCAAGAAGATTTATAGAACTTCAAGATCTCAACATGCAGTACAAGACTTTATCTCGAAGGAAAAGGCCCACATGGCAGCTGTGGAAGACAGAGGAACCGACTCGGAGAAGAAACCAGAGAAGACACAGCTTGCGCCGATCGACGTAACCACCTTTTTTGCTAGAAACCAAGTCCTTTACGAGTAGAACCCCTATAAATACTTGTAAACCCTGTTTGAAGAGAGAGGAGGCAACAGAGGGACAACAGATCCATGAGTTAGAGCCACCAGGGCTTGCTCCGTTAGAATAGATATCTAGTTTAGTTTCAAGAACCATTGGAGTTAAGAGTTGATCCGTCAAGGTAGGCCATCTCGATGGGGATGAATCTTACTCTATGTATCTCAAGGATGATTGAATACGTTGATGATGGTTTTGGTAATTTGTCTATCTTGATTTTATAATCATGCATGTGCTTATTCCAATTGCTTAGTTCTAGGCTAAGTAAGGTGATATTATCTTGATCGTGGTGATTAGGATAGTATTCGGACATTGTATTGATTATGGTTGCTTGATGATGCTAGTAGTGTAGTTTAGCGGTGACAGCACTAAGCCTGCACAGCACTATTGGATAGTTGAGCACGGTAAGATACTCGCGCAATTAAGGGTTTCCTCTCGGCAGCGATAAATCGGGAGCCGCTCGGAAAGCAGGGTGGTCTTATTCATTATAGGTTTTCATTGATCCATGTAATTACCCATTATGATACTATTTAATTAGACTTTCTGGTTATGATCTCACTAGTAGATATCTGGTTACTCACTTCACAGCATAGGCTTACAAGGCATCTGACGCACTTTGGCTTAGATTCACTAGTGTGCTGATCGGCTCAACTCCTGCGCCGATCGACGCAACGACAGATTCACTAGTGTGCCGATCGGCTCAACTCCTGCGCAGATCGGCGCAATGACAGATTTACTGTCTGGCGCACCTTTGCGCTGGCCAGTCTCCCCCTCATGCAACCTGAATTCGACAGTAGCCTTGACTAGATCTTTTACTGTTAACTTTGTTTAATTATCCCTAAGGTCCCAGTGGATTCGATAAACCTTGGAATACTCAATTCAAGGGAAAAAGTGCTACAATCGTACACCGTCCTCTTGCGATATATAAGTGGGTGCGTAGGTACGACCAACAAGCATAACTTTTCTGACGCCGTTGCCGGGGACCATAGCAGGTTTTTAAACATTGTTTGATGTATTAGTGTTTAGTCATTGTGCTTTACTTGTCTCTCTAGTACATGTATTCTGTTAAGTGAAACTAACAGGTATGGACAGTCCTAAGTCAAACAAACCCTCTAATTACACCGATGATCCAGAAAGACTCTTTCATAAGAAGAGAACAGCGGAGAAGAGAAGCAAGTCACTTGGAGATTTAGCTGGAGAAGCACTCCGCGCAACACCTTGAGTATTATTCACAATATAAGACCCAGTTCAAGAGCAAGAAGAAGAGCAGATGGCAGAGGTACCTGTGGTTAATCGTCTCAAGCCACAATTGACTAGTATTGTCAAGACAGATTTCCAAGAAGCTCAAGATCAACTTCCGTATCAATTGGAGAGATATGTTGGAATAATGGCGCAACAACCGTTCACTGGTTCGGAAGATCCCAATCATCACTTGCAACACTTCCTTGAGGTTTGCAGTACATTCAAGATAGCAGGATTGATAGGAGACCAAGCACGTGTGCGGCTGTTCCCCTTCTCTCTAGTTGGACGCCCCAAGCAATGGTACAATGGATTGGAAAACACAGTTAAACGGTGTGGAACACGTTAGCAACTGAATTCTTGGCCAAATACTTCCCTCCTGGTAAGACTCAAGCTTTGAAAAATAAGATTCTTGGATTTACACAGAATATTGATGAGAGCATTGGAGAAGCATGGGAAAGATACTATGAATATATGGATGCATGCCCTCATCATGGTCTGACGGTTAGAGAAGTTGTTGAGAAGTTCTACACAGGATTGAATCTTCTATCACGTCAATACTTGGACGCCTCAGCTGCAGGATCATTCATGTCAAAAACCCCCACCGAAGCTAAGAATTTGATCAAGTTACTAGTTGAAAATCAATCGTGGGATGGTGAAAGAAGCTCAAGGAATTTGCAACCTTCAAAAGGAGTAGCGAAGAGTGTGATTGAGAAGACTCAGGAAGACTTGATTATAGATCGCCTCGATGCTATTCAAAGGAGGTTGGACAATAATCTTCATATCCCTAAGGAAGAGACACTCAAGCTGGCGGAATCGCGCTCCACATGTAGTGTGTGTGGAGAATTTGGTCATGTGCAGAAAGATTGCCCTGAAGAGATGAAGATGCTAGAATATATGAAGAATAGTGGATGGAAGCCCCAATATCAGTAACAAAGGAGTTCTTTCTCTCCTAGTTCGTCCATGCAAAATTCTATCCCGCTTCGTCTCCAATGTCATGAGTTCTTCCAAGGTCAAGAGAAGATCAACAAGGATAATCAAGCTAAATTCAAGGAGATTGATCGTGTCCTTGAGGGTATTAATGACAAGGTGATAGAAATTGAGAGCTCCAATGAGCAAATTTTGAAGCATACCAAGATTATGGAGCAACAGATGGGACAGCTATCGCAAGCCATTCAAGGCAACAAAGGGGCTATTCTTAGCAATACGATGTCTGCAGAGCAGTTGAAGGCAGTAGCTACACGGTCAGGAAAGCAAACAGAAGATCCAGAGCACTCCGCGGGAGCAAGGAAGCCCCGCGCCGATCGGCGCACACCAGGCGCCGATCGGCGCGACGATCCTGTCGGAGCCGATCGGCTCCCTGAAAGCGTTGATCGACGTGAGGAGGATGTTGACCTCTCTAGTCTGAAAATGGGCATGGACACAGAAGAGCATGGCCCTGCCATGTTTCTGGATACTCAACTACTGACGAAGACAGAAAGAGCGCGGCAACACGATGAGCAATTCCAAGGTTCGTCGATATTATGAAGAAGCTTTACATCAATGTCTCTTTTGTTGACGCTATCCAAGTTCCCACCTATGCCACGTACATTAAGGACATGATGCAAAACAAGAAGTCTCTAGTTTCTGAGGAGGTTGTGAAGGTCACTAAGGAGCTAACGGCTTCAATCAATGATGTTGCACTGGAGAAGAAACCCGACCCTGGATCACCAAGCATCAAATGCATGATTGGAACAAGGATATTTGATAGGTGCTTGTGCGATCTTGGAGCAAGTGTAAGTGTTATGCCCCGTCATATATTCACAAGTCTCAATTTACCTGAATTAGAGCCTATGGGTATGTGTTTGGAGTTAGCCGATCAATCGGTACATTTTCCTGATGGAATTGCTGAGGATGTGCCTGTTCAAATTGGAGATCACATCGTCCCTGTTGATTTTATTGTGCTTGATATGGATAAGAGGATGAGGACCCCGTTGATCTTAGGCAGACCCTTCTTGAGGACAGCAAAAGCAAGTATTGATGTTGGGAGTGGTGAGATAAGCTTCGATATAAGTGGGACTCCCTACTCTTTTAAATTTCGCCCAAAAGGAGAAGAGTGTCGTGCTATTGATGAAGTGAAGAGATACAAGACATCGTGGCAACATGGCGTCGAGAATAATTGGAGGGGATGTATGGATAGGTCATCCAAGCTATATAAACCAAGGAGATAAGAGAACCTTGTAGTGTCGCGGCCTCACATCCCGCACCGCGACACTAAGGATTGATTGTTTGCGGGAGGATCAAGCTCTTTGACCTCTAAATAACTAGAGCGCTCTTGGGAGGCAACCCAATGATCGGGAGATCTAGAAGTTGTTTAGTGCTTGTGGGAGGGCAACCCATTTCACTTAGTTAATTAGTGCTGACCGGGAGGGCAACCCGGTGTTTTTAATTTGCTTTCTTGTGATAAAAACAATCTCCCGAATAAAAAAAATAAAAAAGTGTGTGCTTAATTCTTGTGTGCTCTTGCGTTGTCTGTTTATTCGTGCAAAACTGTATATACATACTGTAGACTAACAATACAGGAATATAAAAAAAAAAGACCAAAAACAGGAAGGAACAGAGCTTGCGCCGATCGGCGCATTATTGCCCAGGTCAGGACAGAAGGCTGACGATGCCTAAAATTGAAGGGGTGCTAAAGATCAACCAGTACAATAATTTTCAGAGACGGAGCTATTTTCAAGGTAATTAAAAATCTTTTTGAATTAATTTTTTGTGTGCAATATGGTTGCTAAATGACGCAGGAAAGGATCAAGAGCAACATCTAGCGAAGAAGCGAGGGGCCAGGAGCAAAAATGAACGTGGCGTCGATCGGCGCGAGTCAGCGCCGATCGGCGCGGTCACCAGATGAGCCCCGCTATGTATGTCAATACTATAGGAACATTGGAAAAAGTGGAAAATTAGGTGAAAGAGATGAACACGAGACATCAGGATCAGCGCCGGACCAAAATACGAGGTGCAAGGGACTTGCGCCGATCGGCGCAGGTACCCATGAGGTCCCTAAATGGGTGACAAAGGCGGCAGGCGTTGATTTTGAGGAACAGGTATGATTGCTATGCAGGTGTGCAGTGTAGAGGAGACACGGAATTGACCAAAAGCTGAAAAAGAGACGACGCGTCGATCGGCGTGGGCCCGCACCGATTGACGCAGCCAACAAGACATCGAGATTCCGTGCTGTTCCCCTGCCAACCAACATGATGTACCGGGAAGCAACATGAAGGATGGGAATCAAGTGCCAGAGTGGTCAGAGCACTCAAAATTTGAATTATGCCGATCGACGCACTGCCGTGCCGATCGGCGCGCTCTAAATTTTGAAATTTTTTGGCGGTTCCTTCTCCTGGAAGTTTCTCACACTATACAAGGGAGGCTAGGCGCCCCCGGTTCAGCACACCATCCCGATAATCTCTCCACCTTACCCACTACCCACGATCTCACACACGTTCCACAATTTTCGCAGATGGATCGTCTCCGCTCCTCCGTCGGCAAGTTGGACAAGAGGCTGCGTAGGGGAAGCAGTTCCGGCGGCAGCAGCGAGTCGAGCGGTGACTCCTCGGCGAGGGGTGGCTCTGGCACTCGCGATGACATGTCGGTGGGTGGTGCATCCACCAGCTCAATGGCGGCGATGTATGATATCCGCGCCCGCCACTCCGTCTCCGGTGCGTCCCTTCCAACGGGGCGTGCTACGAGGAGCCAAACGACGGCAAGCCGTGGGGTTCCCACATCACCACCACCGCCGGCATTCAAGCCGCGCACGATGGACGAGGGCTTCACCCTCCTGAGCGTGGAGGAACAGCGGGACTACCTCGCGGTGAGGGGAAGGTTCGTCCCCAACTTTGACTTGGACGAGACCTTCCTCACCTCGATCGGCCGGTGGGAGGACCTAAGGAGGATGCTCAACAATCTCGGTTGGGGGGACTTCCACCTTCTTTCCATGGACTACAACCACGACATCGTCACCGAGATTTCCTCTACGATGAGGATTGGCACCGTCGAAGACGGCAACGAGGCCGTCAACTTCCGCGTCCGCGACATCCGCTACACGGTGACCATGGAGGCGGCGGCTCAAGCCTTCGGCTTCGACACCAAAGTCGACGTCGCTGGCATCTTAGGACGTGGGGAGTTGGGCTCCTTTTGGAGGCGGCTCTCGTTCGTAGAAGAGATGAAGCGCGGCAACATCCGTAACCTGACCATTCAAGTCTTCCATCGATGGTTGGCGGCGCGCATAGGCGACAAGGTCGACTCCAGCAACGTCACCGATGCGGACTTGCGGTGGCTCTACAACGCCATCGTGAGTCCGTCTCATTGCAATCCCATGTCGGTGATGGTGCGGGGTTGGCTCGACAAGAGGGGCAAGGCAAGCAAGAAGTTAGCCTTCGGGGCCTATCTTCAACGCCTAGCAGCCCTTGTCTGCGACGGCGACGGACCGGGAGGGCGCAATGACAAGTGGGAGTGTGCAACGGAGATCGGCGAGAATATGACTCGTGGCAATATTGTCACGGGAAGTGTTCGCGTCGGCTTCCATGTCGGTGGCACCAACGTTAAGCTCCCGTGTGCGGAGCTAGGAGTTTTCCTCCCTCGCAAGCTGGAGGGAGGAAATTGGCTTGAGGAAGGTCTCCTCGAGGGGGGGGCGAGTTCTCAAGGACTGCCGTGGGCGGGTTCGACAGCCGGACACATCTACAGCAGCCGGTAGCGAGTGGGACTCCTGAGGGTCACGCCAGGAGCCTCAGCAGTACAAGTCAGGGTGGAGCGACGTAGCGGGCGGTTCACAGCCCTCTGCGCCAATCGGCACAGGCGACGTGCCGGTTGGTGCTCCCTACTTCAGCGCGGGTATCGACTACAAGTACCAAGGGCATGTACCTGTGGTGCCTATTGTGCCCGGTGCAGACTTTTTCGTGCCTATGCAGGGGTACCTCGACAACAACATGCACTACGTCGAGCGCGTGGAGGATGCCACGTCCCAATGGAGGAACAACCACGATGCGATGGTGAAGGAGTTCAAGCGACTCAAGGCGCGGTGCTATGGCTTCGATCAGCCATCGCCTCCACTTTCGGATGACTAGAGTGCCTAGGAGTTGGCATGAGTATCGGTTTCCCGGTTTGCGTTTTCTTTTATCTTTTGCAATCTTTTTCTGTATTTGCTTATGTGTGTGAGAGCGGGTTGGGAAACCATGTATCGGGTGCGCTTACTTTCATGCAAGTGTGTTAGTAGTAGTTTTATTTTCATGAAAGTGTGTTAGTAGTAGTTTTATTTTCATGCAAGTGTGTTAGTAGTAGTTTTATTTTCATGAAAGTGTGTGCAAAAATCATCATCATGTATTCGAGTTTCAATCTTAATATAATGGTGGTGGTTATGCTCTTTTAGGAGAATTGAATTATTTATTCTTTCTTGAAAAGTGTTGATGAAGACCAAATAATGTTGAGCATTGAATAAAATTTTGAACTTACACTTAATGATTATTCGGCAAATATGTCTTATGTGGAGCAATTTTGAGTACCCATGTGCTTCATTTGTGTGGTCCAGTTTGTGATGATAACTTAGTACCAATCTTTTCATAAATAAATTTTTCATGTTATAAACTTTGGAATTTATTATTTTCAAGATCCTTACCTACCAATGCCATATTTTGAGCAATTCTCATGAACCTTTGATATGTAGATAAACATTAAATTGATGGTTGAGTTCGGTTAGGATTTACTTCTTTTTGGTACGAACTTTACTAAGATGGCAGTTCATTATGTATCTTTTTCTAGCCTTGAATTACTCATGCAAAAATTCATTTCCGCTAAGTACACTACCATAAACCCAAAACATCTTGTTGAATATCATTTCTTGAATAAATGTTGAAGCCAGATGGATCAAATACCAACAAATGTTGGTGAATTTGGGTTGAGAGACGATCGGCGCACTCTGAACCGATCGGCGCAGCAGAAAAAACAAAAAAAAAAGCTCTGCTATTTGCTAATGGACTAGCAAAACTTTAAGTGTGGGGGGGATGGTATATGACATGCTTATTCTCGAAATTTATTCTAATATAGCCATGAATTATTCCAACCATGTGCAATCTTCCAAGATCAAATTTTTGCTATGCACATGTCCACATATCCAAAGTGTGAGTCCTTTCTTAAATTTTTCTTTCTTAATTGCCATCTTGATAAGTTTCTATAATTCCAACGAAGAATAATCTCCTAGCTTTACAATATATTATTGATTTATGTTTGCAATCCTTGAATTACCTCACCTAGCTACTCATATAAGCCTTACACTAATATTATTTGATCATTATGATATAGAATATAGGTTGAGTGATTTAAAAGATGAGTTGTTGCCTTGGATTATTTGGAAGATAGATTCTCTATGTTCACAACAATCTTTTAAGTGATTTTCATGTGTGCAAAAGTTATAATTTATGAGTTGGACATGATCTTTTGCTTTGGGGAGAACTTTAAGCTTTATGCCCATATTTGAACTATTTTGCTGAATACCAATATGAAATACACAACAATAGAACAATGCTCAACATTTGCTGATTTGAGATATCTTTTATGATAGAAAGAGTATGTTTTTTGATTTTTCTTTCTTTTACTTTACTCGAGACGAGCAAAGGTTTAAGTGTGGGGGAACTGTTGGCACTTCCCAAGTGTCTCTTTTATATATGAATATTACCCAAATTAGAGCATAATTGATACTAATTTTAGGCCATTTACGTGTGATATTGTTTATATATTTGTATATGCGTTGTTTTGGAGCTTTATTGCAGAAACAGGTAAAATTGATGATTAAAGTGATGATGGAGAGGATAGGAGTCCAGAACAGACGAAAAGCACTGAAGAAGCCCAATGCACCGATCAGCGCAGTCCATGAGCTGATCGGCGCAAGGGTGTTTTCGCCCACAGAAGTGACCGAGGCCCATTCCAAATGTTTATGGAAGTTTATCTGCACAAGACACTTGAAGATATTTGTCTAGAAGATTTGTGGAACTTCAAGAAGATTTATGGAACTTCAAGATCTCAACGTGCAGTACAAGACTTTATCTCGAAGGAAAAGGCCCACATGGTAGCTGTGGAAGACATAGGAACCGACTCGGAGAAGAAACCAGAGAAGACACGGCTTGCACCGATCGGCGCAATCCTACGCCGATCGGTGCAACCGCCTTATTTGCTAGAAACCGAGTCCTTTACGAGTAGAACCCCTATAAATACTTGTAAACCCTGTTCGCAGAGAGAGAAGGCGACAGAGGGACAACAGATCCATGAGTTAGAGCCACCGGGGCTTGCCCCGTTAGAATAGATCTCTAGTTGAGTTTCAAGAACCATTGGAGTTAAGAGTTAATCCGTCAAGGTAGGCCATCTCGACGGGGATGAATCTTACTCTATGTATCTCAAGGATGATTGAATATGTTGATGATGGTTTTGGTAATTTGTCTATCATGATTCTATAATCATGCATGTGCTTATTCCAATTGCTTAGTTCTAGGTTAAGTAAGTTGATATTATCTTGATCGTGGTGATTAGGATAGTATTCGAACATTGTATTGATTATGGTTGCTTGATGATGCTAGTAGTGTGGTTTAACGGTGACAGCACTAAGCCTGTGCAGCACTATTGGATAGTTGAGTAGGGTAAGATACTCACGCAATTAAGGGTTTTCTTTCGGCAGCGATAAATCAGGAGCCGCTCGGAAAGCAGGGTGGTATTATTCATTATATGTTTTCATTGATCCATGTAATTACCCATTATGATGCTATTTAATTAGACTTTCTGGATATGATCTCCCTAGTAGATATCTGGTTACTCACTTAAGAGCATAGGCTTACAAGGCATCTGGCGCACTTTGGCTTAGATTCACTAGTGTGCCGATCGGCTCAACTCCTGTGCCGATCGGCGCAACGACAGATTCACTAGTGTGCCGATCGGCTCAACTATTGTGCCGATCGGCGCAACGACAGATTCACTAGTGTGCCGATCGGCTCAACTCCTGCGCAGATCGGCGCAATGACAGATTTACTGTCTGGCGCACCTTTGCGCTGGCCAGTCTCCCCCTCATGCAACCTGAATTCGACAGTAGCCTTGACTAGATCTTTTACTATTCACTTTGTTTAATTATCCCTAAGGTCCCAGTGGATTCGATAAACCTTGGAATACTCAATTCAAGGGAAAAAGTGTTATAATCATACACCGTCCTCTTGCGGTATATAAGTTGGTGCGTAGGTACGACCAACAGATCCACCCAGGCACAGCGGTCTTGAGGAATTCGGTGCCAGCCTCTTTAGTTATGATTCTACTGGTACACTCACTAACTCTCTCACGCCTATTTCTGATCTTAGTGAGCAAACTTGTCATATTTCTTACATTGAACCAGCAGCGCATTGGCAGGGTCCACATGACTACACTCCTCGTGGTGACTGCGATGACTTTCAGTAGAGCAGCAGCACATCACTCCTTTGGACTCCTTTTTCTTCTTTTTCGATGATTGTTGACAAAAGGGGGAGAAGAAAGGATTAAAGCATCAAGATATATCACAAAGTGTCCAAGGAGCAGAGAAATCAGTTCTTGTGGTTCTTGGAGTCTCAAAACTGAGAATTTGTATCTTTTTAGTTTTTTCTGCCTACGCAAGCCGGTTAGACCGGGTTGGCAACCAGGTCAATCCGGGTTGTATTGTTTTCCAGAACCTTAGTCTGTAATAATTGTGTTTCTCCTCATGTGGACTTGAGAACAAATTGTAATGTGTGCTACTATGTGTTTGAGTACCTTAATTATCTAAGTGATATTTGTGTTAGTCTGAATCGCTTGTGTTGAATGATGTATTGTTGATTGCTGCAAAAATCAGTCAAACCCGGTCAGACCGGGTTCTTGCACTCTTCTTTTTCTTTGTTGTGAGCTTTGTCATATGCATCACATAATATCACTTCACACTGTTTTGCTCCCAACGGATGCAGCGATATAGGGGGAGCTCCATGTTTTCATTGAAAATGGGTTTTTGGCATTAGTAGCCAAAATTTGAATTCCATTCTTATGCACATATTTAGGGGGAGCTCAAGGTATATCTCTGCATCCAAAACTGTTTTATGATGTTATTATGAAGCTTTAATTGGTTTGTCATCAATCATCAAAAAGGGGAAGATTGAAAGATCATCTAGGCCTCCTAGTGGGTTTTGGTGCTATGGATGACAACACAATTAAAGAGCCAACGAAATTTGTGAGTTATAACAGGGAAATGTTTTGTAATTCTATTTCTACACATGATGTATCAAGACATGGATGTATATGGATATTCTACATGTATATTGTGTATGCCATATGACAAAGGATGTGATAATGGTGAAGCTACATGGATGATCACTAATGAAAATCTTATGCCATGTGCTACATGAAGAAAAATGAAGCTTTGATGATATGTCTCATATTGTTTATTGAAATTGCCACCATATGCAAATATTGGTGACTTGACTATTGTGGTCATATCAAGGAAATCAACAAATATCACAACAAACATCAATACAACATGAAGATGAATATCAAGTGTGTGCTAGTGGATGATGCAAAGAAATATGTGAACCATAATGGTAAGTTGATAAACGGTTAGCAAGGACTTGGCTATGACGGACCATACATTGGAGAAGGGCAATCAAGAGGCTTGGCGTCGAAGGACCTTTGTGATGGAGAAGAGCAAGTGGATGCTTGAATCCGATGAATCAAAGAAGCCATGGAGGATTACATATTTCCTAGTGTCAAATATGTATGAATTAAAGAAGAAAAGGTGACTGGGATACAAAATGGAGTTTTGCATAAATGGAATAAATATCCATGGTCATCAGCTCAACGTGGATATGCTCATATAAAGAAAATGTTGCCTGCCCTCAAGAAGAAAAATATGAAGCATTTCGGCATATGGATTCATCTCAAGCTCAAGTAGAAGTATAATTAGATTTTATCTATTTCTTGAGTACACGTATGCCATACTATAAAGAGGGATGCAATATGTGTTGATTTACAAAGTCAAAGTGCTCAAAATCCTAGTGAGAAACCTTTCCGAGTGAATTTAAACCCCAACCTCAAGTTCTGTCAGGTCAAGGAGGTCAGACTGCCTTGACAAGGAGGTCAGACCGCCTTGAACTATTTTCCTAGAGTCAAGTTTCTAGGTCAGTGAGCTTTTGGGCGTTGAGTCAAAGGGTTTTTAGTTAGAGTGTTTTTAGCAGCCAAGTGTTTTGTGTGTGGGGTCCTTGTGCTTATGCCTGTTGGGAGTTTTTCTGTGCAACCAGGTCAGACCGGGTTGGCAACCAGGTCAGACCGGATTGGGCCTAACAACTCCAACGGCTAGTTTTCTGAAACCAGTTTAAATACCCCTCCACCTCTTCCTTCAGCTGTTGTTGGTTCCTGCCCGACTCTATAGCATTCCAACGGCCATTTGAGCTCTTCCCAACCTCTATTTGTGAGATCTAAGTGCTTTGTGCAAAATCTTTAGTTGGGTTGAGAGATTTGAGTGTGTGGAGCATTAGTGAGCAAATCCTAAGTCTTGAGCACTTTGTTTGCGTCAAGCAACTCATGGAGCATTTGTTATCGTTGGAGGTGAAGCCTCCTAGACGGCTAGGCGTCGCCCTAGAGCTCCCAAGCTTGTAGTGAGCCTTGGGAAAGGTTATGAAAGCTGTGATCTTGCCTCCAGTGTGGAAAAGATCAAGATAGTGGATTGAGGGAAGTGGTTGAAAGAGACCCGGATTGGAGTGTGCCGTTGAGCAGCTCAAGCTTCCTCAAACGGAGACGTAGGGATCACAGTTGGTGGTCCTGAACTTCCGCTTTGATCTACTTTGGTGTGCTTATTTGTTTGTAGGTACTATGTGTACATGCTAAGGATAATCTCTAGAGCATCACCACAAGTTTTGGTTTGAGCTAGAATTCAAATTTGGAGAGCCGATCTGTTTCTGCCTGTGCAAGCCGGTCTGACCGGGTGGACAAGGAGGTCAGACTGGGTTGAACTATTCTGCGTGAAAAGTGCTGCCTGTGTAAGGAGGTCTGATCGGGTTGAAAAGGAGGTCAGACCGGGTTGTACTAATCTGTGAGAAAAGGTTTTATTGATTTCAGGTTTCGCCTATTCACCCCCCCCCCTCTAGGCAACATCAAGGTCCTTTCATTGATATCTGAACTTATTCTTCTATGGCAAGCATTCTTACCTGATATACATTGTACAGCTTCCCTCATGCCACAAAGGAGGCTGCCAAGAAATTGATTGGCAAAAAGATGAAGAAAAAGCATCGGGTTGATGACTCCGACTCCAATGATGGGCATGACTCTGATTATGATCAGCCTGCAACCACTGAGGTTGACTCATCTGTTGCTAGAGGTTCTCAAACTATTGAGATGGAAGATGCTAGTGATATTGATGAGGATTTTGATCCTACCCCGTTGAACATAGCAAAGAAAAAGTGGAAAAGTGATGAGTATGTTCGAGCTCTCAACACAAGTGCTTATGATCGTGATGCTGATTCTCCAATACCTCAATTTCATACTAAGGTACAACTTGATACTTATCTTGGACATCTTGTGGACAAGTTTGTTTTTCCTCACAAATGGATTGATTGGAACTATATTGCACAATTTGACTCCATACGACCATTGATTCCTCTTTTTGGTCTTTCTGATCTTGTGGAACATAACTGTGCTTGGAATGACAACATCATTAGACAATTCTATGCAACTATGAAGTTTGACTAGGATAGAGGATGGCTCACATGGATTACTGGCACTACACAGCTAAGTTCTATGAATTTGGTAATGCAAACAAAATTGATCGATCACGTATGAATATTGCTAGAAACATATGGTATGTAGAAAACCATCGAGAAATTGAGGGGATTGGTACTATCATCTAGCTCATGGCAGTCTTGGTCATGTTGTAGGGTTGAAGGTTATGCCAACTGTTGTCAACAAGATTGCGCGGATGACCATGTTTCCCAAGAGCGGAAATTCTGATGTGATTCGTGATAAATTATGGACTTTCATCCACCACATTATGAATGGTCATAGGATTGATGTGACTTGGTTTATGCTAAAGTACATTGAGAAAATCTCCTTAAGTGTGCAGTACAATCTCTATTATGCTCCATATATCATGTCACTCATTCTATAGAAGACTAAATTTTTGGTGAGGGACTGCAGGACTGCTCACTCTAACTACAAACCGTTCTCTGCTACAAAGCATGTGCTCACTCAACAAGCTCTAGCAGTATCTGCTCCGCAAGATGATGTCGCTCAAGAGCATGAGCATGAGCAAGAAGATGCTCCGTGGCAGAAATAGGCTCCTAATCCTCCTCCACCTTCTGCCCAAGATTTTCCGGCTTTTCTACCTCAAATTCAGAGTGTTTTCCAGCAGGGCATTTAAGCTGGTATGGATGTTTTTCACACTTCATATGCTCAGCAGTACCATCCTCGAATAATGCAGCAACTCACCACTATACATGAGACTATGGGTCAGATGCGTACGGATGTTGATGCACTCAATACTCAGTTTCAGACCATGAGAACCAACTACACTAATCTCCACAATGATTATCAGCACTTGCAGTAGAAATTCCATGATTTTAGTAGCCATATGTATCACTTGTTCCCACGTCCTCCTCCTCCACCAGGATACATGCCTCCTCCCTACTATCCTCCACCGTCTCCACCAGCGGACGAGTAATCTTTTTGGCCATTTGATGCCAAAGGGGGAGTAAATTAAAGTGAAGTGAAGTGAAGTGATGATGAGAATATGAAGATCAAGAAGATGATTTTGAGCAAGATGGATGGATGGATTGGACCTTGCTCAAACTCATGGCTATCGCTTTCTTTGTTCTTCACATTTGTATCTGTTTTATGGTTGCGATAAAACAATGTTGCTTGCTCTTATTTGAACATTAGTTTGTAATGTTGGTTTGCACTCGAATATTTGATTTGACATTTGTTTTGTTCCCACCGAAATTTGGACTGGGCCCAGTAGTCAAAGGCGTGGAGAGGAAATCAGCCAAGTCAAAGAAGTCCAACGGTCGAAGGAAATAATGTGGGCCTGCTAGGGTTCACTTTATCTTTTCTTGTTTTAGGTAGATTTTGTTTAGGAATAAATCTAGTAGGTTTTGTTTGGAAGAGTCCTGACTGACTCGGGTCAGAACCCCTTGCACGGGGTTATAAATATGTAATAGGATTTATATAGAAAAGTAACAATTTCGTTCAATACAACTCGGCGCATCGCCACCTTTTCTATTCAATAAAATCCTCGTCTCGCGTGGGCTGCATCGGCTCCAATCACGGCGAGAGACTTCGATTAGTCACCTTCGGTAATTTCATCGACCTCAACTAGTACTTTCTCATTAATTTGATATTCTAGTTGTTATCTTTGAAATTGCTAGTTATCCGGTAATTAGATCTTTATCTGGTTTGTTCTATCGACTTTATATTGCAGTACTATCTCGGTTAGGTCTGATCTTCTATGATTTTATTAGATGTTTACAAAGTTGGTTTAGATCTATTACTCGAGTTACTTTATCGATTTTACCTATAATTGGATTATATCTTGTTCTATTTACTTTGTTTGGGCACTGTCTCGATTAAGTTTGATCTGCTTGAACCAGTGAGGTTGCATCGACTTTGATCTCTCACTGAGTCGATACAGCTAGGCCATAATTAAAAGTTTTGGTAATTAATGAAGACTTGTATTTTCATGGATCATCATATATATAGATTGGAAATTCATGCATTGATCAACTCATAAATCTCAAATGAAGTGAAGAAGGCGGCTCAAGGCAAAGGTAAAATAGGTTTTCTATTTTGCCGGTCATAAGAAGCTTAGAGAGGAAAATGACCGGATTGCTAGAATAGGTGCCACACTATTAAAAGGGGCCAATGTTTTTTGCTTGATGATTTTGTAGTTGCCACTTTGTGAGAAATTGTTTCTAATCCTTGTCAAAGTCTCCCTCAAATATTCTTTGAAATTCCTTATTGAAATACTCTCCAAATATTTGTTGAAGATCCTATGAGAAAAATGTCCCAAAATATTCCTTGAATATCCTATGTTGAAAAAGCTCCAATATTCCTTGAAATTCCTTGTTGGAAAACTCCATAAAACTTCTTTGAAAATTTCCTGTCGGAAAAGGGTTGGCAGTCTGACCGAGGGCTAGTGCCGATCTGACCGTAGGCCAGTGGCAGTCTGACAGCAGACCTGTGGCGGTTTGACCATGAACTTCCCGCGGTCTGACTGCCAGCCCTTCCCAGTCTAACCGCCAGCTCTTCAATGGTTTGAATCATTGGTCAAAGTAGCCGTTGGGCTGCTGGCGGTCTAACCACCAGAGAGCCGCGGTCTAACCGCCAGATGCGCACGCTTTTGCAACGGCTAGTTTTTGGTGCTATGCCTATATATGCTCCTTTCATTCATGCAAGGGGACTCTCTTGGCCCTTGCCATTGCATACCTGAGATATTTGAGCTCTCTCCTCGCTCACACAAGCTTCCATTGATTCATTGCAAGTGTGTCAGAATCTAGTGTGTGTTCTTGAGTGATTTGAGCATTGTGGCACTAGTAGTTCCCGAAGCGAGTGACATTGGCTTGTTACTCTTGGAGGTTGTTGCCTCCTAGTTGGCTTGGTAGCGTGGAAATTGTAAGCCCTTCAAGAAGATTATGAAGGAGGTCTGGTGTTCTTGTAAGATGTCTTGTACTCATCTCATCGGAGCAGTAAAGGATAACTCTAGTGAAATCGAGGTTTGGAGAGGTTCAAGGTATTGATTTGGCTTAAAATCAAGTTGCTCTTGTGTGAGTCCTTCTTGTTAGAGAAGTGTATACTTGATAGAGAAGCAAATCAAAGGCTTGAATCCACCTTAACGTGGATTAGGGGTGATCGACAAGTCACCGATACCACGGGATAAATTTATGTCTCTCCTGCTTGTTTATTTATTTGTTCCTCATATTATTAGAGATCACAATGATGCATGTCACCTAGGATTGCAGACCTTTAACTGTTAATATAGACGTCATTTAATTCCTTCTCTTGTTATTATTGTATTGTTTTCGCATTTATTTGTGCAGGTTATTAATTATCAAAAATCACCTTTTCACCCCCCTCTAGTCGGTATCCTAAAACCTACAACCATGACTCTTCATCAAAATCCTCATGGCATTTAACAGTGACCACCAAGGAGACATTCACCGTGTTCTTTTTCATTGCTGAGTTGATAGATAAATTTCTGCATGCATAACACTCGTGTAGACATTAAGTGCATTTAAAGTTTGCCATCTAATTACTAAAACATTCATACATTTTGAGGTGACAAACTCAAATGGTCATGAAGGCGTCTGCCCCTGCATCACCCCTTGTCCGCCCAGCCCCACTCATCTGGAGCGGCGCCACCCGAAGGCCGGTGCGGCAATGAAGACAAGAGCTCGTCGCGCTGCAGAGCGGCGACGAGGATCGACGCCCCTCCTCCTCCTCAATCGAACCAACGGCCCTGCTACTGGGAAGGTCAGCGTCTTTTTCTTCTTCTCTGTGCTGTATCCAATTTGCATTCTTTGTTGTTCTGTTTATGAAGTAGCAAACAGCATTTTAGTGTCTGGTAATTCAATGAAGTTGGCTTACAATAGATGCATTTCGTGATAGCATGATAACATCTCTCTCTGTAGCATGATATTACTTTGAACCTTCGTGTAATATTTTTGGATAATGAACTCATTTTATCTTATTTTGGATTGACTATGTAATATGATAGCACTTTATCATTATCATGTGTTTATTTTGAACTTTCAATTTTCTTTGAAAATTAGGTTCATTTTGCATCCTAATAACATGTAATCAGGTCAACTAAGGACCAGTCAATTCACCTTTAAACTTTTCTTCTTTGGAGCCGGTGCTTGTGATATAGCCAAACACCCCCATAAACAGCTCCAGCTCCACAACAGAGCAGAGTTTTGGAGTGGAGCTGCTCTGCGCTGGAGTAGAGCTATGCCAAACACATCCTAAGAAAACTTCAAATTTAGAGATATTTTTATATAATTTACAAGTTTGTGGATTTGGATGACACCGCAAAATAAGTTTAAGAGCTTCTACTATAATCAATAGCTTTCAGTTAATGTTTTCAAAAAAGAATTTCCTAGCCATATGTAAGATTACATTTTTCAAATAAAGTTCTACTTTGAGACTGTCGTGCAAAGTTTTCAATTTAGAGAGAAGTTAATTGATTTCATATGTTTTCATGTTGATACATATTTAATTGATTTTATATGTTTTCATCGATATATATTTAAAAAGAAGTTAATTTCAATAAATTTAACAATGTTAAAGATTTTTAGTGTGTTTAATTCCTCTTATTTTCATCAAAAAATTATCTAAGCCTCAAACTTTGTGAAACATTGTTCAAACTTTAATTGATATTGTTGCTACATATTTTCTAAAAAGAAATATGAGGATCATACTTTTAAAATTTTGTATATTTAATAAGAGAGAGATGTTATAGTGTTTGAAGTTAATAATAACCGTTCATTGGTTTAGATCTAATGGTACAAAATAGAGAGGTACCTACTAAAAGGTACTTTAAGTTGTGGACCGGTACTAAAAATTAGTGGACCAGGTACCAACTGATATTTATTTTTTCTAATTTAAGAAAGGGTGGTTTGGTACTTTTAGTTTTGTATTAGACGTTGATCAACGGAGAGCCAACGACGGAGGATACAGGCATCATCGATGACCAAAGAGCCGGCGAATATAGTATCAGCTTCGCCCCTCCGCCGCCCATGCCAATGCGTGCTGCAGCCTCCCTCCCGTGCATCTTTGTTGTCGCCACCTTAGTCCTCACACCGCCGTCGCGGTCTGCAGCCTGCGCTACCTTTGCCGCCTTCATCAACACCTAATACAAAACTGATTGATTCCATTGTCGCTCGTATGAAGCCGTTGTCGTGCTCCTTGGTAGTCACTGTTGCACGTATCATGGTGGTCATGCAGTGTTCGTTCGAACGCCTGATGCTCCTTGACATGGCCGCATGGGCTCATCAGCTATGTCCAGTTTTCACATCTTCATACCACCACTGCCATCTTGTAAGATTACCAAAGCCAGGATTAGAACAATCATTGCTACTGCACCTTTTTGGGCTTCCCATAGTAGCCCTTCCTGGCTGCCGCTACATCGATCTTGAGCAGCTGCTAAATGGCAGCGGCCAATCAGGTTCACGAACCAAGGGTCGTAGGAGGACATGAAGGTCGAACAAAAGGAGAGCGACGAGGATGGACAACGGTGGCAGCAAACAGTAGGAGTAAGGCAAGGCGACGACGGCACAGCAGGAGCGACACAAACATGAATACAGCGAGACGACTCTGCAACCGTCGAGTCTGAATATTTTGGTTAGTATCGAGGACGAATAGCAGGATACAATTATAAAATTACCTCTGATTATAATTAATTAGATTTAAAACCAGTTTATTTAATATCAATGGTTGAGATTAATAGAGAGGGAGGAACCGGTTCCTTTCAAACACGATAACAAATCTCTAAGAGTATCACTGCCTACTTCAAATAAATAAAAACATGTTGAATGATTTAAACATATGGAATTGAGGTGGTTTTTGCAATAAAACTCAATAAATAGGTAAGAACTTATAATAAAATGACTTATAAATGAGAATCTCAAACTCCAACTAAATTATGGGATGATTTCTACAATTAACCCTAAGTCCACAGACAGGTTTGTATTGCTCCCTCACAAAATCCACCCCCAAATCGCTAACCGGAGCTACTATGCCAGCGAGTCACGTCCGAGCTCGCCTAGCCGCCTGGTTTGGCCAGCTAGCTGAGCGATTTGACCGGCTTGCCGCGCGCTCGGAGGGATGGCCCAGCTGGCGGGGTGGGTACCGCGAATGGCGGGTGGCTTGACGAGGTTTAAGCGCGGCTAACCAAAGGTTCTGATGGCGAGTTGCAGATCGGTCTGGTGTGTTTGATTTGCACTTTTTTTTTCTTGCCGTGATATTTGATACATAGTCTCGTTTGTGCTGTGTAATTTTCCTTTTTATGTTCGATGTTGATCAGGCCAAGTTTTTGTACGATTCGTTTTCTTTTCTTGTTCAATGTTCAAACTCATGCCAACTTCTCTTCGAATATTTCTCTGTAGTTTAAACGGTTGTAGACTTGTAGGATTTGGATGATTAGATTGGTCGCTTCCCTTTGATTATCGGTTTTTCACCAATATTCTTCAATTTACCGGGGAAAACCGGTCGATTTATCTACCAAACCGGTCGGAGCGGTTTTGACGGCTTTGTCGGTTTTGTAAACCCTGACCGGTCACCCCAGCTGCACATCAGTCAATCTGGGCCCTCCATTTACGGACAGCAGCAGAAGATGCCGTACGGTCTTCTTCTTCCCTATCCCTAGAAAACAACAAAAGCTAAACATAAAAAAGAAAGATAACAGAGAAAAATGATCGCTTCCCCCGACGACGGCGCCGCCCCCGCCGGAGCGCCGTCACCGCCAGCTCCGGAGGAGGCTGCAGCCCAAGTGTACGGGTCAGTGGTCCTCGGCGGCACCTTCGACCGCCTCCATGACGGCCATCGCCGCCTTCTCAAGGTGCCGCCATACTATTTTAAGTCTTGCTTTCCATTGTGACGAGCTGTGCTTAAATGAGTTATAAATCTTGTTCCTTCGCCTCTGTGATTTGTGGTTGGTAGGCCTCCGCAGATTTGGCGAGGGATCGGATCGTGGTGGGCGTCTGCACGGGTCCCATGCTCACCAAGAAGGAGGCAAAAATCTCGCCTGTCTCCCAGAAAGAACTTAAAATTTCTGATGATTTATGGTTGTATTCGTGATGTTCTGTGTGCAGTACGCCGAGCTGATTGAGCCTGTCGAGAAGCGCATCAAGGCTGTGGAGGATTACATCAAGGTCGTGCTTATACTGTCTCCATGATCTGTGTGATTTCTGTTGGTAAAGATTTAAGTGTAGATTGATAGGGGATGAGCAGCAGGAAGGAGACTGACCTCAATTATTGGCTTGGTTTGTTCCTGTTTGCCGTTTGGGTGATGTTGTTTACATCAAAGCTATTGTTTACACTTATTCATAAAAAGATGCATATGTAGAAGTGTTTTTTCTTTTGAGATCAATTATTAAGAGGAATTAGAATTAGTTTATGCATGTATTTGTTCAGGTTGTGCAATTAGATATTTCAGATGAGGAATGAGTTGGTCTATGCGGAGTTTGGTATGGAGTTCTCTAAAATATTCAGAATAACTTGTTATGAATGTGCAGGTATGTTTGCTGTATGAAACTATGGTTCTAGAAAATCATCCTGTATTTTAAGTCTGAAGATCTTAGATAATTTTTTGCAAAGAATTTCTGCACAAAAGATTAGGAACAGCTGAACATTTAGAGACATATGTTGAAACATTAGGGGTTATCAGTTCCATGTCTTCAACTATGCATATTCATATAATAATAAGACTATGTGAGGTATTGGAAGAATTACAAAAGGTGAAGATATATCTCTATTTGTATAAATTTAATGCTTTGACAAAAGTGATTTGTCATTATTTGCAGTCTATAAAGCCAGAACTGATTGTACAAGTGGAGCCTATTGAGGATCCTTATGGCCCTTCCATTACCGATAATAAGTTGGATGCCATTATTGTGAGGTATCAAAAATGAATAATATCTTTTCAGGCATTTACAGTATGTACTTTATTTTTTCTTTCATGAATGTGACCTTCAAAGGTAAAAATTCATTAATCTAACAACTTTAAAACTATACTAAAGCCTAAAGTTATATGAATTCTGAAATATCTCCATATACTGACTTTAGAAATATTTGGGTTGCTGATCACGTAACTAGGACATATTTAGAGTAAGTTAAGCTTTGCTTTCTTTTGTGCCTAATTTGATGTAGCAATGCTACTTTTGTTCAGTAAGGAGACATTTAATGGTGGACTTGCTGTAAATAGAAAAAGAGACGAGAAAGGGTTGCCATTGTTGAAGGTGTGTTCATCCTGGTTTCCATATCTCAATTAACTGATAGTCGCTGGACATATAACTGATGCTGATGTGGGTGATCTTAATTTCAGATTGAGGTTGTTGATCTCCTTTCTGGAGGGGTGGAGGGGGAGAAACTGAGTTCATCTGCTTTAAGGAAGCTTGAGGCAGAGCAAGCTCAACAAAATGAAGCAAAAAACTGCCAGTTGTGACGCTTTATATGATGAAAAAAGAATAGTTGAATCTGGCCAGCTGAATGAACAAATCTTGAGTGGCCCGCCCTAAGCTCATTTGAGGAGCTGGCAGTTTTGTTACCTTTCTGAACGAATAATCTTAAAGAAATTGGACCATGGCTGTATTTTAACCTAGTAACTCAATCTGAGGAATGTGACCCTACTAACAAAACTTACAGATTTTGTATTGGCATTGCCAGCTGAATGTAAAAAGAAAAGGAAATCCTCTTGGAGTTGTCTGATATTGACAAAACTACAGATAAATATGGTGCAACTGTGTACTTAATTTATATTCGTGCAGTACAACTAGTCATTCCTCCTTTGCTCAAAAAGAAAAAAACTAGTCATTATATAATTGCCGAGACATTCTTGGGTATGGGCATTGGTTGGTCAGGATTATTTGTGGACGTAGAACGAAGAAACGAATTATATTGTATAACTGCAGAGACATTCTGGTAGCTAATTTTAGATTATGCAAAATTAGCTCAATTAATGAATTCAACCTGCTATGCTGAATCTAGACAAGTAAATCTTTTCGACACAGTAATTTATCCTGAGTGGACTTAAGAAATATGGGCTTCTTGAACATTGGATTTTGATTGGCTCATAATCAAATAAAGTCAGTGTTTGTTTTAGTAAAACTTGTATAAATCTGGCAAATTTCTCATACATCACTATCTTGGATTCTCATCCAGAGATGCACATAGCCCCTGCTCCCATGTCCCCATCAGTGGAGAAAATTCATGGAGAGAAAAAGTACACTACATTGAGAGCCTCAAGTGGGTTAGGATTGTTGCTGAATGACCAGGACCATCAAAGCCTGTTGCTGCAGCCCGCAAGACATATGTCACAGAGCACACGAACTTGCGATTCACATGGCTGCTGCTAGTTCTCAAGTTTCCGTGGCCTGGAATTGGGCTGGGCTTGAGAGCTGTGGTGGTCAAGGCTGAGAGCTGGCCTCCTTTCTCACCTCACAAGAGCACTAGTATGTTATCTCCATGAGTGATCTCTATTTATATCCTTAACAATGTGTCACTAGAAGTTGTCTAACCCATTTACTATATATTGATAACTAATGACATATATATGATTTGAGACAAGTTTGCATTCAGTGATCGGCATTCTGTTTCCTATACTAACCTATATTCACAGATCAAGAAATGGCTTCTTCCTTCATATTCAGACCCTCAAATGGGTCAGGATTCTTGGGGCCTTCCAGGGTTCGTCCGAATTCAGTACGAATCAGTACTTGCATGAGATCAAGTGCCAAGTATATGGCGCCGAAATGTGCGGTCTCTTCTTCCAGGTCAGTATCACAGCCAAGGTTCATACAGCACAAGAAGGAGGCCTTCTGGTTCTACAGGTTTCTTTCCATAGTGTATGACCATGTTATCAACCCGGGACACTGGACCGAGGACATGAGGGATGATGCGCTAGAGCCTGCTAACCTCTGTCAGCATGGACTCAAGGTTGTCGATGTTGGTGGCGGAACTGGCTTTACCACATTGGGTATTGTCAAGCATGTGGACAGTCAGAATATCACCCTGCTGGACCAATCACCACATCAGCTTGAGAAAGCCCGGCAGAAGGAGGCGCTGAAAGGGGTGACCCTCATTGAAGGTGACGCTGAGGACCTCCCCTTTCCAACTGACACATTCGATCGCTATGTCTCTGCTGGGAGGTGATGCTCTGACCATTTGTTTGTGTATCCATATTTCCATACTTCTTTCTGGATGCAGATTACTGTGTTTACCCATTTTGTTTTCCATTAATAACCTATTGTTTGTCAGACGACACTTGTCTTGCACTTCTGACAACATAGATGCACAGTATTGATTGGCTTAATAAGCAGATTTCTTTTGAGTAAGCCGAATCCAAAAAAAAAAACTAGCAGTGATTTTTTCACAGAGGATGTGACTCTCCTGCTACTAGTCCCGGGACTTGAGCCGGGCCACAATCGGGCGGCCCAAAACACGAAATTTTGGCCTGGCCAAGGGCACGGCTCGGCACGGACACATTTTGTGCCGTGCCTAAGTTTTGGGCTCGACGGGCGGCACGGCATGGCACGACGACTAGGGCCGTGCTTGGGCCGGCACGGCACAAAACTGGCCCGGATGCAAAATATGGCCCATCGGCACGATGCAGCCCGAAGCGGCACGATATAGTTCTCCCGGTTTGCTTTATTTTTTATTTTGATTTGGAATTTCAAATTCAAATATGTTTAAACTTCGCATATATAGTCCAAATGGGTTGAGGTTTTTTACTATAATCTTCTAAAATTATTCTCTATCACGATGATACTTTGTCATTGTTATTGTATACTTAGATTTTAAAACGATCATTCAATTTACTATAAGTCACTATTAACCGTTATCTTCTCTTTTTTGTAAATCGCTACTAGATTCTAATTTTGAATTGAGTTTTCAAATACACTAATAACTTACATGTCTTTATGCATATAATTTTGGTATATATTTTTTTTAGGTGCCTATATCTATGAAACTTTAGTTTTTCCTATGTTATCTCTCAACATCTCATGAACTCATATCTTATTGACTATAATTTGAACACACTTTGATATAAATAAATTCAAAATAAAATTATCATAATTTTTATAGGTTGAGATAGTCTTGAGACAGTCACATAACAAAAGCCAATTCAAAATTTGAATTATTTTAATAGATAAAAAAAAGAGAAACAATAGCATATGTGAAAACTGGGTCGTGCTCGTGCTTGGCCCGGCACGACCCGCGGCCCGCCATGCCACGTGCCGTGCTCGGGCCGTGGTTTCCCCATGGCGTGCCGGCCGGCACGGTCCGACTGGGCACGGCGTGCCGCCATGGGCACAGCACGGGACGGCCCGAAGCAGGCGCGACACGGGACGGCCTAAAGCACGACGGGTCGTGCCATGCCAGCTCGGCACGGTCCGAGTCCCAGGACTACCTGCTACTGAAATAAGCACACATCTGTCTTAACATTTATCATCTGTCCATGCGAACAACATATAACTTTTGTTCGAGTTCATCAATTTGACATGTTCTTGTTAATGGCTGCTGATATTGTGTTGTCCTCCAGTATTGAGTATTGGCCGGACCCTCAACGAGGAATTAAGGAAGCTTACAGGGTCCTGAAACCCGGTGGAGTTGCCTGTTTGATTGGACCAGTTCACCCGACCTTTTGGCTATCCCGCTTCTTTGCTGACATGTGGATGCTCTTCCCCAAGGAAGAAGAGTACATAGAATGGTTTCAGAGAGCAGGATTCGACAATGTCGAACTCAAAAGGATCGGTCCCAGTTGGTACCGCGGTGTTCGACGCCATGGCCTGATCATGGGTTGCTCTGTTACCGGCGTCAAGCGAGCATCCGGTGATTCCCCTTTGCAGGTACGTTCTGCTCATTTGGAGTTCAGAAGCTCAAAATATGGGTCTCATCTTCGATCTCATTTGCGTTTTGCCACGCAGGATGTCACCGACATTTTGTTCTGTTTGGAAGTAGTCAAATGTACTCTCTTTTTTTTTTGCATTGTTGCATGCTAAATAGAGCTTATTTTAAGATACTGATAGTGAGCTCTTTTTCACCTTGTGTTCTTCCTGCAGCTCGGTCCTAAGGCTGAGGATGTGGAGAAGCCAGTGAATCCTTTTACCTTCATCTTCCGTTTCATCATTGGGACCGTATGTGCTTCCTACTATGTGCTGGTCCCTATCTACATGTGGATCAAAGATCAGGTCGTGCCCAAAGGGTTACCACTTTAAACGACAAAGGCCAATATAACGTCAGCACAGTGATTGTGAAAGCTATAGAGTTGTCAGCGAAACGGTAGGGAAGACCCAAATACGTGTTGTTGATTTGACTTCGTTTGGAGCATGCTATTTTTGCTCTGCTGTTTACTTTGTGTTTTTTAAGTATTCCCACGTTTCAAGCGGAGCCTGACTCTTCACACTTTTTCCTTTCTGCTGGATTGAAATCACACATTGCTCACTCTTTTTAGGGATAAGCGTTAAGATTACTAAAAATACCTTGCTTGCCTTTCTTGTTTTGACATCCGCCCGTTATTTGCGTTCGCCATTGTTCATTTAACAAGCCTCGACTCTTAGCACCGCCATGCCAGAAATTAGCAGTAGAGACATTACAGTTATCAACGAGAGCACAAGAGAACAACTTTTTTATCGAAAGATGACAAGAGAACAATAGAAATTCACTTGCCACTGCAGCCTGGATCCGTCAGTAAATCGTCATTGCAAGTTTACAATAATCGAACAAAATAAGAGGCCCAAAGCACATCTTGAGTTTGCTTCCCGGAGCAAAATGCAATAAAGCCCACAAAGTACATAGCAACTCACGCTTGAGTCGCATAGCTTGGGAGTTCATCCGGTTCAGATGCGCGCAGTCCTCGATGACCAGGTTGGCATATTGTGACTTGTGAGCCGTCGGTCCAGATTTGCTGCAAGTTAGTAGCCCAGATTAGATACATAGCCCCCTCATTCACCACATGCCTCTACTGTGGTCCTTCTGCCTGTGCATGCTGCAGAATCTTGCTTTTATGATCAGGTGCCTTTGTTTTCATGCTCCGTTTCCGCTTCGCTGATGTAGCATCGTCTGTAGTTGCAGCAGATACTTCTTGCACATCAGAACTTTGAGAGGTAGACTGGCTGAATTGCTCAGACATCCCGAAATCATCCATAACTTGACGGTGCTCCACAATTTCCTTGTGCAATAGATTCAGATGTGACACTGCAAGTTCAAAAGCTTCAGCGCTCGGGGAAGCAAGCTTTGTTATCTCCAAGGCAGCAATGTACAACAATGCAAGTCTAACTGCTTGTGAAGTTTGTGCTGCCCTATCCATGTCATATTCGATCAGATGAGCTGGCAAAACATCCCTTGCATTCGTCGTCCAACGCTTCACAATGTTTCCAGCTGGTATCTCCTTCATTCCAAAGTGTGTCATCACCTGCATTGATATAAATGTCACTTTTAGTTAGCTCTTAAACCTGCCAGCCCTAAACCCTAATCCACAAGTCAACAGCATTATACCTTCACCACATGACAGCAAGGCATACCCATGTGCTCTCCCAATCCACACTCACAAACAACTGCACCATCTTCAGCCCTAATGGTAACCTCAAACTCCACTTGTGACCACATCTCACGGTGGTCACTCCTAATATGCCGTGTCGAATATACCTTCCCTTTCTCCTTCTCATCCACCACATAAGAACCAGACTGGAAAATTGCTTCATTGAACTTTCCAAACATAGCCCTTGTATAGATCTTCGCAGCATGCTCCTCAACTGGAACTCCTTTGCTCATAATCCTAGATTTCTGCATGACAGAAACACACATCAGAAAAGTGGTCGCCAAGAACAAGAGGCAAAAAACATGCCGCAGGACCTATTACCTGCCTACTCTTACCCTCCTCAATGCTCTCTTTTGAGGCAAGAGCAGATTGGAGCTTGTTGTAGTAACGCACAAACATGTTGATAGAGCTATTCGGTGGTACATATCCCTTAAAAATATGGTTTGCAGTCTCACTAAGTTGCCTACTAGTTTGCCTGGCACAGAATTTTCCTTTGAAGAAGGGCTTCGCCCACTTATGCCAGGAATCATAAAATTCTGAAAGGAATGCATTTCCATGCAACTTGTACTTATCTAGAAGATGCTGCCAAGCAGACTCAAACTCTTTCACAGTCAGCATGTTATTAGTGATCTTATAGAAGTCATCCTTAAATCCACTGTTCTTCAAACAAATTCGCCCAAAGAGTTCACTCTCCTTGGTCAGCACATGCAATTTACACCATCTGTGAGTCGTTGCTGGTAGCACCTCCTGGATTGCCACCTCCATCGCATGGCATGGGCCTACATTCAGTTGGTATGAGCTAAAAATTTGAGAAAGCAACAAAACACAGAAATAAAATGTAATGAGTTTATAAAGAAAATCTACCTGTCAGAATAGAACTTGGAGCTTTACCCCCCATCAGTGTAACAAACTCATGGAAAACCCATTTGAAACTTTCCACAGACTCATGCCGCATAAGCACTCCACCTAGTATAACAGTTTGATAATGATTATTAGCACCCACAAACAAACCAAAGCGCATGTCATCCAGATTAGTCTTATATGTTGTATCAAATGTTATCGCATCACCAAAATATGCGTACTGCATCCTGCTACGCCCATTGGTCCATAACAATGTCTTAAACCGGTCATTGCTATCATCCAACTCAACAAGATACATGAAGCTTGGATTGTCCCTCCTCAATGAACCAAAGTCATCAAACAACTCAAGGGTCTTGGCCACATCATCTCCAAAATCTTCTACTATTATAGTCCTAGACAACGCCTTTAAAGAAGTTTTATCAAACACGAGATTCTTCATGACCTCGAAGTAGCTAGCAATGACACAGAGCGACTTACTGAGATCCACACTGTTGTCTTTAAGATGACATACCAGATTCTTCGTGTCAGGATCAAGATGTTTGTGAGAAGGCCAACTTGACTTTTCATTGCAAGGCCCAGAGAGAGGATGATTGTGATCACCTTGGAATTCTTTGATGTACCAACCATTGTCATCAGACCTATGTAACCGGATCATAGCCTTGCAATCAGTTGACAGCAATACAGCGTTTCCATCCGGTTCACCCTGAAAAACAGCCAATCACAATTAAACCGTCCACATTATTCAGAACTGAAACATACAAGACCAATCGATACACGAGTAGAACGTCTACTAACCTGGCAGCAGCGAACTATCTGCTCCATTATAATATTTTTAGATAGATCCTTAGCGCTGCCACCCCATCGTATTCCGAACCCCATCTCCCATGAATACAAGTTGTAGAAATCGAATGCTTCACCACAGGAGTCGAAAGATGTTCCTACTGCTGGATCAATAACCACATTGGATTTCTTCTCAGTGTAATTTTTCAACGACTGCTCATAAGCACTGACTCGGCCTGGCTTTGGCTCCCTTTGATCTGGGATAGAATGCTGCCGAACCCTACCAATAAACACAGAAATTGTATGTAAAGATCTGCCGGCGTTAGCAAGGGAATGCATTACGCACGCGAAGCAAAAGCCCTAACAATAAACTCTTAAGTCTTAAGCAATACCAATGCAAGAGCCCTAACATAAACCCCCAACCGATACCTAACAAATTCACGCCCTAATTTTTGAACCCATACTAGATGCGAAGCTTCCCTCTCTACCTAATCGTATGCCGCGTACACTAAATTGCGAGCGCAATTTGTTCCCCAAAATGTGAACAGGACAGAAAGAGCATCGATGGGACCCTAACCTCCTCACCCGGACACCGGCGCCGTCCTGCACTGCCTCCGCACCCGCGCCGCCGCTCCCCACTTATCCCCCCAACCGAGCTGCTCTTGCGTCATCCGCATCCCCGTCTTGCCCGGGGGCCTCTACCCTGCAATGAAATGGTTGCGAATAGGGATCAATCTCTGAGCCTCTGCTTTGGGAGATGACAAGAGACCAGGGCGCGAACATACCTCTCCCCGTGGCTAACCTCCGAGCCCGGAAGAACGCCGGCCATCTGCGACGCCGCCGTTCGCCGCTCGATGCTTGCCCTCGGTCGGTTCAGTTCGAAAATGCGGGAGAATAGCGCATTCCGCCTAAACTGCAAGTTTCGGTCATTCTACCAACAAAATGGTTGAATTTAAAGTCGCTTTTTCACTCATTTGTAGGAGTATTTTTCAAATAACATACGCGCTTGTTTTGCTCCTAATACGAAGCAAAATAATAATAATAATAACAACAACAATAACAAGAATGATAATAATAATAATAAGGAACTTGTTAACTTTCAATCACTAAATTCAATAATTTATAATTATTATATAAATAATTTTATAAAAAAAATTAAAATACAAAGTAACAAACCATCAATTAAAAGTTAGAAAATATATAATAATAAGAATACAAGTTACTTTTAATAAGTTTTAATTTTTAACAAGGAAGGATTTTAAAAGCATGTGTCTCTTCTTAAACATAATTTGTGGTTACAAGAAAGTTGTTTTTCACAAATACAATACAGAAGGAAAAATAATGGACCCACCTCGGAGTCCGTGAGCTTCCTTGCCACGAGCCTAATTCGCATTTTTTCCAAGACGATGTTTTTTAATTAGAAAAATATATTAAATAATGACTGAGTGTATCTTTATGTTAGCAGTACTCTGAAACTTAATTCTAAACATGTATGAAGATTCATATGGATGATCATACAAACAAACACTCAGTAAACAGGCTAAGAACAGGTGTTCAAGTCAATATTTCTGTAGATAGAATTGAGCATAATCCTCTTCTTTCTTGTGTCTTTCTTCTTCTTCTTTCTGCCACTGAAGAAAAAGAAAAATTGAACCTGATCTTTTCAACTTAAAAACAATCAAAACTGATCTCAAGGGTAGATTTATTCTTACTAGCCCTTCATCTCGGTTGGATCTAACCATGATGAAACGAAGAAGGGACTAAAGAAGTTTATTCCACGCCAACAATAACATCTTCGTCTTGCTATGATCATCCGGATACTTAAATCTCCATATCGTCAAGACAAGAAAGTTGTTGACGTCATCGTCACTGCCATCATCTTCATTGATGTTATCATGGAGATTTTTTTTCTCGTCGAGAAAAAAGAAAAAAATAAATCCCTAATACTCAATAATTAGGCATAGAGAGAAAACTTAACCCTTACATAGAACTCGATCAACCCAAAATTAAAGATGAAAACGGGTCTCCACTCCCTCTGACCGCCGACGATCACTGGAAGCGGAAAGGGAGGGAAACCAAACAGTTTTGGTGGGAGGAGGCGGCGGCGTATGATAGGGTCCCAAGACCACGTTATTAATCCCCAATAAAAACAACCAAGGATAGCATAGAACACGTGCGCTGCACCTGACCCGAAGAAACTTCAAATCCTCTGACATTAAGAAGCAATGTCACCGTGTGACATTCCCCCACTCTAAGCCCTTTATCTCTAAATCTATGGTCCTTGATTAATATAGCCTAACAACCCAACAACTTAATTATTGTTTTTTTAATGAAAGTTCCTGTCAGAAAATGTATGTTTTTGATCAAGCACTGATTGAAGTGATTTAAGATCACGACATGAGTCTATGAGATGGTCTGGCATGCATTTCTGTCAAGAACTGACGACGAATGGGGGTGATTACTATGTTGAGATGATGAAGAGAAGGCTCGACAAGGCTCACCATGATATCAAAATGATTGACTCTTCGTGTTGCCAATACAATCCAGAATGGTTGCAGCGGCTTGAGGACGAAATATTTGGTACTGCTTTGGCTCTAAAAAAAAAAAATCTGATAGAATAATTTTCGACCGGCACAAACGTTATTTCAAAACAAGGGGCCCATTACAATTTGTTTAGGCTACACTAATCAGTGTCCAGAAATTTAGAGACGGAGGGTCTGGAGACAGGGAATGCCACGTGGTGACATTGAATGTTAGAGGAGGATTTGAACCCGCTTGTTGGACTATCCCTCTGTAGGGGATAATTTGGAGCCCTACAATCAACCCATAAGCCTAGTGATTGTGCACCGTTGATTCACTTTTTGATTCGACGATCGAGACGCTCATTGAGCAGAGGAGCAAGAGGTTAAAGACATCTATTCTTTTCAAAGCTGGTATCGATGTAAATTATTTACTGTGGAGAACACGGAGTTGAAGACACACTTATTTCTCCTCATAACCTAAATCTGCCTTTTCTTTCCTAAACTGTGAAATGATTTTATTTGGCCAAATTAATATTTAGTTCACAAATGTTTTTAGCCTTTCATGCTCTCTATATCTATTCTTTACAGTTTTTGGTGACTGCTCTCAGCGATAATACTGTTGGAGAAGAATCACTATTAATTGTCCACACAGAATGTGCATAAATGACAGTAGAAGGGCCATAGCAGCTATGACCTACTAGCACATCTCAGCAGAACTGCCAACTATGAGCAGTTCAGAGAAAGAAATGCCCCAGCGGCCCAGCCTAACTTATTAAGTTCTTACTATCTGGACAACATAACGATCAAGCCTACAGTCAGTTACCATGAGACGTTTCTGAGCACAGAACACATCGCTCAAATAACCATCAAGCCTACAGTCAGTTACCATGACACGTTTCAGAGCGCAGAACACATCACTGAAAATAACCATCAGCTCACACTCTATTATGGCTCTCTGCCTGCAGATGACTCGGAAGCTTGCGTTTGCACCCAGCCTTCGTTGCCAAGCTCGATTTCTGGGCTCCAGAGGCAGCGTCATCCATGGTAACAGCGGACATGTCTTGCACGTCAGAACTGGTTTCAGAACCATGTTCGGTGGAAGGGCAGGGCTGCTCAGCTAACCTAACGCTGTCCTTGATTCTACTGGCCTCCAGAGCTTGCTGCTTTACTTGAGCCAAACCAACCATGGATATTTCAAAAGTATGGTTGCTTGAGACGCCAAGATTTACTACATCCATGGCAGCAATGTATAGTGCCGCATATTTAAGTGCTCTCGACATTCCTGGTGTCATATTATCCTGATGTTCGATCAGATGATCAATAGAAATATCCCTTGCATTCCTTGTCCAGCGTCTCATAATGTTCCCAGCTGGTATCTCCTGCATTCCCAAATGTATCATCACCTGCACCAACATATATGTTAACTTTGGTTACATCTGAAACCTAAGCAGTAAGCATCAAGTTTGGGAGAATTTTTTCAGAGCAGTCTGAAACACCACAGCATCCCTTTTACCTTCACAGCATGACAGCAAGGCATCCCCATGTGATCCCCCAGTCCGCACTCGCAAAAAACTGCACCATCTTCATCCCTAGTTGTAACATGAAACTCTAACTGTGACCACCTCTCCTGACGGTCAGTTCGAATGTGCCGCACCAAATATGCCTTCCCTTTCTCGTTATCATCCACCACATATGAACCAGATTCGAAAATTGTTTCCCCGAACTTCTCAAACATAGTCCTGGTGTAGATCTCTGCAGCATGCTCCTCTATAGGAACTCCTTTCTTTACCCTGGGCTTCTGCATACAGACAAAAACAAATGAGAATTGGACTCATTGGAAACAATTAAGACTGCTATGTATGTGCTGCATGACCTTTTTGTTCCTATTCTCCTCGAAGCTTTCCTTCGAGTCAAGAACAAATTGGAGGTTGTTGTATTGTTGAATAAACATGCTGACAGAGCTGTCAGGTGGTACATAACCCATAATTATGTCATTCGCGCTCTCACTTCTTTGCGTACTAGTCTGTTTGCCACAAAATTTTCCTTTGAAGTAGGGCTTCGCCCATTTATATCGAGAATCATAAATATGTGAAAGGAATTCATTTCCATGCAAGTTATGCTCATCTAGAAGATGCTGCCAAGCAGACTCGAACTCTGTCACCGTTAACATGCCATTAATGATCTTATGAAAGTCATCTTTAAGCCCACTCTTGTTCAAATAAATTGGCCCGAGGCATTCATTTTCCCTGCTCAGGACATGCAACTTACACCATCTATGAGTAGTTTCTGGTAGCACCTCTTGGATCGCTAGCTCCATCTCACGGCATTGGTCTACATTTAGAACAACCCACAAAGCTGATATCAGTTGAAAGCATAACCAAATTTGTGGAAAAGGAGAGGAAAAGGGAATGGCTAAAAGGTCGATACCTGTCAGAATTGTACTTGGAGCTCTACCACCCATTAAGGTAACAAACTCATGGAAGACCCATTTAAAACTCTCCTCTGTCTCATGTCTCATCACCACTCCTCCAAGTATGAAACTCTGATAGTGATTATTAGTGCCAACAAACAAGCCAAAAGGTATGTCATACAGAGTAGTCCTATAGGTCGTGTCGAATGTTATTGCATCACCAAAATGTGCATATTGCATCCTACTACGTCCATTAGTCCATAATAATGTCTTAATCCTGCTTTCCTCGTCCACCTCAATACTATACATGAAGCTTGGATCATCCCTCCTCATAGAATGAAATAATTCAAGAGTTCTGCCCACATCTTCATCAGAGTGCTCCTTTGATAGCTTCGTACACAATGACTTCAAAGCCCTCTTATTAAACAGGACATTTCCCATGGTTCCAAAAAAGCTAGCAATGATGCAGTTTATCTTACTGAGATCCATGTTGTTGTTCCTAAGATGGAGTACAAGATCCTTGGTATAGGGATCAAGATGCTTGTGACACGGCCAGATCGATTTTTCAATGCAAGGCCCAGACAGAAGATGATTATGATCTGCACGAAATTCCTTAATATACCAACCATTATCATTGGATCTGCCCAACCTGATCATAGCCTTGCAACCGATTTGCATAGATGCAGAATTCGCCTTTCTCGGTTTTCCCTAAGATAGACACTGACAATTAGAGCACTTTGTTTTCCCAAATTAACTGCAGTGACCAGAGGAAACATAAACACAACACCAACTCACCTGGCAGGAGCAGATAATCTCTTGCATGGTAATACTTTTCCCTGAATTCTTAGCACCTTTACCCCATCGAATTCCAAACCCCACCTCCCAGGAATACAAGTTATAGAAGTCAAATGCTTCAGCACGAGAGTCAAAAGATGAGCCTACTGCTGGATTGATCACGACATCAGACTTCTTCTCGGCATAATTCCTCAGTGTTTGCTCATACGCACTAACACGGCCTGCTTGTGGTACTCTTTCGTCTGGAATAGAACCCCAGCGATGCCTACATAACAATGCGGGTATTCTTAACAAACATTAAGGATTTTGGACAAAGATAAACCTTAAACCCTACCAGACCCGTAGCAACAGCAGAACAGCACATCGCATAGCCGAATACCAATTTTGGGTCCAAGGTCCCAATTTCCACTCACAGGTGTCCAAAGCTCTCCTCTTTAACTAATTTAAACTACGACCGCAGCGGATCACCGGCACCAAATTCCTAACAATTTTTTTCCCCGAGTCTTAAACCCTACCAAACCCCACACAGAACAGACGAGCACAAGGTTCCTCACCTCCTCACCCAGCCACAGCCCTGGGCGCCGCCGCCCACTGACTGCCCACACCCACCGCCGCCGCTGGCCGGACCACCATCCTGCATCACCCCCGTGCCCACGCCGCCGCTCGCCGGACCGCCGTTCTGCACCGCCACGGTGCCCGTGCCTCCAGCGCCCGCGCCGCTGCCGCCCTCCGACAGAACACCCGGCGCTGCGGCCATTGTACCGTCCCCATCTCCGCCTCGCCCGGAGAGCTCCGCCCTGCCACGAAATGCCTGTCAGATCGATTCTTTTGAGCTACCGCTTTTAACAAGCGCAGATGTACCCGCCCCCAGGACCGCCGTCGCCGGCAGGAATGCTGGCCATCTACGCCGCCGCCGCCGCAGGAAGCTCGAATCGCAGCTTCTCGAAGCGACTCATGTACCAGCCAGCGGTCTCTCCCATTACTGCTCGATGGCACCAAGAAGAAGGAGCTTTTTTAAGATTTTTTTTTTTTGAAACGAGAATTATTTTTGAAAAGCAAAGGAGAGTGAAACTGCTTCACAACACTGGTATCCGTTTATCGCCGTTTGAAATTCGTGCAAGGAGACAACATTATGTTGCCGCCAAAATTGTATTTATCGAAGAAAAATCCACTTCCGTGATAATTAAAAAAAAAACTAAAAGATGCCTAAACCTACGGCATCTCATTGCTCCTTAAAATAGAACTCGTCCAATAAAATATGAGGCGTGTCAAAATCAAGGTTACCAATTTCACAGACAATGAGGACTACAGATCCTCTGCAGTTGAGCATTAGCAATAACAATGGCTCACATGTGGGCCCACTCATTAGCTGCCCCACATGTCAATCACTGTTAATGCTAATGCATGACTACATTACTTCATAATGTCACGTGGATAGATGAGATTGCAACTAATTAGTTTGGCTTGCCTGCTAGTGCAAACCTGAGTTTTATGGTGTTTAGTCTCACACATGTCTAGGTATTTTGGTCGGTGCCATTCAACTCATCTTTTCTAATCATATTATGAAGTAAAACCCATCTTATCAAAATAACCATAAAAATTGATATGTCGGTAGTTTTAATGTTTGGTATGATCATGCCATCATGCATCCAATCAAGATTCCAATGACCAGATCGATTGGGGCAGATTAAGCACACACATAGTTAATTTATATGCCATTATTTTATTTATTATATACACGGTGGTGTTTTACGAGACAATATAAACAAAAAAAAAAGGCAAGGTTTAAGTGACATGGCCAAAGCCCATGATGTACTACAAAGATTTCCATAGATTCCGTCGTGTAATCCTGGCCGCATGGCCAAGGCCAATATAGTTTGAGCAGATGAATACTGTCCAAGTAATCCAAATATGAGTTATATGACCGCTTTGACAGCCCGGCGTTTAAATTCAAAAAAAAAAAAAATCAGGAAAGCAGCCAAGAAGCCTTAAAGAAAAAATTGGCATGTTCAGTACGTACCCTACAAATGTAGGAGTTAACACTTGCGCAAGCTTCTCCCTTTTCTGAATGTCGATAAAGCTTGCAAAACTTCTTGGCAAAAGATCCAACTAAAAGATTATTTTCTAACAATCTGACATGGAAACATTTTCAAGGTACAAACTATTTGTCCAAACGTACTACATAAAATGCAATTCAAATTCACTAGAACAGCATACCATAACACAAGCATCCCACGATATTAGCAAAATACTACAGAATAACTCACAGAACTAGCATGAAACACGAGTTCTCAGCACCAGGAAATTCAGAATCATCGCATTTCAGTACGAAACCAAGCCTTTGTTTCCATCATCAGGGCTGCTGGATCTTGAGCTGCTGCTGCGCCGGCGGTTGTATTTAGAGCTCCCCCTCTTAGCTGGGGCAGGGTCAGGAGATCTGGATCTGGAGGGGTCGCGGCTCTTTGAGCGTGATCTCGACCTTCCTCTGTTGGCAGGGGGGCTGCTGCTGCAGTGATTGGAGCCACCTGCATCCCGTCCTGATCGAGGCCTGCTACTTACATCCCGTCTTGATTGTTCTGCAGGGCTACGGCTGCGTCTTGGGCTGCGACAGCGATATCCTCCACGGTCATAGCGTCTCACCGGACTGTGTGACCTGCTCCTGCTTCTGTCTCTCCTTGAGTACCTGTAAGAGAAAATACAGAATACGGAAAAGGAAACAGCTTACGGTCAAGTTGTCGGATCCATAAACATTGGGGTTGTGCAATATATAAAGTTGAGAAGTTTATGAATCAATTCAACAAATGAACATAAAAATTCGAGTCATACAAGGAAACAAGAATGAGGGTTGTATCGACAATACCAACTTGGGGATTTAATTATACAATTAAACCCTAAACGTGATAAAAAATGGAATGAATTATTTCGGTACCAGACATACTTCCATGACAGTGTTGAGGTGTCAAGAAAGAGGAACTGAATTTGCCGAGATGCCAAATTTATCTAGGTCAGATATGATAGTATTCAAGTGTGCCACATTATCTACTTTAATGTGCTTATCTGTATAAATATAAATTGAGCATCGTAACCGATTATTGCTGCCTACTATATGGCCATCTGTGATATCCAGACTGGTGTTTGAAAATCAACTTAATTATCATAATAGATTGCAACTAAAATGCATTAAACAAGCATAAATAAAGATAGAAAGTAAAGTCACAATAAGGTTGTTACTCTCAAGTCTGAAAAATAAATTCTAACCTTGATGGGCTAGTTGCTCTTGGGGAGCCACGATATCTCCTTACTGGCGAGCGTCGGCCATATGGGCCATTTCTTCCATACCTAAACATAATGAGCAACCCGGTAAAAATTTCAAGTACTCAGATCCATCAAAGTTTGCTAATAATAATCTAATTTCAGTACCTATTAAAATTATTCCATCTATCATTCCTTCCACCATCATAGCGGGATCGAACAGGGAGGCGTTCTGGAGATGGTGTCCTGTATCGACGTGCAAATGCATATTCCTTTGTAAAACCACGTCCTTTCCTGATGCGCTGAGGTTGTCCATTGTCTGCAGAGCCCACCCCTGAATCTTTACCATTTGTGGCCACAGGTTCATTGCTTGCTGGGTTCTGTTCTGTACCAACCCCTGCAGTGTCATTGCCGCGGCTGCCATTAGTCTTTACTGGCTTTGTCAAATTTTCATCAACCTCAATGGTGTTAATTCTGGAACTTGCCCCTGGATCATTCCTGCAATGAAACATTCACTTTTGTCTTAGTCATCCAAATATAAGCTGGTCATCTCAAAGTGCAACATGACAGATTTTGCACTCCAGAAGGGCAGTAAAAGAATCCTGATACAGAACAATGTGCTTTAATAACGAATCATAATTGAGTCAGTGAATCTATCTTCTCAATTTTTATTTCCAAACCTGTTGTCAGTCTCATTTTCACCATGTGTCTTGTTGCCAGTAGCAACCGTTTCTTTCCCTTTGTCAACATCTTCAAAAGCTCGAACTTGCTCAGAACGTGATGCTTTGGTATTCTCTTGACCTGCATCTGTTATTAACAAACACTTGTTATTATGTCAAAATTGTAGATAAAATAGTAAGCAACAGTCATATCAGTACATTAAATACATAAATAATGAACTTGAAGAATTGGAAAATTGCGGCACATGGCAAAGATATTACAGAAAGTTTTGTGTTTGGAGAAAGGGGCAGCATGTGATATTTCAAAAGAGTACTTCCTCTGTTCTCAAATTGTTGTCGTTAGAACAACTACTTTTAGTTCTTTTTGAATTAGAATTCTTGTCCTTTTCTCAAAATGGGGTAGTTTCCAGTTACAAAAGGTAACAATGTTACCAAGGTTAAGAGTCTCAACCTTTTCCACTCTATGTTTGTCACATTGAAAAGCAAAATATGAAGTTTCTTTGATGGGTTCTGTAATCAAAATCTACTAAAAAGAAGACATGTAACAAATATTAACAAGAATGGCCAGTCAATTTTTTTCTTTTCTGTTTTTTTCTAAGGATGCTAAAAAACTGATTGTTTCAAGTACGTAAAATGGAAATGGCCAAATAGTTCCAGCAAATACTAGGCACGGTAATGTAGCAAAAAGAAATCAACATGCATATAAGAACTCAAAATGTTGTAGCAGAACATATATATGCAAAGATATACATTGTAGAGTATGTTGATAGCAAATATTAAGCACGCAAAGAATCCTTAATCTAATGATGATTAGCTGGATACCTTTTGGCAAGGAACGTTTTGTTCGATGGCCTGCACTTTCACTGTCAGAACTGCTGCTATCTGTCTTTGAGCTTTCCGAGTCTTCACTTGATCTCCCATAGCTCCTAAAAATTAAGAGCACAAGAAGAAGCAATTTCAGTTTGAAGTCATTCCATGATAACAAAGTAGTGAGATCGTAAAGGTCAAAGTTGTACCGTCTAGATTTCCTTTTTGATCCTCTACTGGTCTTCCTCTTACTCTTTGTATATTTACCCTTCTTCTTTGTGGACTTACGTTTATCCTTCTTAGACCCTTTTCTTCTCTTACGCCTATGATCACTGGATGAGCTAGTATCAATTGATGACAAAGAGTATGATTCTGAGTCAGATACACTATCTGACGAATAGGACCGTGAGGCAGTATCTGAGCTATAAGAATCAGAAGAATAGTGCTTCCTCTTTTTGCTTCTCTTAGTATCCCTAGATGCTTTTTTGGATTGGACTTTCTGCTCTTCATCAGAGTGAACATCAGCTCTTTTTAGCTTCTTCTCTGCAAAAAAAAAAAGGTACTGAGTAAAATAAGCTGACAGAACATGCAACTTTTCCTTATCTGTAAATTCATCACTTCATACCTTTCTCTCCTTGCAGCTTATCCTGGGTGTTTATACTAGAGACTTCACCACAATCTACTATTTTAACTTGACACGAAGGCACTCCACTTTCACTACCTACTGCTTCCAGCTTCTTCAGCAAATCTACTCCACTGATCACCTTCCCAAAGACCACATGTTTGCTACAAAATTGAAATTTGAAATCATTTAAGCAATAGTATGAAATCAATTACAGTTAAAGGGCAATCCAAGTTGACGATATCACATATTCAAAACATTATTTGACACAATACCAACAATAAAGTTCCCACATAATAATATTAGTAATTTGTTCTGGCACAAAGAACAAAAAATGCAATAGAGTCAAGTGACAAAGAGGAAAGAACAATACTTATCAAGATGAGGTGTAGCCTTGAATGTTATAAAAAATTGTGATCCATTGCTATCTGCTCCAGAATTTGCCATGGATAGGACACCAGGTTTATCATGCTTTAGCTTGAAGTTTTCATCTGTAAACACAAGCACAGAAAGTATTAAGCAGAAGCATAATACCATAGTTATCAGTGGGCAACAAATTAACTCTACAACAGAAATAAGTTCCAATGTAGCCAATTAGCCATCAACCTGGAAATTTTCCACCATATATGCTTTCTCCACCACGTCCTGGAAATAGCATGCAATGTTGAGCTCATAAAGTACACTACAGCAAGAAGTCAGTTGAAAGAAGAAGCCTGGGCTAACAAAGCAATACCATCTCCTTTTGAAAAGTCACCACCCTACAAAAAACAGATTGGATAAGTTTAGTTTGAGAAAATGAGAGATTTTATAAAATAAAATTGAGTAAAGATAGATCTATCAGAATAAGAAGTCTGGATTAACTGCATGAATAAACAATGCCCAAATCATATCATACCCCATAGAGCATAGCACTAAAGTCCCACAAAAGAGTGAAACATACAGTTACTAGCTAAGAAATTGCAGTAATCAGAACCCTTGCCGTCTTTTGGTACCTGAGCAACAAACCCTGGGATGATTCGGTGGAAATTTGTTCCCTTGAAATAAAGTGGTTTCTTTGTAGATGCTCCGAGGCCTTTCTCACCTACACATTCATCAAAGCATAGTAAGGCCTTAAGCATTGAAGATAAAACACCTTGCAACTCCATGGTGAACCAATATCTCCATCACAAAGAGAGCAAGAAATCAGAATTACCATTTCAAAAAAAAAAATCAGAATTACCAGTACACAGAGCTCGGAAGTTCTCTGCAGTCTTCGGAACTACATTAGCAAATAGCTGCAAACCAAAGAAAAAAGTGAATCAGCTCCATGCCACCGATGCCCTCCGTGAACAAAGCAACAGACCCTCCCCGCACCCCCCCCCCCCCCCAAAAAAAAAAAAAGACCGAGCATGCTGCCACAAGCTTTACAACCTCGAAAGTGATCCTCTCAGCTTTGCCTCTGTCGATGGAGATGTCCATGAAAACCTGGGGGTTCTTGACCTTGGGCATGGTTGCCCCAACCCTTAGGGGTACCTGCACAAGTGACACGCCAACATCTTCAGCAACACCACAAGAGCAGGGTAATGCAAAACTACAGGACTTTTAGCAGTGCTCCTACAAGGTTAGGTTACAACAGATTCAACAGAGCTCGATCTTGCCCTGGTGCGGTGGCTGGAAAAGAACAGTGTCGAACGGAACGAAATCCAATCGAACCACGGGCTGAAGGGATTTCGCAACGCAAGAGCAGCGAACCAAAACTAACCGGATGGATTCGACACTGGACTGGAGTAGCGAAAGATTTGGTTTTTCGCTTAGGATTTTTGGTCTGGAGCGGCCCAAGCAAAGTGGGGAGAGCTTACCGGTTAGTCTCGATGGATCCCCACCCGGCGCCGTGGCGGAAGACGGCGCTGGAAGGAGGACGAGGGCGCCGGCGGCGGCTTCGAGCGGAGAGGGAGGTGAAGGGCTGGAGGCTGGGCTCTTCGGCGGCGCGTGCGTTCAGGCGAAGCGATTGCCAGGGTTCCTTGATGACGGCGGCGTTGCCCAGGTGACCCGAGTTGGGCTGCTCCTGGCCCGTAGGCCAAGGCTCGGGGCCTGCTGGAGTAGAGACTGCTGAGGCCCAAACGTTTTTCTCCAGCCCAAATAATAGTTATTACTGTATTTTCCTTTTCCTTACAAATATTTTTCCTCATTTCAAGCTTTGCTTGGTCTTGGTGTTTGGTGTTTTCTGCTTTGTAACAGAAGTTTGTTAGGTTGCCTTTACCGTAGGGAACTCTCAGCTCCTTTTGAACTTACACACACCATAGAGTACACTCCATCACTGCTGCTATAGCTACATAACAAATAAACGTATCCATATTGCTTTCTGAAAATTAAACGCGGTAGGGTTTGTTGGATAAATTAGCACTTTTAGTTTTATATTAATTCAGAAATAAATCATAAGCATGATTAACAGATTGCATAATGAACTAGACACATCTACGTAAGATCTAGACAGGTCTATAAAGCTAGATAAAAACACAATATCTACCATACTAGCAACATTCATCATACATAAACAGACCATAAAAGCCAGTATGAAAGACATGGTTTGAGATGAGAGTACATATGTTTTCTTCTGGACTGGATAGAGGAGGCGGCAACGACGTACAACACCATCATGTTGTTGGCAACGGTGGGTAAGACCGACTCGACAACGAGAAAGACGAGTCCTGACGTCGAGCTTGACGAAGACGAGGAAGCGATCGAGCAGTCGCGCAGAGCGCTTCCTAAAAACCTTATTCGTCCTCTCCCGGTGCAGGATCGCAGAGGACAACGGTTCCGGAGACCTGCTCTCTTGTTCGTCGGTGCACATCGACTATCAGGATGGAGAAGTCTTGGCGGCGCAACGGTAGCGAGAAGCAAAACCCTAGGCGATTACGTGATATGATTTGCAGCGGTACCCGTACGCATTTATAGGGAGGAACTGCTAGGGTTGGGCGTTCCGCAACTGAGTCGGTTACCATATTAATACGTTGGTTTCCATAACCAAATATATAGAACACGCAGCAAAAAGAAAGTACAAAAGGAAGTCGTGTCACCGCAAGGCAAGGGACCGAATTTTGACGGACCATTCAAACAGGTGATGCGCGGCCTCGCCCACGCCCATGCCCCGCCCCGCCCCGCCCGACGAGGCGAGGCGAGCGCGCGCGCGTGTGTTCTACATTCCTCTTATCTACACACTTACAAGAGATGCTAGAGCAACCAACCTTATAAATTAGACTCCTTCCACCTCCACTAGCAATATAAGACTAAACGCACTCCCACTTATGAATGGTCTTTTGAGATTTTTTAGAAATTATTATGAAAATTAATGGGCCAAGCCCATATAATTCTAGCAATCTCCCACCAGATCTCAAAGTCCTAGCTAGACTTTGCCTCACCCCACTGTTGTTTAATATACCAGTGTTTTCAGTGGAGACTGTTAAGTTGAACTTTCACCTAGAACAATAAGCTACACTCATTCACAACTTGAACAATGAACTACATCTTGAATTGTAAGTTTTGTGCAAACAAGTTTCACTTACTGTCATAACTGATACTAGACCTCCAGTAGGCTTCTCCGTGGATGGAGCATATAGGTCATACTCCCTTGGTCTTTCATGAGCTTAATAGAGATCATCCAAATCTCAAAGATTGCGACCTTACAACAATCAGGCTCATATAGGTGTATTCATTCAAGAATGTTTTATAGGACAACATATTCGCTATTTAAAGCCAATTGAATATATTAAGACAACAACCAACTTGACATACAGATATCGAGAGTAATGCATCATTTCTCGAGTGGATTATAAAAGGTTACTCTTATGCTAACCATAGCTTGTTCTTTCCAAGTCCTACTTCACGAGATCTCCGATCACATAAGTTAGGTTACTACTATGAAATAACACATATGGGTCTCATACCCATCTTCTTCGATGCACTGTCTATCACATTACGTGACAGGCCCTTGGTGAATTGATCTGCCAGGTTCTCACCAGTTGAAATATATTCTACTGATATGATTCCGGAGTTTCTCATTTTCCTGATAGACTTCAAACGTCTCTTAATATGTCTTGATAACTTCATATTGTACTTAGAATTATTCACTTTGACTATCACAATTTGATTGTCACAATTCATGAGGATTGCTGGCATAGGTCTCTCGATAATAGGTAAGTCCATCAAGAGCTCACGTAGCCAATCGGCCTCAATTGTAGCTGTATCCAGTGCAGTCAACTCTGCTTCCATCGTAGATCTCGTTAAGATGGTCTCTTTGCATGATCTTCATGAAACAATAGGACCACCAAGAGTAAATGCATATCCACTCGTGGCAGACATCTCATCAGCATCAGATATCCAATTGGAATCACTATAGCCCTCTAGTACTGCTGGATATCCAGAATAATAAATTCCATAATCCATAGTACCAACTAAGTAGTACATTACCCGCTCAAGCGCACGCCAATGATCATCTCCCAGACAAGAAGTAAACCGGCTCAGTTTGCTCACAACAAACGAGATGTAAGGACTAATAGCACTAGCTAAATACATAAGTGATCCAATAATCTGAGAATATCTTAATTCAGTCATAAAACTAAAGTGCCTACAATAAGATTTTTGGATTCTTGGATAAATTAACACTTTCAGTTTTATATTAATCTAGAAATAAATCATAAGCATGATTAACAGATTACATGATGAACTAGACAAGTCTACGTAAGATCTAGACAGGTCTATAAAGCCAGATAAAAGCACAACACCTACCATACTAGCAACATCCATCATAGATAAACATACCATGAAAGCCAGAATGGAAGACATGATTTGAGATGAGAGTATGTACGTTTCCTTCTGGACTGGGTAGAGGAGGCGGCGATAACGTACAACACCGTCATGTTGTTGGCGACGGCGGGTGAGACCGACTCGATGACGAGAAAGACGAGCCGTGGCGACAAGCTTGACGAAGACAAGGAAGCGATCGAGCAGTCGCGTAGAGTGCTTCCCAAAAATATTATTCGCCCTCTCTTGGTGTAGGATTGCAGAGGACGACGGTTTCAGAGACCTGCTCTCCCCTTCGCCGTTGCACGTCGACTATCGGGATGGACAAGTCTTGGCGGTGCAATGATAGCAGAAGCAAAACTCTAGGCGATTGCGTGATACGATTTGCGGTGGTATCTGTACGCATTTATAGGGAGGAACCGCTAGGGTTGGGCGTTCCACAACCGAGTCAGTTACCATATTAATACGTCGGTTTCCATAACCAAATATATGAAAATATATGGAACACGCAGCAAAAAGAAAGTGCAAAAGGAAGCCATGTCCCCGCAAGGCAAGGGACTGAATTTCGACGGACCATTCATGTAGGTGATGCGCGGCCGCGCCCATCGCTCACGCCCCACCCCGCCCCGCCCCGCCCCGCCCAGCAAGGCGAGCGAGCGCGCGCGTGTGTTCTTCCTTCCTCCCATCCAAACCAACTTTATAAGTTGGACTCCTTCCACCACCACTAATAATATGGGACTAAATTTTTGCACTCTCACCACTCATGAATGGGCCTTTAAGATTTTCAAGAATTATTGTGAATATTAATGAGCCAAGCCCATATAATTCCAGCAGGGTTTTCGTAGACATCAACTTGTTCAAACAGGACCTACCACGCTCTTGGTATTGCTTATAAATTATGGAAAAATTTGTCTGAGAGACACTGAGAAAACAGTAGTTTTGTCCACAACACATTTATAATCATGTTTTTGTCTGCGACACACTACGATTTTGAATACTCTCATCTGTGACACACTATTACCGTTTAATAATTGTTTTCAACTTTTTTTTTATCTCAACGCACAAAAGATATTAAAATTTGAATCTTTGCACGAACATGCATTGTGCCATTCTCTATCATTAGAAATAGAGCTAGATTTTTTTTCTAATTATTCACATGATTTGCTCATATTTTTAATATTTAATTTGTCAAGGAAGCCATGCCAACAATAACAAAAAATATGTCTATATTTTTTTATGATAGAGAATACAACAATGTATGTTTATGCAAAAATTCAATTATATTTTGTGCATTGAGGGAAAAAAGTTAAAAATAATTATTAAACGGTAATACTGTGTCGCAGATGAGAGCATCCAAAATCGTAGTATGTCTCAGGCAAGAATGTAATTGTGAGTGTGTTATGGATGAAACCGCCATTTCTCAATGTCTCTGAGACAAATATTTCTAAATTATGTTATCATCTTATCTAGGCAGCTCTCGTAGCTTTCATGTGTGCGTCCCTAAGTCATGCATGGTTGTTGCAGGGTCGTCTCAGGAATTTTGGAGGCCCTGTGCAAAATAATGATCGAGGCCTTTACCTTAAGTGACAAAAATAGAATAAAATTATACCTGTCATATGATCTTTACTTGAAGTGCATTATTCTTTGTGTATTCTTTGAAATAAAATCTTCAATGATATCTTGATAAGCAATCTTGTTCAATATATCGCCATCTAATGCTATTGTAGCCAAATCATCGAGTCTCTCTTGTGTCATTGTTAAATGTAAGTATGACTTCAATAACTTCAGTTAGAAAAGCTACCCTCTCAGCAACAATCACGAGGATGGTATGGTCAACAAAATTATATAGGATACAACTACATTGGAATAAGAACCATGTCATTTTATGAACTTCAAAGTTTCAGCAGGACTCATATTCTCTTTTGAAAGGAACCTTTGGAGAAGGCTCAACTCCACGTATATATAGGTCTTTAGCATCAATGTGAGATCATCCATCCTTTTTAAGTGGTGCAGTCTCCAGAGGTTCACAAGAAGATTTCAAGCTATCATGATCCAAGGATTGCAATGTGTTATTAGAAGTAAATAGAAAACCAAATCTTTTGATAACCTTGATATTATTCAAATCTCACTGTAAGAGATGAAATAGCTTCATCAACAAGAGGTATAAAAATAGTTGATTATAAACAAGTCCTTCGTAGATTGTGATCGTTCACTTGCTTCATATGTACTCTCATCAAAATGCTTGTTTCTTTTAATATCATGCTTCTTATGAATGTCGCTTGAATATCCATCTCAAGTGCAATTTTTTTGGTTGTTCCAATGCATCTAAGAAGCTAGTTTCCCTATATAACGGCAACAATTCTCCAATGACCCTTTTCTTTCTCAAGTTGTCGGACCCTTTGCCAATCTGTTGCGTTGTCATACCCAGTGGTTATAGTGAAAACATGCTTCGGACTTGTTTTATGCTCTTTAAGCCTAATGCTAAGATGGATCCAATCATTAAACCTATCATTTGCCAATTGATCTTTTGTTGCCCCTTTGTAAATAACTTGCAAAAGAAACAAAACACCCTAGGTTCTTTAGAATACACAAGCCAATCTCTATCACTTTCCTCTTCATTTGGCATAATCCTAGTGTAGTATGCTGCAAAAAACCTTCTTGATAATCTATCTTTAGAACCTTTTTGAAATGTCAAGTCTCTTCTAGGACCCTTTTCTGTTAAAATGTCAATTTGAGCTGCGCAAAGAGAGTCCCAATATCTCAGATCAAATATATCTAGCTAGAAAGAACCATCTTAGGTAAACTATCCAAATTAACATTAACATTAGTGGCGTCCATGTTATCATGAGCAGTCTGGTTATCACTATGATTAGCCGCTTAAACATCTGTGCCATCAATAAGATCTTCTTCACCAATATTTTGTGCCTTTGTCTGGCCATCATGAGGTTCAATTGTATGATTAGTGGAAGGACCTTGTGATTCTTTCAAAACAAATTTATCCATAGCTCTTTTCTGAGATTGAGGTAGGCTTTTGAATCTTTTTTTCTATGCTTTTCATAACTAGAACCATATTTTCTAATCCGGTTTAAAGAAAACATCCCTTGGTAAATAAAATTGATTATGCACTGATCAATTATCAATAGTTGATGGAGAAAAGAATTAAAACGAACACGGGACCATGGAGATTGACTTTGTATCTTAATCAGACTGATTACTTGATTAGATGAGTTCCTATGTACGGGGGCAGCCATCGGCATTGGAACGGGGACTAGGGAGGCGAGTCCCGAGATCGAGTTATTCTTTGAAAGAAGACGTTCTGGAAGCTGAAGGGATTAAGGATTGATCTTAGAACTTGTTTTATGGGCTTGCGCTGCTTTTGGGCCAGCATATATGTAAAAAACCTTTATTAATAACTTGGGGGCCCTGAACTGTTGCACCTGCCCTGGGAAAGCAAACAGACCTGACTCAGGCAGTTTCTCCAGGTCGTAAAGCAAACAGACCCTATATACTCCTAAAGTAAGAGTAATCACACGAGCCCAAATGTAAGCTCACGTTTCTCTACCTCGCTACACAGAAATCATGGCTCCTTTTCCTTTCTTTCTAGCTATTTTTGAAGAAGGCACAATTACGCTATTACTCATCATATATATAAAGTTTATTTGGAGCCATTCATACTTGATGTAATGATTTTCTGCACATGTTGTAACATCGGTGTTTGTGTTTTCAGTTATTAATATCACTTCCTGACTAATACTGTCCGTTTCAGTCATAATAATTTAACTTGTTCATATTGCCATATTTTGTTTCTATTAGTGTCATTATCAGTTTTGCTTTTGAAACAAATATGAAACTGAAAATAATTAAAGACTTCTTGTATTTTTTTAGGAACCGCTTTCATCCCCACTTGTATATGAAGCATCCGCATATTATCAGTTTTTGCAAAGATCCATAGACCAAAAAACTACTAGTGTATGTAGCATCAAGGGCACGACAAACTGATTTTTTTTTAACATAATATGGATAAGAGCATCTCCAATGGGGAATCCTAAATGACCCCATACTATAAAATTATTTTAGAGCCCAGCTAAAAAAACTCACACCAGTGAAGCTACTAAACTCTCTTCTATTCTATATGACCTCCTAAATTTTGATCCGAGGTCCCAGCAATAGGAGCCACCCATCCACCCTACTACCCATGGGCTCCACCACTTTTTATCATTTGACTTTTCTTTTCCATTTTTTTCTCTCCTCCTATCATTCTCGACATCTTCCTCTCCTGGATCGAGCGCTCCCAAAAAAAAAAAAAAAATCAAGAATCGAGCGAAGGCACGGAGGCGGGTCAGGTAGCAGCACAGTCGGCGGATGGAGCACGACCGAAACCGGCACGACCACGGTGAGCACCAGCGGGCGCCTGTTCAACCTGCCTCCTCTCGGTGCCACCACCTATTCCAGCACAATGCCACGGGTGGAGCTCATCATGGTGGCACGGGTAGGGATCGGGATTGGGCGCATGCAGGTCTGTAAGGATTTAGGAGTCCAAAAAAAAAGGGGGGGGGGGGGGGGGGGGGAGGGGGTGAATTGGACTGGTAATGTGGATCGTCAACCAAATCAAATTTCCACTAAATCTTTCACTTTACTAACGACAAGTCCTATGCAGTTCTACTGAGTCAAGACCCTAGCAATTAAATGCAAGCGATGCCAAGCCAATCAATAAGCAAGTAAGCCCATGGCAATCCTATCTCTACTTACACACAAATACGAAATTAAAGATGGTAAGTAAAGAGGGGTTTAGAGATTGCTCATTGATTTTTAGCCCGAGGCATCGAGAGGATGACGCCTCCTCTTGTCCTCATTGGATCGACTCCTGTCAGAGTATTGATCCCTCCTGTCACCAATCGTGGAGTCCTTACATACAAGCTTGTATCACTCCCGGAGCGACGACGTGGTTGCGTGATCATTGCTCATCAAGTCGTCGACTCCTCGAGCATAAGCTTGCTTCCCTCAAGGACTTGCTGCACTCCCGGAGTGCACGCATGAGCGCTCTCTCACAATGCTCCTTTCAATGACGAGCTCCAATATTGTACAAATTTGTGGCGGCCTTCACAACACGTCACGATATGATAGGCTTGATCACCGACACCTAACCAGTCTAGGTCTTCCCATAGACCAAGAGTAACAATATTAATCCTCTCTACAACCTCTCCTAGGCTAGAGACTCAAGATGCTTGTAAGGACTGAAGGCGTACCGAGAGGGGGGAGGGTGAATCGGTAAGTCAACTGCAATCGACAAATGCTAGTAATTAATCCACTAGACCCTAGCAATTATTGAAACCTAACAATTCTAGAAAGCCAAGACCTTACACATGCTAGTGTTCATGATGCGAGCAATGCAGAAGCTAAGCCACACTAGCCTATGCAAGGCTCAAGTCAACCTATCCACTAGAGCACACAACTACAGAATAGTAAAGAGAGGGTCAAGTAATGTTCATGATTTTTTTCTGATGTATCGGAAGGATGACACCTTCCCCTAGTCCTTGTTGAACCACTCTCGCTAGAGTGTCGGTCCCTCCCGCCACCAAGTGGAGTTCTTGCACACGAGCCCGCAATCACGCCTGGAGCGAAGACACGGCGGCGACACCGCTGCCACCAAGTGTTGGTCGTACCTACGCACCCACTTATATACCGCAAGAGGACGGTGTACGATTGTAGCACTTTTCCCTTGAATTGAGTATTCCAAGGTTTATCGAATCCATTGGGACCTTAGGGATAATTAAATAAAGTTAACAGTAAAAGATCTAGTCAAGGCTACTGTCGAATTCAGGTTGCATGAGGGGAGACTCGCCAGCGCAAAGGTGCGCCAGACAGTAAATCTGTCATTGCGCCGATCAGCGCAGGAGTTGAGCCAATCAGCACACTAGTGAATCGTTGCGCCGATCGGCGCAGAAGTTGAGCCGATCGGCACACTAGTGAATCTAAGCCAAAGTGCGCCAGATGCCTTGTAAGCCTATACTGTTAAGTGAGTAACCAGATATCTACTAGTGAGATCTTAATCAGAAAGTCTAATTAAATAGCATCATAATGGATAATTACATGGATCAATGAAAACCTATAATGAATAAGACCACCCTGCTTTCCGAGCGGCTCCCGATTTATCGCTGTCGAGGGGAAACCCTTAATCGCGCGAGTATCTTACCCTACTAAACTATCCAATAGTGCTGCGTAGGCTTAGTGCTGTCACCGCTAAACCACAATACTAGCATCATCAAGCAACCATAATCAATACAATATCCGAATACTATCCTAATCACCACGATCAAGATAATATCAGCTTACTTAGCCTAGAACTAAGCAATTGGAATAAGCACATGCATGATTATAGAATCAAGATAGACAAATCACTAAAACCATCATCAACATATTCAATCATCCTTGAGATACATAGAGTAAGATTCATCCCCGTCGAGATGGCCTACCTTGATGGATCAACTCTTAACGCCAATGGTTCTTGAAACTCAACTAGAGATCTATTCTAACGGGGCAAGCCCCGGTGGCTCTAACTCACGGATCTGTTGTCCCTCTGTCACCTCCTCTCTCTGCGGCGGGGGTTTATAAGTATTTATAGGGGTTCTACACGTAAAGGACTCGGTTTCTAGCAAATAAGGCGGTTGCGCCGATCGGCGCAGGATTGCGCCAATCGGCGCAAGTCGTGTCTTCTCTGGTTTCTTCTCCGAGTCGGTTCCTCTGTCTTCCACAGCTGCCATGTGGGCCTTTTCCTTCGAGATAAAGTCTTGTACTGCACGTTGAGATCTTGAAGTTCCATAAATCTTCTTGAAGTTCCATAAATCTTCTAGACAAATATCTTCAAGTGTCTTGCGCAGATAAACTTCCATAAACATTTGGAATGGGCCTCGGTCACTTCTGTGGGCGAAAACACCCTTGCGCCGATCGGCTCATGGACTGCGCCGATCAGTGCACTAGGCTTCTTCAGTGCTTTTCGTCGGTTCTGAACTCCTGTCCTATCCATCATTACTTTAATCACCAATTTTACCTGTTTCTGCAATAAAGCTCCAAAACAACGCATATACAAATATATAGACAATATTATAGGTAAATAGTCTAAATTAGTATCAATTATGCTCTAATTGGTATACTATTTACATATAAAAGGGGCACTTAGGAAGTGCCAACACCAAGTCACAACCTCGCCTCCCTCAAGAACATGCCAGACTCCCCGAGTCGACACGGGCGCTCACTATCGGTGCCCTTTCAACGGCGGGCTCAAACCATGTACAAATATGTGACGACCTTCACACAATAGGCTCGATCACTGGCACCTAATCGGTCTAGGTATCATCACAGACCAAGAGTAACAACCTAGATCATACTCTCAAGGACACCCTAGTCTTAAATGTGGATAGCTTAAGTTACTCTCTCTAGCACTCTCAAAATCTCCTCCTAATGCTCCTCTCTTTTCCTCTTGGCTCCCTACTGATGCTCCTAGTTATCCTATAGGCCAAATGAGGTCTCCAAGACCCCAACAGCGAGTTTATATAGGCTTCCAACATCAAATTAGTCGTTGCTCCATAAAATAGCCTTCTGGACGTACAGACCGGACAGTCCGGTCTCTGTTCAGACCGGATAGTCCGGTCTCCACCGGACGGCTCCTTGAAAGTGCATCTAGGTCCCTAATTATGGTTTTGAGTGATTGATGTCAATACAATTAAAAAGAACTAATATTTCCATTGAGCATGTGTATAGTTTCTAATTATTGATGAATATGAGAGCAAGTAAATTAAAAGAGAAAGAAAAGAAAAGACAACAAAGTGCAAATCTTGGAAAAGCAAATCTTGGAAAAGGAGTATCTACGCTCAAGAATCAAGGCTTAATGTTTTATCTTTTATCTTGAGTATAGGAACACCATACTATCAAGAGGGATACAAAAAGAAATAAGTGTTGCAAGACCAAGTGCTCAAATTCCATTCCATGAGACAAATATTTCCCTTAGAATCCTTTTCATCGGACAATGTCCGGCTCCATCAGACATTTCAGTCGGATTCCAGAAGGTTGTCATTGCTTTAAAAAATCAGAGGAGTCGGACAATCGAGTCGGACTCTAGAACCCTGATCATCTTGCCAAATGAAGTGGAGTCGGACAATATCCGAGTCCATCGGACAATATCCAACTCCAGGAAAATCCAAGAATATCAGACAATGTTGTCGGACTCCAGAACGATGTGTGTTTCACCCAGTAAAGGAGAATCGGATAATGTCCGACTCTCAAATACCTAGAGCAATGTCTGAGGTTTTTGGATATTTCTGTCGAACTCCAGAAGCATGTAATCCAGTTTATTGGACAATGTCCGTCATTTGTCCGAACGGCTCTTTTACAAGCCTTTGCTATAAAAAGGCACCCGACCCCTTTTGGTCGGTTGGCCACTCCCACAACTCAAAAATATATTCCAAACACTTCTGAGCACTTCCCTTCTCCTTCCTTGGTTCCTACTCCAATCCTTGGTGGTTTTGAGAGAATATTTGAGAAGATTTGATTGAGCAATACATTCCTCTCAAGAGCACTTGGTTCCTCCTCAGCACCGAAGTCTTTTGTGTTTGTTACTCTTGGGGTTCATCCCCTAGACGGTTAGGCGTCGCCTGGAGAGCTCCCAAGTTTGTGGTTGAGACACGGGGCATTTGTATTGGCCCCTCTTTTGTGGAGATTGATAGTGAAGCTCAAGCTTGCCTTGGTGGAAGCTTGAAGAGGTTTAGGGTTGAAAGAGACCCGGTCCTTGGAGGATCCCTCAACAGAGACGTAGGCTCCTTGGTGGAGCTGAACTTCGATGAAAAATCCCTATGTCTCCTTGTCTCCTTTTTGTTATTGATTTAGTCCTGCTTGTGTGCTTTGCTTGTTGTTATTATCTAGCTAGTTGTAGTGCTTGCTTTTCTAGATTTAACGGGTTAGTTTGCTTGCTAGCTAGTGCCCCTTTAGCTGTTGCTTTCTTGCATGCTTTGCTGCTTGCTCCTAGCTTGAATCGATCAACTTTGTCCATTTTGATGGCCGATCTGTTTTTTGCTCGAGGTCGTTGGACATTGTCTTACTTTAGTCTGATATTTGAAGTAATCGGACAATATCCTACTATAGTCAGACAAAGTTTTCCTGTGTTATTAATTCTTCAAATTAAGTGCATTTCAGGGATTATTGCCTATTCACCCCCTCTAGCCGACTTTCAATTGGTATCAGAGCCGGTATCTTCTACAAGGCTTTACCGCTTGAAGATTAAAGGTGTCAAATCCGGAAGAACAACCACCTCCAACTCTCTCCACCACCGAAGTTGGTAGTGGCTCTAAAGTAGATGATGCAAAGACAGAAAAAGGCAACAAGGGTGTTCCACCAAAAACTTACAACAATGCCATGTTTGATTATGAAAAGCTCAAAGAAGATTGCATTGGGCAAGGGTTCGGTAGACTCCCTTACTTTGATGGACAAGAGTGGAACTCCGATGGATCATCATCTTCCTCCAAATTTGAACCCAACTCGGATAAAGGAGGATTTGCTACACTTGCTATTGGTGTCACTCCCACCAACACTTCCTTGTTTGGAAGCTTGAGTGATGATGAAGATGACACCGGCCACAAATGCTTCATGGCCAAGGGCTCCAAGGTAACATCTAATCAAAGAATTTCAATTCCTACTATACATGAATTCATGACTATGCTTGAGGAACAAAAGGAAGATAATGAGAGGCAAGAGGAGCTTCTTGAGGAACAAGAAGCAATGATTATCCAAGAGAAGGAAAAGAACCTTAAACTCGAAAAGCTTTTAGAACTTGAGAGGAAGAAAAATGAGGACTTGGCAAAGTCCCTTGCAAATGCAGCAAAAGAAAATAGGACACTTAAAGGCACAAATATGAAACTCCAAGAGAAGTGTGATGCGTTGCAAAAGACTCATAATTCCCTTGAAGTGAAATTGAAGGCACTTAAGTGTAACACTTCTTCCTTCAAAGCTTCATCTTGCCCCTCTACTAGCAATGGTTGTGCTAGGTGCTTCAAGGTGGACATTGAAGCTTGTGCAACAAACATCAAGAAAATTGATGAGTTGAAGAAGCAAGTGCAAGTGCTTGAAAGACAAGCACAACAAAAGAAGAAGGCCGAGAATGATGAATAGGCCAAGAATGCAAGGGGTGCATACATGAACACAAGACGAGCACATGTGATGGATGGCATAGGCTATGATGAAGGTGCCAAGTATAATGCAAGAGAGACCAAGAATGGCACCGAATACATCAAGTTTACCAAAGAAGGTGCACACCAAAAGAAGCAAGTAAAGAAGGAGAAGCAAGTCTACAACAAGAAAACTAACCAATCTTCTCTTATTAGTGATTTGAATGCTAATGCAACTAACGGCTCTTGTGCTCTCTTTAATGATTTTGATGCATTATATGTGCTAATGAGGAACATACATGGTCGTGTGTATGTCAAATATGTTGGACCACACAACAAGAGGTCAAAGACTTGTGTGTGGGTGCCCATGGCACTTGTTACTAACGTAAAAGGACCCAAGAAAATTTGGGTACCTAAAAACAAAGCTTAAATCTGTTTTTGTAAGAATACTCCTCTGTTGGGTCAAGTTGGGTGATCGACAGTGGATGCACTAATCATATGACCAGAGACAAGAAAATGTTTGACTTCTTCGAGCCAAGCAAAGAAAAGAATGAGTACATAACTTTTGGTGACAATGGAAGAGGTCAAGTTTTAGGCTATGGTAACATTCCTTTAACTTTTTTGCATTCACTTTCAAAGGTTATGCTTGTTGACAAGGTTGACTTCAATAGATTGTCTATTTCACAATTATGTGGGATGGGTTTTGATTGCTTGTTCAACGATAAGGGTGTGACCGTCTCAAAGAGAGAAGATGGCTCGATTGCCTTTAAGAGTGTGTTAAAGGGAAAGCTTTATGTTGTGAATTTCTTCGTAAATAGAGCAAAACTTGACACATGCTTAATAGCAAAATCTAACATGGGTAGGTTATGGCATAGAAGGCTTGCCCATGTTGGTATGAGAAAGCTTCACAAACTCCAAAATCTAACATGTTTGCTTTGAGAAAGATAAAATTTGTAGTGCTTGTCAAGCGGGAAAACAAGTTGGAGCTCCTCACCCCGCCAAGAACATTGTGTCAACCACAAGACCTTTGGAGATGCAACACATGGACCTTTTTAGTCCGGTGGCCTACATAAGCATTGGCGGTAACAAGTATGGCCTTGTAATTGTTGATGATTATTCTCGCTTCACATGGATATTCTTTTTGCATGATAAAAGTGAAGTGAAGGATGTGCTCAAGACCTTCTTGAAGAGAGCCCAAAATGAATATGAAGTCAAGATAAAAGCAATAAGAAGTGACAATGGCACCGAGTTCAAGAACACTCAAGTAGAAGAATATCTTGAAGAGGAAGGCATCAAGCATGAATTCTCGGCACCCTACTCCCCTCAACAAAATGGGGTAGCTGAAAGGAAGAACAACACTCTTATTGAGATGGCAAGAACCATGCTTGATGAGTACAAGAATCCAACCGTTTTTGGGCTGAAGCTGTCAACACCACATGTCACGCTTCCAACCGGTTGTATCTCCATCGACTATTCAGGAAAACTCCATAGAGCTACTAACCGGTAACAAGCCAAATATTTCGTATTTCCGTGTCTTTGGGAGCAAATGCTTTATGCTTAACAAGAAACCCAACACTTCCAAGTTTGCTCTGAAAGTTGATAAAGGTTTCTTGCTTGGCTATGGATCAAATGTTCATGCCTATCGTGTGTTCAACAAAACCACTGGTTGTGTTGAAATTGCACATGACGTGACATTTGATGAATCTAATGGCTCTCAAGGGGAGCAAGTTGCTAATGATGTAGATGATGACGCTCCTAGACATGCAATAAAAAGGATGGCTATTGGTGATGTGAGACCACGAGAACCAAGAAATGATGAAAATCAACCCTCTCCCTTAAGTCAAGACCAACCATGCAAAAATCATGATCAAGATGATCAAGATCAAGGTGTTGGTGATAGTGATCATGATCAACCATTAAATGATGATCCTCCAAGAAATGATCAAGAGGTTGATCATCCATTAAATGATGATCCTCCAAGACATGATCAAGAGGTTGATAAAGATGGTGGTCAAGCAAGCTCAAATCCACCTCACCTAAGAGTACACCAAAGTGTGCAACGTGATCACCCTGTAGGACAAATTCTTGGTGACATTGACAAGGGGGTAATCACTAGATCTCGAGTTTGTAATTTTTGTAAACATTACTCTTTTGTCTCTTCTTTGGAGCCTTTTAAAGTAGAAGATGCACTCGAGGATTCGGATTGGGTGATGGTCATGCAAGAAGAATTAAACAACTTCACAAGAAATAAAGTGTGAACCTTGGAGGAAAGATCAAAGAACAAGAATGTTGTGGGCACCAAATGGGTATTCTGCAACAAGCAAAATGAAGACGATGTTGTGACAAGAAACAAGGCGAGGCTTGTGGTAAAGGGCTACTCACAAGTAGAAGGATTGGATTTTGATGAATCCTTTGCCCCCGTGGCAAGGCTTGAATCAATTCAGATACTACTTGCTTTTGCCACTCATCATGACTCCAAGTTATACCAAATGGATGTCAAGAGTGCTTTGCTCAACGGGCCAATCAAGAAAGAAGTATATATGGAGCAACCACTAGGATTTGAAGACCCCTTGTATCCTAATCATGTTTACAAGCTCCATAAGGCGCTCTATGGGCTTAAGCAAGTACCAAGAGCATGGTATGAATGCCTTAGGGATTTCCTTTTGAGAAAAGATTTTAAAATGGGCAAGGTCGATGCAACACTCTTCACAAAGCGCTTTGACAATGACATTTTTGTGTTCCAAATTTATGTCGATGACATAATATTTGGTTCTATTAATAAAACTTCTTGTGATGAGTTTAGCAAGATAATGGTCAAGAGGTTCGAGATATCCATGATGGGAGAGTTGACGTTCTTTCTAGGCTTCCAAGTGAAGCAACTCAAGGAAGGTACCTTTCTATGTCAAGCCAAGTACACGCAAGATATTTTGAAGAAGTTTGACATGGACAAGGAAAAGCCCATCAAGACTCCTATGGCAACAAATGGCCACCTCGACCTCACTAAAAAGGACAAGCCGGTTGATCAAAAGGTATATTGTTCTATGTTTGACTCCTTGCTTTATCTTTGTGCATCTAGGCCTAACATCATGCTTAGTGTGTGTATATGTGAACGTTTTCAAGCCGCTCCTATGGAGTGTCACATGGTGGCCGTTAAAAGAATCTTGAGATATTTGGTTCACACACCCAACCTAGGGCTTTGGTACCCCAAGGTTCAAAGTTCAACCTAATAGGCTATTCCGATGCGGATTATGCCGAGGATAAGGTAGATAGGAAGAGCACCTCCGGGACATGCCAATTCTTGGGTAGGTCCCTAGTATCTAGGTCATCCAAGAAACAAAATTCCGTTGCCCTATCCACAGCCAAAGCGGAGTATGTAGCAGCCGGTAGTTGTTGTGCACAACTATTATGGATGTGACAAACTCTAAAGGACTATGGTTACAATTTGAACCAAGTCCCTCTCCTTTGTGACAATGAGAGAGCCATAAAGCTTGCTTACAACTCCATTGAGCACTCGCGTATAAAGCATATAGATATCCGCCACCACTTTTTGAGAGATCATTCTATCAAGGGGGATATTGAAGTTAGTCATGTGAGAACCGAAGAACAATTGGTTGATATATTTACCAAGCCACTAGACGAAAAGCGTTTTTACTATCTTAGGAGTGAACTTAATATACTTGATTCTAGCAATGTGGTTTGAAAGTTTGCACATTTGTGGTGACATAGAGTAAACTTTTTTTTGAAAAAAAATCAAATTGTTGCAAAATGTTGATTGTTTTGGTTTTGAAAAATATTTGGCTCTTGATTAGTGGATCATGTTGATATGGATGTAATCATTGTTGGAATGATTGACTGTGGCTGGTTACATCCACTGAAACTTTTTCAAATTGAACATGTTCATGAGATCTATAAGAGGCTCATCGATTCAAAAACATAGCTAAAGAAGGAGATGACAAAAATCAGCAATTTCTGCCAAAGGAAGCAAGCCAGTTTTACCAAAGTCAGATAAAATCCGACCCAATCAGATAATGTCCGATTTCTAGGTCTAGTCGGATAATGTCTGACCTAGTCGGACATTGTTCGACTAGAGGAAAATTCGCCCATAATAGGGCCCGAGCTTACCCATTTGTTTTTCAACCCCTTATTCTCTCAAGCTCTCTCTCTCTCTCTCTCTCTCTCTCTCTCTCCTCTCTAAACCGGCGGCCAAGGCTCCCCTGCGGCGATCTCCCTCTCCCACCATCAAGAGGATCAAGTTTAAGGGGGAGGGGACTCCATTTATCGTATAGTCTGAGCACCTCCATTGTTTCAAGGTTTTCTCTCCCTTTCTCTTTTTTCACCTAGGGTTAGGGCTTGACTTTGCAATGCTAGGTTATACCCTAATTCCCACACCATTGTGGTTCATGGAGATAGTTCCTAGGATGCTATAGATGCTTTCCATGCAATATGGCTAGGAGTTGTGGTCAGATTTAAGAGAACCCAAATTTTTGTGGAAATTTCGTGGGAGTCGGACAATGTCCGGGTCAGTCAGACAATGTCCGAGCCGGCGTCGAACAATATCTGACTCAATCGGACAATGTCTGATTCCACTCAAATTTCTCTGAAAATTTCTATTTTCTCTCTTATGGCCATGTCGTCTTTGGAAATTCTTTCTCTCATTCTGCCCCTTTATCTCTTTTGTTAGGATGTCTGGCACTTGGTTTGAGGGGGAGAAGCGATCCAAGTACGTGGATGATGCCGGAGGCAGCAAAACAAAGAGAAGGAAGCCTCACACTATGCATCTTTGCTATGCTAAGCCTCGAGAGCAAGAAGAACCCACTGAGATCACCCGTGTGATGCGTACTGTGACACTTGATCCCAATTTGGACAGAAATCCCATCAATTATGTGAAGGCCACTGAAGAAGCAAGTCGTGAGGTTTGGGAAATCAATTACTGAGAAGCTGAAAAGGAGGCCATTGATGCTAGGTTCTGGTCTTATTTCCATACGGATTGGTACATGTGTGCCTACGAGAGAAAGAAGCATCCCACCATTGCAATGCAGTACATTGACTAGGAGTACATTGCGTGCAAGAAAAATCTAGTGTTTAAGGAAATCATTGAATCTTGGAGTACCATGGAATCAAGGACATTATGGGTTTTAGGTACAACTGGAATCAATAGATTGTGTCACAGTTTTACTCTACAGTCTATTTTGATGAACAGGCAAGGAAGTTGATTTGGATGGCAGATGGTGAGAGGTATTCTAGCACTTTATCTCGCTTTGCTTCCTTGCTTGGTATAAGGGATTCCTATGATGAACCAAAGCGCATTCATGATGGACACACAATGGACCCCTCTGCAATGAAGTATATGTATGTCAATGAAGATGATTGCAATCCGCCCTATGCTGCAGGGTTTAAGCCTTTCTACAATGTGCTTCACAGGAAGGTTAGAGTCTCTATTGCTCCAAAGGGAGGCAATGTTGATCATGTTCTAGGGTTTGATAAGGATCTCTGAAAGTGCTTCTAGGCCCCTAGTGGGTTTTGGTGAGTTGATTGACAATACGATTAAAGGTCTAACCTATTTGTTGAGATGATGAGCAGGAATTACATTGTAATACTATTGTGAACAATCATTCAAAGACAATCTTATGGATATTATTTGTGTAAGATGGCATGTTCCATAAAACAAAGATTTGTGATGTACAACAAACAAGTAAGCATGAATGAGAAAGAGACATGGTTGTATGATCGTATCTTGAGATGTCTCTCTCATGATTATTGTGAAATCAAGATGGAGATCACTTTTCAAGGAAATATTAATCAAATTCAACTACACAATAGAAGTTAGTCAAAAGTGCACATATTGTAGAGCACAAGGATATGTGTGGATAAGAATGGCAAGTTGATGAAGGAGTAATATAACTTGGCTGCGATGGACCATACATTGGAGAAGGGCAAGCAAGAGGCTTGACGCCGAAGGACCTATGTGATGGAGAAGAGCAAGTAGAGTTGATTCCGATGGATCGAACTAGCCATCAAGAGGCATATATTTCTAAGTGTCAATCATTGTTAAAATAAGAAGACAAGGTGATCTATGGTTAAGAAGTGTAATATTGACCAAATGAATTCATTAACCATAATTATCAGCTCAAGGTGGATATGCTTCAGTGATAAACATGTTGACAACCCCGATAAAGTGATAAAAGAGAAAAAGGCAAGTGTGAAGACTACAAGCTCATGAAATATGAAGTGTACTTTTGTTTTTATCTTGAGTATAGATTTGCCGCTCTATCAAGAGGGGTGTAACATAAGTGTCTTGACAAAGTCTAAAGTGCTCAATTCCTATAGTAGAAGCCATGAGAGAAAAACCTTGAAACTTCCCTTTTCAGAGTTCTGGTCTGTGCAAAACAGGTCTGGTCGGTTTGGCAAACAGGTCAGACCGGTTTTGGGCATCTAGGGTTTTGGCCTTGCTTTGAGTGTGGGAGTGTTGTAGACTTTGTTTAGAACCCTTTTGTTTAGTTTTGGTGAGCTGAGATGAAATAGGTTGGAGTGGAGGGCTTTGTGTAGCTGTGTTCGTGTGCTGGTTAGAAATAGGTCAGACCGGTTTTGTCTGACAGTACCAACGACTAGTTTTTGGGAAAGGGTTTAAATACACCTCTTCCCCTCTCCTTTGTGTGTTGCTGGTTCCAGAGCATCTCAGAACATACTAACGGCCATATTGAGCTCTCCCCAACACCTCTTTGTGAGACTTGAGTGATTTTGTTAAAATCTTTGAGTTGGGTTGAGATATTTGAGCTAAGTGAGCATTAGTGAGAAAATCCAAGCCTAGAGCACTTTGTGGCTGTGTCAATGAAAGATCTATGTCTCTAGCCTTGGATTAATGATGAGTGTTGGTGATAGATGACAATGGTTGTTGGAACTAACCTTTAATAAGACTTTGTGAGCTTGCATGATAGGTCATGTTCCGGCATCAAGCAAGAAGATCAAGCAATGATATCAAACCGCTTATAATAAGTGTTGAGGATCAATATGGATAAGCTTGTAGATTGATGACAGTATGGTTGACTCAGTAAGTTATTTGATGAAGATGCTTGATAAAGGATAATAGTGATCAATGTGTTGATGAAGATATCGGTAGACATAATCAACACCTATGGTTGAAGCTAGAAACACATCATAGAAGATGATTAAATATCAATAGTTGATGGTGTCAACATGGTGATGTGTCAATAACTGAAGTAGAGATTATTGGCCAATAACTTGAAGCTAAGTGACCATTAAGACAAGAAGAAAATCAAGACACTTGAGAAAAAGAATATATCAACTTGGTGAGTATATGCTTATCGATAGTTGATCAACAACTAATGTTCAAATAGTGAAATGCTCATGCGTTGGCAACCCTCAAGATAAGGAAATACTATGGCATAAAGGTGTTCCTATTGTCATAGTTTTCTATTTACCTTTGAGTATAGGAATGTCGTACTATCAAGAGGGATGCAATGTTGATAGCTTTGCTTATGTATCGTTGCTCAAAATGACCTAACAAAATTTTATGAGAGTTTAACATTTCTTTGGGTGTATTTAGGGCTTGTTATTATTGAAGATGGATAGTCCTCTGAATTATCTTTCCATAGAGCCCAAGATCACCTAAATCGTACTTCGGGAGCAAATGTTATGCCATTTTTTCTGGGTACTCCCGGACTAGGACAGGTCTAGCCGGACTAGGATGGCCTGACCTAGTCCAGAACCATTTTGGTTTAGTTTTCGCCTGACCTGGACTAGGATGGCCAAACCCAGACTAGGACGGATTCTGGGGTCAGCCGGACTAAGACGGGATTGCCTGGACTAAGAGGATTGAGGGACTAACAACGGTAATATTTGTTCTGTTTTGAGTTGGTCCGGACTAGGACGGCCCCCGTGGTCGGACAAAGACGGCCACTAACAGAACATAACGTCTAGTTTTTGAAAACTTCCTCTATATACCCCCTTCGCCCCTAACGGTTGGCTGTCGGTTCCATAGCAAAGAAACACACATTTGAGCCAAGAAACAACCTATCCACTCTCCATTGCTTAGTGCTAGACCTTGTGGGTGAGATTGGGTGAGAGATTGAGAGAGAAAGAGCAAAACTCCATTGTTGAGCACTTGAGTTTATAGCAAGCAATCTTTGTGGTATTTGTTACTCTTGGGAGTTCATCCCCTAGATGGCAAGTTTTGCCCAGTGAGCTCCCAAGCTTTGTGGTGAGCCTCGGGAAGTTTGTGAAGGTTTCGATTCACCTCCCGCAAGGGAAGGAATCAAAGGAAGCAAGAAAACCTGAGCTTGATCTTTGTGATTGCTCGGTGAGGATTAGGATTGAAAGAGACCCGGCTCTTTGGAGCTCCTCAACGGAGATGTAGGATTCTTGAAGAATCTGAACTTCAGGAAACAAATCATCGCTCTCACAATTGGTTTGCATGTTCTTTATCTAGTTCTTCATATTTGTGCTTGATTTGCTTACACCAAATCATTCTATTATTATACTTGTTGTTGGTTCAACTTATTTGGTGCATTTGCTCATATATATGTCTAGAACAACTTGGTAGAAGTCGATTTGTATCTAGATTGTCAAAAACGTGTTTTTGTTCATCTTTCCGTCGCGTAGTTCAGACTAGTCCGGGAACCCTAAGGACTAGTCCGGGTCCTGAATTTGTCTGGATATCTTAAGTACTAGTTCAGCTCTAGGACTAGTCCGGACCTACCTTGACTTATCCGGGTTCATCCGCTGCAAATTTATTTTTACCGCCTATTCACCCCCCCTCTAGGCGACATTAAGGTCCGCTGCATTTTGTGAAGCATTTGTTACACTTGGAGGTGAAGCCTCCTAGACGGCTAGGCATTACCCACGAGCTCCCAAGTTGTGGTGAGCAACGGGTCAGTTTGTGAGGGCTGCGATCTTGCCTCCGCAAGGAAAAAGATCAAGCTAGTGGATTGGAGAAAGTGGTTGAAAGAGACCCGGCTTGGAGTTGGATTTTGAGCGGCTCAAGCTTCCTCTATGAAGACGTAGGATTCACGGGGTGAATCTGAACTTCGGCAAATGAACACTTGTGTCTCCTTGATCGGTTTGCTTTTCTTGTTTGTTTTCTAACTCATATTGTGCTTCCGCTTCGATCTACTTGTGTGTGCTTATTTGTGTTGTGCAGAGGCTAAGTGCATCAGCGAGGAACATCTACTGGAGCACCACTTCGAGTATCAGTTTGTGTTAGAGTCAACAATTTGCATTTCTGCATTCCCTGTCAAAACAGGTCTGGCCGGTTTGCCTAACCGGTCTGACCGGTTTTGTACTAATTTCTGTTTAAGTTCTAAAATCGTAGGTTTCGCCTATTCACCCCCCTCTAGGTGACATCAAGGTCCTTTCAATCTCCTTGACTAGATTGGTGGCTTTGAGAAGTTTAATGTGTTTGACTTCATCTACTAAAAAATGTGGCATGTTGCTATCACTGCTAGCCGTGGTTGTGCTTATGCTCCTTTCATCATGTTCATGATTGAGAAAGTGACAAAGAAAACCTTCAAGAAAGAGTGTGAGCATACGAGTCTTAGGCCTAATGCCCCTTCAGGTACTGCTGCTGGTTCTGCCACACCTACGTCGGCTCCCTCCAGTGAGCCTACTTCACCTCTAGTACCTCCAGCCAACTCAACTCTAGGTTTTTTCCACCGGCGTAGAGGCAGAGGATCTAGCAAGAAAAGTGGTGGTCTTTTCAAGATGCTCAGGGGACTATCAGTATTTGCAACAGACTTGATTCCCGACTTGACAACATTGAAAAGCACATGGATGTGTTGAACAGGCATCAGAAGGCCATGTATGCTCACCTTGCTATTCAGCCTCCTCGCTCTCCATCCCCAGATCCTACACCCTATCCTCCTCCAGTTGAAAATCCTTGGAGTGCCTTCACTGATGAGGAGTCACAGTACTTTGGGTACTATCCATCCTATGCCTATCCTACTACTACAGCTGGTACTAGTGGTGTTGGACCTTCTCACACTCGGTTTGATGATGAGGATGACAATGAAGATGAGATTATGGAGGAGACACCACCGAGAGGGAGGAATGATGAGGATGATGAGGACAACGACTACGATGGCGATGAGTAGTTTCTTTCTTTCTTTTTAGTGTCTTGATGCCAAAGGGGGAGAAGGAGTTCACCTAAGAAGTTTAGTTGGCTATATGCCTTTTTTATGTATCTTGTGATCTCGTTGGACATGTCATTTATGTGTTTTTGAAAACTATTGAGTGAACCTTATTGTCTAAGACTTATTTATGCTATCTATGTGATGAACTATGTTTTATGCAAATGTGGCTTGATGTAATGTTATTTGTTTCCCTTTTAGTTACATTTGTGTGAAACACATGTTATATGCATTATTGCCTTTCTTTTTATATTGATGCTATGTGGAACATTGCAAGGTCATAGGGAGATCTCTTATACTTTTCTCTCAAATATGTGCATATGGGTTGTTAATGCCCAATTTAGAATTCAATTCATGATCACTTTTAAGGGGGCTCCTATTTATTTGTACTCTCTTTTAATGCTCTTTTATCTATGAATTGTGAACTTTAGTTGTATTGTCATCAATCACCAAAAAGAGGGAGATTGAAAGTGCATCTAGGCCCCTAATTATGGTTTTGAGTGATTGACGTCAATACAATTAAAAAGGACTAATATTTTCATTGAGCATGTGTACAGTTTCTAATTATTGATAAATATGAGAGCAAGGAAATTAAAAGAGAAAGAGAAGAAAAGGCAACAAAGTGCAAATCTTGGAAAAGGAGTATCTATGCTCAAGAATCAAGGCTTAATGTTTTATCTGTTATCTTAAGTATAAGAACACCACACTATCAAGAGGGATACAAAAGAAATAAGTGTTGCAAGACCAATTGCTCAAATTTCATTCCGTGAGACCAATATTTCCTTGAGAATCCTTTTCATGAGACAATGTCCGGCTCCATCAGACATTTCAGTCGGATTCCAGAAGGTTGTCATTGCTTTAAAAAATCAGAGGAGTCGGACAATCGAGTCGGACTCTAGAACCCTGCTCATCTTGCCAAATGAAGTGGAGTCAGACAATATCCGAGTCCAATGGACAATATCCGACTCCAGGAAAATCCAAGCCTATCAGACAATGCCATCAGACTCCAGAACAATGCGCGTTTCACCCAGTAAAGGAGAATCGGATAATGTCCGACTCTCAAATACCTAGAGCAATGTCCGAGCTTGTCGGATATTTCTGTCGGACTCCAGGGGCGTGCAATCTAGTTTATCGAACAATGTCCAACTACCTGTCGGAAAATGTCCGACAATCATTTGTCCCAATGGCTCTTTTTCAAGCCTTTGCTATAAAAAGGCACCCCAACCCCCTTTGGTCGGTTGGCCACTTTCACAACTCAAAAATATATTCCAAACACTTCTGAGCACTTCCCTTATCCTCCCTTGGTTCCTACTCCAATCCTTGGTGGGTTTGAGAGAAGATTTGAGGAGATTTGATTGAGCAATACATTCTTCTCAAGAGCACTTGGTTCATCCTCAACACCGACGTCTTTTGTGTTTGTTGCTCTTGGGGATTCATCCCCTAGATGGTTAGGTGTCGCCCAGAAAACTCCCAAGTTTGTGGTTGAGACACGGGATGTTTGTATTGGCCCCTCCTTTGTGGAGATTGATAGTGAAGCTCAAGCATGCCTTGGTGGAAGCTTGAAGAGGTTTAGGGTTGAAAGAGACCTGGTCTTGGTGGATTCTTCAACGGATACATAGGCTCCTTGGTGGAGCTGAACTTCGGTGAAAAATCCTTTTGTCTCCTTGTCTCCTTTTTGTTATTGATTTAGTCCTGCTTGTGTGCTTTGCTTGTTGTTATTATCTAGCTAGTTGTAGTGCTTGCTTTTCTAGATTTAATAGGTTAGGTTGCTTGCCAGCTAGTGCCCCTTTAGCTATTGCTTTCTTGCATGCTTTGCTACTTGCTCCTAGCTTGTATCGATCAACTTTGTCCATTTTGATGGCCGATCTGTTTTCCCCTCGAGGTTGTCGGACATTGTCCTACTTTAGTCAGATATCCTACTATAGTGGAACAATCTAATCAGATAAAGTAATCAGACAATATCCTACTATAGTGGAACAATCTAATCAGACAAAGTTTTCCTGTGTTATTAATTCTTTGAATTAAGTGCATTTAGGGATTATCGCCTATTCACACCCCTCCTCTAAGCGACTTTCACTCCTCCAGAGCCGTTGCTCTTCTGTCCGCTGCTTCTACTGTACAGACCATACTGTCCAGTCTCTCTGATTCCTATTCATTCCAGAGCCGTTGCAAAACTGCTTCCTCTTTGTCTTGTTCCCATCCATACAGACCGGACCGTCCTGTCTGTAGACCATATCATTTGGTCTCTATGGGTCTTCGCGCTGACAAATTCCTTACAACAAGTACCCTCTGAACTAAGTCTTCCTCTAGTGACCATACAGTCCGGTCTCTCTGACACCTCTGTTCGGTCTCTATCTCTAGAAGCTAAAACACCTCGTCCTTGCTTGGCTTCATTTCCCGGCTTCTTCCAACAGCTCCTTAGCCTCTCCACTGCCGCCTAGTGCCTTGTGATTTCACTGAGCATCTATGCACATCACCGACTAGTGTGACCTAAGAGACATGACCTAGACCTTCTTGATAGTCCAGCTTTTCCTATGGACACAAGCCCTAACAACTAGACAAGTGTTCCAAACACTTGCTCCTAGCTTGTCCTTAGCCTTGATCCATCTCCATCAACCCTTGGACTCCATTAAGCTCATCAAGTGTCCATGCTTGTGGTCATTGTCATCAACCGCCAAGGCAACCATCATTAATAAAATTTGTTGTAGTGTTAGAGATGATCCCTGCATACAAAAAACTCATATAGATATTAGCCCACAATTTCATAGTTATCATTAATCACCAAAACATCCATACCATGGGGATCCAATCATCAATGATCATGAGGATTACAATGCTCTTGTGTTACTCTCCAATACACTCAAAGATAGCTCCAATCTTTGCTCTAGTGTTTCCTCTTCTCCTCTTGGCTCTCCCCAAGTTTGCCCAGCTATCCAAATGGCCAAGAGAGGCCAGAAAGACCCTAGCAACTGCTATATATAGTATCCAACTACTCCACTAACTGTTGCCAAAAAGCTGGCGAAACTGAGAACCAACCGCCGTAATGTACCACCGTATAGTATGATGACCTATGAGTATGTCACCATACAATACGGTAACCTCCACTCAACCATACGTTGACCTCTGATCTTCAGTGCCTCTCTGCGCACAAATCCTCTAGGTCACCGTACCTTACGGCGACATCACCGTAAGGTCTCCAGAGAGTACCTGATTTTGGCCACTCAGCCTCCTTAGGTCACCGTAGGTACGGTGACCTCATTGTAACGTCAACAACAAATCTGAGTGCTGGCCACTTCCTTCTTCTCCTTAGGTCATCATACCTTACGGCAAGGTCACCGTAAGGTCTCCGAAGAGTACCTGAAAATGACCTCCTTGCTCCTTGACTCGTCGTATCTTACGGCGACCTCCTGAGCATCATTGACTCTGCCCATCGGCTTCAAACCCTGTCCATCGACTTCATGTTCCTTAACTCACCGTACCTTATGGCGACATCGTCGTACCTTATGGCGACCTCCTGAGCTCCATCGACCTGGTTCCTGTTCTAGAGTTGATTTGGTCCAGTCACTGTACATTACGGTGACCTCACAGTACCCTATGGTGATCACTGAAGCTTCATCAACTTGGTCCATAGATCCACGCCCTTGTCTACTGACTTGCACTTCAATCCATCGACTTGCTTTTACACCTCGATCAACCTTTCTCCACTGCCACTCCAAGTGTCCTAGACCTTAACTTAAGCATCCCAACACTCTAACCCTAGAGAAGCCTAAGAGAATGACTCAAGTCCTCTTGATAGTCCGTTTTTTCCTATGGACTCAAGCCTACACACTAGCCATGTGATCACACACACTTGGACCTAGCTGTCCTTAGCCTTGATCCATCTCCATCACTGCGAATCTCCATCAAGATCTCCATGACACTCCACCAAGTCCTCATATCATCAAAGCAACATTCACCATGTTCTTTGTTTTGAGTTAATAGTTTATTCTACATCCACAACACTAGATGTAGGCATTAGTAACCATTTCATATTGTTACTCAATCACCAAAACCTTCATACCTTGGGTTTCCAAACGCCAATGGTCATGAAGCTTACAAGGTCAATGGCATGGTCGCCTTCTTCCCCTCTTACGGCGGTCAAGTCAGCGGCGTGTAGTGTAGGCGGGTGGCAGAAGGCGCGAGCGCGATGGGAGCTTCTTCGTCGTCGTCGAGCTCGCCATGGCCTTGCCGAGCTCACACAACAAGAAATCCTATGATCCATGACATACAATTTTTTTTTGTCATGGTTTGTTTAAAAATCATCATAAAGCAATGTATGTCACGGTTTTGAATTTCGTCACATATCGAACGTCACAGATTAACTTGTATGATGTTTCTGCTAAACCGTCATTGGATGAGTTCAATCCATGATGTTTGATAACCGTCATAGAATGGCCTCAAGCCCGCATAGTCCAACCCAAGCCTAGAGTTAGTGATGAAATGAAACGTCATGGATTATCACCATGTCAACCATAAACTGAGCTATAATCTCACATTTGATATCAGAATCATATTGGGCTTAGACCAATATCATCACAAGGGAATTTTTAGCCGAATCATTTTATTTAATTTACCACATTCTAGCCTGTATGTATGGCCCATACAAAACATTGCTCGCCATTTTTTTTCTAATTTGATTTCAACCCAAAAAATTTAACTTTTGAATAACCATTGTATTCTGCCTCATTTTACAAATATTTCAGCTAAAAAATTTCACATCAAGACATCCAAATACATTCAAGTTTTCAGTTTTTCATATAGCAATACATTACAGGTGATTCCTGACCACGTTGCATTCAGTTGCAAACTCACAGCAACAAGAGGGATCACAAGCCTTGTCGTCCTTTCAAAAATGACAACAGGTAGTTTGCCACGCCTAGCTCGGTTCATCCTTTGGAGGCCATGTCCCATATTAGATAAATATAAAAAATGCAATTAGTGCGGTGAAACAATCATGGATCCAAGCCTCATTACCATGGCTTGTTGAAGATCTGATGACCCATAAATATAAACTTAACAGGTCGGAACTTAAATTGATCAGGTCTGAATGTAAACTGAATAGGTATGAATATAAACAGAACATGTCTGAATACAAACTGATCAACTAATGGCCCGAGAATGTAAAGTGAAGTGATGGTTACACATAAGGAACATATAAACTCAACAGGTCTGAATAAGTGGTTCCATTACATTACTAAACATCCTTTGTTTCATAACAAAGTTAACTGGAATGAGGGATAGAGATCATGTGTTTAAATTCTGAAGTCAAGCTGCATATAAACCACATCAGTCTATGTTCTTTTTGTATAGGCACAATAAACAACTAGTGTGAGATCATGCGATAAAACCATGGCCTCGCCGAGCTCGGCTCCAACCTCGTGTGCCCCATCTCATGCAAAGCCCCACTATTTCCTCCTCCCTCTCCACTCTCGTACCGGACCGGAAGCCATCTCCTCCTGCCGTCATCCCCATGCCTAGTTATCAGAGCTGGCTCGGCGCCATCCGCCACCAAGGGGACCTGCCCTCGGCCCAGATCCACCAATTTGGGCCATCCGCTTCCGCTCTAGCACTGGAGCTTTGCTCGCTGCCTCCCCACCCTTCTCTCGTGGGCGGCGTCGGATGTGGTAGTGTCGGGATGGAGGAGCTCCACCCCTACCAGCGACAAGATTTGGTGCCAACGTGGCAGGGCCTGTAGTGCGGGAGTGGAGCCAATCGGAGCTGTGTCAGAACCGTGAGCTCGGGCGATGAGAAGGGAGAGGGAGGTTGTGAGCAGGGCACCGACGCCGGCGGGGAGCAGCAACGGCGATGCAGCGCAGGAGAGGCCGTGCGTGCAGCGGGCGTCGGTGAAGTTAAGGTTGGAGTTTTTTTTTTTGCTGACAGCTGGTCCCGCTAGAAATAGAGGCCTAGGATGCATGCTCCACTAGAGTTTTGGGCTTCCAAATTTTGTAGATTGGCTTGCAAAATAAAATTTGAGAGCCCAAATTTGCATGCTCTACTGGAGATGCTTTAAAGGCACTCATATATGAGCAAACTCACCCATATAAACCCTGGTAATAACGAGTCTGAAACTCAAACCCGGATGGACATATTTCACAATAAAGAACCTAACCATATATATATTATTTGGACGACACATGCATGTTACTCCCACACAAACACCAAGCCATGATCGTGATACCTAATTTGGTATCAGTACAAAAACTAATAGGGACTTGCACAGACTATGTACGGGTACAATAATTTAGAATTTTTTTTGCAATAAACATCTGATGGTCGTCTTAATCCTGACGATTGATCTTCTTAATTCTGTCCTTCTCATGATGTATCAATTTGAAGGACCAATAATTCCAGTTTCAAAAGATGTGCACTTGCATGCACACCATGTACTTGTAGACCTCACATATGCATATGTATTGTAGTACATACATTCACTTTCTTGAGTACTAGCACAGCTATACAAACAAGCAAAGGTGTTTATTTATATACGTACAGTGCCAGCTATTATACAGAGATGATAGAGTTGAATCCACAGGCGTACATCTTGCTTTTTGGTTGCTTGAATTGTCCTTTATTTGTTTGTAACCACCACCACTTATTGTCCAAAAAAAAGAAAAAACGGGGGAAGATCACCACCTCTTTCTTTTTGTCTTTGAGTTAAGGTTCAAGATATATCTTATTACGATTGCAGGTAAAAAAAATATGCTGTTATATTGTCGTTTCTCCTATATATACTCTCATGTATAATGACTATTTTATTGGGATATTACTGCGCTGCTATAGATCCATATGCTTCTAGCAGATCGGAGTTCTATTACAAAGAAATGGATGTGAGTGCAATTGTTATCGAATAATCTTCAATAAAATCGAGCCACCATGCACAATGCAAGGAAGGCCTAGAAGTCCATAATAAAATTACAAAAAAAAAAAGAAAAGAAAAACGGTTAGGGAAAGTTGCGGCTGGTTGTGAATTGGAACTCAAAAGGTTGTCCATGATTCTGATTATGGCCCCTTACGTCCATCTAGAATCATAGAACTATAATATGAACACTGTAGATACTGATTATCATGTGCAGCAAATAGATTTCGCAAAGCCTAACAGAAAGGTGGTGGTTAGAGGGGGATTTGACAGTGACACAATGTATTGCTCTTGGGACCACCACATTAGTTAGTTGTTACATCAATCTAGCTAGAGCTAACTAAGCAATCCTTCAACATAACCACCAATACCAAAGACCTGGCCAATCATATGGTTTGGGGACACTGCTATATATAACCATCTCTCTCCCCAGCATTCATCGATTCTCTCTCTCTCTCTCTCTCTCTCTCTCTCTCTCTCTCTCTCTCTCTCAATAGTTGTGGTGCATCCTCTAGGAGCTGAAGCTGCCAGCATGATCTGACGAGAGTCTAGTTGAACGCCGCTGCATTGATGATCGAAGTTAACAATCAGATCATGCTGTGCAGTTTCATCTGCTCGAGGATGCACAGCAGAAACTGCTCAAGCGTAAGAGGTTCATTCGGAATTTTGTCTCAATAGATTGATTCGTTCATATTTTGCTATGGAGATTTCTTGGAGTTTCATATGGTACCGATGGAGCACCAGATAAACAAGTCAATAATTGAAGGTGAAAACTAGCGAGGAGCTATACCTGCAGGCAAGGTTAGTCCTTAGACTTCAATTTAATTTTTGCCTTTATTTGCATTATCTGCGCAGCAAGTTTTTCTTTCTTTTCAAGTATGATAGAATTTGCAGCTTCTGTAGTGATCCATTTTTATAATGTTCCGGGTATATGTTACATGGGATTGTTCAACTCTCTGAATCTGTTCTTGGAATTTAAAATAGTCTGCTGCTAGGAGGAATACACTCAATAGAGGAGTGACTGAATCGTGAAGAGGTATGTGTTTTGAAAAAAACTACCACGAAGAAATATAAATCTCATCTACTTTCTGTATATATGTTACTGAAGATCGAGTGAGGCCTGGTAGAGCAATTTTGTAATAACTTGTATATACAAATCTGTAGTACACACACTATCATACTGTTGCATGAAAGCTCTACCTGAATCCAGTCCCTTTTTCCTTTTATTTCAGTTACATCACCAATTTTGTGAATTTGATAGACATGCAGATTAAATAACAACTGATTGATTGATCCTTCGGTTGATTTGTCTGCACAACATTTGATTCTCTGTCCCTTTCTTCTACAGCCGAAGGTTGGGTGTGCTCTTGATATCCCATAATGCCAGTCCTACTCAGTGGCATGTGAAGGAGATCCGTGAGACATTTGGTTGTGTACGTGTAGATAAACAAATGAATAGCGAGGAGAGCGGCTGATTGATGAATTGATGAAAAGAAGAAAAATGTGGCAAAGGTAGCTCGCCGTACTGCATACGGCCGCTAACATCTTGCAACGGTTTGTGTTGTCTTAATCTGCCATGTAAATAAATATGAGGGTAATGTGGTTCAATTTTTTGTATAATGGCATGGCTCAAACATATGCCCAGTTTCATGAAGTTTAGTGGCACATTTCAGATCAAGCAAGAGTTCAGTGGCACAAATTAATCTAACTGATCCATATTATTATGTCGTAATGACATTGGTTCTCCAAACATGTATTCTCTTAAGTTTTATATTATTTTTGTCATCCTAAATTTTGTATTTATTTCAATGCTAAGCATGTAAGTCCCTCCAACAAAATATGAATGCAAACCTAAATATCCAAATAAGAATCTTTAGAACATATATTACGGTGTCTATGCCTAGACGTGTTTTGGATTTTAAAAACACGCTACCATCTGATAACTCGTTTCAACTTTGACTCGCGTTGATCAGACCAAGGAGAGAAGCTGAAGCAGTTCATACCCCAGTTTCCCAAATGAACTCTTGTTTGAAACATTAGTTTATATTTCTGGGGGTATATTTTGTCTCATAAAACAGTACGTCGTGCCCTAATTGAACTCTAAATGGGGCCTAGCAATATAGGAAAACCTACTTATAAAAATTCCCAAATAAATATTAATACGGAACCAATCAAAGACATCTGATATATTCCACTTCTTTCAGAGTGATAAGCATATTCTGAGGTCTAAACTTTAAAGCCATTTTACAAATATATTGAGTTCTGAAGCATTTCACACACGTCCGGTTAGCATGACCCCACGTCCATGGCGTTAAAAGTCTTTATCCTGCCTAACTCACCCGTATTTGGTCGGGTATGCTCGAGTCTTGACTCTTGACACACAACTTTTAATCCCCGGAAAAAGCAGGGTCTTAAAAGCGTCGCAAGCCGTAAGCAAACTGCGGGGCACGCCTTATCTAAGACGACTTTTGTTATAGGACACAAGTTTTTGTTTTCTTTGAGCGCTTCCAGCCAGTAGTACGTAAATTGTTGGAACGAGAAAGCTAGCAGTCGGTTATTTTCTGCCAGGTTAAGTTCATCCAAATTTTAGAGAGGTTTCATCATATAATTTTCCATCACAAGAAGACCCTATTCGATAGACTATCTTTGGCTGTGTTAGCTGGATGATAGCTACGCCCGCGTGCACCTGCAGCAGCTGATATGTTTTCTCCCGCAGCGAAATGACACCGCCCTTATGAATATATAACGATGGATCAACCTCCCAAGGTCCTCGCTAACAGTGTCCATGCATTTCGTCGTCCTATAACTAAGGGGCATCCCTAATGCATAACTGAACGCGTGTAACAAAATTCTCAGAAACAAATCACGTGGTCACTACTAGTAGCATGTCGATCGCTACTGGTAGCATGTATGTTTAGATTGTTTTGGCAAACGTTCTGTGACAAACCTGGGGTTCGAGTGGCTCCATCATTATCATCCTCATCCTAGCAGAGATTGTCATCCAAAATCCTTGATCCCTTGATGATAGGTTCGCCATCATCACTATATAATGAAAACAAGAAACAAAAGACCATAGACAGCCATCGTTTCTCCCTGCAGGCTACGCAAGCTGGGTCCCGCTAACCATCAACCACTCGCATCACAACACCGTCCATGCTCACAAAATTATTGTTGACAATCAAGAGGAATGTGCACAAACATCCACAACAACCTATCGGCGTCACGGTACATTAACGGTTATACCTAATACTATACGCCAACAGTTAAGCCCATCATGTCCGGGACGCGGCAGCTTGGCCCCATCTTTGGCTTCTTCGAAATGGGGGCAGAGAAACCACACTGCAAAAGACAACGATAGAGATGTTCAGTGCCCTTGAGCATTTAAAGGTTATGTAAGCAATGATGATGTTTCAGTTGCTATGGCCATATGAGGGCAAGCTACTGCATAGATGATTGGACATCATAGCATGTCTTCTTGGGGGTGATGACCGAGGACTTTTAAGAGCTTGACCAGGTTTATATCTATAACCAGGCCAGGGGTAAAAGAGCACTCTTTTGAATACGAAAAAAACATTGACTGACAAATCTTATGGGTCTTACTTACAGGAATTTATAGCTCACCTTGTAAGTTGCACCACATGGATCAGCTTTGGTGTCAAGTACCTCTATGTCGACCAGCTGGTTTTTTTTCCACCACATAGTCCAGGCCCCAGGGGATGCTCAAATGGTAGAGGTTGTTCGGAATAAGGAGCCTGATAGAGTCATGCGTGAGAACAGGTTTTTTTTTAGAAAAGGATGCGTGAGAACAGGTTGGTAGCATGAAACTTAGTGATACTTGCAACTATTACCAGTTGACTAATTGGTGATGTACTGGTGTCTACCCTTATGTGGATGGAGCAATAGAATCTAATTTCAACATCCCAGCTTTGCAATCTGACCTTGCAGGAAAGATACGGTGCCCTAATGCTTCGCAGTATCTGGAATGCTCCTGCAACCATCCTGAAAGAAGTTGAGAAGAAACTTTCACATCAGTACCACAAGGTCAAAAATAGAGATCAGGATAAAGAAAGTAGTTTACTGTGCCTGCTATAAAGCACAATATATGCTCTGTATCCATAAACCTCTGCGACTACATATGCAAAGTGCAAAAGACTACTGCAAGGACTCCAAACCCGAGGAGATGAAGAAATGGTGGTGTTTCCTGGAGACTGATATACAAGAGCCGTTAAAAATATCAGGCACCTGAAGCTGAAAACAATCAAGAAAGTAATTTTATGGATGGAGGATGGAGTGATGTGCGCCACTGGAGGGTGTCTGACTGTCTCACACTCTCGCTCCAACAATATCATGTAACTCGGGGCTTAAAATCCCTTGTCAGGCTGAACAGTGTCCTGATAGTCTCGCAAGTTAGCTTTGCTGTAGGCTTAGCTACTAGAGCTATTTTGGTTTTGTTGGTTCTAAAAGGAGCTGTAATGGTGTCTTGTTTACTGAAGGGACAATGCTAAAATCTTTTAGTTCTAAACAGTGCAAAAGATTACTACACAAAAGGTTATTAAAATTGTTTATTCACTCCTATGGATACCAACACTTTAATCACCATAATCCCAAAAGTTATTCATTTAAGCTATAATATTATTCTGTGTGACATAGCTATATTTGAACTTCTAGTCAAACCAGCACATCACACAGCCAATAATAAAGTGAAGAGTTGAATTGCAGCATATTAGTGATTCTAGTGATTGCATCAAACAATGATTATCTATCTCGAAGACTAAAGACTAACTTATCAAAAGAAAATTGTTACGGGCCAGGCCGGCCCAGAGGCAGCAGGCCGGCGCGCCCAAGCTGTGGCTGGCAGGGCCGGCGCGCCAGGGGGGAGCAGCCCTGCTCCCTTTCCAAAAGTGGCTAGAGATAGGTTTTGGGAAAAGGGGGAGATTAATTAGAAAGTTTTGGATAATTAGGAAAGATAAGATTGCAATTCGATTAGGTTTCTATGTTAGGTTTGCTTGCAACTCAAGAAAAGTCCCTCATATATATGTGGGCAATTGTAATTGATCTTCCCAAGAAATTAGAAGGGATCTTCCCTCAACATCTCTCTTGCCCCTTGCGCCTCCCTCTCTCTCATGCCGCCCCTGCCCTAGCCGCCGCCGCCACCTCCCCGCGCCGTCGCCGTTGACCAGCCGGGTCGCCAGCCTCCTCCTCCCCTCCCTCTCCCAAGTTTGCACATAACACTTGGTATTCAGAGGCCACTCCGATCCTCGCCGACATCACCATGTCTTCCTCGTCATCCTCCGCTGCGATCCCCGCCATGCCCAAGCTTCCGGACGCGGTCCCGGATTTGCCGTCCTTCTACGGCCTATTCAAGGAATTCGCCAAGGCCTTCGAGATGGTGACCAGGCATTGCGTCACCACCATGGATCGCGCTGTCGAGGCCCTCGCCGCTGTTGAGGCCCTCACCGACAACCCGACGATCAAGGCCAAGCTTCGCGAGAAGTAAGAAGCTGCTTGCCGGGCGGCGGCCCTCGCTGCCGCAAAGAAGGCAATCGAGGACGTCTACGGCAAGCCCTCCACCGACTTCACCGACAAAGACCTCGAGAGCATGGTGCACACCGCCATGTGCGGCACCCCTCCTCCACCACCGCAAGAGGAGACACCACCCCCGGCGCCCGATGTCGACCTCGCCGTTCCATGCTACCACAAGCTCTCCTTCCCCACCTTCGACGGCAAGGAGGACCCCCTGCCCTGGTTGAACCGCTACGAGCAATTTTTTCAGAGATAGAAGATCAAGCCAGCAGAGCAAGTGTGGTACGCTTCCTACCACCTAACTGGGGCAGCCCAGCAGTGGTACATGCGCCGCACCAAGGACGGCGCCATCACCTCCTAGAGCCTTTTCGTTCGCCTGGTGAACGAGAGATTCGGGCCTTCGACACGCGCCAACCCATTGGGCGAGCTCGCTACTCTCCGACGCACTTCGACAGTGGACGACTACAAGGAGAACTTCCTGGCGCTCGTAGCTCGTGTTGGGGACCTCCAGGAGCTTCAGCAAGTCAGCATCTACACCGTCGGTCTTCTTGAGCCCCTCAAGACGGAGGTTGAGCTCAACAAGCCCATTGACATGGAGGAAGCCATGAGCCTGGCTCGTGCTTACGAGCGCAAGGCTCAGATTACGACGGAGTACTCGGCCTAGGTATCTAAACCGAACAGTTCTACTTCACGTGCTCACTTTGTTGTTCCTCGCCCTTCTGCCAAGCTAGGCATCCCAGTTGCTCCGATCGTTGCTTCGACTGGTACTACGACGGAAATCCCAGGCAACCGGCCCTTCAAGCGCCTCACTGCCGAGGAGATGGCGGAACGTCGTCACTTGAACCTCTGTTTCAACTGCGATGAGCAGTTTTCTAGGAGTCACAAGTGCAAGAACCTCTTCTACATCGAGATGCTCAGCGACCTTATCGACATCGACATCTCCGACGACAACTCCTTGATGGCGCTCCTTGGTTTTAGGGGTCGCACTCTCCGCTTCTTGGGGCGCATCTTCGACACCGAGCTTCGCATCCTCATCGACTCTGGCGCTACGCACTGCTTCATCGACCTCACCATCGCCAACGACATGCAGCTTCCCCTTCGTCGCGCTTTGCTTGCTCTCGCCCTCGCTTCAGGAGATAGGGTGACGAGCCGCAATGTCTACCGTCAGCTACCGCTCGTCATCGGCCACGACACCTTCGTCATCGACGTCCACACCGCGGACTTGCCTGATGGTGTTGATCTCGTCCTCGGGACACCGTGGTTGGCCTCCTTAGGACCAATCATGATGGACTTCACCACCTTGAGCATGTCCTTCTTCGACGGCGGCCGCCATATGCTCTTGGTGGGCGATGGCTTAGTGCTCCACCCTCAGCCGACGCTGGTCCCTTCTCCACCAAGGGCAGCGCCCGCACATGTGGAGGCGACGGTGGCTATCATGGGAGGACCACGCCGCGTCACCAACATCCTCCCCATCCTCCACGACGACGAGGGTCTCTACGACACCCTGCGCGACGACGTCATCACCGACCTCGAGTTGTCCTTCCTCACGGCGCGCATCTCCTCCGGCGACGCCGCACCGGCGTGGAGTCTACGCGACGGCCTAATCTTCTTCGACGGGCGCCTCTACATCGCGGCTTCTTCAGCTCGCCTACACCGTCTCCTGGCCACCCTCCTCAAGCATGGCAAAGAGGCTTTACTCCGTCAGGTTGCGGTGGGCTTCCGCGGTCTTCCTCAGCATGAGCCACTTCTTCCACGCGGTATTCTCTTTTTGCAGGAGATGCCAAACAATAGCATTGATGCTGCGGATGTTCGTTTCGTCGACCTCGCGGGCCACGACCTCTTCCACGTTCGTCAAGTGGCTTTCACTGTGCCAGACGAGGCTGTTGCTCCCCTCTCATCTGCTGATTTTGGGATCCTTTTCGTCCACTTCATCGACTTGACAGTAGCTCAACTTCGACCCCACGACACCTTCATCGTGACGTTCGAGGGTTTTCTACTACTGTCAGAACAGGGCAGGAGGCCCTTCTTCACTGGACCACCTCGCAGCGAGCTTCACCTCTGCTTCGACTACGGCATTCCGCGCAGGTTCATTGATGCTCTTGACACACCGGCAGTCCGTGGTTCGTCGCCAACATCGACCTCCTACCACTTTGCCACTGCCGGTGACGTCGGCAACCTTAGCTATGTCATCTTCTTCGACGTCGATCGTACCCGCCAGAACCTCCTCACCGACTTCGTCCTCGGCAACTTCACGGTCTTCATCAAGCTTCGTAGGACTCCAATGACACCGGTGATCACCACTCATGGCAAGATGGTTATCCAGCACAAGGACGTGCTGGTTCTCAGTGAGGGCGGAAGTGTTTTGGGCCAGGACGGCCCAGAGGCAGCAGGCCGGCACGCCAGGGGGGAGCAGCCCTGCTCCCCTTTTCAAAAGTGGCTAGAGATAAGTTTTGGGAAAAGGGGGAGATTAATTAGAAAGTTTTGAATAATTAGGAAAGATAAAATTGCAATTCGATTAGGTTTCTATGTGGTTTGCTTGGAACTCAAGAAAAGTCTCTCATATATATGTGGACAATTGTAATTGACCTTCCTAAGAAATTAGAAGGGATCTTCCCTCAACATCTCTCCTGCCCCCTGTGCCTCCCTCTCTCTCACGCTGTCCCTACCCTAGCCGCCGCCACCACCTCCCCACGCCGTCACCGTCAACCAGCCGGGTCGCCGGCCTCCTCCTCCCCTCCCTCTCCCAAGTTTGCACATAACAAAAATATAGTGACTAAATGAAATGATACATTGCTTCCTGTCGTCAATAGGTCCGAGACAATTTGTTTTTTTTTTTCTGATTGCATGTATGAGAGATAGAGGTAGAAAGATAAGAAAATCAACCACAAGATGAAGCTCCATACATTAACAAGACAACTATAGCTGACAAACTGAAGTACAATTTTATTGGAGAGGTTATAAACCAAATAAACTGGTTTTATCTATGGGCTATAAAAGTCCACTTTATTTTGGCTTTTTCAGCATGTCTAAAAAGTCCACTTTATTTTGGCTTTTTCAGCATGTCTAAAACATCAAAATAAAATAATCAACAACAATGAAACTGAGGGAATATCTTAACCAGTGATTTCAAGTCGTCCGATTAGTCGCGATTAATCGTGATTAATCGCGATTAATCGGCCTGGTCGGTTTTCCAAGTCCGACTAGGCAGTTCGACCAGGTATTGGCGATTAGTCGACTGGTCGTCCGACTAGTCGTCGATTAGGGACGATTAATCGTCCGATTAGGAGAGGGACGACCAGCTCTGACTCGTTGATGGGCTCCCTGTTTCTAACGATGATTGGGCTGGCGGCTGGCCTGTTGGCCCAAAAGGGTTTGTAAACCTAATAGAAACGCTGTGGGTTTACCAGTCGAGTCAATCATGCCGTCAATAGATCGTTCACTTCTGTTTCTCTCTAATCCCTAACCTAATCTCTGCCGCCGCCGCCGCCGCCTGGTTCAAGTGGTGAACTCGCCGTCAACTGCTGTCCTCTGTTCGCCCAAGATGAGCTCCTCCTCTGACGATGGTGAGTCTGCCATTTGCCCCTTGCTTCTTTCTTCCATCTCCTTGCCGTTTGCACTGCCGAACTGCAAAGTGAAAACTGCCACTTGATCGTTGTGGTCTGTGGTGTGATCTTTGATATGCAGATGTGGAAGTGATCATGCCTGAGCCTGATCAAAACATCTCCTCTGCTGCATCATGCGGTGCTGGCTCGGCTTCCTCAACTACTCCAAAAATAATATAGATGTCCAGAATGTCTATTACTTATATATTATATAATATATATGTCCAAAATATAACAGACGATTATCTGTACGATCAGTCTTGACCAGGTTCGACTAATCGGCCTGGTCGATGACTAATCACGATTAGTCACCTGGTCGGTCTCATAGCGACCAGGTCCGACTAGTCGACTTGAAATCATTGATCTTAACCTGCGTAAAAGTACACTGGAACCTCTTTTTTTTTGCATTGAGTATTAGGACCCTGATCTCACCACTGAAAGAAATAAAAAGCATCTAGTGATTACTTTTATTAAAGTATAAGACTCATTCTGGTATGAAGAGACAGACGTACTCAATGTGTGGAGGCTATACATATTTCACATTTCAACTATTTTAATGTATTTCTAGAAATGCCAATTATATTGTTTCTGATCATAGATCATGGACCAAGAGTTTGACATTGGGGAACCAATAGCTAAACTCATCCTCAGTTCTGTTTGTATCTTAGATACGGTCTAAAGCACAACCTACTTTCTCATTGGGTTGGTTGTAAAATATTAAAATGTAGCCCCTCCACTAAATTTCCGCATTTAATGACTACATAGTGTTTCATGCAAGTGGTTACAAAACAGAGTAATGAGGAAGGCCCCGAGGCGGCTAAGCAAGAGGGCTGGAAACAGCTGTGCACATGGAACACTAACTAGCTTATTCACCTACACTGTCTAGATGAGAACTTATACAGCCAATGCTACTTACTTTAGCACAACCAATATCTTATGCTGAGAAGGGGTGTCATCTGTCCTGTAGGTCCGCTGTCCGCAACATGGAAGTAAACTGATCAGACCAATCCATCTGTCCCCAATGTTAGGTCCACCATTAGCGAGTCAACGTCTTCAGTGTAGCTGGGATCAGTCAGGATTTTTTTGCCTCATCCACTCCTGTCCAGGAATAGACATTCCAAATCACTGTTAATAACAATAGGGCATTAGGGCCTAAAGTTTATACTAACTTTAGGACTGGCTACCAAGTATTAATAAAGAGGCCACATCTTCTTCAGGGCTATGAAAATTTAAATAAATACATTTATCAGATCAGTTCCATTTGCCAACATCAGCATGAAAATGTTACAGGGTTAGGGTTTTGGGGGTGCCAACATCCGCATGAAAATGTTACAGATATTTCTGGTTCGAGTTAATGCCGATATGTGAGTTCATCCACATTTTCGTTATAATGTGCACTTAACTTATCAACATATCTGTAACTTATTCACATGAATGAAAACACCAATATACAATTAATCCCTATATTGGCTTCGTTGTTTCAAACAATCATAAAATGCCCAAGGAAACACAAAAACCGATCTCTTTGCTCACTACAAAATTTCCTAACACTTGATAGAAAGGGAGCGAATAAACTTTGCACAAACAAAATCTTTGGCATAACGTTAGTAATGAAGCAAGCTACATAACAAGACCTGCAAATAATGTTATGGGGATATTAATGAAATGCATGTTCCTCTTAAAATTGTTCTGCAACCTTGACTGCAGACATGCTGAAAGGCCAAGGGAATTTCAGCTGTAGTAGGTTTAGTTCTATGATCAACATACCAAAGCAAGTGGATGTGAATCACAAGATGAATGCCACATGAACAACCATGAGGAATTATAACATGCCAAAAATCAGCATTAACTCAAACCATAAATATATAGGACAAGACCTGTGACAAAAACATATGAATACTTCAGGGATATTTCTTTACAATTGTATATTTACACTACATGGAAAATAATAGCATTGTTCTTCACTGTGTGATACACAAATTGAACAGGTGCTTTCTTTGAAGACCACCTTGAATAATACATCTAGAATAAAACTCAAGTAACTCAAATATCAACCATAGTTAACCAAATCCTTCTCCTCTTTGCAGAGAATTATTGAATAAAAGTGCTTGGAACTCCACAAAAAGAGGTTAGAAAACTTGCTGAGTGGTTCTAGTTGTTGAAACAATGCAACATGAAATTCAACACTATTTTCAAATGTAAAATGAAAAATAGAAGTAAAGAGAAGTTGATGGTACCAAGTGGCTGCAAAATTACTTGTTCAATCAATTCTGCTTCTCCATTTCAATTTTGATTCGAGGTCAAAAAACTTCAATCCAGATATCACCAAGTCTGCAGTGATCTTCTTCAAGTGCTCATTGAGCATGTCTTCATAGACAATAAATCTGGCTTCAGACAGCATATTTCGATCTCTCATAATAGCAAATACCTTTCTTGCCTCAGTTGAACTTGCATACTTGCAGAAGCCATAGATGATAGCAGAATATATAATATCTTCCATTGAACACCCTACATCAACCATTTCATCCACAACTTTCATTACCGTCTCTGGGCTCTTTGATCCACATGCTTCCAAAATAGTCAATGTGTATTTGAATTCAGTTGGCCCGTTTTCTACATTTCCAAGACAGTCTTTAACAAGTGAAATGGCTGTATGGATCTCTCCAATCTTGCAAAGCCCACTCACAAGAGCACAATAGGCTGAAACACTTGGTATCCAGTTAGCCTTCATCAAAGAGTTGTAGCATGAGCAAGCCTCTTCAACATTTCCTTCATCCACAAAACACGGGATCATATGACTATATGTACATGAATCTGGCTTGTAGTCAACCGAACCTTGCATTTCTTTAAACAGCAAAAGCGCTTTCTTCCTCTCCTTGATCTTCAGCAGGTTCTCAATAAGAATGTTATAAATGCTAACGCTACAATACTGTTTTTGTCTCAAAGCCGCAAACACTTCTACAGCCTTCAATTCCCTACCGTCCTTGCACGCAAAGTGCTTGAAAAAATCCTCTAAAATTTCAACAGCAGGCAACCCCAATTCCACAAATTTATCGACCAATCCAAAAAATGTAACCATTTCACCCTTATCAGCATAACAAACTAGCAACGGTGAAACAGTCTCAGAGCTTAGCACGAGCTCCTCCTGAATGACAATCTGCAACATCTTCTGTGCCTTATCTTCCCGACCTATCCCACACAATCCACCGATGAGTGTGTTATATATAACCAGGTCAGCCCGGTAGCCAGCATCCACCATCTCCTTCAACACCCGACACCCATCTGCAACTTTCCCAGAAGTAACATACCCCTCAATAAGAGAAGCATAAACCATCCTGTCCACCAATAAACCTTTCCTCCTCATCTTGCTGAACAACTTTGCTGCCTCTTCCACCATCCCAGCCTTGCACAGCCCCCCAACCATTGTAGCATATGCCATCATGTCCGGTTCCACCCAATCCTTCTCCATCTCCTCCCACACCCTGATGCAACCCTCCATAAATCCCTTTCGGACCATTGTCTTCACCAGCGCGGTGTACACAAAGACGTCAGGCCGGCACACCTCGTTCCTCATCCTTGAAATCATCTCCAGAAGCCTCTCCGTCATTCCTGCGCCAGCCAGTGCACGCACCATGATGGCAAACGTGACCGGCATGGGCCGCACGCCACCCTCGGACATTTCATCGAACAGCTTGGCCGCGTCCTCGACGTGGCCCGCAGCAGCCAGCGCGCCAAGGACGCGGTTGCACGCGTGGACCTCGAGCTGGATGTCGAACTCGTGGCGGAAGCGGCGGAGCACGTGGAGCGCGCGGAGGGGGCGGCGCGCGGCGGTGTGGAGGCGCACGAGGAGGGTGAGCTGCGGCTGGGAGACGGGCTTCCCGTGCGCGCGCATGAGGTCGGGAAGCTGGTCGGCGGCGGCGGGGAGGCCCGCGGCAGAGAGCAGCGAGGCGAGCGCGTGGAATGCCGGGAAGCAGTGGCGGAAGCCCTTCTGGCGGCCGGCCCAGTGGAAGAAGGGCAGCGCGAGCGGCGGCGGCGGGGGCGGCCGCGCGCTGAGGACCTCGGCAACGAGGGTGGGCGGCACGCGGCGGAGCTTGGAGAGGTCGGCTACGACGGGCGGGCCCCAGCGCTGGTGGCGGCGCAGCGCGTCGAGGAGGAAGCGCGCGAGCGGGGAGAGGCGGCGCGCGGAGGCCGAGGTGGAGGCGGAATGCGGTGAAGCTGTTGAAGGTGATGAGGCGGAGGAGATGTCGGGGTCCCAATCAGCGAGGAGGACGGTGGCGGCGGCGGCGGTAGATGGGCCGGAGGAGGAATGGGAGGAGGGGTTGGGTTGCGTGGTGGTGTCACGGAGGTCCGCGTAAAGGCCGCCGCGAACGGTTGGGCGATGCGGAGAAGCGCCGCGGTGGCCGTGGTAAATCGTTTGCCTGCGGCGGCGCCCGGCGCCGGCGGCCGGAGCGGAAGGGGAACGGGGCGCCATGGCGCGGCGGCGGGTGGAAACTGGCCGGCGATGAACTGAGTGAGGACAATGGACTCGTAAAGCTGTGGATTCGTATTGGACCGGGCCCGATTCTAAATGACGTCAAACTTGAATTAGGTTGGGCCGTAACTCGTAAGTAAGAGAACTCGAATTGGAACAGGCCTCACAGATGGCCTACTACGTTTTCTTTCATTGGAGTTTCAACTTAAACGTTATGGTATTGACTACGAAGAGACTTTCAGTTCTGTAGTCAAGGCGGCCACAATTAGACTAATATTGTCACTTGCAGTCTCTAATGGATAGTCTTTGTGACAGCTAGATGTTAAAAATACTTTTCTTCATGAAGTTTTTAAAGAAGATGTTTATGAACTAGTACTGGTTAGTGCTGTTCAAAAAGTCCGTGGACCGTGAGCTGGCACGAAGCACGCAAAAAAAAAAAGCACGGCCCGAGCGCAGCACAGGCCACTCAATTTAGGGCCAGTGCCGGCACGGTCCTATAGTAAGGATCGTGCTTGGGTCGACGGCCAGACCCTAGGATCGGCACGGCACGGTCCGATAAAATTTGTTTAAGTATAACTATATTTATATTATAGTTAAAAAAAAATTTCTTAGTGTGTTGGTAAGTCATCTTATTATTTTAGTGGAGGTTTTGAGTTCAAATCCTACCACTCATCCTATTTCTTTTTTTTTATCACTTTTAAGTGTTAATGACTGTAATTGAATTATTGGACCATGTGTAATCACGTGGCTAGTGAACCGGCCTGACACGAATTTGTATTTTAGGACCGTGCCATTGGCCGACAGCTGAGCCATAAGGCTGTCTCGGTACGGCCGGCCCTATATTAAATGTGTTGGGCCTTTTAAGGCCCGGGCCGCCCGTTTGGACAGCTATAGTGCTGGTCAAACGAATCGTGATTAACGGGCTATCTCAAACCAAATTTCGGTCCGGTCCAAAAAGGACACACCCTGAGGTCTATTGACGGTCGTCTGGGCCTGTCACACCGGCCCGGCATCCGTGGGCTAACACGATATGACCTCATATCAATTTCGTGATGTGTCGGGACGAAATTAAATCGACAGTGTTTTCTTGTGCCTGTGCCTGTGTCGGGCCGTGCCATCCATTTGTCATGGATTAGACCCACTACATGTTACATGGGCCACGCACACACGATTCTTTGTGTCTCCAATTTCTTTCGTGTGTGGTGTCTGATTTCTTCCGCTGGAGAACTCAGTGGCCACACACTCGGCACCATAAGGTCGCCGCGCCGGAGAACAAACGAGAAAGCTGCCGGCGACTCGTGCAATCATCCAGGCCAGCTTCGTCCCAGAAGTCTCATGACGAACCAAATGACACAGAAGTTAAAACGAAATCACATTACCTGTATGGAACGTGGTGTATAGTGAGTTAGTGACAAGCTACAGGTCAAGCCTCTTGTGTGTTTGGATGCATCTAGAATCATCCGCCACTTTTATGGCGCCAGAACGCGCAAGGCCTGGCCGTCCACGTCGACAGTGAAGAACGCAATCACCCAGCTCGGCGTAAACCCTGCGTCATCCACGTCGCGCACGTATACCAGCAGTTCTCTTGCTCTCACCTGCGGCCAAATCGACTTGATTTATGGCCGTGAATCGCCGGCCGACGTGGCCACCGCCGCGGCCACCACATCCCTCCCCGTGGTCACCGGAAGTACCCTATAAAGCCACCACCCCACACTCGCTTCACAAACAACAGCAAGTCAGCTCAGCAGCAGCAAAGTGATCGAGCGACGTGCCAGTGTACATAGCCACCTCACAGAAACACGCTTCTTCCTCTCTGCTCTCCACGACTCGAGTTCTTGGCATCTTTCGTTGTACGAGCTAGCACATCAACTCCAACAATGGCAGCAACCATGGCGACTGCCTCCATGAACAGCTCCTCCCTCGTCGCCGCCGCCGGCCTTCGCGCCGGAACTTTCGCCGCCGCCCGTTCATCTCCGGCGACATCGGCTGCACTGGCGCCTCGCCGCCGTAGTGCGATGGTCGTCCGGGCCCAAAAGAGCAACAAGCCGGACGCCGACCCAACAACGGAAGAGCCAATCACCATCGCAGAGCCCACCACCGACAAACCGGGCCTCCTGGACGCGCTGGCGTTCAGCGGGCCAGGCCCGGAGCGCATCAACGGCCGGCTCGCCATGGTGGGCTTCGTCTCCGCGCTCGCCGTGGAGGCGTCCCGCGGCGTGGGCCTGCTCTCGCAGGCCGGCAACGGCGCTGGGCTGACGTGGTTCGCGTTCACGGCCGTGGTGCTCTCGGCGGCGTCGTTGGCGCCGCTGCTGCAAGGGGAGAGCGCCGAGGGCAGGAGCGGCGGGTTGTGGACTGCCGACGCTGAGCTCTGGAATGGACGCGCCGCCATGCTCGGGCTCGTCGCGCTCGCGGCAACAGAGTACCTCACCGGCTCTCCGTTGATCAGTGCGTAAGTAGGCTTTGCAGAGCCCGTGCGCATGTGCCTGTATAGCTTGTAGTGGGCTCTGTGTTGTAAATGTAAACAATAGCTAGCTTATGTAAGTACGTATATAGTTCAAGTATAACACACGCATATCAGCGTATGTGTGTATGTATGCTTGGATATGTATGGCAACATGTATGGCAAGAGAGCAAGTCTGTGTTTGTACAATTTTCTATGTGGGAGTAATGTGTTACGACACTTAAAAGCAAAATGGTTTCTACATAATGTATCAGGTGTCAGCATGTTACCAATCATGTATCATTTTATTAAATTCTAACAAAAATATAAATAAACATAGAGTATGTAATCATGTATCAAGTTATAAAATTTTAGATGCATCGAATTCTTATGCGAAGAGAAACAAAAATATGAAATTGTTTTGTGAACAGTACAGGTTGGACGTGTTCATCTCAGACCTGCAACCTGTTACTGTTTACACGCTGACTGCTCATTGTTTTTCTTTGCACAATTAGCCAGGTGGGCCGAACTAAATGGGTTGGCACGACACAGAGTTAGATGGGTCTTGCCGACCTGTGGCCCTCTAGGGGCAGTGTCTGGGCCTAGCTGTAGGCTTGGGCATGATTTGTTCAGCGTAGCTCGTCTAGGCCTAGCAGGGTGGAAATCAACTAAAATAATTATATTCACGCTAAAAATCATATTTTTCAGTTTAAATTTATTAAAGTCAAATATTTTTTACATAAAAATTCAAATTTAGGAAAAAAATATCATGTATAAAAAATTTAACCGGGCTTTGGGCCGGTGACACGGCTCATAAAGACAAGGTGTGGGCTTGGACACAGAACCGTTGTAGCGATATAGTGCTTGGTTCTACAACTATCGCCTACAACTCTGCAAACTTTCTCAAATGAAGTTTCCCAAGATCAATCACCTTTCACGATAATAACTCTTTCTCATAAAAGAGAAAATAACTCATCTAGTACTTCACCTGGGCAGACATGTATTGTATTTTCTGTCTTTCTGCTACATGACCGCTTGCATCTATGTATATCTGGCCAAGTGGGCCGGTCAAAATGGACCAGCACAAGGCCTGTCTATTTTGGCTCGGTCCGAGCACGGCTCAACACAATGCCTGATGGGCTGTGTGTGACACCCCAGTGTCACTTTGCCTTAGTCACAGTGCAAGCCCACATAGTCTTAGGTATCTAAGAGAATTAATATGCTTAAATAAAAGAGCAAGAAGAAAAGAATTAAACCCAAATAATGGGAATTATAGGGGTTGCACATATCTCAAAATATTTCAACAGAAGTGTTTCCATATTTTTACACATTCATGTGTGGGCATGTACAAATAGAATTTTAGGGAATTTACCAGAATTTTTGGTAAAGGTTTGATAGCCCTAAAAATTGGGGAAATTACAGAAAACAGAGTTCAGTCTAGGAATTTTTATAATTTTCTAATACATAATCTAAGAAAACTTTACATACAAACGTTGCTCCAAATTTCTTGTTACACCTTCACAAAATTTGGCACCTTTATCAAAAATAGGGAAAACCTAGAATTGACTAGAATAGAGAGCACCGGGTGAGAGCAAAGAAACAAAAAAAAATTGACCGGTTTTCACACTCGCTGCAGTGGCGGCGGGCCACTGGTAGCCTCTCCGGTGCTCCGGCGCCCATGCCACTGGACGGGAGGTGGGTGGAGTGGTCGTCCTTCGCCATTTACACCTCGTCCTTGCGCCCAAGCGTGGTACGCCGCCATTGCTCTCTCTCTCTCTCTCTCCCTCCCTCCCTCTCTCTCTCTCTCTCTCTCTCGTCGATCTTATCCGGGGAGGCGAGCTCGAGCTCAAGACCCAACCCAAACCACGACCCCCTTGCAGCCATGGAGCACCTCGCCCACTCTTTGGCCACTCCCTGTTCACTCCAGAGCCGCCCCCACACCTTCTTCCCCGTCGAGCAGCAAGGAGATCAAAGAGTCCCCTATTTTGGGGCTGCTAGGCCGCCATGGACGCTGCCGTCGATTGAGGTGAGCTCCCACTCAATTGTTTGCACTGGGGGAGGCACAAGGTCCCTACGATGCTCTCTTCTCACTCTGAACCATTGCCTTGTAGCGCCCTCGCCGGAATCGCCGCAGACCGAGCCGCCGTCATTCACTCGCGCAGGGGAGCTCACGACGACGACCCCCCTCCGGCCTCCCTCGACCCCATCCACACCCACACCGAGCACCGCGACGTGAAGGTGATGCTCTAGGGCCTTTCGCCTCACCATTTCACGCTTTGTGCATGGAGCACGCCGCCGGCCATCGTTGACTGGCGCTGCCGCTCATCGCCGGCCACGCTCCGGTGACCCGAGCGCACACCACCACCACCCACCGGACCCACTTCGCACCCTGAGCACGAAAATGAGCACCGATGAGTGAATCTCACCGCCGCTCGCCGCCGGCGACCAACCCTAGTTGCGTCACGCGCGTGTGCTGTGCTCGGTTTGAAATCTGCTGGGTGGCAATTTCGTAATTAGTAGTGAACTTTTGATAAAAAAACAAGAAGAAAAATCAATATCTCTGAAAATACAGTGCTAAAAATTGTAAACAAAAATATTTTGGAATCCTTGTAACATGTTCTTTCCAATGGTTAGCATGAAGATCAGGCTTTCTATAGAAAATTTTTGAAACAAAAATAGGAACAAACAGCACCTTTGTACGGCCAATTAATTCATAATTAATTCCCTATAAATATTTAAATCACAAACTTTTGCATTCGTCCTCACCATAGCATATGTGACCCTCTGAGAATTGGTCATAATTAATTAATTAATTCATATTTTCATGGTTATAAGCTTTTTGTGCATTTATAGTATATGAAATTCTATAATTTAATAGCTTGGAATTTAATTCTAAAACTTTACAATATTGTTATTTATGATTTTATGTGCCCCTAAACAAATCCCTGAATTTGGTTGCCTTCTATAAACATTTTAATTAATTTAAATTTGTTAACCTCAATGCTTACCCTAGTATTTCATAATTTTCATTTTTGCCCTATAATCTTGTTATATAATGTCCTGTATTATGTCTTCATGGCACTGTACCTTATGTTCATTTCTACCATGTATGACAGTAGGCATGTTTCTCCTTTGTTCCATGCCTTTAATTGAGTTATATGTGATATGCTTATTAATTGCCATGTCTTATACTTTCCTAATTAGAAATTTGTCTGCTTAAGTTAAATGATTGTTCAGAATGCATATGAAAGCACATCATCTCATGCATGAGCATCATCCTTTAATTTTATTTGTTAAGAAAGTGCCATGAATCATCATACAAATTCTTACCTTGCATTGCACTACATTGACTAGGAAACGAGACCGGGAACAAGGCCGAGGCAAGCAACCCCGAGGAGCCCAAAGTTGAAATAAACACCGTTGAAGCTACTAACTTCGAATAGTACCAAGACAAGCCCTGGTGCATAACCTATGCTTTAAACGTTTTTGGTTTTAATTCACGTTAGTTAAGTGCCATGACTTGTGCATTTACGTGTAGGAATTGATCGAACCATAGATGCATTATTTAATTCTTATATACCTATGGTCTGGTTCAGTTTAGGTATAAGCCTTTTCGGTAGCAAATGCTATGCTTAATAATGAGTCACCGGTAGAAATATCGAGTGGTACGGAGACCGCTCGGTATAGGTCTTTATAACTGATACCTCTCACATAATGATTATGAAGATGAGACCGTACAGGGAAGTGCATGTGTAGGATGCGATGACAAGGTTGGCCCTTGTTGCCATAGCCCCATGCATGTCGGTTGAGGACCGATCATTGTGACTCAATGAGTGTGACATCCTCACATGAACAAGAACCCAGGATAAAAATTTGAACTGAAAATTTGATCGAATTTGGAAGCCATTTAAGCTAATTTGAATGATCATTGAACTACAATTCAAATCTTTCCAACATAACCTAGTGCCACCAAAAATATATGTGATATGTCCTGGTAAAATAGAATTTTGGTGAATTTACCATAATTTTATCTCACCATTTAATGCCCCAAATAAATGGTCAAATAACCAAAAACCACCCCTCTTTATAAAATTTCTATTCAAATTTTATTAAGGACTAATGGCCGTTAGAATTTTTGTAAAATCACTCACATTATGAGGAGTTTGCTCATATTTTTAGTTTCATTTGATCAGCATTGGATTAATCCCCACGAAAATAGCAAGTACTGATGGTTAGCAGATTTAGGAAAATAAATAAATTCAAACCCCCATGGGACCCGCCTGTCAGTCGCAGTGAGGAAACACACCCGGGCGCCACGCGCTCGCCCCGCTCGCGCGATGCCGCATGGCCACCGGCGTACAGCCAACGGCCAAAGCCGTGGATCGACGCCCCCACCGGCCTCCTGACATCCTTTCTGTCTCCTCCGCGGTCCGAACACCCCCCCCCCCCTGTGCCCATTTTTCTCTCGCGTGCTTTCCTCCCTCTGCTCTCTCTTCCGCCGAGCCACTCGCCATTGCCACCCGTGCAAGCTCTGACTCCCGACCGCTGCACCGCCTCCACGCCTCGGCCGTGGACACCTTGAGCTCCGTCCTGACATCCTGGTGCTCCCCGTGAAGCTGTTGTCCTTTCCCGACTCCAAGCCGCCGGCAATCGAACCTTTCTTCCCCGCCTCCGACCGCCGCTCCACCGTGTCGCACAAGCTCGCTAGTGAGCCTCGACCCGATTCCTTTCGCATGCAGGGCGTTCTCGGCTCAACATTCCTTCCCGGCCTCACTCAGCTCGCCCAAATGCAGGTCCACCGCCGGAACGCCACCACCGACCGTTGTCCTTCTACCTCGCCGTCGTCGAGCTAGCCCGGTGAGCCGCCCTCCTCGCTCTCGCGCGCCGCACCCCCGTCCTCACTCCCTTAATTGTCGGCGGGCCAATGACGGCCCTACCGCTGCTCCAGCTTGCCGTCGCGCCCGCGCCACCGCGCGTGGCCACAGCCCCGCCGCGAGAGCGCGGCTCAACCGAGCTGGCCGTAGGCCAGCACCCCGCTGGGCCGCAAGGCCAGTGGGCCTCAACCGCGCGCAGGCCGGATCTGGCCTAGGAGCAGCCCCCACACGGGCTTTGGTTCATTGGGCTGCTGGAATGCGGCCCATGAACGTAAAAATGGATTTTTCCGGATTAAATCATTTCCAGGAAATGTGTTAAACTTTTAAAATGTCTAATAAAATATTTAATGCGAATTTTGGAGCAAGGAAAATTTCTCTAGGCTCCAGTAGACATGTACTATTTAAGAAAAATATCAAAACACCCTAGGTGCCAGTATTTTTATCAGCATTGAATTAAATGGAAAAAACACTAATAAATTCATTTATAAATGTGGGTGTCTGATAAATTCTTGATATTTGTCATAAAAATCTGTTTTGGTATATTGGGTGACCCTGCACAGTGGCATGTGTTAGTTCTCTGTATTTTAGGCATTATTAATTTTTATACCTTTTTCCTTGTTTTAATTATTTAAAAACACTGACAAATTGCATGGAAATAAGACTTGGCCAATAAATCACTCTGGGTATGTATTGCTCACAGAAAAACACCCAATTTATTTTGACCTCCAGAACCATGCTAAATTATGAATTGCTCACTTAAGCTTGATGATTTTCATCAAGATATTATAAAAGCCTTGGTAGCATATTAACGAGCGACACCCCGCTCACTTTTACATGAAATAGTGTATATTAACGTATTTGTTGAGGAAGTACCATGAATCGAATGAGTTTTTTATGTATTGCACCATTCGCACCTTGTAGATCACGAGGTAAACCACGTGGAGACGGGACCGGAGCAAGAGCCAGAAGAAACCGGTGGTGTCTCAGCTGACCAAGAGCAGAACCCAGGCAAGCCCCGGCGCATCCCACCCGTTTTAACTTTTACTTTATCACTAGTTAGGAATGTAGGCTTGACTGTGCATTAAGTGATAGGAGTTGGTTGAAACCCTAGCATTGCAGTAGGTCCCTTCTCCCTGATATTTAGCCTCAGGACGGTAGTCGCTCTGCTTAATTTAGGACGACCATTCACCGAGTGGTATGGAGACCAGTCGTAGATAGGAAATGTTATCACTGGGGAATGATATCGGATGAAGGAAAGTGTGGATGGAATCCCAATAAAGACCGGATGGGCAACTAGGTGGAAAGGGAAAGACAGCTTGTCTTCAAGGAGGTAGCCCCGTCCGAGTCACCTAAGGCTACGCCTCATGTCCGGTCCATGGGATCAAGTTTGAACGTACTGTTTGCATGCTGGAGTTATGGGCCCAGTAAACCGATGTAGCTACGACTACTGTCTGGTCGGACGATAGCCTTCTCCTTTCTTTGGTGGAACTGGGGCTGAGAGGAGGGAGCAATCTACCCACGGACGTCTGGACCTGGAAGACCCTACGGTACCGTAAGCAAAAGGTTGCTCCATGCGGCTTCCAGGAAACACGTATGGGTCGTGCAAGCAGGTTTCTCCTACAGGATGTAAATCGATTCGAGTCACTGCCCCTCACAGTAACGAGTACCACTTGATCGCTGCTCCGGAACAGTGTCAGAAGCCATTAAGATAATGAGTGGATTTAAAACTGCTGTTTGAAATTATTAAGATTGTTTTGTAACCTTGATTGTTATAGCTTTAGTGCAAACTAAATTTATTATTCCACATGACAACTTAACTTGCTGCTAAAACTTAAAAAATTAAGGATCCACTCTTAGACTGACTTTCTGGCAACATAAATCCTATCCCTAACCTTTTCATGTCTAGGTGTCAGCTGTTATTGGCCATTTTGACGGGTCAATCTTGCTGAGTAAATTAGTTACTCAGGGCGTAGCTCTATGTGGTTTTCAGACGACCAGAGTGAGGACTGCCACTGCGGTGAAAGGTTTCATTAGGAAGGACAGCGTCCTGACTGCTGGGACATCGAATGGAAGCTTTGCACCAACGACGACGAGGAGTAGTCCATTGAGTGCCGGTACAGTGTTCGGGCAACACACCTAACATGGCCGGATTGTTCACTGATTGTCGCCATGAGAGGGCGATTGTATCTTATTATCCCGTCAAACCCCTTTAATCCCTGTTGAACAATTTCACGTCCGCATCTTTTATTGTTAAAAACTCTGGGTTATAATATAACTTTGGATTTATATAAAAACTCTGTACTCTATCTATGTTCTTGTTGCAACTATATTATTCTGTCATGTGTTGTACTGTTGGACGTCACAGCGCGTGTCGCCACCCGAGGTAGATCCTGGAACGGAGCCGTCTCCATGGTAAAACGATTCTATGACAATGAGCAAGTATTGAATTGTACCAAGTACATACTTTCGTATGGGAGTTGGGAAACTGATATAACTTGGGCATCCTAGTGTTGGACGGTCACCCATCCCTTTTTAGAGACGATGATGGATATGATGGGTGTTGGGTTTGTGAAAAGCGGAGAGTGCATGGGTCACGCTCCAGAGATATGACGGTTTAACTATATCCTGGGGGGAACATGTTCTCGGAGGGATGGCCCGATTTGACTCTATGGTAATCTTGTGAAAGGTGGTCATATGTGTTCTTAGATTATGCGTATGTCGTGTACTTGAGTTTTCTCTTGTAGGATGTAAATCGATATATATATTGCCATCTCTCGCGGTTATGAGTACCACTTGTCTCGAGCAGATCACATCGTAGTAAGAATGAAGATGATAATATACTTGTTGTTTTGAATTATTTAAATATTGCTGTGTAACCTTGTGTTGATAGGTAGCCACTTGTTAAATTTATATTCATGTCATAACCCTATTAATATGGTTAAAAGATGAAATTAGAACTTAGGTAGGTGCTGTTTTTGCAACCTAATTTCAGCAAGTCCGGTCAGCCTTTTGCATGTAGGCGTCGGTCCTAGATGATCGTGTTGACGGGTAAGCCTTGTGGAGTATATTAGATACTCAGGGTTTGTTGTTTAAAATTTTATTGCAGGCATGTCTTTCTCTAGCTTCTATTTGAACCGTGAAAGTGAAGGGTGGGTTGAGGAACCGAGCAGCGAATGGATTTTTGAGTGGGTTCGTTGCTCACCGACTCACGGACCCGAGGAGTGAACCATGACTAGGGCTGTTGTGGTTTACCTAGGGCTTATTCTACCGTCGTGTTAATTATTGTTTCTGCTACGTATTGTAATAAACTCTGAACTAAGAACATATGTATTGTAATTTCAGATTTGGACTTATGTATGTAAATATGAAATTCTAAGCTCGGCTTGTAATGATAATCAAACTCGGTTTGTAATAATGAATATCACGCTCTTATGTAAGTTGCAAGTGATGGATGTTCTCGCGTATGTACTGTGAATGTCGGCTTCGTCCGACATTGCCCAAAAGTGATCCTGGATCGGTCATTCCCCTCGATTCGAGGTGCGGGATGCCACACCGTGTCTAGGCGTAGCCACGGGCCTGTCATGCTGGCGCGTGCACGATCCATTTAACGTGGCCCGTATAGCCGTGCAATAGCCTGTTTAGCCCATAAGACACGACCCGTCAAATAAAATGATCAATATTTTAATATTTAAATCAAAAATTATATTTTTTTAGTTCAAATTTATTAATAAAAAATATTTTTTATATAAAAATTTAAATTTTGAAAAAAATCATAGATATAAAATTTAATCAGACTTCGGACCGGTCTGACCCGGATAGCCCGTCGGACCGACACGTTAAGCCAACGGCGCGGCCCTTGACGGGCTCATGCCGGGCCAGTTGGCCAGGTATACATCTATGCATGGTCGGTCTTCTCAGCTTTTCTCTAATTCCGCAGTGTCTGCCCGAATTTTACGTTGGCTACAGACATCCATGGGAAGGTGTACTCGTGCTTTCTCGGTTTGGACGTGCGATGACGACAACGGTGTCTATGAACATCAAGTCCTAAGTGATTTGCTCAGCTTTAGACAATTATTAAAACCTCCAATTTCCGCCGAAGGATGGACGGATCACCTTTGACCGCATCTGCTTTGAAGACGCTCGTTGCCGATGATGCGGTGGTGTTCAGCAGTCATGCATAGGATTATGACGGCTACAGCAACCCTCGAAAGAGAGAGATCGCTATGGAATGAGAGAAATGGATCGCATTTCTTTTGCCATGGGGAGATCAAAATATTGCGCACTAGGGCTAATTTAATAATTTCCTTAGGTGTATTTTAGTTTAATTTCTTTATAATGATAATAGTGGATAAGATAATAACTTTCTTAGAGGTATTTTAGTCTAATTTTTTATAATTTCAGTGATTTTTCCAATTAATGTGGTGCTTTTACAAATATATTAAGAAACATTTAATTCTATTTTTTATAATGGCAATGATGAGTTATTTAATAACTTGTTAGGGATATTTCAGTCTATTTTTTTTATAATGATACTGGTGGGTAATTCAATAACTTTTTATAGGTATTTAGTCAATTTTTTTTCATAATGACAGTGGATAATTTTTCTTCTTAATTTTTCTAATTAATGTGAAAATTTCTTGACCTTGAGAGCAAACAATCTATTTTTTTATAATGATACTGGTGGATATTTAAATAAATTTTTATAGTTATTTTAGTCTAATTTTTTTAAAATTAAAAATGGTGGATAATTTTTTCTTTTTTATTTTATCTGATTAATGTAGAAATTTCTTAATTGAGAGCAAATGTGATGACTGTCTTCTATTGGAGACAAAAGTAAATACATTACTTCTTACTCACTATACACGTCAGACAAATCTTACTTTGACTCTCCAAACAGTCTTCTATTGGTAGAGTCAGTCTAAAGGACAACGGCTAAAATGGTGCTACGTACCGGTGCACCAGCACCACCTGACAAGCAGAGGGTCTCAGTAAGGTGCGGTGCACATGGAGCGGACGCTGACGGTGGTGGAGATCGCGACGGTGACAGGGTCCAAGCCCAGTTCCCATGTGCATGGATCAAAATGACCTCTAATGGGCTTTAATAATTGAGTTCGGGACGTCCTTTGCAAAAAAAAAAAGTTCGGGACATGTCAACGTCAACCAAAGGAGGTGATGAGAGTGTAGCATAGTACAACGCATGTGATTTCCGCTTTCATCTTCATTATAACTAGTATAGTCAAGTAGCCATCCTTCAAAAGGCAAGTAATCTCTACAGCCTAAAACCTATCACAAATATTTTCCCTCTTTGCGTGCAGAAAAAATGCTTTGTTTGCCTTTTTCCTATTTTTCTAGAAAAAATTGTAAATACCCACTTGCATTTTAGGAAGTTTTTCATATACCTACCTGCAAATAATTTTGTTTCAGTCTAACATATATAAGTTACACTTAGTTTTTATATACCCACGTGGTAACTTTGACCGGCTAATATGACTCTTGTTTGACTTCCAACATTGATCCAGATGTTTCACTTTAGAGTGATTATCATCTAGATGAATGTAGCATCACCAAATTTTATCTGATTATCATCAATAGCGTAAAAATTTATGCAGGATGCTATGAGATGTTATGAGCAAAGTAGAGGGGTTAAATCTTAAGTATTAAGATATTTATATGATTCAAACAATGTTATAAGTAACTTAGTTATGATAGACTATTTAGAGCTATAACGAATGTTTACCAAGAACCACGTTGGTCAATCAAAATTATCAGAGAGCTATATGAGAACTATATGTAACTTATAAGTATTAGACTGAAACAAAAGTACTTGTAGATGGGTATATGAAAACCCTCCTAACATGTAAGTGGTTTTTTGTATTTTTTCCTTTTTTGTAAGAGATCAATATGTGTTACATTAGTACTAATTATATAAAATTTATTTGGTACCATACATATAGTTACATACTCAATCGTTAAACATAAATGTTGTGTCACTTCTATACCTCAGAGTATTCATATTTTTTATTATAAATATCGACATTTTTGCAATATCAACATCATATATGTTTCCGACAGTATCGCTTTCGAAAAAAATAATAATATAGCCTTCATTTGATTGTTTTGGTACCGCTTTCATCTTTATTTTTCGCAATTGGTGCTCCAGCATTATCAATCTATTGGTGGCAAATAATTTTCCTTGTTACAGTGGACTCGACCTTTTCTTTCGTTAGACAACAAATTTCAAGGGTCTGATTGATTCAGTTTTGTATAGCACGCAGAGATACAAAATATGCCTGTTTACGATTAATGGCTCACATGAAGCAGAATGTGCCCTCTGTGTTTTTTTTGGTTCGGGATAGTTAATTTAATTGTTTTTGGCTTTATAGGATTTGCCGTCAGCCTGCAAAATACGGAACCTGGGAACTAGCTTTGCCATGTGGCTAGATCATAGCACAGGACAAATAAGTCAAGATTTTCCGTGTGCCCTAGCCGAGGCATACAACAAACAACAGGTTTTACCGTGTGGCCCAGACACATGGCACCCGACACAGAGGTCAAGTTTTGTCGTGTGCCAGATGTATCGGGCATACGGCAAAGATGATCGTTAACGTTTCTGCCAGTTGACGGCCCTTTTCTTTGCCGTGGGTTAAACGGGAAACATGACAAACATTTTACCGTGTGTCCGATGGTAGACACATGGCAAAGTCGTCTTTGTCAACGGCATTTTTGTCGTGCCGGTTGTGCCATGTGCAACCCACAGCAAAGCCTTTACCGTGAGTATCTTGAGCTTTGCCGTGTGCTTTGGACATATGACAAATGGCCTGACTCGCATAGTGCATGATAGATGGTTTTGTTAAGTGGAAGGTGAAAACTTTAGTGATGTGTCCTCACAAGTCAGAGGTATCATATTTCGTCTAAAACAAAAGTGGCACTGTAGTGCCAGCTCAGAATCAATGTCACAAGCAGGCAGGCACATACTGTTAATTTCAAACACTGTAGCAAATCTCAAGATCTTATATAACCTTTCACACGTACTTTTTGAATTATTAGGAATATGAGTCATCAATCAATTATATAAAAGCAGCGTAGCGTCTCTATATAATTAAATAAAGGCCAATAAGCTGTCATTGTAAGGCCAAGAAATGCTGTCCCTGCCGATGGACTTATATGGTGTGTAATAATAGTAGTAATTAACAAGCACCCGTGAGATCCAGCACCAGCAGCAGACTTGTGTTGCTGAGACGATCGATGGAGGGTGCAGCCCATAGTCTTGTGAGCAACGGAGGGCAGCTGCTGGCCGAGCAGTACCGGCAGCTCCGCGGCGTCCGCAGCGAGGTGGCCGAGCTGCGGGACGACCTGGCCACCATGAACGCCCTCCTCCGGATGCAGTCCGAGGCCAAGGACGGCGCCGCGGACCACTTCGTCCGCGAGTGGATGAAGCAGCTGCGCGAGCTCGCCTACGACTCGGAGGACACCATCGACCTCTACCGGCTGCGCGTCAAGTGCCGCCCGGGAGACAACGGCGCGACCAGGTTTCGGCATCTGCTGCGGACACTCTTCTCCCGCCGCCGCCTCGCCGCCGAGATCAACGCCCTCCGCGCGCGCGCCGTTGCCATCGGCGATCGCCACGCGCGGTACGGTGTCGACCGCGAGGCGCTCCGCCGCTGCCGCTCCGCCGTATCTGCGGCACCGCCGCTGGCGCCCCGCCGTGCAAACAATAATGCCGATGCCCATCAGCTGGTTGGCATCGACGGCCAGGTCCACGCACTGGCCGGGCGGCTCAAGGCAAGGGCCGACGGAGAGCGGCTTCTCAAGGTGCTCTCCGTCGTCGGATTCGGGGGCCTTGGCAAGACCACGCTGGCCCTTGAGCTGTGCCGGCGGGTAGAGGCGGATTTCGAGCGCCAGGCGATGGTGTCGGTGTCTCAGGCGTTCGAGCCCGGCAGGGACCTCAGGCCACTGCTCAAGCGCCTGCTTCGCCAGCTCGTCAAGCCCACAACGGACAATGACCAAGGCATCAAGGAAGAGGGAACTCTGGGAGACATCGAAGGCTTAGATGACGATAAGCTGGCCAAAAAGCTCGAGGAGCTTCTCAACGACAAGAGGTAGGTATTGCTTCTTTAATTTTGAGCCTTCAAGATTATATATTATTAATTGTATAAGAAAAAGTCTTATAAAGAAACTAACTAATTCCATAAGAAAGGAAACAGCTGCTGGTCTCTGGACGGTCCACAGACTCTAACCGTAGATACATCCATCAACAACCACTTGGTTGCATGAATCCCACATTAAGCTCTGAAAATTAAGATACATCATAAACCTCAACGATTTTGTTCCTTTCTTTTTCCTAACAATTAAACAAGGAGTTTTCGCTTTACTTGTTTGCTTTCTTTTGTTCTTTGCACAAGTTGTTTCTTCTATGTTCTTTATTTTAATAAATTACCACAGCCGTTTTCGTTTCAAAAAGAAAACCCAATTAAGCATAGAAGAAGCACCTGGGCACTTCAATAAAGATCAAGTCCGGTTTTTCCTATCTATGTAAGCTATACTCTTTCCGTTCTAAAATTGTTATCCTTATTATTTTTTTTATCTTTAATAATTCATCTTATTTAAAAAATTAAAATTATCATATATCTTCTTATGATTTATTTTATTATTAGAGAAAATTAAAATATAACTAATATTTTTATATGTTTGAACTAATATTTTGAACAAGACAAATGGTCAAACCTAGATATAAAAATCAATGCATGGCGAGAATAATTTTAGAACGGAGTAGTATATATACATAAGAAAAGGAAAGAGCAACTCCGTGTGCCGGTTATTTTAATTAACTAGAGGATTACAGAAGTAGTGAAAAAAAAGAATTAGGAGGTAGACCAACATATTTGAAATCCAAATTCAACTTTATTTGATTTGAATGATACACAAATAGCAAATTATATTAAGAGAAAGAGAAGGAGAAAAGGAATTTCTTATTTTTTGTATCTTTTGAATGAAGTTCAAGTTTGACTTGAATTTTTGTGCGCATGTTTCTCACCATGTCATCTACATCTGTACCGATTTTAAGAAATTTTTTTTGAAATAAAAGTTAGGAATGCTTCTTTAGAGCATTTTCACAATTCCAATGAATAAGTGGTGGTTTACTGCACTCAATATTTTGCCTGTCAATGCTGGCTAATCTCAATAAAGTGTTTCATTTTTTTTTATAGCCGGAGTTCCTTTTATTGTTTCAACTATACTTCGAAATCTATGGCTGAAATTCCACTGTGTATTTTATATTGGTTGCACGAATAAAATGGGGAAATTGCCCGCAGAACCTTTTAAGTGACCAGACATGCTACCCCAACTGCTAAAGCATATAATAATCGGCCCACCAAGCATGTGGGAATCCATTCACAATAAACATAGATGGAATCAAAGACATGGACCACATGAAAAGTTGAATAGACCAATACTAAGATAACGTTAAGAAAATGCACATAAAGTATTCCACGAACATCTGAGAAGAATATTATATTATTAGTAAGCATAGACGTAAAAGCGTTATGTCCCTCTCCTTATTTTGGCCGACGTGGCCACTCTTCAAAACCAGCACGTCACTTCCTGTTATCGTGGTCTACTCTACAGCGGACACACTTGTGGCCTTCTAGCGTGCCGTCAATCATCGGTTTGATCCGCCATAATCCGATCCGTGTCTGAGCCTGCCTTTCCTGGCAGGCCCTTCATCGGCCGCACACAGGAATAAGTGGCACACAGACTGAGGTGAAGAACACCGACAAACTTGGAACTCACTCAAAGCCAACAGATTTGCCAAATCATTGGGTGGATGAGAGAAGAGGGAAGCAGGTGGGTCCATGGATCTCAAAATTAATGAACTTGACACTGCTGTTGGAAGAGGGGAAGCAAGCACTCACCATCAACTGCAAGCAAGAAGCAGCAGCTACAAGAGTAAGGAGACGGAGGAGCCCTTTCCGGCAGGATCCAGGTAGAGGCAAAGTTGCGGCTGCTTTTGTGATTTCGTTAGCTGAGCAGTGTGAAGAAAGCATACGAGAGGAAGCTGCCTTTTTTTTTTTCTAGCGAACTTTAGAGGATAGTGATGGCATTGAACTTGCAGGCTTTGGGGTACAACAGAGGCATGACGCATGAGGCTCAAGCTGTGCGGAAGAAGAGAAGAGCGGTGGAAAAAACCATTGACATGATAAGATAAGGCTATGACCGTTTTATATATACAGACCCTTCTCTATTTTCTATTTCTCTGTTTATGATTCATCATTTTACATGCTTACGGTTCAAACCCCAAAATTTAGAATATTTGCACACTATTAAGGTCAAGATTTCAAATACTTAAATCATGAATTTTTTAACATATCACAACTAAATTAAGCCATTTCATAAGACTAAATGGACACGGCATAGCGCGCCATTCTATCTAGTCTTACACAAGGTTGGTAGAAATGTAAATAAAACAAATGAGCTTTGAGTGTGTAGATCCATCCAACAACATTTCTTTAGATAATGGAATTAAAATCTAACCTCTGTGTGTCTGCATACAGCTGACACACATACAGTCTGGATCATTACAAATATCTGAGAGAAAACGTATCCTAAAACTTTAGTATATGAATTCAGTACTAAAGATCGCTTATATCTGGTATCTATTTAGGTCACTCATCACCAATCGATCCAACAACGTGCATGTACCATTTGATAGGTTGAGATAAAAACAAGTGGGCAGGGTGGACACATTTTGCCCAGAGTCCAAATACAACCCATGAGAAAAAGGGCAGAACAATATGGAGGAAAAGTTGTTGCACCAAACTCAAACAAGTTGTCCACTTTATAACAAAAAACCGTGTGTTATACCATGTTGTCAAATTAACTTAGCGCTCACATTCTTGCAATGATCCACTTATATATGCATGACTTCTTAAGCGAGTTAGAAACATAATTTTTTTTAGAAAAGAAAATATATTAACATACCATGTTGTTAATACATATGGCTATCAAATACTAGAGAAGTCACAAATTAATAAGCCTGCGGAAAAGAACAGAAAAAGAACACAGAGACTCCACTCCCCTAACAAAGATAACATGCTGGCCACAAATCGGCTTCAAATGTTACAGCCCCACCACATCGAAGGTTAAAGTCATCATGTCCGCGCAATGGTTCCATCGTAAATTTATAAAACTAGACGTAATTTTCACAATATTACCAAGCTAAATAGTATGCATTACTCAAAAGCTAAACGTAATTTGACAATATTATCAAACTAATTACATTAACAGATCAATTGTTCAACCAAAAGATGAAGGTATCTAGTAGAGAGGGGACCAGGACCAAGGTCCATAGGAAAACAAAACTGAAATCTGTCATAGTCAAGATGGGCTGACACAGTTTCTAGTTGTCATGGAGTAGCACAATTACGATAAAACGATAACATGCATAGTACTTATGGAGAATATTTTTATAATAAATTTCATGCATTTATTTTCCGGCAATAAAAAGTGTTGTATGCTTCTCCAATCGACTTGGTCACATACTGAAACATTTTATCTGTCTACTAGTATCACTAGCATGTGTTTGGTTCATTGGTCAAAATGGGTGTTCAAACGCTTAATATTGAATTATAATGCAATTCTTATTTTTCTTAATGTTAAAATCCTTTCTATCTATGTGATCTTATGCATAGCCAGTACTTTGTAAAAATAATATTGATTATAAGATTCAATGTTACACTATTAAAAAAGGACCTATAGCGGCGGTCTAAAAGTCATAGTAACGACGATTTGGCTGACCCGCTGCTACGCCCACGTAGCTAAAAATCATGTGCTGTAGCGACGGACATCTTCACTCACCCGCCACTACCACCAAACCCAAAAAACAGAAAAAAAAGAGCTCGCATCCGAGCCCGCATCCAGGCACGTCTGCCTTGACCCGAGGCCACATGCCCCGACCAGATCTGAAGAGGTGCTGCCATCGGTCATAGCTTCCAGATCTGGAGCAAGGACGTCGCCGACGACCAAGCCCGTGCGCCCGTGGACAAGGGAGGAGGGCGGCTCAGCACCGTGCGCGTAGAGTTGGGAGGAAGGCGGCTTGGAGGCCACGCGCGCCGGGTGGTGGCCGGTAGATCTACAGGGAGGAGGGCAACTTGGCATCAGCGCGCGCAGGGAGGATAGGGATGACACAATGTGTCCCCACGCGTCACCGCAGATCCACCGTGCAGCCCAGCCTGGGGAGCCGTCATCGCCTTCCAGAGGTGGGGGGGGGGGGGGCGGGAGGGGGGGGGAGGTTGGATTCGCACCGACACCTCTCAGATCCGCCGCAGCCCAAAGGCACTGCCTCCTCCTGGAGCCGCCATCGTGAGGTGAGAGAGAGGACGGGGGCGGCTGGATCCACCATCACCCAAAGCCACTGCGTGAGGAGAGGGAGAGGACTGGGCATCCACCGTGAGGAGAGGAGAGGAGAGGAGGGGTGTGGGGAGAGAGGAGGGAGGGAGCGCGCGGGGAGAGAAGGCACCGGCAGGCACTGTGGTAGGTGGAGAGAACTGAGTAGGGTTAGGGTTAAGAATATTTATATACTCGCGTGAAGGGTGGATTTTATTAGGAGAAGAAGTAGACTAGGTTAGTTGAGTCAAATGGACAAAAGAAAAAAAAAATGGGCCTTAAATTCTTAGCAACGGCCTATGTTGTGGTTCGTTTCTAAAAATCAATTTTTTGAGGTGGTCATAATGTGATCCGCCTGTAGCTGCTATTTATACTGGCGGGTTACAATGCGTTCGACCTCTAAAAATCGATTCTTAGAGGCGGATCACAACATAGCCACCTCTAAAAATTATTTAATCACTATAGCGATGGATTTATTCTAACCCGCCTCTATCACTTTTTGGGTACCGCCGCTATAGAACCTTTTTGTGATCGTGTTAAAAATTTGTATATTGCAAAATATTTCTGACCCAACCCAACAGCCCCAGCTGATGATTCTATGCATATATACACCAATGCCAGGTACCTCATTGTGATCGATGACGTTTGGACCATAAGAGCATGGGACGCAATCCAGTCCAAGTTGCCAGAAAATAACTGTTCTAGTAGAGTCATTGTGACCACTCGGATAGAGACCGTGGCCAAATCATGCAGTCCTGCTAGTGTTAACGGGCACTACATCCATCATATGGAATCTCTCAAGCTTGAGGATTCCAAGAAGTTGTTTCTCAGCAGAGTATTCGGGTCCGAGAGCGCCTCTTACCCCAAGGAGCTCGCAGGTGTAATGAGTAATATATTGAAAAAATGTAGTGGACTGCCGCTGGCCATCATCAGCATTGCTAGCGTTTTGGCTGGTTATACATTGCCGGAAAGCAAGGAAAAGTGGGAAACCATCTGCAGATCAATTGGTTCTCAAATGGAGAGATACCCTACCCTGGAGGGGATGAAACAGATAGTCACACTCAGCTATAACCACCTACCTCACGAGCTCAAAGTTTGCATGATGTACCTTAGTACATTCCCAGAGGATTATGAGATCAACAAGAACCGACTGCTGTGCAGATGGGTTGCTGAAGGAATGGTTCTGGAGAAGCGGGGTTTAACCCTAATGGAAGTTGCAGAATCCTACTTTGAGGAGCTGTTGAGTAGGAACATGATTGAATTACGAGTTCGCTTCATTGACTACCGAATGGTGGAGTTGTGCCGGGTGCATGACATGCTTCTCGAGGTCATGGTGTCGAAATCCCTGGAGTGTAACTTTGTTAGCATACTAGGAGGGCAGTATGCAGAGATGTCCTATGACAGGATTCGTCGGCTCTCCATCCAGGGAGACGACAAAAGGAACCCCCGAAGTGTAGAGCAGTCCAAGAAGAAGATGTCGAGTCGCAGCATGGAGGGTATGGATGTAAAGCATGTTCGATCATTGAGCATGTTTCAGTCCCAAGTTCACAAGGTGCTCAATCATATTAAAAAGTTCACTCTGCTAAGGGTACTTGACCTCGAAGATTGTGAGAGCCTCACAAATGATCATATGAGATATATCTGCAGGTTGTACCTGCTCAGGTTCTTGAGCGTGAAGGGTACAAATATAACCAAGGTGCCTCCTCAAGTTGGGAAGCTAGAGCACCTGCAGACTCTTGATACACGTAGTACCTGCCTTCGCGGGCTTCCTGAAACTATGACCAACCTGGAGAAACTTGAGCGCGTAGAGTTCAGACACAAGCATCAGTGGAACATGATGTGGAGTCTGCCACGAGGGCTCAAGAAGATGAAGGCGTTGCGCGAGGTGGATTTAGCATTTCTAAAAGATGACCTCCAAGTTGCCCGAGAGCTTGGAGAACTTCAACAACTTCAAAGCATTCTTATGTACATCCAGTGTGAGGATAATGACGGGGAGGTTCTCCGACAGCTTGCTCACTCCTTGGGTAAGATATACTCACTCCGGAGACTCGGAATAGCACACATAAGATGTGGGATTGGAAAGATAACCTTTCTTCATAACTTTCCCACGCCACCACGACTCCTTCGATACCTCAGGATCGAGGGTATTCTCGATAGGTTGCCCCTCTGGCTAGAGTCACTCTCATACCTTGTTGATGTCGAAATTATGCACACGGAGCTAGCTGGTGACCAAGTATATGGGGTCTTGTGTAAGTTTCCCAACCTGAAGAGCATCATGATGCTGCGGAAGTTCTACCGCGACGAGGAGATGGTTGCACGCACGAGCCACAACTTCCAGGCACTCACCAACCTAATGATGCTCACTGATTCAAAAATGCCCCAAGTTTTGAGGTTCGAGCAAGGATCAATCGAAAAGCTCGAGAAACTTCATGTGAGATTCACTAATATGGACAGAACCATTCTGGGAATTGAGTACTTGACCAACCTCAAAGAAGTACAGCTCACGGGCAACAAGCAAGACCCTACACTATACCGTGCAATGGATCAGTTCAAGGCTGAAAATAGGAGGCGTCTCGATTCCAGTCAGTCTCCATTTCAGGTTGTAGTGAAATACGAGTGATCATTCTGTCGCCACCACTTTCTGTCTTTCGGTCTTGCGATGACTCATGCTTGTTTGTTTGTATCATTTTGCAATGTTATTTCCTTTCATCTGATGCATTTCTCCAAAATTTTATCTCATTCACTTTGGTCATTTTAGAATGTAACATCTATCTATTTAATAATAAAAGGAGATGAAGTTCTCACCACACGTCCTGAAAAAAATAGAGAAATAGACTAGAAATTCTCATAAAAAAGCAAAACATCTGGTCCTTAATCCGCATATCACATATCTAGAGAAGGAAATCTGGCCCTTAATTTATTTCTCATTGGATCCTGACATGACCCACCTCAAGCGACACAAATTACCCATCTCAGATTTTTATACACACCTTTTCCTCTTCTCCATCACGATTGAAAAACATAAGCCTGCCCTAGGCACTCGCCGTGTCACAATCCTTGATGGCCGGGTCGACCACAACGTTATCACGTCTCATCAATGCTATTGGATCCAACTAGCGTTGCCACACCATGGCTCTCGGATCTTAATAACCTTTCAGCGATGCTCCGGCAATAGAATACTGGAGTCGACTTCATGTGCACGGCCATGCATGCACTTTTTCTCGACGATGTTACAGACCCAAAATCACATGCAACGACCATGGCATGGCTTCATATATCATGCACTACCAGAAAATTGAAAATCGCCGTGTGCCATAAACTTCATCGTGTGCTTCTGGCCGAATGCGGTGAAGTTGTCGATGGTGATGAGGTGGAGGAGAAGTTTGAGTCCCAGTCGGCAAGGCGGAAGGGGGTGGCAACACTATATAGACCAGAGGAGGAATGTGAGGAGGGGTTGTGTTGCGTGGTGGTGGCGCGGAGGTCCATGTGGAGGCCGCCATGGATAGTTGGGTGGTGCGGAGAATCGAGACAGTGGCCATATGGTAGATCGTTTGCCTGCAGCAGCATCTGGCGTTAGTGGTCAGAGCGGAAGGGGGCGGGAATACCATGGTGCGGTGGACAGAGATTGGCCGCCACCGGTACCGAGCTCCGACGAGACCCTAGCCCATCGAGCTACTTCCATCCAACCGCATCCTCCACCCACCCACCCCTACTATCATCATCATCCTCGCCCCCATCCCGACCCCACCGAACCACCACGTTCGCCATCTTGGTCGGTGGCGCCCCTTCTGCATCACTACCCACCCTTGAACTACGATCACCATCGGGCCGGCCTTCCATCCCAGAACGTTTCTTCTAAGCCTTGTTGAAGATGCATCTACGAAGGAAGTTCTATCGTCGAAGAAAGTTTGTTAAGTGAATTTCAGTGTTAAAATTATAAGTTGTCTATTCACCCCCCCTCTCCCCTCCCCCGTCTAGTCAACTTTCACTTGTGCACTTCGATGAGCCTCAAACCTTCAACCCTAACACCCTAACCCATTCAGGAGGTCACCTATGATAGGAAGGAGCTTGGAGAAGTCGCTGGAGCTGGAGAAGAATGGCCGGAGAAGGAGATCGTGCCTTGCCGCTATAGTAGACAAATTCGAGTGTTGCATGGCTCCAAAACACTCCAGCGTGAAATAGATTTTTAGGGAGGCCGGGGCGCTGAAGGAACCACCTATATGCAGACCGCTCATAGACATGGACATCAGTACAGCCCACTAACAAACAACACCATTCCAAGTTCGAGTATGTGCTTTCAACTAGCCCTACAGCCCATAAAATGAGTATTTTTTCGAATTTGAAATTACAAAATGAATTTCATATTTCAAAACTCCGGTCAATATTTTTTAAAAAAGATTGTTTCAACGTCAATCAATATTTTTTTATAAATCCATACAAATATTTTGTTAAAATAAAGTCACTATTTTTCAAAAATATTGACAAAGAACATGTGAAATGTTAGCACAGTACAAAAACAAATATTGACATGGTGCATTTAAAACATCAAAGAAAACTTAAAATTATAATGATTCAAAAAATATATATTCAGTATTAGATCTCATTTTGTAGAATTAATTCTATATAATTTAATGGTTCAAATGAAAACAGAGGTACAGTTTAGCAGAAAAATACGATTGAAATTTGCAAATGGACTTATTTCCCACCCGCTCCAATCACAACATGAAATGTGGTAGTGCTATACCTGATGACTCTCATAGAATGTTCAACCTATACGAAAAACTAAAGGAGGGGCCTCCTTATAAGCTACTTCCTTATAAGCTAAGGCACATTGATCTACAGTAGGCTTCATGAAGATCCTCCCATTAAACCCATGAACGAGTATGCATTGCAGCTCACACATTGCAGACCATGTTTCCAACCAGTAGCTGCGACTCACAAAATGAGCAAAAAAAATCTAATTAAAATTACTAAATTAACTTCATGTTTCAAAATATCTATTTAACTATTTTTTAAAACATGCTTCAACATTCATCAATATTTTCATAAATTCATTTCGACATTCTAAAAACTGATGTCAATATTTTTTGAAATTATTGATATCAAACATATAAAATGATGATGCAGTACAATATTGACACGGTGCATTTAAAATATTGATAAAAATTCAAAATTAAATAAATTCAAAAAATTTTATATTGAATCCAATCTTATAGAATTAATTCTAACTAACATGATGATTCAAACGGAATCAAAAACAGAGTTATGGTTGAGCAAAAAATGCATTTAAAAATTGTAACTCTATTTGCTTTCCACCCTAGTCAGCACACGACACGCGGCGATGAATATACAGTCCTTTTTTATTTTAAGTGAACATAGAGTCCTTCTGCCAATGGGCGAAGTGATGGAGGAGAATGGACTCGTAAAGCTGTGGGCTCGTACTGCACCGGGCTGATTCCAAATGACGGCAAACTTGAATTAGGCCAGGCAGTAAGTAAGAGGACTCCAATTGGACCTGGCCTCACAGATGGTCTGCTAGGCTTTCTTTATGGGATGGACTCGTGCTAGACAAATGGGCCGTGTTAACGGGCCAGGACAAGAACGGAATTTTTGTCTGGCCTAAAGACGACACGCCTGAGGCCGACTATCGGGCGTCGTGCCTGACACGCCTGTCGAGCCAGCCTGGTTAACTAATTCCGTGCAATGCGGCCGATGTCTCAGTCCGTGAGCTAGCACAACACGGGTCGATATTAAGAGAAAAGTCCTATTTATCTTCCTCAATTTATAGATGTTTTATTTTGTCTCTTTTTTTTTATAAAACCGGGTATTCAACACCTTAAACTATTAAAATCGGCTTAGTTTTTATTTCTCGACAGTTTGAAACAGCGGTATTGTCCAACGTTATAGTGATTTTGTCTCACATGACATAGTGGGTCCTACATGTCACATGACATGTCATATTTTCTCTTTTTTTTTTCTTATTTTCTTCTCCTTTTCTCCTTTTCCCTTTTCTCCTTTTCCCTTTTCTCCTTTTCCCTTTTCCTCCTACTCGGCACCTCCGCTCACCTCCTCCACGTCATCACCCACCACGCACCGGCGGTGGGCCCGCCTCCGCGCGGCTCTTGCGTAGCCACAGCGCGCTGGCCGCCCCCGTGCGGCCACCTGCGACGCTCGTGCAGCCTCCGCCGCAGCGCAACCCAGAACTGCCAGACGCGCGCCAGCTGCCCGCTCCAACGCGACGGCCGCCCAGTTGATCCCGATGACTGCCTGGGCCTCCGCATTCGTCGTCGACTCAAACTGCTGCCTCAGCCGCCGCCGTGGCCACACCCCTCGCCTCTTCTTCATCACCGCCGACGGGCATGGCTTTGCACCCCGCCACCTCTCCCCGCCCTCGGACTCAGATTCAAATGGCAACGATGGCAAGAGCAATAGCTTAGGGAAGAGGATTCCTGCATCTCGCCGCCACGCATGGCCTCGCACCCCACCACCGCGTCCGACCTTGCCGCTGGCCCATCATGACCCGCCACACCAGGCTTCACTGTTGGCCCACCACAACCCATTGCGCCTAGTCGCGGGCCTCGTAGCCCACAGTCGCGCCTAGCCGCGCACCCCGCCACCGTGTCCAGCCTCATCGTCGACCCGTCGCAATTTGCTGCGCCTCCCCCACTCGCCGTCTGGTGGGGACTTTGGGGAAGAAACAAGAGAGAAAGGAGGTTGGGTGTTTGGGGAAGAAGAAGAGAGAAAAGAGAGAGAAAAAAGAGAAAAGAGAGAGAAAAAAAAGAGTGAAATGACGTGGCGATGACATGTCAAATCCACTCTGCTACGTAGGACAAAACCATCATCAAAACTGCCCAGGAAGGAAAACTGCACCATGATCAATAATTTAAGGTGTCAGATATCCAATTTTATAGTTATAGGAGTCAAAGTACGATACCCCGATAAATTAAGGGCGGCAGATAAGACTTTTCTCCGATATTAATATCATGCTGTGTTGGCAGGCCCGTGCCAGGCCGTGCGGTCCATTTTCCATAGATTAGGCCCACTACATGTTACATGGGCCATGCAGACACGATTCCCTTGGATTTCTTGCGTGTGATTTCTTCTGCTCGGAAACTCGCTCACTGGCCACACACTGTGCACCACAAAGTCGCTGCGCTGGGGAACAAATGATAAGGTCTTGTTCTTTCCAGCTGATTGGATTAGGTCCAAGAATTATTCTGGGCCAGAAATAAGTGATCCAGTTATTTCCATTCCGGATCTTAAGAGGCGGAGAATCAATCCAGCCCATAAACTACATGAAATGATTAAAACAGGCCTTATTTTATTCTGGGCTGACCGTAACCGAACAGTTTTTTTTCAGCGCAACCGATTTCATTCTGGGTCAATTCATTTCGCACGGAATGGGCCTCGTTCCGGCCCATTCCGGCCGAACCGAACAAGGCCTAAAGCTGCCGGCGACGCGTGCAATTATCCAAGCCAGATTCGTTCCAGAAGTCTCATGACGAACCAAATCACACAGCGAGTAAAAACGAAATCACATCGTCTATATGGAACAACGTGGTATACAGTGACAAGATACAGGTCAAGCGTCTTGTTATTTGGCTGCATCTCGAATCATCCGCCACTTTTCTGGCGCCGGAGCGCGCAACCTCTGTTCAAGTCGTCCTGGCCGCCCACGTCGACAGTATAGAACGCAATCACTCAGCTCGCGCCGTGTACCCGGCGTCCTCCACGTCGCGCTCGTGTAACACCGGCTACTCTCACCTGCGACCAAATAGATTCTATTTTACGGCAGTGGATCGCCGGCCGACGTGGCCACCATTGCGGGCACTACATCCCACCCCGTGGTCATCGGAGCTACACCCTATAAAGCCGTCACCCCACACTCTCTTCACACCTCACTATATAGTAGCAAAGTGACCGAGCGACGTGCTAGGGCATATAGCCACCTCACAGAAACACACTTTCCTCGTTGGCCGTGAGCCATGAGGTTCTGGGTTGCGCTTGCGGCAACAGAGTACCTCACCGGCGACGAGGGAGGTGTTCATGGAGGTGGTCGCCATGGTTGCTGCTATTAACGCGTAAATAAGCTTTGCAGAGCCCGTGCGCACGTGTGCCTGTATAGATTGTAGTGGGCTTCTGTACGTACGCATAAATATGAATAAGTATTGTAAAATATTTTGAAAGGGTTGAACCCTGAAAGGCCGCGTACCTTTGGATAATATAGGGGCAACAACAGCCGTTGCCTTGATGTACAAGATGATGTAGCTAGTTAGGATTATGTTGATATCATATCTCAACTACTATATAACATTTAAATACAATATGTTATCTACAAGTGTCATCTTAATCGATTCTAACTATATCTCTACAATACATATCTTGACACCCTTCCTCAATTTCAACCGCCAAGATTGAGATTGCCTTTAAACAGTTCTGACAAAGTGATAGTCAATCTCTATATGTTTAGTTCGTCCATGAAAAACTACATTGACTGACAAATATGTCGTCCCAATATTGTCACACCAAAGTCTAGCAGTCTTTGAAGATGGAATACAAATTTCTTGTAGTAATTTCTATACCCACATAACTTCAGCTGTTGCATTTGCAACAGCCTTATACTCTGTTTCTATTGAAGATCTAGATAAAGTTGCATGTTTCTTTGCACTCCATGAGACTAGATTAGATTCCAAGAAAATAGCAAAGCCTCCTTTTGATCTATTGTTATCTAACCATCCTGCCCAATCTGCATCATTAGAGAATGTTGTGACAAGAGTAGATAATGACTTATTTATCTTGAGTCCAACTTAGCTCGTGTGACTAAGATATCTTTGTATCCTTTCAACTGCTATCAAATGATCTGTAGTAGGTGAATCAAGATACTGAAACTTTGTTGACTGAAAAAGCTATATCGGGTCGAGTAAGAGTTACATACCAAAGAGCTCCAACTAGGCTTCTGTACTTTGTGCAATCTATTGGACCCATAGAACTTCCTTTATATCTTGATAGATTTTCTCTAGTAGACATAGGAGTATTTACTGGTTTATAATTTCTCATACCAGCCCTGCTTAGTATATCTCCAATATACTTCTCTTGTGACAGCATAATACCACTATGTCTTCTTGACTTCTATTCCTAGGAAATAGTGCAGCTCACCCAAATCTTTGAGCGCAAATTCAGACTCCAAATCCACTAACAAGGCATGTGTTGCTTTCTCTGAAGAACTTGCCACTATGATATCATCAACATAGACAAGGAGAAATATTGTAACATTGCCTTTACTGTAATAGAACAATGAGACATATGCCTGAGACGAGCAAAACCCTAACGAATATAGTTTAGCACTTAATCTTGAAAACCAGGGACGTGGTGCTTGTTTCAACCCATACAAAACTTTGTCTAGCTTGCACAAATAATGTGGCTTGAGTTTGTCCTAATAACCAGGTGGTTGCTTCATATAAACTTCTACCTCAAGAATTCCATGCAAGAATGCATTCTGAACATCTAATTGACGCAAACACCATCCTTTAGGTACTGCTAATGATAGAACTATCCTGATTGTAGCAGCTTTAACCACAAGGCTAAAAGTTTCCTCATAATATATTCCATAATGTTGTTTAAAACCATTTACAACCAACCTTGCTTTATGACGATCATGGATTCATCTGATTTCCTTTTTATTTTGTACACCCGTTTGCAATCAATAACATTGCTTCCAGCCGTAGGAGGAACCAAATGCCAAGTTTGAATTTAAATCAATGCCATATATTCACTACCCATAGCTTCCTTCCACTTTGAATTACTCAATGCATCTTCCAAATTATGTGGCTCACTCATTGTAGTCAAGCAACCATACCTTACCGTGCATCTGTGTAGATTTTGGGCCGGTGAACCCACTTTGAGATCTTGTCTTCGGACCGGGTCTTGTTGATGCCGCAGGATGAGTTCCACCAAGGCCAGCCACAACGGGATCCGCTAAGTGTGCAATCAAGGTAGATGCCTCCCGTGTGCGTGTTGCATTCAAGCGCATCTGTCCTGTGCGCCAGCAGGCAATGGACACGTGGGTGCTATCGGAAGTGTGCGTGCAGGCGAGGGCATAGGATTAGTAGGCGCAGCACCGATGGATCCCAAGGTTGCTTCTCCCGTGATGCCCAAGGTTGTAGGGAGATCAGCCTCCTGTTCAGGGCCGGTTGCAGCCTGCAGGTACGGTGTCAAGTCCTTGAGACCCAAATTCTTCATCATTCTGGGCCAAATTTTCTACACATGGAATTAAATCATCAGTAGCACCTGTATGACGATGATCAACTGGATCAAATATTGTTCCATCCCCTATAAAATTCCGAAGAGTTGGGTGAAGCAAAAGGATTTCAGACCGAAGACGGGGTTCAGCATTTGGAAGGAGCTCGACAAACGGAAAAGTGTTCTCGTCGAAAACAACATTGCAAGATATGTAGACACAACCTGTAGACGTATCAAGGCACTTATAACCTTTGTGAAGGTTACTATATCCGATAAACATGCATCATTTGGAGTGGAATTCAAGTTTCCTAGTGTTATAAGGACGTAAATGAGGCCAACACGCACAACCAAAGGTTCATAAGGCAGAGTAATTTAGTTTTTCTTGGAAGAGAGTTTCAAGGGGTGTGCTATAGTTGAGTAGTTTGGTGGGTGTGCGATCAGGTAGCGGCTGAAAGGAAAGCTTCATCCCAATATTTCAGTGGCATGCTGGCATGGGCAAGGCGGGACAACCCTACTTCTACAATATAGCGATGCTTTCGCTCTACAGGCCAATTTTGTTGATGAGCATGGAGACATGACACAAGATGAGTAATGGCAACTTGTCGAAAAAAAGGAGTGGAGTCCCTCATACTCACCGCCCCAATCCGATGAGATGGATATAATCTTGCGGTTGAAAAGACGCTCAACAAGAGATTGAAACTCTGGAAAGAATTTAAACACATCTGACTTTAAGTTGAGGAGGTATATCCATGTAAATTTACTATAATCATCAATAAAATTTAGGTAATATTTCTTCCTTCCAAAAGAATCAGGTGCATGCTCCCATACATCAGAGAAAATAAGTTGTAAAGGCTCACTAGATTTACTAACTGAAATAGGATAATGGAGTTGATGACTTTTTGCTTGTTGTCAAGCATCACAAACAACATCAGCATTATTTTCACTAGGTAAATTTTTTGAACTAATGACACGATGAACAATGGGCAAGGAGGGATGCCTAATCTTATGTGCCACCTCTCCAGAGATGGCTTTATTGCACTCAACACCTGTCTTTGAAATAACTAGAGATTGGAAGGAAGTGGGTAGAGACCGCTTCTATACCTGCTGCTGAAAATGCCTTTCCTCATGACCAGATCCTTTATGAAGAAAATAAAGGATGAAATTCTAGAAAAACTTTGTTGTCAAGAGCAAAACGATGAACAAATACGAAGTTTTTGCAAGAGTCAAAGGTGTGGAGAACATTATTAAGGTGTAAAGGACGACCATGGGTAGGAACAATAGCTTGTCCAATATGATCAATAGTCATACCTTCTCCACTTGCGGTTTTGACCTGTTCATTGTTGTGGTACGAGTCACGGATCGCCAGCTTGTTCAGCTCGCCCGTGATGTGGTCGGTGGCATCGGTATCAACATACTAGTTGGACTCGACACCAATGTTGTTGTTGGTGGCAACAGCAGCACTTCGTCCCTTGGAGACAAATTCTAGGTCGAATCTGCACCAGTAGTCGATGGCGACATGTCCTAGTACGCTGCACACCTGGCACTTAGGCTTGTTGTTGGATTCACCTCCATGATTGTTGAAGCCACCACTAGAGCTGCTCGGTCCACCTCTTGGATTGCAGGCCTAGTTCAGAGTTGCGTCCGCCACCCCTATTGCTGCCTCTTCCTTTAGGAAAGCCATGACCACCACCATGACAATGGGAGGCAACATTCATAGACGCCTGATTGTACTGTTGCAGATCCATACGACTATCAAAAGAAATAAGCTGAGTATAAAGCTCGCTTATAGCAATGGGCTCAACTCGAGCCACAACAGCAGAGACCACCGGATTGTACTCGTAGTCGAGTCCGATGGGGATGTAGCTGACAATTTCTTCTTCTTCGAGAGGTTTCCCAGCAGTTGCCAAATCATCTGCTAGGGTCTTGATCTTGTTGAGGTACTCCATCACCGTCATGTTGCCCTTGTGTGTTGTTGCCACTATAATGCGCGTGTTTATTGATCGCGTGCGGGCCTGTGACCCGTACATCTTGGCGATCCCCTTCCTACGATCAGCCGCCGACATTTTGTCAGTGACTTGAGCTAGAATATCCTTCATGAGCGAGGTGAGGAGATAACTCACGATTTGTTGATTGCGAGCAATCCATCTGGTGTTCTCATCGTTGGTCTTCTTCATGGACTTGCTATCAACGACGATCTCAACTTCCTTGGGTGGCACAGGATCAGCGCCGAGGATGAGTCCCTCTAGCTGTGCGCCTCGTATAGCAGGCATAACCTGGGCCTTCCATGGACTGTAGTTTCCCTTGTGCAGCTTCTCCGTGTTCAGGAGCGCCAAGGCAGCAGATATCATGGCAGAGGAGAATGATGAGGCCATGTCGATTAGATGTGATGAGGATAGGCTCTTGGAACCATGCGAAATATCATGAACACGTTGAACCACGAAGGGCCGCGTACCTTTGTTAATATAGGGGCTACAACAGTCATTGCCTTGGCGTACAACACGATGGCCTTCTCTCTGCCATCGTGCGCTGGATCGCTAGGTGATCACTCGCAGGAAGGCGCGACAGCGAGGGTTCGTTGGACGGCAGAATATCAAAAATTCAATATGCATGAAATCCAGAACAATACAGTGGTCAACTTAAAAAAAAATCAAAATTCACTTTGCAAAGGAATTATTTCAGATACATGCAAACTTGAGATAGGAAGCAACAAAGATTACCGGTCCCTAATGAACAAGAGAAGCGGCACGCAGGGAAGCCCACAGACAGTGAAGCCGCGGAAAATCCGTCGGTACATATGACTCCCGGTTCCTCACCGGCATGGTGGGGGCACGAGGTACATGACACAGTGGGGGGGGGGGGGGGGATGAGGCGGGCGCGGTGTGGCGGGGGGATGAGCGGCGCGGAGGCGGGATGAGTGAGGCGGTGCTACGGATGGACGTGCGAGGCAGCGTGGCTGGGCGACGAGCCAAGAGGCGTAATGGGGAGGGGGAGGGGGGGGGGGGGGTTGTGGAGCGAGGCGGCACGACGGGAAGACGATCGAGCGGTGCTGCGGGTGGACGTGCGAGGCGGCACGGCCTAGCGATGAGCCGAGAGGCATGGCGGCAGGACGACTGAGTGGTGCTATGGATGAACGTACAAGGCGGCGCGGCCGGGCGACGAGCCGAGAGGCGTGGCGAGAGGCGACACGGCGGACAAGCGATGCAATTGGGCGGGCTCAGAGTTTTTCCTGCCGAATATAGGGCGCGAATTTTGCCGCCGAGGCGGGAGGAGTGGGATTGGAGACGCCAATTCATTGCCTTGTTTTTGCTATAATTGAGGTGGATTTAGGGAGTTAAAAAACATAGAGGTGTTTAGGGGAGCTGTTGGAGGATGATTTTTTCATTAAATTCCAATATTTTGATTTAGGGATAGTTATTGCCTTTGCGTCCGCGTCGACCTCCGTGGACGACGATGACCTGAGGGGAAGGACTGACGCCCCATCACCAACGAACCGACCTCATGCATCTGTTAGAAGATGAGAGCTTGATTTCGAGTAGCACCGAAGGAGTTAGCCACAAAAAGTTTAACTCTAGAAATTGAGAGTCAACTCTCATAATATAAGTAGGAGGTTTTATTTGATCCACCACTGGAGACGCTCCAACACCACCAGCCAATTGTGTTAACAAATAGCAATACTACTACAAAAAGGACCTATAGCAGCGGGGTAACCAACCTACCTCTACGCTTCTGTAGCTAAAAGTAGTCCTTTGTTGCAGCAGATCCTTTGTGAGCCAACCAACTCGTTGTTGAAACTCCTACTGTACCGATGGGTGGTAATGTCACCCGTCACTATGCATTTATTGGAAGAATAAAAAAAAAATCATGCCCCGCCCGTGCCATCACCACCATAGTCGGATCTGGTCGCGCCCCGCCCGGATCCATGACAAGGGGGGGGCCATCAAGGATGGGGTAACTGGGGAGGGCCAGGGAGGGGGGTCGTCGGGGATGCGCCGGGAAGGGGCTTGCCGAAACCGCCGTTGGATCCGCCCGCGCGTCGGCTAGATTTGGCCTCGCTCATGCCGGATTTGCCCGCGGTCCAAACCGCTTTGAAGGGGAGAGGATCCAAGGAGGGGAGGACCACGCCAGGCCGTGCCGCGGGCCTCAACCGCGTCAGAGGGGAGGATGCATGGAGGGGAGGACAATGCCCGCGCTAGGGAGGTCGCCGTTGGCCTCTCCCTTATTGGAGTGGGAGGGCGTCTGAGGCAGGCGACCACCCAGCGAAGAGGGCGGCTGGATCCGCCGTTGTGTGACTACCCGATTGCCTCCGCCTATGCAAAGCTATGTCAAGAAGAGGACGGGAGAGGAGAGGGAGGCAATGGAGGCTGGAAGTAAAGATAGAGAGAGGAGGCGGCGGGGTGGCGAAAAGGAAGAGAGTTAGCATTTTGGAAAAGGTAGCGGGGTATTTTTATTTCCACTAGTTGGCCCAAACAGGCCAAAGAAACGAGCCTTAGTTTTGTTAACGGTGGATCAAGACTTGATCTACCTCTAAAATTGAATTTATAGAGGCTGATCATGTTATTGTTCACTCCTAAAAATAGAGGTCATTTATAGGGACGGACCATAATATGATCTGCCCCTAAAAACTAATTTCTAGTGAATCACTTTATGATCCACTGCTTTAGAGGAACCACGTAAAATGCGAGTTGGACCTAGCCAAGCATGGGCCCGGGACATTACAATTGTCAAGCTTTTTCTCGCCTAATTCCTTGTAGTTGCTGCTAAGTACTACTGTAATCAAGTAAATTTTTAGTTCCCAAAGGTTTGGGGGCCTTGTTTAGTCGAGCAGATGGAACCTGCTGATGATGTAAGGCCTCGTTTGCTACCTCTGAAACAAAATGTTCTGAACTCTCAACGTCCTCACTTCTTGTCTCTCCACTTTCATTTTCTTCTCGTCCCCTTCTTGTGTTGTAGATTGTGCCTCCTAATTACACTCTAAAAGGGAGCGGATTTCTACTCATGTGAGCATGTGCCGCCCCTCCCACCCCCCCCCCCTAAATCTGACAGCAGAAAGAGATCATCCGCTTTGAGATCCACACCCTTCATGACTTGTAATGACTTGACATTATTGTCACTACCACAAAAATGTCTTGTAACAGCGGTCCAAAAGCTACTGTAGCGGTGGGTTGACCATCCCGCCGCTATATTTCCGCAGCTAAAAAGAAAAGCCTGTTACGGCGGGTTAGCTATGAGTGGAACCAACCGCAGCTACAAATATATTAGTAGCGGCAGGTGACATCTTCGCCCACCGCTACCCACAAATTCGAAAAAATAATAAAAAAAGAGCAGATCCGGTCCGTCGGCCCGCTCGTTGCCCGCAACGCCACTTCAAGCCACCCGGCAAAGAGGGTGACCAGATCCGACGAAGAGAGAGGAGTCAGGCTTCGATCCGGAGGGGAGGAGGACGCCGCATCGGATCCACAACGTTGGAGGCCGCCGCCGCGTCGTCGGTGTGGGCACCATGCCGGATCCGGACGTCGTCAGGGAGGGGGAGGGGCCCTGCCGCACCCGATGAGGAGGGGGAGGGGCGCCGCCGTTGCCGCCGGTCCGTTGATGAGGACGGGGGAGGGCGCGGCCCAAATCTGCATCACCACCATCGGGGGAGGAGAGAAGGCGCGCCGAGGACGCGGCGGGGCAGGCCGCCGTTGGGGGAGGAGGGAGGCGGCGTGGTGGGAGAGGAGGGAGGCGGCCAGGAGGAAAGGGAGGTGGCTCGGGTGGGGAGAGGAGGGAGGCGGCTAGAGAGGAAGAGGAATGGGCCATCAGTGCCTAGGGTTTGTTCGTTTTTTTATAGTGGTGGAGAGTAACATGGGCTGGAAAAAAATTACAGGCCCAAAGTAGCGGCGGGTAAAGAATTGACCCGCCGCTATAAATTATGATTTCTTTTTAGCGACGGTCCAAAACATGAACCGCCGTTAAAAATTGTGTTTTAGTAAACTGCCGTTAAAAATATCTAAAACACTGTAGCGGTAGAGGATAATATTACCACCACTACACTTGTTTTTCAAGCGCCGCTAAAGACCACTTTTGTGGTAGTGTGTGATGGTTGAGTGATTACCTACGCAACATAAGTACAAGCACAGAAGATTTTAAAATTTTGGTCTCTTGTACTAGTGTAGATGTTTTTAAGTGTCAGAGACGTGGCCATAATCCGAATCAAGTTTGTTCACATGCCGGTATGTCGACCATGTGTGTCAATCGAAGCGTTCCTGCTCTGCATGTTTCTCAAGATGGTGGTAAAGGTTAACAAGATCCAGTTTCGTTTATGCATTGTTGGATAGATTCTGTTGCTTAACAGGTGCACCATTGCGATATCTTGGTGAGTTTCTGCATACTTCCTTCGTTCCAAAATTGTTGTTATTGTTGATTTTTTTCGTTATATTTGATTATTTGTTTAATTTATTTTTTTAAATTATAAGATATTTTTATAATTTATTTTATCATTAAAGTAAATTAGAACATAACTTATAATTTTTTATATTTAACTAAATATTTTAAATAAGATGAATGATCAAACATAATTTAAAAAAGTCAATGATAAAAATAATTTTGCAACGGAATAGTAAACGCTATCAGTTGGTCGCCATCAAAATTCTTCTATCACGCACAGAATCTAGCTGGTGGTCACACTTGATTTTGACAAACCAGACGAGCCATTTTAATACGCTCGCCGACCAATAGTATCCCGACCTTTCCCGCCTAACGCGCGCGATATGAGAAGGTGTGGGGTTTTCTAGTCTCCGGTCGTCGAAATCTTCTTAAATTTTAGAAAGTAGAAGGTGGGGTTTTCTATTCTCCTCGCCAGACGCGGCATTGGATGAGAAGGTGGCCTAGTGCACAAACACAATAAATGGATGTGTGGATTATTCTAGTACCACAAACATACAAATTTAACTAGAAATGATAACATTTATCGATAGATGTGACCAGAATCATATAGAATGGTGTTGAAAATAACAACAGCTTAGTGATGATAAATCTAATTTCAGTAGGTAGAAATACTAGATAGACTATACTTAACCTAGACATGCAAATCATCAAGAAAGCCCTTATCTTAATTATGTGTACTAGTAGATCATGAGACATAAATAATAAACAAACACTAAATAACCTAGGAACAAAGCCTAGATCACTCAATCTAATCATTGAAAGAGATTAAAAGATGTCTTACAGAAAAGCGCTCCGGCGATGGTCGTAGTAGAGTCTGATCCGTCGATGAAGAAGACGATGCAGATGTAGACGATCGATCGACGAAGAGGATGCGGATCACAAGCGAGCAGTCACGACGACGCTTCCTAAAATCTTGTTACATCCCCTACTCCGTGCAAGGACACGAGGAGACATAGGCTTTGGAGACCTGCTCTTCGGGCGCCGATGGCACATCGACGGCGGGATGAGGAAGATAATGCGGCAGCACAGTAGCGAATGGCGAGAGAGGCGAAAAACCGTGTAACTTGTAGGTGACGTCTCACCCATTTATATACACACGGTGCTACATATTTATGGTAATTAATCCATAATTAAGTAGGTATGTTAATCATCATTAAGAGAGAGTAATTGCTTACCATATATGACCAGCGCAATTATCTCTTGCATAACAAAAAACTGAGTTGCAAAAGAAAGTTGCGACCTCGCACACTCAAGGCTCAAATTTTGCCGGACTTCATGCGCATGTCATGCGCCCGCACCCTTTGGCCCGACCCGACGAGGCGAAGTGTGGCGTGGCGTGGCAAGGCGAGCGCGCATGTTCTTCCTCTTCTCTACTAGCTCAACTAGATGGAAACAACTTAAATATTTAAGTTATTTTTCTCCTCTCTTGACTAGGAGTGTGGGACTAAAATTCCCCACCATATTATACATGTGCACATGGGTCTTTTAAATTTATTAAAATTAATTTGGGCCGCAACATAAAACTTTTAAAAAATGGTATGTCGGACAACCACTGTCTTCAACAGTTGTCAGAATAAACATATATTTGTGACACACGAAAATATAAGACCCTCTGTTGCCGTTGTTGCCATCTTCTTGTGCGTTGGACCAGCGCCGCGCGGCTGCTACTACTGGTACGTGTTGCTTTGACGTGCTATTCGGTCAATGATGCTGTGAATTGATAAATAAGTACAACAATTGCGTACTTTTTCTGCTAATGATGTAGGTTTCCTGGTGCTGCAAGGAAATGCTCAATTTCTGTATGCAAATTCATCGCGTTTAATTTGCCACCGGAAGGAAAGGGCAAACACAAAGCCGAAGATGGTGGCGTGGAATAGCAACCAGGCAAATTCTCATGACCCAGTCAGACAGGACCAAACACAGAAATTTTGTTGCTTCTTCCCTGCGCATGTGTACCCTAGCTTAGAGATAGATAGCTTTGGTTTGTAGTATGCATGGGAAGTTTAGATTAATTAGTTTTTCTTTTCTTTTCTTTCTTAGAGTGCAGGTAAGTTAGGCCTCGATTAGACTATATATACTTGCCAATATACATCAGAAAAGCTGCAGCTCCCGCAGCACCAAAAACCCTTTATTGTTGTTCTCTGTTCTTCTGAATTTCGTCCGACAATAGCTGTTTCCAACAAATTTTACATGAAGAAACATAAAAGTTTTTTCTGTGGTTTCAATTAATAAAGCTAAAAAAAGTCCGTGGCATACCAACCAGGCAAATTCTCATGCCAGACAGGCAGCAGGACGAAACGTTGAAATTTAACAGGAAATTAAAATTTCAACATTATTGGTGGAGGCGGCAAGAACCAACCACATGGGATGAAAAACACTATTGGCTACCATAATCGACAAAATTGATTAGAGAGAGACACCTCCACGTTTATATATTGTAGAGAAAAACACAACCAGAAAGCAGGTAGCAATGGCTGAGCTCCTCTTCTGGCTACAGTGGCTTATGTTCTCCTTCCTCACCATCATCTTCCTCGACCTTCTCGTACATGCCCGTCGTAACCTCCCCCCCGGGCCACGCCCGCTGCCTGTCATCGGCAGTCTCCACCTCCTCGGCAGCCAGCCACACCGCTCCCTCGCCCGCCTCGCCAAAATCTATGGGCCGCTCATGTCTCTCCGTCTCGGTGCGGCAACCACGGTGGTCGTCTCCTCCCCACAGGTCGCACGCGAATTCTTGCAAAAGCATGATGCTAAGTTCGCGAGCCGGTCCGCGCCGAACGCCGTCATGGACCATTCCAAGAATTCTATGGTCTGGCTGCCCAACGCACCACGCTGGCGTGCACTCCGAAAGATCATGGCCACGGAGCTGTTCGCTCCGCACAGGCTAGATGCTCTCCAGCACCTCAGGCGGGAGAAGGTGCAGGAGCTCGTGGACCACATCGGCAAGGCAGCAAGTGAGGGAGCGGAAGTGGAAGTCGGGCTCCTGGTGTTCACAACGATGCTGAACCTACTCTCGCGCACAATATTTTCATGTGACCTGGCAGGCCTGGATGACCATGGCCAGTCAAGGGAGTTTCATGAAATTGTGCTGGAAATCATGGAGGCCGCGGGCAGCCCGAACTTGTCGGACTTCTTCCCGGCACTCGCTGCGTTTGACTTGCAAGGCCGTCGGCGGCTCATGGATAAGCTGTTTGTGCCGATGCACCGGGTGTTCGACCGGGAGGTTGAGCAGAGGCTGCGTGGCCGCAAGGCCGGCCAGCCCCAGAAGAACGATTTCCTCGACCTGCTGCTGAATGCTGCGGTGGGCGACGACGTGGCAGTCCTGGACCGCGACACGCTACGGTCAATGTTTATGGTAAGCACCAGACTGGCAGATTCCAAGTTATTTCCGGATTTTTGGACCACTGGAAAATTGCTTTCTTTTCCATTTTTCAGGAAAAATTGAAACTGTTACTATATGATAGTAGCCAGCTAACAAACTTTATAAACTTGCAACGTGCTCCTTTTTAAAAAATTAAAGTGGGCCTCTGGATAATATGCCACTGTCATGAGATTTTCTGAAAATGAAAGCCAGTATGTGGTTCCAAAATAGAAACTGACACGTGTGATAGCTCGGTGATTGGCTAATTTTCGTTTTAGATAGCACAGTAATATGCACTAAAAAAATGAAAAGAAGGTTATATTTCACATATTATGGACCTCATTGAATATCTATGCTTTCTTTCAGAGAATACCAATGATAAACTCATCTTGATCTATCATTTCAGTTCTTTTTTAATAAATACTCCCTCCGTCTCTAAAAAGATGTCCTTCCGGCCCTTCTTCGTTTCTTTCAAAAGATGTCGTTCTCGGAATCCAATACTGATGCAAAGCTCAGATACCCTTTCTACCCCTAATCAATACAGGCAGCTCCCACGATCTTATCGCCTCCGTCTCATCCCCACTACTTCCACAGCCATGAATCACAGTGGAGTGGGCTCCACCTTGTTGGAGGGGAAGCTCGAGCCGCTCATCATCATGAGGACCGAGGAGCCCGAAGGTTGGTGTCGCCTCATTGGTAGTCGTTTAAGCCGCTAGCGCAGCTGCTCTAGAATCTCACTGCCATGGCCGCCTGCCCAGCCCTGCTCGTCATCGTGGGTCAGCTTTCCCCTTCAGCAGCTCGGCCGCCGCGTGTCGTTGTGGGTCTACTTTTCCTTCAGCAGCTCATAGCGTCCCCGATGATTATTGCTTGGATCCTGCGTGGACTAGGTGGCTCTCACCTATCGATGGTTGGGAGGAAGACGAGTGCTAGCTTTCATTGGAATGGAAAATAATCTTTTTCTTTCTTTATTCAACAATCAACGACCGTTTGTAATTTTATTTTTCATGTGGCAGAGGGGCAGCAGGGTAAACTTTCACTGCCCCTTGGTTTCTTCCCCGTTTTCAGAACGTCATCTTTTCTGAAATGGGAGTAGCACTTAGGGCTCGTTTGGTTCTTGCCTATGGAAGCTTGCCTAGGCCAGGCAATCGATCTCCATCCCACCAGGCGCACGAAATTGAATGCCTTGCATCACTGCCTGGCTCTGGTAATTTTTTGAGGATGCGGTCCAAATAAGCCCTGAAGACGATGCCTTTATGACTATAAGAGGTGCCAGATTAAATTTTTGCTATGAAAAACTGTAGAATGAATGAAGCTAGAGAGATGAAAGCTAACTTCATTCTTGGACCACTGGAAAATCGCTTCCATTTCCTTTTTTTAGAAAAAAATTGAAACTGTTACTATATGATAGTAGACAGCTAACAAACTTTAAAAACTTGCCACATGCTCCTTTAAAAAAGTAGGCCTCTCCATAATATGTCACTGTCATGAGATTTTCTGAAAATAAAGCCAGTATGTGGTTCCAAAGCAAAAACTGACACGTGTGATAGCTTAGTGATTGGATAATTTAAGTTTTAGATAGTACAGTAATAGGCACTAAAAAAAAGAAGGTTTTATTTCACATATTTATGGACCTTATTGAATATCTACGCTTTCTTTCAGAGGATCCCAATGATAGAGTCAACTTGCTCTGTCATTTCAGCTCTCTTTTAATATATAGCACACGTGTCAGTTTAATTTATTTTAACAAACTATAAGAGGTGCCAGATTAAATTTTTGCTTAGAAGGTGTATAGTGCATTCTAAATGAGAATCCTATTCAATTGTATCCTATATATAGCCAGTCCATGGAAGAGGTAAACGATTGTTTAATGACAGTAAAACTGAAATATCATATCATATATTGTGAGACATGCAATAGCTTCTAGTGTCTAAACACCATGTTTAGTGCTATATCTGATATTCACATGAGTTTGCTTAATTATTGGGTTTCATTTATTCTGTTCTAGATACTACGTACTACACCAAAAACTGAAACTCACCACTACAGTAGCATGAGCGCAAGCCTCACTTGTGGGTATCCATTCAAATCAACACCAGTGGCACACATCAATTACATCAGCGACGTCACGTACTTTTTGTGGACGGTTCTACCGACATCAGTGGCCTGTCGCTGATGCTTTTTATTTTTAGCGGCTAGACACTGACAAGTGGACCACCGTTGAAAATGGTGAGCCAATTTAATTTATCCTGCGCTCAACTAGCCTGCGTGTCCATTTCCACCCCAAACTGACACCTCGATATACAATAGTGGTTGGGGTTTCAGAACCGAAACCCTAGCTGTCGCCCGTCTTTGTAAGGAACTCATTTTTTTACTTTAAACAACAACTGAAACGAACACCAAACAAAGCAATCCTAATAAGCACTTCTAGATAGTGTATATATAGTTTATAATTATGGTACTCATGAAGAGTTGTAGACATCATCTAGATACTGTATCTATGAGCAAACTCTTTTTCTTATGGGTAATTCAGATTTATTTATTATAAGATAAGTTGTTCGATTATGGTATACTCAGAAGGCGTTGTAGATATTTGTACAGCTTATTAACTTAAAATTAGCAATCTCATATAGTTTATTTATTTTAGGATTTGTTTTCTGCCGGAAGCGACACAAGCACTAATACAGTGGAATGGGCCATGGTGGAGTTGCTACAAAACCCTCTATCGATGGCCAAAGCTTGTGCTGAGCTTGGAAGAGTCATCGGCGAAAGAAGAAACATTGAAGAATCAGAAATAGGCCAGTTGCCCTACCTCCAAGCTGTGGTAAAAGAAACATTTAGGCTGCATCCCCCAGCTCCACTGTTATTACCCCGACGAGCTGAGAAGACGACAGAAATAATGGGTTACACAATACCTAATGGTTCTCGCGTGCTGATAAATATATGGGCGATGGGTCGAGATGCAAACATATGGCCTGAACCAGATAAGTTTACTCCTGAGAGATTTTTGGTAAAAGCAGTTGATTTTAAAGGTGGAGACTTTGAGCTCATCCCATTTGGTGCAGGACGCCGTATCTGCCCTGGCATGCCACTGGCTATTAGGATGGTGCATCTGGTTCTTGGATCTCTATTAAACCAGTTTAAATGGAGTCTCCCCGATGAGTTGGAAAGAAATGGAGTTGATATGACTGAAAAGGTTGGAGTGACACTTGTCAAGGCTGTTCCTCTGCGTGCAATACCTTCACATGTTTGACTCACCAATTAGTTTCCTAAAAGCATTGTTCCTACACCATCAACAAAAAGCATTATTCCTATACTACTTATTGTGTAACACTTTATCAAGCATTATCTACGTCTATGTTTTTCCCCTATTTTTCAATACAGAAAGGTTTTATAATTTGAAGATAGTTTTGTCGAGTTAATACGAGTATACGACCATCTTGAAAGCCAATCCTGGCTTCTACGGTCCATTCCATATCTAGGTGCAAGTAGAAATAGGTATCCAAGAGCTCTCCCAATGTTTTAATTCATTTTCCCAGGTCTTTGCGCTCAGAATGCCTTGCCGCATAGGGCCTTGTGTCATCCAAACCCCAGGCATTATTGCAGCAATGTTTGAAGGCTGATTAGTAATTAAACGAAAGTGATGCTCTTGGTTCAAAAAGCTAGTAAAAAGGCAGGGAGTTCCCCCTATTGCAAGTTGGAGCATGGTTACCGATGACCGTGCAACATATCGGACTTCTTCCCGGAGGCTAACCTGCAGGGCTGGCGCCGGAGGTTGGTTTGCTCGGCTGCACAAGATTATTGATTGACCAAAAACTGCAGAACCACCAGTCCGGCGAGTCTGGGAAGAATAATATCCTCGACTTGTTGCTTGACGCTGCCGCGCCCGGGACGATAATATGGCACTTTTTGGTTCAATATTCACGCTTCTTTGTTCAATATTCACGTTAACAAGATTTTTTTTAAGAAATCTTGAAAACAAATAAAAGAAAAATCACTACACTAAAACAGCACTATAGCAGTGCAACCCAATTCACTTAAAAGGTGGCCCCAAAATATCCCGTCACTACAAATGGACATACATTTTTAGCGGCGGTTCACAATGCCACCCACCGCTAAAAATGAACAATAGCGACGGCCCATAAGACCACCCGCCGCTAAACTCAGCCCGCAGTCCAAAATCTGTGACTCATATAAAACACTCAACCCTAATTAGCCCCAGTGGTGGATCTCGCAACAAAACTTAGGTAGGGCGAAACTTTGAAGCCGCGACATAAACTTACCAAACAATAAAATCGAACCACACAAGCACACATATATAAAGAGCAAACTACAAGAATCAAGATAGTACCTATTGTTGGGAGTGTAAATATGAAGTAAACGATAATATTTGAACCATGTATAATCCACATACAAAATGTTGTGAAATGAGATTCCCATCTTGTATCCCCAGGTCCAACCAAGTTAGTATTTTGATGTTTTTCTTTTTTTTGAAAATATTTCACCAATTGGTGAGCAAAATTTCTCAATAAATATGCCCTCTCTATATCGTCTCTAATATCAAGATGAAATACATTAATAGATATTCAGAGAACTAAGCGTGCTAGCTAGGACTGGAAATTTGGATTTAGGGTCTTTCTGTTTTTTTGGGATGAATTGGTAAAAAAATTGAAGAACAACCAGAGGCAGCGAATGTTTTGTCACTGCAGAAGCCGACAGCAGTCCAAGCCAGCTCTAGGCCTAGCCCATAAGCTCCTTAATTAGCCCAATCTTTTTAGACAGGCCCATACATATGTGCACCCCTTCAGACGGCCTCTTCTTCTTTCTTTGAAGAGCCAACAAGGTCACCCATGGCCGACAGCAAACAGCAGCGAAGCACCGGAGTTTCACCCATGGCCGACAGCAAACAGCAGCGAAGCGCCAGAGCTCTTAGAGGAGAAGGGGCTGGGGGTCTTCTTCTCCAAGGATAGGTAGGGCGACCGCCCTACCATGCCCTATGGGAAGATCCGCCTCTGATTAGCCCCCCACTCCCCACCCATTCTCTCCTAGCCGGAGCAGCCCCCCCCCCTCTCTCTCTCTCTCTTCAAACCGAGCCCGCCGCCCTTCACCCAGCCACAACGGCGGCGCCAGCTCCTCCATCCGTGCAGCGAGGTGCGTACCCTCCCTCCTCCGCCACCCCTCCTCTATCCGCCCCTATTCCGCCACCCCTCATCTACCGCAGACGAGGTTTGATCTGGCCGATGGGGCGACGAGAGGGGGGGGGGTCCGACATGTGGATTCGGGCGGGTGACAGCCTCGATGAGCGGATTCGGGCGGGTGGCCGTCCAGGCGAGGCGCATGCATGCCCTCCCTCCTCTCTCATCCTTCCTCCGGCCACCCCTCTTCCATCGCCCCTCCTCTAGCACGAACGAGGCCAGATCCAGTTGATGGGGCGAGGGGGGGGGGGTGTTCCGGCTGGTGGCTGCCTCGATGAGCGGCTTCAGGCGGGCAGCCGTGCCCAGGCGAGGCACATGCCCTCCCTCCTCTGCCACCCCTCCACTTCCGCGAACGAGGCTAGATCCGGCCAATGGGGTGGCGGTGGCGGGCGAGCGGCTTCGTGCTGCTGGTGTTGTGCGGATTGGGCGGCGGCAGACGCATACGTCGTGGATTCGGTGGGCAGCAGTGCACGGGGCGGATCTTGCAGGGTGCTAGTGGTGCATGTTTTTTTTTTCTTGGAACTCTAGCGACGGGTAACGTTGGTCCGCCGCTGCAAATTTTTATTTTTAGCTACATTAACGTAGCGGCGGGTGACCTACCAGCGCTATAGGGCTGTTTGGCCCGCCGCCACAGGGCTCTTTTCCTGTAGTGAATTTTGGTGGATTTTTATCGTGAGGTCCAACCTTTCATGAAAAATAATTAAGTTTTATACAACTCTTCGTGTCTTGTCTTGTCTAAAATCACTATATTTTTTTTTACCTTTCCAAAAGAGAAGCCACGTGCAAGTGAAATGTAAGTTGTTTAAGTCAAACTAGATGAGAAACCATTGGCATAATCTCTTAACCAAAAGCTGAAATAAATTTTTATAAGTTTATATTTTTTATGACAAATAAAAAATATATAACCCATCCACTAGTTACAGGGGCTAGAAGGGCTGTAGCAAAGAAGGCCAGCTCAAACTCCTTGTAACTTAATGTATAAAGAATATAATCTGCTAAAACGTATATGACCCACATAAGAAAAAATAAAAAATGAAATGGTTCAGTCATTTTAAAATATAGTCAAATAAAAACTTATCTTATAGACCATATAATATCTTGTTACAATTGCCTTTTTCATAATATGCACGTACATATACAGGAGCAAATTCGTTATCGATAATCGAAGTAGTGCATATATATGAAATGATCATGAGTGCGATAAAGATCTTGAAGAATTTCTTAACACGGCCGTGCAATGAAGTAGTAGCAGCACAACGCAGTAGCTAGTGGAGTGTGAGAACAATAGTGGAGGAAATAATCGCAGCAGGATGGTGAAGAATGACACCACCGTGCATGTTTGCCAAGTACTGTATAGCCAACATATCCTCTGATCGTCCTTCCGATCCCCTCCTGATTACACACTTCACTAGCTAGTGACACGTCGGTGGCGAGGATAAACGACGGAGATGCTCACACGCACCGGCGTCCGGCACCCCTCGTTCGGTTCTGGAATCTTCTGACACTTTTTCCAGCGAAGCAGGAGGCTCTGAACTTCTCCCCCGGTCCATTGTGCACGGCGACAAGGTCACGCCCTGAGAGCTGAGCGCGCTGTGAACACGGCTCCCTCCACGTCGCGCACATGTACACTTGGCTACTAGTACTTTTCCGCACAACTCAAGCGTGTATTTCGTATCTACGGCCGTGAGTGTCCGGCTGACGTGGCCTACGTTGCAGCCAACGCCTGTGAGTGTCCATGTCGCGAGCTCAGCTGCACCTATAAGTCTGCCCGCTCACACTCAGTCTCACCACACAGCAGCAGCAACACCAAACACTGAACAGTATCTTTCACTCCTATACTTAGCGTGGTAGCCCGCACACAATCTTATTTACAAATCAGTTTATTCCAATGGCGCAAACTGTGCTGATGAGCTCCTTCGCCTTCGGCCGATCCCCAGCGACACCAATCGGCGGTCAGCGCCGACGGACCATGTTATCGTCAGGGCCCAGAAGGCGAGCACGGGGCTCTAGGACGTGCTGAAGTTCAGCGGTCCGGCTCCGGAGCGCATCAATGGCCGCCTCGCCATGGTCGGCTTCGTGTCCGCGATTTCCGTCGAAGCGACGACACGCGGGGACGGCCTCTTCACTCAGGCCACCAGCGGGACGGGTCAGGCCTGGTTCGCATACATGGTGGCGGCTCTGTCCGTTGCGTCGTTGGTGCCGCTTCTCCAGGGAGAGACCGCCGAAGCCAAGACCAGCGGACTCATGAACGCCAACGCGGAGCTCTGGAATGGTCGCCTCGCCATGCTCGGGCTTGTCGCCCTTGCAGTGACCGAATACCTCACCGGTGCGCCCTTCATCAACGTGTAATTAATCACGTGTGATGTGTACATAGACATTCTCTGTATCAAATTTCCGTGGGCACGTATGACATATATCAGTATTGTACTAAGTGTACTATCTTAGAAACATTCAAAATAGACTGTTTTATGGCCTTAAATTCGCGCTGCAAAAAAGATGTTACACTACTTATGTAGATGTCCACATATTTTTAGAATTATATGAAAGTTAGAGACCGTATGTACTATGTAGTAACACTGCAAATATACCACATACCAGCTTCACCAGACCTTAGAAAAGGACTCATACTTTCCACAAGAAGGACTACATCGCATGCTAAGTAACTAAACACCCTTCTTACGTTTGCAAACACTCGTTATAGTCGACCAGGCTCTTGTCACTGACAAACATTGCATCAAAGGATTTGTCGATAATTTGCAAACAATTATAATACAAATGATTGAATAAATCATTGCTGAGAGTTAATTTCAAAGCAAATGGATAAATTGTTGCCCTTAGGTTCACCTTTAGTGACAGCAATAATAACCATTATATTTACCAACATCTAATATCTTTTTGGTACTTCGTAAGTGACACAACTAGGGATGAAAGCGGATCGGATAATGCCTTTTCCAAATCCTAATCCTCAATTATTTGTTGGATTCGGGGTGGACCGGATAATACTTGGATGCAGATACGAATACGGATTTTTTAGATGTCGGAGATGGTACAGATTCGGATCGGAGGCGGATCGGAAGCAGAATTTTGTCGAATAATTTGTCTTATCTAACCATAGAAAAATACATGATTGATAATTTATGTAATAAACTTATAAACTTATGCAGCTATAATATAGTATAAAAGGTTGATTTAAACAACTAAAAAAATAGCAAAAAATATTGTACAACTCAATTATTTTTAGTCGGTAGCATAAACATTACACGTTTTTTATTAGTAGCGGATAATCCTATTTTAAGCTTCAGATAATCTACTTGTATTTATCGGATAATCTGTATTCTTCGAATTTTGTCAATACCATAACCTATCCTACATCCGTATGTCATCGGGTTCGAATTATCCATATCCGCTAAAAAACCTCAAACGTTACCCCACATCCTCAAAAATCAGATCGGAATCATAAATTATCCACACCGCTTTCACCCCTATACACAACCATGTTTGCATCATGCCAAAGCTGGCAACATTCCATGCAATATACACCACACATATTAAATATACATAATATAATATGGATATATAAATAAATGTACATAATTATTGAATCATCAATTATCAATAATACAAAGTTTCTACAATGGCGCACCTCTTGTCTCAATTTTCCACCATAATCTCATACACAGATCAAAGTCTTTGTCATCAACGTGTTGTTGGCCGTTGTCGTCACAACGCCTATGCCATCAGATAATCCGACAACTATGTCATCATGTGTCTTCACTTTCTCTACCTAATTTCTTTGCTCCCATCAGCACAAGGAAAGCTCAATTTTTCTATTAGATCAATGTTTGAACCTACATTACAAAAAATGATGTTGTTTAATAGCTTATGAAATTAATAGATAACTATAGAATTATACTAAACATATCATTGAATTGGTATTGTTCCTAATCCATGATAGTTTTTTCATTATTTTTCAATTTTGCAAAGAACTAATGAATTTATAGTTTCTTGATGCCTGATCTACTGGTTTGTTCGATCCATTGTCCAAGTAGAGACACATCTGCATAACTCATAATACTCATATACGTTTTTGGGCATTAGTGATAGTTTTTTGCTATATGTCACACTAATCACTATGATTTAATACTGAGTGAGCTAGCATACATCAATTAAAAGTGACTTTTTTATGGTTTTATTCTAGGACAATATTTTCTACAAACCTACTCATGTTTTTTTTTGCGGTGGATTGTTTTTTCTATTGACGTATTCTGGTGTTTTTTGGCTTCAGCAATAGGGGATTCATAAACTTCTATTACGTTTATTGGTGTTACATGTATTGCAATTGATGGTCAGATTAAGGAGTCCATCTTATGTAAGACATTAGGATGGTAGACATATGAGCAATACGGGTTTCTTTTAGAGTACTATCGGCACTTGAGTATTTTTCTTGTCCCTAGCTCAAGATTTTTCTGTTTGTTTGTTCTGTGTTGAGGGACAAATTTAATATCTGGTAGAAACACCTAGCAATAGTAGATTTTCCTTTGCTCTGGTATTACATAACTAGTGCTAACTATTTATGCGTGACAAGTGTCATTATACGTTAAATCCAGGCATTACAAGCAATATGCCGAATAGTGATGGTTTATTTATGCCTCAAACAATCCTTTCTGCATCATCAGTGGTGATAAGTGATGCCGAAATGATGAAAATCGGTAGTCGCTGGTTGCTTGTAATTAGTGATGGTTAGTGACGATCCTAGTGCCATCATATAAATTCGGATGTTTCTGAAATCATCAATAATTAGTGACACCCAAAATTGTCTTTCTTCATCACTAACGACTCTTCGATGTGGCTGACATGGTAGTCACAAATTACAATCTGGCCCATCTAAAGCTTATTATTTTCTATCGGGTAGTTGAAGTTTGTGCTCCAAAAATTTTCATCTCAAATTGCAATCTAGACTATTTAAAACATGTTATCTGCTTTGTCGAGGAAATTTATGGTCTGATTTTTCTGTCACAAATTAGGATTTTCTTTGTGCATAAGAAAACTTGTGATCTAACCATTTCATCATAAATTATTGTCCGATCCATAGAGCTCATTGATAGCTTAGCTTTATTTGGGCTCTTTTCATAATTGACCCTAACCTTATATTGGCCTATAAATTAATGGTTGTTTTCATTTTAAATATATCATAAAATGTTATGCGGTCAAAATACAGTCCTTGGAGTTAATTGGTGGGTACACATCTTCTTGCTATATGGGTTGACAATGGCACATTCTTTGTTTGGTCGACAATGGGCGAATTAAAAATTCTCACATGTCGGCACTGGTTTGGCCCATCTTTCATTGTGGGCGGTATCATAAAAAAATGGGAGAAAAGTCTCCCCAGAATAATCCACTTTGTCCATTCAGCTCCTCGAACAAAATTTTATTGGCTCAATTAAATTTCTCAAACAATTCAAGTCGGTGCAATCAACACCTTAGTATAATTTAATATTTTGTTTGTAATTGAGCAATTCAAATTACCTTAAATTTTGCAAATGATAGTTGTCATAAAACCCTATGCCAAAAAATATAATGTATGTGTTTAGCTTATTTTTGTATACCTTAATAACATCTAATATTGTCTTAACTATAGAGTTAAAAAATTGTATACAAAATATTCATTAAACAATTTATTATATTTTTTGTACATAGTGATCGATGCCGTATATTGTCATGCAAAATTTTAGCTTCAGTACAGATTGTACAAAGAGAACAAAAAACATTTACATCAGTTGCATGTTTGGGAGCTAAATGGACAAGGGAGCTGGGATTGTTTTGTGGGGTAATATAGACTTTTTCCAAACATAGAGACGAAACACATAAGACTATTGTGGGTACATCTGATTTGTAAGTTCAGCATTTTTTTGTTAATTCCCGTCACACAGAACTCAATATCGAGACGGAACACATAAGACTATGAGACACATAGGATGGCCTGTTCAGGGTGGCCAGAGCATCCACGTGAATTCCTGTGTCAACCCACCGCTAGCTGTGAAGTCCGTGTCGATGTCCCTACTACCTAGCTGTGAACCCGTCGCTAGCTGTGAAGTCCGAGTTGCAATCCAGTCGGTTGTCGGGTGTGGTGAGGTTCCTCCTGGAGCAATCCAAGGGTGGCTTATCGAGGGAGCATCTCGGTGCAGTGGCTTAGGATGTTGTGTGCCATCGAGGCGGCATCTCGACGATTCCGGTCATGACGGCACAATGTGCTTTACTTGAAGGATGTGGTCCTTCATCGCATACCATTCTGGTCCAGGGCAGTGTCTGTGTGACCTGAGCAACTTACTATCGCACACACTACAATAAATCTGTTAATCTATAACAGAATAATTTATAAATTGTCTAATTACTGTCACAAAACTGCATCTATGATGTTTTCTCATAACGTCATATATTAAGTGTCACATATTAGCCTCCATGATGTTTTCATGAAATTATCAAAGATAGACATGATTCATGACGTTTTCTTTGACCATCACAGATTAGCCTTGAGCCCGCATAGCCCAACCCAGGCCCAATGTTTGTGACAAAAATAACTCTCATAGAAATTGTCATAGATTATACAGCCAGCAAGTGATGACATGAATGCTGACGTGGCTAACATTATGGACTAATTTGGGCCAAATATTTCCCGGCCCATTATCGTAATTTGTTTCAAGCCCAATTTGAAAATAACTATGGCACAAATCTTTTAATCATTCCATTAACATTTCATCCCAAACATCCAACATCAAGATACCTAGTCTACTGGCTTATTTGATACATAGTACAAGTACAATTGTGTGTGTTTTTCAGCCAATGGTGATAGCTTTTTGTTATATGCTATAATATTTACTAGGATTCAACACTGTGTGAGGTAGCTTACACATTCAGTTACAAATCATACCACTTTACATAGATAAAACATGTGATGTGTTTTTTTTAGTATTTTATAGTCTAGAGAATGTTTTTGCGACCTCATTCATGTACTTTAATTTTGTGGTGGATCTGTTGTTATTATTAGCTTGTTTTTGTGCTCTTGGAATGAATAGTAAGGGATTTGGAAAATTTTCTTGTGGTCATTGTTGTGACATGTATTGCAATTAATGATCATATTAATGGTTTCATGCTAGCTAATATGTTAAGATGGTACACACACCACAACTCCTATAGGTTAGAGATTTCTTATAGAGTCGGATACTCTCGCCACCTGATTGCTTTTCTTATCCCTAGCACAAGAATTTGTGGTTGTTTGTTCTTTGTTGAGGGACAAATTTAACATCTGGTAGCAACACCTCACAATAGTAGATTTTTCCTTTGCCCTCACATGTAAATAACACTTGCTAACTATGGATGGATGACAAGTGTCATATTTACCATCACATCCAACCACTACGAGAAATAGGATGCATAATAGTGACAGGTTTATTACATCCAGACCCTTTTGTGTCAGTAGTCGGGATTAGTGATGTCAAAATGACAAAAATTGACTGTCAGCAATCAATCATGCATAATTACTACTCAGTGATGGTTACTGACTATCCCAACACCGCCATACAAAATAGGAATATTTCTGATTCGTCGCTAATTAGTAAAACACAAAATTGTCATTGTAATTTTGTTCATTAACATCTGTTCGACATGCATGGCGTGTTAGACTATAATCAACTAGAGACCGATCTAGAGAGGTAAACCAAGTTCATAGAGTTCACGGTTCTAGATCCGAGCTAGGGGAAGAGAGGGGAGAGTGGGTACCAACCGGATCACGATGAAGACAAAGGAGGGGCGTCGACGGCCATGGCGCTCGGGGCCGTGGACGAAGCTCGGAGGTCATGATGACCTTCGGGTCTCCACCGGCTTTGTCCCGAAACGTTAGTGGAGAACGACGACGACGTGGTGGCATGTCGAGGTGGCGTGGCGGTGGCAGCTTCCCGTCACTAGCTGTGCTACCCTCGGGATCGGATTAGGGTTTGTGGGTGGACCCTGTGGTGGCGGTGAACCTCGTGTCATGTGCCTCCCCGGCCTCCACCCCTTTTATATTACGCAGTGTGACAGGCCCCACCAGCCAGATCTGCTAGTTTATATTTTCTATGACAAATAAAATATATATAACCCATCCACTAGTTACAGGGGCTAGAAGGGCTGGTAGCAAACAAGGCCAGCTCAAACTCCTTGTAATTTAATCTATTTTATAATAAAAGAAGATGAACTTTCCACCTAGATGGCTACAAAAAAAGAGAAATAGTCTAGAAATTCTCACAATAAAGCTAAAATCTGGTCCTTAATCTCCTTCTACCTAAACATCTGACCCTTGATATCTCCTCACATCCCATGTATCTATCCTTCGCGACTCCCCCTACAGATCTCATATATCGGGGCCTCCATAGCTGCTGCCCTCAAATCTCATGTCGCTCTCTCTCCTCTAATACTTATCCAAGAAAACGCCCTCCTACATGTCTCTCACGATGGGTGCCGCCGCAACTGTCGTCTTTGCATCTGGCGAACACCCCATCATCCATTGTCATTCCCCAATCTAGGCCATTGTGGTCACAGACGATGATCAATGGCTTCCCAGGTTCATCTGCAAACAACAGTGCACAATCGTGGCTAAGGTCATCTTTGTCACCATTGAGATGGATGCCGATATGCTTGCCATAATGTTCGCATCATTCAAGACATCAGTTACGAAGGCAGTTTTTTTTTATTTCTTAATTCTGCTGATGCCGCGAGCACTTGCATACAAGAAGCAAGGATTGATATACAGGGTGCATTTGTGATTTTACAGATAGTCTTAACTGAAGAGGAGAAGAGAAGGGCTAGCGGATTTGGTTTTGTGATTATAGGATCTATAGGGTTAAATACAAGTAACACTTCACGGCACATCAAACATGTTTACTCTAAACTATGTCAACAATATGGTTCAGACTTCACTTTTTGGTTATGTGCAGAACACAAGCTAATAGATTCACGATGTTCCTCTTTGACAGTGCGACAGGCTTCTAAAAAGATCACTGATCACATGAAAGATTTGGACCTATACCTGGTTACTCATTGCTTGACTTATGGATCTATCTCTGTTCAAAGTCTTCCACAGAACCATTTTGGATTAGGAGATAGCTGCAATTTATTAGGAAGCATTGTTTGTTGTTGATTTAGCTAACAGAATAGGGAGGATTGGGTAAGAGAGACACAGGAGCAGTCATGGCGACGAAGGTAAATGACACCAGCTCAAAGCTGAATGCGCAAGCTGATGAGAAGCTCTCGCAGGTGCGGAGAAGAAATATATGGCTGGGCATCGGTAAAGGACCACAAGGCAAGGCTACTGGACATTCGCCTCATATATGGATCGCCACAAGTGCGAACTGCACTTAGAGGGCGAGTGCAACGTCCATGATGCACTGACCTATTGCTTATCCATGCTCCTTTGGCTGTGCCCTCTGCTGCTAATTACCTACTCTAGATGAACAACTGGAACAAGGCGGTCATAAACATGTGCCATAGATGTTGTTCTAATCCCATGCTCCGTTCGAAACTTGGAAGAAGAATAAGGCAGTGCGGCAAACCAGATCTTATCGAAGCCCCACAAGAGCTCTAGATTTAGCAAGGATGGTGCCCATCCATCGGACCACCAAAACCTGGCATCTTGCTCCTCCCTACAAGATACTGGCAGTTATATATGCATGTCACTCAACTGACAACACGAAGGATTGAACTAGCACTCAACTATGCTTGTAATGTGCGAAATAAATGAGTAGTGGTCCATTGGATTTTCTACCTGTCAACCATGTAAGTATGGAAGTACTTTAATTGATATTTTGATAAGATTATATGATCGCCATTGGTTCCTACTGGCACTTCTTTTCTATTTTGTCATTTTGTTAGTTAAAAATATAGTGCACTTTGCTTTTAATATTGTAACCTGATTTATATCCCGTTCTAAATCCATGCATTTTGTCATCATCTAACTATTAAGATCCCCTTCCTGTGTTGTCTCTCGACTCCTTCAAATATAAATTTTTCTCTAAGTATCTTATATTTTATTTTAGCAATGAATGAGATGAAATTTTCATGTCCAAATGTATTCAAATACAATACGAGGAAGTGTGTTGAATAGCTAAATAGAGTCCACAGCCCGCGCAACGGTGCGGGCTACTTGATCTCGTTTATAAATAATATAATCTGCTAAAAAGTATATGACCCACATAAAATATTATAAAAATAAAATGGTTCAATCATTGTAAAATATAGTTAAACAAAAACTTATCTTATAGACCATATAATATCTTGTTACAATTGCCCTCTTTCATAACATGCACTTACGTACACAAGAGCAATTTTGCTATGGATAATCGAAGTAGTGCATATATATTAAACTAGTCAACCTACCCACGCATTTGTGCGGCGTTTTTATATCTTGTTATAAAAATTCATAAATATAATCTCTTAATTACACTATACCTTATATCAATCAAATTGTTAAATCATAACATCATGGTGGGTAAATATTTTTTCTTAATAATGTTTTTTTTCATAATGATAATAGGGAGTTTGTGCATTAAAAAATTTGGCCCCAAGGCTTCGTTCTATCACTTACTCAGAAGCAATGTATCTATCTACTGTATAAAAATATCATAAGGTCCCGTGTCATTTGTATTAAAGTAAAAAAAGATATATCAAACTCTATCAATTGAAATATTTGACATGAATCCTTATATTTATGTAGTATGCATGCTTAAACCTATGTCAACATGAGCACATGTCATACACTATGTTGCACTTGAGATGCTGACTTCTGATATCCATGTCTCTTGTGACTTTACTGATCTTTTGATTACTATCTCTAACACGAATAAAGTGTTATCATCTTTCCAGTGATACCCCCCTCCTTCTTGCTTATTTTGACACCTATCAAAGATTATAAGTTTGGATATTTCTATTGAAAAACATAGCCCAAAGCTTTCTTCTATCGCTTACTTAGAATCAACGTATTCTATCTACCCCTCAAAAGCGTTAGACTCTACCAACTAAAATATTCAATGTGAATCATGATAGCTATGTAGCACACATGCCTACATCTACTTCAGCATAAGCAATTGGCATACAAAGTTACACTTGACGCATTGACTTCTGACGCCTATGTCTCTTATGACTTCACTGACCTTTTTAGTTGCCATCTCTAACATGAATGAAGTTCTAAAAGCTATTTGTTTTTTTATCCTAGCTAGTCATGAGCATCATGTAATGACATGTCCACTAAGTTGGTATCCATCTATTATTTGTTTCTTGGTCATGGCTGGCTGTGTGGATTGCATAACAGCGTGCAAATAGCATAGACGTCAACGGTAGACTAATCCACAAAAATGAAAGAGAAATTTATGTTGATGACACAACCACCATGATCCATGATGATGCAAGTACAATGGAGCAGTCCCTCGTATGCTACAGCCACAACCATATATGGATGACCCATGAGGCATGATGAGCAAAGAACCAAAGATGTCGGCTGCATGTTGATGGCGAAGTGACCTATAATTTTGACAAAGATAACTAATGCGTGCAATAGTCTACTTGGCAGACACTATTTATGATGACATGAGGATGGCAAAGTTATTTCTACTCGCTATGATGGCAATGGAATCCTTAATCCATAGTGGCTTAGTGACCCCAATCTATGATGGCCTCTAACTGTTTCTATACTAATAATAATCATTATCAATCCAACACACAGAAACAACAACAATACTTAACAACGTGAGAACGAAGATCATTTTATCGATTTATAAAGGTCATATAATTTAATTTATTTTGTTGTGTATCTGCTTGTGAACTTGGTGCTTTAGAGAGAGAGAGAGAGAGACAGAACTGAACGTCTTGTTTTTACAAATATATTTAGATATATTTAATTCTAATTTATTTATAATATCATGGTGGCTAATTTAGGACATGTTTGGATCCTCTAGTTTTTAAGAAACTGGAGTGACTGCAAATAGATCAGTTTGAAACCCATAATCTGGCTCAATCTAGTTAATACTAATTTTTGTCTCATTCCAATGCATTGACTACCCAAAAGCTAGTTTATAGATTATAAAAACCACATCCAAACATCCTCACCCAACTTTTATTTAGAAATAGTTTTTAAGAAATTAAAAATAAAAACCAGTTTTTAAATAACTAGAGGGATCTATACAGAGCCTTAATAACTTTTTTTTTGGTCTAGTTCAGTCTAACTTCTTCATAATGGTAGTGGTAGATAATTTAATAACATTTTAGTGGCATTTTAGTCTAATTTTTTATAATGATAGCAATTAATATGAGCGTGGTGTTTTAGGGAGAGAGAGAGATCTGGGTCAATCTTACTGCTTTGACAAATATTTTTATAATTTATTTATTTATAGTGGCATTAGTGGATAATTTAATAATATTTTAGGGGTATTTCAGTATAATTTTTTCATAATAGCAGTGGTAGATAATTTAATAACTTTCTTACAGGTATTTTATTCTAATGTTTTTATAATAACAGTGGTGGGTAGTTTCTTCTTATTTTTTCCGATTAATATGAGAATTTCTTGGCCTTAGAGTGGACGTGGTGACTTATTTTGTTGCTCAAATATATATATATATATATATATATATAATAGATGATCATGAGTGCGATACTGATAACAATCTTTAAGAATTTCTTAACACGGCTGTGCTATGAAGTAACAGCCGCACGAAGCCGTAGCTAGTGGAGAGTGAAGGGAACAAAAGTGGAGAAAATAATCGCAGCAGGATGGTGAAGAATGACACCAACATGCATGTTTGCCAGTATAGGCAGCATATCCTCTGATCCTCTCCGATCCCCTCTTGGTTACACACGTCACCAGTGACACGTCGGTGGCGAGGATGAACGACGGACATGCCGACATGGTCACACGCACCGGCATCCGGCATCCCTCGCTCGGTCTAGAATCTTCTGACAACTTTCCAGCAAAGCAGGAGGTTCTGCACTTCTCCCCAAGTCCATTGTGCACGGTGGCCTGACCATGGCCATCCATGCTCATGATGCTGACGGCGACAAGATCACGCCCTGAGCAGAGCGCGCTGTGAACACGGCTCCCTCCACGTCGCGCACATGTACACTAGGCTACTAGTACTTGCCCGCGCAGCTCAATCTACGGCCGTGAGTGGCCCACGTTGAAGCCAATGCCTGTGGTCACGGCCTCACGGGGCCCAAATCGCGAGCTCAGCTGCACCTATAAATCTGCCTGCCCACACTTAGTCTCACACCACAGTAGCAACACCAAACACTGAACAGTATCTTGCACTGCTAAACTTAGCGTGGTAGCCCGCACACGATCTTACTTACAAATCAGTTTCCAATAATGGCGCAAACTGTGCTGATGAGCTCCCTCGCCTTTGGCCGATCCCCGGCGGCAGCAATCGGTCAGCGCCGACGAGCCATGGTTGTCGTCAGGGCCCAGAAGGCGAGCAGTGGCCTATGGGATGCACTGAAGTTCAGCGGCCCAGCTCCGGAGCGCATCAATGGCCGCCTCGCCATGGTCGGCTTCGTCTCCGCGATCGCCGTCGAAGCAACGACACGCGGGGACGGCCTTTTCGCGCAGGCTGCAAGCGGGACGGGTCAGGCCTGGTTCGCGTACATGGTGGCTGCGCTTTCTGTGGCGTCGCTGGTGCCACTGCTCCAGGGAGAGAGTGCTGAGACCAGGAGCAAAGGACTCATGAATGCCAACGCGGAGCTCTGGAACGGACGCCTCGCCATGCTGGGGCTCGTCGCGCTTGCAGTGACCGAGTACTTCACGGGCGCGCCATTCATCAACGCCTAATTAATTATTTGTAGCATAGGCTAGCTAGTAGAAACATCAAGCATTCTCTGTATGCTGGTACTCTATCGGCACGCATGTCAGGCAGCGTACTGAACATCCCTAGAAATATTTGAAGTAGACTAATTCAAGGATTTTTTTTTTGACAGTCAACGGGGGGAGAGATATCCCCACGTGAATTTTCATTGAAAAACAGGCCGTCAGCAGGCCAAGCTGTTTGAGTTACATCAAGAAGTGAAAAAAAAAAACGGTTTTACATTGGAAGGGAGAAGGTGGAGCACCAGATATCTGCTACATGTTGATCATCCCTAGGCAGTCTACACCGCCATAGGGCAGCAGCCTCTTTACATTGAACCAGGAGTCGAGGAAGAGACGGGGCCATGGACCTGAAGACGACGTCGTGGCGGTGTTTCCACAGTTGCCAGCAGCAAAGGATGATGAAGCAGTTTCGGTGGAGGGTGGGAACGCCAGCTGGTGTGGGCATGTCCCAGAGTGCGGTGACAAGGACGGTCGTTGATAGGTTGACGCCGATTGTGTTCCAGAACCGCTTGGCGAAGCTACAGCCGAAGATCAGATGTTGTGCTGTCTCGTCGCCGTCGGAGCATATCTCACAAGTGGCATCTGGCGCTATGTGCTTGCGCAGCAAATTTGACTTGCACTGGATTCTTTCTTGAGACAGTAGCCAGGTGAAGAATCGGGCGCACGGTGGAGCGTGGTTTCGCCACACAAATTTGGAGTAGTCGCAGGGGGCGCTGCATCAGTTCTGAGCGCCTTGTAAATGGATGCCGTGCGCAGCGTTCCGTTTCTATTCATGAACGGGCTGTGCCTTTCGTCTGTGCCAGACGAGAGCTGAAAATCCTGGAGCAGATGCTGCAGTTCCTCCAATTCATCCTCTGCAGCAGCGGTGAGTCTTGGGACCAGCAGGGTGTGCATCCCACATGTGAGGACATGGCGTACGGAGGAGTCGGGGGAGATACAGTGGCTGTGGAGTGCCGGGTAAGCTTCAGTCAAACATCCTGGGGGTAGCCAAACATCATCCCAGAAGGAGGTGGAGTTTCCATCACGCACAACCACCGTGGTGAGAGCTCTGTATGTTGGGAGTAGAGACTGAAGAGACGACCAGTGCACGCCCTCGACATCGCCGGCCATGGTCACCATATTGATGCGGCCTCTGACCCAGGCGGCCCAGCTCGAGTCACCTGGGCAGTATATCCGATGAATGAGCTTGAGTAGCAGGCATGTGTTCTGAGTTGCAAGGTGTTTGACGCCTAGCCCACCTTGATCACGTGATTTACAGCAGTCTTCCCAGGCCACTAGGCAACGTGCTCCGCTGGTTTTACTTTCACCGGACCAGATGAAGGTTCGTCTAAGTGTGGTGAAGGTGTTAAGCACGCCCTTTGGTAATTCCACAGCTCCCATGTAATATGTTGCGAGCGCATCCAGCAATTCAAGGATTTTAATTTGCGCTGCAAAAAAGATGCTGCAGCGGTTATGTGGATGTAAACATATTTTCAGAATTATATGAACGGACTTTGTACTGAATTCAATTGACTCAAATATAACACATACCAGCTTCACAAGATCTTAGAACATGACTCATACTTTTTCTACAAAGGAGAACATTCTTTGCCGTCAGGAGAACATTACTTGAACAACTTATTACAGTTAGCCTAGGTTATTACCACTGATGCACAATGCGACAAAGGACTTTGCCGACAGTTTACAAACAATTGTTGATAGTTAATTTGATAGCCGACTATTACCCTTAATTATTCCTTCAATGATAGCAGTTATCATTTACCAACAACTATATCTTTACCACGCTTCATGACTGGCACAAATCATATTTGCCGCCAGTATAAGTATGCAACCTTTCGAGAAAGATTTAATAAGAACACTAATTAAACTAAATAATGTACATAATATTTTATTAATATATTAATAAATCTTTATTAATAACAGTATGTTTTGCAACGCCCTTTCCTTTGTCACCATAGTTTCCATATCACAATATATCTATGGCATTAGCCACCACAATATCATTGTCCCCATCATTGCAATAGTTGTACCCATCATTGCAATGGTTGTGCCATTAAATAATACTAATGTTGTTGTGTGTCCTTACCTTTTTGTCTACCTCTTTGATGATATCAACAGACCGAGGGATCGACTCATTTTTTATTATATTAATATTTGAATTTATATTACAAAAAGTGACATCATTTAATAGTTCAAGAAGATTATAGATAACTATAGAATTGTACCAATGCAATTGGATGGCTCTCTCTCCTAATCCAAGAAGAAGAGAATGGATATTGCAATCAATACACATGATTTTTCATCCTCTAGATGTCTGGTGTACTAGTTTGTTTGATCCATGCTCCTAATATATAAAAATATTTTTATAAGTCATAATACTTGTGATTGTAGTTATTACTATCGGTTTGTTCTTGTGATTTTGGCTTTAGTACTAGGGTATTAAAAAACGTCTATTGTGTTTAATGTTGTTACATGTATTACAATTGATTATCAGTTTAAGGAGTCGATGTTTATGTAAGATGTTAGGATAGTACACACCCACAACTCGTGTAAGGTAGGGATTGAGCCATATACTCTTGACACCCGAGTGCTTTTCTTGTCCCAAGTACAAGATTTTTGTGGTTGTTTGTTCTCTGTTGAGGGATAACTTTAACATCTGGTAGCAACCACCTAGCAATCATAGTGTTTTTCTTTTGCCGTCACAATTGCATAACTAGTGGTAACTATTGGTATGTGACAAGTGTTATATTAAAACATTAAATCCAACACTAGAAGAAACATGGTGAATAGTGATGATTTTTTAAAATGATGAGAATTGAGTCCCGACTCACACGTAATTAGTGATTACACACGTCACGGCGAGAATGGACAACAGACATGGTCATCACACGCACCGGCGTCGGGTACCCTCGTCTCTCGGTTCTAGAATCTTCTGTGACGATTTTCCTTCAAAGCAGGAGGCACAGCTCTTCTCTGATTCAGAGTTCACGGTGGTCCGACTCTGCACGTCGAAGCCAGATCATGCCCTGACCTGAGCACGCTGTGAACACGGCTCCCTCCACGTCGCGCGCACATGTACGCCAAGCTACTAGTACTTCCGCGCAGGCCGTGAGTAGCCGGCCGACGTGGCCCACGCCGTAGCCAATGCCCGTGGCCACAGCCACGCCACAGCCCAGTGCCCACGCCGTTACTAGCTCAGCTGCACCTATAAATCTCTGCCCGCCCACACTCAGTCTCACACCACAGTAGCTACACTAAACACTGAATAAAGCACTTAGTATGTTGCACTGCTATACGTACCACTTTAGCCTGGTAGCCCGCGCACAATCTATTTACATACTGTAAATAAGATTACAATGGCGACGACTGTTTATACTGTTATGGTGAGCTCTGGCTCCCCCGCGCCCACTGGCGTGCGTGCCGGCCGATCAGCGTCTGCACTTGGCTCTGGGACGCGCTGGCGTTTAGTGGCCCGGCTCCGGAGCGCATCAACGGCGAGCTCGCCAAGGTGGGCTTCGTCTCCGCGATCGCCGTCGAAGCAATGACACGTGGGGATGGCCCCTTCGCGCAGGCCGCCAACGGGACAGGCCAGGCCTGATTCGCATACAGAGCTCTGGAACGCCGAGCCATGCTCGGGCTCGTCGCGCTCGCCGTCACAGAGTACCTCACTCCTAGGTTTGTAGAAACATTAAAGCACATCCTATATCCTATTTGTAGCTAGCAAGCTTGAGTGCACACTTGTAGAAATAGATTAAACATGTCGTCTGCAAAGTAGCTACATAGAATGACTCATTCGACAAATTATACAATGCAATGCCATCAGCAAAAAATATATGGAACAATTTGTGGCGACCTTTTTGTGTGGCGAGAAACGACGATGTTGTACTTACATGTACGTATCCCCATGACTGGCATCCTAGGTTTATTCACTGCTACAAAAATAATTTTTAATTACAGAAAAGACAACTGATTAGGGTTATAATTTCACTACCACGAAACAGGTCTTTAGAGGCGGTTGGGAAACCTCTGTAGTGGCGAGCAGATATCACCCCGCCATAAAGCAAACGCAGCTCAAATAAGCGTTTGTAGCGGCGGATGGTCTAAGACCGAAATAAACTGTCGCTATAAAAGTTTTTTTAGCGGTGGTTCAAGATATCAACAACCACTACTATAAGTACGGTCCGCTACTCATTTGCACACCCTTATTTTGTGGTGGGAAAAGTTATGTCTGTCACTAAGTTGTGCACATTAGTGACGAACATGTATCCTAGACCACAATTAGTAACGGGCAATATGGTGCTGCCACAAACTTAAAACCGGTTTTTGTTGCTGAAAATCACTTTTGCAGTAGGAGGGATAGTAATAAGACACTATGATAGACAGAGGAATTCAATCTTGATATAGAATCAGTTTGTGATGAGAAATATGAACGAATATAATGTCATCAAAGAGCCGGCCGGATTTAAATTGTTGACATAATTATCTTTTTAATTATATTTAATTATTCATCATATTTAAAATATTTGTTTAAATATACAAAATTATAATATAGATTTTAACTTTGTTTAGTAATAAAATAAATTATAACAAAATATCTGATAGATTTTCAAATGTTTTAAATAAGACGAATGATCAAACGTAAACTGCGTCAATAATTTAAATCTAGAGGGAGTATAAATTAGCAATCGATCCTGCCAGAAATAGTTCTGCCTATTGGCTATACCTTTTCGTTTGCAGGTTTAGCATGCAAACCTTATTTTAATCTGTCTAGATGTTTCATTTTCAATTCCGCATTTTCCCTGTTCGCTGCTGTTCTTTTCTTCTCTCGTCACTGCACCCTGCTTTGAGATTCTTTTGGTAAACATGGTTATCCGCTAAGTACATCTTATCTTGCCTACAACTACGGCATACACAGTACTACTAGTGCTTTGTCCTCTGACTCGTCGCCAATCTATCGAACAGACTCTAGCGGCCGCCGCAGAAACACATAGGCGTGCGTCCGGCACCCCTCGCGCGGTTCTTGAATCTTCTGACACTTTTCCGGGGTCTCAAAACCACGGTGTAGTGTGGGCTGACCCTGGCCGGCTGGCCGTCCACGCACGCGGATGCAAGGCAACAACTAGATGGCGCCCTGAGCTGAGCTCGTTATACACAATCTGCGCTAAACACAATTGTATGACAAGTGTCCTGTTAACTATTCTTAGGGAGATCCATGTTCTGAGTCTAGACAAAGCAAATCTTAAAACTCTCTCCACAAATGAATTAAGAGGTGGGGGACTTTTGATCTCATTCCAATTGGGGGCGGACGTTTGAATTGTTGATGCCATCGTTTGGCGGCGGCGGGCGTTGAACAATATCTGGGGCATATGTTTAATTCATACTCCTAGTGATTTGTCTTCAACCAATTGTTCATGTTGCGTGCCTGCTTCAGTTTGTTTGCGCACTCATCCACTAGTTACAGAGACTAGAAGGGCTGTAGCAAACAAGGCCAGCTCAAACTCCTTGTAACGTATCTGCATAACATATTAGTTAAAAATTTATAAATAATAATCTGCTAAAAAGTATATGACCCTCATAAAATGTTTAAAAATGAATAGTCCAATCGTTTTAAAATGTTAAACAAAAAATAAACTCCATGTGAAAACCAGATGTTCCATGAACGCCAGGTACCAATAATGGCTACGAAACGTCTAGTGAACAAAAGACAACGGTTTATTTTGTTAACCGTACTATATGCGGGTCATATACCAGCACTAAGAGCAATTTGTTGTTTAAATATTTCACGTTCAATTTATATTAAGAGCATTCCACCCTATAATACGTTATGTTTACATTTTTCATATCTAGCACATCATGTAATATCTTTCATTTTTCCTTTTTATATCTTGCACGTTCGTACAATGAAGTACTTGCAGCACGAAGAGTAAATTTGTTATCCAAATATTGCATAGTTACGGCGTCGTAAAAATCCACCTGTCTGAGTCGTAAAATCAACCTTTTCCCTTAAAGAAAAAAGAATGACACCACCATGCATGTTCGCCGGTGCAGCCAACATATCCTCTAATCCCTCTAGCACACGTCACTAGTGACACGTCTGCGAAAATGGGCGACAGAGACATGCCCACACGCACCGCCGTGCGGCACCCCTCGCTCGGTTCTGGAATCTTCTGACACTTTTCCAGCAAATTAAATCAGGAGGCAGCTGAGCTCCCATCCTCCGGTTCATTGTGCACGGTGGCCTGGGGCCCTGGCCGTCCACGCCGTGTTGCTTGGCGACAGGCGACAGGATGCACCTATAAGTCTGCCCGCTCACACTCAGTCTCACGCCACACAGCAGCAGAGCACCAAACACTGAACAGTGGCAAAGCGCATAGGATCTTGCACAGTTGCGCTGCTATACTACATACCGTGGCAGACGCACACAAACTTAGGGTCTGTTTGGTATGGATTTTTTAGAAAATAGATTCTATTTTTATGAAGAAAATAGATTCTCTATTAAAACAGCTTCTACTCATTCTTGAGATGGAGGGATAGGAGAAAAAGCTGAAAAAAGCATCGATTTGCTGTTTTTTGCTTCTATATGTTTTGAGAGAATAGATTCTCATATTCGATATGACAGAAGCACTTCTGATGAAACCGTTTGGCAGTGATTTTCGAAGAAGTGAAAGCAGAAGCTATTTAGAAATCATACCAAACGGGCCCTTATTTATAAATCAGTTTCCAATGACGCAAACTGTGCTGATGAGCTCCCTCGCCTTCGGCCGATCCCCGGCGGCAGCAATCGATCAGCGCCGACGGGCCATGGTTATGGTCAACCCAACTGGTTGCTTGGCTATTCTCAGGAATACCCAAGAACTTTGCTAAAATTTTTACTACTATGTAGTTGTGTATTTTAAAAAATTGTATTTAGCAAATATACAGAAAATCATCACTTGCTTGTCTGCTGCTTGCGTGCAAATAAGAAGCGAAAGTCTAACGATACAGGAATGCATGGTGCTCTGTTTTAGTTCACATGCAAATCACCTCCGGTTCTCTCTCTTTTTTTTTCTTCAAAATTTGCCAACCCTTGTAACCCATTTGTAATGGGGATTTACAGTCTAAGCCCTCAAACAAAGCTATCAGTCCGTCACATTCAAGCTACATGTTGGGCATGCATAGGAACTCGTCCGATTGTCAATTGCTGCCTATGTTCCTGATCAGGATTGTGGATTTGCATTTTCTTTTTTTTTTCTCCGGCTCGCTCAGTGTTTGGCTTCTTCGGCAGTTCCTCTACGACTCGCGAGTCACGACTTAGCCTTAGTCTTGTTGGGACTTGGGAGCTGATATCATCCACCAGAATCAGCCGTTTGATCTCCACGCGTGGTTAGGATTCCATAGGCGAGCGTCTATGACCCGGCCGCACCAAATTTGTTTCTCACGCACGAACCCTATACGGAACACCGGTGGCGGGCACACATGACCATCGGACAAAATGCTGCCCGTGCCGCTGAGCCTTGTCTGAAATTCCTTGGTCCTAAGGTGTCTAAGACGGAACCGGACTAATAAGCTTGACAGGCAATGACGGTGCCATAAGCCCCTAATCCTAGCCTCCTTACTCTGCTCATTTAGTTTTACATTATTTTATCTTCATGCTTTCTTAGTTTGTTGTACAATTTGCTATTTTTGTTCCTTACTTCTCCACATTATAGTAGTTCAGATTGTGAATAATTTCTGTATTGATTCAATAATTCATTATTATAGGTATCCTTTATTTAAAATTTATGTTTTAATTCAATACTCTAGACATCTTTTTTTTTTACTTAACTGTTATAGGAATACCCAAGTTTAGAAGCTGTGTCCGTCATGATGGCCCAGAAGGCTAGCACCGTGCTCTGGCATGCACTGAAGTTTAGCAGCCCAGCTCCGGAGCGCATTAATGGCTGCCTTGCCATGGTGGGCTTCGTTTCGGTGATCACCGTGGAGGCGTCCACGCGCGGAGATGGCCTTTTCGCTCAGGCTGCCAGCTGGACGGGTCAAGCCTGGTTCGCATACATGGCCGTGGCTCTGTCCGTTGCGTTGCTGGTGCCGCTGCTCCAGGGGAGACCGCCGAGGCCAAGACCAGCGGACTCATGAACTCCAAAGCTGAGCTTTGGAATGTCTGCCTCGCCATGCTCGGGCTCGTCGTGCTCGCAGTGATCGAATACCTCACCGGCGCCCCCTTCATCAACACGTAATTAATCATGTGTGATGTGTACATAGGTTTTCCCCATATCAAAATTTTCGGGGGCTCGTATAACGTATATCAGGCGGCATATTGTACTAAGTGTACCATCCTAGAAACATTCAAAATATACTGTTTTATGGCCTTTAATTTACATTGCAAAAAAGATGTTACACTACTTATGTAGATGTCCACAAATTTTCAGAATTGTATATGAAAGTTAGAGACCATATGTAGTAACACTGCAAATATAACACATAGCAGCTTCTCCAGACCTTAGAGAAGGACTCATACTTTCCACAGGTTGGAGAATATTCTTGGTAGCAGTAAAACATGCTAACTACCTAAACACCCTTCTTACTTTTGCAAACACTTGTTACAGTCAGCCTAGGCTCTTCTCACTAACAAACAATGCATCAAAGGATTTGCTGATAATTTGCAAACAATTAGTGCACATAATATTGGGGAAATCATTGCTGATATTTAATTTGAAAGCTAATGGATATAATGTTGTCCTTAGGTTCACCTTTAGTGACAGCAATAACCATTATATTTACCAATGTCTAATATCTTTTTGGCACTTCATAAGTGAAACAATGGTGTTTGCATCATCCCACAGCTGGCAACATTCCATACAATATTTTATTAAGGAAAAACACCACACAAATTAAATGTACATAATATATAATGGATATATGAATAAATGTATATAATTGTTGAACCATCAATGATCACTAATACAAAGTTTCTACAATCACGCACTTGGCACCGTAATGGCTCATACATAGTTGTTGGCCCCTGTCATCACAGTGCTGATGCCATCAAATAATCTAGGAACTACGTTATCATTAGTCTTCACTTTCTACGCCTATTTCATTGATCACAATAGCATAAGGAAAGCTCATTATTTTTATTACATCAATGTTTGAACTCATATTACAAAAAATGATGCATTTTAATAGCTTATGAAATTGATAGATAACTATAAAATTATACCAAACATGTCATTGGATTGGTATTGTTCCCTAATCCATGATAGTTTTCATTATTTTTCAATTCAGCATAGTATGAATTTTCCAAATAATTGATGGATTTGTAATTTCTTGATGCCTGGTCTTCTGGTTTGTTCGACCCATTGTTGAAGTACTGACACATCTGCATAATTCATAATACTTATGTAAGTTTTTGGGCATCAGTGATAGTATTTTGTTATATCACACTATGATTTAATACTGAGTGAGCTAGCATACATCAATTATAAGTGACTTTTCTATGGTTTTGTTCTAGGACAACATTTTCTACAAAGCTATTCATGCATTTTTTTTATGGTCGATTGTTGTTTCTATTGATGTATTCGGGTATTTTTTTTTGCTTCAGCAATAGGGGATTTATAAGCTTCTATTGCGTTTATTGGTGTTACCTGTATTGCAATTGATGATCGATTTACAATAAGTCCATCTTATCTAAGACATTAGGATAGTGGACACTTGAGCAACAGGGGTTTCATTTAGGGTACTCTCGGCACTTGAGTATTTTTCTTGTCCCTAGCTCAAGATTTTTCTGGTTGTTTGTTCTGTGTTGAGGGACAAGATTTTCCTTTGCCCTGGTATTACGTAACTAATGCTAACTATCTATGCATGACAAGTGTCATCTTATACGTTAAATCCAGCCATTACGAGCAATATGTAGGATAGGGATGGTTTATTTATGCCCCAAACAATCCTTTCTGCATCACAAATGGTGATAAGTGATGCCGAAATGATGAAAATCGGTCGTTTCTAATTAGTGGTCCTCCAATTTTTTTCATCTCAAATTGCATTCTATTCCAGTTGAGACTTGTTATCTGCTATGCCTAGGAAATTTATGGTCGGATTTTTCTGTCACAAATTAGGATTTTCTTTGTGCCTAAGAAAATTTGTGACCTAATCTTTTTGTCATAAATTATTGTCAGGTCCATAGAGCTCATTTATAGCCTAGCTTTATTTGGGCTTTTTCATAATCGACCCTAACCTTATATCGGCCTAGTAGTTAATGGTTTGTTTAATTTCATCTCATATTAATTTCATCATAAAATGTTATTGGTCCAAATACGGTCCTTGGAGTTTTGGCGGGTACACTTGTTCTGGCTATATGAGTCGACAATGGCACATTCTTTGTTGGGTCGACAATGGGCGAGTTACAAATTTTCACCTGTTGGCACTGGTTAGCCCATGTTTCATTGGGCGGTATCAGAAAAAAATGGGAGAAGTCTCACCTGAATAATCACTTTGTCTATTCAGCTCCTAGAGCAAAATTTTATTGGCTCAATTTAATTCTTCAAACAATGGAAGTCGGTGCAATCAACACTCTAATGTAATTTAATATTTTGCTTCTAATTGAGCAATTCGAATTTTTTGTGCTCAAATTTTGCAAATGATAGTTGTCACACAACCCTATGCTAAAAAATATAATGTATGTGTTAACTTATTTCTCTATACCTTAATAACATCTATTATTGTCTTAACTATAGAGTTAAAAATTTGTGTACAAAATATTGATAAAACAATATATATGATATATTTTTTGTACATAATGATCAATACCATATATCGTCATGCAAGATTTTAGCTTGAAAGTCAGATCGTACAAAGAGAAAAACAAATTGCATGAGTTGCATGTTTGGGAGCTAAGGATATGTTTGTTTCGCTGGATTAGATTGGATAGACTTGGTAGGAATTGTTCGGTGGAGTAATATAGACTTTTTCCAAACATACTGGCACAGCTGAATTATAAACCCAGCATTTTTTTTGTTAATTTCCATCATATAGGATTTAATATTGAGACGAAACATATAAGACTATGAGACATACAGGGTGGCCAGAGCGTCCACGCGAATACCGCACACGAGTTCCAGTGTGAACGTGCCGCTAGCTGTGAAGTCCGTGTCGATCTCCCTACTAGCTAGCTGTGACCCACCGCACACGAGGTTCGTTGTAATTTTAACCGAAAAAAAAAATGCGAAAGTAGAGCGCACAGACCAGAAAAAAAAAGGTTGTGGAGAAAGCATCAGTACCAGTACATTTTGCTTTCTATTGAAAAAAGGCCGCAGGGCAAGACCATTGGTCAAATAGATAATGACGCCACCATATGTTCGCCAGTAGCCTCCTGCTTATGTATGTCATCTCTCATATGTCGGCTCTCTGAGCCGCCATGCACCGGCGTCCAGCGCTCCTCGTTGCCTTTTATATTTCAGGTGAAAGAGCCGGCCAGATCGGCAACCGTCTTCACAAGGCCGGTGGTCTGATCCTTGCTGTCCACGCACGCAGATGCAAGGCGCGCGACAACTGAACATGCATGCTCCCTCCACGTCGCGCACTACACATGTACTCTCGGCTATCAGCACGCGCGCCGCGGCTCAAACACCATGTCTACGGCCGTGGATCACTGGCTGATGTGGCCCACGCCACGGCCAATCCCCGCGCGGTCACGGGCTCGTGAGACCGATCGAGCTCCAGCTCCACCCCTATAAATCTGCCCGGCACGCAGACAGTCTCACACCATAACAAGTCAACTGCAGCAAAGCTAGAAACTGTGACGAGCTCTCTCGCATTCGCCAACGCGCCTTGATTGTCAGGGCCCAGAGCAACGTGAGCGCGGGGCTCTGGGACGCGCTGAAGTTCACGCGCTGAAGCCCGGCTCCGGACTCCGGAGCGGATCAACGGACGTACGGCTCGCCATGGTCGGCTTCTCGTCTCCGCCCGCGATCGCCGTACGTCGATGCGTCCACGCGCGGCGATGGCCTCTTCGCGCAGGCCATCAGTGAGACGGTCTCCCGAGCGCATCAACGGCTGGTGCTCGCCATGCATGGTTGGCTTGGTGTCCACGCTCGAAAAGAAGGCGTCCACGCGCGGCGACGGCCTCTTCGCTGAGGTCGCCAGCGGGCGTGCGTACCTGCGTAAACATTTACGAGCTTGTAGGTACATATATCTCACGCTGCGACTACGTACTCTAATTCCTAGAAACATTTAAAAGTGTAACTTTTTATGTGCTTTATGATGGACGACATAATATGGTTGTTATATTTGGCTGTAATTTTATTAAAAATAAAATGCATTCTAGCCGTAGCTTCTTTCAAAGTCAGGATTAAAAATAAATATAATATTCTCATTACTTAAAAACAACTAGTCGACCTACCCGCGCATTTGCACGGCTAGTCTTGATATCTAATTCTAAAATTAACAATATATAATCTCTCTTACATATATTATGCCTTATTTCAATCCAATTATCGAATCATTTCAACATTACAGGAAAACATTTTCTATTCTCTTAATTAATATGAAAAATTGTGAATTTTTATATATATTTCTTTTTAATTATAGATATATTTATTCTGAATACTTTTTTTATTATGATAATATGGAGTAATTTTCAAACATGTACAAAGTCATATTAGTCTACTACAATTTAAATATATATAGATTGATTGAATTTTTTTAAGGCTAAAACGACTTAGTGTTTGAATTGAACTGCACACAACTAACCAACTCTCTCTCTATGTGGTCCCAAAAAAGCAAGTAAGTAAATTTTCCTTCACTTATAGCAACTAATCGGATTCAACTCAATTTTCTTCTAGTGAGGAAATAGATTAACTTGTTTGAAATAGGTTTTACGCCTGAACACTATATACTATTTTGGTCTTATTTCCATAACAGGATAATTAAAAAAACACATGTAGAGATGTTCTTATAATGCCAATGTTGAGTAAATTTTATTTTTCAAGTTTAATTAATATGATAAATTATAACATTGAGAGCATGATGGCTTTGTTATTATATAATAGATAAGCGATCCCTAGTCTTTTTGGTCAGCATTGATTCACTGATTAACTAAGCTTTCTACACAAATAATCAATATCAACATTAACCTATACTAGTTTAGTTGCAAGCTCTTTATTTATTGTTTGATAAATAAGTGTCTGCAAATATATTTAGAGATATAAGATTTAGAATTCTACATTTTGCGATTGATGCCAATTTTCCAGTGAGCAACTCTTGCATGTAATTCTTGCTCAATGATATACTTCCCACCTATATCTACCAACTCTCTCTAATTTTTGCTAGTATACAATTCTACTTTCACCTGGTGCTCTAGAACTTTTAGTAGATGGTTTCCAAAATTTGTCCAACGATCAACTCTTGCATGTGTTTCTTGCCGAATGACATAGTTCCCTTCCATTTCTACCAACTTTGTTTAATTGCTGCTAGTTTATTCTAACATGAAACCTTGTCAAAAAATTTGGCCCAAGGTTTCTTCTTTCTCGGAACCAATGTATGTATTTTTCCTTCAAAAGTGTCAAGTGCTCCTATGTCTTGGGCATCATAGAAAAAAGAATGTATCAAACTTTACCAACTTAAATGTATAGCACAAATCCGGATAGCTATATAGCACACATGCCTAAACCTGCTTCAACATGAGCACTTGGACACTGAATTACACTCGACGCGCTGACTTCTAGTGTCCACGTCTCTTGTGACTTTGCTGACCTTTTGATTATCATTGCTAACATGATGAAGGACCGCTATCTTCCTAGGGATCCAAACTGGGATTTGTTTCTTGGTCCTGGCTGGTTGTGAGCATCACACAGAGCTATGTTCGATGGAAATGGTGGAAGTGGCATATTGATTCATGACAATGAAAGAGATGACATGATCCATGGCGATGCAAGGACAACAAAGTAATGCCTCGCCCGCTATAGTAGAAGCAACACCCGCTATAGTAGAAGCAACACCCGCTATAGTAGAAGCAACATACAGATAACCTATTAGCCACGATTAGTGAAGAAGGAAAGGAAGGCAGCTGCACCTTGATGGGCGAGTGATCTCTGATTTCATCAAAGGTAACTAATGTATGCCACAATCGATCGGTCACAATCCACGACGACATGAAGTTGACAGAGTTGTATCTTGCGCGCTATGATGGTGATTGAAGTCTCAATCTATAGTGTTGTGTAGCGGCCATGAGAGGGAGTGGTCTCCTATATAATGTAATGGCCATAACAATAATCTTGATCCATCTAGCACACAACAACCACAATATGTGATTTAATTTGATTTTAGATTTTACGCTCTAGTGAAGTGGTGCTTTTTTGAGAGAGAGAGAGAGAGAGAGATGAACATGATGCTTTTGCAAACACGTGAGTATTTTGGGTTATAATGGTAATAGTGGGTAATTTAATAAATTATCTAGGGGTATCTTAGTCTAATTTTTTTCATAATAGAAGTGGTGGGTAATTTTTTCTTCTTATTTTCTCCAATTAACGTGAGAATTTCTAGGTCTCGAGAGCGAACATGGAGGCTCTATTTCTTGATCAAATATATATAATATTAGATTATTTGAAGCAGACGAATTGTGGCCTTCTATTTGTGCTACAAAAAGATGTTACACTAGTTATATACATATTAGCAAAAAGGATTTCATTGTAAATAAATAACAAAAGTTGTTTCATCCCAACCCTCTTGCTGCTTGACTTCATGAGCACTGCATTTTATAGCATCTGCAGAGTCCTAGTCGCTAGCGTCCCGCCGTTGTCCCTCATCATTGTGCCAGTGTTATGAGCTCATTTTGCTGATAATGTAGTTGACTTCAACATTTCCGCCTACCTCGCTCTTCTATCTCAACAATGGGCTAAGAACTAAATGCATATATTATATTAGTACTAGCAAAATGCCCGCACATTGTTATGGGCTTTATAAATAAATCACAATAAATTATAGCCACTCATCATATTTATATATTTATAAGCACATTCTCTCCTCCAAAATATAAAAAAACAAACAAAGATGTGAACATTGGTTCATCACCTGGATGGATTCAAAAAGGCTGCTGATGAACCAACTTTGAGATGCTTGTTGTCAAAGCTCTACAGATGCATCATAGTTTTTAAAGCTAGGAAATGATAACTTCAAAGGAAATTGAATGTTGAACTAGGAATTGTAACTAGGTTGCAATCCTTATTCCACGATGACTGTTCGGTTGTGCAAGGTGTGGATTATTTTTCATGACTTGATTAGTATTCATGTTCATCATGATCAATTGGATTGTTTTTATTCTTCTTTCTTCCCGTGTAAGACTAGGCTCTATTTACGTGGTAGACTATACCTTTGCCGTATTAGACTCTTGGAAACTGATTGGGTATTTTTTCTTTTCTTTATTGATTTTCTTTTACTAACTTGTACAAAAAAATTTGGTTGGATCTTTTTTTTCTTGATATTTGGAAGCTGGCTATTTTCTTTTCTTGATAATTGGAAACTGACTGTGATTGACTATATAGAAACTCTTTTTCTCAACCAGCCCATATAATTTCCTTTACCTAATTGATTTTCCCTTTATCCTAAAATTGGAAAACTAAAGAAAATAGAGTCTTTAGGAGAAGAAACAGACTCAGACTCGTACAATACTTTATCTGTTTGATATTGAGGATAGAATAACGGATTGATGTCAGGGAAGAATAACCAGGGGCGGGCAGGCAGGCGAGCGACATCACCGTAAATATTTGAACTTAGATTACAGAAAGTGATGTATACAATATCACTTGTGTGAGGCGCATGTGTGGGTTTCACATATTAGTGATAACTTTGTGTTTTACACTACAGTAATTACTATGATTCATCGCCGAGTGAGCTAACACTCTTTGGACACATATTAAACATCTGACATTCTTTTTTTTTGTTTTATTCTAAGAGAATAAATTTGCAACCCTTGTCAGGTATTTTTGCCGTGGATTTTTGTTGTCACTACTAGCTTGTTCATTTGTTTATCGCATCATCGGTAGGGGATTTTACAAATTTTAATGTTTTCATTGATGTCACTTGCATTGCAATTGGGGATCATATTAATAATGTGCATATATTATCCAAGATTGTAGGGTGATACATAGTTCACAACTCATGCGAGGTAAGGAGGGGGGCGGGGGGGCATAGGATCAACTACTCGGCACACGAGGTTTTTTAGCAGTACATTTTTGTGGTTGTTTGTTCTGGTTTAGCATTTGTTAGCAATACCGTGCAATAGTCGGGTTTTGCTTTTGTCTTCACATTTACATAACTAGTGCTAACAATTGATGCATGACAAATGTCATCTGAAACATGAAACCCAACTTATATTATATATTTTTGCTGCTTCAAGGGTTTATTTAAGAAATATCTTTTGCATATAGAAAATTCAAAACATAATAATTTTTGTGAATGTTGTGATATTATGCTTGAGAAAAAAGCTTGTACACCGAGATAGATTAGATTCCAAGAGCCGCTAGTGCATGTATAGAGAAGGTTAGTAAGTGATGAGGACATCACTTCTACGGATGCACACAACACTCCTTCAATTATGGACTTGTAAGTTCCAATGACTAGAACTCGTGCACAACGACTTAATTTAGAGGCTACACTATTTCTATGTTCTTCGTTATATGTAACTTTCGAGAATGGTTTGCTATCTAATAATTATATTATGATTGAAAACCATGGAGAGGTCCAGGGAGATGATGGGAGAAGCAATTAGGGATGTGGAGGATCAGAATACGTGGAAGCCAAGGTAGAGGCTCAATTAAACTGACTTTGAGTTTGTTTCGAGGTCAGGATCAGTCTGCACTAAAACGGACGCCCAGAACGCATACGGACTCTGTTTTGGACGTTCTACATATGCACGGAATGATAAGAAGAAGACTTTTCCAATAATACTAGTGTCATGTCAAAATTCATCCGGAGTCAACAAAAATCATCGAAATAACAGAGGGTCCGGAATCTGTCCTAGCACTGCGTCGCCTATTTTTAGCCTTTGGGCTTTGTATCCAGCTGAGCCCAATTAGGAACGCGTCCAGAGGGTCTACACGCATATGTGCTAAGAAAAGTGATTAACTTTTGCTGGTTTGAATTAGTACCAAATTACTTAGTTAATTAATTCTCTTTTGACCTATGCTTATGTTAGTGATTGACATGTTGATGTGAGCACTTGCAATGCAATGCAACGTTCGTTCAAGATCTATAAAATTTCTGGATCCATCACTAGATGGTGGTCGGCTTTGTTTCGATGATCATCAACAAGGTGTCGACGCACGAGACGGCCTCTTCATGCAGGCGGCCAGCAGGACAAGCCAGACCTGGTTTGCGTATATGGTGGCTGTTCTATCCCTAGTGTCGCTGGTGTCGCTGCTCCAAGGGGAGAGCACTGAAGCTAGTTGCAGCGGACTCAGGACCGTCAATGTCGAGCTCTGGAATGGATGTCTTGCCTTGCTAGGTCTCGTTGCACTCGCTGTCACCGATGTCACACCCCGTTTATAAAGACCAAACCAAGTGTATCGTACGTGTGCCCAGGAATATGTTTCACACATACATGACAGTAACAGTGTAAATACTAGTACAACCATTGTCTTTATTCTGACAACGAGTCGGGGATTATTACATAGGTGCCACTAGGGCTAGACGGTACATGTTGATATACGACAATACAGCGGAAGACTCCATAACTCCACAGGCAGTCGACGGGGGATTGCGCGTCTAGACGATATCTTCTTCATGGTACTCCACGTCATCTCCATCTTCTGAGCAGCATTTCATAGAAATGGGGAAAATAGCAAGTGTGAGTACGTTTTTGTACTCAGTAAGTGTGGGAAATATATGACATGTAGCCTTAAATCAAGGATGGCTAACACAAGGGTTTGTTTGCATAAATGCCAACTACACCTAACACCATTTGAAAAGCAATATTATTTACTAGGTGTTGTAAGTAATATCATAAGGTCCAGCACTATAAGCATTCCCTGCTTATAGAAATATCTGCGGGTTATACTACCTGAAGTCATAACCTGCTACTGCTTATCCAGCACGTAGCACAAACTAATCTCATATAATCGCTACAGCTTACCCAGCATGTAGCCCAATCCCTTTTCTTCATCATCGCTACAGCTTTCCCAGCATGTAGCCTTAATCCAATTCTCTATCCCTGCTACAACTTACCCAGTGTGTAGCCCAAACTATTACCATAACCTGCTACAGCTTACCCAGCATGTAGCCCAACCATTTCATTCATAGCTCATGTGTGTTTTAATCGTGTGAGGTGTCCATGTGCTCATGACCGTGAGCATGGCTGTTATAACAGTTTTAACTTTGTAGAGGTGCACAACTTTACCCACAGGTTGGTGATTCCATCACCCGCCGGTGACTAAAATCTCCCTCTTACATGAATCACACTGCCTTTGGTGTGAAGGCCAGGAGATCACCTCAAGGTCTTTCAAAGAGCTTTCTAGCCTGTCAAAGTGCCCACACTAAGGTTTCACCGCTGCGGAAGTAAACCCTTCCTACAGAAGCCCCCTCTGGCGCTGTGGCTAGGAGTACACCCTCCATCACGTGAGGTCCAGAAGTAAACCCTTAACCATCCCCCTTTCCTTGAACGCCCGCAGACTGGAAAAACATCTCACTACTGAACCAAGCCTACCCATATCAGCCCTGTGCTTTGTGCGGTAGACATGGCTAACATGCTCCACGAGCTGGTCCTAAGAATCCTAGAATAGGTACAAGCACTATCCCACTTCTCGTGCACGACGGCACCATACCAAACCAAACTTAGCCTGTCCAGGTTCCTAGTCCCACTATGACAGTTATCCTCATTATCATCATCTCATAGTAATCTTGATCATCATCGAGTCTCATAGTGGTTATATTCATTACAGGGTTTAAACCATTCCCAAATGACTGCGACTAAGCGTGTCGTACCCGTCCTAGAGTACTACCCAAACTCGGGGCGACAAAGGAATAATATGGAAGGGTAAAGACATAGGATTCATATTAACAGCATGCATGTTTATAAAACATTTTTAAAAACATAAGATCAATATGGTCAATGGACACTTGCCTCTATCCACGAATTGCTACTGCTCAAAGTCTTCAAATTCGAGGTTCTAGAAATTCTCGGATGGCTGATTCTCTACACGTCGATCACATCTGAAAGCAAATAACACACACAAAAATAAGAAAAAAGTACATCAAACAATACTATGAGTCTACAAAATCACTACAATGAGATTCTACTCATTCCTACGATCGTGTGAGTGCAAGAATCGCTGAAATCGGAGCTACGAGTAAAAAGTTATGCTATTTCAAAGATCCAGGGTCTAATCTATAATTAAGGCAGAAAAGTTCTAGGGACTAAAATGTAATTATGAAAAAGTATAGGGGTCTCTATGTAAAAATATAGGGGCTAAAATATAATTATCCTAAAATCTAGGGGTCTAAGTGTAAAAATTATAGGACCTAAATGTTATTTAAAGTTACGCCGAGGGCTAAACTATAAATCTGCCATTATCCTGGAATTCTACAAATTATTTTTAATTGAAAAATCCTTGTGGACTCGGTCTACGGATCTCGTGGACCGATTATGGACTTTGGTCCATAGTCCACGGTGGACTAAGACGGCTTCTGAACCGTCCATCCAGAGATGTGCGGCTCACGGGTGGCTTGGGAGGGTCGGGTGGAAGCAGGCGGCTGCCGGCGTCGAGGGGTACGGCGGCGCCATGACCAGGCGGTGGCGGCGCTTCGATCTACGGCTACGGGCCACTAATCGCCAAGAGGTTGACGCAAACAGGGACAGGAGCTCACGGGGAACCTGGCTAGGGGGCCGAGCGGAGGCAAGGAGCTCGGAGGAGGGTGCGTGGTGATGGTGCACGATGGCGGGGCTTCACCAGAGGTGCGCGATGGCAATGAGCTCGGAGCGGGGAAACTGGAAGCGGGATGAGGCGAGGAAGGGGTCGGGGCACCTATTTATAGCAGGGGGGGGGGGGGGGGAAGAAAACCGACGCGAGAACATGGAGCTCATGCTCGTGGCGGGTAGTGCCATTAACACCGGTGGGGCTTGCTTCCTGTGCGGCGACGGGACGACTCGGGCAGCGACGAGGTCGGCACAAGGCGACAACATCGAGGTGCCGCGTCGGGCAGTGGCGAGTAAAGCAGAAGGCGACGCGGGGGTGTGAAGCGCGTTCTCATGGCGGCTAGTGTCGATGGCGACTGTACGTTGGCTCTGTTTCCAGGCGCATCTAGAGGAAGACGACGGACGGGGGAGTGGGCTGGCGTGCTGGTGGGTCGAAAGGCCAGGTGGGGCGGGGCGCCGAGTTGGGCCGAGGCCAGGGGGAAGAGGAGAGGGAGTCGGGCTGCGGCAGGGAAGAGAGAGAGGGGGGGGGGGGGGGGGGGGGGGGGAAGAGTTCGGCCACGGGCAGGGTTTCGGCCCAAGAGCATTGACTGGTTTCTTTTCTTTATTTCCCTTTTTATTTCCTGGTTCTTTTCTATACTAACCGAAAGCAATCCTTAATTGTATTTTTAAAAATACTTTTCACCAAATACACCCATAATGTAACTACTCCAGCATGAATCCATCAAACAAATTTATTTTATTTCATTGGTTTTTCTTTAGATGGCTTTTATTAATATTAACACGTTAATTAATTGAGCAAATTTTTGAATTATCCCAGATTTTAAAAATTGGGGTGTCACAACCGAGTACCTCATCGACGCGCCCTTCATCATCACGTAATTAATTATTTGTACACAGGGTAGCTACCATTTAGAAACATCAAGCATGCATTCTCTGTATGCTAGTAGCGAACTTCCATAGGCACGTAAGACATAATGTCGGGCTGCGTACTTTACTTTCCTAGAAGCATTTGAAGTGCACTAGCTAATTTGTTGCCTATTATTTGCCCTGCAAAAAAAGATTTTACACCAGTTATGTAGACGTGCACATGCTTTCAGAATTATATCAAAAGTAAGGACCGTATGTACTAAATTCAATTGACTGCAATAAAAATAACACATACTAGCGTCACAAGATCTTACCCTCACAAAAAAAAGATAAAGCTTCAAAAGATCTGAGAATAGGACCCATACTTCCACATAGTGCAAGAAAGGGAACATTATTTGAAGCAGTACTCACTACTGAAAGAGCAATGTTGCCGAGTGTCTCCATATTTGCCGAGTGCTTTATATCAACAAACATCCTCTTTGGCAAGTATCGACAAACATCCCCTTTGGCAAGAACTTGTTAGAAGTCTTGGGTTGTAGCCCAACTTAATAATTCCAATAAATTCCAAAGGCCCATGTGCATATGCATGATATGTTGGGAGACTTTAGTCCAACACTGCTAGTTTAGGGAGGAGAAGAACAACTTAAATACTTAAGTTATTTTCACCTAGTTGAGCTAGTAAGAGAGAAGAGGAAGAACACGCGCGCTCGCCTCGCCTCGCCTCACGGAGCGAAAGGGCGCGGACGCACCACATACGCGTGAATCGTCCGGTAAAATCCGAGTCTTGCGTGTTCGGGATCGCAGCTTCCTTTTGCTACTCAGATTTTTGTTATGTAAGAAATAATTGCACTGATCATATATGGTAAGCAATTGTTCTCTCTTAATGGTGATTAACTCGCCTATTTAATTGTAAATTAATTATCATAAGTGTGCAGTGCTGTGTGTATAAATGGGCAAGACGTCGCCTACAGATTACACAGTTTTTCGCCTCTCTCGCCATTCTCTACTGTGTTGCCGCATCGTCTTCCCCATCCCGCCGCCGACGTGCCATTGGTGCTGGGAGAACAGGTCTCGGAAGCCTACGTCTCCTCGTGTCCTTGCACGGGGTAGGGGGCGTATCAGATTATTGGGAAGTGCCGTCGTAACTGCTCGCTTGTGATCCGCATCCTCTTCACCGACCGATGATCTACACCTGCATCGTCTTCTTCATCGACGGATCAGACTCTACTACGACCATCGCTGGAGTGTTTCTCTGTAAGACATCTTTTAACCTCTTTCGATGATTAGATCGAGTGATCAAGGCCTTGTTCCTAGGTTGTTGCTAGTCGTTATGATTAGCATTTGTTCCTTGATTATGCCTCATGATCTACTAGTACACGTAACGGAGATAGGGGCTTACTTGATGATTTGCATGCTTAGATTACGTGTTGTGTATCTAGTATTTATACTTACAGGAATTAGATATATCATCACTAAATTGTTGTTATTTCCAACAATCCAAAAACCTAATAGGCATTTAGTGATGGCTGGTTTTGCTCATGCGATGAAACCTGAGAAGTTGAATGGAGTGAACTTCAAGAGATGGCAAACGAGAGTCCAATTGTGGCTCTCGGCTATGGGGTGTGTTTTGAGTCATGGGGAACCCTCCCGCATGACCTCTCGATTCCGAGAAAGAGATGCAGGAGTTCTCCGCGGCTACGACGATCTTCATCGAATGCATCCTTAGCGTTTTCTCTGACCAGTTGTGCAATGTGTATATGCACATCAAGAGTGTTACTGAAATTTGGGAGGCACTTGAAAACAAATTCTCGCCCTCGGATGCTGGGCGTGAGTTGTATGTCATGAAATAGTACCATGACTTCAGAATGGTTGACAACTGTTCTGTAGTTGAGCAGGCCCATGAACTCCAACTCATTGTGAGGGAGCTTGATCAGCTTGGTTGCTAGTTGCCTAACAAGTTTGTGTCTGGAGGCATTATTGCCAAGTTACCCTCATCTTGGAGGAGCTATGCCACATCTCTGAAGCATAAAAGATAGAACATCTCCATCGAGGATTTGTTGGTAGGTCTTGATGTTGAAGAGAAGTCTCGGGCAAAGGATGCACCTCCGAGAGCACCCGAAGGTCAGTCTAGCGCCAATGTGATGCAGCACACTGGAAAGAAGAACCAGAAGGGAAAAGGAAAGGCTATTCAGACTACTCAATTCAAGAAGAAGAAGATGAACATGGATGAGATTGTTTGCTTTGTGTGTGACAAAAATGAGCATTTTGCCAAGAAGTGTCGTAACCGCAAAGGCAAGAAAATTCAGCAAGGGCAGAAGGCTGCCAATGTGACTATTGGTGACTCCGGTGGAGCATCTGGGTATGGTAATCTACCTAGTGTATTTTATTTATATCAATCTAATGATTGGTGGATAGATACAGGAGCCAATATTCATGTTTGTGCTGATATCTCTATGTTCTCTTCTTACCAGGTCACACGAGGTTCATCCGTCATGATGGGAAATGGTTCGCATGCTACTGTTCTAGGTGTTGGTTCAGTCAATCTGAAGTTTATTTCGAGAAAGATCGTACAGCTGAAGAACATGCAGCATGCACCATCAATAAACAAGAACCTCGTTAGTGGATCCCTTCTCTGTCGAGATGGATTCAAGCTGGTATTTGAGCCGAATAAAATAGTCGTTTCAAGGTTTGGCCAATTCATTGGCAAAGGCTATGATAGCGGAGGCTTATTCTGCTCTTCCCTTTTTGATTGTAACAAGGTTGTGAACCATGCATGTGATTCAAACAATTCTAAGGCTAATGTATGGCATTCCCGTTTGTGTCACATAAATTTTGGTTGTATGAATCGGCTATCTAGTATGAGTTTAATTCCTAAGTTCTTTATTGTCAAAAGTTCTAAGTGTCAAGCTTGTGTGCAAGCAAAGAAACTTCGTAAGCCTCATAAAGCTATAGACGAGAGAAACTCGACACTATTAGAACTCATACATTCTGATCCTTGCGAGATGAATGGTGTGTTGACAAAAGGAGAAAAAAAGGTACTTCATGACTTTAATTGATGATGCAACTAGGTACTGTTATGTGTTTCTACTAAGAACTAAGGATGAGGTGTTTAAATGTTTTAAGACCTACAAGGTTGAGGTAAAAAATCAACTAGAAAGGAAAATAAAGCGTGTTAGGTCTGATCATGGAGGAGAGTATTTTTCAATTGTGTTTGATCTTTTTTGTACAGAGAATGGAATTATTCATGAATGAACACCTCCCTACTCACCACAATCTAATGGAGTTGCTGAAAGGAAGACCCAAACATTGATGGACTTGGTGAATGCCATGTTAGGAACTTCTGGTGTTCCTAAAGGATGGTGGGGGAGGTTGTTTTGACAGTGTGTCATGTTCTGAATAGAGTTCTCACTAAGAATAGTGATATCACTCCGTATGAAGGATGGAAAGGAAGAAAACCCTCACTCTTATATTTGCATACATGGGGCTGTTTGGCCATGGTTAGCATACCAATAAATAAAAACGTAAACTTGGACCTAGGATGGTTGACTGTGTCTTTCTAGGATACGCGTACCACAGCACAACATATAACTTTTGGTGATAAGGTCTGAAGCGCCTAATATCTTAGTTGATTCACTCTTATAGTCTCGTGATGTAACTTTCTTTGAGAATATTTTTCTATGAAAGATACATACTCTGTACCTAGTTCTTCTACTAATTTGAATCCAGAACTTACAACTCTACTTGAACATCCACATGAGAGCGACGAGGATGATAGTGAATTAGCTCCTCGAAGGAGTAAGAGACAAATGGTTGCAAAATCCTATGGCGATGACTTCACTATGTACCTTGTTGATGATACTCCCACATACATCTCAGAAGCGTATGCATCGTCTGATGCAGAATACTGGAAAGATGCAGTCCATAGTGAGATGGACTCCATCATCTCCAATGGAATGTGGGAAGTAACTAATTGACCAATTAGATGCAAACCAGTTGGTTGCAAGTGGGTATTCAAGAAAAAGCTTAGGCCTGATGGTACCATTGAAAAGTACAAGGCAAGGCTTGTAGCTAAGTAATATACGCAAAAAAGAAGGCGAGGATTATTTTGATACTTACTCACCCGTTGCCAGATTAACCACCATCCGGGTATTATTATTGTTGGCTGCCTCACATGGTCTTCTAGTCCATCAGATGAATGTGAAGATAACTTTCCTTAATGGAGAATTTGATAAGGAAATCTACATGGTTTAGCCAGATGGATTTGTAGTGCCTGGACAAGAGGGCAAGGTGTGTAGGTCACTTAAGTCCTTGTATGGCCTAAAACAAACACCCAAGCAATGACATGAGAAGTTTGATAAAACTTTAACATCTAATGGGTTCGCTGTAAATGAGGCTGACACCTGCGTCTACTACTGCTATGGTGAGGGTAACGGAGTTATACTGTGTTTGTATATCGATAACATACTAATTTTTAGGACTAGTATCGATAAGATAAATGATGTAAAATTATTGTTATCCCAAAATTTTGACATGAAAGATTTGGGAGAAGCGGATCTAATCCTTAATATTAAACTTAAGAAGGGTGAGGATGGGATTACTCTTATGCAATCCCATTATGTTGAAAAGATCTTGAGTCGCTTCAGCTACATGGAAAGCAAACCTTCTCAAACCCCATATGATCCTAGTCTAATACTTCGAAAGAATAAAGGACTAGGAAAGGATCAACTATGTTACTCTCAAATTGTTGGCTCACTGATGTACCTAGCTAGTGCAACCTGCCCCGACATTCCATTTGTCGTTAACAAATTGAGTCGGTTTAACTCTAATCCGGAAGATGGTCATTGGCGTGGTATTGATCGAGTCTTGCCCTATCTAAAGGGCACAATGAGCTATGAAATCCGGATACCCTGATGTGCTTGAAGGATATATTTATTCAAACTGGATAACAAATGCTGATGAGCTGAAGGCCACTAGTGAATACCTATTCACGTTTGCTGGTGGTGCTGTCTCATGGAGATCATGCAAGCAAACAATTTTAACTAAGTCAACCATGAAGGCAGAGAAGGGTTCAGAAGATGTAATGATCGTGAGCGCCGTCTAGCCCGGCACGCGAGCGAACAGTTAACGCCTTGTTTGCCGTGTGTCAGGCCATCCGACACACGATAAAGTTTGCCTTCGCCGTGTGTCGTGCTCGTGGCACACGGCAAAGTTTGCCTTTGCCGTGTTGCCACGGCAAAGCATATATTTTCCGTGGGCCCTATTGTTGCTGTGTGTCCTTGTCCTGACACACGGCACAAAAACCCTTTATTGTGTGCCCGACAGAAAGCACACGGCACAAACTTCCTCTTTCCCGTAATGCGTGTAGTTTCTGTCCATTGTTTCCCATGTATAGTATGTTGAGTTTGTCTCTCTTCGTACTATACGTGTTCAGTTTCCATCGCCACCACGAATCATCATACGAATATCTGTGGCGGCATGTCACGGTGCCTCTCCTAAGCAAGACAAGATCGACTTCATGTCTCCATCAGGTGCGAAGGGGCAGCACCGCCGTGATCACAAGAAGGCAGAATCTCATGGCCTTGGCTCTACTTGAGGGTTCAGTTCTGCATGCGGCAAACAACGGAGCAGCAGCCATGAAAAATAGTGACGGCATGGGCGACAGTACGGGTTGTTTGATCCGGTACGGTGGATTATTGGTGAGATGAAGTATTGATCATGTAATTGTGTTCCCTTGCGGTAGGCCAAACGCTCAGTTGTATGCTTGGCTGTCCATATGCATATTGTGAGTTGCGGAAGTTGTGGGACGATGAAAATGAAAGATATACGGAATGGACGCACCATCACGTAGAGCCAAGTACGTCGTAGAGCAGCTTGACATAATCTTCCGTAAGAGCATGGGTCCATGTACATGGTATTCGATCATAGTATATGGTTATGATTCATGTATGCCGATGACATATCAATATTTGAAGTTTCAGATTGCATGCTTCGATATAATCGTGATTCCGGCATATAAAATAGCACACACGGAACACCACGTGGAACATCAAGAAAGATCTGAGTCCCATCATTTTTTCTATTGAGAGATAAAACAGGGGCATGAGAATATCTACGACCTTGAGATATACTCCCTCCGTTCTAAAATTATTATCGTCATTAGGGTTGAAAATGATGACGAAAATTCCCGATATACCGATAATCATTTTCGAAAAAACAAAAAATAGGAAAATGATTATGGGAAATGTGAAAACAATAATGGAAATGGGAAAACCTTGACAAAAATGAAAATGAAAACAATATAGCCGATTTTCGATTGAATGGACAGTACACCGTATTTGTTCAAAATTTTCCGTGAAAAATATCGAATTTCTGAAGGAGTAACCTTTGTTACCCAACTAACCTAGCTCAAATGGACCTTACCATCACAAGCCTAAGATCCATAGTGTTGAACTTCTTCTTGGTCTCTTGATTATTGTTGCGTATACCCTACAACACCTCTTAAACCTATTACTTTTTTATACGTCATGTCACTCTAATTTATTATGTCAACTATGTCGATGTTGAATTATTTTCGTCATGGCAGATGAATGGAATGATTAATTATGTGATGTGTTGATGTAAGTATCTAGCATAATATAATAGTTGATAGTTATCGATCATGATTATCGATTTTCGATCAATATCGACATATTTTCGTACCGATAATTTCATTTTTGATTCCCGACAGTATCGTCATTGTTTTCATTTCTGAGCTTATCGATTTCGTTTTCATTTTCGACTGATAGTTGAGAAATGGTAATGCTAATTTTCGATCGTTTTCATCCCTACGAATGGTCAAAGTTCACAAAAAAAGTCAATGAAGATAACAATTTCGGAACGGAGGGAGTAAACTGGTAAGCCAGCAACAGAGTACATTTTAATTTCTATTAAAAAAGCAGGGCTAGACGTTTTTTGGTCTAATAAATAATGGTGCAACCATGTTTGCTAGTAGCCTCCTGCTTACGTACGCCATTTCTCTGACACGTCGGCTCGATCTCACGGTCGCCACACATGCAGGCGTACACGCACCGGCGTCCGGCACCCCACAGGTGGTTCTGAATTCTTCTGCCCCTTTTTTTTTTCCGACGTAAGAGCCGGCCAGCTCGCCAACCCTCTCTGCACGAGCGGTGGGCTGACCCTGGCCGTCCACGCAGGCCGATGCAACACGACAACTAGATCACGCTCTGAGAGCTGGGCTCGCTGTGAACACGGTTCCCTCCACGTCGCGCACTACATGTACACTAGCCTGTCTGCACGCAGCGCCATGGCTCAAACCATATCTATGACCGTGGCCAGGCAAGCTCGAAAGTGAACTTGTGTCAGGAAATCAGGATAAACAAACACTGAGCTGAGACAAAGGTAGACTAGAATCATTCCACACTATAGTATACTACTCAGCTAGCGTCGTTATTGTCGCCACATCGAACCCCTTCCAATTTTCCAATGGCACACTGGGGTTTTGGGATGCGCTGAAGTTCAGTGGCCCGGCTCCCGAGCGCATCAACGGCCGTCTCGATACAGTGGGCTTTGTTTCCGCAATCGCCGTTGAGGCGTCCATGCGCGGCGACGGCCTCTTCGCACAGGTCAATGGTGGGACAGGCCAGGCCTGGTTCGCGTACGTGGCGGCGGCCCTGTCCGTGCCATCATTGGTGCCGTTGTTCCAGTGGGAGAGCGCCGAAGCCGAAAGAAGCGGACTCATAAACGCTAACGCCGAGCTCTGGAAGGGACGCCTCGCCATACTCGGCCTTGCGCTCGCCGCCACAGAATATCTCACCGGCGCGTCCTTTATCAACGCGTGAATATGAACATGGACTCATACAAAACATGAAAACATCACATGTATCCTGTTAATAGCTAGCAAGCTTGAGAGTGCACACTAGAAATTTAAGAGCACCTTTATAGTAGATCATGATAGATGTAAAATTGTAGTATCATGGACAAATGCCATAGATTGTGATCGAAAGTCATACAAGTTATCAGGACTGAGTCAGCACTAATCTCGTGTGGTCGTCAAACCATTCTGACGTCGTATTGTTTTTTTTATTTCTCTTGATTAAAATCCCTAGGATTTTTAAGACTTCGTTTTTCACATATTCGTCACCATCTGGTTGCATTATCTTTTTGTTTTTAAACTGTTATTGCCGTCGTTTTTTTAAAACACTAGTTCAAAAAATTAATCAAAATGATAAGTTATGTTTCAATTCTTTGGGGATAAAATAAATTACAAAAAATATGATAATTTAAAACTTCCTTGAATATAACGAATGGTCAAACGTTCAAAAGGTTAGGAGCGGCCGCGACAACAATTTAACAATGAAAAGAGTACACTACAAGAGCCTCAAATATTTGTTTGATAGGACAATAGGTTATATTTGTACTCAGATTTTTATCATAACTACAACAATTTAAAAATGAAGGGAGAGAGTAACTTTTTTATGATAAGTGAGCCACATACTTCATGATACAAATAGTTCAAGAACTCAAAATCTTGTTTACGATCTGTGATATACTAGACAAATTGAGGTGTTGTGGGCTAGGTGGGATATATAGTTGCAGCAAACACCTACCTATGCATGAATAAATCTTAATTAGCTTTTCCTTCAAAAGGAATTCAATGAGCGACTTAGTCTTTTGATATGTTTTCTTTGGAACAAAATGTAAGAAGAAAAATACAAAAAACTTTCTGCACACCATAATTTCATTTAATTCATATTATATATATATATATATATATATATATATATATATATATATGCTTCAAACCTGTTGACTACTAAAATTTACTTTTTTCTAATATATCTTGTATTGTACTTATCCTTACTAATATTGAACATGTTCCACGGATACTTAATTATTTTGACAAATAATGTACTTTTCTAGCATAATATTACATACATAAACAAATTTTACTCAATTAGTGAATTGGTATTTTAGTTTCTCTAACTGTATGTTCATTTTAGACCTTGTTGCCAAAATTGCACAAATGTTTTTCTCTAAGATTTCTTCTATAAATAAAGAGAATCTTCACACAAGTCAATTCTCTTATGCTTTGATCACAGTTGTGAGTATGTCATTACTAACTAGTACGACTTGTAATTGTTGTGACTTTTTCTTTCATATGGGTGAAGTATAATTTTCTATCAAAATAGAGAATGTGTGACAGTCAATTTATGTTTAACAAATTGTATTCATTCAAAATTATTTTTCTACCTTACAACAATGTGAGATATTGACCTTCTTCATGATTTTGTTACACTTTTCATATTATTGAACATCTTATTATTATATTACTAACTCTATATGTCCACATTTTGTCTCTTATGGTTCAACTCAAATTATTACATTTCACTTATAATTGTGCAATAATCTGTCATGCACTAATCAATTTATATGATACATGGTCAATATTTGTGTGATGGATTGATGATGATATTACTCTACATCTTTTTTATATGTCACGCTCTCTCACACTTGCAACATATCAAAAAACCCAAATCACTAATAAAAACTACTATATAAGATGTCATGACATCAAGTTATATATATACTGATTAGAAGTGGGGGAGACAATACTACACGGAATGACTGAGTTCTAGGCCGGATTTTTCTTAAGGGCACCAGCAGCAGCTAGCTACCCTGGCTCCGTCCTCCGGACACAGAAGTTGTACACGGTACACGCATCGGTTACGAGGTTCTAGAATCCTCAGCCATTTCTTAGGTGAAGGAGAGCCATCCAGCCCTACAACTTTTCATAACTCCGTGCATGGTAGCCTGGCCGTCCACGCCGATGCATGGCGACAAGATAACGTCCCGAGCTGAGCTCGCTGTGAACACGGTTCCCTCCACGTCGCCCACTTGATGTTCTAGGCTACTAGCAGTGGGTTGTCGGCCGACGTGGCCCACCACGCGACCAAACCATAGTGAACAGTCTCACAGACCAAAATCATATCCCGTGACTTGGTCACGGGATCACGACCAACAAGCTTGAGCTGCACCTATAAATCGGCCTCGCCCACATACTAACTGTCTCACGAAACAAAAGCAACAACAATAGTGAACAGACACAAATAAGCTAGCTTCATTCTTCCATACTAGTACTACTCGGCGTGTGGTACCCAGCAACAAGCTAAGGACACCTACTTACTTCCAGGTCTCCAATGGCTACAACTGTGATGAGGTCTTTCGCCTTCTCCACCGGCGTGCGTGCTGGCCGATCCCCGGTGGCGCTGCGGCGACGCGTCCTGGTTGTCAGGGCCCAGACCAAGCCGAGCACGGGGCTGTGGGACGCGCTGGCGTTCAGCGGGCCCGCTCCGGAGCGCATCAACGGCCGGCTAGCAATGATCGGCTTCGTATCCGCGCTTGCTGTCGAGGCGTCCACTCACGGAGACGGCCTCTTCGCGCAGGTGGCCAGCGAGGCAGGGCAGGCCTGGTTCGCGTACACGGTGGCTGCGCTTTCCGTGGCGTCACTAGTGCCGCTTCTCCAGGGGGAGACCGCCGAGGCCAAGACCGGTGGATTGATGAACGCCAACGCCGAGCTCTGGAACGGGCGCCTCGCCATGCTCGGACTTGTCGCGCTTGCAGTCACCGAGTATCTCACCGGCACGCCATTCATCAACGCCTAATTGTGTATAAATAGGATCATAATTATAGAAACAATATAATTTGTGTGCGTTTGGATGTATGTATGTCAGGTTGCATAGTGTACTTCATTCAAGCGTTCAAATTAGACTAATTTGTGGCCGGACATTAATGTGTGCTGCAAAAAAGGAGTTACACTAACCGCACACATATTTTAAAATTTGAAAGACTGTATGAAAGTATAAGGACCCGTAATGCAACAGATGCAACCTTCACAAGATTTATCTTAAAGTGGGACTAGGTACTACATCCTAGGTACACAAACCCTCTTTTTTCTTATAACATACCAGCTTTTGCCAACAAGAATTAGGGTGTCATCACTGACACATAATGTGGCAAAGTTTTTTTTTCTTCTAACAATTAGGGTAGAAAAATGTTAATCTGATAGTCAATATATAAAAGGCCGTCTTTAGGTTCACCTCTGATGGTAGCTACCAATAACCAACAGCTACTATATGTCCCGACAATTCATAAAAGTGAACCAATCATGTTTCCATCATACCTAAGCACACAACTTTCGGTACACTATTTAGTAAAGAAAGCAAAATCAAACAATAAATTAAACAATAATGTTTTACTGATACATAAATCTATAAAATTGTTTAACCATCTTAGATCAACAAGATATGTTTCAATACGTATATTCACTCCCTTACATTTTGCAAGCATGGTGTCCGATATTAAAGCGCGTACAACGCCAGAACATCTGTGTCATCGACTACTCCTACCGATAATGTCATTGTGTGCCTTTAACTTTGTCTCCATACACCTCTTCGATTGCATTGGCAAGCTAGATATTTTCTTTTATTGTATTAGTATTTGAATTTCTATTACAAAAATTAATGTTTTCTAATAGTTGAATAACATGATAGGTAACTACAAAATTATAATAGACATGTCATTGGCTTGCTATGACTCCTACTCCATGGTAGTGTTAATCACATTTTTTGATTCAAGGTGACAATATGGATTTGACAATTAATACTTAAATTTCCAACCTCAAGATGCCTAGTGTATAGGCTTGTTTTATCCACAGTCAAAGTACAAACCCATTTGCATATGCTATAGTACTCATGTGTTATAAAGGCATTAGTGATAGTTCTTCATTATATGCTACAGTACTTTACTTGATTTAATATCGGGTGCGCTAGCATACATCAACTATATTACTGATATTCAGTATTTTTGTGGAGAATGTTTCCACGACCCTATTCTTGTTTTTTTTGGTGGATCTGTTGTTTCTTTTAGTTTGTTCTTGTTCTTTTGGAATGAACAGCAGGGCATTCGAAAACTTATGTTGTGTTCTTTTTTGTTACACACATTGTCATTGATTATCAGGTTAATGACTCTATCTTATCTAAGATATTAGGATACTAGTGGCATTTGAGTGTTTTTCTAGTCCCTAGCTAACACGAGATTTTTATGGTGTTTGTTCTTTGTTGAAGGTCAAATTTAACATCTGGTAGCAACACTATGGAATAATATTTTTTCTTTGTTCGATGCGTGACATGTGTCAAATTAACCATCAAATCCAACCAGTATAAAAAAAACAAATAGAGTGAATAATAGTGACAGTTTTCATACGTCCCAAATGGCCCTTTTGCGTCACTAGTCATGATTAGTGACACCAAAATAATAAAAAATGACTGTCACTAGTCACACGTAATTAGTGATGATGGTTAGTGGCGATCCTATCACTGTTAAAAAAATAGGGATGTTTCTGATTCGTCACTAATCAGTGAAGCACAAAATTGTCAATTTTATTCATCATCAATGGGTCATTTGGCATGCTTATTTTTTTCACAAATTGCAATCCGTTACTTTTGCGGCAAACATGATCATCTCCAACACGTCGATGAGGATGAGCGACCCACATGGTCACACACACAAGCGTCAGGAACCCCTCGCTCGGTTATGGAATCTTCTTACACTTTTCCAGCCAAGCAGGAAGAGGCAGCCCTCTCGGGTACATCGTGCACGGTGGCCTGACCCTGGCCGTTCACGCTGTTGCATGGCGAAAAGATAAAGCCCGAGATGAGCTTGCTGCCTCCATGTCACGCATATACTACGGAAACAGGTGCTTTGCCGTGTGCCTCGGCGAAGACGACTTTGCCATGTGCATTTTTCGGACGCACGGTAAAGGCTTTGTCGTGTGCCCCATGTGCCCTAGACGCCGTAACCTGTCAATGGAGCGCTTTGCCGTGTGCCCGACATTTGGCACACGGCAAAGCCTCCCTCCTTTGTCGTGTGCCCCTTCCTGGCACACGGCAAAGATGTGAACCTTTGCCGTGTGCCTTGGTCATGACACACGGCAAAGCACAAGATGCCGAATGCCAGGTTCTCCCCCTTTGCCATGTGCCATGACAAAGGCACACGGCAAAGTCATAAAAATCTGCTAGCAAAATATTTACATTAGCTGTCCCCAGATAAAAAAAAACACATGTATTCAATACATACAATTATTCATAGGCATTTAAATATCATCACAAACATTTAAATATCATAGACGGACATTGATAACACGAATAAATCACAAGAACCATCATATGAGGTTCAGAAACATAACAATCATTCACATGACATCCCAGATAGTTCACAAACTCAAAAAGAAACATAACAGTTATTCACATTACATCCCAGACAGTTCACAAACTCAAACAAGAAAAATATTAAGATAGAAAGTTCACCGATGATGAAAGCCTTGCCCACCAACTGGCGACAAGTCTTGATCTTGATCCCCCTCAGGCCATTGGTTCTAGACATTCGATCCCGCCGACTAGTTCTGCACAAATAAGAGAGATGTTGATTAGGGATTAGTCTTTCAATAAGTGAATGCTCTAGTATGTTAAGGAAGTCTCTAGTATTGACTCTAGTTTGATTATTGTAATAAATGCTCTAGTATGGATAAAAGAGAAACTAAAACGTTCATACTCATAGGAGTACTAGCCAGAGGAGGTGCCGGAGGAGCTGGAGCAAAGGGCGGTAGGCATCGGTGGCAAGGTTGTTCCCAGAGTCTGACCAAGTGATGCCATCCACGGAGCAAACTGCTGATGCTGCTGCTGTAGCCTGCTGTCCAACTTCTGTTGGATCTTCTATTGCATGTTCTACCCCAGGTCCTCCCTTGCCTTCTTCTCTGCTTCGAGCTGGGCCTGCAACATTTGATCTCATTATTGAAATGCAAACAAGACATATGTGAAACCAGTAAACCAACGATGAATGTAACTGAAATTACCTCAAGTGCGTCCACCCGGGACTGTGTAGTGCTCGGTCGAGGGCGTATAGCCGGTCTTGAGCTAGTGCTCCTTGCTCGTATCGCGGAGAGAGTGGGCGTACTCGCCGTGTCGAGTGTGCCTTCTCCAATCTAGTACCACCCATGCTTCCTGCCTCCTCCCGCCCCCATCACGACTTCCCCATCAATGTGTACTCAGTAAGGCGGATGTGGACGGAGGAATTGCTGTACGCCGTGGGCGGGGCCTCCGGTTTGTACTGGACGTCGGGCGCTGTCGTCTCTGCCTCGAACTGGCTGCAATGGCGACCATCATGTGACACCAACTATGAAATAAAATAGAAGGATGATTAGAAATTATACAGTATTGAGAGTTTGAATAAATAAATGAATTCGCGTACCCATCTTGCCGTGTATTGCTTGAGGGAGAGGTTCCCTTGATGGTGTGCTGGACCATGCATCATCAGACGACGCTCCCAACAAGCATTATGCGCATCCTCCTAGCCCTCCGTACACCACTTGTCCACAACAGCTTCCCAGGCACGCGCATTGCTAGCACACCACCATGTAGGCACCTACACGTGATCAAGTACGTGTCATACAATTAAGAAGAGCAAATTAGACATACTTAATATAAGAAAAAAATATTAATATTAATATTCTATATTTATCATCATATATTCTTCCTTGGTAAGCTTCATGTTTCTCACTTGAGATTTGGTGACCTTAACTTTAAGATACTGGGCATGGTACACAATGACAGCCTGGATACGTGCCTCGTAAAACATGTCCCTCACGAGCTTAGGACATGTACGGTTTGCCATGATCTTTGCCCTGTCCTCGTATCCCGTCTCGCATATGAAGAAATCCTACAAATAAATTTGATGTATTACATCATTATTTGAAAAAGGTGCTTTACATGCGATGTTATTGAACAATGTCATGCGAGGAAGACTTACTCACAGCTCGCTCAACACACACTCCGCCTTGTTGTCGAAGTTCCTATCATCCCGATCATAGTCGTCGTCGGCCACAAAGTAGTGCTTCCACGCATAGGCCAGCACGTTCTCTCCGGCATAATAAAGTATGCCAGAAAAGTGTGTCTTGACCAAAAGACTCAGAATGCCATTGACATGGCGATCGTGATCTCCTAGAGCGAGGAGGCGGTTGTGCTCGGGGACCAAAAGACCCAGAATGCCAGGAAAGTGTGTCTTGTCCAAAAAACTTACCTCAGTTCAGGAAGGCGGTCGTGCTCGGGGTCGAGGAGGTGGTGCTGGCTTCAGGGCGGCGGCGCTCCAGGGAGGGGGAGGCAGCCGTGGACAGTGAGGAGGCAACGTACGCTGCAGCGCGGGGACGACGGCGGTGTGGTACTGTCGGGTCGGCGCGGCACTAGAGGGCCGAGGCCGAGGCCCAGCACGGCACTCCGACGCGAGGATGACAGCGTGGCACTCCGGTGCGAGGACGACAGCGCGGCGGAGGGGAGGGCCGAGGTGCGACGGAGGGGAGGGCCGAGGCCCGGTGGGCAGGGAGGGTGGAGGCGCCGCGAATGGCCGAGGCCGGAGGCGCGGCGGGCGGGGTGGGCCGAGGAGGCGGAGGGCCAAGGCCGGAGGCGCCGCGGAGGGCCGAGGCCGGAGGCGTGGCGGGCGGGGAGGGCCGAGGAGGCGCCGACGGGGAGGATCAGCATGGAAGAAGAAGAAGGCCAAAAGTGGCCAAAGTTCTGATCCATATCGGGATATACCCGAAGACTTTATTGTGTGCCAAATCGAAGGCACAAGGCAAAGATGGGCACACGGCAAAGATCGTTGACCCACCACCTTTGCCATGTGCCCTGCGGTCCCACTTGGCAAACATCCATTTTGCCGTGTGCCATGTAAGCGGGCAGACGGAAAACATTTTATAGCCTTTTCTAAAAAAAAATATAATTCATTACAAATTTTATAAAATAATGAAATTTCTCCCATGTACTATTTATATGCAATGTTGCTTATAAAAATTTGGTTGAAGTCAAAACTTCGCTTAACCGTCGTTTGTATTCAAAATTTGAGCGGTTCCAATTCAACACTTGGATTCTTTTACGGAGATTCTTCGATTTGTGAGCAACATATAACACAACTTGCACGAAATATTTTCTACTTTTTATCACAGCCTCTATGTATCATATAAGAATGCCAGGACAAATTTCATAATTTTAAAACTTTGTATGTTTTTTATAAAATTTATTTTCCATTGAACCATATGATGATTCTTATATTTTATATACAATATGCATGATTTTTCTTGTTATTTAATAGATACAGGCTCTAATGGGGATCGCTAGTATGAAATATCAATTTTGCATCAATTGCATTGCATTATTCGAATAACTTGCAGTTCAACTTAGAATTTTCACAAAATAATTCAAATAACAATATAAATTAACTATATATAGTAAATACAATTAAAAATTTCATAAGATACCATAGTTCAAGTACAAAGCAAAGGATATGAACCACAAAAAAAATTGGAGGACAAAAGGGAAAGGAAAAAAAAAAGTTTGCCGTGTGCCTGGTGAAGTGGCTTACAACAAAATGTGTAACGGCCGTTAGTACCGTAAACCAATCGCGCTTGCAAGGCGCTAACAGCTAGTTTGCCGTGAGCTGTGTCACTGGACACACGGCAAAAGAGTTGTTTGACGTGTGCCTCACCTGAGACACATGGCAAAGACCTCTTGTGCCGTGTGCCTTCTTTTTGCCGTGAGCCTTACTTCCAGCTCACGACAGAAAGCTTCTTTACCATGTGTCCGATATGTTACACACGGCAAAGACTGGAGCACACGGTAAAGATGTTGTTTCCCATAGTACATGTGGACTAGGCTTAGCTGGTCGTATCTGCGTCCATGAGTGGCTGGGCGACCTGGCCCCCGCCACGGCCAACCCCCACGGTTACGGGCTTACGCGAGCAAGCTTGAGCTCCACCTATAAATCGGCCCCCGTCCACAATCTCAAAGTCTCATTGCACAGCAGCAACACCGAATACATGAACCAGAAGAGGTAACACCATTCTTCCGTACTACTAGCGTCGTAGCTCGCACATAGACATATTTCCAAGTTTCCAATAATGGTGACAACTGTGATGAGCTCTCTCGCACTCGCCGCTGGCATGCATGCCGGCCAATCCCGAGGGACTGCGCTCGCCCCACGCCATCGCGCCATCGTTATCAGGGCCCAGAGCAAGGTGAGAACCGATCGATCATCCACTCAATGTTTGTAATCTGTTCATCTGATGATGGTTTACTTAAATATCACTGCATTTTGCTGCAGCCTGCAACCACGGGTCTCTGGGACGGCCCCGCTCCCGAGCGCATCAATGGCCGGCTAGCCATGGTCGGCTTCGTCTCCGTGATCGCCGTCGAGGCTTCCACGCACCGGGACAGACTCTTCGCGCAGGCTGTCAGCGGGACAAGCCAGGCCTGGTTCGCGTACATGGTGGCGGCGTTGTCTCTGTGGCATCGCTGGTGCCACTGCTGCAGGGAGAGAGCGCCGAGGCAAAGACTGGCGGCCTCATGAACGCCAACGCAGAGCTCTGGAACGGACGCCTAGCCCTGCTTGGACTTGTCGCGCTCGCCATCACAGAGTACCTCACCGGCGCGCCATTCATGAACGCTTGATTATGCACATTCCAATGCTAGTACGTACTTAGCTTCGTCGTTGTCACTCAGCACAACGAAACAATTTCAAGTTTCCAATGGGGACGACAACTATGATGAGCTCTCTCCCCTTCGTCGCCAGCCGGTCTCCGGCAGTTCCGCTCGCGCCGTGCCGACACACCCTTGTTATCAGGGCCATGAACAAAGTGAGCAAGCCGAGCACGGGTCTCTAGGACGTGCTGAAGTTCAGCGGCCTGGCTCCTGAGCGCATCAACGCGGCCGTCTCGCCATTATCGGCTTCGTGTCCACGCTTGCGGTCGAGGCCCTGTCGAGGCGTCCACTCGCAGGATCGGCCTCCTCGCGCAGGTGGCCATCAGGACAGGGCAGGGCATGTTTCCACTGCTTTAGGGGGGCCGAGATAGTATCGAGGCCAAGACCGGCGGGTTCATGATCTCCACACCGACCTCTGGAATGGCTGCCTTGATATGCTCGGGCTAGGCTTAATAATGGGTCGCGAGCCGCGGGTCCTAACAGGACCCTAACCAACCCTTATGCATTTTCAGGTGAAAAATGAATAAGATTTCAGCCTGGCTCTTTTTGGTCCGTCCTTAAAAAATCTAGTATAAATTTTTCGACCTATTACCAGGCCTAGCTCGGGCTGTCACCCTCGCCGGCACATAGTATCTCATTGGTGCGCCATTCATCAACTTTTAATTGTGTATATATAGTATCGTAACTGTGTAGAAACAATATACATGTACTTACATAGTGTTGGGCTGTGCGCGTGCGCCAGTAGCAACCTACCGTGTGCACAAGCAAAAACTACCGTTTCGATGAGCTTGTATGTACGTGTGTCAGACTGCGTGTTGTCCATCACAGAAACATTTGAAGTTACTTAGTTTATTTGTCACCGGACACGTATGAAAGAAATGACCGCACGTACAACTTTATATTTATTGTAAATATGCATCAGATACAACCTTCAATTGATCTTAAAATAGGATCCGTACTTACCCCTAGAGGAAGAACATTATTTGAAGCAGTGCTATATCCTAAGTATACAACCATCCTTTTTCTCACAACACACTGGCTTTTGCCAACAATTATTACGGTCCACCTAAGGTGTTATCACTGACACATAATGCGGCAAAGGCTTTGCCAACAAATAAAAAACAATTAGGATAGAAAATTACCATCGAAGATAGAAATAACCATTTACAAACAGCTAATATATATTCGCACGTATCACAAGTGACCTAATTATATTTGCAGCACCCATAAGTAGGCAACATTCCATACAATATGTAAGTAAGGAACGAACAGAAAGCAAACTAAATATAATCTTCTATTGATATATAAATAAATTCATAAAGTATGTATAGGTCTTCCTATACATGAATTGGTTCCCCTGCCTTACTTCATCACCATGTTGCCCCATATTAAAGTATGTATAGAGCCATAGTCATCAATCTATCATTTTTCTCCATTGTCAAAGTGTATGAGTGACATATCTTAATCCTACCGATAATATAGTTGTGCCGCCTTCTCTTTTCTCTACACCCACATATTTGATAGCATCAGTAGGATATCTCTCATTTATTATATCAATGTTTGAACTTATATTACAAAAAGTGATGATTTTTAGTAGTTGAATGAGGAGATATATAATTGTCGACTTGTAATATACATGTCATTGGATAGCTATGGTTCCTAATACATGGTAGTATTCATTACTTTTTTTATTTCAAGGTGAAGAGTGTGGATTTGGCAATTAATATATAAATTTGCAACCTCAAAATACCTAACATATTGGCTTATTTGATCCATAGTCCAAGTACAAACACATTTGCACAAGCTATAACTATTGTGTTTTTTTCAACCACTAGTGATAGGATTTTTGTTATAGGCCATAGTAATTGATCATGATTCAACACCAGGTGACCTAGTTTACACATTCAGTTACAAATCACAACACTATATCAATCATGATATTTTTCTAATGGTTTATATTCTAGAAGAATGTTTATGCGGCCTTATTCATGTACTTTTTCAATGGATTTGTTGTTACTATTAGCTTGTTCTTGTGCTCTTGGAATGAAGACTGTAGGGGATTCAAAAAAAAAATCTTGTGTTCATTGTTAATACATTTGTTCTAATTAATGATCAAATTAATGAGTCATTATTATCTAAGATAGCACACACACCACATCTCCTATGGGGTAGGGATTTCTTATAAAGTAGGATAATCTCGCCACCTGAATGCTTTTCTTGTCCCAAGAACAAGAATTTTATGGTTGTTTGTTCTTTTGTTGGTGGACAAATTCAACATCTGGTAGCAACACTGTATAATAGTAGATTTTTTCGTTGCCGTCAAAATTACATAACTAGTGCTAACTATCCATGCATGACAAGTGTCATATTAACCACGAAATCCAACTACTACTACGAGGAAGGAGGGGCATAATAGTGATAGTTCTTTTTGCATCCCAGACCTTTTATGTCAGTAGTCGCGATTAATGACGAGAAAATGACAAAAGCTGATTGTCAACAGTCATGTGTAATTAATGATGGTTACTGATGGATGATTCTAGGACCGTGATAAAAAATAAGCATAAAATTGTTATTTTTCGTCATTAATGGCCGTTCGACTTGCATGGCCCCGCTGCCATGATATCTTGCCTTTTTGTCACAAATTGCAATATGTTACATTTAGCGCACACATGGTCGTCTCTGACACATCTGTGTAGATGAGCCACACATACGGTCACACGCACAGGCGTCAGGAACGCCCCAATCTGTTCTGGAATCTCCGTAACAGCCAAGCAGGAGGAGGCTGCCCCTCTTGAGTACATCGTGCATGGCGGTGGCATGACTATGGCCGTCCAAGCTGTTGCATGGCGACAAGATTAAGCCCAGGGTGAGGTCCTTGTGAACACGGCAACCTCCATGTTGCGCACATGTGTACTAGGTTACCAGCAACTCATGCCGCGGCTCAGATCATATCTACTAATCATTCAAGTTCTTACCCGCTTCATACGTGGCTGCTGCCCATGGCAAGCACGGGTCTTGGACGCGCTGGCATTCAGCAGCATAGCGCCAGAGCGCATCAACGGCCGCCTCGACATGGTCGGCTTCGTATCCACGATTGCCGTCGAGGCGTCCACACGCGTGGAGACAGCCTCTTCGCACAGGCCGCCAGCGGGATAGCACAGGCCTCGATGTGGCCGCTCTATCCATGCCGTCTCTGGTGCTGCTCCTGCAGAGGGGGACCGCTGAGGCCAGAGCCGGTGGCCTTAGAGCATCTCTAGTGAAACATCTAAATTTGGGTTTCTAAATCTAATTATGCAATCCGACCTATAAAAATTTAGAGACTCAAAGTATGTTCGTTTCCTGCCCTCTATTTTTTAGACTCGTCCCATTGAATATTGAGATACTAATTAGATGTACTAAATATAGATTACTGATAAAACCCAGTTGATAACCCACCCTCTAAATGATGAGATAAATCTATTAAGACTAATTAAGTCATAATTAGATAAATCTCGACAGTAAGGCTTGCAGTTCTATCCCTTCCAATTAATCAAACAAAGAGCAGTACTGCTATGGAACACTCATAACTTTCTCAACTGGATAAACAATTAAACTCACTCAAAGAACCTCATCAAAATTTCAGTTGCAACATGAGTAACAATTGCACTGAATCAACAGGAATTCGTTTGCACACTAAATTTTGAAGACTCTGGAACACGTTAGTAACAACAACTTCCATAAAGAATGTGCAGAAGATATAATAAACTTCATGAATTGCTTGTCAAATCTGACAAGGGTTACAAACAGTGAAGTGTTAAATAATACAAAATATGGATATCGACGACATGGATAGCTTGATAGATCAGATTGTTGATGCAAGAAACTGACAACCCAACACAAAATTTTCAGATCACAAACCACAAAGCAACATATCTTATGGAGTGCTCTTGTAAACATAGAGATAACACTTGTCTCTTGACATGTGAATGAGCTGAAAAGACCTCACAAGGGCAACAACCCACATACATTCAGTACTCTCTGAAAACAGTCACAAAGTACTACTCTAACATGGGTTTAGCCTGTAACATAATTAATAAATTACATGAACTTTCATTCGTTCAATTTAGCAACCGCCTCGTCCACAAATGTGGTTTCGCGACTTAGTTTCACTGAGAGAAGCCCTTGCCTCTCCAGCATGCCTTTACATATGTGTGGAACATTGTATCCGTTTCCACCACAAATTTTCATAATTTCTTTAAAGCAACCATGGAGAGTGAAGAACATTCGATTTGCCTGAGATGGGGAGTAATCTTGGAATGCCTGATCCATTATATCAAGATGTCAGTTAATTTTCAGTTGCAGTTTACCTTGGAATGCTGATCCATTATAGTAACATGGTAAAAGAAGTACAGCAGAGAAATCAACAATAAAAAAAAGTTGCATTTTACCTTATCAACAGCTGCGACAAGCTCTTCAGTTGTATTTGAACCGGTCTTGTATTGGAGGGATCGTATAGCAAAGAAAAAACCCAGATCCAATACATTGAAGTCAGGCGAGTTTGCTAGCTGACAGATGAGTCTGGTATCAAACCCATCTTGCTTGGCAGCTTCACAAAACAGTTTATCATTCGCAGGTACATATGATGGGGCATTATCCTGGTGTATGTATATCAGTTTATTAGCATCTTGTTGTGGCCACTTAGCACAAATGGCTGGTAGGACGTTATCAATCAAGAACTCACGGATGACTCCCTGTTTGATTGAATCAATAGGTTTCATCTCTATTGTCCTAGCTTTTCTGTTTTTGCTTGATCTTTTGGGTACTTTGTAAATAACAAATGGAAAACATCCAATTTTTCCATCAAAAATGCATATTCCATCAGCATATCTTGGGCAAGCAAGAGCAGTGAGGATCATAATTTTGGGAATGAAGCTCTTGTTCTCGCATGTTCTTGTCGGTTGTTCTTCATCTGGGGTCTTATAATTCCTTGTGTCCTTCGAGTGATATTGAACCATTTTTCATCGATAAATACGAAATCAAACAGCCCTTTGAAGAGGGGGTCATGTGGTACACTCCTTGGATCGAGCATGGTCAGGCACCATCTCAGCCTCTCCTTCTTATTCTTGTCTGTTAGAAAAAGCTTTATGGAGTTTGACACATGCTCAATGATTCCTTCTCTCTTCATTGAGTGCAACTTGCTTTTGCTGCATCCCAACTCTTTAGACACGTCCTCAAGAGTGGCACGCTTCAAAATAGGTAGTCCATGAAGTTTTGAAATGCCCACTTCTTTCTTCTTGTGGCCATGTTTAGATTTTTTACTTGAGACATCAACTGGGGCTCCTTGATCTAGACATTTCTTTCTGTCAGCCCATATATGTTGCCCCGTACGAACATGCACGAGAACTGTGTGGAGACCTCTCCAGTCTCATGCCCTTTCAAGCAACCACTCTTCGATCTTGCGAGCAATGCTTCAAAACAGCTTTCCGTATGGCCAAAGGAATTTCTGTCCTGCATCATTGAGCACCCTGAAGTTGTACATTCGGTTGTACTGGCTCTACATTCTCTTCTTCTATTTCTGTATTTGGCTCTTCTAATTCTTGGGGTTCTGCATTCAAATCAATGTTGTCTCTTTCCTCACAAGGTGATGCATTCAAATCTATTTCTTTTAACACTCTTTGACCTCCATTGGTTGTTGCACTGCAGGAACAATACAAATTAACACTAATTATAGAGGAGTCATGTAACAAAGATGTTTGGTTAACTACTCTAATAACCAGTTAAGGAACGATAGGGTAAATAGGTGGGAGGATTTAGGCACCAACCTGGGAGAAGGCGCATATGGTGTTCCTAGCCTTGGAGAAAGGATCATCCTGCTCAAGGGAGATTTAAACATGATACTTCTTGAACAAGGTGATTTCCTTTTCTTACTGCTTTGCTTTCGTTGCATAGCCCTAGAGAAGCATTACAACATGACCAACGTAAGAAATGCATGGCTGCATTAGAACCTTCAATAAATAAGGACATATCCTTTTCTAAAAACACCAGAATAACTAACAAAACAAGAGCTCAGTACATGCAGTCATAATTAAAAATAAACCCATATCCTTTTCTAAAAATTCCACTCACAAATGAAGCAATAAAAACAGGCAGCAGCAGCCGCTAATTACTACAATCAATACAATGAATAACCAGCTAAGATGTTAATTATAGGCACTGACAATAAAAACTGCAAAGTCTTCTTGTTGGCCATATTTTCCAAAACTCACATTATACCACGGTTCACTATGGTGGGTCGGTAAAAGGCCCTTCAACAACCTACGATCGATCGCTAAAGATCTTTACCGACCTATGCATCGGTCGGTGTAAGCCATGTCGGTAAAAGTTTTTAGCGACCAACATGTCTTTAACGATCGATGATCGGTCGGTAAAGATGAAGAATTACTGACCCATGGTGCATCGGTACTAGTCAAATTACCGACTGACCGTCCATCGCAAATTTTGACATTATCACTTTACAAAACATCATCATTAGCAGTAATCTCATCATTACCGACTAGATGGGAGAGAAGAGGAGTTTTTATGACAGGGAGAGAAGAGGAGTTGGTGGCGGTGAGATTGGAGATAAGGTTCTAGCGCACGGGTGGATGAGAGAAATCCCTAGATGGGTCCACGCGTCAGACGGGCAAACGGGCATCAGGTACGGGCAAGGCTTTTTGATGCCCATTAAGCGTTTGCCCGTGGGTCTTATTTGCTGCCCGCGCTCGCACCCGCGGGCGTGAACTGGTGCCCGAATCCGCACTCGATGGGTTTTTGCTCGAGGGCACGTGCCTGAACTCACGCCCGTTGCCATCTTTAGACGGAACTAAAACTGAGTGTGAGATACCTGAAAGTGGTGTTGAATAGCTGCTACATCTTTATTAGGTGGCTCAAAAGAACCATCATCTTCTATGTCGCCTCTATCATCTAAACCACAAGCTAGGTCCCTAAGAAACTCAGATATGTCATCATCTTCACTAGGCTGCTCGATAAATTCTGGAACATCATCTGTACTATGGTTCGCACAAGAGGAGCCAACTTCTCCATGTAAGGTCCAAGTTCTATACCCTTTTAGGAATCCATCACATATCAAGTGTTCTCGCACCTCACCGGCCTCTTGCCAAAAAGAGTTCACACACTTTCTACAAGGACATAATACCTTGTTCCCTATTGCTGAATTTCTAAATGCAAAAGCTAGGAAACTGTTCACTCCTTGTTTATAGGCCTTTGTCTCCCTACATAGATTTTCTATGTTACTTCTCATGATAAGCTAAAACCAATACTTTTAGTTATTTTCAAAAACATTGTGATATACATAGCCTCAATGTCGATCCACGATTTATCCATGCACCTTTATATGAAATGTCATGCAACATTAAAAATTGACTGTAAGAAACATATAGCAATCACAAGAGATGTAGCTGCATACTTTGGCTTGTAATTTAACACATAAATGCCCATAAAAACAAAATGAATAGCACTGAAAAGTGAACAACGTGGAAATAAATAGACACACACTAAAAATATGATAAAATACCTTCTGATTGAGTTTCCATGTTATTGAGTCCGTTCTTGCAACCCACACACACGAACAAGTTCTTTTGTACTAGTGTCTCAAACTAACTGTTGTGTAGATCTTCCAGAAAATAGAATATAACCAACTGCTTAGTACTCAAGGTATATATAATTTGGGCACAAAAGCTATGCAGATGTAAATTATTAGAACAATGGTACAACTATTAGAAGCAAATCAGGATTTGTAGACCCTTCAATGACACACAGATGTATTTATCTCCAATACAACTTATCATGAAAAAAAAAACAGTACATAGCCCACTCACATTTGATGGACAATGGAGTAGGGTGCAGGGCGTGCTTGCTGCGTATGCCCAGACTGAAGGGGGCCTGGACGACGAGTGTGGCTGGACCTTGCAAATGTTGAGGACGCAGCGTTGGAGGCTGGATCCGCCCACGTGCGTGCTGCTCGTCAAAGGAGCCCGCAGGTCAACTGTGAGAGTGCACACGGCTGTGGCAGCAGACACGCGCGGGATTGCCAATCCGCAGGGTGCATTGCAGTGCTGGACGGGGAAGGCTGATGTGTGCGGCGGCAGCGGCAGCAGCAGCGTGCGGCGCGGCGGCGGCAGCAGCGGCGTGCGGCGCAGCGGCGGATGCGTCGCTCGCTGCAGCTCCGTGGCGGCATGACAGCGTCGCTCGCTGCCGGGATGACCGATGGGCGTGGCTTACAGCTGTGTAGGTCAAGGCGGCAGGAGGAGCTCATGAATGGCGTGTGACATCCCCGCCCCACGAATGATGGGGAATAGTCGAAGGATCGATCATCGGGTGACATTTGATGAAGCAAGAGTCCATCAATACATAAATGAACATAGAAAATAGAGTAAAATATCGAATTTAAGATATTACAAGTTGGGTTCAAATTTAGGATACATAAAAGAGTTTGAAGTTCCAAAACAGAGTCTTAGCGAAAGCAAATAATCTCGACGATACATATCTTACAACAATTCATGCAGGGGGCTGACAATTCATGGCAGCCAATAACCATAAATCATTCATCGTGCTCCTCAGGAGTTGGAGAAACGGGAACCCATTCCATGGTCCATCCCTTCGGGGGTTCACCCACCCACTCCACATGATTTTCACTCTCGGTGTACACACATGTGACATACCTATACAAAAACTTAAGCAACAAACCCTGAGCAACTAATACTCAGCAAGACTTACCCGTTAAAGTGGCACACTAAGGCCGACACCTAGTATGCAGGGGGCTGACCTAAGGTTGTTGGGATAATTGCAAAAACAGCACTAATAATTGATCCTACTTATTTATATTTTAGCCAAATTAATAGGGTTCTTGCATAAAATAAATATTGTGCGGCTATACTATAGCAAACATGGTTGCAATACATTTAATAGACATACAATATCATCTTCATCATTTCACTGTGTAATTCGAGGTGGCAGGGATCTCACAAGGGGTGCTCAATAACCGCGAGGGGCGGCGACTCGAATTGATTTACATTCTGCAGGAGAAACCCAAATACACGGCGCAAGCACACTCCCAGAATCACGTACAACAACCTTTCACGAGATCACCATAAAGTCGGCCGGGTTTCACGCGCTCCCAGGTACATGTCCTCCACGCGATACCCGGTATCCGTGGTTAGACCATGCACCCTTCCACCACTCATACCACCCAAATGCCACCATGCACTTATGATCCTTCCCAAAGAGCGATGAGGAACCGTCCAACTACTATGATAATCAAGCTACGTCGGTTTACTAGTGCCCACATCACTAGCATGCACTTGGTACTATTCAAACTTGGTCACGGGTCCACACTCAAAGAGAGTTCTTAATTGACACAAACGGGGCTATGGCAAATAAGGTTCAACCTTGTCACCTCAACCTACCCGGAACTATCTCGACCTCCACGTTCCCGTCGTTAAGTCCTATTGGATGAAATGTAATGCAAGTAAGGATAGAGAGGATTCACGTGACTTCCTCAACAAATGCATCTAATGACATGAAGCATGTATAAAATATAGGAGTGCATTAGAGAAGGATATGGGTGAGTCCTTATATTGCTTTCTTTTAACCTCGTGAAATGTGAACAGTGTTTTTAGTGATGACGGTGCTACGATGAAACATATTTAGACCATCTAGGTGAGTATACATGATGACCAGAGGTAAAGTGATGCAAATAAAATCTATAATGCAGAGAGCAAGGTGTATAAATATTTGCATGTTGACATGGTGATCAAGTTATTAGTATTTATGAAATTGGCATTACTATGAACGAATTAAAGTTATTAAAGTTACACATGGTTCTGAAAGATAATTGTCAGTGAATAAAATATATGTTGTGTGGGATCTTAAATAAGATTTTTGTGCCAAAACTCATGGCAATAATATTTACTAATAATTTATATTAATTAAAATGGTGCAAACACTAAAATATTCATTATAGGTAAAATACTTGGAATTTAATTATGCCACTTGGTGAAGGGTCTGGAAATGATGCATTTATATGCATGCAAAAATGAAGATTTATCTTGTGCTCTGATAATTAGTTATGATTTTATGTCCAGTTTCAATCATTAAATACATGCAAAAATAAGTATATGATGTTGCTGTGATTTAGTATTTTTATAAAATATAAAACGTTCTGAGGAACCTAGAACATAATTTTCTGTATTTTTATTCCAAGTAAATATTTTTGGGTAGATTTCTGAAGTTGGAATCATTTATTTTGTTTATTTTAACTACCAGAAGAATTACCTAGCCGCTTGGGCTGAAAGCAACCAGGCCCAGCAGGCCGAGCGCGAAGGGGAGGGCTTCCTGGGTCAGCTTTGGGTCCAAGTGCAGGCTCGCCCAGAGCTGAAGAAGGCCGGGGCGCTCACGCCCGCGCCCGCGCGGCGGCGACGCGGCGACGACAGCGCGACGGCGGCCTGCCAGGGCTTGCTGCGGTGGGGGAGGACGGAGTGGAGCAGGGCCGTGGCATGGCAAATCGCAGAGGGCGGAGAAACTCACTAGAGCAGCGGCGTGACAAGGGGAAAGCGGCGGCGGCGGACCGAGGCGGTAGGCGGTGGCGACGACCGGCGTCCCAGCGTCTTCTCTGCAAAATCCGAAGCCGAGCTTGCTCAGATGGATGCGCAACCGGGGGAGAGGCTCGCCAGCGGAACCAATCGAAATGACGCTCACCGGAGCGGAGACGTGACGTAGAACCACGGCGGCCGGAGGCGGGGAAAGAACCTCCAATTGCCGGCGATTTGAGGCGAGGGAGAGGGTGGGGTCTTGCGGGCCGGGGAGGGCAGGAGCTAGGCGGAGCTCTCGGCGCAGCCGGCGAGCAACGAGAGGCGGCCTAGCGGCTGGGCGCCGTGAGCAGGAGCTCGGCGGCCATGGTGGCGACCCGGGTGGAAGAGAGAGCAAATGAGAGTGCAATGGGAGAGAAGAGAGAGAGACACCGTGGGGATAAAACCAGGGCCTCGGGGTGGGGCAGTCGATCCGACAAGGGGGTCGGCCGGCCGTACGCCGGCGGCCACGCGGCAGGCGACGAATCGGCAGGCGGGTTGTGTTTCTTAAAGGTCAATGACAGGTGGGCTCCGCGTGGGTTTGAATCTCCAGAAATAGGCCCCGCGCGGTTATAAGACAAAACCAAGGGTGATGTAGTTCAAGGAGTGCTACAGGTCTGATTTTAATGAATTTTGAAAAGCTCCAAATGACCATGATAACTTAAATTGCTTAACACTTAAGCCAATTGCAAAATTTAGTTTGGGGCACCAAATGTGGTCAATTTCAAATGGGGTTTCACAAACATGGAGCACAGGGTATGTAGTAACTAAATATTGATGATGTAACTCTGGACGTGAAATTATGTATTAATTATATAATTTCGAAGTTGTTCGTCGCCAAGGCTGGATCCTTCTCAGAAATTTGTTATTTGCTAAAAATTCCAAAAGTGATTTCTTCTGATATTATTAAATGAAGCCAAAATTAATTGTTGCTCACAAAGTTTGGATCTCAATTATGGGTAGGATCTGACCCAATGGTTTCTTCTAAAATTTAAATTTTGAAATTTTAAAGTAACCCTATTTCTGAACATTGTTTGAATTAATTAGCCCACTTTCCCAAATGATAAAATCACCAACAATTCTTTAAAATTCTCATTTTAGTTATAGATCAAGATTATGAGATTTAATTGGGTGACCTATATTATAAAATTTGAACGGCTAGTTCAAGGCCAATTCGACTCAAATTCAAATAAAATTCAAACTTTGAGTTTTTGAACTTGTATTCCTGATTTTTGTTTTCTCTCTTTGATTGCCTATGATGCTAAGGTGACACCTGGGGTGTCACATGGCGGTGGCAGGAGGAGCTCATGGTTTCGGCGGCAGGAGGAGCAGGTGGGAAGAGGAAAATGGAAGCAAGCGGCGGCGGGGTGAAGGGGAAAATAGAAGCAAGCGGCTGTGGGGTGATAAAAATTTTTAGTGTTGACGCGCGTCTGTGTGTGTTTTTCCACGTGATTTTCCATTATCTGATGAAAATTTTTACCGACCGATTGTTTGACGTCATTTCGGACATTTAGCGACCGACAATTTAACAGCAAAGGTTATGACTATTACCAACCGATGATACATCGGTATATACAGAATTACCGACCAACTGTTTGTGGTCTACTTTTAGCGACTAACTGTTTGTGCCTAATATTGGTCAATAATACTCAACCGTGGTATAGTGTCACGACAACACTCACAGTCCACCTTCTTTTCAGACCTGAACCTAAGAATAGCCCTATTACCCTTGTTATGAAAATCCCTTCATCACTCGAACAAACAAGATATGTGCATCTAGTATTGCTCTACAATGCAGTAGCCGTATTGGATATTCCAAGTATCTTGACCACATATAGAACAGAAATGGGAACAACGTGATGCTGAAATACCCAAATTTTGTCTTCGATAAGATACAACATTACTAGGTCACTTTCTGCATACAAATTCTAAACATGTCAATCCTATCTACAGGCATAGGTGGATCCATCCTAGCTAATAGTACACCAGATGCAAGGATGATCCAGCTCGACATTATATCGAACAGTTTGTGAGCGAGGGACGTGAGGGTTCACTAACCTGAACGATGGTGACTGTACGGGCCACAGTTCGACATTCTTCGCCGTTGTATCCACCCACAGGACCAGCCTCTGTCCCCACCACCGTCCGAGCCACAGTTCTAGGCACAGCCACAACCCTGACCTTCTCTCTACGGGGGATGCTCTTGAGAGCTGAGACACGATCGCGGCACTGATGGAGCTCCGCCAGCTCCTCCTCCCGCTCATCCCGGTGAGCCACATGAACTCCAGTTACAGTCCCCTCCCACCCCTCCTCTTCCACTTCCGCCACCATTCTTGAAGATCTAAGCTCTGGAATGGAATTTTTTGTGACCAAGGAGGAGGAACCGATATAACCCAAAAAAATTGAGGGTAGAATATTTGAACTTTCTATACTAAAACGTAATTGTAATCTATCCAACCTAGATGACACAACTACAAATAAGCCTAGAGGAACACATAATAATGTTTTACGACTCTCGAGCAAGAAAATTAAGCAACCAGTTAATTGTTATCAAATTCCACTTTAGAGCAAATGGCAAATACATAAAGAAAAAATAAACGCTATGTACACTTCACGTTTTAAGGAGGTATGTGTTGATAGAAAGTAGAGTTATAATGAATTAGTTTTATGAAATCAAAATGTCTCATACAGTAACCGCGCTTTAAAAATAGCAGTTTAAGATCTTGATTCTGAAATTAAAAGGCAACAATTTTAAAAAGACAATACCTCTTTTAATTAAAGCTCACAAACTGTCATTTGTGACTGCCTCATCTAAGTTATGTTTTGTTGCTTCAATTGATCAACCATTGCCTCTTAAAGTAACAATCAACATGTTTTCTTTAAAATTACAAATAATAATGATGACAACGATGTATGATTAATCATGTATTCAACACAATATTTTAATCTTCAAATTTTTGTGCATTTGTTTTTCAATCAGAAGCCTATTTCAAATAACTCGCACAATGACAAACTTCATTTCTCTTTGGACAAACAATTCACATTTAATAAAATATATTAATTTTAAAGTGTTTTATTATTTTTGCATCCAATTGAACCTATTTCCTCTCGCAGGGGTCGAAGCTTCAGTAAACTGACAATGAAATGATTACAATATTCAAGAATTAACAAATATATATGCAGACACATAGTTAAATAATTGAGGTCACACATAATCGTTCTGCAGGTGGAGAAAATATGCTTTAGTGTGGTTTACTCAAAGTATCAAGTAACTAGTTTGATTTTCAAAATTAAATATAATTCTATGTTCTTTTAGACAATTTGTATATTATATGACATTTCCTTTTGTGACAAATTGATATATTCTACTATTCTTAAGTTTATATCTAATATCATTTAAAAGTGTATAAAGAATTATCAAACAAAAACATGGGTGACATCAAAATAAACAAAAATATATCAAAGTCAATAGGTTACTTTTTATCAACTCCAAGAGCTAGAACTTTTGGACATTCAAATAATACAATGTTATCTCTACTCGATTAGTTGAACTATTTTCACCATTTAGTTGTCTATTTTTCTTCGGGAATGCTTCTAATAGGGTATAGTGCTCCTTACATAACCTGAACTAACCATCGATTCGTGCCAAGTGTCATCTATTCGATTTACTTAGACCAATATTTGGACTCTAGAAGCCAACAACCAACAAGGGCTTCTTTTAAAAGGTTTCAGAAATCAAAAACATGTCTACTAGTCATACAGAAATGTACAAACAGATAACTGCAGACAAGAAGAAAATATCATATTGCCGCATTCAGTAGTCGTGAAGATCAATGTGCTTACCATTTATTTCTGACTATGACTATTACAAAAATATTTTTAGCTTCTAAATTTTTTAAATCATACTTTTTTTATCTCTACAACTTATTAATTGAGATGTCGTCGTCCACTTCGTGTCCACGGTCGTTCACGGTTTTCTCCAGTCATTTTTAGGTTTTATACGTATCCGAAACAATTCGAACTGATTCAGCCAACTCTGATTCAATTTTTTCATAGAAGTCGTCTCCTCCACCTTTAAATAATCACTTTATGACATATCCAATCCTAACTTGAGGTTATTTGCAGCTAAACATCAGGAACTCGAGTTTAGGGCACCATATTTCGCTGCACTCAGTTTGGCCTTCAATTGACGACGAAAAAGCCCTAGGTGAGCTCGCCGTTCATTTCTCTTTGTCGTGGACAAATTTTACACGAGTTTAGGGCACCAGATTGCATGTTTGAGCTCCAGCGTGCCCCTACAATGTCGACGCCGTCTCTCTTCGTGAGCTGGCTGAGGAAGAAGAACAGTAATCGATGTGTTGAAGGGGTATGGGCCAATGTGGGCTTTATATTTTGACGGCCCATGTTTGTTTTAGACTGCAGTAATATTTGATCCCAATATCCCATTAGCCAAGTGATCTGCATAGGCCCATTTTAGTCAAATGATCTGTAGAGGCAACGTGGGCTTTATGTTTTATTCTAATTATGTATTTGGTGTTAGTTTTGGTGTTGCGCCGTCTCCGATTGTCCGGGTGATCTCTGAGTTGGGTTCGTTTCTGTCGCAAGCAGCCAAACTCCCATTTTCCGTTCAGGCACTAGGCTCTGGGTGAAAATCAGCGCTCCTGAAATTTCTATGCTGCTACCGCATTTTGCTCTAATAACACAACAATAAAAATGGCCTGTAGCGACGGTTGTAAAGGCACTGTAGCGGCGGACAGACCATCCCACCGCTATGCAAATGCAGCTATACATATGCGTTTGTAGCGGCGGGTGGTCTGTCGCCTAAATAAACCGCCGCTACAGACACATTATTAGCAGCGGTTAAAGATGTCAACCGTCGCTATTGTTAGCCACTAGTAGCGGCGGTTGACATCATCAACCGTCGCTACTGTTGGCTATTAGTACCGGCGGTTGACAACATCAACCGCCGCTACTTGTTATTTTCTAAAAAAAAATAAAATTTGGCAAATATACAGAAATCACAGATTCTGCATACATAGAAATTTACAAATCTCATCATAGATATTTACAACATCTCATCACAGGTATTTACAATCTCATCATAGAATATATATAACATTGTCATCAAAATGTTCAATCGAGCTTACAAAATGTTTTATATGAACCCTAATGCATAGTCATCATCTTTTTTTGACACATTAGGCTCATATGGTGCTCTTGAACTAGCCCACTTATAAAGGGACCTATGTTTTGTTGCTAGTTCACTGTTTGAGTCAAAGCACTTTCCTTCTGGACTAATTACCTCTCTCAACATAAAACGACAAAAAGAAGCTACAACTAGATACATGGCATTTATACTCAAGTGAATGCGTGATTTAGAAATTATACCCTTTTTGAACGTGTCGTTCCTTTTAATCTTTGCAGCCCACTCTCTCTTTGACCTTGTGGCTTTCTGTGTCACATGAGCAGAGTCCTCAATGATATGGTCTAGGTAAAGTAAAATGGACATAAACAAAATAAACTTATCTCTTGTTGAGACTCCTCAATGATATGGTCCAAGTAAGTTGAAGTGCCAACCGAGAACACACAAGTGTACTAACCACAATGCACACTTCCTCGTATTTGCTTATTACACTATAAAGTAGATAACATAAGTTTATTACACCTATGATCATTATATGAATGGGTAGTATGATAAGAACATGTATAAGATGCATATAAGTCTTACCCAAAACTTATGACGGAAGTACATCTTCTTTTTCCTTGTAGGATGACATGTCCTACCGGCTACGATATATTTCTCGTAAGCACTGCGCGATCGATAAAAGCTTATCAGTAGATGATATTAACATCATCAAACCATACACACGTGGACCAATTTCTTACCGATTTATGACTTCCAGAATGTCGTCGTATAAGTTCTTGTCGTAGTCCAGGCTGTCGAGCGATAGAAGGTACCCTTCTTTCAGAAATATCATCAGACAGATCCAATGATCGCTACAACAATGTTTGTTGTCAACAAGTTAATTACGATTGGATTTAATTTTAACATAGGATACATGACGAAGGCAGTAGTTGTCCAACTTACTTGAAGTTGTAAGAGGCCAGTCGTACAAGTAATTTGCAATATAAGTCCTTGCTTCTGTTGTCAAGACCATCTTCATTTCAGCAAGCTCTGTCGGTGTCTTATCCGGATAATTTTTCAGATCTACCGTTGGGTTGATCGAGCTTTGGTTGATTCGGCTTGGGTTGACGTAGGCCACCCTCCAATCTTTTCTATTGGTCTCCTTTCTTTGGAAAAATGAGTTCATACTACAAAAAAAAGCATTAGATCATATATGGAATTATGCTTGAAATACGAAGTAGATCGAACACGACACTTACATGCACCACTGGGTGATGAAGGTGACGTCCATTTGGTCTAGACGAAACATCAAGTGGACATCCTCCCAAAAAAAGGTATAAGATTTGTTCATCATCTTCGTTGAACACCTCTTTTGGAATCCTACAAGTGACTTCGGTGACCCCTTCCTTTGACGCCATCGTGTACCAATCATGCAACTTCCGCATCTCCCACGGCAGGTTCTTGTACACGTTATTTGATGTAAGGGGTTTACCGAGTATAAATTTCGGGTAATCCACATCGTCCGTAGGATTCTCCAAAATTTTATCATCGTACGATAATATATCCCGAGAATCTTCTTCTTGCAGGACGAGCTTGTCGGTGCTTGCTAGACGTTTTTTTAATGTAGCCAAGTACTTATCAACATCACTTTTTGCTTTTGGGTCCTTTGGCTCTTTGTCAAATCCGGTAATCGTCTTTGGGATCACCAAAGCCTTGACGACAACTGGTGCAGGCTGGACTTGGATTACTGGAGCCTGAACTTGAACACTCTACGGAAGAGGCTCATTGTCACTATCAATTATAGGACTATGAGTCGAGTCGGCTTCCGCGTGAGGAGATTAGAGCTTGTTTCCTGAGGCTGCCGCAGACATAGGAGACGGTTGTCCACCTGTATTGATTGGCTGGCTCGCATGAAAGGACACGTGCCCAGACAACGGGGATGGAGAAACTCGTGGTGAGAGGACAACATCACGGCGTTTCCAAATAATGAAAGAGCCAAGGGCATCTTGGAGAGTTTCTATACCTGCCTCAGGTATCGGGCATTCGATCTCATTGTCCTCATAGCCAGGTACTATTTGTGACACGGTGACACGCACGTAACCTGGGGGGATATCCCTGTTATGGAGCATCTCTCCTGGAAATGCCGTGTCGGATGCAACCTTCATCGTCTTCCCCTTGTAACCAAATGGCACATACAACTCGCAAGGAATATCCTCAGTGATGTTCTCTGTTTCTGATTGCATAGAGACTGATGGTTGACCGGAGACGGATGGTTGCGTGGAGACGGATGGTTGCGTGGATGTGGATGAAGCACGTAAGAAGGCATCCATCGTAGCCTGTAGGTTGGGGTCCAAACGACCGCTTTCTTTGCCGATAGCAAACATAAGAAGTTGTCGCCTCCAATCCTCCTTGGCTTTATCTTCTCGCTCTTTCTTGTGCAATGTATGCTTCTTGTAGAGGTGTGAGGATGTTTCAGAGAAACCATCTTTCCATGTTGCCGATGATGACACTCCTCGTACCCGACCATCATGTTCTTTGGTCCCAATAGCCTTCGCTAGCTCATCCTTGTGATACTCCGGTGTAAACAGACCAGCCTCCGTCTGCGTCACGATGGGACCTTTCAAGGCTTGCACGATCTCAACTGTCGTGGGATCCTTCACAATAATCTCTCCTTCATCGGTTAACTCAGAGCGACCATATACTCAATTCCTGGTACGCTCATTGGTGTTTGGCAAAGGATGAGGTTTTCCTTCCGCACGGAGCTTGGCTTCCTGCTCTCTCCAAATCAGAATCTTCTTTTTGTATTCGCCCGGACCTAACCGTGGCTTGTACTTGTTCCGCTTGTTGAGCTCAACCATCTTTTCAATGAGCTCCTTCAAAGCACTACTCGTCTTTTGCTCAACAAACCCATCCCATTCCTGCTGACTAATATTTCCATGCTTGTCGAATGGGGTTCGATTTTTCTTGACGTATTGACAGTTGAGCTTGGACTTGTAATCTCGAAAGATATGATTGAGAGTGGACATCGTGGCCTTCTTGCCTCTCTCGAGATCTGCTGGCTGAAACCGGATGGTTGTCGTGACGTCAGCCCACATATCATCTTTTCTGCCATTCGGGACTTGGCGCCAATCTTGCCACGTGATTTTGCAATGGTCCCTCACCACTTTGCCGCAACGGTTCCGCCATTTGGCGTTAACACTAGGGGGTTCAATCGGTTCTCCATCTTTGGGGTCTAGTGCAGTAACCTCGTAGATGCCCTCTGCCTTGTTCACGGAGCGCTGACCGCGCTTGCGTTTGTGTGTGGACCCTTGGGCAGGCACCTCTTCCACTTGCTGCTCGAGGGCCTCATCTGTCGCAGCCTCTGCTGCAAATAGCCGACGGGCACTTTGTCGAGGTCCCTAGGATATAAGTAGTAGATTTTAGTTTACAAATTAGTTGAACAAATGAGAGAATTATCTTTTACAAGATATCTTATCTTGAGGCATGAAATCAGGATTCAGGCTCTCCAATCGATGTTCCTTTGGTAGTGGAGGATACGGATCTTCTGGTTCTTCCCAGTGTTCGCTTGATCCTTCATCGTCTGAAGATGACCTCGCTTATGAGTGCGCCTTGAGGGTGTCTTCCTCTTGAGACAGCATATTGTCCGCCATGACGAGAAGACTTTGACAGCTAATGTTAGATATGACGACTAGTTTAGAGACAAGAAAAACAAAAGAAAATAATAGAAAAATCAAAATTTGCTCTCAGTGCGGGTTGCCGAATCAACAACCTTCCAACGCTCCAAGATCCTTGACCTGTATAGTAGCATGTATCCAATATCCTAGGATATGGTCCATGTCGCTATACTAGCCTCACTTGGCCCCCTTTCATCATTGAGCATCGATCGCCTATGTAGAATAGATAAGTAGTACAGAGAGGCAAGGAGAAGAATAGAAAAATTAAAATTTGCTCTCAGTGCGGGTTGCCGAATCAACGGCCTTCCAACGCTCTAAGATCCTTGACCTGTACAGCAGCATGTATCCAATATCCTAGGATATGGTCCATGTCGCTATACTAGCCTCACTTGGCCCCCTTTCATCATTGAGCATCGATCGCCTACGTAGAATAGAAAAGTAGTACAGAGAGACAAGGAGAAGAATAGAAAAATTTGCTCTCAGTGTGGGTTGCCGAATCAATGGCCTTCCAATGCTCTAAGATCCTTGACATGGTCCATGTCGTCGGACTAGTCTCACTTAGCCCGCTTTCATCATTGAGCATATATATCATAGGCAGCAAGTATATGGCATATGAACATCGCATATATATTAGAAGCAGATATATCATAGGCAGCCAGTATATGGCATATGAACATCGCGTATATATCATAGGCAATAAGCATGTTCATAGAGCAAGTAAATATAGGACAACTAGATTGTAACTATGGTGAACAAAAAACCAAGAATATAGGGCAGCTAGCACATTCAGATATGGCATCAAAAAAAATACCGCAGGCAGCAAATAAGCAACTATAGTGAGCATGACAGTGAGCAAGCATATAGGGCAGCTAGCACATTCAGATATGGCAGCAATCATTTCAGAGCATATGAGCATATAACATATATATGTAGAATCGATAAAAAATAGAGTATATATGGCAGTGAGCATTTAACAACAGTGAGGGCAGCAATTAAACTGATCAAGGCAACAATGATAGGGCAGTTACTAGCAGTGAGCATAGGCAGCAAGAACCAGGACCCAACAATTCTCAGAATTTTTAGAACCATGACACACCATGGCAGCAAGCATATGCAACAAGCATACGGGCAGTTTTTAGAATTTTCAGCAAGTAACTAGTGCAAGAAATATCACATTGCATATATGAAACAACTACATGACACACCAATTTTTAGAAATTACCTATGCACAAATAAAGATAATAATGATACTATGATCATTTCAGAACATATGGCATATATATGTAGAATCGATAAAAAATAGAGTATACATGGCAGTGAGCATTTAACAACAGTGATGGCAGCAACTAAACTGATCAAGGTAACAATGATAGGGCAGTTACTAGCAGTGAGCATAGGCAGCAAGAACCAGGACCCAACAATTCTCAGAATTTTTAGAACCATGACACACCATGGCAGCAAGCATGTGCAACAAGCATACGGGCAGTTTTTAGAATTTTCAGCAAGTAACTAGTGCAAGGAATATCACATTGCATATATGAAACAACTACATGACACACCAATTTTCAGAAATTACCTATGCACAAATAAAGATAATAATGATACTATGATCATTTCAGAGCATATGACATATATATGTAGAATTGATAAAAAATAGAGTATACATGGCAATGAGCATTTAACAACAGTGAGGGAAGCAACTAAACTAATCAAGGCAATAATGATAGGGCAGTTACTAGCCGTGAGCATAGGCAGCAAGAACCAGGACCCAACAATTCTCAGAATTTTCAGAACCATGACACACCATGGCAGCAAGCATATGCAACAAGCTTACGGGCAGTTTTTAGAATTTTCAGCAAGTAACTAGTGCAAGGAATATCACATTGCATATATGAAACAACTACATGACACACCAATTTTCAGAAATTACCTATGCACGAATAAAGATAATAATGATACTATGATCATTTCAGAGGACAGCAACAAAAATTGATCAAGGCAACAATGATAGGGCAGTAACTAGCAGTGAGAATAGGCCGCAAGAACCAAGACACACCAATTCTTACAATTTTCAGAACCATGACACACCATGGCAGCAAGCAAAGGACAACAAGTATATGGTATCAGTAAGCATAGGACAGCAAGCATGGAGAGAGAGGGCGAGTGAGGGAGGAGGGGTGAGGCAGAGGGCACATCGAGAGGGATGACGCACCTGGTCATCGACGAGCAGGAGGGCGTCAGAGAGGGAAGCACCAGGAGGGAGCCCGCGATGGCGCTCGGGGATGAGGAGGCCCATGGCAGCGCTTGGGGACGAGGAGGGGGGCCGCGGCGGCGCTCGGGGACAAGGAGGGGGGCCGCGGCGGCGCTAGGGGACGAGAAGAGGGCCCGTGGCGGTGCTCGGGGACGAGGAGGGGGCCCGAGGCGGTGCTAGGGGATGAGGAGGGGGCCTGCGGCGGCGCTCGGGGACGAGGAGGGTGCCCATGGCGGCACTCAGGGACGGAGGAGCGAGTCGTCGACGAGGGGGAGGCCCACAACGGCGCTCGGGGACGAGGAGGGGGCCCGCAGCAGCGCTAGGGGACAAGGAGGGGGCCTGTGGCGGTGCTCGGGGACGAGGAGAGGGCCCGCGGTGGCGCTAGGGGATGAGGAGGGGGCCCGCGGCAGCGCTCGGGGATGAGGAGGGTGCCCGCGGCGGCGCTCAGGGACGGAGGATGAGGAGAGAGGAGGCGGCGGCGCTTGGGACTTGGGCAGCCTGACGGCGTCGTCTCTTCTCGCCATGGTGGTTAGGGTTTGGGCCCCCCGCGCCACACTTTATATAACGAATTTCTCTTTCGGCGGCTCACAAAGCAAACCGCCGCTACAAAGCAATAGCGGCGGTTGACTTTGTGAGCCGCCGCTAAAAACATGTCGGTTTGGGCCCTGCCGCGCCCTATTTTATGTAACGAAATTCTCTTTAGCGGCGGCTCACAAAGCAAACCGCCGCTACAAAGCTATAGCGGCGGTTTACTTTTTTAGCCGCCACTAAAAACATGTCGGTTTTTTTAAAAAAAAAATTGTGTTATTTATTTTCCAAAAATTATATTATTCATTTTAGCCCTTATTTTGCAGAAACAACCCTATTCATTTTCCAAAAATTGTGTTATTCATTTTCCAACACTTAGGTCCCTATACTTCATAAAAATTAATGTTAGGTCCTAAAATTTTGCAGAAACAACCCAATTATTGATTTTCTAAAAATTGTACTATTGATTTTTTTTATAAATAATATCTTAGCCCTGTAATTTTACAAAAGAACCCCTGAGTTCATTATGATTAATTATATTTTACTTTTGTATTTTTACACTTAGGCCCTTGTACTTATATAAAATTATGTTTAGGTCCTAAACTTTTGCAAAAACAACCCTATATTTTTTATTAATTACATTTCAGTCCTAATATTTTTACACTTTAACTCTTGTCTTTTTTAAAATTACAAATAGGTCCCTAAACTCTTTTATATTTACCTTTTAGCTCCTATAACTTCAAACTACATGATGCTTATAAAAATAAGTTACACAATCTTTATATTCACATAAACATAAATTGCATAGAACATAATACAAGGTTCGAATAATAAAAGATACTTAACAAAATAAAATTACATGATGCTTGAGTTATCCTTGAACGACTTTTCCTTGGCAGTGATCAGTGCGCATGTAGGGCATTCCGCCAGCAAAGAAGAGTCTTGCTTCCAAGACTTCAAATTTTTTTGGATCTATGAAACATGGCACCTCGTCATATTGATTGTAGTCATCTCAATCCTCCATATTCTCCACTCCAACGATTCTTTGTTTACCTGGAATAACAATGTATTTCTTTTCGTCCTTTGGATCAAGTACATAAAACACATGTTCCGCGGTCTTGGCAAGTATCCAAGGCTCATCTTTGTGATCAACATTGTTAAGATCAACAATTGTGAAACCATATTCATCTATCTCGATGCCAATAGGGTGCTTTACCCATTTGCATTTAAATATGGGAATCTGTAAATTTGCACCGTAATCTAGCTCCCATGTTTCCTCAATGTACCCGTAATACGAGGTCGTCTGGTCCTCTTCATCAATGGCTTCTACTCGTACACCGCTGTTTTGACACTTACTCTTCTTATCCTTCTATTGAGTGTAGAAGGTAAAACCATTGATGTCGTATGCCTGAAAGGTAACCACGGTTCTTCTCGGGCGATTAGCTAACTTTCTCAACATTTTCTCTTGCACGGACTCGCCACTTGAAAGATCTAGGCAGCTAAACCATGATGTGAAAGAGCGCTTGTGCTCGTCTATGATCCATTTATCCATTGCATCCTTGTTGTTCTGGCGAAGCTCTAACAGATGTTTCTCAAAGTACGGTCCCACAATCTGCGTCTGTTGCCATACGCTGAAATGTGCTTGGTCCACTCGTTTGAAGTCATGGTCGATGAACGATCTACGTCCTTTCGTACCTTTTCCAGATAATCTACCCTCATGACGAGACACGGGGAGACCAATTGATCTGCTACCATCATTAATGTAATATGAGCAACATAAGCTGATCTCCTCAGTTGTATAGCCCTCGATCATAGAACCCTCTGGATGTGAACGAGTACATACATAGCGTTTTAATACATACATGAACCTCTTAAATGGAAACATCTGATGCAGGTAGATGGGGCCCAATGCAGATATCTGGTCAACAATATGAATCATAAAGTGTTCCATCGTATCGAAAAAGGATGGAGGGAAGGCCATCTCAAGTATGCACATTGTTTCCTTCATGTGGGTCCGTAGGTCATTTAACTCGTCTTCAGTTATGACCTTCTTTGATACCGCGTTAAAGAAGTAGCAAAGGCGAGTTACAACCAACTTTAGCCATGGAGATTTAACAGCTTTGATAGCAATAGGGAGAAACGCCGAAAACATTATCTGACAATCGTGAGTGTTGTACCCACTTATCTTTAACTCTTCCGTGCTTACAAGATTCTTGATATTCGATGATAAACCCATCGGTACTTTAATCCCACTGAAGCACTTACAGAATAATGTTTTCTCCTCAATCGTAAGTGTATAGAATACTATCAAGTACACCCTTCCCAATATGCATCCAGTCGAAGGCATGATTTACTTCCAATTCTTTCCGATAATTAAAATATATGAAGAATATGGATTTCTTCTTAAATGGCGTGAGACCTTTTGCCTTTTTGGCTCCTTTCACCAGCTTTCCAAAAATAACACTGATATTTTTCACAAGGTCAAACACGACCCTGCTAGTACAACGTCGAGGTTCTGTGTCGTTCTCAACTTTGCCATCAAAGTGTCTAGCCATCGTGCGATACTTGTGTTTTGCTGGTAAGAATCGGCGGTTTCACGTATACACTAGCTTCTGGGATGCTGAAAGGTACACATGGGATGTATCATCAACGCATATAAAACATGCCGCCTTTCCTTTGACTTGTCCTGATAGCGTCCTTAGTGCCGGGGAATCACTTACCGTGCAAAAAATAATTGCTCTGAGCGTGAAGTACTCTCTTTGATACTCATCCCATATACGGACCCCCTCCAACCATAGTTTTTGCAGGTCTTCAAACAATGGTACTAAGAACACGTCTATATCATTACCAGGTTCTTTAGGCCCAGATATAAGAGTGGTCAGCAGTAGGTACTTACGCTTATGGCATAACCATGGTGGAATGTTATACATTGCTAGTATCACTGGCCAAGTGCTATGCGGATTCCTCATTTGGCCGAATGGGTTCATCCCGTCTTTACTCAATGCAAATCGTATGTTCCTTTCCTCATTAGAGAAATCTCAATGATCCTCATCAAACTTTTTCTACTGTGTTCCATCTGCGAGATACCTGAGCTTACCGTCCCCCTTGCGTGCATGCCATGTCATCATTGCCGCATCCGTAGGGTTGGCGAACAAGCGTCTGATGCGATCGACCATGGGTAAGTACCGCATGACTAAGGCAGGAACCTTACTGTCATCATTGGCATCGACGATAGAACTTCTTTTCTTCTTTTTCTCCTTAGTTGTATTCTTCATGCCACCATCGGCATCACAATCATTGTTCATCTTGTAACGACTGCATTTGCACCTTGGGCATCTCACAGCGTCCTGATGCTTCTTTTGATACAATATGCAATGATTTGGACACGCGTGAATTTTTTCACACCCAACAAAAGTGGGGAAATCAGCTTCTTAGCAAGGTATGTTGTCCTTGGCAACAAGTTGGGCTTCGGCAGCGCATCGAAAATAAGTTCCAACAAATCTGTGAAACTAGCATCCGACCAGCCATGCATGGCCTTCAACTTCATCAGCTCAAGTATAGTCTCTTTACCATATCCCTTATATTCATCATATAATGGATCCTTTGATGCTTTCTCTATTCTATGAAAATTACCAAGCCCTTTAGTTGTACCGGCATTGATCAACACATACGGCTCAATGTGACACAACAACTCCTCAACATCAAAATCAGCTTCACCAGGTGAATCCATCGCATCCGCACCAGGCGCATTGACAACCTCGACTTCAACTTCAATATGCTCATCAAATTCCATATCGACCATACTATTCTCACCATGTTTTGTCCATCTCGTGTACCCCTCAACAAAACCCCTCCGCACCAAGTGTGACTTTATTACTTCTATATCATTCCACAGCTTCTGATTTTTATAATCAAAACACGGACAATATATATCAGTTGTCTGTTCGCGTCGAGCATGTTGTACGGTCGCTTCGATGAATTTGGAAACTTCTCGTAAAAATATTGGACCCGGTCTTGGTGCCTCGTACATCCAAGATCTATCCATCGTGAACGGCCTTGAACGGAACCCAAAAATTATTCAAATTAATTAATTAATTATGTGTAATAAAAATTTTAAATATTCACTAAATGTATAAACATTGAAAAATAATATACATGAAGTGAGAAATATTATGCAAGGTAAAATGAAACAAACATTAAATTATTTTATATATTATTTAATTTTTATCAAGAGATAATAAAATAATTAACATCCCTCTTGCCCTAATACTACTTTATCTCTCTTTTAAAAATCAAACTAGATCTAGATTCCCATTGACATAAAACAAGCTAAATATAATAATTTTTTTGTGTAGTGATGAAAAGAGATGATGTATGCCTTCATAAACTTCAACTATAACCAAGTAGAACCATCCAAATCAAACGAATTTAGCTAAAATTTGATGAAAAACTAACAAACTTAAAACCCAAAATTCTACTTGATTTCAAAATGAGAGCACAAAAAAACCAATAGGATGAGTTCCCCTTATCTCAGAGAGCAAATTTCTACAAAAAAGAACAAACTCAAAACCTCCCCCCCCCCCCCCCCCGTGATTTTCGTGATTTGCCCAAATTTTCGGGTCGCCACTGTTCAAGTGAGGGCCGGAGCTGTCCGAACGCGGCTTTTATAGCCTGGGCACTCTATAGTGGCGGTTGACATTGTCAACCGCCGCTATAAACGGCCCATGTTTATAGCGGCGGTTGACCCTGTAGCGGCGGCTTTAGTTAGGGCAGTGCCCATTGGCTCTGTAGCGGCGGCCGACTTTGGCTCGCGCCACTACGGCGGTTTGCCTGCCGCCGCTACAAGCCCTATTTGTGATAGTGTAACTTGCGGTCCGACGTTTGCATTCCTAGCATCTTGTGCAATCGGGTGATGAGGAGGACTTCACTTAAACACAGTTGTTATGTTTTCAGTAGCTCACTGTGCTGATTAGTTGCATGTCTTTGCATATGAGAGGTTAATTACGATTACTTAGTAACCACTTGGTTTCCTGGAGAATGTCATGAGTTAAGTTGTTGATTTTGTGAGAGGAAATATCATAGAAGCATGACTGTTCATTATTAACTAATAATGTGTGTTTGCATCTCTCTGCTAACCATTTTTTTTTATCTCATTCTAGGGGATCTTTTTGGTCTATCATGCAGAATATTAAACAAATATGTTACATAAATATTTATTTTAAAATTTATAGCCCGTAGCAATGCACAGTCATTTTGCTTAGTAAACAGTAATAGAAGGAATTGATTGACTGGAGCTTTCTCGTAAGTTGTTAAATCGTGCCGTTCTCATTTTTTTTCATACGTTAAGAATCAAAATTTGATGCGTGTAACCACGCTTTGCCACGACGTACTCTCTCGTTTTCTCCACTCGCTCGTCACAGTGACAACTAACAAACACCATCATCCTGCCCTCGCTGCTCATCACATGGCGACAAAAATGCATCTTGGCACTGGCATTGCACACACGTAAACGCACCCGGCACCCCAAGCAGCCAAGCATGGGATACAACTGAAAGCAGCCAAGCGCCCAAGCATTGTTCTGGAATCTTCTGCCACTTTTCCAGGCCAAGGAGGCTGCATTGAGTCCTCTTCTCCAACTTTCGCGCGCCTCGATGGATGATAGATGCCTGCGCGGCCCCGTGGACGTCCACGTCTATCACCCCAGTTCGTCGTTGCCTGGCTGTGAACCCGCCGCCGTCCACGTCGCGCACATGTACTAGGCTGCGTAACCCCCGACGACGTGGCCCCCCTCCCGGCCACCACCGCCGACTCCCGTGATCGGCCTGATGGATACGGATTCCTATAAATCCGGCCGCCCACTCACCCTACCATCGACAACGCAGTAGCAACGTACAAGACAGCAGCAAGTCAGTAAACAAAGCGTGTGTCTAGTGTAGCGATACCACATATACAGCTTAAGTTTCGTTCTCTCCGATCACTGTCATCGACATCATCCCGTGCATTTCCGAGATAATGGCTACCACAGTGATGGCCTCCATGAGCTCCCTCGCCGGTGGCGTGCGTGCCGGCAGAGTGGCCCCGGTGTACGTGCCGCGGCGTCGTGCTCTCGTCGTCAGGGCCCAGACCAAGGTAAGCATCCATGGCCGTATCAATAAATTAACTCAGTTATAAAATTTTCCGCGCTAATTACGATTAGTACTGACAAATGACATATATATGTATCTGCAGCGGGACGTTGAGCCGACGGAGGAGACGACCACCTCGCCGTCCCCCAGCCCAGCGGCGGCGCCCACCACCCCGAAGCCCAAGCCCAAGGCGGCGGCGAAACCCGGCCTGTGGGACGCGCTGGCGTTCAGCGGCCCGGCCCCTGAGCGCATCAACGGGCGGCTCGCCATGGTGGGCTTCGTCTCCGCGCTAGCCGTCGAGGCGTCCCGCGGCGGCGGCCTCCTCTCGCAGGCCGGCAGCGGCTCCGGCCTGGCCTGGTTCGCGGCAACGGCAGCGGTCCTGTCGGTGGCGTCGCTGGTGCCGGTGCTGCAGGGCGAGAGCGCCGAGGCTAAGACCAGCGGACTCATGAACGCCAACGCGGAGCTCTGGAACGGGCGGTTCGCCATGCTCGGGCTCGTCGCGCTCGCCGTCACAGAGTACATCACCGGCACACCCTTCGTCAACGTATAGGAGTGTGCGTAGATTGGTCGTAGAATTTTGTAACTGTGTATAGCGGCGCTTTTCTGCACGTATACGTGTATACGTGCATATATGTACGTATGCATGTATGTCGGTGTATTGTACCGCTATGATAATACATCGACAAGCAGCTAGTACGAAACAGAGTTATTCAACACTTCAGTCTCCTTTTTATAAATTTTATCGAGTCCGATGCGAAATTCATACGAATGATGCATGTTGGCGAGCTCCAGTTGCTTAACGCAAATCTTGCAAGTTGCAAGCATTTCTGAAAGAAAAATTGCACAAAGCCTTAAAATGCTCAGTGTTGGTTTGGTTACACTATACATAACTATTTGTTATGAGAACAGTAGTAGGAGCAAATAGTACGAGAGAAGCAGATTATTTGAAATTCAACCAGGACGTCGAAATTACAGAGCTTAGCACCGTCGCTCTGTCGACGATTCTTCGGAGATTGTTCGCAAATTACACATGCCGTATTCTGACACAACTTGATTGCGTGCATAGGAATGTAAGTTCAAGTCCAAGGAAACTCACTACGTTTGCTTGAATTGGTAACAGCATCTTCAACAGAATTGGTAAAAATAACACTACCATAAAAATATCTATGACGGCGGTATAAAAAAAAATCATATAGCAGCGGATTAAAAGAAAACCGCTGCTACAGTGATCAAATGATTTTTAACAGCGGTTAATAATGTCAACTGTAGCTAAAAATCAATTTTTAGTGGCGGATCATATTTTTAACCGCCGCTAAAAATCATCTCTAGGTCCACATTATGAACCGTTATTAAAAATTAATTTTTAGAAGCGGACCACAATATGGATCACCGCTAAAAATCTGAGGCCCATCAGTACAGCCCAACTCACCCAACCTCCCCTAATAAAACCTACCCCTTTTCAAACGCTAAGTCATTCTTCTTCTCTCTTTCTCTTTCCCTCAGCCGCCACCCTCTCTCTCCTCCTCCTCTCTTCTTCTCCCTTAGCCGTCACCCTCTCTCTCTCCTCCCTTTCGACTCGGGCATCTCCGTAGCGGCACCCGACGGTCCTCTCGGCAGCACACTCTCCTCGGCGACAGATGACAACCCACCCCCCCTCCCTCCCCCGGCCTCGCGCCCTCCCCATCGGCGCTCCAGTGGCAACCCTCCCCCCTCACCTCGGCCTCGCGCCCTCCCTGTCGGCGCCCCGGCGGCAGCCCGGCTTCGCACACTCCCCGACGGCACACCCCCCCCCCCCCCTCCCCTGCCTCGCGGCCTCCCCGGCGGCAGTAAGTTGTTGAATCGTGCCGCTCTGTATTTTTTTTTTCCGTGCGCTAAGAATCAAAATTTGATGCGTGTAGCCACGCTTTGCCACGACGTACTCACTGTGACAAACACTGTCATTCAACCTTACGCTATCCCCTGCTCATCACGCCACATGGCGACATAAATGCATCTTGGCGCTGGCATTGCAAACACGTAAACGCACCCGGCACCCCAAAGCAGCCAATCGTGGGATACAGCTGAAAAAGCAGCCAAATGCGGTTCTGGAATCTTCTGCCACTTTTCCAGGCCAAGGAGGCTGCATCGAGGCATGCAGGCAGCGCCTCCTCTCCGACTTTCTCGCGCCTCGATCGATGATACATGCCTGCGCAAAATGGTGCAAATTTTCTTGATTAATTTTTATTTTAATAATTTTAATGATTTTTACAGTGCAAATTGATATGTATTCAAAAATCATACACAAATGTGAATATAAATTTTTATTTAAATTTTAAAAAAACTTACTTTTATTTGGGTTCATTACTATGTTTCTACAACATAGTAGTTCTATAGTCTCATTTCAAAACATATTTTTTTGTAAAATCATAAAAAAAAAAGAAACAAAAATTTAAATGAGTTAGAATTACCATTAAACAGTTATATGACAAGTTTGAGTTTAAAATTCAACATATTGTTTAATTCAAAATAATTAAAAAATGATCTTTACCGAGTGTCACAAAAAACACACGGTAAATATCCATCTTTGTCGTATGTCAATTTATTTTTACAAACGATAAAGATTTTGCTGTGTGTTTTATTTAGCACACGGCAAACACTCATCTTTGCCATGTGTCAATTTTTTTTACACACGACAAATGTTTTATTTTAGCACATGACGAACACACATCTTTGCCGTTTTACACACGATAAATATTTTATTTTAACACATGACAAACACACATCTTTGCCGTATGCCCGTAACAAAATACACAACATTGTTTCAGGCACACGACAAGGATTAATTTTCCCGTAGTGACGAAATGATAGCCAAAAAAATATCCTACTGTCATATTCTTTAGTCGTGATGAACAATATTCCTACCATTTGTTGTTTTACTTAGGTTATTATTACAAAAATATTTTTAGCTTCTAAAAAATTTTAAATTATATTTTTTATGAAAAGTAATGGGAGAAATTGATTGATTGGAGCTTTCTAGGAAGTTGTTGAATCGTGCTTTCTGTTATCTTTTTCTATGCGCTAAGAATCAAAATCTGATGCGTGTAACCACGCTTTGCCTCGACGTTCTCTCTTGTTTCTCCACTCGGGGCTCTGTCGTCATCACTGTGACGAACACTGTCATCCGGCCTTATTACGCTCTCGCCTGCTCATCACGTCACATGGCGACAGAAATGCATCTTGGCGCTGGCATTGCACACACGTAAACGCACCCGGCACCCCAAGCAGCCAAGCATGGGATACAACTGAAAGCAGCCAAGCGTGGCTCTGGAATCTTGTGCCACTTCTCCAGGCCAAGGAGGCTGCATCGAGGCCTCCTCTCCAACTTTCTCGCGCCTCTGGATGATACATGCCTGCGCGGCCGGGTGGACGTCCACGTCTATCACCCCAGTTCGTCATCGCTTGGCTGTGAACCCGCCGCCGTCCACGTCGCGCACCTGTACTTGGCTGCGTAACCCCCGACGACGTGGCCCCCCTCCCGGCCACCACCGCCGACTCCCGTGATCAGATTAGGGCCAAGCTCGCTGACGGCTTCCTATAAATCTGGCCGCCCCCTCTCACCCAACCATCGACAACCCAGTAGCAACGTACTACAAGACAGCAGGAGCAAGTCAGTAAACAAAGCGTGTGTCTAGTGTAGCGCCCACAGCTCAAGTTTCGTTCTCTCCGAGATAATGGCTACCACAGTGATGGCTTCCATGAGCTCCCTCGCCTTCGCCGCCGGTGGCGTGCGTGCCGGCCGCGTGGCCCCGGTGTACGGCCTTGCTCCGCGGCGTCGTGCCCTCGTCGTCAGGGCCCAGACCGAGGTAACCATCCATGGCGTATCAGTTAATTAACCCAGTTACTAAATTTTCCGCGCTGATTACGATTGGTACTGACAAATGACAAACATATGTATCTGCAGCCGGACGTTGAGCCGACGGAGGAGACGACCACCTCGCCGTCTCCCAGCCCAGCGGCGGCGCCCAGGCCCAGCATCCAGAAGCCCAAGGCGAAGCTCGGCCTTTGGGACGCGCTGGCGTTCAGCGGCCCAGCCCCCGAGCGGATCAACGGCCGTCTTGCCATGGTGGGCTTTGTCTCCGCTCTCGCCGTCGAGGCGTCCCGCGGCGGCGGCCTCCTCTCGCAGGCTGGCAGCGGCTCCGGCCTGGCCTGGTTCGCGGCCACGGCGGCGGTCCTATCGGTGGCGTCGCTGGTGCCGTTGCTGCAGGGCGAGAGCGCCGAGGCTAAGAACAGCGGACTCATGAACGCCAACGCGGAGCTCTGGAACGGGCGGTTCGCCATGCTCGGCCTCGTCGCGCTCGCTGTCACAGAGTACATCACCGGCGCGCCCTTCGTCAACGTGTAGGAGTGTGCGTAGATTGGTATGTACGTATTGGTCACCCGCGGTATAGCTCCGTAGGATTTTGTTACTGTGCGTAGTTGCTTCTTTGTGTACGTGTATATATATATGTACATATACGTGTGCATGTATGTCCGGGCATTATATTCCGTCTCCTTTTCCATAAATTTCACTGTTGTATGGAGCGGAATTCATGCAAATCTTGCATGCTCATAAGGGACAATTACTTCACGCAAATCTTGTAACTTGCTAGTTGACAAGGGTTTCTGAAAGGAAATTTGTAGTCTTGACTTGTCACGGAAATAGTAAAAGAGGTATTAGTATCATAACTTATTGCTCCAAATTCGGCTAGTACGTGTTAATTCCGAGAGGACTTTTACGGTACATATTACGATGATATTTCTATCCGGTAGAGATTATAAAAACCTGGTTTATGAAGAGAGATTATAAAAACTGTTTATGAAAAAAAACTAGGTGAGAGTGTTTGGAGACCATATTATAAAAACCGTAATCCAGCTATTTAAACTACCTAATGACATATTCGTCCCTTATTTATTATTGGAAGCGGTGGCATATAAGATAATTATCCGATAAAGTTAGAGGATAGACAATAATTAAAGGTCATAATCTGGTTTTAGCTGAGGTGGAGCAGATTATGGGTTTATAATAATTTAGTAATCTAGATTATATAAATTGATATAAAAACTGTCTCGTTTGAAAGCTCTCCAAATTATATAAACCAGTTTATTATAATTTGGGTGGATCCAAATAGGCCCTTAGGACAGTCTTAATTGGGGTTTTATTGAAATTTAAGTAAGGTGACACATCATTAAAATGGATGATATGACATCATAATTAAGATGAAAGAGAGAAAATGGATTTCATAATTCCGAGAGGACTTTTACGGTACATATTACGATCATGTTTGTATCCGGTAGAGATTATAAAAACCTGGTTTATGAAGAGAGATTATAAAAACTGTTTATGAAAAAAAAAACTAGGTGAGTGTGTTGGGAGACCATATTATAAAAACCGTAATCCAGCTATTTAAACTACCTAATGACATATTCGTCCCTTATTTATTATTGGAAGCGGTGGCATATAAGATAATTATCCGTTAAAGTTAGAGGATAGACAATAATTAAAGGTCATAATCTGGTTTTAGCTGAGGTGGAGCAGATTATGGGTTTATAATAATTTAGTAATCTAGATTATATAAATTGGTATAAAAACTGTCTCGTTTGAAAGCTCTCCAAATTATATAAACCAGTTTATTATAATTTGGGTGGATCCAAATAGGCCCTTAGGACAGTCTTAATTGGGGTTTTATTGAAATTTAAGTAAGGTGACACATCATTAAAATGGATGATATGACATCATAATTAAGATGAAAGAGAGAAAATGGATTTCATAGGGATGAAACTCATTTGGCATTATTTCATATACATCAAACATTATTGAACTCCCATTAAGAGCAAAAAAGTTTCGTCTCAACATGTTTTGACCAATCTCCATGTAGTAATTAATTGTTATGGCTTGTCTATGAAATCGTGACATGAAATTATGCATTGAGAGATAACATTTTGTCAACCCTTCAAACCAAACTTTTATAGCTGATGTGGCACTCTTGGAAAGTGTGAAATGAAACTGAGGATTGATACCTTACTAGTTGCACAACCAGTAATTACTGCTTATATAACAGTAATTATTAGTACCATTATTATACCAATAACTTACTAGTGATAATAGGTGCACTGCTATTTCATTATAGAAGGAGAGAATAGGGTACAGTCTGCGAATTGCAGCTTATGCTGCATGAAGAAAAAAGAAGAAAGATGAACAAAGAGAAAGGCAGAAAAAAACTTAGGAGAAAACAAAGTAATATCCGGGAGTGCCTGAAAAAAAATACTAGGTAGCATATGAACCGTGTGCCATATGGTAGCCGTCGATCTCTTCCTTCACTAGCATTGCTACATGTAACTCATTTCGCTCCACTCGTGTGAAGATCCTTCTATTCCTTTCTTTCCATACATTCCACCATGTGTAGAGTAGCACTCCGCATAGCCTTCTTCTATCTTGTTGTGGCATTGTTTCCGTGGCTTTGTGGAACCATCTTGATACCGATTGCATAGCTTGTTCCCGGGTTGAACATCCTGCAAAAGAAAACCAACTGGAAATGTACATGAGAGTTTGTCGCGCAAAAGCGCAACCAATAAACAGGTGGTAATTTGTTTCCATATCTGTTAAGCATAGCAGGCATACAACATTATTGTCCCATCCTCTGGACTCCAGATTATCACATGTCAGGGCCTTTTCATGCATTGCAATCCACGCAAACAGAACAACCTTTGGTTCAGCTTTTGCTTTCCAGATATGCTTTGTTTGGAATGGCCTAGTGGTTTCAGTGAACTGAGCCATATATGCCAACTTTGCACTGTGTTCGCCGTTCGTCGCCAACATCCACACAGCTTTATCATGTGTATCTTCGTTCAATGTGATATGCTGAAGCTCCCGTCAGATGTGGATGTATTCCATAATTTGTTGTGTCGAGGTTATTTTCCTCACCGACCTGATCCAGTTTTTATTCATGAGTTCCTTTTGTACTATCCTATTTTTGAACTTTGCAACGGTGTACAGATTCAGGACTCTCTCTCTCTCTCTCTTTTAGTGTTTTGTTCCCAAGCCATGCATCTAGCCAGAACCTTGCAATCCGGCCGTTGCCGATCTTATAAATTATAGACTTGAGCATAGTACTTTGTCCATGATTTTTTGGAGATTGCTCACAAGTGAGACATGTTGTATTGTGACAGAACATGATTATGCTTTTTCTTTCTCATATTTTGGAGAAATTTTTATCCACTTCAAATTTATGTGCTTGCACATTGTGCTAATGCAATATTACATATTTATAAGAAATACAAAGATGGTACATTAAAGTTTGTATATATAATTTAGTATGTTTCAAAGCAATGGCTTGTAAGGAACACCTCAACACTTAGATAATACCGCAAGTAGTTTATCATTAATCTTGTTGTGGTCTTGGCATAGCTAAGCAGCAACACCTCCTGCAATTTCATCAGGTAAATTTTCTCCTAGATAGACACAAGCCAAGTAAAATAGCTGACTATGGTATAATGATTACAAGTAAAATAGAAAACAACACTCCTGAACGTAGTTTGACCAAGTTTTTTTGTAATCTTTTATGTGTATAAATCATTTAGCAGTTAGAGAGACTGACTACGGGTATTATGAAGCACGGTTGTGCAAGTTGTATATGAGTAGCATGTACAATAGATTAAAATATATTTTCAAGTCAAGCATAACATTAACTATGTGTACATGAAGACACGGATCAAAACGCCTACTGCTTCTTGGAGTTTGGGAAGCTGGAAACAGATTTTTCTTGGCTCGAGCATGCATTCTTTGTGAAATTGTTCTACAATAGCAATGATTGTGTGTTTTTAAATGAGTGTCCATAACTTGGAGGCACATGTGTGCGTAGTTTTATTCGGCTTGCTACTAGATAGTTTTTATATAAAAAATATTATTAATGAGATTATAATTGATGAATATTTATTCAATGGAATATGGAATCATACCGCTGTCATGGGATACGTGTCATCACAGACCTTTATGTAAAATGTATACCATTAAATTACATATTGAGTCATTCTCATTATGAGTGTATCTTCCTATATCTTAATTTTTACAATAATACTTAATTACTTATGAATGGTAATATTTGGACAAATTTTATAGTTTTACTATTTATTTTCCTTTCTATCAAATTAGCGGCACACCTAACATGTCCCATGGCCATTATGAGTGTATCTTTCTATCAAATTATGTGCATAATTTATTACCAAGTGAGATAACGTATGGTGATAACTTACAATTTTGTTTGATATAGATAAAACATATGATGTTCTTGTTTTTAATTTTATTAGATTAACATGTTTTTTGTTTAAGATACTAGCACGTTTCACATTCCACAACTATTGGAAGGTTGTAGTTTTTTTTAGGGTAATCTAATGGCACATAAGAGATTTTATTGTCCCCATGACTAGGTCTTAGTGATTGTTTGCTGTTGAGGGTGAAATTGGACATGGAGCAACACCATGAAATAGGAACTTCCCTTTGCCCTCACATTATTAATTTGCATAGACAGTGTGAACTATTGATGCATGACAAGTGTCATACTAAACATTCATCTATATACCTTTGGATTCTAAAAGCTATTTTGGATGCTCCAAAGATGTATTAAGGAATATCCTCGATACATTGAAAATTCCAACAAAATGATAATAAATTTTTTATAATGTCTTGAAAAGTATATCATATGCTTGTGTAGATACTTCTAATTGTAATAATTTGTATGAGCACTGAAAGAAAAATGGATACAATTTGTTCATAATGAAAGACGAATGTATGCACGAAATCGTCCTCCGGTCCTCTCCAAACGCGTGGCCGTATCCTCGATTGAGTGAGAAGTCGTAGCAGCACATAGTAAACATATACTCTCTCCGTTCCAAAATTATTATCGTCATTGACTTTTTTTATTATCTTTGATCATTCGTCTTATTCAAAATATTTGTTCAAATATAAAAAGTTATAAGTTATATTTAAATTTTATCTAGTAATAAAATAAATCATAAAAAATATATTATATTTTTAAAAAATTTTTGAATAAGACGAATGATTAAAGATAGCGAACAAGATTAATAGCTACAACAATTTTGAAACGGAGAGAGTACATTTGATTATTCTCGCGTACCCTCTCACTGCTTGGTTCTGGAATCTTCTGCACGATTTTGGGGAGGGGGAGCGAGCCACCAAGATCGATCTATCCTCCCGGGACACCCCACTTCACGGCGGCCTGAGCGTCCACGTCGATGGCGACACAAACGCCGTACTTCATCTTCCAGAGCGAAGCGTGAACCCCGTCCACGTCGCGCACGCGTACTAGGCTCTGTACGCCCGGACGACGCGGTTCCCCTTCTGGCCACCACCGTCGATCCCCGTGATCACTTCATCACGGGCTCGCTCGCTGATGGCTTCCTATAAATCCGGCCGCTGCCTCACCCAACCATCGCAACGAGCAAGACAGCTGACAGCAGCAAGTCAGCAAAACTGAGCGTGCCTAGTGTAGCGACCAGTCGACCACAGCCTTACAGTTTCTAGCCAACAACCCGAGCATTTCGCAGTAGTAATGGCATCCACGGTGATGGCCTCCATGAGCTCCGCCACCTTCGCCGCCGGAGTCCGTTCTGGCCGCGTGGCCCCGGTCTACGGCCTCACGCTGCGCCATCGCCTGGTCGTCAGGGCCCAGGCTGAGGTGGGCATCGATGAGTCATCAATTAGTTTTTAACTCAGTTTGTACGAAATTTCACCGTGGTTATTGCGATTCCAGTACTGACAAATGACAACAACCTCTCTGCAGCCCGATGTTGGGCCCACCGCGGAGACGACCACCACCTCCTCGCGGTCCCCAAGCCCAGCAGTCCGAAGCCCAAGGAGGCGGCGAAGCCCGGCCTGTGGGACGCTCTGGCGTTCAATGGCCCGGCCCCCGAGCGCTTCAACGGCAGGCTCGCCATGGTGGGCTTGGTCTCCGCGCTCACCGTCGAGGCGTCCCGCGGCGGCGGCCTCTTCTCGCAGGCCGGCAGCGGGTCCGGCCTGGCCTGGATCGCGATCACGGCAGCCGTGCTGTCCGTGGCGTCATTGGTGCCGGTGCTGCGGGGCGAGTACATCACCGGCACCCCCTTCGTCAACGTGTGAATTGTACGCGGTAGCTTGCATTGGTAGGATTTTGTAACCATGTGTAGTGGCTTCTTTTATATATATATATTACACAGTACAATTTAGATATTCATAACACACATACACTTAACTTTATGAACACACACATACGTAAATCCTACCCCTATGAGTATCTTCGAATATTAAGCCGGTAAATCTTCTAGATTGACGAAGTCACCATTAACGTCTCGCTGTTGACGGGAGCATTGTCTATCACTGAAAGCACATTGCCGTTAAATCTTAAAAAATCTGCTTTCACGGGGAGTGTGTAATGGCTTGTATATATGTACATATACATGTGCATGTATGCCCGGGCAAGCTCAGCTCGTTAAGCCCCGGCTCACTTAAACTTGCTAATACAATAACAAGCGAGCTCGGTTTGGCTCATTACACGACTTGGTTCATTTGAAAAGCTCGAGTCAATTCGTGAGTCAATTCGTTAGGCTTACGAGCCTGGCATAATTCAATTTTGTTGACAAAATATTAATTAAGTTACATATTTTGATTATGTTAAACCATAATAATAATATTATAAAATGTAAAAAAATAATGATATAGAAAATAGAAATTTAAGTCAAGAACTACGGTCAATAAATGACCTATCAAGGTAGATATTTTAATAGTTACTATAAATTTAATAAATGTAATATTTCTATTTATATATTAAATAAGAATTTAAACACCACGAACATAAAAACATCAGTTTTCTATTGAGTTAAAGTATGATAATTTTATATTATCGAGCTCATCAAATCAATCGAACAGTTTATGAGCAGCTCACAAGCTGACTTATTAAAGAATGGAGCTACAAAAGGAACTCGGCTTGACTCGGTTAAAATACAAACCAAGTTGGCTCATGAGCCTCGAGCTTTATTATCGAGCCGAGTTGGCTCATGAGCATCGAGCTTTATTATCAGTCCTACGGGGCATTGTACGCCATCTCCTTTTCCAAAAATTTCACTGTTGTATGGAGCAGAATTCATGTGAATCTTGCATGGTCACAATTGACAATTAGTTCACACAAATCTGTGAGTTGTCATGGAAATAGTAAAAGACGTACTCGTATCATAACTTACAGGAGGACCTTTAGGATATATATTACTATAAGTAAATATTTGTTATAAAAACAGAAATTAAGTCATACTCTCAGAGGGAGTTTCATGAAGATTAAATAAGATGACTCATTAGCAAAATGGATGATATGGCATCATAATTAACATGAAAGAGAGAAAATTGGCTTTATGAGGATGAAACTCATTTTGCATAGTTTCACATACATGAAACTCTATTGAAACTTTCATAGAGGGCAAAAAGTTTCATCCTAAAATGTTTTGATCAATCTTCCTATGTAATTAATTGTTATGGCTTGTTTATGAAACCGTATAATGAAATTATGTATTGAGAGATAACATTTTATTCTTCAAACTAAACCTCACACTCTTAGAAAGTGTAAATTAAAACTGAGGATTGAGACTGGCCTTACTAGATGCCTATAATTACTGCTTGTATAACTAGTAATTATTGGTGGTGAAATCAGTAATTTACTAGTGATATTATGTACCATCATAAAACTTCTAAATTACACACTTGACGGTTTCTCGGAGATTGCTCGCAAGTGACACATGTTGTATTGTGACAGAACTTGCTTGCCCTCCTTCTTCGTCATATTTTAGAGAAATTATTATCTAGTTCAAATTTATGTGCTTGTACATTGTGTTAATGCAATATTACATGTTTATAGGAAACACAAAGATGGTCCATTAAATTTTGTATATATATTTTAGTATGTTTAAAAGCGCCACCGTAAGCAGTCTATCAATAATCTTAATGTGTTCTTGGCATAGTTGAGCAGGAACACCTCATGCAATTTCATCAAAAAGGTACACTTCGTACTAGACACAAGCCAAGTGAAATAGCTGACTATGGTATAAAGATTACAAGTGAAATAGAAAACAGAACTATTGAACGTAGTTTGACCATGTTTTTTCAAATCTTTTATGTGTATGAATCTTTTAGCAATTAGAGAAACTAACAATGACATACTATAGGTATGAAGCGCGGGTGAGGAAGGTGTATACGAGGAACATGTACAATAGATCAAAAAATACTTTCAAGTCAAGCACAACATTAACTTTGTGTACGTGAGGACATGGATCAAAACACCTACTACTTCTTGGAGCTTGGGAAGGTGGAAACAGATTTCCCCTAGCTCAAACATGCATCCTAAAATAGCAATGATCATATATTTTCAAATGTAAGTCCATAACTTGGAGGCACATGGGTATGTAGTTTTATTTCGGCATGCTACTAGATAGTTTTTTGTATCAAAAAAATATTATTAATTAGATTAGAACTTGTGAACATATATTCAACGAACATAGAACTCCGCTGCTGCCATTGGATACATTACTTTACACGCCTTTATGTTAATACCATTAAATTATATATTAAGATATATGAATGTTAGCTTCCGGAATCCAAAGATATATGAATGAATGCCTTGAAATGTATATCCTATGCTTGTGTAGATACTTCTAATCATATGAGCATCAGAAGAAAAATGGATATAATTTTATTCATTATATTGATAAGCAATTATGAAACAAAGATTAACCGTTTCATAATGAAAAAGACCAAAGTATGCACAAAAAAGATCAAATTCAATGTCTGACATATCATCATGTGCAGAATTTATTACCAATGAGCTAACATATCTCGACAACTCACAAATTTTGGTGATATAGATCAAACATATGGTGTTCTAGTTTTTGGTTTTATCAGATTAGTTTGTTTTCTCTTTAAGATGTTACAAGGGTTCACATTCCACAACTATAGGAAGTTAGAGGTTTTTTCTCCTTTTGTGTGTGTGTATGTGTGTGTGTGTGGTGTGGTGGGGGGGGGGGTCATCTAATTGTAGGTAAGTGTTTTTATATAGTGTCCCTAGAGCTACGTCTTAGTGATTGTTTGTATGCTATGGAGGGACAAATCTGACCAGGAGCAACACCATGAAATTGGAGTTTTACCTTGGCCCTCACATTATTTGATTCTGGAAGCACACATAAAATCCAACATATATTGTGTATTTTGGATGCTCCAAAGATTTATTAAGAAATATCTTCTATGCATTGAAAATTCCAACAAAATGGTAGATTTTATAAAGTCTTAAACAATATATGCTATGCTTATGTGGATATTTCTAATTGTAATCCACATGGGCATTGAAAGAAAATTGGATACAATTTGTTCCTTATATTGGATAGTAGTTTGAGAAATCGCATTCGATTTTAACTATGTGGGCTGCGTACAAGTTCCCTGTTTGGCTCATTGCAAACTTATTTGCATCACCACAACAAGTGTTTTATTTAGTGGCAAAACACAGCTTGAACATTTTCTTAATAAGGTGCCTTAGTGTTCGACTTAACTGACATGACAGAAACATGATGCTCAATTTGTTTACAATCCTTTTGTTGGTGCAGTGCATTTTGATGATAGGGATCATCATGTAAATTAAATTATTTTTTGATATTCTATTTTGCTGCAGCCTAAAAAAATAACAATAAGGCATTTCAACCAAAAAACTGAAGTATCAGCCAATCTGAAGCCAAAGTCTCAATTATTCGTTGACCAGTTAGATTCGGTTGCAAGGCGATTTTACGGGTCAAATGGTCCTTGTGAGCACTCCAAGTCTCAAGTTCCCGTTCTCTCGACTCACATTATGTCACAGTTATTTTTAAGTTTTATCTATTCGCAAATTATGAAAGACGTATGTATCCACGAAATCGTCCTCCAGTCATCTCCAAACGCGCACGTGCCGGCCGTATCCGACAGAGAAAGACGTCGTAGCAACACACACTGCACACAGTATATAATTCTGGAATCTTCTGCACGTTTTGGGGGACGAGGAGCGAGCCACCAAGGTCGATCTATCCTCTCTGTACACCCCACTTCATGGCGGCCTGAGAGTCCACGTCGACGGCGATGCAAACACCGTACTTCATCTTCCAGAGCGAGGCGTGAACCCGCCCCTGCCCACGTCGCGCACGCGTACTAGCTAGGCTCTGTATATGCCCCCAACGACGTGGCCCCTCTCCCAGCCACCATCGCTGATCCCCGTGCTCAATCTGATCACATTGGCCTCGCTCGCTGACGGCTTCCTATAAATCCGGCCGCCCCCTCGCCTAACCATCACAACGCATCAGTAGCAACACGAACCTTGGTAGCGACAACAGCTTCAATTAGTTTCCAGCTAGTCACTTCGTGGTCACCATCAGCCCGTGCATCTTTTGTAGTAATAATGGCAACCACGGTGATGGCCTCCATGAGCTCCCTCGCCTTCGCCGCCGCCGGCGTGGGTGCCGGCCGCGTAGCCCCAGTGTACGGGGTCGTGCCGGCGCGCCGTCGTGCTCTGGTCGTCAGGGCCCAGGCTGAGGTGAGCATTGATGATGTAGCATCAGTTAGTTTTACCCAGTTACGAAATCATGATGCGCTAATAATAGTATGATTATACAGTACTGACAAATGACAACGCCTCTCTCTTTGCAGAATGATGTTGAGCCGACGACAGAGGAGACCACCACCTCCTCGCCGTCTCCGAGCCCAGCGGCGGCGCCCACCACCCGGAAGCCCAAGCCCAAAGCGGCGGCGAAGCCCGGCCTGTGGGACGCGCTGGCCTTCAGCGGCCCGGCCCCCGAGCGGATCAACGGCCGTCTTGCCATGGTGGGCTTTGTCTCCGCTCTCGCCGTCGAGGCGTCCCGCGGCGGCGGCCTCCTGTCGCAGGCCGGCAGCGGCTCCGGCCTGGCCTGGTTCGCGGCCACAGCGGCCGTGCTGTCGGTGGCGTCGCTGGTGCCATTGCTGCAGGGCGAGAGCGCCGAGGCCCGGAGCGGCGGCGTCATGAGCGCTGACGCCGAGCTCTGGAACGGGCGGTTCGCCATGCTCGGGCTCGTCGCGCTCGCCGTCACCGAGTACATCACCGGCGCCCCCTTCGTCAACGTGTAGGAGTGTGCGTAGATTGGTTTGTACGTATGTACGGGGGTAGTTCCTTTTCCTTGATCGTAGGATTTTGTAACTGCGTGTAGTGGCGCTTTTCTGCACGTACGTGTATACGTGCATATATATACACATATATGCATGTATGTCGCTGTATTGTACCGCTATGATAATACATCAACAAGCAGCTAGTAGGAAACAGAGGTTTTCAGCACTCCAGTCTCCTTTTTATAAAATTCACCGTGCCTGGCGCGAAATTCATGCGAATGATGCATGTTGGCAAGCTCCAGTTGCTTAACGCAAATCTTGCACAAAGCCTTTAAAATGCTCAGTGTTTGGTTTGGTGACACACTACATAACTATTTGTTATGAGAACAGTAGTAGGAGCTAATAGTATGAGAAGCAGATTATTTGAAATTCAACCAGGACGTCGAAATTACACAGCTTAGCACCGTCGCTCTGTCTGACGATTCTTCAGGACTTGTTCGCAAGTTACACATGCCGTATTCTGACGCAGAACTTGATTGCGTGCAGAGGAGTGAAGTTCAAATCCAGGAAACTCACTACGTTTGCTTGAATACGTATGAGTGTTTCTCGTTGCTCCCGTAGGAGCATCTTCAACATAACTGGTAAAAATAAAGACCTAAATTTTATTTTAGCTACAGGAGAGAGAAGATTTAGGCAACAATTTTACTCTCCTCTCCAGCAGAATACTTAAAACCGGGTACCTATAAAGTATCTTTAATTTTTATTAATTTCAAGGGACCTTTCGTTAAAACACCAACACAAAGAAAATTACTAAAACATTACGATGTTTCCCGAGAAGCATTTTGCAAAAACTGTAACCTTATCTATCCACATGCACGGTGAGGTGAGTTTCCTCGTGGCAGCTCCACTCTGCTCAGCTCTTCTCCCCCGGTGCGCTGCCTTCATTCTCCCCCACGCAAGCTGAGTGAGCCGCCTCTTTCTCCCTACAAAAGCTCAGCACATTGCCTTTCTCCCTGCCGTTGCGAGCTCGACACGCCACCCTCCTCTGCTTCACCTCGCGTGCCGTCATCTACGCGCAACAGTTACAACGTATATTTTTTACTCCTCGATCTAAAGGGATCAAATCCTAAGCCCACAAGACCATTGTACTACGTACGAGTACGATCAAGCATATTCCAGGACCGAATTCTATTTTGAATTAACATTTCGAGAACGAGAACGGACAGGCTACACTAGCGTCCAAGCGTGGTGAGCGATCGTGTTATCGGTGGATGCAGTGATGCTTATGCTTCCGCGTGCTCGCTGTGTTGTTTTGGACTTTTCTGCCATTTTTTGACCAGCTTGCCGGTCCCGCCCGCAGCTATTCCGGAGCTCTCGATGCACGACGGTGCACGTCGACGGCGACGCGACGGTCAGGCTCGCTCCACGGTACGCACGTGCAGGCAGCAGGCAGCCCCAGCGGCGAAAATACAGACAGAATTGCTCTGTTTTCTGAGAGACAAGAGGGGAAGAAGGAAATTACGCTGCAAAAATAGGAAGGTAAACATGATCTTAGTTTTAACCGAGCAACACACGAAGTTTTAACTTTAACTGAAAATACTTTAAAGACAATTGGATTCTCAAATCTGTTGTTTCTCGTATTTTGGAGAAATTGTTTTCCACTGCAATTTATGTGCTTGCACATTGTCTTAAACCAATCTTTACCTGCTGAGTGCTACTGTTTCTTTTCGTGCTCAAACAAAATTCAAGTCAATCTCTAAACTGCTGGGCATGCATATTTCTATAATCGTTATTGTCAGAAACGCTTTTTTGATATTTAAGAATCTACGACCCATTTATGAGTTATTACACAAAATTTATGCTTTCTAGGGAAAATCACAGGATATTCTGTTAACTTCGCCTAAGAGAGTATTTGACCAGTGTTTGCAAGTCGTATTGTCGACCCTAGTTGTCATGGGACCGACCATGCGACTAATCACGATTAGTCGTCGACCAGACCGACTAGTCGAGTCTGATCGGTCCCAGTCGACTATAGTATCGTCCGCTATATTCTGGTACATATATATAACATTCATATCTAATTAGCAAAGTGTTCGTGTATTACTATGGGTTTAAAAAAATAAAATATTCTTTATAATTTAAACGTAAATCATTTACGTAATATCATTGTTGACATTTTTTACACGAAAGATCATATTTATATTACTGTTGGTGTTTTTTAGTGTACTATTTTATATGTCATAAGTAATAATTTTCTACTATTTTTCACCGTATTTCTTACCATAAATATTTTTTTACCTTTAATGTTAACAATTTTTCATATGTAGTATCGTTTGAATGTTATGTTGTAAAATTAAGTGAAATGACATTAAAAAAATGCTCAAATATGAGAAGTACCGATATGAAGCTCAATTCGTCATGCAAACAGGGATTTTCACAAGGTAATGACACCTACAAGACACCACTGGACCTCTATGAAGCACAACATGCAAGACCAAGATCGTGGCCCAATGACTAAAGATTTCTAGAAAGTTTATCCGATAGAAAAAATCAATTCACACAGAATAGCAACAACACTGCATTGCGACGCGATTTTAGACTTGAAAATATACTCTAATGAGAAAAGTTAAAACACGAAAGTTTTAGATCTCATCGAGAACTTTTAGAAACATATGTGGATCATATTATTTGGACTTCAGAGGTAGGAGATATAGGTCTCGCACAGAGACTTGCGCAGAGGAGTCCGAATCAAAACAAATATTTTTGCATTGTATATTTGGAAACCAAAACGGCGGAATCTTGACTTCCATTGAATATTAAAGTTATAGAACTTTTCGAGGGCTACAAGATGAGTCCAAGTTTGCCTCATTTAAACTACGAACGAGGGATTTATGATTTTTTGAATTTGGTGCTTGATATAGAATGTACGAAACCGATTTGGATTCAATGTATAACTTTGTGGGCATACGGCAATTTTTTTGATAGCGTGAACATTTCCACCTAAATTAAGAAATGACATTAAAAAATGCTCAAATATGAGAAATACCGATATGAAGTCCAATTCGTCATGCAAAGAGGGATTTCCACAAGCTCATGACGCCTATAAGACACCACTAATGAAGTACAACATGCAAGACCAAGATCGTGACACAATGACTAAAGATTTCTAGAAGCTTTATCCGATAGGAAAAATCAATTGACGCAGAATAGAAACAATACTGCATTACGATGTGATTTTGAACTTGAAAACATGCTCTAATGAGAAAAGTTAAAACACGAAAGTTTTAGATCTCGTCGAGGCCTTTTCAAAATATATGTGGATTATATTATTTGGACTTCAAAGGTAGAAGATATGGTTCCCGCACAAAGACCTACGCAGAGAAGTCTGAATCAAAACAAATATTTTTGCATCGTACATTTGAAAACCAAAACTGTAGAATCTTGACTTCCATTGAATATTAAAGTTGTAGAACTTTTCGAGGCTACGAGATAGAGTCCGAGTTATATTTTTGCATTGTACATTTGGAAACCAAAACTGTGAAACCTTCACTTCTATTGAATATCAAAGTTGTAGAACTTTTTGAGGGCTACGGGATAGAGTCCGAGTTTGCATCATTTGAACTCCAGACGAGGTATTTATGATTTTTTGAATTTGATGCTTGATATGAAAGGTACAAAACCGATTTGGATTCAATCTCTAACTTTGTGGGCGTACGGCAGATTTTTTGATGGCGTGAACGTTTTCACCTAAATTAATTAGAGTAAAGATACCTCCATAAATCCGCAATTCCCTCCACAATACCAACTCATACACAGAGTCAATTGCTTTAGAATCAGAAAGGGAAAAGGAAAAATGGCTCAAACGAAAGGAGAAAAGAAGAACGGAGAATAATTGTTCACCTCTCTTTATGGCGGCGACAATTAGCGGCAGGGAAGACCGATGCTAGCGACCATCGATGCAACCTAGAATGAGTGCAGTCTTGAACCAATTGATGCATCATGCATGAGGGGCGACGCCGACAACAGCTTCACCAAGGGGTCTGGCAAAGCATGGTACACTGCGGAGCAGCAAAGACGGGCGTACGTGACCTTGTCACAGCGTGGCTGCTTTGTTTGGGAAGTTCATGGCAGTTGGATAGTGTATTGGCAAAGCAAAGCAATCAGCCCATCTGGCAGCAGTGCAACCTGGTCGTTTTCCCTTCTAATGGGATGACTAATCATGATTAATTGACAACTAATCAGACAACCAGGTTTCTAGTCGAGTTGATCGGGTTGGCACCCCTAATCGAGCTAAATGAAGCGACTAGGATGATTAGTCTATTAGAACTAATTAATCTTAGACTAACAATACTTAGAACTCAGGATCACTAGTCAATCTAGATCACAACTAGCAAACTGATCTAATGCGGAAAAGTAGGTTCTATCTGTATCGGCGCTGGTGTTGGAGTCCATGAGTGTCGGTGTAGAGGCGATGAAGTCGATGACGAAGGCGGAGTCAGGGACGTAGCGTAGGCGTTGCTTGAGGGTTTTCTTGGGGTAGCAGAAACCCTCGGGGCGGTAGCGGGTTTGTCCTGGACGTGGACGTCGGTCTTCCGTGACTTCCAGTGCCCTCAAGGATCGGTTGGGTGGACTTAGATTGGATGATCACGATCTTGGGGTGACCCTTATTTTATAGCACTATAGCCATGGGGTCGGGTCCATTTCTATCTCTAAAATTGCCTCCCGATCAAGGCACAAAAACGGAAACATATCTCTTGGCCAGATCCGAAATCCACAGGGGATTGAGTTCCCTATTTTTGGATCTGTTGTTGACCTGGTGGTCAACAGAATCTAAACCAACATTCTCCCCCTAACCAAAAGGTCAACAACTTAAACTTAATCTTAACTTAAATTTAAACTAAAGCTCTTCCTCATAAAATCAGCAAGTACCAGACCAATGTGTCATCAGCAGCACCACGGCGTACTGAGACAACATTACCCATAGTCTTACTGACAAACCTTGTCAGAACTGTTATTTTTAGTTGGGAAAATAAATAGCCCTAAAATCAGGACTGATCAAAAGGTATTTACCAGACCCATGCATAGGACATGTTTCTGAAAAAGGGTTGGTGGTAAACCTTATGTGAGTGGATCCGCTATATTATCCTTAGTACTTATATGTTTAATCTTTAGCATATTGTCCTGATTTCTTTCTTTCACGACACGATACTTAAGGTCTATGTGCTTAGAAGCACCACTTAGCTTATTGTTTGCGCAAAAGAAAACTATGGATTGATTATTGTAGTATAATGTGATAGGTCTCGAGATACTATCAACAATTCTTAATCCCAGAATAAAACTCTTAAGTCACACTACTTGTCCCGTAGCATGATAACATGACACAAATTCTGCTTGCATCGTAGATACAGCAGTTACACTTTGCTTACAACTCCTTCACCAAATTGCTCCCCTTGCTAGCATGAAGACATATCCAAAAGTTGACTTTCTTTCATTTTCATCACCAGCAAAGTCAGCATCAGTGTAACACTCAATCTCAAGATTATCTGATCTCTTATATGTGAGCATGTAATCTTTAGTGCCTTGGCAATATCTTAATGCCTTCTTGACACCTACCCAGTGAGCTCAGCCTGGATTAGTCTGATATCTGCTAAATACTCCGGTTACAAATGCCAAGTCTGGATACGTACAGACTTGTGCATACATCAAGCTTTCAATAGTTGATGCATAGGGAACGTTCTCCATTTTCTTTCTTTCTAAATCATTCTTAGGGCACTGACTTCCATTTAACTTATCGTCCTTTTGAATCGGAACAGGTGACGTATTGCACTTATCTAACTTATACCTCTTAAACATTTTATCAATATAAGCTCCCTGGGATAATCCTAGTATTCCTTGGGATCTATCTCGGTGTATCTCAATGCCAAGTACAAACGAGGCTTTACCGAGATCCTTCATGTCAAAATGTGATGACAGAAAATTCTTAGTCTCATACAACACATTCTTAATGTTGCACGCTAGGATTATTAATTTTCCACCCTTTTTCTTAATATAGATGCATTTATCTGCATCATTCTCCCTAAATCCGAATCTCTTAATAACTTCATCGAATTTAAGGTTCCACTGTCTGGACGCTTGCTTAAGTCCATAAATGGATTTCCTTAATCTACATCCCATATGTTCCTTACCCTTAATAGCAAAACCTTCCGGTTGTGCCATATAAATAGTCTCATCTAAATCTCCATTTAGGAATGCAGTTTTAACATCCATATGATGTCACTCAATATCAAAATGAGCTACAAGTGCCATGACTATTCTTAAGGAATCTTTTGTAGAAACAGGAGAAAAGATCTCATTATAATCAACCTCCTCTTTCTGTGTAAACCCTTTAGCTATGAGTCTTGCTTTGAATCTTTTGACGTTCCCTTTGGAATCACGTTTAGTTTTGTAGACCCATTTATAGCCTACTGTTTTGATCCCATCAGGAATTTCTACTAAATCCCAAACCTGATTTGAACTCATAGACTTAAGTTCTTCCTCCATGGCCTTAATCTATTCAGTGGAATTCTTACTCTCAACTGCCTCTCTAAAATTGGCAGGATCATTTATTTTCTCGACATCATACTGATCCTCACTTAAATATGTCTCATAAATGTTAGGAAGCGCCTATCTCCTTTCCCGATGTGACCGTCTTAATGGTTCATTCACAGCTGGTTCTGGGTCGGGCTGAGGCTGTTCTTCTGGCGCAGTCTACTCCTGAGCTGAAGCCTGTGCATCAGTGTCTAGTGCATGAGCCCCAGTAGGTGGTGCCTGTGCCTGAGTGGCTGCCACGGTGCTGCTAGGTTGAGGAATAATTGGCGGTACAAACTGATATACCTCCGTAGGCTCTAGAAAATCCGGAGTTGAAAGATCAACCCGTAATTCTTCGAGACTAATATCCCTCTTAGCAGAACTTCCTGAGTCCTCTTAAAACACAACCTGTCTTGTTTCAACGAAGTTAGTACAACGACCACGACAGTAGAATCGGTATCCCTTTGACTTATCTGGGTATCTGATAAAATGAAAGCTCACTGTCTTAGAATCCAGTTTCTTATGTTGTGGATCGAATAACTTAGCCTCAGCGGGACAGCCCCATACCTTCAAATAACTGAGTGATGGTTTCCTCCCATTCCACAGCTCAAATGGTGTCTTGAGAACTGACTTAGATGAAACCCGATTAAGAATGTGGCAACTGTCTTTAATGCTTCCATCCACAGCTCCACAGGTAAATTAGAATGACTGGGCATGCTACATACCATATCTAATAATGTACGATTACGCCGCTCAGCTACTCCATTTGTTGTGGTTCTCCTAGCATAGAGTATTACGCTCTTATGCCATTTTCTTCTAAATACTTAGCAAACGGTCCTTTAATTTGACAGTGTGTTGCATGTTTCCCGTAATATTCTCCCCCACGATCTGATCTTACTATTTTAATGGAAGCGCTATGCTGTTTCTCAACTTCCAACTTATAAATCTTAAATATTTCTAGCGCATCTGAAGGCCTCTTAATAGGGTAAATATGTCCATAACGGGAATAATCATCGATAAATGTTATAAAAGAATCATAGCCATCTACTGATGTTACTGAGAGCGGGCCACAGATATCTGTGTGTATTATTTCTATTACGCCTGTACTTCTAGTAGCTCCTTTCTTAATTTTCTTAGCGTATTTTCCCTTAATTCAGTCGATGCACTGCTCTGAATCAGAGAAGTCTAATTCATATAGTATTTCATTTTTAATGAGACGTTCTATTCTCCCCCTTGAAATGTGGCCGAGGCGACAATGCCATAATTTCAAACAAGTCTCATCATCACGCTTACGCTTATGTGAAATACTAGCAACATTCATCACAGAATCATCAAGAGAGAGCATATAAAGCTTGCCTTGCCTAACTGCAAGACCGACATTTATTGAATTAAACTTAATCATACACTTATTGTTGCCAAACTCACAAACATGTCCCGAATCATCTAAGGCTGATACAGAAATTAAATTTCTCTTTAAACTAGGAACATAAAGAACATCCTCGAAATTAAGTTGGAAGCCACCCGGCAACTCTAAGTGGAAGCTCCCAACGCCTTCGACTTGGACGACGTTCCCATCAGCCACTCTTAGGCTTCGCTCCTCCCTTCTTATAGTTCGGATCGAATGGAATACCTGTAATGAATTAGAGATGTGCAGAGGGGCACCTGAGTCAATCCACAAAGTATTAGGGGAAAAATCTGCTAAGAATAACTCATCAATAAAGGAAACAACATCAAACTTATCATTACCTTGCTCCTTCAACCACTCCTTAAAGCCTAGACAAGCCTTCTGAAGGTGCTTGGGTGAGCCACAGAAAGAGCGCGTCTTACCACCCTTAGACTGGTGGTTCTTGAAGTTGTTGTTGTTCTTGGGTCCAGCTTTGTTCCCATTCTTCTTTTTCTTCCTTTGGCCTTGCTTGCTGCTGCCTGCCTCATGTTGGTTCTTAGAAGGATTGTTGAGACTGAGGTTGCCTACCATATTCACAACATTCTCCTTCATCTTCTCAATCTTAAGCCTCTCTTCTTCTTCAACACAATAGCTTATCAGCTCAGTGATAGACCAAGTGTTCTTGTTGGTGTTGTAGTTGATCTTGAATGGAGCATACTGAGGCGGTAGTGAGGTCATGATGAGATGAACAAGGAAACCATCAGAGATCTCCATCTTCATCTCCTTCAGCTTATTGGCCATGTCACACATAGTAAGAATGTGCTCCCTTATGCCAGTCTGACCATTGTACTGAGAACCCACCAACTTCATGATGAGTGTACTAGCATAATTCTTAGAGGAGCTCTTAAAGTTCTCCTTAATAGCGGCCAGTAGCTTCTTAGCAGTCAGATCAACTCTAGATGCATTCTTAGTGGGAATGGCACCCTTAATACCAGCACTTATGGTCTGAAGCATGACCATGGTGGCCATCCGGTCGGACCTCTCCCACTTCTCAAAAGCAGCAAAAGGTGCAGCTCCATCAGCAGGAGGGGCAGGCTTATCGACCCTCAGCGCAACATCGAGATCATTCCATGCCAAGAATGTGATGACCTTACCCTTCGAGTCCTGAAAGTTCGCTCCATTGAGTGGCTCGATGTTGTTGAGGTAGGAGGCAACATCATTGACATTACTCACTGAAGAGCAAACTAAGAAAACTTAACTTAGTAATCATATACAATAAAATGCAAATAAGTGTATGAAAATAACCCTACGATGGTCTGATTAAAATCATACAATTAAATTTCAATTTGCATCACCGGTGGTAAAAACAAACGAAATTTATCTTAATACTCATGACTAAACAATGGTGGTCATAAATAATTATAAGATTATTCTAAATAAATTTCTCGGTGGTTCCATTTATTTAGAGGCATCTCAAAGCATATTAGTGGATTAATACTTAAAATTAAATTGTAATAGCTTAAATAATGCCAACACTTAAATAATTAAGCTTAAAATAAATTTCTTAATTAAAAAATAGAAAATCAATTAAGCAATGAACTAAAAGAAAAACTTAAAACTTAATAATAAAATGAATTAAAATTTGCTTCTAACTTAAGCTAATTTGGCCCGCGGCCTTATTTCGCGCGTAGCCCACAAGCGTGGCCCAGCTAATGCGCGTGGACACAGCGGCCCAACTTGCACGGAGCGCGGCCCAGCTTGCGCGCGTAGCGACGAGGTCCAGCGGGCGCAACGCGACCACAAGCCGGCCCAGCTAACGCAGCTCGGCGCGACAGCTCGCGGCTCGGCTCGGCTAAGGCGGTCGACTTAGCGCGGCGGCTCGGGCTTGGTGCGGTGGGCCGAGTCAACCGATGAGCGGGCTGCCAATCCGGCCCATGCACGCGCGCACCTCCCTCCCCCCCCCCCCCCCCATGTCGATCTGAGCCGTCCATCCTGATCGACGGACGAGCGTGGGGGTGCGGATGGTTTATAAACCCAAAAATTCCGGCCGAAACCCTAACTCTCTCATTTCCTCACTCTCTCTTCCCTCTCTCGCCTCCACTCTCTCTCCCCCGCCGCTGCTCGCCCGAGGAGCACGAGCAACGCCGACCGGCCACCGCGGCGCCACGGGGAGCTGCTCGCCGGCGCGCGCGTGCGAGATATCACGCGCGGCTCCGTCGAGCTTCTCCACCGTGGTGCGGTTAAGGCGGGCCCGTCACACGTGGATCGGAGGCGACGACAGCGGCGACCGTAAGCGGCACGGCGACGACAACCACAGCACGAGGCCGAGACGCGCGCCGACGTGCGCGCGTGGCGACTGATGCCACGCTGCCGGATCTTATGCCGACAAGCGACGCGCAAGGCGAGATCTGACACCGTGCGGCCTCGTCGGTGAGTGGGGACAGGGTGGCGCCGCCGTCCATGCGTGCGGGATCTGAGTGCACGGCGCGGAGCGACGGCGATGAGAGGTGAGTCCTCTCATATTAGGGTTAGGGTTCTAAGATCTAGGGTTAGGGTTAGGGGATCTGCGAGTGTGTGTGTTGATTCGATGTTTGCAAATCCCCTTCTTCTAATTCTTTGTATGACATGGCTTAATCATTACTTAACCGAAACCCTAGCTAGTTAATTCTAAACTAAAAAAAATGAAAAAATTAGCTTAGCAACGTTACTGATCTTAATTAATCTAGTCATGAAAACTTTTCTGATCTAAAAAACATGACTAGAAAACTGATCTAAAACATCACCTCTAATTAGTACTAACCAAACCACTAACTAAACTAGAGGATTTAAACTGACTAGTTTAGGCTAACTGATACTAAATGTTAGAACTAATTAATCTTAGACTAACAATATTTAGAACTTAGGACCACTAGTCAATCTAGATCACAACTAGCAAACTGATCTAATGCGGAAAAGTAGGTTCGATCTGTACCGGCGCTGGTGTTGGAGTCCATGGGCGTCGGTGTAGAGGCGATGAAGTCAGGGACGTAGCGTAGGCGTTCCTTGAGGGTTTTCTTGGGGTAGCGGAAACCCTCGGGGCGGTAGCAGGTTTGTCCTGGACGTGGACGTCGGTTATTCGTGACTTCCAGTGCCCTCAACGATTGGGTGGGTGGACTTAGATTGGATGGTCACGACCTTGGGGTGACCCTTCTTTTATAGCACTGTAGCCATGGGGTCGGGTCCATTTGTATCTCTAAAATTGCCTCCTGATCAAGGCACAAAAACAGAAACATATCTGTTGGCCAAATCCGAAATCCACAGGAAATTGAGTTCCCTATTTTTGGATCTGTTGTTGATCTGACGGTCAACAAAATCTAAACCAACATAGTCGTGACTAAATGTGATTAGTGGGACGACTTGAAAACATTTCTAAAACAAAATCTGGAGCACTGCCGGTACATGAAAAGAAAGTAAAACATCATCAGCCAGAGCTTTTGTAGCACAAATATGAGCTACACAATTTGCTCCTCAGCTAACATGACTCAATAAAACAGAAAACTGACTCTTGATCCATTGGATTTCATGCCAGAAATCCAACGATGGTCATCACTCTCCATTCTTGTATTTCGAAATGTTTATCAGGGTAGTGTTGTCAAAATTGCAGGATCAGCTATTTGAAACCTTAATCCACGTGTCAGGAGACCGTCTGGAGACAATTTGCACAGCTGTCTGGAGACAGTCTCAGGCTGCAAAAGCTTCACCGGTCAGTACATCCAGATCCGGTAGGTTCACGTATTCTCCCCCCCAGAGCCACATAGAGTAGAATGGTTATATACTATGAAAAGTGTACTCCTTCCGTTTTAAATTATAAGATGTTTTGATTTTGGCCACAAAAAATAAGAAGAAGAAAGATAAAAATAAAGATATATCGCGTAGAGTAAAAGATGTATTAGGATATGAGGATGTCTTATAATTTAAGAAAATTTAAAAGACTAAAATGTCATATAATTTATAACGGAGGGAGTATATTTTATAAGTTCAATCACATGATATTCTATTAACTTGGCCTAGGAGTACAATCTTCGTCAAATGCTTGTCAAACAAAATCGAATGCTTGTCAAACAAAATTTAGGGCACTGTCGGTAGATGAATGAAAAGACAACATATGACAAGCCTTTGTACCACAAATATGACACACTCGCCCATGTTGTGCCGATGTCGTCGTCGTCGGTGCCCAGAAAGACCACTCGGAAGGGGCCACTGTGGCAGTCGAGGTGGTCGCAGCTGTCTACAGCGCAGAGCACCGCCCCGGTGCAGTAGGTGTGCGGGAAGGAGGGTAGAGGCACACGCTGCTGCCCGCGGGTGATGGGATCCCACACCACGAGGTTCGTGGGCCTGAAGGAGTGGATGAGGACGCGGCCGTAGTTTGTTTTGAACCATGATATAACTTCTTTCCTTACTCAGTGAGCCAAAGCTTTTCCTACACTCTTGCTCACGGCGTGTAGAAACCCGTGTAGGGTATGATGGCAGACTGTGCCCCCTTCTCGCCCACCTTTGTCAGTTGTCACCCCTCCTGACTTAAGCTGTAGTCTGAAGACGTCCACATCAGTGGTCAAGAAAATGGAATCTATGCCCTCCATGAAGCCAACAAGATCAAGTTCGAACGACGTGGCAGGAATTGGGAGCAGCGTCTCAAGGTCGATGACTCTGTATTCATACCATTCACCAGTATCTTTAGCACCAGCCTCCTGCCACAACCACAACTCGAGGCTCCCATCATCCACGCTCACAAATCCTAGCCTGCCATCCTCCAACATCATGACAGTGGGCTTCTCATCGAACTCCTCATGCGGCATCCCCAATAAGGAGGCTAGGCCACGAGTTGACGTGTGAATCGAGAACAATCAAGATGGAGCCACTCCACGCACCAATCTCCGACGAGTAGATGCTTGCCCATGTCACGCCATCGATTTGGTTGGTGCCAACAAAGACCACTCAGAAAGGGCCACCGTGGCAATCAAGGTGGTCGCAACCATCCACAGCACAGAGCACCACCCCGGTGTGGTGGGTATGCGAGAAAGAGGGCAGAGGAATGCGATTCTGCACGCGGGTGATGGGATCCCACACCACCAGATCAGTGGGCTTAAAGGAATGGACCAGGACGCGGCCGTGGCGGCAGTCCAGCGCCCTCCAGCTGTCGCATTCGAGTGCCGGCGGGGAGCAGGGCGAGGCGACGACGAGGACGAAGCGCAGGATGGGGACGGGCTGGTATGTTTTGTGGAGGAAGCCGAGCAGCGGCGGCATGAGGTGGAGCTCACAGTACCGGCGGCGGAAGGCGGGGTAGGAGAGGAGGCGGCGCCAACGCTTGCAGACGAGGGAGGCGCAGAGGAGATCTGTAGGTTCGATCGATAGGACGCGGAGGAGGATCTCCCCATCAACTTGAAGACCAGATAGAAAAGACACAACGGCGTTATAGCACAGACGTGAAGGTGGGTGGCGGACTGGTTAGCAAGGGTTTGCGGGGCAGGGATCTACTCTAGGGCGAGGCCGGCGTGGAAGGATGGCGTCAGTGTGAGCTGCTACGTGCGCTTGTGGATGCGAGGTGAGCCGGGCTAATTTCCTCAGCTCCATCGTAAGAGATGACTTCTCCCCAATACCATTAGTAAAGAGGACATTTCCTCAACACCACCCATGAATAGGTTTCTCTATCCCCAATACAAAAAATCCATTCAGCTTTAATTTTCTTTCCCATTTTGTCCCTAGCTGTTACTGAAGTCAAAAACATCAGTAAGAGTCAACGGTGCAGGGAAATTCGGAAAATCAAAAATGATTCTGAAAAATGAAAAAAACATCAGTAAGGCCGACGGCGAGTATCTCCTGCAGCACGGGCCGGCGGCGTGGACGACCCGATGGATTTGAGGAGGAGGATGCAGTGCGTGTCAGGCTCTTCTCCGACGGCTTCAGCGCGTCGTCCGCAGGTGAGCTCATCGTCGGGGAATCCAACACGAAGTCTCGTCGGCATCCAAGTTGCAGCGCGGCGACTTAAGATTTGAAGGAGGGCAGTCCTTGCGACAACAGAGGCGAGGAACTCGACGGCACCAGGCGTCGCCACGACGCATCGCCGGTTGCGCTCGCTCTCGGCCGTGGCGGCCCGCATCTCCCAGACCGCGGCGGCCTCCCCCCTGCCGCTGGCGCTCCGGCCCTCGTCGACGAGCGCGGCCACATGGCTCGAGTCGACGAGCCCGACCTCTACGCCGAGCCGCCCCTTGGGCCGCGCGCCCGCAGTAGACCGCCTGCTCCCTGCGCCGCGTGCCCGCTTCTCGCCGCACGCAGCACCAGATCCGCCGTCGACTGTGTGCGAGAGATTTTAGGTTTCGTTGATTTTGGTTTCGGGTCTGGGTGCTGAAGAGAGAGGGGTAAAACGGGAACAAATTTTGGGGCTTGTTACATGTTTTGGTATGTGGGAGAGAAGAGTACAGTTAGGAGTGGTGTTGAGGAAATGTTCTGTTTACTAATGCTATTGGTGAGATGGTGCCTTTTATGAGTGGCGCTGAGGAAATAAGCTCGAGGTGAGCTCCCGGGGCACGTGGTCCCCGGTGGAAAGGTCAGGTAGAGCGGCACATCAGGCGCCGCGGTGGGTGGGTTCGTTGCAGTGGCGTGAGGCTTTTTTTTTTTTTTTTTTTTTTGAAACCGCGGCGTGAGGCTTCGTGGAGAAGAAGATGTAATTTCGGCCCGCATCTGACAGAAAAGGCCAGACCATCTCGAACGGGGAGAGCAACGCGCTTTCCTATTCGGGCTGGCCCAGATGATATTGTCCTTCTCTTGTAATAGCCGTATTCGTACTGAATGATTCTGGCTTTCTGCTTATTTTCAGAAGAAAACTTACACTTTGAATAGCAACATAGATTCGCAGGACGCTCATTGTAGTTAAATCACAGTCACACACCAAATCATTCGTTATATTGGGCATGCTCATTTTTTGTTATCATCATACACTACTGACCAGGACTGCTGAGACAATTTCTCAGGTTACAAAACAATGTTGCCCAGTGTTATTAGTCAACGGATACAACGAATATATGTGAGAGAAGAAACAAAGCGAGCAACAAATCCACCATGTCCTCTATGTGCTGATCCTGGGATTTCAGGTATTCGTATCGCATCACCAACGTCACAGGTACGCCCTACAGAATTTGACCACAATAGCACAAGTATAAGATTTGTGGAGGCACAATGCATCATGACACCTATTGATTTAGCTATAGTTCTACACAAATAGCATTTTAAAAAAGGATAAAAAAAATGCTCCGTTATATTCTCTCCGGCAAATATTGACCTCGAAAATTTGATCTAACGCCCCAAGGGCGTATATGTACAGGCCTGATCTCACTAAAAGGAGAGCCAGTTTCGGCTACACACAGCAGCCAGCTGGAAAGCAGAGTACTGGTGTTTTGTTGCAGCGCATGGATTTTCTTGCGTCAAGAGTGGTAGAAGAGCAGTAAAACACACTATCATGTGCGGATCAAGCATGTACTAGTAATGGTAAATAGCACAAATTCTATGTACTCGATTATATGTCTTGCATGATAAGTACATAAAACTACATTGGTCTCAGCTGATGAGCTGAATGGCGCAAGCGTGCACAGGATATACAATCACCGCATACAATCAGCTTCAACATTTACAACGTACTTGCTAGTACTAAGTTACTTGTAGCTTTCAAACAGACAAATGCTATCATCGTCATCGTCCTCTTGCATCTCAGAGATTGTAGTCAGATCAGACGACATATGATAGGACTCTACTCCAGAGTGCTGCTCATCATCACAGAAGAATGGCTTGGGGGGGACATGCAAATCATCACTACCACCTTCGAGCATCTCTATCACCTCACTCATCGTTGGTCTATCAGACGACCTCATCTGAATACACCATAATCCGACAACGCAAAGCTTCTTCTCCAACTTATGCATGTCATCAGAGATCCCACATGTTTCTTTCCGAGTTAGTTGCATGTACACTCGAGATGGATAGTATGCTTGACTTGAGTTTGCTGCATTTGGGTCTGCATTCCTTCTTCCTCCAGCCATTTCTAGCAGTAGCATCCCGAAGCTGTAAACGTCAGATTTACTTGATATGACACCAAAGCTCCGGGAGATCATTTCAGGAGCTATGTAACCTATTGTTCCTCGAGCTGCGCTCACCGGAACAAAGCTCTTGTCCCTTGGGTATAGTTTGGCAAGACCGAAATCAGCAACTTTGGGGACAAAGTTGTCATCAAGAAGGATATTGTGCGGCTTGATGTCAAAGTGCAGAATCTGCATATCGCAACCCTGATGTAGGTAGTTGATCCCTCTAGCAATGCCCAAAGCGATCTCGTTCAGCTTGTCCCAGGAGAAACTCTTCTCTGATGAGAAGATGTACTTATCAAGAGAGCCCCGAGGCATATACTCATAGACTAGTGCCCTCCTCATTTCCTCTGAGCAGAACCCAACCAGACGCACCACGTTGACATGGTGGATCCTACCAATTGTGGAGACCTCGCTAATGAATTCATCTCCATTGCAGTTGGAGTTACCAGACAACATTTTGACAGCAACATGGACATTGCCTGGGAGTAGTACGCCTTTATATACAGAACCGTAGCCTCCTTGGCCCAGCTTGTCCCGAAAATGGCCTGTGATGGCAATGATGCTTGTGTAGGCATACCTCATTGGACCAACCATCTGTTGCATCCGGAGGAACTTCTCTACTGCATCGATTGTGATCTTTGTTTTCCAGTACTTGTGGGCAAGGAAGATGAATACCACCAGTGACCCCAAGATTAACCTACATATAACTTTGAAGACATGCCAAGCATTTTTTTTAAAAAAAATAGTGGAAGAGTACACAGGACAATGCTACATTACATCTATAATGATTAAGTGAAGATAATTCAGGCGTACCAAAATGGAGTTTGATGATAACAATGGCGGATACTATGATAACCACAATTGACATCAATTTTGTTGTGTAGGCGTCACCATTAGCTCTGCAATCTGCGAAATGTATATCGCTCCAGAACATAGCACGGGTTAAATTCGTAATGCTTGCACCAGATATATGCTCCCTAAAGTACCTGCAGACCGCACCATTATACAGTAAGGTTTATCTGAAGGAACACATCTAATAGAAAGAATTGTGAGGAGAAAATGCAACGAACTCTAATAAATTAATGGAGCCACGGGGTCATTGAGGCCAGATATATTCGGGAGCAAACTCACCTCATTGTATCGTTCAGGCATTGTGTGGTGCTCATACCCCGGTGGTCACTGAAATCAAATGGAATTCGAAAACGGAAACCTTTTCTTATGAATCCAACAATATCAGTGTAGCTTGCATTCTGTAGATGGACGTAGTCAGATAGATGCTGACCATCGAAGGGAATCATGGCCAAGTATCGACAAGAGGGTTGAAGCTCTCCAACTATACAACCACCCCAGTTGAGATAAACAAACGAATTGTTGGCAGGCAAGCAAGCAACGGGCTTGTACCGTAGCTTAGCATCGGTATCTGCTATTATTGGTTTGGAACAATTCACAAAGCATGCCCAAACATTGTCCGGAGCAGGACGCCAAATGAGAAAGTCAATAGAATCAGTTGGAAACCCAAACAAAGACGCAGGCCAGTAAAGGTAAGAAGGGTGAGGGTGATCATCGGCACGAGGAAGAGGGCAGCTGCTGTTTGCATCATCATCCTGCACGGTGGCGTCGATGACCAAGAAGTTCTCAGCAGTATAGTCGATGCTACTTACGTAGTACTTTCTTGTGTTGATCTGAATGGTGGCCTTGCCACTGCTGCTGCAAGAGAGGTCGTACCATGGACGAGGAGTAGCAACGCACTGTCGTGGATCGCCTTGAAGACGGAAAGGGTAGGATATGTTTCGAAGATGGCCGCAAGAGGAAGGAGGGCAGTGCCTTCCTCCTCCAACATCTGCAGCAACAACAACGGCAAGCAAGGAACAGATCACTGCAGCTTTCTCCAAGGTGTAGATAATACTACTGTTACTGGAGCTAGCCATGGCTGCAGCTTCCCGGATTGGGGATTTGGGCTGCTAATTCCCACAGTGACTAGCTTCCACGCTTTTAATTTGGGTGGGTGGGCCAGCAGTTGACGGACTTTAGTAGGTCATATGATGGACTTCAGCCGTCTGCAATCCGTTACTCCACCTAGAGTCGCATTATTGCATACTAATACGAGTAGTGGCGCACAATGATTCCTGTAGCACTGAAGTCAGTCAAAAAAGTTAGGCAGCCGGCCAGGCACAGACACGTATTCCCGCACGACACGTAGTGAAACGGAAGTCAGTCAAGGAAGTTAGACAACCGGCCAGGGCCCAGGCACAAACACGTATGCCGCTTATACAGAGAGGCAAAAGTACAAGATTGGAGTGGATTCAGGATCCTAATCCCTCGAGGGCCATTGGGATATTTGCGTTGCTCACTCTTATCTTCGACTCCATCTGTCATCTATTTTTTTGAAGAAACTCTGTCATCTATTCTACATACCTTACCACTCTGACAAACAAATACTCAAGATGAGCTCTCAACATGCTCTTGCTGCCTTCTTGTTCTTGTTGGTGTCTCTTCTTGGAGCCCAGCTGAAGGTGGTCACAGCGTGGGAAGACAAAGATTTCTTCAGTTACTGCCCGCCGGCGCGGTGCAGCGAGCATGGCCCAGAGATCAGGTTCCCTTTCCATCTCGACTCGAGCAATAATACATCACCCTTGTGCGGCGTACCATGCATGATGCTATCATGCTCTGGCCAAGACACCATCCTAGACAACAAATACCTTGGAAGGCCATACAAAGTGACAGCAATAGATTACAAGTATCTTACCCTGACCATCATCCCTCTGCCTCTGGCAGGCTTAGACTCCTGCCCTCTTCTAAAATCTGTACCACTTCATACTCCACGATTTCCTTATTATTATAATGAAGCAAACTGGAGCTCTTGCAACATATACAGTTGGGATTCTGCAGCCCTGATAAGCTGTTCGACAGAGTTGACAGAGTTGACACCAAGTAATATCCCTGATGATTATGCCGATGATGACATTGCTGGCCCTATCTCTTGCCTTACTAACACAACCCACTTCTCCTATTTGGTGTCTTATTATGAACCTACGTATCGTATTCCGTTGGACTGTGAGGTCATCTCAAATGGCCCAATTCCGATACCAAAATTCTGGAAATTTTCCAGTGATGTCTATAAATTCAGAGAAAGTGCAGAAAAAATCCTCAATTTCGCTCCCACGACGACCGATTTATGGACCTATGGAAACCCCATTGCCAACGATTGCACAAACTGTGAAAGACAAGGCCGATTGTGCGCATTCAGCTCCCAAAGGAATCATACATTCTGCATGCGTCGAGGTACTTCTATTTCTAACCATGCAAGGCACCACTCTCGTCGATTGCCTGTAAATTTTACAGTTTTCAGTTTTGCAATCCACACATATGAGATCTGCTATCCAACAGTCAAAGGCCAGCAATTTAAAACACTAGCAATTATATATCTGATTCTGATGAATAAGAAATTAATATCTAGAAGCACAAGTGCATCACTTACATTATTCGCTCATCTTAACTGTTAAGTCCCAAATGTGGTTGCTTCAAATGTAGAGCAAAAAAAAGATTTAACGACCTCGTCATAAGTCCACTGGCACTGCATTCACTTCTGGGAGGGTAACATCGAGTTACAACATGATTTATGGCTAGCAACACCTGCAGTAATGCATAGGTTATCTTTGTTTTGTATCATACCAAAGATCACAGAATTGCAGTACATTGCATGTACCATTGACATGTGGCCATGGTCCCCACGTCATTCATGCAATGGTACTTCTAATTGGTGCATATATATACTACTTAATTTTCTGTTTAAATATAATGATCTCCTAAAAAAATTGGGAGCTGGAAGCAGACTTAACACAAGCACAATATGCCACCTGCAAAAAGTTAATGAAGAAGCAAAACTTAACCTCGTATCACATATGTAACATTTCAATCTCCGCAGCAGCAGTTCAAGGTCCATAGATGGGTAGTTCAGACGGTATAGAAGTAGGCAATGGTTGCTTGTATGAGACAACTAGAGCTGCAATGATACGCTTCTTGGTTGTTTGCTTATTTTGATGTGTGACAAGGTTAAGATAGATCTGAGGTGTGATAAGAAACCCCTAATCAATCTTATCCCACCCTAATAGTTCCTAATCCTCTACCATCTTAGTTAGCACTTAGCACGACCAAGTTGCTTATGATATTTGCTAAACAGATGTAGGGATTATCTCATTTACACATATATTCATATAGTTGAGACCTAGCTGGTCCTCAGAATCACTTGGGGTCTTGGTGCACTAAATACAATGTAGCAGTCAATTGTAAATAAGCTAGTTTCCTTTTTAAAATATATAATATATGTTAGCCTTTACTTTTTCTTTCTCAAGAGCTACTTTCCCTTTTTCTTAATTAACTATCAATCAAATCTAAATTCTCTTGTTTGGTACATTTGCAGGTTCACGTGTCAAAGTAATTGCAGGTACTGCTTCAATCCAAAATTCCAAATCTTTCATTCATATGAAATAAAAAGGAAATAAACAACATTATCTGCTTGTACCACATACAAAGTCCTATTTTTATCTCTGGTCCTACATTTTTTTTTTTACCCATTACAATCATGAAGTGCGGTGTCTTTATATTTTCTATCCTAATCAATGTGTTGATAGTATGTTCCTTCCTTTTTTTGTGTGTGGGGTAAAGTGGTTTCTCAGCATATTCCTCTACTTATCCTTTCGAGTTAAGATTTATTTACAGAAGTTGGGTTGTGAACCTTCTGGCCAGAAAGAATGCAATGCACTAATTTCCTGTTCTCTGCACAATCAGCTACAACATCGGTTGCCACATTTGTTGTTCTTTTGTCAATGATGGCCACTGCACTCTATCTTTCACTAAGGAAAAGATATAACGAAGAGATACATCTGAAGGTAGAAATGTTTCTCAAAACATATGGCACATCAAAAGCTACAAGGTACACTTTCTCTGAAGTAAAGAAGATAGCAAGACGATTCAAGGTTAATCTAGGACAAGGTGGATTTGGAAGTGTGTACAGAGGTGAGCTACCCAATGGAGTCCCTGTTGCGGTTAAGATGATAGAACACTCTGAAGGAGATGGAGATGAATTCATCAATGAGGTTGCAACTATCGGGAGAATCCACCATGGAAACATCGTCCGCCTCCTTGGCTTTTGCTCTGAAGGATCAAGACGGGTTCTTATTTATGAATTCATGCCAAATGAGTCATTGGAGAAACATATATTCTCATATGATTCTAATACTTCTCAAAAACTCCTAGTACCAGTCAAAATGCTAGATATTGCTTTAGGCATTGCCCGAGGAATGGAGTACCTGCATCAAGGATGTAACCAACGTATCCTCCATTTTGATATCAAGCCTCATAATATCTTGCTGGACTATAACTTCAATCCGAAGATTTCAGATTTCGGCCTTGCAAAGCTGTGTGCAAGGGACCAAAGCATTGTTACCTTGACTGCAGCAAGAGGCACAATGGGCTATATTGCACCAGAGCTATATTCTCGGAACTTTGGAGAGATATCTTACAAGTCGGATGTTTATAGTTTCGGCATGCTGGTATTAGAAATGGTTAGTGGAAGGAGGAACTCAGACCCAAGTGTCGAGAGCCAAAACGAGGTCTACTTACCAGAGTTGATCTATGAACATGTTACCACTGGGCAGGATATAGAACTTGGTAGGGAAATGACTGAAGAAGAGAAAGCAACAATGAGACAACTGGCCATTGTGTCACTATGGTGCATTCAGTGGAACCCAAAAAACCGGCCATCAATGACAAAGGTGGTGAACATGCTAACAGGGAGGTTGCAGAATCTACAGGTGCCACCTAAGCCATTTTTCTCAACTGATAGCCATCTTGTGTTATAGAACTTGCAGAACATGTGCCACAATTTAGTGGATGAATCTGTGGTAGGCAAACTTACTACAGTTATTGAAATAAACGCCTACATTAGCCCTCAATGTATCTTTTTTTCCTTCATGTTTGCTAACCAGCTAAAGTGCGAATCACCACTGTTCAGATGTTCAGATTTTACAGAACCCTGTTGTATAATATGTAAGCGATTATCTTTCTTCAAAAAGGAGTACATCGTCATGGTTTGACACATTTTAAAAGATAGCCTATGTGCTATTCAGTAATTCCAAGATCTTGTTACCATATACATTGTTTGTAAAATGAATAGCACATACGGTGTCAGTGTGTATGCTTATAAAAAAACTTGACAATCACCTTATTCTGTGATTCCTTCGGTTTGTGTCCACCATTCATACTACCGCATCCTCACACATTGAATCCCTCGCTCTTCAGCAAGATTTACTGCTTGTTTGAAATCCCGCTGCATTGCATTAGTAGATCAGAATCTGGTGAAGATCGGCTTAGAAAACATGGTTGTTCTGAAGCAAGCAATTACCTTCATCGATGCCTGACAAAGAGGGGGCAGCGGGCCGCCGCAGGAGACCTCGCCGGGCGTTATGCTCTGATAGGGATGGAAGTTTTGCATTTTGTGGATCGGTGGTTCGGCCTAAAACTCTCTAAAATGAACTAGAATTTCCTCCCAACTCATGAAGAGGGTTAGACTCACAACTACCCATTGGATGCCGACTTGCATCCTATGCTCTGACAAGAGAGAGGCACCGGCGGGTGGCGACGCCAGGAACGATTTGGAACTTGAATCCGAGCGGGGCATCGTGGCACCCAGTGATGAATTTCGTCGACTGGCGCAAGGGCGTGGCGAGCATTGTGTCATAGCGCTCCGGTGGTGCGCGCCGACGGCGGAGCGCGAAGCACAAGGGGGGATCTCGTGGCTCGTGCGGCCGGGTTGTGGGGAAGCAGCCAATGGACGGAGCCACCGTGGCCGGGAAGAGGTTGACTTTAGGCGAGGCCGGCGCGGGAAGATGGCGTCGGCGTGAGCTGCTGCGCGTGCTCCTGGATGAGATGGATGTGAGCTCCCGGCCGCGGAAGGGGCAGGTCCAGCGGCGCAAAAAAAAAAAAAAAAAAAAAAAAAGAGAGAGAGAGAGAGAGAAGGTCGAGCTTGCGCCTCGGGAGAGGTGAGCTCCTGGATGAGAGGACCATCCTGGAGCCACTTTCCTATTCAGCCCGGCCCAGATGACATCCATCGTCTAATTTTTTTCCGCCCATCGCTGGCCTTACTCCTCAATGATTGTTTCTGGCTTTCTGATTATTTTCCTTGTAGGCTGTAGATCCCAGTGAAGAACCGTATCATTACGTTGGACATAAACAATCAAATTGATCATCTTGGTTATCTAACCAACATGGCACAGCCGCATAATCATTTTTGTTATCGCCACAAACAAATTGCAACAACCATCGTGGTTACAAGTTTAGGAGACACCGCCAAAACTCATCAGAGCTTTGTATCAATGAAGAAGCGCCGTAGCAAAGAATTTTCCATATGATAGATAGGGAAAAGGGAGTGCAGGCGATCTACAGCAGTCTGTAACATTGATAAAAAATTTACATAAATGTAGAAGTGCGATCAGAATATCATCGCATGCCAGTAAATCAGTATCAAAACTTTAGGTTCAGGAGCAAACCGGGTATTCATATGCAATGTACTTATATCTTGAATCCTTCCTATGTTTCCTAACAGATGATGTTGCGATCTTCGATATCATGTGAGATGCAAAATCGATGCAACATTGTACAGACAGCTATTGATATGCTTAACCATCGCCGTTGAACAAATAGAGATGAACATTCTCTCTCAATATAATCTTGAGAGAAAGTTGAATGCTTTGACATCACACTAGAACAATATATTGCATCCTGTGCTATTAACAATGATGTCAGAGCTATTTGTACTCAACATGCGAGAAATCCAGCAGACAACTGGTGCGCTAGAACCACTCCATAGATTTCTTAAGTTTCACTGCAAGTCTGTTTTAAGGACATCATATTTTAGATGGGCATTACACTTATCTGCCTTGGGGCAAGCAGTTCTACATAGAGCTCTAAGTCTACGACACTACTCCATCATACTAAAGCTATAGCAGAAATTTGGTGGCCTACATAATCTCCATCATTAGCATCACCTTCGGAGAACAAAAATATCATGCAATAAATGATTCACTTAAAACAAATGCTTGAATAAGACTTCGCGCTGCATGCATTTGGTCTGGTGTGCCAGATATTAGAACAGCAGTGTCCATTGCATCAACTATAGGTTCAGCCACTGTTATATTAGCTTCTGAAAACTGCACACAGAATTAAGTAGGTCAAACATGGATATTGCAGTTAACAGCTGGAGATATTACACATACAAAAAAAAAAGTGGATTACAAACCTCACAAATCCTATCCAAACAACCTCCATCACAGAGAGCATGAATAAGTAATCTTGGAACCAACACCTCTGCGGTTAAGTTTGGAACCAAAGATGACTGACCAGGACTGCTGAGACAATATCTCAGGTTAGATAACAATGTTATCCATTGTTGTTAGTCGAGAGATGTAACAAAATATATGTGAGAGAAGAAACAAACCCAGCAAATCCACCAAGTCCTCTATGTGCCGCTCCTGGGATTTCAGGCATCAACATCGTATCACCATCAGGTATGCCCTACAGAATTTGACCGCAATGGCAGTATGGCACACATATAAGAAACACAAAAGAACGTGGAAGCACAATGCATCATGACATCTATGATTTAGCAACAGAACTAGTCAAATAACAATTAGGAATGATCTTGTCACCTTTGTGGTCCAAGGAGCAGAGATCGCATCCAGTGGTCGTCCCATAAAATCTTTATGAAACAGAGATGGGGATTCATGGCTACCCATGTATGGACCAAACTGAGAATCTATTGAGCCAAATGGTGACTGCATATTAGGGCCCACGGCAGGCATTCTGTCCCGAAAAAGATGGTTACGAAGCCTAGCAGTTATCTGCATTAGAGCTTCTTGAATAGGTTCGCAGTCCCCGCTTATCTGAAAAATAACAATTATTTTAATTCACCAATGAATGAACTAAGGGTAGAGTAGATATAGGCAATATGTAAGCTAATAGAAAAAACAAGACTCTCATCATAATGAAGATAGGTGCTGAGACAGTCCTCAACAATTGGCTTGAGAATATAACTGAAACAACAAATGCAGACCTGAATAACTTCATCATTTTGTGGGACACCCTTCGGGATCTTGTCTTTGCTCAGTACTACAATATGTGCTCCTGATAGCTTCCTCATTTCAGATATGATAACGCCACCTCTGCCAAGCAGGCAACCCACTTGGTTAGGCGAAACGACTAGCCTACATATTGCTGGACTCTCCTTGTCAGAGGTAGGTGACACAATTTTACGCTGCACATGCAGAATTGCATTCTGAGCAGGAGAAATTCCATCACCAGGATGCTACAGAACAGAAAGATAAATAGCCACATCAGTCATTAGTATTCTTGTTTAAAACTTTGAATGACAGTGGTCGTAAAATACAAGAAAAAATTATGCCATGCAAAATCATAAATTGTATACACTTCTAGAGTTGCCAATACAATTACAACAGTCATCAAATGACTAGATACCTCGTAAGCCACAAATAAAGAACAAAGATTACGGCTTAGCATGAGAGAACTATAGAAAAGAGGGCCTTGCAATGGAAAATTAGATGCCATCAAGTCTTATAAGGCAAGTCTCAATGGAGAGTTTCATAAGCATTATAAATTCTCTGCCATATCAGCAATTTTGCTGACATGGCAAGGTCATTATGAGAAAAGAGAAGGTAGAGTTTCATCAGATGAGAGAAGAGTTTAATCCCTATGAAACCCAACAGTTCCCAAAAATCTCAGTCTTGGAAACAGTGCAATTAAACAGTGCAACTGAGACTGGCCTAATACAATATGTTTGCAATGCCATTTTCCGTGTTTTACAAGACAGTTTGGTGGAACTTTTATCTTGTGTTATAACAAGATTTGCATGCTAACTGAGAACAAAAAATTGTTGCAGCGTACATTCTTGTACATCCTAGAAGTGGCAACCAAAAGGACACCATGTAGATGCAGAGGTTGCAAAAGTATACCAAAGTCACAGTATCATTTCTAGTGAATCCAAAATATTTACAACTCAATTTGGAACAGAGTATGCTAAAATGTATTTGCTCTAAAACAATTGAATGCCATTATAACCAGAAAGCAAACCAGAAAAATGGATCAAATGCAAATTTCATGACAATTTAATGCACCTAATTCTCCAAGAGAAAATTGAGGTAACTACCGCAGGTCCAGATATACGGATGATGCGGTTTTCTGATTTCGGAACAGTCTCAAGAACTTTAATTTCACAGCCTGTATCTTTCTGAATACTATTGACAACGTTGCCACCTTTTCCTATTATACTGCCGACCTTGTCTCTTGAACACAGTAACCTAAATGTGAGGGATTCCACAGGAACTGCAGCATGGCCATGTACTTGAGCTTCAGGCAATGTGGGGAAAGGAGCAACATTTGATCTATGATCAGTGATATCAAAAGGTCCATTGGCTTGTGATGGCCCTTGAAAAGGAATATGGAAGTTCGGCTGCATTCCTAAAGAAAGGCCGTCTGACCGGTTGTACAAAGAGTGTGATGATGATCCAGAAAGATGAGCACCAGCAGCTACATCACTTTCCTTGGGAGGATGGGCAAAGAGAACTTCAGCTACTGCATTCAAACCTTTCCTTACAGAGTCAACCTCTCCAGTGATCTGCATGAATGATATATCAGTGAACACCAAGAGCTACAATAAGTACTTGTAATATAGATCGAATGGGCATACAAATATGATTAAAGAGAGATTGCTGAATAATATACCTGGCAAATTCTGTCTTGGGATAATGCACATGATGGGAGCTTATCCTTTGATACACGGATTTCACAGCTGTTATCAACTGACATTTGCTTTATGACACTACCGTTCTTGCCCACCAGCCAACCAGCTTGACTGTATAGCACCAATAATCGCATAGAAACAGGATGTTTCGCATCTGATGCATCCCCGGTTTCATTTTCATCTTCAGTTGCAAAAATCCTATCAAATACAAGAAAAAGGGCCTTCAATATTGCTGGTATTTCCCTCACTGGTTCTGGTTTTGTATCTTTTGCCACCAAGGGACCATTCTTTTCTTCCTTACTATCGTCTTTCTCTGAACTATCATGTATTTCCTTAAGATGGTGTTCTGCTGAATCATCCTTTTCTTGCTTTATGACGTCTCTCTCTGAATGATCATTGTCCTCCTTACTGCTGTGTTTATCTGAATCATCCATCTCCTCCTTACTGCTGTCTTTCTCCAGATCATCCTTTTCCTCCTTACCATGGTCTCCATCGGAATCATCATTTTCCTCTTTACTGCAGTATTTATACTTCTCACTGTCACCACCCGCAGGAACAGAAACACCTCCTTCATTTTCTCTATCTTGCTTATGGTTAGTTTCTCTCTCCTTCACGGTGGCAGTTATGAAAATAACCCTTTCATCACAACCACTGACTGCTTCCTCAACTGTAATTTTAGCTCCAGTTTCTTGCCGTATCTTGGCAATGACACTGCCTCCTTTACCAATTACATTTCCAGATTTTGAAGCAGGGCAAAGAACACGAAAAACAGGAACACCAGCCCGTATCTTTAGCTGAGCATGCTGCGAATTAGCATGCTTTGCCTTCTTCCACTTGCCCCGACCACCATGGTCTGAAGAATTCTTCTGAAATGGCCTCTTGGAAGATGTCCCTTGTGAAGCCATGTCTTCTGCTCAATAGACAAGGATATAGCAGCTGCAATAATATGAAATCAGCTACTACAGCACAAAATTCAATAGACAGAAACTGCAATCGCAAGCACACACAAAAATAGACTCAAAGAACGATGATATTGTTTATGCAACTCCATGAACACCTTCACTGTAAATGAATTCCACCTGCAATGGTCTTTGTAGGCTTTTCCATCTAGTCTAATCCATAATTAGTAAAACTAAAAAACTGATATTTACAGAGCCGGCCATGTAGCACACATTTGACATTTGTATGTACAATCAAAAGGCATAAGCAATCAATTTCATATACGCATTAATAGAAACATGTACTTAGTGTCTAGGGAGCATCCACTTCTAATCTCTCACAGACAAGAGCACCAGAACCAAGAAGATTGTTTTTTTTTCATGGAATTGAAAGACCAATCGAGGGGGAGAAAAAGGACTGGAGAGAGAACTAACCAGGGCTTCTCAGGGTCGTGCAGCTCGATCAGGCGTCGTCGAATTCTTGAGGCCCCGCAGCAGCGTGGCGATTCCGCGGGGTCGTACAGGTTGGGTACTGCAGCAGGGGGCGACCTTCAGGTTCCGCAGCTCAGATTCTTCGGCTCGAGGATGAGGATGGAGACGAGGAGGACGGATCTGTGGAGAAGGGAGCCAGCCGCGGTTGCGCCTTAAACCCTAATCACCGCCGGAGCAGTTGGCCGAGTGGAGGGCTGGAGGGGGAAGGCGGCCTGAGGAAAAACAATGGGTCGCACCGGTGGGGGAAGAAAGGAGCGAGATCGTCAGACAAACGACAGAAGGTAGTGCGCCCGTCCGTCCAAGCTGCATCGCACGGTCCTCGGCTGCTTCTTTTTCGTTTATCCAGAAAAGAGAATTTTTTTTTAGGGATGCTTAACCATCAAGTTACTCGTCGGGATAAATTTTTTTCGGCAGCATCGCATGGTAAAATGTTGGAACATATTTGTCTTATTAACCATCAAGTTACTCGTCGTTTTAGATTTTATTTTTTTCAAGTGCTCGCCGCTTTACGTTTTGTCATAATGTCTTAACCATCAACTTTTAGATATCTATATAATTTAACACAATGTCAAATATGTAGTATGAAAATTTTCTCATTAGAAATCCAAGATATAAATCTTGTAATGTGAAATATATATATATATAGGAAGTATTTTTCCTACTCCTAGGAGTAGCTACTCCCACGTGTATATCTTATAATCTAGAGTGTATTACTACATACTTGAGGCTTGTTAATTAAGTATATAGTTATGTTAGAAGGTACGTGAACATACTTATTTTTTTTATTGGAATATATGAAGTATAGAAATATACTTACTTTTACATAACAGTAAATGCGATATATGTTCATATGCTTATAACTAGAAGACCATTGAAATTTTTTTATGGTTATCACTCTCTAAAATCTTATTTTAAATATATGTACATACTCAAAATGATAAATAGGTATGAACACATACCCAAAGTGAATTTTTTAACATGAGAGTAACTACACCTGAGAGTAGAACGGATTTTCCCTATATAGGAGGTCTTTTTCCTACTCCCAGGAGTAGCTACTCCCACATGTATATCTCATAATCTAGAGAGTATCATTACATACTTGAGGTTTGTAAATTAAATATATAGTCATACTAGAGGGTGTGTGGATATACTCACTTTTTTTTGTTAGGATACATGAAATATAGAGACATACTCACTTTTATATAATAGTAAATACGATATATGTTTATATGCTTATAACTTAAAGACCCTTTCAAAAATTTTATGTTAATCACTCTTAAAAATCTTATTTTAAGTATGTGTACATATTCAAAATGATAAATAGATATAAACACATACCTAAGGTGGATTTTTCAATATAGAAGTAACTACACTTAGGAGTAGAATGGATTATATATATATATATATATATATATATATATATATATATATATATATATATATATATATATATATATATATATATATATATATAAGAAAGCAATGATTAAAGATAAGAAATTATAACTCTTGACCAGAACTAAATGACAAATACTCAGAGGGAGTACCAAGAACAGTCCTTTTATGTATAAAAAAATCATCCGCTCCATTGTATTACCTTAGAATATAATAGCATTTCAATAGTAATATGTATAGAGTTGGTGCTCAATTTTAATTTTGCGTGGGGATAAGTGTTATGTTGTATTTTTTTTAAGTTTTTACAAATTTTTTGGAAAAGGGAAAAGTCCATTCGTAATTGCATTTTTTTTCTAGTATCAAGCAAATCAATATATGTTTAATTGTACTAGTTTTTTGTACGTGCGATACGCACGTTGCCATTATTCTACAAAGATATCATATACTAAATGGTATGATGTGTTAAAAGGCGTACAACTGTAAAGATTATTTTATTATAAATTGAAGATGTAAAATATGAACACTATTGGTGAAAGAAGGATAACCAACGATATATTTAGGCTGTAGATACTAAGATAGTAGGCATGAATCTAGAATCTAGACATTGTAAAACAAGAATGAGTTCTATCATGTCTCTCTCGAAGAGCTACACATTTATCACGTGCAATATAGCGTCACGGCCAATCATTCATGCTCCAAGTTTAATCAGGTTGTAACCATGATTATGTATGTCTGAAACTCTGTATAATGTCACCTTTTGTTAGATGATCATCAGGTTATAACCACCTTACCTTCATAATTTGAAGAGAACAATGCATCATAAACTTTGGACCAAACATTGCAAGACATAGTATAATATGTTCAGTAGAAGAGATAGTCTTTAGGTGTCCAGGCTGATTTAAGTGTACTCATAACCCCCCAAGTTTACTAAAAGCACACCACTATTATAATTATTTAGAGTGAGTCAACGCAGCACCCGATACATCTTACGATAGCTCTTCATTGTGAAGGTGACCTTGCAGACGTAAATGTTGGCCTATTTGGAATCCAAATACTGATGCAAAAGGAATCCATCGCTCTTTCTTCAGTGTCCCTTCCATCACAATCTTACTGCTTACCATGAGCCATATCGGTGTTGTGAGAACTCTTGTTACAATGTAATATTAATAGATGTCATTATGAACTCAACAAGATGAACTATATGATGACGTGCTTACCAGTTCATGACTGTCAAACATTGTTGTTATGGCTATCCCATAGAGAGTTGTTTTCTGTTGTGCCTCCTTCGAAACTTTCTACATAAGTTTTATCATTTGGTCGCTTGGTCCGGACAGAGGCGAAAACATATAGGTGTGTTTGTCAAAAGTCTTATCTCGAATGGATAGCAGAAATAGTAAAATTCTTGACTGATCATAATAAGTTATCTATTATGTAACAGATTTAAAAAAATGAGCTTGTTACCAAATTCGGTTTCAGTGGAGTCTGAATCATCTTGTGGATCAGCACCATCTGGCATATACCAGATCATAGAAAAGATATGAGTGAACTGCAACCTCTGTGCATTTGCTTGCTAAAAAAATAAACTGATGCAACTCATTGTGTCAAAGGCATAATATCATCATGTGGCATGTTTAATCAGGAAGCACTAAAGAAGTGAGCTAGAGTTATATAAGATAAGAAGGGAAATTTGGAACAATCCACTAACCTGGCCATTAATCCCCTCTCATTTGTAAGATATATGATCATTACGCAGCGTGAAATTTGATATAGTAATTTAACTATTCCTAAGTGTCACAGAACCGACTTACCACGGAGACGGCTCCGTTTCAGGATCTTTCTCGGGTGGCGACACGCGCTATGACGCCCAATAATACAACACATGACAGAAGAATATAAATACAATAAGAACATAGGTAGAGTACAGAATTTTTACATAAATCCGAATTTATATTACAAACCAGAGTTTTAACAAAATGAAAATGCGGAAGCGAATTTGTTCAACAGTGATTCAAATAGTTCGACGAAATAGATAAGATATAATCGCCCTCTCACGGTGACATACAGGGAACAACCCGGCCATGATAGATGTTTTGCACAAACACCGTACCGGCAATCAAGGGACTACTCCTCGTCTTCGTTCGTGCACAGCTCCCACTCGATGTTCTAGCAGTCAGGGCGCTGGCCTTCCCAGTGGAATCTTCCACCGTAGTGGCAGTCTCCCCCCTGGTCTTCTGAAAACCACATAGACTGACCCGATAAAATGGCCAACTACAGCCGACACCTAGAAAATGCAAAGGCTAGGGATAGGGTTTACTTTGCCAGAAAGTCAGCCTACGAGTGGATCCTTATTTTTAAGTTTTAGCATCAAGTTAAGTTGTGATGCGGAACAATAAATTTAGTTTGCACTAAAGATCTAACAATCAAGGTTGTAAAACAATCTTAATAATTTCAAATAGTAGTATTAAACCCATTCATCTTCTTAATGGCTTCCGACACTGTTCCGGAGCAGCGATCAAGCGGTACTCGTTACTGTGAGGGGCAGCGATTCAAATCGATTTACATCCTGCAGGAGAAACCTGCTTGCACGACCCATACGCGCTTCCTGGAAGCCACATGGAGCAACCTTTCGCTTACAGTACTGTAGGGTCTTCCGGGTCCAGACTCCCCCGAGAAGGGTCCCCCAACGCGATGCGCCCCGTGCCGCTATCTGTGGGTGGATTGCTCCCTCCTCTCAGCCCCAGTTCCACCAAAAAATGGAGAAGGCTATCTTCCGACCAGACAGTAGCTACGTCGGTTTACTAGGCTCATAACTCCAGCATGCAAACAGTACGTTCAAACTTGATCCCATGGGTCGGACACGAGGCGTAGCCTTAGGTGACTCGGACGGGGCTACCTCCTTGAAGACAAACTGTCCTTCCCTTTCCACCTAATTGCTCGTCCGGTCTTCATTGTGGTCCCATCCACACCTTCCTTCATCCGTCAATGTTCCCCAGTGATAATATTTCCTGTCTACGAGTGGTCTCCATATCACTCGGTGAATGATCATCCTAAATTAAGCAGAGCGACTACCGTACTGAGGCTAAATATCGAGAAGAAGGAACCTACTGCAACGCTAAGGTTTCAACCAACTCCTATTACTTAATGCTCAGTCAAGCTACATCCTTAACTAGTGATAGAGTAAAAATTAAAACGGGTGGGATGCACCGGGGCTTGCCTGGGTTCTGCTCCTGGTCAGCTGCGACACCACCGGCTTCCTCTGGCTCCTGCTTCGGTCCCGTCTCCACGTGGTTCATAGCGTGATCTATATAATACAAAAGATGATGCTTATGAGAGAAGATTCATGACACTTCCTTAATAAATACGTTAATATACACTATTTCATGTGGAAGTGAGCGGGGTACCGCTCGTCAAACGCTACCCAGCCCTTTTAGAGTATTTTGATGAAAATCATCGAGCTTAAGTGAGCAATTCATAATTTAGCTTGGTTTAACAATTATTTACTTGTGTATTATCTATTGTAGATAGAACATATCATGATGGGTTCTTATGCCAAGTTGTAATTATATACATTGCTTGCTTGATTTTTAATAATTAATCAATGGGCAAGAGCAATTAATTATTTTGACATGGTTCTATTCGTCAATAGTGCACGAGTGATTTACTGTAAATGGGTAATGACATGAGGTAATTATATGCCAAATTTCCTTTACATGCAACGAGCCATTAATTTTAAATAATTAGAACAGTGCAAAAGGTTAAATAATTATTTATGTCTAAAATACAGAGAATTATGACCTGTGATTTCCCAATAAGGTTCAACAAGTTAAAACATGACTAATCACCAAGTTTCATCAATTTACTGGTCCCTAAGAATTCTTTAAAATTTTATTAGTGGTTTCCTCTATTTAATTTATACTTGATAAAATACTATTATGCAACATGCTTTAGCATTTTTCTTCATTAGTACAAGTCCAGACAAGGCCAACAAAATTTACCTTGCTTCAAAATTCATATTAATTACTTTACTATGTATTTTACAAGTTTTAATATTTTTCTAGAAATGAATAAAGTGAGAAAACCAATTTTTATGCTCATGGGCCGCATCCAGGCAGCCCAGTGGGCTAAAATCCACGCGAAGGGGCGCTCATGGGCCAGATCTGGCCCAGACGGGCGTGGCCCAGTGACCAGCATGGCCCAGCGACCAGCTCGGCCGAGCCGAGCGCGCGCGCGACGGTGGCGCGGGCACGGCGGCCAGCCGGGTTGACGGCGGGAGTGGCATTTGCGCGACAGCGATTGGTGGGTGAGAGCAAGCACACGACGCGCGAAGAAGGAGCAAGGCGGCTCACCGAGGCTAGTGCGGTGACGACGAGGCGGAGCAACGGCGGTCGGCGGTGGCGTTCCGGCGGTGGACCTGCGTTTGGGCGAGCCTTGTGAGGCCGGGGAGGTACGTGGAGCCAAGAACACCCTGCATGCTAAAGGAATCGGGTCGAGGCTCACCAGCGGGTTTGGGCGACACGACGGAGCGGTGGTCGGAGGCAAGGAAGGAGAAGTCGATTGCCGGCGACTCGGAGTAGAAGGAGGACAGCAGCTCCACGGGGAGCACCAGGGCACTGGAACGAAGCTCACGGTGCTCACGGCCGGGGCGGGGAGGCGGTGCAGCAGTCGGGCGTCGGGGCTCGCGCGACGGTGATGGCGAGTGCCTCGGCGGAAGAGAGAGCAGAGGGTGGAAGGCGCGCGAGAGAGAGACAATGGGCAAGGGGGGCTGTTCGGACCGCAGGGCGACAGAGAGGATGTCGGAACGGGGGTGGGGGCGTCAATCCGTGGGCGAGCCGGTTGCCCAGCCGTCGGCGCCCACGCGGCGTACGGGCAGGTGGGAGAGGGGTGGCGCCGGGGTTGTGTTAGTTTAGGGTCGCTGACGGGTGGGCCCCACAGGGAATTCAAATTTTCTTTATTTTCCTAACCTTGCTAACCATCAGTACTTACTATTTTTGTGGAGATTAATCTAATGCTGATCAAATAAAACCAAAAATATGGGCAAACTCCTCATAATGTGAGTGATTTTACAAAAATGCTAACTGCCATTAGTTTGGAATAGAAATTTTATAAAGAGAGGTGGTTTTTGGGCATTTGATCATTTATTTGGGGCATTAAATGATGAGGAAAAATTATGAAAAATTCACCAAAATTCTATTCCACCAGGACCTACCACATATTTTTGGTGGCACTATGTTATGTTGCAAATATTTGAGTTGTAGTTAAATGGGCATTCAATCTAGCTTAAATGGCTTCCAAATTTGATCATATTTTGAGTTCAAATTTTTGTCCAGGGTTCTTGTTCACTTGAGGATGTCACACTAAGATACAGTATTGGACACAATCTATTTTTGCAAGATCCAATAGTGTAACGTAGAAGCCATGAATTGGATTTGTTTTAAAAAAATGCACCCACTTTATTGGTAAGTTGAAAACACAGTTTAGCATTAAATTCGCCTGAATTGATAGATATATCATAACAATAGTTTGAATTTATTGTAAGTTGAAATTCATTATTACACGGTATAAATTATGTTGTAACACACATTAGTAGAAGGTATGAAATCTGAGTTTACATAAAGATGCAACACCAATAATTCTAAATCTATGGAGTATTCTTATAGCTTTGGTATAAATTGTTTACCATAGTCTGACTAAATATTTGGAAAAATTTAATGCTTGTATGGACAAAGCAAATAAGTTGGGTCAACAGGGATTGACTTTCCTCCTATATTTCCTTGTACTCAGAAATGCAGCTCAAGTCAATTAAAAATATTCTGCTTGGTCATGAGAACTTTATTTAGGAAATTGGAAAACATTAGGCAGTTCCTATCTTTCTCAGGTTCACTTCTACCTTGTTGAGCCTCCTATTAAGGCAGTTTAGCTAAATCACAAAAACTATTGGAAAATATTCTTGCAGAAAAAACTAATCAAACAATAGAGTAGGGATTGGTGGGTGTAGATAGTGTCGATGTCATGCTCAGCTCATTGCAGATCACCTCTCAAAACTTGGACTAAGCTGGTTGTCGTTGTGTCCGCCCTGCATGTGGAGGATCTCCTTCATTGCTGGATCTTGAGGTTGGTATCTGCCTGCAGGTGGGAGTGGAGCAGGTGAATCTGCCGACGAACCACAAGTGCAAACACACGAAATTGAATAGAACCAAATGCTTGATGTAGTGCACAGCAAGTGGAACATAGAAAATGTTTGAGAAAATTTGAAGGACTCATGCTGCAGTTTGCCTAAGAAGAAAAACAAGTAGCTAGTGCCTGCAAAATCCAAGTGACGAACCTGCCACTGGCCTCCTAAGTAAAGAAGGACATTAATGAGATGATGCCTTCTATTGTAGCTGCAGCAAGGATGCTCGGAGTCGAACCCAACCAAGAAATTTCTTCATGTGAACAAATGAAATCCAGCACCGAAGTTTGTGCCTTTTCTTCAGGGACCTGCAGACAAACACTGGAAAGCAAGACAAGCTCCAGAGATCACATGTTTGTGCCTTTTCTTCGGAGACCTGCACACAAACACTGAAAATGAATGAAGCACTACCGAGCCATGGAAGTTGAATTGCAAAGCTATAGTTTGATTAGCCGACACTTGGGTATAGCCAAAGGCAACCGGTAGACAAGCAATGAATGGAACATATCTCTAGATGATGAGCTTAAAGATCACTACACCAGAGAACACAAACATTTACGAGCTGCTGCTCACTGCAGAACAGGGCACAAGAACAAAAAAACAGAATTGCTGATTGGTTCCAATAAACAACTGACAAAACCCAACGAAACCACCTCATGTGTAGCCCATTCCGACCAAGAGCCCACCCAAAACATTTAGGATATTATTAGCATCAATTTCAGAATACCCGAGGAACCCTAGAAAATGGGGAATAATCCGGGAAAACGAAATTCAAAAGGTGCTCGGGACAGGATTGGTTCAATTAATCACCAACATACCAACTCACAAATCTTAGCGCAAAAAATATCCAAGGAATTTCAATACTAATCTCAGTCAAATAGATGAATTGCACCAAAAATAAGCTCGAAAAATAGGAAAAAGAGAAAGTTTGGTAGGAGTATGACAGGAACAAACCTGAGCCCTCGTTGGCGTCATACAGCAAGGTTGCTACCATCTCTATTCTCTACCCGCGAGTGGCCACCGTAGACATCGCTTAGTCTAGTTCCATGGTGATTGGTCTCCCCTTCTCTTCCTTTGACAAGCCACCGACGGTGAGGAGGGCTATTGCAGTTTGGGATGGAGAGCGATGGTCAGAGGCGCCGCCTAGTCAAGATCCATGGTGATTGGTGAGGAGATATTCGACCTGGGCGATCTGGTCTCCTTCGCCTTTCTGGAGCTCAATGATGGGTTTTACACCGCTGCGATCCAGGTCGTCGTCAATGCCTCCGTGCGGGCGTCTCACCGCCATGGCCACTTCCGTGCTCATCGAGGGTGAGAGGAGCCGCAGCAGGGGAGAGTAAACAGAATGTCAAGCTCAAGGTCAACCACCTGCGGGAACTGCAATGGCGGCGCGGATCTGACGACGCTAGCCTGTGGGAACGAGGGAAAGAGAAGAGGCATCAGCACAATCAATAGGAGAAGAGGAAGAAGGACGCGTTTGAATCACTGGCCAGGGAAGGAAATCACGCGGAAGCCGAAAACCCGAAAGGGTACGCGGGGGCGGGTATGATCCGCCTGTGGTGAAAAAAATCACGATTTAGGTGGGAGACGACACCGATTTTGCATAGAAGAGGATGTAACGTCATTTGTTATCGTAGGACCGAAATTAATAAGAAGGTCAGTTTTAATCAGGATAGAAAATCAAAGACCAAGATGGTTTAGATAAATGGTTTTTTTGGGTTTAGATGAGAAGATGTTTAATCTTTATAGTATAGATATCAGCAAGTAATGTTCTTCATATTCAGCTCCTCATATGACTGACTCTTAATATGTGTTTTAAGAGTTGTATGAAGTCCGGTATATTTGTGCCCTGAGAGGAATCATTATTCTTTTTAGAATTTTAAATATAGTTTTATTGATCGGATTGACACTTGATAACGGTACCTTTCGCAGAACGTATCATGTCGAGCCGTTTAACGTGGATTTTGTTCGAATAACCCCCCCCCCCCCCCCAAAAAAAAGGAAGGCTTACAGAATAATAAACGTGAAAAGGCTCTAAAACGAGCTATTTACTATTACATCGCATATACATGCATACAGATACGTGGACATACAACTCCATACTACATATGCAACCGCTACGCCAATCCTATAAGTATAATGCGATGTGCCGACGTATTTACACGTTGATGAAGGGCGTGCCGGTGAGGTACTCGGTGCACGCGAGGGCGACGAGGCCGACCATGGCAAACCGCCCGTTCCAGAGCTCGGCGTCGGCGGTCATGAACCCGTCGCTCCTGTCCTCGGCGTTCTCGCCCCGCAGCAGCGGCACCAGTGACGCCACGGAGAGGACGGCCGCCGTGGCCACGAACCAGGCCAGGCCGGGCCCGCTGCCGGCCTGCGAGAGGAGGCCTCGACGGCGAGCTCGGAGACGAAGGCCACCATGGGGAGCCGTCCGTTGATCCGGTCGAGGGCTGGCTCACTGAACGCCAGCGCGTGCAGGAGACGCCCGGTGCCGGACTTCTCCTGCAAATGTCATGTTAACCGACGATACTTATGTTTGAGTACTATAAGATCACACTGTTATTAAACACTTTCTGGGCAGCGTAACATTTAATCAAACCACTCACTCCATGCTTACCTGTTTCTGGGCGCTCACGAGTCTGAAAACTTTCTGGGTTGAAATTTCCGGCATATCAAGTTTGGTGGATGCCGGTAAAATTCATCTACTGATCGAGTTTACCGGTGTAACAAACAAATTATGCAGTATTTTTATATAAAATTATGTCAATTTATTTTCAATTTTGTTTAAATTTTCAAATCTTTTTTTTTTAATCCGATATTTCCGAAAACCGGGTTTACCGGTGACCCGTGCGCGCGTCGGCGCGGCGTGAGCACTGGCACGGGCATCGGAGGCCTGGCAGCGAATGGGCTGCGGGCACCAGAGCCGGCCGCGTCAAATGGAGGTGACGGATGCCATAGCCGTGTTCGCCACTGTTGAACTAGAGAGTGAGCTAGAGAGATCGAATCGAAAGTGCAAATTAACTGGCCCTGACCGGGTCATCTCTGTTTGATGAGAAGCGGGTAGGAGGATGATTTAATTTATAGGGAGGGGATCACAGAGAGCCCGTGACCTGATGATTGGCGGTGGTTCATACGGCCACGTCGGCGACAGTTCCGCAGCCGCGAGTGCCGGGATGCCAGGTCGCCGTGCACGAAAAGCGCCGCAAGAATCCAACACTGCCGTCGCATTGGCAAACTGCGATTTGCCGTGGAGCAGGCGGGTGCGCGTGCGTGTCGAGCGAGTCGAGCCGCCTCAATGTCGCCACAGTAAGACTTAAACAGGCCTCAAATAACTTTATGCGAGTGTATACTAGTACTGTGCTACATGACAAAAAGAAGGCCTCATGTATGTAGCGTTGTAGCTAAATTGAGTATTACTCATTATGTTATCAGATACTAATAACACCATTATCTAGTTTTATTTGCTAACATATTCTATTATTTGACCTACTGACATACTCTCTCCGTTCCTGTTTTGTTGTCGTCGGTTAGTTCAAAGTTAAGCTAGCCGGCAACAACAAAAACAGAACAGAGGAGTAGTACTATTAGCTCCTCACTTCCCACTCTCAGTTCCTCACATCAAAACTTGTTGCTTCCTACCAGTTCAGGGGAGAACTGACAAGAACATCACCAGAAGGCAAAAATATTCTGGACACTGAGTTTGTAATTTGCATCAGTAATTAGACCTGCAAATAATGAAACACACAAATAATTAAAGATCGATCGAGTGTTAAACAGTGTTCTCTTGAAGAAATGAACGTGTAAAATCGCCAACAAATTCAAGTTATATACCGAATTACTGATTCATACCTTTTGTCAGAGAAAGAGCAACTCTGGGTCTGATTTTTGTTTTCACATTGCACCTCGCCTATGGAGCATTTGCACACCATCTATCCACAAGAAAATGAACAAGGAGCATACATATTTGTAGTTTTATATCTCTAAGCTCGCTGCATTCACTCCAATCAACTACAAGTAACCAAGTCGTGAACAGCTGCTACCCCAGGGAGGAGCATTTCAGCCGCATATGGTCGGTCACGATATAGCATATGTCAGAAGCATCAATCTGAAACAAGAAATGATCTTAGTTAACTAATGCAAGCATAGCAAAAACTTGAAGTCACAAGCAAAACAAACATAATAAAACTTATTTTTTTTTTACCCATGCCTATTCGATTATCATATTTTTCCTGTTTGGCCAAGCACCAATGAACACATGGAGAAGGAGAAGAAGCACCACTTTCAGGTTTCATCCGTTCAATTGACATCTATATACTTCTAGCCGTATAGGGAGGTGGAGTATATAAAATAGAAATGCAGCAAACAAGTTCTTGAGCTCCTGGCCTCGTGCATTGCATCGACGCCTGACCACGATCAAGAACCGAAGATCCTCCCAGCCCCAAGAACCAGCTAGGAATGCAATCAAAGAAATATCCCAAGAAAGAACGACGAAGAAGAAAATTGAAAGAAGGAAAAAAAGGAACGTAGGAACCAGGGAGATGCGCCACACCTATAGGCGTCCATGAAGCTCTTGCTTTTTTTTTCATGCGGTAGGCCAACCGAGGGGCCCATTGGCGCCATGTGGAGGGAGCAGGCGCGAGGAGCCGTAAAGGCTCTGGCCTTCTCCCGTGGTGCGCGTCTGCGGGACGAACCCAGGCGGGCAAAATTATCAAAACAGGCAAAGCATCGACCCCTTAATCTCCACCTATATGAGACCTAAAAATAAAATCTTGGCCTTTAAATATTTGTACGCAGATAACAATATCTAGATCATGCAAAACAAAAAGTACCGTCTCTGTCACCCATCAGCCGCCACCACTTTTTGTCTCCCATATGAGATCGCAGGGAAATACGCCAGCTTCTCCTCCTTTCGTCACTCTCCCCTCTAAATTGATCTTAGGCAGTCAACTCCGATCGCCGTCGAAGAGTGTGCATCTTTGCTGGCTTTCCAATACGACAGCAAGAATATTCCAGCACTGAGACATAAACAACAATGTTTCCCTTACGCTTACGTCAAGCAAAGCGAGAACGAATTGTTATATGTGGAGTCAGCCATCTGCAACATACTTCATTAGGTATAAAGATGGTTCAGGTACGTACGTAAACTATCCAGACCTCTGAGCACCCACTTAAAATCCTCATTTTTTGGTCTGAATTTATTTTTTTTAGTTTCTACTATCTTATATTCTGGACGCGTTAACCATGGATGCCACGTCCGCAATAAAGAAGATGCTAAACCGGAGCCACAGTCGGATGCACGCCACGCCACATACAGTGGAGGAGTCAAGAATTATATATATATGAGGCCGACAAAACAAAATCGGCATATCACATTGCATATTGTCCACCAAATATAGCCGATTTCCTATATATATTCAAGCAATTTCTCACTTCAAAACAAATATTTAGAAGAAGTAACCTGTACACTCGATAAAGGTGCCGTTTTGCCGAGTGTTGCTGTTTTGATGAGTGTCACATGCCTGAGAAATTACACTCGGCAAAGCTTTGGGCACTCAGCAAAGGACGGTTTTTCCGTAGTGAGTGTCCATGAAGCACATGAAATAAATATGGGCAGATTCCTTATCAACCACTCAAAAAACTTTAAGTTTCTTATCAATCATCCAAAATTTTGAAGTTACATATTAGCCATAGGTCTTATCTTTTGTTCCGTATTCACCATTATTATTACTTTATGGTGTTAAATGGAAGGGGAAAAGACAATTTTGCCCTTTTTGTAAATATATATGGTGTTAAATGTGCTCCCTTATTTGAAAAATATTAATCTTGTAATTTTACATGCCTTAAAAAATATTACTATATGTATAGTCATGTTTTTCTCTCGAAAATATAGATGTGAAAACTATCTTTTCATATTGTCGGTGTTTAGATCACCGGCTAGTAGAATTTGTTCAAGGGGGCGCGCGTTTCGGGCTCGGTGATGGCTAAGCAAGAGAACACGGGGGGTTATACTGGTTCGGGGAAGTCCCCTACGTACAGTTCTCAGGCCTGCTCGTATTACTTGTTCCGGTTGGGGAGTACAATGGTGGTGAGAGAAGAGAGGGCTCCAAGTCTTAGGTGCGAGTGGTGTGTGTGTGTGTGTGTGTGTGTGTGTGTGTGTGTGTGTTTACTCTCTGTCGTCGTCCGTGTTTTTTTTTTCACCTGAAAGAGACGCGGGCCTTCTCTTTTATACTCCAAAGGGAAATGACCCACGTTACAGAGAGAAAAAGATAAAGAGAGAGAGAGAGAGAGAGATTTCTACACGTGATGAGTCGGTGGAGACATGCCAAAGAAGGTAAAGCCCTTAGTCGGTGGCGTAGTCTTTGGTCCTTGCGGCCCCTATCGTCCTGGTCTTGCTTCAGAGGGGCGGTATTGTGTCCGAGCGTGCCCCCATTCTCTGTCATCGAGTCGAGTCCCCCCTTGTTCCTGTAGTCGGCGTGTTCCGCTATATGCGGGGAGGTGCAGCATGGGCATTGTTACGTCATCCAAGCAAGGTTCAATCTATCTGTCCATCAAGCTGTCCGTACCATCACCATTAGGTGTATCATCGGGCGATGGCAGCACAGTGAGCCTTGCCATGCCTGCCATCGTCAGTGGCGCTGGTGATGATGAGGGGGGCAGGTATCCAGAGAGAGTTGACTCCTTGATACTGTGCATGCGTAATGGGCATGACATTTAAGGCCGGGTGGTTAGCGGTTGTTGACCGGCCTTCGCCCCCTGAGGGAGGGGGGTCGAGCGAGTCGGGGGAGTGCCGCGGTTTTTGCGGCCAAGGTTTGACCTTCACGGAGACACTCTTTGTGGGGGCTTGCGCGGGTGACGCCTTGGGGGCGATTCATCCAAGCCAAAGGACCCGGACGCGTGTGGGTCCCTAGGGAGTTCCACGTGGAACCCTATTTTTTACCCTCGACACATATGCACTAGAATGGTTAATAAGAAAACTTAAGTATAAAAATAACAATAGGGGCAAGTTAGTCTTTTCTCATTCTATTTAACACCAAAAAGTGATGGTAGTGGTGAATAAGAAACACAAAAGATAAGACCGATGTCTAATAAGGAACATCAAAATTTTGGGTGATTGATAAGGAACTTAGAAGTTTTTTTACTGGTTGATAAGGAATTTGCCCAACAAATATAGTGCTGGTACTAAAAATCCAGGAAATTAAAGGGTCCCTTTTCAATACATACATGAAGCAAAAGTAGATTTAGGAGAACAAGGTTGCAGTCGGTTGCCTTGAAATAATTTGATTACCAAAATTCAGATTGCGGTAAATATAATGTATGATACTGTCTTAATTCTCAGCACCATATATATTGTTGTCATTACGGAACGAAGAAACAGGTGTCCTACTTACTACTAATTGATGAAGCAGCAATATAATTACAAGGGCAACAATTTGTTGCTGCCGAACGATGGAAGAAGAGAAGAAGATATGCCCGCCGGCCGGGTCAGACCCCAAAGCGGAGATGCTTGTTGGTTTTTGTGGTCCAGGTCGGCTTGGTCCTGGTGCAATATATGAGTCCTTTGTTCCAGAAATAGCGGTAGCAGCAGGTGAGCAGGTGGTGGACAATGCTGTGCGGACTGGGTGGAGGGGTCCGAACAATGTCTCCGTCGCAGGCTGGGGACAAGGTGCCGTCGCCGAGATTGTACTGCTGCAGGTGACCCGGTATGCTGTCGCAGAGGATGATGGTGTTGCGAGGGACGGAAGGCAGGCCCTTGGAGGAGACTGCCAAGCTTCGCATGCCGAAGAAAAGGCAGTGGTCGCCGATGTCGTTGGTTGTTAGTGGCACCACGGTTGTTGGATGCAGGAGGAGGTCAGCGAGTCTGATGACGACGAGGCGTGAGCGGGAGAGGTCTGTGCTGCCAACCACAAGGATCATGATATGGGATGGAAATGTGGCGATCATCTGCGGCTGTGAAAGCACCGCCGCCGTATCGTCGTTGAGAACAAGTGGCGGCGCCGGCGGGTCAAGACGCTTAATGCCCGACTCCTTGCTCCCATCACGATACGCCATGCATGTAGAGGCTTCCATGGAACCCGACTGATCTACTCACGTATTTGGCGCTCCAGCTCGATAGCGTCCAGCTCGGGTCGCCGGTGCGGGCGTGGGCAGACATTCTCCAGCGCGACAAGGACGGTGATGGTCCCTGTCACTGGGGAGACCGAGACGGCAGCGCAGACCCTGCGGAAATAAGGTAGGTTGGCCTCGTCGCTGAGCCGGGGCTGTGGGGGTGTGTGCTGGTAGAGCTGCGGGAGCTCCGCGACGTCGCCGGTGAAGGGGTTGAGTAGGACGACGGCGGTGTCAGCGTCGCGCTGCAGGAGGAGGAGGCCGTCGGGGTTGTCGAGCTCAGCGTGGTCCTTGAAAATCGGGAGGTGGACAGTGACGAAGGCGCCCGTGTCGCCACAGAAGAAGCGGACGCGGCCGCGGCCGCGGAGCTTGGCGTGGCCGGGGTAAAGGCCATGGCCCTCCGGGAACATCATCCACCGGCGAGGGTGGAAGCGCACGTCTGAGAGGCCGAGGCCGCGGGGGCCCACGGTGCAGGAGCGCCAGCTGCGGCACACGGAACGGAACCGGACGTAGTCGGCAACGTCGCCGGCGAGCACCCGCTCCGCGATGCATTCGATTAGATCGCCGTGCATCGATGACCACGGTGGGTAGTACGTGGCGGCGCGGCGGCGCTTATTATAATTAGGGATGTGCTCGCTGCTGGGAAGGACACACTCCTCCGCCGCCTTGCTGCGAGGCCGCCGACGGAAGGCCATCCTCTCTCCCTCCTCAATCCTCATCGAGATTCCTTCTTTTGTTATGCAAGGAATACTCCACTTTTCATTATAAAACCGATAAACCAGAAAAAGGGTTCACAATATAATTGAGACCTACCATATATGCATATATATAGTCGGACACGATCCATTAGGAGTCCCACATCAGAAGCACTACTACCGAGTACCGACTCGGAGGCTGTACGTACCCTTTTCCTTTTCCTTTTTTTTTTCCTACAAAGACTCGACACGTTCAACTTCTGGTTATGGCTGCGCATTCCAGCCGCTCTGGGCGGGCCGGCACCGAAACAGCATCGCACGGTTCACATGAATTTTTTGACAGTTGACATGCATAAAACAGCTTGTTCTCGACCTCGGCCCCGTCCTTGTCGCCGCTCCTGGATTTCATGGATGTTCATTGTCTTGCGTCGATTTTCAGTGCCGCTGCTGACGTCCTCTTTGTTGTTGGTGCAGATCTTCCCCCAATTCCCATCGCTCGTTCTCCTGCTCTGGATTTTGTTGCATTTTGTAAACTATTTTATTCTATTTTATTTTATTTTTAAAAAATAGGGACTTTAACCCCAGCCTTTATTGGTGGCTAAAAGGTCCGGGTGTTTGCAAACTATTTTTTGCTAGGATATGACACACAAATGGTTGCTGCAGGGCTGTGTGTCCATGAAGAAACTGCACTTCCGAGGTGGGGTCTGAATGAATTATAAGACTGAATGGGAGCTGGATTTACAATTTGTTTGAATAGCCGGAAGAATTGGCTATTTGATTTGTTAGGCTCGCCTATCCTCTGGTGCATGCAACATGTATGGAGCGTGCTGCATTTGGGGGAATGGAATGCATGATAGTGAAGTCTGACAGAGGCTGCAATGAGTGGTGAATCTATACTTATATGGTGGATAGGCTTACAAGAACCTTGAGGTGCAGGTGCAGCACCCAGGGTTTGAACCGTAGATGGGAGTACTCCAGCCAGTGGTCTTTGCCACTGCGCTGTGAGCCCATTTGCAAAATGATAAAAAATTGAATGCTACATATTAATTTTATTTTCATACTTTCATTATGAGGCTAAAACAAAAACGAAAAAGGTGGGATTGTTGCATATTCAAAATCGAACAAGCAAAAATAAAAAGACTAGAACAACACACCACACACATGCTCAGCACAGCACCGTCACCTCCTGCTACCGATACTTCCGGCACAAAGCGCTCATCTATTGCAGCAAAACAAAGCCGTCATGTAGACGAAAAGCAAGCCGCGTTTCGGGATTTGATCGAGCTCTGATGGAACTTGGAAGCATATGGCCATATGGGAGAAGTGACACTGAAAAAAACTGTCTTAACATAAAGTCGTTATATTAGAATAAATGATATTATTGCCAGCTGATATGGATGAAGAGAGTTGCACACAACATTTAGCAGACACTGTAATAGATATTAGGTTAGCTGCTCAAATCAATTGCTGTAACCTGCATGCTTCAGCAGAAACTGAAATTTTTGCTGTAACACACAGAATTTATCGGAATCATACCTTGCATCTGTCATCATTCATTTTTATTCACAGTATGGAAGAGAAATGTGCTTTGACCCGAAGACAAATCATACATTGTAGCCACTGCCAAGTAAATCAAGGACATTGCACACACAAAAAAAAATGCCAAGACTGATTATACAAGAGAAATGAGATTGATGCAAGAGAGATGCGATCTATTGCAGAGCAAGCTGTTACAGTAAGACATTTTTAGTTCATAACCTCATCTACAGGTCTACTACTTCAACACATGATCAGTGTCAATACAGAGAGACATGGACTTGGCATAAATTACATAGAACACAATCAGGATTGCAAAGACCATGCCAAACATGTAAAGATGAAGAACATTCCTCGCTGCACATGCTGACAAGCATAAGGCCCCAAACAACAAACAAATTAGTCGTTGCCTAAAGGTTACAGCATCTGTGAACACTGAAAAGCAGTGATAACTACAGTCAGTCAAATCGGATATGAGCAGTTTTTTTCCCAGTTTTCATGAAAAACTCTCCCCTTAAAAAAGAGTTCAGAAGGCATGGAAAACTAAGTCAAAATAATTGCCTCTTTGCCGTTGCAGTATAATCCAGAAGCTGCAGATTGTGAAGCCTCCACCATGAGAAAAGATGATGAACGAAACTATTTCCTGGATCTTGGGCTATCTGAGTTAAGGTAACCCATCTTCTCCGACAGCACATTCATGTCATCCTCAATAACAGGATTCTCATTCTCCTCGGCAAGTCCTTCGTTCAGCAGTTCCTCCCAGAAATCTTCATTCAGCTCCCCCTGAGGCACGTTTTGCTCCTGTTCAGAAATGCCAAGATCAATACCCTGAGGCTCTACCAGAACTTCGGCATCCAAACCTGAATTTCCGATATCTGCTGGGATCCCGTCAATAAGGAATTCAGCTGGCTCTGAGGGATCAAATAGAAGTGGTGAACCTTGCTCTAGGCTGCTACTAGCACCCAAGTCATCAACTTCAGGTCCTTGATCAATGCGACGTCTACGTTTCTTTGAGATGGCATCTTGGAGTTCCTTTCTCATTTCATTCTGGGACATCAGTTGCTTTAGGAATTCAGGATTTCGCATGACACGTGCCAAGAACGCCATCATCTGTTGTTGCTTCTGCTCAGTCCCTTGCAGCCTATCCTCCATGGCTTTTAGATTTGCCTTTGTATTCTGCTGCTCCTGCCTTAGCTTCACCACTTCAGCCATCAATAGTTGTTTGTCCCTCTTCAGCCGGTCAATCTCTGTGTCATATCCAAAATGCCCCACTTCAAGGTACGGGCCAGCATTCTGCTGGTTTGGGGCATTATGAGCAGGAGGTTTTCGACGCCTAATGTTCTTCAGGAGGTGCCTCTGTCCCCGTAAAAAACCCTCATTAGCAAATTCCCACCTATCAGGATCCACCTTCCTGAAACCCTGGATTGGCCAGCAAACAACATATATGGCAAGGATTAGCTCCGAAAGACCTCAGTGCAAGATCTCACACGTTTATCGCCAGTAAAAAGATGGTTGGTCCTTTTATTAACATCACATCAATAAGAACTAATGTGTAATTACAGAGTAAACCCTATTACCTCTTTTTGATATTTTCAGTTCACTTTTGCACAATTTCAGTTGCACTGTTTTCAGTTCTTTCTGCACTTTATTTGTTAACTTTCTGCTTCAATCTTCATCCTTCTCTATTGTTTCAAGGGAATATTAGAAACCACAATTTGTTGCGTCTTTCAAAACACACAAATGGACAGTATCATCTAGTAAAAAGGGTTACAATTAACGATTGTGAAAATACTGATCAACTTCCAAAAATAGACTTCATTCAGAGAAAAGCGTATGGTGCAATGTTTATATAAGACAGGTTAAAGGAACACCTGACTTAAGAAGTCAACGTGCTGCTTAACGTTCGATTTCAAAGAGTGGGCACATAGTAGACATTCCACTGCCATTAATTGAGGAAAAGCAGCTCTACATCAGTACATAAAGCACGTCTGTTAACGTTACAAATGCCTGCCCTTCAGGGGGGATGATGTCAAACACTCTATAATTTCAAACTATTTATATAGAATGCATATTCCAGCTGCTGTTAAATCAGGAAAAGAAGCCATAAATATAACAAATGTAAGACAGATGAATGCCTCAACAAAAAAATCAATTATAAGTGAACAATTGTTTAAAAAATGTATGCTGAATGCACCACAGCAGTAACATCTTCCCAAATCAGAACAATAAGTTATTCTCTCTTTTTTTGTCCTTAAGGACAACATGAGCAGATCTAGCCATATGCATATGTTTCTAACCATTTATCTTAAGTTTGCTGGTCTGTGATTTCTATGCCCTTGTACAAATTTATGCACTTCCCCAAGTTAGATTCTTTTTTCAGTTGATTAGCATCAATGTTCTTAAGTACAAAATGTCCTTACGAAAAAATGATTTTCACTGGTCAATCTGACTACTAACAAAACAGTAAACAGCATGGCATTTTGGGAGCTTTATGTGCATGGGAAATAAGCCACATTCATCCCTTTTAACACTTAAACGTCAGGGAACTGAGCTGGACAGCAAAGGGGAGAAGCACTACTTACATAAGTGTTGAGCTGCCTGACAAAGCTGGAGAAATTGTTGTGCTTGAAGTGCCTCGGCAGCATCACGGTAGCGAAGGCGTGGGGATCCCACACGACAAAGCTGTTGTTGGTGGCGCTCCACGACACGACATGATCGGTGGTCGGGTCGTCGACCATGTCATAAGTCTTGGTAAGGAACGGCGGCGGCCCTGCATCATGCAGCCCCTCTATCGGCCTTGGCGCCATCATAGGCCCGTCCCCAGCCGCAACACCCAACAATCCTCCTTCCCCATGGCCGGTCTCCTCTTTCACCGGGTTCAGCATTGGGTCCATTGAGCAAATCCACACTACTTCTAACCAACAGTCAACACTAAGTCCACAATGGTGCCAAAAATGGTCACAGGGAGCTCATTTCAGAGCCAAGAAAATGTAACAAGAAGCTGCCCTCCTACGCAGGGCGCACATACATACACACACAGCTGCTTCGTTGCAAGGAAGGGCGTAGAATTTAGTCTATCATGGAGAAGGGGAACAGGATAAGGTGCAATCCTGGCAGGCACACCTCACCATCTTCCCCACCTGCAAGTACAGGCGAAAAGCAGCCGACAGACGGGGACCCAAAAGCCACTCGCCAGGAGGAAACCGAAGGCGCTCGAGAACCTGAAATCGACGCCAAGACATGAGCTTTAGCATCCCAAAAAAGGGCCGAAACGGAGAGCGAAAATTCGAGCCGAAAAGGAGGGAGCTTTAGGGGGGGGGGGGGGGGGGGGGGGGGGAGGGGGAGGGAGACCTCCGTTGTCGCCGCGCGAGAATGGATCTTTTCGGTGCCCGGGGCAGCGGAGATGCGTGGTGGCGGTACGACCGCGCAGGGGAGAGGGAAGGGGAGCAGTCAGTAGAGGAGGTTGGCTCTTGGGGATGGATAGGGGTGCCTGTTTCAGGAAAGGAAGGTTCTGGAACGCGAGGGTCCGGGTGGAATGGGGTCGCGGTCGCGGGGCGGCGGGGACCGGTGGGGAAGGGGACGGAGGTGGGCGAGACACGGTGGCGCTGGTCGGTCAGGGTGACCGGGGTGAGGCACGTGGCCAAATGGGCCTGGGCTTGGGCCGGAGATGGGCCGACGAGGACAGGTGTCGGCGTTACCGGTGCTACCGGAGAGTGCTTACGCATGCTGCACCGCCTAGCCGGAAGTCTGCAACTCAAGCTGAGAATAAAGTCGCACGTGCTGTGGTTAACTGGTCATAAAAAGTGCAGAATGAAACTGAAAGGACAAGATTATAGTTGTTTCTATATATAAAATCTTATTATAGAACGTTTGCTTAAAGTCCCTAATAAAATTGTAGTGCTTGTTGCAGTATTTTCAACTCTTTGCACAGCTGATGGACACACACTGTTTGATGGTGTTGTTAGTGCCTAGGGGGTAGTCACCACTGGCGAAGCTGAAACAGCCAAAAGAAGAAAAAAAACACACAGCAGGTGGTTCGAAACTATCTTAATTAACAACCTTATCATTTACCCTTGTTTAACACTGTCGTCAGGGAAAGACAGATACAGCCCTGTATAAACATCAGTCATCAAGCATGGCAGGAGGCACATCTCAACCTACTTATGGTTAGCATGCCACTACCATCATTTTCAGCGTGCACATAGGCCACATAAAACAGCAGCAAACAAATGTCTTAAAGGTGCCACACAGCACTCGAGTCAAAAGATCATTTTGTCAATGTGCACCTCCAAAGGCATACCTTTGACATCAGGATCGGCCACTTTTTTATCTGGTATTTTCAGTCTACAGCCAACATAAACAAATTTGTTGGTCATGTTACAAGATCTATGCTCAGTACTACAAACTAGAAATATAAATAATATTCACTAAATTTGTCATCGTGCAGTACTTTTCCCTGAAAAAGAAGATAACCCGGTATAACATGCATCACAACAAATTTTCTTATAAACGACTCAAAATCACTGTAAGATTTCAGGCAAATGGATCTGAAATGGAGAAGAATCTGAGTGACAGGTTCACTTGCATCATCCGTTCATCACCTAAAAAGACACACTCTGCATGAAAAAAACTCTTTTTCAGGTCACACTTCAGTGATTAGCCAATAGTTTTACACATGCCATGGACATCGAGGGCCAAACTAAGCTCTTTCGATGCTAGTCTTTAAGGAACTAGTTACCTTTTGTTTTTTCCTTTCTTGCTGGAAACATCGTATTACAGTGATTAACAAGGAAAAGAAAAAATGAATTAAGTCAAGGCTATCATGAGGCATCTACGTGGCATGAATCGTAGTATACATACAATACACAATATGGCGCCATAACTTTTGTCAGGGCTCTTGGCTGTTCACACGTTTCTGAAGCTCGAGCATTTCTTGGTGATTTGGGTCTAAAGAGAGGGCAGCTCGACAATCACGAAGAGCACTAGGAACATCCCCAATATGCTCGTGGAATGCTGCACGAAGATGCAATAAGTGGAGGTCAGCTTTGAATGCAATTGCTCTGCTGAGCTCTGTTATTGCTTCTTTCTCCTTGTGGCTATCCATCAGCACTGTAAATCAAAACAAACATAGCATATTAATCTGGTGTGAATTGTAAAAGATGCACCGTAAAGTATGGCTACAAATGGAAAAATGGTACAAATATTGTATCAGGGCTATGTAGTTAAGACTGCCGGTCATACATTTCATTATATCACAGGACATAATACTTTGGAAAACCAGTGAAGAACAAAACCTTGAGAAATGTAACCATTATCATTGTCTGCATGTTACCAAAAGCACACTGTAAACGTGGACAGGCATAGGCAATTTCTCTAATAAATAAAATGTACCACTATCTACTGTGTACTTCCACAGATATACAAGTTTCACAAGATCTTTACATATGTATATATCAACACAGGGTTTATCACTCACCATAATATAGTTTAATTCTCACCACTCTACAATCGAAATGGTGTAGGGTCAAACATGAACATAAGCACCCTACACCATTTGATTGTAGAGTGGTGAGAATTAAACTATATTATGGTGAGTTGTTCAAAGTTAATACAATCACAAAAAAGGTCATCTGTGTTCGTTGCTGTAGTTCATGAATCATGACTAAAGGGCACAGTTCAAATTGGTTTTTGAAGAGTAAGGATAAGATAATCCACCAGAGCAAACAGTTTAATTTGGTGTGCTAAGGTTAAAATAGAGTTTTAGTATCTAAAATTCTACAAAGGACTTCACTGGCTTACTATGCTTAAAAGAACAATGGTCATAGTATCGGACATTCTGTAAGAAGCGAAGTATTTTTATTTCAGGTGGTATTTGTTTAATAAACTCCAAACAAGTCAAGTAGCAACAGTTAAAAGTTATCTAAGAACTTGACAGGTAACCCAAAAATATTTTCAAAGTAAGACTAATTTTGCACAATGCTGTATCTTCTTTTTTTTTTTTCATATCCACAATGTTGTATCTTAAAGCATGGTTTACAGGTTTTCAAGGCAGAATCAGAAGGCATAAATTACAGCATCATTATTTTTTGCATGTTCTCAAAAAAAAACATGAAGGCAAGTTCATTTTGATCTAACCTGCTGCTCGATATCTGTATGGATAAACACGTAAAGGATCCAATTGGGTCACTGTTTGCAAATCTGCCATAGTTTGTTCTCTTTCACAATATTCAGAGCGCTTCTCATAAGCTGAAGCATTATTTTTAGCTTTCTCTATCAACTTTGTCATTTCGTCATATGCAGCATCCCTGTTGTTCCTGAGAAAATGGACACGAGCAAGACCTTGATGGGCCCTAGTGTGTCGAATCTTCAAGGCACTTGTATAGCAATCAGCTGCTGAATCTAATTTCCCACAATCAACATAGACACCACCAAGATTATTCAAAGCCTGCAGGAAAATGATGCACAGAAAGTGTTAAGTGCATCCTCGTCCCACAATGAGCAATAAGGACAGACTTGTTTGACCCAATACCGACCACAAATATTAATAAATCTCAGATGAGAAATTATACGCAAACTGGATTTGAGACATCCTTCACAGCTAATATACAATCAAGCACCAAATTGCATGTTTGTTTAACAACATTCAAAGCTGGATTGCTTAATTTTCAAACAAAGAATAAAAAATAACAATCAAGAATGAAAACCAAAAGACCCTTTGACTATCCACATTTAATACATGAATATACTAAACTAAACTTTTGTATCCAGTCAATTATTAAAAGAATATAACAGTAGGAATCGGATTCTGTGTCAATATACAGCATCACGAACCTGACCCTTACGAAGCCGGTCTGAAGGGCACTTCAATGCATCTTCAAGAAGAGAGATAACAGTCGAAGAATAAGAAGGGTCGACTCCAGAGTCAGCCAAAACATATGCTTTCAGAAAGAATGCCTCAAATGACCTTTGAATAGAAATAGATTCCTCTGCTTTTTGTAGGGCTTCCTCACAGTGTCCAGTGTCATACAAAAGCCACCCCTCATATACTAGTCGTTCATGCTCTGTTGCTGCATGATGTCGTGCCAATTGCAAACTGCGCATAGCTGCCTCAGGGCAGTTCAACCTGGAAGCCAAACATCAAACACCACTTTTGATTCATTAAAATGGAAACCAAACAGCCGTAAGATAATAACTGAGAGATGTGTTATTAGAAGTTACCTAAGGAGCAGTAAAGATTGCCTAAAGTACAGGACACCTTTTGCAGCATCTGACTCCAGCATCCTGTAGATCACTGAAAGGGAGCCAATATCATCCACCGAGGACCAGCGCTCATACAGTTGGAGCCAACATTCGGCTGTATTCCATTGCTCAACATGGGCCCCGAGAAGAGTGCCTATTTTGGAAGCAGCTACACGTCCTTCCAACATCCGGTATTCAGGAGAAAGAGTAAGAATCGCATGAATGTCACAGATTGCAGACTTATAGTCTTCAAGAGCCAAGTATAGACAAATCCGGAGCTCTAGACACTCTAAAGCTAGCTTAAAACCCAAAAGTCTGTTGATTTCCTCTAAGGCTAGTTTAGCATCTTTCTTTCTCATCAAGGATGCAGCTCGAAACATGTAAGGATAAGTAAGAGTAGGATCCAATTCAGTTGCTTTGTCAAGATCTGCCAACTTTCTGTCACCTTCAGAGTACAAAGATCTTTCCAGATACATCCACCCTAGTGAGACACTAGAAGTCATGACTGAACTGAGTTTCTCATAAGCCAAACCCTTTTTCCCTTTCAAACCAGTGACTCTAGCAATACCAGCAATTGAATACACATGACCAGCAGAGAAGGCAACCTCAAAGTGGTGTTCAGCTTCATTGTATTCCTTTCTCAAAAGTCTAATGCATCCAAGCTGATGAAAAGCTATTTGCTTCTGTGTAGGAGAAACAGCCAATTGAGCTAGCTTCTCTGACAAGCATACTGTCGTCTCAGTCCTTGGATCAATGTTCATTGCGACCTCGCTAAGCAAGCAGTACAACAAAAAAGAGGCATGTCCGACCATAATAAGTTGTTGCTGTGCAGTTGCACTCAAGAAGAGGCTAACTACTACCTCATCACTTAGACAATCAGGAAGCTCCTGTAAAAGCATTTGCAAGCAAGAAGCTGCAAGAACTGGTGCATTTTCTTCAAACGCTAATGCCATGAGCTCAACAGCATCCTGCCTTGATGAAACAAATGAGGCCAGTTTTCTATCACAAGCATCCTTTAATCTGTCACAACAAAATGTGTTCGCAAACACTAAAATCTCCAACAAGATTTCCAATGGTAAATCCCCTAAGCTATATGAGGAACTGAAAAAAGAAACAGCTCTGATGCCCTCCAACGAAATACCATTCTCTGATAAATCAACAAGCTCAAGCTGTGACTCGGTGAACGGTCCATTAAGCATGGAGCAAAATGGGATTGACAAAGATGCGATCTTTCGCCTATCACATGTCACCCTCCCATCCCTTATTTGAAAGGTCACAGTGGAAGAAACTCGAGATGAGTAGCCCATCTCGCAAGAACTAACTATCTCAAAATTCCGAGCAGGCATCTCAGATGCAACATCTAGTGGCCCAAACTCTCGGCAGCATTTCCTACAAGACGCAAGAACGTCAGATATGATCTCTTCTCCCCGCTTCTCATACCGCAGCCACGCCCCAAATATGACCTTCTCATGTACGGTATTTGCACATCGCCATGCGGAGTGAAGACTCCTCTGTCGCAATTTCGCCTCACCAAGGCCACGAAATACCTGAGACTGAACCAGATACAGCCCTGGCCGCTCACTTGGCGAGCATTGCTCAAGCTCCTCGTGTATCCTTGACAGCACCTCGACATAATCTAAAGGCTTATATAACGGCACTACAGGCGGCTCGGCAATTTTGATAAGTGACTCACTGCACATAGTAAATTACTGAAATTAGTGAGGCAATGCAATTCAGCTGCATTACAGTGAAAGTTGAACTTTGCTAAAGAGTGAGGAAATGCTGGAATGGCGTTGAGCAGGCTTACATGGAAGAAGGCGAGTAGGATGCCTTTGGCAGCTTCCCCCGCTCCACCTGCAGCCATGACTGAGGATTGAAGCCGTAGCCATGGATGTGCTGCTCGTCGCACGGCGACTCCGACAGGAAGCTGCTCCTCATAGAGCACAGCAAGGAGAAGACCTCCCAAATCTCCACACTCTCAGATTTTCAAACAAATCACAGATACAAACCGCGCTGATGGCATAACCGAACGGACCGCAAAGCCAGAGGAGGAAGCCAGGAGTCTACGAATCAGAATCTGTACTAATCCCAGCTAATTGGGGAAGACGACTCCAAGAAGGCAGCAGGAAAAGATCGGAATTGCTGCCAACGAGCCACCTTTTTCAGCTCTACCAGACCATCAACCGATTCCAAACAAGAGACACAAACAAATCTGAAAAAATGGGCAAAATGGCCCGCGAAATCGCGCGGAGGTGGCCCCCGCGGACCGAATCTTAACCCGGGAAGAAAATGCAGCCTTGGGTGCGGCCGCGGCGCGTTGCGAGCCGAATCGAATTCGACTGATCAAACCAAGAACGGAGGAATGCCTGAGGGGAGTAGAAAGCGGAGATCCCGGGCCCACCCGTAGGCGCTGGCGAGCTTGGATTCGGATCCCCCGCAAGCAGCTTCGTGGAGCGAAATGAGAATGAGGGAGACGACGAGAGGAAGGAGAGAAGAGAGAGGAATGAGGAAAGGCGAAATTTTATTTTATATTCATTTGTTGATATCTTTTTCGTAGTGGATGTGAAGAGGAATAAATAAAGTGTGAGATTTGTTAATTTTAACTGAACTTTCGCCATTAGATTTAGATTTAATAGTTTACAATTATTATATAGTTAATTTAATAAAATAAAAATTAAAATATAAAGTAATAAATAATTGACTGAAAGTTTTCAGCTGATTGAAAACTAAAAAATATGATAAAATATGGTGCTGTGCTTAGCCTAGCGGGGAAAATGTTTTATATTTTTATAGGGTGTTTTTTTTTCTGGAAATACAAAAAGATGTTGTGCCCTGCACATGAATCCATGCAGAGGATGGATCAGGATCGTCAACAGTCGGGGGCGAGCAGTCGAGAGCTAAGCAGTGGCACCGTTTGTCCTCCATTCCTGCTCAAGGGATCCGACGGCTGCCGCACACTTGTTGGTTTGACCCAGAAGCTACGTACGACCCACCCGTGCATTAGTTTGTATTCTCTTTGCTTAGTACAGTATATATGTTCAAATCGATGAAAAAGAGTATATACATATTAAACAATTGAAACACTACGATCTGAAAACATGAACATGCATCAATAATAACAGTGCTTATACGTACCTAACTGAAACCGAGTTGAGTAGCACAAGAAAAAAAGTACCTATGAGTTTTGGACATGACATTCTTTATAAAAAAAAAATACTCATAACATATGGCATTGGGTTTATTCTTTATTTTTTCTGGCGAGGAGACATTGTGTTTATTCTTGACAGTCATACTCTAATCACAGTTTCTTTTACCTTATAGAGGTGCCACGGAACTAGTTATATATTGTAAAAAATGTTTGTTCTAAAACTTATTCCTTTTTTTTATGTGTTGTTCCACAAGGCTCAGCCATGAACAGATAAATGTTGTGAATGGCTTTGAACAGGAGTGGAGCCAGCAATTTACTTAAGGGGGTGTTGACTTCTTGCTGTGCAGATTATTAGAATTCTAGTTAGATTATTTACCTTCTTTTCTTAATTTTCTAATGATCTAAGCTAATGTTTTGGTGCAAAGGAGGTGCTGCAGCATGGGCAGCATCCCTGTGGTATACTCACAGTTTAGGGGCAAAAACTGGAGAGAGTGCTGCATTGGGAGCTGTATGATTTGTCGAGCGGCAACATACGGCGGAGGGAGCGACTGCGCGCCCTTGATAGCTGAGGATCCTAATCCAGGAGGATACGGGGATGCTATGGCAGTCGGGTCCTGCAAGAAAAGGGCGCCCTTTTATTTAAAAACTTCCAAGAAAATGTTACACTCTACATATTTCACGGTTTGGATCAAAATTTGCTGATAAAACTAACATGATATTTTCTTATGATACATACTTGTGGTCCTAAGAAAAAGCGCTTGTGGTTGTTCAATAATAAATAATCCATGGTTAAACAAGGGCAAGGATATACAAAAAAAAATATCTATGAGTAGTAAGATTTTCCATTTTATGAATACCAACCCAACACTAAATCATTATTTATTTAACAACACATCAAAGATTTAGTGGTTGACGGAATCCAGGTTTTATGGTTTTATTGAACTATATGCATGCTCCTAATGATTTTTTTGGGCAGTATGCTCCTAACGATTTAGTTGATGCGTTGGCAACTTCAGCGATTCTAACTACTGAGAATGTAGGCAACTGCAATAACCACCCCTAAACTGTACTTTGCCTGCCACACGCGTTTGTTTGTATGTCTGCTGGCAGCTACTGATCGAGCGGAGCGATGTGTGTTGCTATGTTTGTTGATGTGTTCTGGTTCTAAATTCTAATCATATCGGTTGTTCACTAGTCCTAATCAAAAGTAAGTATTATTACAATGAAAATGATATTTGAATCAGGGGTGAAGCTATGTGTTGCCGTCGGTGTGAGCTATCACAGACAAAATCTTGTAAATTATGAAGAAAATTACAGTGTATGTTATGGTTGACACCATCGTCTAATGGCGATGTCACGAGCGGCCATCTCGTCTGGCTTCGCCCCTAATTTGAATGTCCGATCCAGGTTTGAATCATGGCAATTTTTTAAGACGAAAATCAGGAGATGTCTCTTCCCATGGTCTGAGTCTTTTTTTAAATGATATTTGAATGCTTTTAAACCCATCTTCTATTATGATAAAGTGCATGGAAAAATCAGACATGTTCTCAGTGTAAAATGTTGAATTAGTTCTCAAGCAATTCTCACTCCATGATTTTATTTCGTTGGATCCAAGAGTGTCATATTATTTTATAATTTATGAGTTGATGAATAAAACTAGATCTTTTAATGTAAAGTTTAATTTCATAGTTTCATTTGTTAATATATCATTAAAATAAATTAATAAATATATAGAGATGAAACTCAAACACATTTAATGAAGTTTTATGCGAACGAGCCTTCGGCTCAGTGGCAGCGCGCCCGGGTTCGATCCTCAGAATCGGCTCGCGGTGTCGCACCACGGAAAAAAATCCCGTCGTTCTCCCCAGGCTAAAGCATATGGTAAAGACTCGCGTCACAGCTCACACGGCCAGCTGAATTTCTGTGTATGGTTGGGGAGGGAGTTCGGGGGTTTTCTCGGCCTACGTGAGAAGGCTTATTCTCCTTAGTAAAATGCCGTCGAGGTGGCTTCTTCTCCGACAGGTCGAGTTTTTTTAATGAAGTTTTATTCTAGTTTCAAATTTTTTGGTAGACGTTTCATCCTCATAAAACATATTTCTCCTCTCTACGATACGATATCATCAGTTTTGTCTATGTACATATTATTTAATAATAAAAATAAAACTCAAATAAAACCATCACTGAAATTGACCTCATAGTTTATATGTCACATGTCAACATTAACAAAATATCGTTTTGATATCCCTGTGTCAAAAAAAATATTTTCACCATAAATTTATATGCAAAATATGGAAAAAGTTATAAATCATGGAACATATTTATAACGAATCAAAGGCAAGTATCTTTAAAAGTTGAAACCAAGTGAAGATCTATTGATGGTCACATTTAGATGCAATGACTTCAAGTCTTCGACGACTCAAAATTACACTTATTAGTGACTGTGATTCGAAAGAGCGGTAGATGTCTTTTTGTTTCACATCTTGGTTGTCCCTAAAGTATAGCTTCGGGAGAACAAGTTGCCAAAAAGAAAAAGGTCCAGTTCCCCTATCTTCAAAATCAGGGATTCAAAACTTTCATATAAGAAGCGTGAAACAACTCGAATTCCCAACGAGCACTACAAATTCAAGCACATCAAGCGGGTCTCCAACTAATTCCAATCGCCAGCTGAAGTGCAAATAAATGGAGTACTAGTATTTCTGTTCTTTCCAACGACTTGTGCCCGATTCGGTTGAGGCAGATGGGCCGATGCTTGATTTATGAGGTCACGGGATCGGCACAAAGGTTTTGGAGCTTTGTTTTGTTCAAAGCGGAGAGCCGGGATTGGTTGGCAGACATGCGTGCGTGCATTCATTCACATCAACAAGAAGTAGTACAACTACTAGTACTAGCAAAGTCCTGAAGATTAATGGCAAAGGATGGTTGCTGACTGCCATTATGTCTCATGGTACCGTTTGCTGCTGGCAGTTTCGAAAGGAATTGGCGTGCGAAAAATGTCTTCCCTGCTGGTCCCTCCTCCATAGGCAATATCGCGTCTTGCAGAAGATACATGTATACCGGGTACAAGGATCGTGCGAAAATGCCTAGTACGTGCCTTCTAAAAAGAAACGATCCAATGATATCGATTGTCGACGTGTACTCTTGCCACTGAAAGAGTTTAGCCGCAGCGTTATTTACTAAACGAACCTATGCATTAGTTACTTACGGGCGAGAAATCGTTGAGCCAGTAACATGGTCAAAGTAAAGCAACAATGCAATAAGAAACTTGGTATCCGCGAAAGGATGGAGCGTCGTGTAAAAAGGTCTCTCTTTTTGCCACTGCTCGATGGGTCTTGGTCCCGTGGCTGCCGGCCGGAGACCCGACCAACGGAGCAGCGGTTCATCATCACTCGTATTGTAAAATGCTTATGTGACAGGTCCATCTTTTAAAAGGAATTCTGGTTTATGTGGGCTTCTTATCTAATTCTAGTCTAACACGAAGTGGGGTTTTCTTCTTATAAATAGTTGAGAAAACGCTTTTTTGTACTTTCGCCAGAATTATTCAATAAAGAATTTCGTCTCCTCTATTCTTGTTACTTTTAGTTTTTGTTTTTTACTTCGATTTACGTGCCTGCGATCGTCGATAACTCAACATGTTATTAGCATGCTCTACAGAGCCGGCCATCTACTCGGCGATTAAAGATATGATTTTCGATTGAATTTGTATCTTGACTCATTGCAGTCAAGATCTGTCTAGGAGATCGCCATAAAAATCTTGACTCGTTGCAGTCAAGATCTACAACAACAAAAGCCTGCTATAGAAGGCGGCACTATGAAATAACAAAATCACATTAAAGACACTAATGCACCCGCGATCTTCCAACCCTAACCCGATCTGGAACCGGCAAGGGGAGGATCTGGGATATCCAGATCCAAAACAGGGTATGTCCAAAAGTTCGAAAAAAAGGCCGCGTGAGTGCCCTCCGTCGACGCGAGCCACGAAGATGGCAAGAAGAAAAGACTGGATCTACCCTAACCCTAGTGGTGAAGGTGACCAGATCCAACATCACAGAAAGATCAAAGAAAAAAAATCTCAAGATCTGTCCCAAGATGGCTCAGATGTGGGCTCTATCAGTCCAGATCCGTCCCCACCGGACCTTGGACTCAACTCCATACATCACAGAGAGTTGAAGAAAAAAAGGGGGGGGGGGGGGGGGGGGGGGAGGGGGGGGGGAGGGCGAGATCGGGCCCGCCCGCGACGCTGGACTCGAGCGCGCCTCCAGCGCCCGCCCCGGCCCCCGCAAGCCGCGCGCCGGCCTCGAACCTGCCGCTAGGCCCGCCGAGCTATCGCTTGTGCGCACAAAGCGTTGCAGCGCGCTCTACGCCCGACAGCGCCTGGGCCCCGCCTGGAAGGACGCGCGAGCACTAGGCCGCACGTGCGCACGACAGGCCTGCTCCCGCCCGTACGTGGCGCCAGCCTGGGCCCGCTCCCACCGAGGCCCAGCTCCTGGGCAGAGCCGACGCTGGTCGTGGCCGCCTCCTTGCTCGCAGCACGCACGCGCTAACGGTTGACGCGCTGCCTGCCCTAGCCGCGATCCCCCTCCCCCCCCCCCCCCCCCACCGCGCGCGCGAATCTGGATCGCGCGCGCGACGCGAGGCACGCGCGCCGCCCCCGGGGACGAGCACTTGCACCGATCCGGCGCCGTGTGCCTGCCTGACTCCCATGCGCTGCTTGCCTTGTCGGTGGAAGAGGGGAGAAGAGAAGAGAAGAAGAGGCAGCCGGGTGGAAAGAAGAAGAAGAAGAAAGAAAGAGGAAGTGGCGGCTGAGAGGAAAGAAAGAGTGAGGGAGTGAATGAAACCCTAGAGTTTCAGTCTCTTTTATACCCTCTACAAGAAAAACGAGTTGGGCTTAATATTTGGGCCGGTTTTTGGCCCATTAAAAGCCCGGCCAGTGAAAATATCTGAAAATTTACAAAATAGCCCTGGAGTTGTTGGAATTTCTGATGAAGTCCAGTTTTTCGTAGAAGCGCCCCTAATATTTTTAGAAATAAATCTGAAGTCCATATTTTGTAGCAAGACCCCTCAAAATTATGAAAATTACTAGAAAATCACAGAATAAATAGAAATTTCACGGGAATATGTTATTTTGCATATAACACCCCGGATTTTTCCAGATTTATATTAAGATGGATTATAGTCCTTATATTATTCCATTTTCATGATTTATTGGTTATTTTTATGAAATACCGATAAAAATAACTTAAACATGCAGTTTTTGTTATACCACTTTACTTATGCCCTCTATTACTTGTAGATATTATTTGCATATATATGAAGAAATTTTTGCACCATGATATCATGCAGATGTCAGACCTTGTGAAGAGAGAATTCGATGTGCTTACACCCCCATGGAAGTAACTACCTGTCTTGGACCCTTAGTGTTGAAATTCTTCTTAGTGGCAAAAATCTCTTGAATACAATTATGCCCAAAAATAGAGAACCTGCTGCAACAGCAGTGGAGCAAGCTCAGTCCCTGCATTTCCTAAGGCATCATATATATACTACATTGAAAAATGAGTACATGACCGAAAGGAACCCGAAAGTCTTGTGGGACTCACTGCGTAATCGCTTTGAGCAAATTGAAGCAGTCTTACTTCCTAAAGTAGAGCGTGAATGGCAAAACCTACGCTTCCAACACTACAGGACTATTGAGGAATATAATACCAAGCTTTACGGTATTGTGTCACGCATGAAGCTATATGGCAAAGATTTTAAAGATCCCGATCTCATCCACAAGACTCTCTTCACCTTTTACCCTAAGCTCACTCATGTGAGCCGCCAGTACAAGAAGGACAAATATGACTCTTATGTCGCCCTGAGCAATACATTGCAGCAAGATCAGGGGTAGGACGAATTGATCAAGCAGAATCATTTGTCTCGTCATACTGGCTCCATGGCACCGCAAGAAGCAAATGTCACGTCATTCAAGAAGAATAACAACAAGGGTAAAGGAGCACCAAAGGCACCACCGAGGGTGTAAAATAACCCTAACAAGTTTAAGAAGAACTATAAAGGGAAGTGAAAAAAGATGCCTTCAAGGGAAGAATATGAGAAACAGGACCAGAAATGTTACAGATGTGGCATGAATGGACATTGGTCCAAAATTTGTCGCACGCCTAAACACGTTGTCGGCATGTACCAAGAACTCAGGAAGAAGCTGGCGGAGCATGAAGCCAACTATGTTGAAGCTCCATAAGCCAAAGAAGACATCACGAAGATGGATTCTGGTACATTAGACAAAGTTCAAGGTCATGGAGAACCAAGCAAGGCCTCTAATATTGAATTTGATGAAGACCACATGGCAGAGGATAAGGAGGACCTGCATGAAGATTCACACTAGTCTTGTAGACTAGTTAGAATCAAAAGTTCTTCATTAGAATTAAGCATTAGTAATAGGGGTGCATTAAGTTTTTAATGGTGGTTTATTTATGTAATCTCATGAAGAGAAGACATTTTCTTATTAATATATTATATTGGTGTGGAAATTGTTTGCATTATTATTTCTATTGATTATATATTATTGTATTAATTACAGAATCGTGGAGTATATGGCTATTCAAGAGAAGCTCTGTTCGTAGACAGTGGCACTACCGCTATCGTTTTAAGGGACACTAGTTATTTCCAAAACCTTCGAAAGTATGATGGAGATATAACTACTATCATTGGCAATGACACTAGAATTGTTGGCATAGGCAGGGTCACAATCATCCTACCAAATGGTACACGGCTAGTAATCCATAAAGCATTGCTTTATCCCGAGTCTACTCGGACATTGTTAAGCTTTAAGGACATCCGTGCAAATAGATTTCATATAAAAACCAATGATGATAAAGGTGAAGAATGTCTCATTATGAAGAATGATGGAGAACACAAGACTATCATCAGAAGTTTTCCAACCATTAAAGAAAACATGTACTACACTTATGTTAAACCACACAAAGAGTTTACTGCGTTCAAGACCGTATTTAGCAACCAAGAAGCCTATCGAACATGGCACGATAGACTTGGTCATCCAGACCTCAACATGATGCAAAGAATCACGAAGAATTCGAACAGTCACAACTTGAAGACAAAAGATTTTCCAAATTAAGAAGATTTTTTGTGCGTTGCATGTGCAAAAGGGAAGCTCATCACTCGACCCTCAAAGCTAAAGATTCAAGCAGAATCAATGGCATTCCTTGAACAAATTCAAGGAGAAATATGTGGACCAATTTACCCCATGTCAGAACCTTTTCGGTACTTCATGGTGTTGATTGATGCTTCCTCAAAGTAGAGTCATGTATGTTTATTGTCTACTAGAAACCATGCGTTTGCACGATTGACAACTCAAATCATACAATTGAAAACCAATTTTCTGAATAATAGAATTCAATCCATCAGGATGGATAAAGTCAGAGAATTTACCTTGAAGGTGTTTAATGACTATTGTATGAGTCTGGGTATCAAAGTGGAACACTCTGTACCACACGTGCATACATAAAATGGCTTTACAGAATCATTAATTAAGAAGATCAAGTTGATAGCATGACCATTATTACAGAATTGCTTATTATCTACCTCTTGTTGGGGGCATGCAGTGTTGCACGCAGCAGCATTAATTCAATTGAGGTCATCTGCTACATATGAACAATCACCATTAGTAATGCAGTGTTGGATATGAAAGTGCATCCAGAATCAAGTATTTAGAGCCATCCACTAGAGATCTACACACGGCTCGCTTCGCTGATTATATCTTTTAATGAAGATCATTTCTCGGCATTAGGGGAAGTAAAGTATCTCTCTCGGGACGAATGTCGTGAAATAGAATGGGAAACTAAAGGAATTCAAGGAATGGATCCTCGCATTACAGAAACTGAGCTCGAAGTTCATAACATCCTCCATCTACAGAGGGTTGCTAATGAACTGCCAGAAGCTTTCACCAATACAAGAGAATAGACATCCCATTTAAAGAAGATGACTATATAGAATTCTAGCCTCCTTCCTCAAAAGCAACGAATGCTAGAAAGAGGCGGAGTGATCCGATTACACGGGCACCAAAGAAGCCTAGAGTACAAGCTCAAGCTAAAGCTCCTAGGAGACGTCCTGCAGAGAAGAAGCCTAAGCAAACTACTCAAAAGAAGAATATAGAAGGTGAAAGCAAACCACATGAAGTGGTGAGCGTTGAAGAAGAAATCCCAAGTGAGAATATGCGCACACTTAAAACTCATGACGGGTTACTGGAAATTCTTGATCTAAACCTTCCTTTGAGTGATGTGGATCAAGAAAATAAAATAATAGAAGAAGTTTCAATAAATTATGTTGAGACGGGAGTAATATACAATAGAAAGACAATAAAAATTGACTCATATTTTGCTGACACAATTACAACACAGATTGACTTGGAATCTGAACCAAAGTCAATGAAGGAATGCAAGAAGCGTCCTGACTGGCCGAAGTGAAAATAAGCAATTTGTGTAGAGTTGAACTCGCTAAAGAAAAGAAAACTGTTCGATAATATATGCCTTACACCAAAAGGTATCTTCCTAGTGGATCACAAATGGGTGTTCGTCAGGAAGAGAAATGCTGAAAATGAAGTGACCAGATACAAGGCGAGACTCGTAGCTCAAGGTTTCACGCAGAGAATAGGAATTGACTACGAAGAAACCTACTCTCCCGTAATGGATGGAATTACTTCTCGGTATTTAATATCATTGGCAGTGAATATGAATTTGCAAATACGACTTATGGATGTCGTCACTGCATATTTATATGGAACATTAGATACAGAAATCTATATGAAAGTTACAGAAGGAATCAAAGTCTCGAATGAAGAAGAACGCAAATTGTATAGTGTCAAACTTCAGAAGTCATTATATGGTTTAAAGCAATCTGGAAGAATATGGTATAACAAACTCAGTAACGTTTTACTGGAGAAATGATTCTTGAAGAATGATGATTGTCCTTGTGTATTCATTAAAAAATCAAAGAAAGGTTATTACATAATCTCTGTTTATGTTGATGATTTGAATATCATTGGCACTGCACAAGACGTTAAAGATGCATGTTCTTACTTAAAGTCTGAATTTGAAATGAAAGATTTCGGTAAGACTGCATATTATTTAGGTTTGCAGCTTGAGCATACCCACAAAGAAATATTATTGCATTAATCAAACTATACTAAGAAGGTATTAGAGAGATTTAATATAAAAGATGCATATCCACTCAGATCCCCTAAGGTTGTGAGATCACTCAATGCAGAGGAAGACCCATTTAGACCAAAAGAGGAACATGAAGATTATTATTGGGACCTCAATATCCCTATCTCGGTGCTATTAGAGCATTAATATACCTTGCAAATGATACGAGACCCGATATAGCCTTTACTGTTAATCTACTTGCTAGATACAGCTCGACACCAACTATGCGACATTTTTCAAGAAGAATGCAGAAATAACCTTGGTTGGGTATACTGATGCTGGCTACTTATCGAATCCACACAAGTCAATCTCGCTGACTGGATATGTGTTTTTATTTGGTGGAACGGTAATTTCACGGACGTCAATGAAGTAGACGATTGTTGCTACATCAACAAATTACTCAGAGATCATCGCATTATTTGAAGCCGCTAAGGAATGCACTTGACTCAGAAGGATATCAAGACATATAATGGATAGTTGTAGAGTATCGTTTACTCCATCCCTTATAGTTATCTATGAAGATAATAACACCTGTATTGCATAAATACAAGCGGGATACATAAAGTCGAACAGGATAAAGCATATGTTACCTAAATTTTTCCATACGTATGCATTGCAAGAGAAGAGAGAGATTTTGATAACTCATGTCCGATCTTGTGATAATCTTGCAGATATGTTCACAAAGGCACTACCAGCTTGCACTCTTGAAAAATGTCGATATGGTATTGGTATGAGAAGACTTAGAGAAGTACTTGGAACAGGAGGAGAACTTTACTAGGTACATCACGTTCTCAAATTAAAGAATCATCTCGAAGATAATTCATGTCGTTCATGAAGATCAATAAGCATTAATTATGAAAATTAAAGGATTGTACTCTTTTTCCCTTATGAGTTTTTCATATGAAATTTTTTCATTAAGGTTTTTAATGAGGCAATGCGTACAATACAAGTGACGGTAATATGTGCTCTTTTCTCCATTTTTTCCACTGAGTTTTTATGAAACATATTTATCGTGATAAAGAGTCCAAGGGAGAGTATTATAAAACGCTTATGGGTCAGACCCACCTTCTAGAAGAAGGACTCCTGGCCTATGTGGGTTACTTATCTAATTCTAGCCCAACACGAAGTAGAGTTTCCCCCTTATAAATAGTTGAGGAGACACGTCTTTGTAATTTTACCAGAATTATTGAATAAAGAATTTCGTCTCCTCTATTTTTATTATTTTTAATTTTTGTTCTCTACTTCGATATATGTGCATGCGATCGTCGATAACTCAACAACTCGATCCAGCCGCCTCGTTATGTTTTTTTTTATCAGTTCTAACGATTAACGAACAGGCCGGAACGGAGACCCATTACCGTCAAGCTCAGCGCCACAAACGGATCGGCCCAAGACGGCCTATCACTTGTCAGGGCCCACCCGTCTCGGCCTCCTCACCAATCCAGTTCGTGATCGTAATATAGCCCTGATAAATCCTTTCGTTTTGGTCTTGGAAGCCGCCGGATCGCGCCGCTCCCGCCGCACGCCGCCGAATCTTCCTCAATCAAGGTCGCAATCGCCATGTCAGGCACCGCCGCCGCGTTCCCCAACTGGGTGATGCTGGAGCGCTTCATCTTCCGCCGGGACGACGACGCCGCCTTCCCGGACGGCACCACCAGCAAGGCGCCCGCGGACACCACCACCATCACCGCGTCAGGCACCACCACCTTCGACGCCTCCTTCCGCATCGCCTTCGTCCTCGCGGACCCCCCGCTTCGTCTTCGGCGGCGGCGGCGGACAAGACGAAGAGGAGTTCGCGGTGGCAGAACTCCAGCTCTTCAAGCCCAGCCGCACCGAGGTCTACGCTGACGTCTGCTACCTGCACTCCCGCACGTCATCATCAACCACCACAGGCCTTCTTCCCGGCGAATGAAAATCCATGCGCGTACCGATCCTCCTCACCGGTGACCACCCCGCCGCCGACGACGCGTGGCAGCTCAGCATGTGGCAGACGGACGCCGTCATCCCCTTCAACGGCCGGTACCTCTCCTGGGTCGACTACTTCCGCGGCATCCTCCTCTGCGACTTGTTCACGGACCCCGCCACCCCGGCCGTCTCCTTCCTCCGGTTCCCGCTCCACGAGTTCCCGTCCACTCCCAACCGCAGCAACGCGTGCAGCTGGTTCTACCGCTGCGCGACCGCCGTCGACGACGACACGGCCACGCTCAAGTTCGTCGACGTCGCACGCGACGACGGCTTCGGGTTCGGGCCGCTCAAACCCCGTGCTCGGTTCACCGTCACCGGCCACACACTCAGGGTATCAGGAGACGACAACAACGGCAGCATGGAGTGGAGCAAGGATTACACGGTCACTTCCGACGAGCTGTGGGCTGCCAACCCCGGTGACGATCGGCTCCCGCGAGAGATCCTCATGTTTCCTCAGGTGAACATCGACAGGCCACACGTGGTGCACTTCCTTATCGTTGAGTTCGGGTTCGTGTGGAAGAAGATGTGGGTGGTCGCCATCGACCATGAGGACCAAGATTGTGAAGTCGTTTTATCGGTGTATCAATGGGAGGGAGGACCGTGGGACTGTGGACGCTGACCTCACCGAAGAAAAGTCCAGCTCTCCTTCGTCCTTCCTGCACTGCCAGTTCTCCAAATTCCTCCAGCCTTAATCTGGGTTGTTCTCGCAGCATTTTGCTATTGGGAGGGAACAGAGAGGCATATTTTCCCAACCGGAACCGAAGTAATAATGTAGCCTGCATAATATACTAGCTAGACAATATTTGAGCTTTCAAGTTTCAGTGAAAGATAAGCATGAATAATGATATTATTTTGTCAATACCTTGTTTCATATGTTCTTTTTTTCTTGACAATTTGTTTCATATGTCGTTGGAAGTTATTAGCAGTTACGATGGAAGTGAAGTGTGTACTACTACCTATTAACGTTGATCGAGCGTCTGTTTGTGGCGGTTCTTTCCTAAGTAGCGCGCACAACTACATCACGGAGCACCTTTGGCTCCAGCCAAATTCGAACTTTCGTCAAAATTATCTTTTCTCTTGCTGATAGAAGCAAATTTAATTTGAACATGATCTATCATGATCATTATTTTCACAGTATACGTATGTATTTGTATTCCTAATTAGTCATGTCTTCCTGCTTGTTAATCATTTTTATTTTCCGTCAAAATATCCGATGGTTCCACAATGCTATTTCGTGCTCTGGGAGCAGGAGGATGGATGCAATGCAAATATGCAATCATGCAAGTTGCAAGCAATGCCTCGCGATGTACGCTCGGTCAGTTCCAGCATGTCTCGGAGAAGGCATAGAACCATCAAACTGGCTCATAGGCCCAAACAGCCTGTACGTATAGACTTGTCGACAAGCAGGCCGCAGCTTCTTGCGGAGCTAGTCCATATAATTTCCGTGGGCCCGACCCATCGGCCGCAGGGCCAACTCATTTTGGCCGGCAAGTGGAGGCGGCCACTCTCTCTAGTCTCTTTCGCCTCGACTTCGTCCTACGACACCCTCCCATAGATATACCTGGTCAAGTGGGCCGGGTTAAATGGACCGGCATGAGGCTCATCTATTTTGGCTTGGTCCGAACATGGCCCGGCATCAAGCTTGATGCATCGTGTCGGCCCGTGGCCCGTCACAGGCCGTGCCTGGGCCTAGCCACAGGCCCGTCGTGCCGGCCCGGGCACGACCAGTTTATTCTGGCCCGTCTAACCCGTGCAATAGCCCGTTAGGCATGGCACGGCCCGTCATAGCCCGTCAAAAAAAGATCAAAATTTTAACATTTACACTAAAAATCATATTTTTTAGTTCAAATTTATTGATAAAACATATTTTTTATATATAAAAATTCAAATTTTAAAGAAAAATTGTGCATATAAAATTTAGTTGGACTTCGGGCCGGCACGACCCGGATAACCTGTCGGGCCGATAGGCCGGCATGGCCCGTGTAAGACGAGTCATGCCGTGTTTAGGCTTAGACACAGGCCCGTTGGGCCAGCATGGAATGGCCCGTTAAGCAGACGGGCTGTGCTGGCCCGTGACAGGCTCGTGCCGGGCCGGCCCGACACGGCCCGTTGGCCAGGTATACCCATAGACTTCGCGTTGATGGTTTGTTTGTGGCGGTTCTTTCGTAATAAGTAGCACAACTACATCACGGAGCACCTTTGCAGCCAAATTCAAACTTTTGTCAAAATTATCTTTTCTCTTGCTGGCAGAAGCAAATTTAATTTGGACATGATCCATCTTGATCATTATTTTCACAGTACACGTATGTATTTGTATTCCTAATTAGTCATGTCTTCCTGCTTGTTAATCATTTTTATTTTCCGTCAAAATATCAGATGGTTCCACAATGCTTCGTACTGGGAGCAGCATTTTTATTTTCCGTCAAAATATCCGATGGTTTCACAATGCTATTTCGTGCTGGGAGCAGGAGCATGGATGCAATGCAATCATGCAAGTTGCAAGCAATGCCTTGCGATGTACGCCCGGTCAGTGGGACCTCCTATTCCTACCCCGCTCTATGTATAGCCTAAGCATAGCGCAGCCCACAGCCCACCATCCATAGACCGAAAATCAGCCCACGAAGACTCGAGAGTCATCGTCAACCTCCAGCTCCTGCAGCTCGCTGTTCCGGCCTTCTCCGTCGCTCCTGCCACCGGATTCGTGATGCCCGTTGAACCCGCGCTAACCATCGCAGCTCTCGTACGCTGCTTCACTCTTTTTTATCACCTCCAATACCTCCCATGGTTGGATCCACGCTCCTTGACAAGATTTCACACATGTTCTTCTATTATTCCACATGTGTGATGTTTCATTGTTCTACAAATGGTACTTTATTGTTCGGACCATATAGAGAACTTTGTTGTTCTGAAGACATCTCTTCGTTGTTTCACATAACAAAACTAATTGTTCCATCTCTTGAATCTAATTGTTCCAACAAATCAAATCGAATTGCTCTAAACATGGTTGTTAGAGCACGACGGAAAGAACAAGCTCGAGGTGACATCTCAGATAGAGCGTAGGAGAAGGCAATGGCCAGACATGGATGGAGGAGGAACACGGCCAAACGCATGGTACGAAGGAGGAAGACGCCCACGCGTGGTTGAGAAGAAGGCAACAGCGACGAGACAATGCTTGCGCTCGGGAGTTGAGAGAGAGAGAGTGACGGGAATCAGGCGGACGACAATGTTAAGTGCACGAATCTTAAAGCGCGCTAGGTGGAAGCTCCACGTAGCGCGTGCTATATATAGGAAGTCTCTCAGTCAGTTTCAGCATATCTCAGAAAAGGTATAGAACCATCAAACTGTCCCATAGGCCCAAATAGGCTGTATAGACTTGTCGACAAGCAGGCCGTAGCTTCCTACGGAGCTAGTCCATATAATTTCCATGGGCCCGACCCATCGGCTGTAGGGCCCACTCATTTTGGCCGTCAAGTAGGGGCGGCCACTCTCTCTAGTCTAAAGATTCGGGCGCCAGTTCACATTCGCGGACGTGGGCAGCAAATAAGACCCACGGGTAAATGCTTAACGGGCATCAAAAAGCTTTGTCCATATCCAATATTTGTTTGTCTGTCTGATGTGTGGACCCATCTAGAGATTTCTCTCATCCGTCCGTGCGTCAGACCTTATCTCCAATCTCACGCCGCCAACTCCTCTTCTCTCCCATCTGGTCGCCGCCCACTCCGATGCTTCACGGCCGACGCTTCGTCCCGTCTAGCGCCCCCCTTGCCCCGCCAGCGCCTAGCCCCGTCTTTGCCGCCGGCACTGCGTGCGCGCCATTCGTCGCTGCGCTCATCACCTCCAACTCCCCAACGCGACAATGCTGGTGCCCGGCCACTCGCCACCACCTCCCCCACGCCCCTTCGTCGCCGTGGACGCCACCCTCTCCGTCGCCTCCATGGCGGACACGCCAGGGTCCAACCCCGTCTTCGCCGCTAACACCGCGTCCGTACCATTGGACGTTGCGCTCGTCACCTCCCCCTCCCCCGCGCGACGACGCCGGTGCCCAGCCCGTCACCACGCCGACTCCACCTCTCTCGCAACCCTCCGCCGCTACGCGCCGCCGCTCGTGCCCGTGGGCAACAGGCGCGAGCGGCATTCGTTGCCTGGAGCGAATATCGGGCATATGCGCGGGCATCGGATTTGGCTCGCGGGCACGAACCAACATTCGTTGTCCGGAGCGAATATCGAACACATACGCGGACATCGGATTTGGCTTGCGGACACGGACGAGCGCAGCTGCCATCCGCGGACGTGCCGCCCGTTGCCTTCTCTACTCTAGTCTCTTTCGCCTCGACTTCGTCCTACACCCTCTCATAGACTTCGCGTTGACCGGGTTGAATGCACGGGCATCAATCAAAGGCGCATGACTTGACCCGATCCTTCCACAGGCACGTTGCTTTTGCCCAACCGCTCTCTAGGAAACATCAGTTAACAATTTTCCTCCTTTTCTTTTTGAACTGAGTTAACAGTTTTCTTTGTCGTTAAGGAAACGCACGGTGGTTCTTCAGCAGAGCTAACAAGGTTTTTATTTTTGTGGGCAACACTATTCTAGTACTAGGGTAGTAGAATAGTGTTTTGGTCTCTAGCCGTAGGTTGGATATGCCAAACTCGTTTTCTGAAATTTTTATTTTTTCCCCGACACGTCGCAGTCGTTAATAACGCAGGCGAGATTCACCTTTGGCAAGGCTATAGTCGTAGGCTCGTAGCAAACGAATTCATATGGTTCGATTTACGAATATCCGTAGCCACGAGAAGAGAGGTCCCATGTCCCATCCCATGTAACGGACTGGGAAGAAGGGACGCATCATTTTCGCGGCAGCTGGCCACGGGCCTCGTCCTGGTCATTTTTCTTGAACCCAACTTGCGCACGCTGCATCTTCTTTAATTAATGATGAAACTGTGTTTCATAATTAATGACGAAACGTGAAATTGGTAGTTAGATACGGTCTCCGTGTCTCGTCTCGTACCGTGCCGCATCGCAACCGCAAGTGCGCTCCGCGCTCGCTTGCACCTACACCAAATAGAACACTTCCGGGACCCACCGCCAACCGCGCACGCGGCCCCGCCGCCAACGCTCAAACTTTTTCCAATTTGAAACAAACTCGCCAGCCAAACCAACTCAAACCCTCCAATCTCAAAAAAAAAAAAAGAACGGATTTTCTAGCTTTCAGTTATTTGTGTTGAGTTATCAACGATTATAAGCACGTAGATCAAAATAGAGAACGAAAACTAAAAGTAATAAGAATAGAGGAGACGAAATTCTTTATTAAATAATTCTGCCAAAATTACAAAGAGATGTCTCCTCAACTATTTATAAGGGGGAAACCCTATTTCGTGTTGGGTTAGGATTAGATAAAGAGTCCACATGGGCCAGGAGTTTTTCTGTTAGAAGATGGGCCTGACCTATAAACATTTTACAACAGTCTGGTCTATCCTTTATTACTTTCAGTGTTCTGAAAATTAGCAACATAAAAAAAAGAACCAACTCAAACCCCCCAAAAAAATCCCAACTCATCATTGCCACAAACGGACCCGTTCACCGACTCGTGGGACCCTGGTCCCACCGCATCGCGGCCCCACCACCAACGCTCAAACTTTTTCCAATTTGAAACAAACTCGCCAGCCAAACCAACTCAAACCCCCCAATCTCAAAAAAAAACCGGAATTCCTAGCTTTCAGTCGTCTGAGCTTTCAGCCTATCAATAAATGTTTTTTATAATTATTAGAAACTATTAGATATGATATCTATAGCTCAAAAAAAATGATTGTCGTATGAAAATTAGCAAAAAAAATAAAACCAACTCAAACCCCCCAAAAAATCCCAGCTCATCATTGCCACAAACGGACCCGTTCACCGACTCGTGGGACCCTGGTCCCACCCGTCCGTCCGTCCGTCCAATCCAGAACCATCCTCACGCGTCGGCCCCGCGTGCGCACAGCAAGACCAGGCAGCCTCCGCCCGCTCCCTCGCTGGAATGAAGGCCCCACAACGTCCTACCCCACCAGTCATTCCCTTGACGAAACACGTTGACGGAGCAGTATAAAGTCACCCTCCCAAGCGCCGCAAGTTCCCAAGGCCGGAACCAACCGAACCAAATCGGCTTCCGTCTTCGGTGCTGCCGCCGCCCGCTCCGCTCGCTCTTCCTCCGCCACTCCTCCTCGCCTCGCGCCGTCCGCGAAACCCTAACCCACCAGCGACCCCGGCCGATCCTTCCTCCGGCGAAGATGTTCCGGTACCAGAAGAACGGCGACCTCGAGTCGGGGGCCACCTCGTCGGGGCCCGGCGCGCTGTACCCGGGGATGCAGGAGCCCCCGGAGATGCGCTGGGCGCTCATCCGCAAGATCTACATCATCCTCTCCCTCCAGCTGCTGCTCACCGCCGCCGTCGCGGCCGTCGTCGTCAAGGTCCGCGCCATACCGCACTTCTTCACCACCACCAGCGCTGGGCTCGGGCTCTACATCTTCCTCATCATCCTGCCGTTAATCGGTGAGTCGCGCTTCCCCGCTCCGATCGACCCATCTCCTCAACTTGTTTCGCGGTGGGAACGCATTTCTGACCTCCGCTTCGGTTGTGATGGGGAAAGCGGCGTTTCGAGCGTGTTTTCCCCATCTTCGTCGAAAATGGGAGTTGCGTCGCGTGCGGGTTGCAGTTAGCAATGGACTCGGTTTAGTTTTGTCGGCTGCGACATTTGTGTTGATCAACTTACTGGGCAGGTTGAAGAGTGGTTGATCAACTGCTGAGTTTCCCTTAATAATTTTGGGGAAATTTTGTTTTTAATCGGATACGCGTGGGAAATATTTGGCATCGAATATGTTCTTCTAAGCGGCCTTGCTTCAGTGGTGGGTTTAGAACTGGATGCCTAATTCCTAGGACGCTCGAGTGCTCTAACCGTGAATAAAAAAAATGTTATGAGTTGTTTAGTTAATTGCATAAATTGTGGGGAGGGCCTTGGAGAAACAGCCACGCGAGGGAGAAGCTTTGCGTGCTCTCGTGCGCCCACGTATGGCTGCCAGTGCCTTCGCGTGGCAGCAAGGGGATTGAGGGGTTGGTGCCTCGCCACGCGGTAGCCTCGCTGTGTTTTCCGGAAAGGCCCGTGATACTTCACCTAATTACAAGTTACTGGGGATGGGGTTTGGATTTTGACTTGTAATAACTGTGGATTGCGAATGCCATGTTGAAAATGGTGTTGCATTTTGGTCTGCAGTGCTGTGCCCGCTCTACTTCTACCACCAGAAGCACCCGGTCAACCTGATACTGCTGGGTCTCTTCACCATCGCCATCAGCTTCGCTGTGGGCATGACATGCGCCTTCACCAGCGGTAACCCTCTTGCTCTCATTAACTGTTTCCTGTTCTTGCAAGTAACTTCCCATCATTGCTCTGTTAACCTGCTTGTGTAAATTAGGGGATAATTGTGTTGCAATGTGATTGTAGTTTGCAATGCGGACTGTTTCTCTTTCCTCAGTTGCCTATTATGAAATGCAACTGACTCTGTAAAGAGTTGGTTATGATTCTGTCATTGAGCAATTTGAGGAATATGTCCTGGCAACCCATGTGATGTGATCAGGCATTTGCCCAGACTGGCTGTAGGGCCAACTTGTAGCTGTTGCTGGCTTTATGGTATGCTTGACTGAGTCAGAACTCAGAAGTATTGGGAATAGTATAACCATGTAGGGTGGTCTTTTCAATTAAATTAATTCGTGAAAGGCATTTGGAGTACCAGCTCCTCCAAGAATAAGATTTTATTTCCTTTTTCCTTATTGCGAGGTTGACCTTAGACTTGGTTGTGTTGTTTAATTAAACTTACAAGTTCATAGATCATACTTTGCTTTTATGGAAAACATTGTTCAGCATGTGTAATAGGAAGAGTAATTTACTATTGTTTCTGCCTCAGTTCTTGCCTTGTATTCTTGCAAATTTGTTAATCAGTACTCTGTCAAGTAATACTAGTTGCGCATAGCTGCAAACTCTGGGAAGATTTTTGGTAGCTCCTGCCATTACTTTTGGTACTTGCTTGTGTAAGTTAGAAACATTTCCTGGCAGTCCATTTGAGGCATTTGCCCCTCTCTCTGTGTAAGGCTCACTTATAGGGATTGGTTGCCATATATATTACATTTATATGCCTGTCCGAGTCACAAGCACTTGGCAGGACCCCTCTTGCGGAATTCTTGTATAAACCAGTTAGGTGTATCACCAGTGTGAAAAATAGCTTGTTTCTTCTTCTGGCTTATTGTGATGTTTGGCTTTAGACTGGCGGTGCCTTTTCAAACTTGCAAATGAGCAAACTATTATAGTCCTTTAATTTTACATTGAACAGTGATGCAACTTGCCAAATTTTGTTGTATATTTTTGCCTCTGTTTTTTTTTTCTTTTCCCTGCAAGAACAGTATGTTGAGATATAGTCACAGAACTAAGTTATCTATCGGACATGTTTGTAAGAATAGGAAACTGTTCACTTTGGGTATTTAGCTTTAAATCGCTTACAAATGGAAGATTTTCCACATTAAACCGGCAATGCAACAAGGGGTGCTTCATGTGAAAGCTACTTTGGGCATGCCTTGGATTAATTGTTCAAGTGATGCTGATTGTTTACTCAATGATGTGCCTTTTGGAAACTTTGTGATCTGTCTTGCATGTGTGTGTTGGGTGGCTGGGTCAGCCATGCTTAATGCATTATGCGGTTAGTTGCCTTTTGGTGTTGTATCAGAAACTTCTTTGTCAATAGTTAGGATAATCAACCATTAGTCTCAACATGTTTTGGAATTGATTTTGAGCTATATCAATTGGTGGTTTTGGTTACACTTATAATTCTTGATATGTCCTGCTCTTTGTACTATTTTAGAGCTCTACCAGATTGCTGATATTTTCTGTCCTATGAACAGGCAAAGTGATTCTATTGTCTGCAATTCTCACAACAGTGGTTGTGATCAGCCTGACTGCTTACACTTTCTGGGCTGCAAAGAGGGGTCAAGACTTTGCCTTCCTTGGACCTTTCCTGTTCGCCTCCCTCATTGTGCTGCTTGTGTTTGCATTCATCCAGGTCTGATAAATTTCTATGCAGCAGCCTCATTCAGTTTTCTTTATGATGCACAACTGTTAATTCTGTGGGATCCTCCCTGTTTGATATTCACACTTCCGTGGCCTTGTTATCATGCAGATCCTGTTCCCACTGGGCAAGATCTCCCAGATGATCTATGGCGTGCTGGCGTCCCTCATCTTCAGTGGCTACATCGTCTATGACACGGACAATATCATCAAGCGCTTCACTTACGACCAGTATGTCTGGGCTGCCGTCTCCCTCTACCTGGACGTCATCAACCTCTTCCTGTCCCTGATGACCCTCTTCAGAGCGACTGAGTAGCTTACCATTGCCCACGCTTCTGATCTCATGTTGTGAATACCGTTGGCCCTTGGATGCTCTTGTTGGTGGGTTAATCTCCATGCCCGGAAGTTCCAGTCTGACAAATGTATAGCTGCGTTGCCTGTTACCACTAGTATGGTCGTTGCTGAGTTGAGTTGGTATTTTCCATCTACCTAGGGAATATGAAGAAATTGTACCTCCGTAGATTCAAGTCGTGGATATGGTGCTGGATTTGGGCTGCTTATGACAAATGATCGACCTTCGATGAGTTTGGAGGGTTATTAATTGCCGTATGCTATTTGTTATCCTGTTTCTTTGTGCATCGATGCTGGAAATCCATTTCTCAACGAGGACCAGCTGCCAACTACTCTCTTCGTTTTAAAATTGTTATCGTCATTGACTTTTTTTGTTATCTTTGATCATTCGTCTTATTCAAAGTATTTGTTCAAATATGAAAAGTTATAAGTTATATTTAAATTTTATCTAGTGATAAAATAAATTATGAGAAAGTATGTGATATTTTTTAAAATTTCTTGAATAAGACAAATGATCAAAGTTAGTGAAAAAAGTTAATGACGACAACAATTTTAGAATGAACGGAGTATATATTTGTATCTTAATTTAATTTTTGTGACACTTAAATTATTCTATGTTTTTGGCCTGAAATTCTTAGGTGGCGTTTAAGTGGCTAATCTTATATTGCGTTTAGCAGAAGGTGATAGCGTGATATTATGTTGATGGCCTGCAAAGACAGATACTCCCTCTGGACATAAAAAGAAGTCCCGAGGGAATACTATACTGGATTCCAAAAAGGAAAGAGAACGATGTGCACGGTCAAGCCCAGTGTTACACCCTACACCGGAACAACACACAGAACGATGTGCACTGTCAAGCCCAGTGCTACACCGGAACAAACACAAGACGGTCTACACAATTACAAAAAAGGGGCAATTGCGTGTTGCTTCATCAAGATGTGTAAAAGATCATAGTCACACCTAAAAGCCGAGTACTTTGTCATTGAGTTAGCAACCCAGATAAAATAGGATCTTAGATACAATCGAAATCCAAAATTCAATGAAATTACACCGAACGCTCCTGGCAAAACATTAAATTAGCAAGACATAAAAAAAAGATTATCACCCATAAAAGAACACTTAAATACCAAAATAAACAGATCGGTTAAACTTCACAAAGGTTAAGAAAAAGGAGTGGCGCCAATCATAATAGCAAAATTGTTATTTTTCTAACATTTAACTAGAAAAATCTTATATGAAAGTACATGCAAGGGGGACCAACTCTATCATTTGTTGTTCGGTTGGCCCATTGTGATTTTACCACCGAATCTGAGCCGTCTGCATGTGCACTCGTGCCTCGCTGTGTCTCCAGCATCCCCAGCCCGTGCTGCAGCCGCGTTCATCCAGTCGTTGCCGACGCCCGCTTGGGTTACGTTTAACGGTAACGGGAGCAGGAGAGCATAGGAATATGGAGTCGGTGCTGGGTTGGAGTAGTCAGGTCCCACTTCTGTTTTTTTTTTCTAATCGTGTATTTGCTTCTATATCACCCCTTGATAAGCGGTCAACAACCAAATCTAATCGCAACTCGTGAAAATGCCGGGTGCCGAATATCTCATCAGTGTCGTGTGCGACGACGTGTTCTTGCGCATCCTTGGGCTGGATGCCGACGATGATGTGCGGGACATGTGGTGCCCACGCGCGAGCTATCGCGTCGGTGGCGTGTCCTCTGAAAGCGTGCCCCCGCTGTCCGCTTCAACTCGATGCCATGGTCTGAACGATCGATTTATCATCTTCATCGACGACGTACTTGCATTTTGTGTGCGATCAGGAGACAGCCGAGCCACCAACCAGCAGGGGAGAGCTATATCTTGTTTACCTTGTATGATGAAGCGCAAGGCTGAGAACAACAACTATAAGCTGTGCACCAACCATTGCAGCAGCTGAGAGGTGGATTTGGTACGCTATGCAGCACAGGGTGAAGTCATTCTTCTTGAAACTACATGCCTTGGGGAAGAAGAAGAAAAAAATGATTGCTGTGGTTACAAGTTCAGAACAAATACTATGGGACCTGACGGAGGGGGTTCAAGATATACCCGGAGGCAGAAGGCCCTTCGAACAGGCCAAAGTGAGAGACAGACAAAAACAAACAAGCAAAATGATGTCAAAGGCTCACGTACTGACTTCTTTCGGACTTGATCTGTATTATCTTCTCAAGTCTGTACCAAATGGTCCGTACTAAGGATGTGATGGAATGACCCTTCATAGGGGCTACAGGGGAGCATTTATAGATTCATGCTCACCTGCTCCCGCTGACATGTTTATAGATTTACCCGAAACCTACGTTACATGTCCTATACTCCTACCTAAGGGTATTTTGGTACTTCAATTCTCATCCAGTACATGCCCCCGGAAGTCAACCTTCGGAACATGTGTCATGAGGTCCGCCTTGTCTAAGCGCCCTCCAGCCGTACCGCCCGTTGCCCGTACGCCCTTCGGCCGTACAGCGCGCCCGAACGGCTGCTGGTCCAAATCTGTTCTGGGCCTCCAGTATACCTTCGACCTTTGCACTCGCTAATGGGCTCCCATTAGGCCCAGGGAAGACTAGGAGGTGGGCTTTCCCCAACAATGATGATGATAATGTGAAAGAAGATTATAATTGTTGAGGCATGCCATTGCTCTTGATGAGGTTTCAAGCTCTGCAAAGCTAGAGACTATGCATTTGGAGTTCGATGAAGCAGAGTGTGGCTCCCTACCACTGTTATATTTGTATCGCTCGTGGATCTCACGCTTCAAAGAATAGTGGTCGAAGGCGGCAGGTGGGTACCTCCTTGCCCGCCTCTTTTTGTCGGCGTGGTGCCAACTCCTGTAGAAATTGCACTTGCTAGACATAAAGCATGTCGGGTGAAGGAGCTATTGATCGAAGTCAATAGGCTCTCGGATCTGCCGCTAATGCTCCTGCATCAGACAAAGGTCGCTCAAATTAGTGACTCCTAGCCTCCGCATTCTCCATATCATGTGGTGCCAAAGATCCCTCTCTGGGCTCCGAGGCTGGAGCAACTCATCACTAGCTTGTTCAAGCCTTTCTTCGCGTCAACATCAATAGGGACTTGTCATCGATCTATATCCAGCCTCAAGCCTGACCTGCGGTCACATGCATGCATGCTCCGACGGCGATGATCGCAATACTAACAATTTGAGCATATGGTTGATGCAGTGCTGTAAATTTGCCAGATGCCTTGTGTCTTTATATTCGATTCCAGGTATACACCTAATTTTGCAGTGTCTCGGATCCATTTGTGTTTGTCTTCCTTTTTCCCAATAGGAAGTTGCCAAATAGTGTTTAATTTGATTTGAAATTTTACATTGGGTTAATACTTTTACTTGTAAACTATCCTTTTTCATTTTAATACAATTAGTAGGGGGCTTTCCCTTCCTGTTACATAAAAAAAAACAAGGTAAATCCTTTTTTTTTTTAAAGCCACAAAAGTGGACGATTATATTAGTAGAAGAGCATGATATCAAAGTGTCGTAAATACAAGCCGAAGCCAAAAGAAAAATAAAGAGAAAAACTAACACACTACAATTGATTAGAGAGTCTGATAAAAAAAAGAGGACACATACAGCTCAAAAACACAACAAAATCGATGGAGTCCATCATATGTCATCATTGCTAGGCTAGTGCCATCGCAGTAGAGTAGCTCCAACAACAAGCGACAAACCTCAGCCAATGCCTTAAAGTCATTACACAAAACGCCCAAGGGCTTGAGTCGACCCATTACGTGTCATCATCGCCAAGCATGGTCGCACACCCACGATCAGCAGCTCCGACTTCACAACAACGATGCCGTAGAGATATAACCGTGTGCAACAGCAAGAAGGCAAGCCTCATCGAAATTCCGACGAGAAGAGAGAGAAGGACCATCAAGATCCAACACTACTGCAAGTCATCCGGTGTATGACAGCATAAAAAAGCTCCAAGACGATGCCTTCAAGAAGATCACAACGTTAAACGTCGCCGTTGTCCAATCCGGGAAACCGAATTTGGATTTTCATCCGAAGAACCCTCACAAAGTGGGATGCATAGACACAACGATAATGCCTCCAAGGAGGAAACGACACACGCAAGCGTCATCATTGCCCGCCCGACCGAAGCTGAACATGCTTTCGCACAATGCCTCTACACACACCACCGAATATGCAGTCATACAGGACATAATTATTGAAAAGCACAATAGCCGGATTTGCAAGCCGATAACATCTCAACCTCATAGCCGACAACACCTAGGCATGACGAACACCCTCACCATTCTAACCCTCATCGCCGCCACTGACACCTAGGCATAGTGCACACAGACACTGTCCCAAGACTCTTCCTCAACGCGGTAATCAACCTCACTGTCCACAGCACGAGAGCACCACACCAGGCCACTACGGAGACGGCCAACAACCACCACGGTGACGGCCAGCAATGCCGCCACCGTCTAGCGGCCTGCTAAACAGGCCATACCTGATCAGATCCGATCACCAATTCCAACCTTTTTCTTGCAGATCTCGCCAGCAACAAACCAACCCCTACACCTAACTATCCATGATGGCCGCAAAGCAGCCCACCAGTGGCAGAGCCAACATGGTTCATGGGTGTTCACTTGAACACCCATGAATTCATGCATAAAAACATCAATTCTTAAGCCATGTTTCATATACCAATAAAAAAACAAAGAGAAATTCAAAACAATTGAGTGTAGGTATTATTTTCTAGTCTAAAAAAGTTTAGGTTTTAAATTTGAACTAGACTTCTTTGATAATTTCTGGTGTTTCGAAGTTGTATTGAGAATTTTGAACACCCATATTCAAAATTCTAGCTCCGCCACTGCAGCCCACCGTGGAAACACCGTCGCGCTGTCGAGCCCATCGTGCGAGCCCTTCCCGCCCCGCCAGCTGCAGGGCATCGATCGACCCACCGCACGAGCCGTCACTGTGCCCACCGCGGGGTACCGCCGAGCCAGACGCGCGAGGCGCCACATGGTAGCAAAGAAGGCAAATCCTTGCTTAGATATGTGTTACAATAGGAATAATGAGATGAAAAGAATTTTATTTTATGAAATCTATTATCTTCTTATTTGAAGATAAAAAGAAGCCACCACGTTCGCTCTCAAAGCAACGGAATTACCACATTAATCTGAAAAAAGAGAAGAGATGAACCATTAAATTTAATGTAGATTAGACGGTCAAGATTAAATGTAAAGTCCACGTCCCATATAAGTCATAATACAAGATTATCTTCTTATTTGAAGGGAAAAAGAAGCCACCATATTTATTCTCAAAGCCACAGAATTACCACATTAATCTGAAAAAAGAGAAGAGATGAATCATTGGATTTTATGTAGATTAGACGGTCAAGATTAAATGTAAAGTCCACGTCCCATACAAGTCATAATACAAAAATTCAGATCAGAATCGAATAAAAATATGACTATTCTCTTATCAATCCAGAATAAATACGAATAGAAAATAGGCCACGTTGCCAGCACGTTGCCAGCCATAGGCTGATCGTACAGGCCCATGAAACCCCACAAGGAGAGAGAAGACAAGGCCTACAAACAAGCCACACAGGCCTCATATTTTTTTTCCTTTGTTACAAATGGTGTAAACATTTGATATTTTGGGTAAAATCAAAGACCAACAAAACATTTAGTGCCCCAATTTTATGTGTACCCAAAAGTTTGACAATATTTTGTGTATATAAAAATCAAAATTATAAAATACAAAAATATCCGAATCCTAATTAATGTCGACATTGTTTGCTCTTTCATGTCGTGGTATTAAGCAGCAAGACATGTCTTGGAATTTCTATTTTTGTATAAGACTAAATCTATAACATAATAACAATCAAGCTTTGGTTTCGAAATAAACATTTCTTTTCCGGTAGCACTAATATGAGAATACCTCAGAGACACAGCCGGACGAGAAGGCCGCGGCGAAAATGGTGCTCGATGTGAACGCCGAGATTGCGACAAGGGACGTGAAGGGAGAGGAGCAAGTCGGTGCTGTTCGACGCGTGCCGGCTGGCCTAGTCGCTGCTGGAGCTGCCGCCACACAAGAGGTGGCGCGTGATCCGCGTGGTCTGGGTGGAGATGCTCTGCTACGCGGCGAACAAGTGACGGAGCAACTTCCATGCCAAAAAGCTGAGCAACGGCGGTGAGCTGCTCACGATCGTGTGGTTCTTCATGGCACATCTGGGGGTGGGTGAGCAGTACAGGATGAGGCAGGGCATGTCATGGCTAAACTCATTGTAGAAAAGAACTGAGACATCAAATGGTGGAAATGACGCACTGCTGCCTACAAAATTCTTGCTGCTATGTAAAACACCTTGGACTACTCCCCCCCCCCCCCCCCCTTTCCATTTCGATACAAGCAGTTTTTAATCAGACGATGCATAGTGGTCCCATTAGATCAATAATACGGTTTCACAGGCAAAACGTGAAGTTCTCAGATAAAGGATAAGCATAATGTAACATGTTCCATTTGCTGAAGAACCTGACCTAGACAAGGTTTGATTGCCTGAAGTCCTTTGCACCACTCTGCTGAAAGATATGAAATCAATTGTTTTATACTTCACAATTTTTTTTTTGATTCTGCACTTCATAAGTTGGTTGTAATTATGAGCAACAATATACACCATTGCGAAAGTTGTAACATTATTGATCTTTCTGAGTGAAATCATATGGTTGCATCCACCGGTAAACATATTTGTTGCAATCTAACAACTTCAAGATGAATGTTGCAATCTTACACTTCAAGATGAATGTTGCAATCTTACACTACAAGCAGGTTACGTGGCCAATGTTACATGTGTAATCCAAATAAAAAGCAAGTGCTTCAGGAAAGAACCCAAGAACAAGAGCATGAGCTTCAGCAACTAAAAGAGCTTCTTGCAAAGCAAGCTACCGATATGGATGTAGAGCAGCAACTGACTCATGGTCAATATTCGAGAATCATTCATGCAAGAGTTTCAAACAATGTTTGCACAAAACCGCAATCTGGAGGTAACACTCTCAGACATACAATAGCATGATCATATTTTCACCTATTTTTATAGGAATGCTCCTCCAGTGGTAGCGCCAGGTGGTGGACAGGGTGGGGCAGCCCGCCCTGAGATCCGAAAGCTACAATTTCTTTTTTGCATCGATCAAGATTACATTAAAAAATCAATATTAAGAATAGAAAAAAAAACATTACAATTTACATGAATACGATTCAATCTCTATTTTAAGAATTTGCCAACCAAAAGCGAGAGAAACCACTTGCCAAAAAAGAGATATACCTCAAACAGTCCACCGTGACCAACATTGTCAAGTAATAAAAGAAGGAAATAAAAATAATAAAAAGAAAAGAAACTTCCTTCATAATGCACGATGGGGTTAAAACGAAGTGCATGGAGTCACGGTGGTTGGGTGGCTATCCATAGCAAAAATCACGGCCCCACACTATCTTCAGTTTATCTCTGTCTCCAATGATCAAGATTAAACCAAGTTTCCATCTTATAAATAATTTGTGTATAATTCAGATTTCATCTATGATAATAGGAAAAGGAGTCCTATTTTTGTTTTATGGGTAAATGAAAAAAAAAGGTGTCCAATGAAGAAAAGAGTCATATACATAGGTAGTGATCACGCTAGCAACCCAAACGTTAAAAAGAAAGAAATAAAGGCACATTGGTCTAGCTATGCTCAGCGGCAGCACATCCGTCATACAACGTCATGAAACATATTTTTTTGTCATGGCCAGGCAACCCAGGGACAACATGCCATGGAAATATTGTGTCAAATTTACCAGTGACACTGAGTTTGCTGGAAGACTTAATTTGTTGGTCACGTACCTCAATGTCTTTACTGATGGAATCAACAATGATGAGGGCTTTGTTCCCTGGCCTGCTCTAAGTAGTAGCCGTCAAAAGTCTAGGTGTAATAGTCCTTGCCCTCAAAATCGCTAAATAGAGCAATACCTTCGATAGGTGGTGCAGGCTGTGAATCATGGCAAAGATGAATAACCTCTTCCGCTACTGGATTGTTGCACCAAACATACCATCCAAATCGGCCATGCAAACCGGCTGCAAACAACTCTACATACACATGGAAATTTCTAGCTTTTTAATCCGTTGTTCCAATGGCATGACGACCCATGTGAAAAGGATATGACGTGGAGTATGATGATCTGTTGTCTGATGATTTTGCCAGGCATGCATTGCTGCCGGCAAGCTCCTAACCTAATATCTTAGCGTAGTGGTTGGCCTTCCTTTAACAAGCTCACGAATAGACAACCAACAGAACATCAAATGTGGAGGAAAAATCAGACGTCGAGCATGATGGTCACGTTGCGGTTGGCTAGAGATTTGTTACCCATGTTGTAAAGTTATTTACGACGGTGAAGAAAAGCGTTAAAGTCCACAAATTTGAAGCAACAACCCAAGGAGTTGTTGCTAAGATCGTAGTGAGGTTGATAGAGTGAGCGGTAGAGATGCATTCCGCTAATAGAGACAATGACAATCATGTGTTGTATGAAAGATGATCGAGGAGACCTTGGTTGATGCCTCGAGGGAGCCTTGAGCCCTAAGACATGCCTAACCACGAGAGAGACCATGGGCTAAGACCAGTTGAGGAGGCCATATAATTACACGGGACATGGAAACAAGGTCCAGACAATATAAATTCTTCTTAAGAGTTTTAGATTATAGTCATACATAACTTCTATATGATGGAGCATTGGACTCTAAACGAAAAACAAAGCAAGCCTTGCAAAGAAGAGAATGAGTTGGGCTTCCAAATATTGAGGTGGATGGACCATGGAAGCGGTGTAGATGGGCGACCGCATCAACCCCAAAACCAGTGGCTCCTATCTAGCTGGCCCTAGAGAGACTGGTTCAACAACCAAGCCAGATGAAAAACCATCATAAATAAGGTATACACCAATTCTCTAATGTACTTGGGCTTCCATATATGGAGGTGGACAGATCACGGAACCGGTGCGGACGAACGACCGCCGCGACCACGAAACCCATGGATCCCATGTAACCGGCCCTAGATAGATGTTGTTTTTGCACCAGCAAGCACTGGTTCAACAAGCAAGCCAGATGAAAAACCATCATAAACAAGGTATGCATTAACTCTCTTATGAACCCATTTGCTATATTGGTATAAATGCTTATTAAAAATATTAATTTAAGTAAATAATGATTTTTTATAATGCTTAGAAAATGTTAATTAATATAATCTATATAATCCCTATTATGGACTAAAATAAAGATCAAAGAATTTTATCTTCTCCGAATATATGTTATCACTCTCACAAAAGAATTCTTCTCTTAGATATGCTAAGAAAGATAGCCTCATGACTATTGATTGGATTTGGATAATAAAGAGAAAATTAGAATACAATATTATCAATTTTAACTCCTTTTTCAAAAAATAAAAAAATTATGTATTGCTAAAACCATGAGTTTGATGCTAAATGACTACAATGTTATGAGTTACATCCAGGCTAGCCGCGCAGCGCGGGTCACCTTGCTAGTTACATACATGATAGCAAAGGAATTTGCAGCTGTTGGACTGCCTGTACAGGGATCGGCCAGGACTACTAGTTTGAAGCGTGGTGCGATGTGGAAACAGATATATATATATATATATATATATATATATATATATATATATATATATATAGAGTCGTGTAATCGTATCCATACTCTTCTAGTATATATATGTAGCCATGCATCAAGCCATGGATACCAAAGCTGAAACATCGGATCTGTCGGCCATGGAGTCCACCACGAAGACGAACGAGTACTTGGATCGTATCAGCGGCCTTGGCGACGACGTGCTGGTGCACATCCTCGGGCTGGTGGCCGACGCGAGAGACGTGGTGCGCACGGGCGCGCTCTCGCGGAGGTGGCGTGGCCTGCGGACGCGCGTCCCGACGCTCAGCTTCGTCGCTTCGCCCCGCGACGATGCCGCGCGGTACATCGCCTTGGTCAGCGATGCCCTCGCCCTGCGCGCTCAACAATCCAGCCACCATAATAATGTCATCGACCGCCTGGCGATCTCGCTTGGGACCAACTGTAAATACGAGCAGCCCCTTGTTCCGTCGTCAGTCGATCGAAGCATCAGCCGAGAGGTGGATTCGGTACGCGGTGCAGCACGAGGTCAAGTCTTTCGACCTTCGAATGTTGCTCATGCCTCCAGATCTATAGAGGACGTCGATTCAGCCGAGACGACGAGGACGACGAAGGAGCAGCAGGCAACAACAATCAGATGATGGCTCTTGATGAGGAGCTTCCTAGCTCCGCAAAGCTGGAGACCTTGCGTTTATGCTTAGGTGGCATCAGACTCAAGTTGCCCGGCGCTGTCACATTCGCAGCGCTCGTCGATCTCACCATCGGAGACATGGGGGTAGCAGGCGACGACATCGGCCACCTCTTCACCGGTCTCCTATCATCCCCGCGTCTGCAGAAGCTGAGCATGAGCCACGTGGAGCTCGAGGGGGTGCAGGGGATGCTGCTCCAGTCCGGCACGCTAGTAGAGCTGTCGTTGAATGGCATGCGTCACATTAGGTTTCTCGAGCTAAGGACTCCCAACCTCCGGGTCACCAACTCAAGGAACTCAAGCTGTCATCGACGGCGCCAAGGCTGGAGGACCTCGTATCCTTGGACAACTCTTCTCTGGTTCATGTCGACGGGGAGATGTCCTGCGTGCGGAGCCTCAAAGTTGACTTGGCATCACATAGTTATTACCGGGATGATGATTGTAACGAGGGTAGCATCCGGATGTTGCAGCATTGTACTTCAGCCAGAGACCTTACCGTGTCTCTTGACACAATGGTACGCAGCTCGATCAAGTGGCAAAGTCGTGTTACGTTGTTGATCTATTTATTCTTTTTCGTAATAAATAACACAACTGCATCTAGCTAATTTCGTGTTTTGATAAATGAAATTGTCTCATATATATATGATGATGACTTTCTGTCTGCTTTCTTATTTTGTGGGTTTGTTTCATCAGAGACACGGGCCGGGGCACACCGTCGACATGATCAAAGACAGGGTACCATGGCTCCATCATGTCACATCTCTCAAGGTTGACGTTCATTGCCTACAGGACCGGCATTCTATCGGAGATGGCTTAGCAAGTCTCCTCACAAGATTCAGCAATCTCAGATATCTTGACATAGAACTAGGACATTTCTACAATGATTCAACAATCTCAGATGTTGGTGCTGGGGCCTCCTCTGCTTTCGCCTGTGACCACACATACAGATGGAATGCTCATAGGATATCATTACGACACCTCCAGGAAGTAAAGTTTAAGGGGTTGATAGGAGCTGAAGGCTGCAAACTTTGGTTCTTGCAATCTGTACTTGTAAGTGCCACAAAACTTCAAAAGATGGTTGTGAACTTTGACATCGTCGACTCTCTAACCGAGAGCAGGAGAGATGATTTTCTGCGTATGCTGCGCGGCGGCGGAAGGTGGAGTGGAGGCCGCATTCATAAAACATGAGTGTGTTTTTGCTTAGGTAGAGCCCCATGTTTATTTTCTTATGAGCTTTTTTTAATCCTTCAATTCAGACTTTTAGGTTTTTATATGCCAAAAAGGTCATGAACAATTAATGATATGACCCAACTTACTTACCTTGAAATTTTACTGGATTTAATTGTGCTCAATGGAACAAAGATAAAAGTTTGAATTGTTCTTTTGCAAAGGGCCTACATGAAAGAGTACAGATGCATGATGTCATGGTGGAAGTACCCAGAAACAGTTAGATGGTCATGAAGGATCTATGTGAAAGATCATAGAGTTGTGGTGGAAGGACTGTAAATGTTTAGTTTATTTTCTATTTCTTGAAGGGGCTGGATATAAAATCTCCGTACGCAGTCTAACTTTATTTCTTAGTGGAGCAATACAACAGTTGAGAATTTTTGAGTGACGTAACATGGTTCTTTTTTAAGGAAACACACGTGTTTTTCATATATAGAGAATTGTATACTTATGACCATATACTGTGTCCACCCCTGTAACTGTGACACCCCTAGTGTCCTAAAGATTCCAAGAACATCTTAGGAATCACAAGAGCTTAAAACCGAAACTTTGAACTGAAATTGACCAAATTTGAATTCAAATTTAAGCATATTTGAATATCACTTGGACTACAAGTCCAGATTTTTCAACATAACTCATACCTACCAAAAATATATGTTGATTTTCATGGTGGAGTAGAATTTTAAGGAATTTTTTAGAATTTTTATCCCTTAATTTAGGGGCCCAAATAAATGCCTAAAAGGTTCAAAACTATCCCTATTTAAAAATTTCTCATTTAAATTCCAATAACAACCATTGAGTACTATTATTTTTGTAAAATAGAGTACATCACGAGGAATACGCACATATTTTTAGATTTCCCATAGAATCTATATTTTTAAATCTACAAAATTATTAAGCCAGCGCTGTTTCGAAAACTAGGAAAAAGAAATAACCGGTGGGACCCGCTTGTCAGCCTTTGGTGAGAAAACACACCGGCTGCCGCCCGTCTCGTTCGACTCGTGCGGCACCGCGTGGACGCCGACGTAAGGTCGAACACCGACGCCGCGGATCGACGCCCCCACGCGCGTGCGGACATCCTCTTTTGTTGCCCCTCTGTCCGAACGGTCTCCTCCCCCGCTCACACTCTCTTTCTCTCTCGCACTCTCTCGCTCGTCGTGCCGCCATTGCCGCTCCGCACCGCCGACGCCTCGCTGCAAAACCGACCGACCGCCGACGCCTGGAGCACCGCCTCGATGCCCTCAAGCATCGCGTGAAGCCGCATCCCCTTTCGCACCGAGCCACCGCCAATCGCCGACTTCTTCTCCACCTCTGACCGCCGCTTCGGCACGTCGCACGACCCCCACGGTGAGCCCCCGGTCAATTCCTCGCGCATGTGCGCGTGAATCCACCTCCCTCCCCTTCCCAGCCTCAGTCGGCACAAGCTCGAGTCCTTTACCCGCGAGGCCGCCGCTGGTAGCCGCTGCCGCCGTCGCTCGTCGTCGGCCGCGAGGCCGTGCCACATTGTGTTCCTTTCCGCGCACCGCGTCACCCCCACACCCCACCAGATCCGTCGGGGGTCGGGGCATGAGTCCTCGCTGCTTCAGCTGGTCGCTGTGCCCTTACCACCACGTCCGGCCGGCGTCCGCCGCGCGCGCGCGCTTGGCGACCAGCACTATTGGGCCGAGTGGCCGTGGGCCACGCCGTACTCGGGCTGGATCTGGCCCGGGAACTCGATTCCGCCCGCAACATTGCTAGGCCGCGCGGACGATATGGCCCACGAAGCCAGAAAATCGAGTTTCTTTTATTTCTTTAAAGAATAATTTTCAGGAAATACATTTAGACATCAAAAATACATAGAAAAATATGTACCACGAATTTTGGAGGAAGGTAAATTTTAGTACACCCCTCTGGACCTGTATTATTTTAGAAAAATGTTAAATCACCATGCATGTTGGTATGTTTATCAGCACTAAATTGGTTAACTAAAGTAATAATAAAATCATAAAGAATTCTAGGAGATGAGTAAATTATGAAACTTGGTTAATAATCATGTGTTGGCAGATTGCACTTCCCTATGACAGCACAAGTTCTGGTTCTTTGTATTTTTGCCATACTTAATTATTTAACCTTTTGCATGCTTCTAATTATTTAAAATTAATGGCTCATTGCATGTAAGTGAAATTTGGCATATGATTCACTCCTGGCATTCTCTATTTACAGTGAATCATCTGTGCACAATTGACAAATAGAACCATGTCAAAATAGTTAATAGCCCTTGTCCATGGTTTTAATATTTAAAAATCAATTAAGCATTGCATGTAATTGGAGCTTGACCTAGAAATCACGCGTGATAGGTGCTACCCACCTCAAGTCACCTATATGCAATTGGCTTTTAAAACCATGCTAAATTATTTAGTTGTCTTATAGAGTCAATATTTCCTAATCAATCTATAGTGTACCTTAGGGTTTGTTTCTTTATGTCCATTCTTACCTATTAACGTTCCCAACACACCGGTAATATTATTTTGGATCAGTGCCTACTCATCATGTACCTAGCATTCGTGTATCGGGCGCGAGCACATAAACACCCCGTACTTTCTGTACAAACTTAACACATTTAACTACTGGAGTCCATGAAAGAAATACACTAAAGACACTCACCCTATGTCTCTAATTTATACATTATGATCACTGGACTAATCAATTCCATACTCATCGCACCTGTCAGTCTTGATTAAATGGGCTGCCATGAACCTTCTCTCATGCATCGTATCATATTTGCATCATGTAGATAACGAGGTGACCCACGTGGACGCCGGAGCGGAGCAGGAGCCAGAAGGACCCGGTAGTGTTTTGACTGATCAGGAGCAGAACCCAGGCAAGCCCCGGTGCATCCCACCAAGTTCTACCCTTTTTATTTTAACACTAGATAGTGTGATGTAGGTTTGCCTGTGCATCAAGTTTTTATAGGAGTTGTTTGAAAACCTAGTATTGCAATAGGATCCCTATATCCGGTATTAGCCTCAGGACGTTAGTGGTTCTGCTTAATTAAGGACGACTATTCGTCGAGTGGTATGGAGACCGCTCGTAGATCAGGACTTATCACTTGGGGAATGTTGACGGATGATGGAAAGTTGGCATGGAACAACCAATAAAGATCAGACGGGCAACTAGATGGAAAGGGAAGGACAACTTGTCTTCAAGGAGGTAGCCCTGTCCGAGTCACTTAAGGCTACGCCTCGTGTCCGGCCCATGGGATCAAGTTTGAATGTACTGTTTGCATGCTGGAGTTATGAGCCCAGTAAACCGACGTAGCTACGACTACTGCCTGGTCGGAAGATAGCCTTCTCCCTTCTTTGGTGGAACTGGGGCTGAGAGGAGGGAGCAATCTACCCACGGATGGTGGCACGGGGCACATCACGTTGGGGGACCCTTCTTGGGGGAGTCTGGACCCAGAAGACCCTACGGTACCGTAAGCGAAAGGTTGTTCCATGCGGCTTCCAGGAAGCGCGTATGGGTCGTGCAAGCAGTTTTCTCCTGCAGGATGTAAATCGATTTGAGTCGCTGCCCCTCACAGTAACGAGTACCACTTGATCGCTGCTCCAGAACAGTATCGGAAGCCATTAAGATGATGAGTGGGTTTAACACTACTGTTTGAAATTATTAAGAATTGTTTGCAACCTTGATTGCTATAGCTTTAATGCAAACTAAATTTATCATTTCGCATGACAACTTAACTTGCTGCTAAAACGTGAAAAATAAGGATCCACTCTTAGGCTGGCTTTCTGACAACATAAACCCTATCCCTAGCCTTTGCATGTCTAGATATCGGCTGTAGTTGGCCGTTTTGTCGGGTCAGTCTTGCTGAGTAAATTAGTTACTCAGGGCGTAGCTCTATGTGATTTTTAGATGACCAGGGTGGAGACTGCCACTACGGTGGGAGATTCCACTGGGAAGGCCAGCGCCCTGACTGCTGGCACATTGAGTGGGAGCTGTGCACGAAGGAAGACGAGGAGTAGTTCCTTGCTTGCCGGTACGGTGTTTGGGCAAAGCACCTATTATGCCGGGTTGTTCCCTGTATGTCGCCGTGAGAGGGCGATTGTAGCTTTTCTATTCCGTCGAACTATTTGAATCACTATCGAACAAAATCTGCTTCCGCATTTTCCTTTGGTTAAAACCCTGGTTTGTAATATAATTTTTGGATTTATATAAAACTCTGTACTCTATCTATGCTCTTATCGCAATTATCTTCTTCTGTCATGTGTCGTACTATTGGACGTCACAGCACGTGTCGCCACCCGAGAAAGATCCTGGAACGGAGCCGTCTCCGTGGTAAGACGGTTCTGTGACAGTAACCAACCTTTCTTTTTATACTATGTGAACCCGACATCTTTCTTTTTATCTCTGTATCCGCATCCTCTTTCCTCCGATCCAGATCTGGATCGTACAGGAGAATGGCCGTGCCCGCCACATCGAAGGACACCACTTCGGGTCATTGAGCTACCTCGTTGGGGGTACTTCACCCTACACCACCACACTACCTCTTTGGAGAACCGCTGCCCGCCCCGCCCCGCGAAGGCTAGAGGCGGCGGTGGCGCAGCTCCGCCTGCTACTGAAGGAGGAGTGACGCCGACATAGAAAGAGAAGGGTCGAGCATGTTGAGACTGTGACCGAAGAAGAAGGTTAGATGACACTTTTGGAATCCAACTTGAATTTCTCAAATCTCATATAGAATTTTCCGAATATGTGTTTTAAAACTTCTGGAAATCAAGTTGAAACTTATAAAAGGTGAGTTCAAACTTTTGAATATTATTTGAAACTTTCAAGTTAAGCCATTTAGTTTACTTTATTTTTATTTGTTTCGGTTTTTGTTCTCTGATTTACTTTGTTATTTTTTCATTTTGATATTGCATATGAAATAGAGATAACGGGAGGAGAAAGAATTGTCGTCTGATTAATTGAGTGTTAGATATTTTGCTTCTCCCCAGTGCCCAAAATAGGACCAATTCAATCCGGTGGTGATCATGGAAGAGGAGGCACGACAAGAACCCAATCCAAGCACAACTACTCCTGATTCTGCCTCCAGAACCGAAGATCTCATCAGCGTCCTGAATGATGATGTGCTCGTGCGAATACTCGGACTGGTTGCCGAGGAGGACGTATGGGATGTGGTGCGCTCGAGCGAGCTCTCGCGTCGATGGCGCGGCCTCTGGAAGCACGTCCCTGCTCTTTGCTTCAACTCACTGATGCCACAGTTTGAGCATGACCGGTTACCGGAACGATTCATCACCTTCGTCGATGGCGCTCTCTTAGTTCATGCCCAGCCAGGTGTCGATGCCATCGACCACGTGAACATCTTACTTAGCTTGCGTGAAGCAGTGCACGATGGCAATGAACATGTCATGTCACCATCAATTTCAGCGGCGGGGAGGTGGATCCGGTATGCTACGCAACACAGGGTGAAGTCTTTCGTCTTGGTGTTAGATTTTCCACGCCACATGGTACGAAGTTACTACCATGATACCAAGGACAATGACGATGGTGAAGGCGAAGTGGCCGCTGTGATGATTTGTCTCGATGAGATTCCCAGCTCTACAACACTAGAGACCTTGCATTTGAACCTAGGCATCGCTATGATGCGGCTCCCTATCACTGCAGTATTCGCATCGCTGGTGGATCTCACACTTAAAAACATAGTGGTTGAAGGCGATGACAGCAGCCTCGCACGACTGGTTTCGTCAACATGCTGCCCGCGCCTGCAGAAACTGGAGATGTGGGATGTTCGGCACAAGGGGGATGGGGTAGAGCAGCTTGTGGTCGAGGCTCCTGCGCTCACTGATCTTATCTTGGAGAGCATGGACGACATGAGGTCGCTCAAATTGATGGTTGCTAACCTTCGAGTTCTCCGCATCATGTCTTGTTACCGCCTCCAGGAGATCACGGGCTCGGCTAATCAGAGGCTAGAGAAGATCATTTGCTTGAGTAACCCTTTGTTGGTTGAATTCTTCCATGGGGACTTATCGTCTGTATCCAGCCTCGAGCTTAACTTACGCTTACATGAGCCGTCTTCTGCTATTGATCGCGGTAACGATCTACCCATATCCCTTCTGCAACGTTGTAAACTGGCCACATGCCTTGACGTGTCTCTTGAATTTCTAGAGGTACGCTTCTGATCTCTCTTTTGTCTTCGTCTTGCAATTTCTCTATATATGAATCATGCAACTAAATTCTTCCTCATGCTTCAACTGCGTTAAGTGTCTATTTCGTTTTTAGTAATGAAAAACTTTACAAGAGCTCTGGCCTTTTACATGGGATGCATGTGACTAGTAAAAACTCTTATTACAAAGATTGAAGAATAAGGAAAATATATCTATCGTTGACAAACATTTATATTGCCACAACTTCCAAAGCTCGACACATGTTTCCTGGTGTCTCTTTATTCATCCTTTTAGCAACCACTAGAATCTGATCCAGTAAGTACCCATTAACAATGAATGCATAAAAGTAAGAGATATTTTTTGTTAAATATATTGTTATTATAGAATCACTAAATAGTCCAAAACATGGCAACCACTCCCACTAAGTTTAGATTTTTTTCTTCTTAGTAGCCATAGTTCTTTGGTAGTCACCAATGTTGGTATCGTTAGACTGGTGGCTAGATAAATAACTTGCCATATGAATATAGCAACATGGCAATCAAAAAACAAATATATATATATATAGGAAAAATATATTCTACTCCCAGGTGTAGTTACTCCCATGTTAAAAAATCCACCTTAGGTATGCGTTCATACCCATTTATCATTTTGAGTATGTACACATACTTAAAACAAGATTTTTGAGAGTGATAAGCATAAACAATTTTGAATGGTCTTCTAATTATAAGCATATGAACATATATCGCATTTACTATTATATAAAAGTGAGTATGTCTCCATACTTCATGTATCCCAACAAAATAAAAGTGAGTATGTCCACATACCCTTTAGTATGACTACATACTTAATTTAGAAACCTCAAATATGTAATGATACTCTTTAGATTGTGAGATACACACGTGGGAGTAGCTACTCCTGGGAGTAGGAAAAAGATCTCCTATATATATATATATATATATATATATATATATATATATATATATATAGTTTCATTAACATTATAAAAACTACACTTAGAATGTTCTTCCACTTGCGTTTAGCTAGATTATCTTTTATTTATAGTAACCCTTTTTCAAGATACCAAAAGAATATCTTGATATTTACTGAGATTTTTATATTCAAAAGAAATTTATTTTGTGCATTAGGAACATTAGCCATTAGTGCAGAACTAGAACATTGTCATGTTCTCCTATGAGATGGAATATCATTTATTCGCATGGTTGAAGTTGATCTTTACTGTACTGATTGTTTCAACCCATCATTTACCAGGAGGGAACATCACACCGCATTGACATAATCAAAGACAGGATACCAGAACTTCATAAAATCATATCTTTGAAGCTTTATATTGATCAAGGTGGGTGGGAGCACCACCTCTGTGCCGATTGTGTAGCAAGTTTCCTTGCAAAATTCACCAATCTCAAATACCTCCACCTACACTTTTTTTACGACCCATTGAATAAGGTGAGCACCAAAAAACTTTTAACCCATCAATTCCTCTTGTTTTTACTCCTGAATGAACTAATTCAAATGGATGTCCTAATAAACTGCAGCAACCGGTTGAATCCTCACTGTCTGGTACGGTGTCAGATCTCGTGTGCAACCATTAGGAATCACATGAATTCTCATCAGCACACCTACAGGAAGTGCGGTTCCAGGGAATATTAGGAACTGATTGTGAACTTGGGTTCTTCCACTTCCTGCTTGTAGGAGCAACACAACTTCGTAAGGTGGTTCTTGGATTTAGCTGGAACAACCACCTAGAGGATCAGAGGAACGGTGATTTTCGTCACAGGCTACTTGGCCAAGGGATCTGGACCAACTCGCGTCATGGATATTATCGGACATGCGAGTGGAAGGCGTCTTGATAAGCATCTTTATTTTTTAGCAGACAGCGATTGTATTTTTTTTTTAATGTAGTTGCTGAATGTCTAAACTTTAGAGGAAGAGTAAAAAAACGCTGTAGTTTGGTGATAGACTGATACTGTCGAACAGTGTATCTTTGCATTTCAAAAGCTTAGTTATTCAGTGTTGCTCCCTAGTGGCGCGGTCGTTTTCATGCAGCAGAAAACAGGATGTTCGCATTTTGTGATCAGCAGACAATACAAGCTCTGCAGTGAATTGCATCCTGGGAGATTCTGCAAAAACTTGAAGGTACGAGCTGCTGGCTCAGGCTGAGCCTGATCCTGATCACAAACTTGGCGCTTACTGGTTCAAGGCTCGAATCCGAATTTGTAGCATCGACTGCAAACACACACTTCTCCGGCCAGTAATCTCACGCTAAGTCGATGTTACTTTGGTACGCCAAGGAGAAGTTTCGAAAGGGTGTATTGGTCTAACGAATACCTGCACATACACGGCAATTTTAATACGTAATTTATATTTGGTCTCTTGAGCAGCTCGGTGTGTAGAGCATCAGTTCTGCATATTCTGCTACCAAGTGAGCTCTGGAGCAGAGCTAGTTAGCTAGTACCTCATTTAAATGTCCTTTCATATTTGAAAGGATGAGCTTCATAATTTTCTATCATTTTTCAGTCATTAGACAATAGAGAATCAACTCACTAAATGCTATATTACAAATGCATGGCGAACTGAATTGTTCTCATTTTTGGAACTACTGATGAACTACTTGACAGAGGACAACCATGGCCACATCTGAATCCCTGCTCCGCGTCACCAAGGCGTCCTCAAGTCAAATGTTGGTAACGGCACTAATAACCAAGGATCAGATAATTTATTGAAATTGGAAATAGCTAGACGTTCAAATTCTATCTGTAGGTTAGACATGGCTCTGTATTGCTTCTGCTAGCTGCAACAGAGAAGGTGGCCGCAGATTAGCTCAGTGGTTGGCACTATGCATCCATGCTATCAAGAGATTATAATGGTCATCAAAGAACGGCAATGCAACCTTTCTGAAATAAAAAATATTGAGGTGAAATGTAGCACAAAATCAAATGTGTATGAACAAGAGAATATCAAGGGAATTAGGGAAGAAGCTCACGTGGACAACAAGGCCATGCACCTCCGGTCAGTTCGTGGATTACACAGGCACGCGCGCACAGCTAGGACGTCTCCTCCACCGCGACGCCCCTTTCCAGACTCTCCATATTATCTTTTTACTTTTGCGATGACAGTTGTGCATGAATTCTGGTGAGGTGTTTTCAATCTGAACATACCTTGTATATTACTTTTTTTTTTTTTGAATACCTTGTATAGTTGTTCAGATATTTCAACGTCACAGTATCTATTTGTTTGTATTTTAAATCTTATGAATAGCGGGGATAGCTCAGTTGGGAGAGCGTCAGACTGAAGATCTGAAGGTCGCGTGTTCGATCCACGCTCACCGCATTTATGTAATTTTTGTTTTCCTTTTAGCAACGTGCCAACCCAAGGTACACACTGCGAAAGTAGGAAACCTGCAAACTAGGACCAGTTTCTAACTCTGGTTCATTTTGGAGCTCGACTACTCGATGAAATGGTTATGCAAACATGAGCGCGACGAGGTAACTTCGCGTCGCAAACCAAGACACCCAAGGGGAGCCGTACTACAGGAACTTCTTCGTCTTCTACAGCACCAAATACGACAACTAACCCTTCGTTCTCGCTCAAAGCCCGTTTGTATGGAGCTGGATTTGAACTTTCATACCCTCCGCGATGGCCGCTGAAGTCGTCATCGTCAATCATGCTCCTCCCCAAGTGGAGAAGGAAGCACCAGCCATGGGACGCGTGATGGCCATCGCCCATATCGGATCTACTGGCATCTTGTGCCGAGTCCGAACAAGAGTTTGCGGTGGCAGAGCTTAGAGCAACCCTGGGCTAATCAAAGAGCCTCTAAATTCCGTTTTAGTCACTCTCATACAAAAAATCAACTCCAACCCATTCTTATCAGGATGACTACTTTGAACAGGTTACCAAATTTTCTCTCAAACCCCTATAAATAGTGTCCCACTATTTTTCCTTGAAATGTAGGCCCTGCTATTTTTTTTTCCTTTTCTTTCCTCTCCTCTCCTCTCCCCACGCGAATGGAATCGGGCAGGGCTTCCATCGCCGTCGGCTACCCGCCCCGCGCCTCCTACCGCTGGAAGAGTCAAAGAATTCAATCTGTTGGCGCGCGAGCGGGGAAGGAGGGGAGGAGGGCGGCGGCACGCGATCAAGGGAGGGAGGAGGGGGGAGGCGGCGTCACGCACGTAGGGGAGGAGGGCCGGTGGTGCGGGCCAGTGGGGCAGGAGGTCGGCGGTGCGGGCAAGCGGGTGCGTCGGGTCGGCGGCGCGCTAGCGAGGGAGGGAGGAGGGGAGAGGCGGTGGCGCGTGCACAGGGGAGGAGGCCGACAGCATGAGCGAACGTGGGCGTCGGGCCGGCGGCACGAGCGTGCGCGAGCGAGGGCGTCGGGAGAGAGAGGACGGTGGTGGGGCCCACTAATAGAGTGGATAGGGACTCAGTTTTAGTCTGTTGACCCTCAAGATGAAGTATAGAGGCCCAAATTTGATCAGCCCACTAAAGTTACTCTTAAGCATTTCAAGTCCAGCCGCACTGAGATCTTTGCTAACATCTGTTTTCTGCGCTCTGGCACTTCATCTTGCTGCAACAATACGCGTGCCAATCCTCGTCAATAATGGAGACAACCCTGCCTATGACGACATGTGGCTACTCTGCTGCTGGCAGACTGACACTGTCATCCCCTTTATCGTTACCTATGCTGGATCACCATTATCAAGATTTAGGATAAACATTTCGGTACAAAAAAAATATCGGAGGTCATCGATAAATATGATATTTCAAAAATACCGTGTGATTTTGATAAATAAAATAAATTATTTTTTAAAAAAATTACATGATTTGAAAAGAAATGATCTTAAATCTATAAACTATCATAGTTACATATATCATGAAAATAGTTTTTATTAAATAAATATAGATAATAATAAAATTTCGATGGTAAAAATTATATTGGAATCATCGATAAATATGACATTTCGGTGAAATTTCGCTGAATTTATTTCCTAGTCAAGATCGAGGCATCCTCTTCTGCGACGTGTTTGCAGAGCCCACCCGGACCGTCTCCTTCCGTCGGTTCCCTTTTGAAAGAGTTCACTTCTACTCGACTACTCCCAACCGCAGCAAGACATCCAGCTGGTTGTGTACCGTGGCGCGCCCGCCATCAGCGACACCACGCTCAAGTTTGTCGATGTTGAACGCAACGATGGCATCGGTTATGGGGCACTCAAACCCAGCGCTGGCTTCATCGTCACCTGCTCGACGTCGCTCAAGAGTCTCGCGATCTATCTACTGAAGAGAAACAACTACGAAAGGAGCTCAAAGTCCGGGTGCTTGGTCTGGCAGCGATCGAGCGATCTAGGCGTCGACAAAGCTCAAGGCTAACCTGGTTGCGTGCAGGGGACGCATGTACAAAATTTTTCCACCTACACGCAAACGCACGCATAAGAAAAAACTTCATCCCGACACTCAAGAATCAAGCCGGCCAGTACGCGTGGCAAAGGGGCCTCTTTGCCATGTGCTCTTCTCTTAGGCACACGGCGAAGTACGTCTCCAGTGACGGCTGTTACTCGGTCCCAGGCCGAGTCGTGACGGCGGGATTTCGCCGTGTGCCGTGGCGGGGGCACACGGCAAAAGGGTTATTCACCGTGTGCCCCATGGTTAGCATATGGCGAAGCATCCGTTCGCCGTGTGCGCGTGAAATTGCACACGGTGAAGCTGTTGTTCGCCGTGTGTCCGACCGAAAACTCACGGCGAACTTTCTGGCATACGGTGATTTTCGGTTTTCCGGTAGTGACGTTTGGTCTCATGAGGAGAAGGAGGCTGAGATCCTTCGCCACTTCACCTCGGTAGTGGGCACTCGACAACGGCGCACACGATCAATCTGCTGGGACGAGCTGGACCTTCCGCAACTCCAAGGAACAGACATTGATGCGCCCTTCACGGAGGAAGAAGTCTGACAGGCCATCCGCGAGATGCCAGTGGAAAAGGCTCCCGGACCAGATGGTTTCACTGGGGCGTTCTACATGACTTGCTGGCCAACCATCAAACACGACATCATGGCTGCTTTCCAATGCCTTTACAATATGCACACCGGACCACTACCAAAGCTTAATCGGGCATCCATTACACTGCTCCCAAAGAAAGACATTGCAGAAACCCCAAGTGATTTTCGCCCCATAAGCTTGATTCACTCCTTCGCCAAACTAGTGTCCAAGGTGCTTGCAATGCGTCTAGCTAAACACATAGACAACCTGGTGTCCGGGGCCCAAAGCGCCTTCATAAAAAGAAGAAACATTCAAGACAACTTCCTTTATGTGCGCAACCTCGCGCGATCCTACCACAGGAACAAAAGGCCAGCACTCCTCCTCAAACTTGATATTTCAAAGGCGTTCGACTCGGTATCATGGGATTATTTGCTAGAGATGCTACAAAATAGAAACTTCCCAGCTCGATGGCGGAATTGGCTCTCTCTCCTTCTCTCTACCTCCTCATCTTCAGTGCGGCTAAATGGGGTTCAAGGACCGGCCATCCAGCACGAGCGAGGCCTACGACAAGGCGACCCCCTCTCACCGTTCCTCTTCATTCTTGCAATCGACACACTGCAGTACATATTCACCATGGCAACGACAGAAGGACATCTTACGCCATTGAAAGGAAGGCAAGCCAAGCTGCGTGTATCCCTATACGCGGACGACGCAGTGCTGTTCTCAAACCCAATTAAAGCAGACATTCGAATGACAATGGAGATCTTGCAACACTTTGGGGAAGCCACCGGGCTCAAGATCAATATAGACAAATGTTCAGTCGCGCCAATTAGGTGTGACAGTGTTGATCTGGACGATGTACTGCAACATTTCAGTGGGCAAAGAGTCTCATTCCCGGTGACTTATCTGGGGCTACCACTTACCCTAGGCAGATTGCGCATCGTGCACCTCCAACCGATTCAAGATCGAGCGCTAGCAAAACTGACCGGCTGGCAAGGAAAACTGATGAACCTGGCCGGGAGGCGAGAGCTGGTGCGAACGGTCCTGAGCTCCCTGCCAACGTATCTCCTGACGCAATCAAACCACCCAAAAAATTCTACAAAGACATGGATAAGATACGAAGACAGTTTCTATGGGCTGGAACGCAACAGTTACAGGGAGGCAAATGCAGAATTAGCTGGGCAAGGGTATGCAGACCTTTGGATTGTGGAGGACTAGGAGTAACAGACCTAGAACGCTTCAGCCGCGCTTTGAGGCTGCGCTGGTTGTGGTTCCAATGGAAGTGCCCAGAAAAACCATGGAACAGAACTGAACTCCCAGTTGATGCCACGGACATAGCGCTTTTTTCGGCAGCAACAAAGGTCACCGTTCATAATGGCAAGAAGGCAACTTTCTGGCTCTCGAGCTGGATAAATGGCTTAGCACCGACAGCTTTATTCCCAGCATTATACAAACACAGTAAACGGAAGAATAGATCAGTGGAGGAGGCCATGGCGAATGAAAATTGGATTCGGGATATCATGCACGGTTGGACAGCTGAACTGTTCCATCAGTATGTCCAATTGTGGGCGCTGGTGGACGACATGGCCTATGACACAACAGACACTCAAGAAGATGAAATCATCTGGACTGGAACAGGATCTGGGGAATACTCGGCGAGCTCGGCATATCAAATACAGTTTGATGGAAGCACCGGCTCTATCTTTCCAAAGGAAATCTGGAAGGTATGGGCACCACCGCGGTGTAAGTTCTTCCTCTGGCTCCTGCTCCAAAACCGGGTCTGGACAGCAGACAGATTACAACAAAGAGAGTGGCCAAATCAATATTTTTGTCCATTATGCTATAGAAACTTGGAAACGGTAAAACATTTGTTCTGTGAGTGTGTCGTCGGCCGGCAAGTCTGGTTGTTAACCAGCAATTGGGCCAACATCTCTGAACTTCATCCGACAACATGGAACATAGAAGACACACTACCCAACTGGTTCAATGCATTGTCCGGCAACAGCAATACGAGTAGAGCAAAGGGTGTCCGCTCCCTCTGTATCTTAATCATATGGACACTATGGAAGGAACGAAACTCAAGAATCTTGGACACCAAGGAGAGCACCATTGATCGTCTGGTTGTAAACATCAAGGAAGAAGTGCAACTATGGTGTACAGCGGGGGCAAAGCACCTCGCCGGAGTGATTGTTCCTGCTGTTAGTGAGTAATCAACTATGTACCTAGCTGGCGTAGCCCATGCTCCTAGGCCAGCTCATGTTGTTTGTGCACCTCTGATGCGCATGTAAACTCTTTTTCTCCTTATAATTAAAAAAGTCCGGCATTGCTGGGGGTTTCGAAAAAAAAATCGTCACCTGCTACACCTTCAGTTTAGAAAAGCAAGGACTGGACCCAGGAGTACAAGGTTACTTCCGACCAGCTCTGGTCTGCCAACAGTATGCACGAATCGCTAAGGACGGAGACCTAAAAAACAAAAAAGATTTGCTAAGCATGGGCCTCGACCAATAGCAATATAAATACTAAATAGGCCAGCTCAGTAGCAATGCAGTTAGGCCAGCCCAATAGCAATATAAATAGGCCAGCCACTAGCAGCAGCACACCTCTAATGGCATTGCGCGTAAATATATGAATGTATGGCTGAATTATATTCCTGTCTTAAGTATTATCACCAGTAAATTATTTATAGTAATATGTATTGTAAAATCGCTCTAATCCGAAGTCGTCTGAGGGACGGGCTCTTTGTCGGCATCTCGAAGAAGTTTGGAGAGTTATTAATTTCTTTAAGCTCTATTTTTCCTTCTTTTTTGTGTGTGCTGTAACTGCATATTTTTGACAAAGACTAGAGGGGGAGAAAACTTTGTGTCACTTCAATTTTTTTCTGTGCGGTTGGGCCCAGATCTCCCATATTCCTTTGCTACGTGTTGAACCTTTTTTTTTCAGTTAGACTCCACACCCGTCAATACAATTTTGGCAAACATCAGTTGAAAGAAGTCTGGCAAAGGTTGATGCCTTGAGGCCATGAGGCATGAGCCGAAGTACGCCAAACCACTAGAAAACCGTAATAACTGACCGCGATTAGAAAATCTCTGCGACTCTGCCCACGTCTGGGGAGGCGAACCCCCGAGCTTCTCCCCGCCGTCGAAATCATCAACTTCACTGAGCGTAACGCGCGCCTCTGTCTCCGATCAACAACATCTCCGTGCGCGAGACCATCGCCGATGGGCAAAGCCGGCGATCACCACCACGGCGTCGAGGCCGTCGGCGGCTTCCCGCCGCCCGGCTCCGGCGCGTGCCCGCCGTACATGATCGAGAACCCGCAGCTGCGGTGGGCGTTCATCCGCAAAGTGTACGTGATCGTCGCGATGCAGATGCTGGCGACCGTCGCCGTCGCCGCCGCCGTCTACTTCGTGCCGGCGATCCGCCGGTTCTTCGCCGCGCGCACGACGGCCGCCCTCGTCGCGTTCGTGGCCATCATCATCTCCCCCATCATCTGTGAGCACTGAACATAGCACGCATGCATCATTTCCTCTCGATCCAGTTCGTCATCGATCGATGCATACGCGCGTACATTAATTTGGTGGTGACCGCTGAGTCGTGTGATCAACTGTTTTGTCGACATGATGGATTGGGCAGTGATGGTGCCGATGGTGTTCCTCCGGAAGCGGCATCCGATCAACCTGTTCCTCCTCGCCCTCTTCACCATTTGCGAGAGCTTCGCCGTGGGGTTAGGCTGCCTCTCCGCCAAAGGTGACAACCGTCAATAACCCACAGGAACAAAGATTTCCTAATGTATTTTTTTTTTCCTACGGAACTATACTACGACCACCTATTCCCCCAAAATTCTTGCAAAATTTCAAGAATATTAATTTGCTCAGTTCAGCTGTGTTTTGTCTCTGCAACCAAACAGGTATCATTGTAATCGAAGCAGCGTCCCTAACATTTGTGGTGGTCTTCGGCCTGACCCTCTACACGTTCTGGGCGGCCAAGAGGGGCCACGACTTCAGCTTCCTTGGCCCCTTCTTGATCGCTGCGTCGCTCATCCTCGTGATCTACTGTCTCGTCCAGGTAAGGCAAACAAAAAAAAAACGATCTATCACTTCTCATCCTGAACTGAACTTTTTGTTCTGCATCACCAGTTCCTGCTGCCGATGGGGAAAGTGGCCATGACCGTTTACGGGTGCATCGCGGCGCTGGTGTTCTCCGGGTTCATTATCTACGACACCGACAATTTGATCAAGAGACACAGCTATGATGAATACGTCACCGCTGCCATCTCACTGTACCTTGACGTAATCAACATCTTTATGTCCATCGTCACATGTCTGAACTCTTCCGATTAGTAGATCCATGTTTAGATGTGGTCAATCTCTAGAACCTTTTTTTTTTAATAGAAATGAAATGCGAAAAACTTGATATCCTGTGGCTAGACCAAGAACAAAAGTGCATTTAACAGTTCGTCATGGGAAGAAAGCCAAGATTGTCTGATTGGTCAACTTGTGCTGCATGCTTTTAGCATCTGCCTTCCTCCCTCCACCCCTCTTATTTTTGGCAATAGACAGATAAATATAAATAGCTATGGACTCACTCCCTCCACCCCTGCATAACTGTTTTCCAACACGTACGCAGTGTAATTCAGACACAGAAACTATGGACTCACACAACACATAAATTTATATGTGTAGTAAATATTGTACAACATGAAATAATTTAATTGTTTGTAGCAATACACCAATACTTGTACAATCGTCCACATTTGGATGAACGATATCACATTTATAGCCAGACGACACCGAACTGCCAAACACTCGATAAACATGTATGGACCTTGTGTTTTCAGTGGCATGCTTGTATTCTCACACATTTGAGAGAAGTGCAATGCATTTGAGAGACTAGAGTTACATTCTCTTCTAAAGAATAAAAAGTTCCAGATCAAGAAAAGAAGCGACTCAACAGGAGGCAACTAGATTGAATAAAAATCCTAGATATAAGCATTTCTCCCATAGTTCCTGCTTCTTTCAGAGAGTGTTCTACCATTCGGCACTTGACGACTGATCCAAACATGAGGTTTGAGACATGCACCATATGGTTCACTCTCACGTTATGTGACGGCACACAGATACTCTGTAGGTGCCTTGACCTGAAAGTAATTAATCGATAAAGGTATTACAATACTCTCAAGTCTCAAGTTAATAAAATGACTAAAACAACGGTGCATTGTATACCTACGATGTACCTCATCAGGCACAAGAAGGACGTTTGAGTATGCAACTCTGAGCTATGTGATACCAATGAAAGAGGCTCCCTTAAGCAAAAGATTGCCTGCATGGATTGAAGGGAAACGATTCGTAAGGCAAGGAAATGTTGTCCGACACAAAAAAATTATAAACTGGTTTGTGCCCAGAATTTACACACCATGCTTTTCGACATCGAACAGCCTCTTGACGAACAGCCCTTTTCTTATCATCAAGAGCCTTGATTGCTGCTTGTAGAACCTGCATAAACATATTAGCCTGATATGAATTCTTTATTCCTCTATTTAATGTCAAGTCATTTTTCATGTAGCAACAGCTAGCTACATTTCCCCTTAAAAAAAACAGTTAGCTACATTAAGACATCCACAATTCGTGATATATTGCATCTCATTTATCATTCCATGCTGAAGTGAAACTGAAGCTTGAAACATTATTTCCACGCAGATCAATATGATCTGCACAACTTTACAGTCACTTTATGGCTAGACTACATATATGTTCTTAAAAAGGACATAAATAAATAGAAAACAAACCTGTAGACGCATGCGATAAATTTTGGAGTGAGGAAAAGTAGAAATGGCTACTAAACATTGTAATGATGTTTCCCGTACAGCCTAAAGGAAACATGAAAAGTGAGAACATATTGATTCACAAATACAGAAGGTCAATCAGTACAAATGAATGAATATAAATGTTAAGTCACCATCATGTGAGGATAGGATACAAGTTGGGTAAGAACACTTATGGTGATGTGGATATTGTCCAGAATACAGTCTTTGCCTGCTCAGGGAAAGAAAAATAGAAGATGAAGTTAATAGTTGAATAAAATTAGTTAGAATAACATAGAATGGATTAAAATTTGCAGAAGAAAACAATAAAGAGGAGCTTGAGAAAAGAACAAAAGAAGGAATAAAAATGCTGAAGTGTAAAGCAGTATAAATTATCTCACCTTTTTCATCCATCAACATTCCGGAAAGGACAAGCAACAAGCTGTAAACTAAATCCTTGTCGTAAATATCCAGACTTAGTTTAGATAAGCTATCAACCATCACGAGTAAAATCTGCAAGATGGGGAATAAAACAACAGGTCAATTAGTAACCTTTAATTCAATGACGACCATACACATTAACAAAACATGGGTATAAGTATGTATATCAGAATAAAAGAGCTGTAACCTGATGAGCTTCTGTTATAACTGCTTGTACGGGAGCATTGGAAATGACATGTCCAAAAGCTCGATACAGTGCCAATCTGCAATTGTGTTTTTTTTTTCTTATCACTTATAATCGGATAACAACAAAAATGGTGCACTACCAGCAGTTACTAAATTCATAACAAAAATACCAAAATAAAGCCATCACAAAGCAATAGCAACCAACTAGAGTTCAATAAGCTTTTCTTCTAACATATCTCACGATGATACATAATTCATGAGGAAATGCTCATATTTTTTTTTATTTATGCAAGGAAGGTGATGCTGGATAGGTTTAGGTAATACAATTACCAGAGTAAATTAATGTGTTTTCCTGAATAATTCTCGCAGACGTGCATGCATGGCATGACGAATTCAGAATTCCGCACTTCTAAAATCAAGTAATTCAGTACATTTCAGGTTGTGGGCACTAAGATATCTGTATCAGAAATAGAACCACCATGCCACTTGTCCCTACCATGTCTAGTGCAGAAAAAATGTGTCCCAAACTCTTCGCATTTTACACAGAACAAAGAACAACTAGACGTGTATAAACTCATCGGAATAGCCAAAAGGGTTTTTAGTTCACAAACTGTGACAACAAAATGTAGTTGTATTGACGTAAGGAACTAAGCCTAGCTCAGTTAACTAATAATTTGGATATACACCTCAACCAACTAAGTTTGAGTCCTCAACACAAATGTGGGTGTCTATTTTTTTTCTTATTTACAATGACACATATTTCCTCCCAGGTTGGTTGACATTTTTTATATGTATTGACATGTCTTGAGAACAGAATTTCTACAATCTGAAAAGTTGAAGCTGGTAGTGATGGCACCACCACACTAACCTGCACTTTTCTTTATTTAGCCACCACTGCTATTATTTTCTAGACGCTGTGTGTTAGCCTTGATTCATCACATAATAGTATGAGTTGAAAACTCATTACCCATCTTTTTTATCGCATAATGTATTATATGCTTGTTATTATTTAATTTGTTCCATGGCAACGCACGAGCATTTGGCTAGTACCATCAAGTGGAAAGATGAAGTTTAAAGGCAAGAATTAATGATGCATCGGAGCATACAGTAATCGGTGAAGGATATATAAGTAAAATAATAGGATTATCAATACCTACCTTGTTTTCAATGCAGTGGATTCCTTGATTTTAGAGAGGAAAATTGGCATAAGTACTGAGAAGAAACGTTGCTTATATAGTGGCTTTATTCTTGCATGAAATTTTTTATTTAGGCAGACTTCTGAATCACTCATAAGTACATGGAATGCACCAGCTGCAGATGTTGCAAGAGTAATATCTGATGAATCACTGACATAAATTTCTTCCTGGTGGGACAGAGTACTTGTGGAAGTCTCATCTGAGCATAAACACTTCAGAAGAAACATTGAAATATCCTTCACCTTCTCATCTCCCCTCATAAGTAATCCTTTGCCAATCCAAGCCAAGCCAGACAAAATATTGAAAGAATGTGTATTTCCAGATGAGCTATCTGAAAATTTGATATGATCTGAGGTGTCACCACAAGAGTGAGATATCTTCGAATATCTGCTGGATAATACTGATGAGAAACACCTCTCAAGAATAGCATCAAGTATTTTATCCAGCTGATTCTCATGTGAAAACTCTGGAGAGTGTAGATATTTATTGAAAACAGAGGCTAATGCATAAGCAGCTGTCATTTGCCCTTCCAATAGGTAGGCCGCAAAGAGGTTAACCATCACCATCATATCTGGTACAGGTGCTTGAGGACGAAGGCCAATTATAACTGATGAAAGCATGCCAACAAGGGCTGTTCCATGAACAGAATGGGAAGTAACTAGCTCATCTACACCCGAAATATGGTGTGTCATTGATTTCGATGAGACTGAAAACATTGATGATATTACGCCATATGCTTTCTGAACAACCAGTGACTGTTGCTCCTCCGTACAGACTCCAACTAAAACCTTCATTCCTGTCATTAGTGAGTCTAGGAGGCCCTGAAAGAAAGAGGGCGGGAGGGAGAGAGAGAGAAAGAGATTACAGGGCCATCGATGCATGTAAATAACTAATTTATACAAGATGTACCATCATAGAACCAGGTACTAGTATGTCAACTTAATAGATGCTCAAGTTGATAGAGCTTTACCTGTGAACTGATTCTGTTAAGTGTAGCAACATCCTTAATTTCATCCCAGAGACGCATAGCAAAGCTCAACGCAAGTTCATTGGCACCGCCAGAGGTAAACAGCCTGCCATAAAGGAGATTTTTGCTAAGGAAAAAAAAACACTTTCCAAAATGCCATGTAAAAAGAATAACGAAGAAAGATCGTTTACCAATATATATCACGTGAAAAGGAATAGTAACTAGATTAGCTCATGTCTGAGAAGACATGATGAACTGTTGCATCTACCTAATGGACAAGTTTCTGGGAACATAATTTTACAGCTAAGTTGCACAATCCTAGGAAGAAGCTTTTAGACATCACATTTCACTTCACCTATGTCGCTTAGCATAGAATCACAACTAAAAATAAAAGTTGGCATACCAAGGAAGGACCCGGTAGGAGTAGCACTCAAGTAAACGGACTACATGCTCAGCACATTCCATTCTTTCATTACCCTGCATCACCAGTAAAATATTTGCTCAGTAGGTCACGAAAATGAAACTTGCACAAAACAGGGGTAGATGATACACGCCTCAGAAATATTTGTGATAACAGCTACTTCAAGTGATCTAGCAACTCTTAACATATAGTTCAACCCAGCAGTACCAACTTCATAGCTTGCTTCAAGTCTTAGGTTGAGGGGCATTGTAGTATCAGAAGATTCAACCAAAGAAACAATCTTGTCAACAACAGTTCTGCTGTAAACCACTTCCTTCTGAGAATCATGTAACTCAATGATAGATGAACCGATGCTAGTCAACGTTTTCAATGACAGTTTCCACAAATTTATATTTTCATACTTGTGGGTAACTACTGAAGTAAACATAAGTAGAACATCCTCATAAGCATTTGATGGTAGAGGTGAGCAACATTCCGGGAATGTTGCAAGGATCAGTAAGCCCTTAACTGCAAAACATTTATAAGAACTAGAAAAATTAGGAGTGAACAGATCTTGTTTTCGTTGATCTTAAAAGTACACAAAAAATCATCAACAGTGAAACTACTTTCAAAAGCTCCATGATTATATATTCTCAACTAATAAGACACATAATGGCTATACAAATTTGTAATAAGTACAATATTGATACATAATAGGTAACTTTTGAAAATTGATGATACATGGGACACCATGCACAAATAGCATTAAGAAACTTGCAGCTTTAGCAATAATAAGGAGCTATCTGGAGCAAGTTTGCAAGCATGGGCCAACGTATTTTGGAGAAATGTCATGACGCCTAACAGATCATGTCTAACAAAAATTGTAGCTTGTGGGGAATTATAAGTAAGACACTAACATACCAGCACACGAAACATATTCTTGTCTTAGCATTGACTCTGCAGATTGAGAAGCAATGGTGAAAAATGATCCAAGGAGATGGATCAATTGTTCCAACTTTTTCTCTAAGATATGCCACCAGGATTCCTTTTCTGATTTAACTAACAAATAATCTTCATGAGATACCAAAGCCACTTCTCTACATGACGAAAGCATTTGAACAGATAAATACAGTGCTCCAAAGTTGATAGATGTACAAGATGATCCACTGCATGTATTCAACTGCTGAGATTCACAACCAGCTGAGGCTCCCAAAATATCTACTAGGTGTGCAAAATGCTCTTGAAGAACTCTAGTGCAGGAATAAGAAGATGATTCAGCAAGAATAGAAATGACACTTCCAAGTGCATGTAGCTGAATCAGGTCTTCAGATGAAGTCAAAATGGACTTTCCGACACTTGATATGGAATGGATATTGTTCATAATATCCTCATCCAACAAGATCAATTTGATGAAAAGATCTTTATCTGAAGAACTGATATACACTACAGCAGTCTTCAAACAACTCAATGCCTCTGAAACTAGTTGATTCTTACTTTTATCAGCATCTTTAGGCGAACCTGATGTTAATAGAAGGTGCTCCGGAGAAAGGCTAAAAATAACTTCTTTTAATTTGAACCAAATAGCAGATGCATGTCTAATCATTCTATCAACTCCATAGAAGCGAATACAATTCTCCAGATATTTTAGGGATTCAAGCTGTAAAGAAAGTCAAAATGAGGATGTTCACTATGGTGATTTGTAATTTCTGAAGGAGCAATACAGTAGATATTCTTACCTTTGCTAATGGAAGAGAGGAAGAAAGCTTATCAAGAAGTAAAGGGATAGCAAATGGTTCGAAATATGGAGTTGAACAAAAAGCATGCTGCAAGGATTCAAACATATTGTTAGCAAGAAACTGCAATAACATGAAGTGTTACTCACTTAAAAGCATAAAAAGATCTAGTAATAAAAAATATTCAACTACTCCATAATAGAAAGAGTTCAGTAGTACTATTGTATATTTTATTTTATTTTATTTTATTTTTAAAAAGGAATCATTCCTGCTCACAATCAGATGAAATACAATATTCATACCATCAATGCTCTAGAAAGATCATCTCTGGTAGCATCTAATTCGTCACCCACTCCCTGCATACATTCATACTATTATGATACAGCCTGGGAGAACGGAAAGTCAAGAACAACCGAGTAACAGAATGGTCAAACAAACAGATGATTTGAAAATCAAAATGGTTCGTTAACATACATGTGTAAAGTAGACAGGAAAATACTTGCTCAGAAGCTCAAAAACTTCATTCGAAAATTGTTCTGCCAAACCAGACGGATCTGAGAATAGCTTCATGACAACATCCACTACATGAAAAGAAAGCTTCAAGCACTCTGGATCTTTTTCTTCATCAATTGCCTCACAGATCCCGTACATCAGTTGTTCACCATCCTAGAAGTATCAATTTAGTTTGTGTTTATATCAAATTATTAGCGTAAATCTAAAGGGACTAAAATATACTTACTAAAAGACTGATGATGAAACAGAAATTAAGAAACACACAAATTGCTTTACTATATTGCTTCAGCTTGTGATAGGGGTTGTCACATTCAAAACAGCACACATATACTGATAGCATGATTTACAAAAACAAAAACTCAAGCATTTGAGAATGGAAAGAGTGCCATATGCTTGCTAGCGAAGGAAAATGAAACATATATAAGAATTGTCACATCATTTTATACATTAAAAAACATGAATACAACACAACAGTCCCCATAAAGTTGTATTCTGCTATCCAATTATACAACTAACCAACAAAGGGAGTGAGTCTTGTGTGTTGTGTAATGCAGCATATACTAAATCATGTAGAGAAACCATAATTGCTTTTTTTTTGCAAGAGAATCATAATTCTATATGAATCCAACCACAGCAACAAATACAAAGAATGTAGATGAGAAAACACTTCTATAGGAGCTAGATAGATTATACACAGATGGAATCATAGAATTAATAAATGCATCCGCCTGCAAGAATAGTAATTATGCTTTGACAAGGTGGCTGTGACCCAGTGTTGAAAAGATATTGAGTAATCACCACACCATTGTTTTGACAGCTTCTGGGTATTGATCCAGTATGCAGCTAAGAATCTGAAAGCATAGCTGGAAATAAAACAGAAAGAAGGATAAGATATTAGTATGTTAGATTAAGATACATATTTATCTAAGCATCTTAGCAATGGAGATCAAATCAACCTTGCGGTCAGCAGCTGCAAGTGGTTGCACTTGAACATTGTGTAAGAAAGACTCTAGAAGTCTTTTAACATCAGCAATCTCGATGCTACCAACACTTTGTTTTCTCTGCAATAGAGCAAGGCAACCAACAAGTCCTCCACGTAGTGCATGCCAATCTGACTGATATGCGAAAATAAGAATGAGTATCACTAATGTATGAAAGGATAGGCACCTAAGGACTACCAAAACACAGCATTAAAAAGGTACTAAAGTTTCAGAACAAACAACATAAAAAATATCTCCTAAAACATAATAATGCAGTGCTCCACAAGGGATAGGGCATTATTAAAAAACGAAGCATTTGGTTCTAACCTAGGGCCATGTTAAATTACCAAACTAGCATATTTGCAATAAGAAAGTCACAAGACCAAAGGTACTATTTGCTAACTCATATCATGTGAAGGAGGACACACCAGATTCTTGTTTGAGAATGAGAACTGTGATAATAGACAAAATGTAGTCCAACAGAATCAGAGCTATGAGTCTTTTTTGTCCTCTTTACGCGTAAGTGATACAACGGATTTTTTTATGCATATCTGTAAATGATGCAACATAATTGCGAGGCAATAAACATGATTCAGACGGTCTAAGTGACAAACTTACCAGTCTTGATATAAAGAAGTCAGATAATGTCGCAATAGTATTGACATCTAGACATTTCAGTGACATTCGACACAATATTTCTCCTAGGAGCAAGATTCCTGTGGGGCAAAGAAAAAAGTAAAGTGCCGAATAATGATATGATCTGCAATAGAAGATTATAATGTTCAAACTAAACCAATCAGGAATAGATGCCCAAAGAGAGAAATTTGGCAGGCTACTTTTCAAAAAATACTGAGGGGCATAAAGGTTTTTTTTTTCCTAAAAGTGTACTCACGGATCCAATAAACCTTCTTTTCATTGTGTGAGACATTCTAGCACATTAAAACGCAACATGGACCATGCCTTCTACTTAAATCAAAGAGAAAGATCTAACTTTAGCCAACTTAACACAGTTGTTTCTTGAAGATATCATGACAAATTAACATGGACAATAACCAAGATAGAGCAGAGATAAAAGAAAACCTCTTGATCTGACAATGTGGTCTGTCGTCGTCAAATACATCTCCATCTTGGACACCTGAACAACATCATGAACGAGAAAGAACACATCACCAACCACCTTATCCAAATCAGCAACATGTCAGAAAACGATATCTGAGATACTGCCACATACCAAATCGAAGAGTGTCAGCTTGTCCTTGTTCACCAGGGCAGCAAGCACATCCACACTGGCAAACTGTTACAGAACCACATTATTACAAAATTAGCATCGAAGACCAGTTACTACTAATCTAATAAAAGGCGTCCCTTTTCCATCGCATTAATCTAGCAAACAATAACAATTCACCCTGAGAACTAGCAGTTCTGTAACAAATTAAACTCGTATCACAGCTAGCGCAACCGACCTACTCAAAAACGGAGCTAACTGAACCGAAGTTGCAAGCACTGAGAACACAATCCAAGGAGGAGAGGGTGTCGTACGTGTTGGGCGGCCGGTCGGGTGACGTCGACGTAGGCCTCGACGTGAGGGACCCACTCGCTGGGAGGGACCCTCGCCATTGCAACCGCCGCCGCCGGGCACGAGCTCCCCCAGGGTTTATCTAGGGTTCTGCTGTTTCGGTGCTCAAAGAGCGGGAAGGTCTCGAGGGAAGGGAGAGGAGGGGTTCACGCGGGAGAGCCCGAGGTAGAGAGGAGGTGCAGCGGAGGGACGGGCAGCGACGGCAGGTGGCGGTGGCGGCGGCGGAGTGAGCGCGGCGCGGCGAGCAAGGCGGGTGGAATTTTCGCGATTTGGTCCTTCGGTTGTGCCACTGTTTTAGCACATTCCGCACGTGCGTAGGATAAACACAGAACACGTTGGCAAGCTTTTCATGTTGTCCCTAATACATATTATTCCCTTTTTTCCCTGGAAATATTTCTAGTACAGGCGTATAAATTTCTTTCCTGCTTCTAAAATACAGATAACACGAACAATAGTAAGTGCACAGCGAGCAATTCCTCTTTTTCATTTTCTGAACGACATTAAACAAATAAAGTGAAATATGCTCGGCTAAACATGTGGTGTTATATTTTAAAAGCAGTAAATTTGTAATGGTACCTATCTAATTAACCAATTATCATTTATCCTTTTCTCCTGAAATAGGTGCATTTGTACATGGAAACGCTGTTCAAATCAAGATTTACATAGCTGTTTGAACCAATGCAACCACGAAACCGGCTCCCCAGTTAAACTGATTAACCAGCAAAATTCAATTTAGAGAGCAGACAGCTAAGGAACAGTTAACTAGCTGGCTGAACAGATTAAGGGAGCAATTTTAGCAGTTAACTATATTATGTTATTAGTTTTGTTGACAGATTTTTAATTCAAAAATTATCAATTTTAATAGTTAATCAGATGATTTCACTAGTTTTGTTGGATACAGAATTTTCACATCTTAAAAAAATTTAAATTACAATCAATAATTAACCAACCAACCGTTATAACCGGTCTAAACCTGTTTGAGGGTTAATTGGTCGGTTAACACGGACTCGTAACCAAGAGTCAAGGCTCTCCGATCATATTGTCTCTCACTGACACGTGGGGTCAGAGTCCACACATCAATGACCTGCACGGGGAAGTACAACTGTGGAACCTTCCGTGACCAAATAGTCAAAAGGTTTCCTTCAGTAAAATTTTTATGAAAAAATTTGCTCTAGGACATCCTAGAATTATATCATTTGCCAATAGACATTACTCCATTTTGTCCATAAACACTACTCCTTTGTGTTAATTAGCTATAGGACACTAGAACAATTAAAATAATCTTTTTTTTGTTGAGAGAAGAGAGAACATCTAAATAGATCAGAATGCCCTTATTTTTTGTTTTTTTTTGTGAAAATTTCCTCATTCTTTCTCGCCAGGACGCGCGGGCCTTTTGCTCCCTGTGCCTGCACAACACTCCATGTCTGGCATCGATTCAATACAAGACACGCTAGCCCTTTCGTTGTGGCCTGCAGTCCGATGCTTTAGCTCTGTGAGCTCGAATACGGCTGGACAGAGCTCGACGTCGTGTCGTCCGACGCCACACTAGAGGCACCTTTGTGTGTGTGTGTGTTTCAAAAGAAACGACTCATAAAATTCCAAAATATAAGTATTTATTAATTTTTAAAATTATATTTTATCGTTTGTCTTATTTAAATATTTTTTAAATTATAAAAACAAATAAATCATATTTAAAATATATTTAATAATAAAACAATTCATAATAAAATAAATAATATTCTTATAAATATTTTAAATAAAACAAACGATCAAACATAGTTTCTAAAAATCAATGTTTATATTTTAAAACGGAAGAAGTACATATGCATACAAATCACAATATAATGGTGAGCAGTATATCGAGCAGCCCATTACTACAACCGGCATAACATTACCGCACGGACATCAAGACAAGCCAAAACAGACTCCGATATATTGCATTCTAATCGTCATATTTCTCTCTCCGTCTCCAACAAAAATAAATATTTTATCGACTTTGATGTCTTCCAGCAAATTACTATGAAGTACTAGTGTCTAGGAGCAAAACCAGAATTGAGTGATGTCTCCTAGCAAATACCGTATTTAAACGATGTCCTGAACAAATTTTGCCAACATTTTAGTATATCCCAGCTCGGCGGCGACGCCTCGGCCTCGCTTCCCATTCCTCCCCATCTTTTGTTCTCTTCCGATGCATCGGTCCGAAATCGGCAAGGTGAGTTGTCCCTTTCCTCGAGCTCGCACTTGTAGTTTCAATCTTCGTATTTGTCGATAGATCTTCCCTTCACCGAAATCTTGGTTTGGTGGTTTACGGTGACAAAGTGACAGATGCTCCGTCGGCGGCCCGCTTCGACCTCGGCGGAAGCGGCGCCGGACTGGGCGGCACTGGACCTCGACCTGACGCGGCTCATCGCCGCGCGCGTGCTCTCCACGGGGGGTCTCTTGGACTACGCCCACTTCCGCGCGGTCTGCCCCCAATGGCGCGCCGCCGCCGCCTCCCCGCGCGGCCGCGGCCTGGCCGACCCGCGCTTCCACCCGCGCCGCTGGATGCTGTTCCCGGAGGGCTTCGGCCAGTTCCCCGGCCACCGCGCGCACGGTGGCTGCGCCCGCTTCTTCGACCTCTCCGCCGCCGGCGCCTTCGCCCGCGTCCCCCTCCCGGAGCTCAAGAACCACTGCGTCCTCGACTCTCCCGACGGCCTCCTCCTCCTGCAGCGCGACGAGGACACCGCCGTCCGCCTCCTCCACCCCTTCACCGGCGACGTCGCCAAGCTCCCCTCCCTCGAATCTCTCGCCGACAAGCTCAGTGACCTAGAGAACGACCGCCCCCTTGCCTGGTACAATTTGCGTGCCTGGCTGCACAACTGTGCGCGATACTTGCAGGAAGTCCGCAAGGTCTGCGCTGCCGTCAATGTCACGGATGCAGGGATCGTCACGGTGATGCTGGTGCTGGAGCGGATTGGCCGTGTGGCTTTCGCTTCAGCCGGCGACTATGAGTGGACCATCAGTAGTTGGGTGGTGAACCAACTGGACAGGGCACTGTCGTTCCAGGGGAAGCTGTATGTGGTGAGCTGGGAAGATGGGCTGACACATGTTTTGGTGATTGATCCGCCGCCACCACGGTGCAAAGAGGAGGGGGCAAAGGAGGGGGGTCTCCATCTGAGCAAGCAATACCTCCTCCGAGGACGGTTGTGACATTTTCAAGCGAGGAAATCCACTTGCCATATCTGGTTGAATTGAACTCAGAGATCATGCTGGTCGGCTACAATGACAGCTTCTTTTCACGCATATTGGTTCTCAGGCTTGCTGATCTTGTCTTGGGTAGAACTGTGCCTGTGAGAAGCATCGGTGATAATGTCTTGTTTGCTGGGCCACGGAGCCTGTGTGTCTCATCCAGCTGGCTGCCCTCCATCGGTGCCAATTCTGTTGTATGCTTCCATGCTGGAGAGAACTATCTTGCACAGTATGATCTCAGCACCAGCACTTGGTCACCTGCGGCCAATGGACATCTCATGCTTGGCCCTCCACCACGTCCCTGTGGCCTCATACATCACATCTTTACATGCTGCAATCGACAATTCTGGTAAGCGTCTTCATTTATAATCTACTGATTGTTTTACTTTTTACCTTCAGTGACAGTGGCCATTTGTGATTCTTGCTGGTTCAAGTGAAAACAGTAGTAACTAACCTTGCCAATTGAAAGAAAGCTTAACGATATATGGTTATGGGGACTTATCCATCTGTAGATATAGACACCTGCTGTTATTCAGGTGACCTCAATGATCCTCAGTTGTGAAAATCAGAATGAGAAAGTATCAGGAATGCTTATGTTATCCAATGGAAAAAAGATAAAGATATAAAAAGTTTGCTTTTGATGAGGCTTAATTATTTTGTTGAGTCTTGTGTCTACATTTTCGATCATTGGAATGAGAATGGTATAATACAAGTGCATTTTAAATCGCAGGCATTAAACCTCCTCTATATAAATTTCAATCGCTATGTTATAAAGTCAAATATCTATTTTAGAATTCAGTTTTCCTCTACTAGCTCAAAGTTAGCAAATTGAGGGTTAATTACCCCTGTGCCAGTTGACTGTTGTTGTATTTCTATTTTTCTGACCAATGTTGCACTAACATGCTTTGACTATTTTTTAAGTTCTCATTGACTGCTCGTCTCTTCCTTTAGGAACAAAGGATTGATGTTTTGCTTCGAAGGAGAACATGAATGGTGGGCAATGAGGAGCTCGAGATATGGGGTGAGCCTTGCTTCACTTATTTCTCTTCTAGCGTAAGCATAAGTATAACGTTTATTTCATTGTTAGACTACTGTGTTGCTGATATATTTGTGATCTTAGCTTAGTGTTGCTTGCCAACAGCACAGAGCTCTGCTAGCAGTACATTAATCATTTGATTAGTTACAATGTCAAGATAAATTGGTAAATAATGCTATTGAAAATAAATATAAAATTAAATATCAGAACTACTAATTAGCATATTGGGTGCATTGTAATTGCTGCTACTAGTAAGTTTTATGGTCACAGAAAGTAATTTTCATGATCATACAGATTTTTGTGTTGAGAAGAAGGTTTTACTAAATGATAAATAATGGAGTCCATTAATATATTGCTCAGTTAACTGTTTTGTTTCCCCTAAATAACAGAGTCATTTCTTTTCTACTAACCCTTTCTGTCTACTTACTCGATACCATCCCATTCTGAAAATGGATCTTGTTGTATCCTCAACGGCATTTTGTTCTGTTACTGCATCTTATTTCATTTACACTCGGCTAAATATAGAGTTCCAACCTACTTGTTAATATAGCATACAGATAGCTTGAAAATATATATTGCCAACTTTGTTATGGAGGCTAAATTGCTCTTCTGACTCGCATTGATGTACTAATCTCCTGTTACAAATACTCATATACTTGGGAGAAATGTCTTACTGGATTCTTGTTGTCCTCTGCGTTATAAATTTCAAAAGGAAACTAGAAAATTAGTACAACTATTTTTATATTATTTCATTTACACTCGACTGTTACATATCCTCCCTCTCCTCTCATTCCCTCAGCTCATTTTGCTGCTTTCCTGATAAGGCGACCAGGACGCCCAGAAATTTTGAGCGCCTCAACGCCTAGGTGACGCTTAGGCGACGCCTTAAAAACAGAGGCGAGGGCTTGAGATGTTAGTTGCTACTGTATGTACTAGTACGAACAGGGAGGCCATCTGCCTGGTTTCCTTCAAGCGATGCTTTTGTGGAGCTGCACATGTGTGTGACTCTCTTGCTGGTGACTTTGGGTATCTTTCGAGACTTATCGGTATCTTTTGAGACTTAGGGTCGCAGTCATCCTCAAATTTGCCCGCGGATTTTCACTTTTCAGTGTTTTTTTTTTTTTTGACAGGAAAGCAAGCTTTGATTAAACACTCTCCCCAGGCAGATCGCCTGAGACTAGTTCAAATACAAAGATGGCCGCTTGGCGCCAGAGAACGCACTCGCCATCCGGCACAGTGCTTACACCATGGGCAGCTAAACAGTCTGCCACTTTGTTACAAAGCCTAGGACAAACCGAGATGATACATGAATTAAAACTTGATGACATGAGTTCCCGGATCCTCCTGAACAGGCCCCCTAAATGGCTCTGATCTTGATCAGTTGAAGTGAGAGCTTGGCCTAGTATCGCTGCATCAGTTTCAAGCACCACACGTCCCATGCCCAAACCAGCCGCCCGTTCCAACCCATGCAGTGCCGCAATCGCTTCAGCATGTAAAGCACTGGAAGCTCTAGGGATGTTTCCTGCTCCCCCATCCAGAAAATTACCATCACAATCACGTGCTATGAAGCCCCAGCCTCCCCTGCTTGAGGCAGCTAGGAAGGATGCATCTACATTCAGTTTGTATGTGTCAGATGGTGGTGGTTTCCACTTCACAGTTTGCCTTGTTTGTGCCACTTTCTCTGATTTCTTCAGTTTCTGAAACTCCAAACAGTGATAGTCAACCGAGTGTTGTACTTCCTCATTAGTCCACATTCTCTCCCCAGCATTAGCTTTGTTCCTGGCTGTCCACCATCTCCAGAGGAATGTGATGATTGTGATCTGTAGCTTCATCTCCAGGTTCCAAATTTGCTCCCGGACCGACATTGCAACATCCTGCTCCCCCATCCAGAAACTTTTCAGTGTTTTGATGCATCGTTTTCGATGTCTGGTTCCATCAGGTCTGGCCGAAGTGTGGTTGCAGTTCACGTAACACTCATTCCCTCTCGGAGTCGCCTGTGAGTTGGGCCGAATTGGTGGCTTCTCACACAAGCAGCCCAGGCCCAATCACTACCAAGAGTCGCAACAGGTGTTTGTCGTCCTGGTGGCAATTCCGGCCCTCCCCTCCCACCGCCGCCACTCCACCCGCCTCGCCGCGCCGCGCCGCCGGAGCTCCTCCTCCTCCTGCCTGGGTCTCGCGGAGTCAGTGGCCGCCATCCATCCTGGTTTCTTCTCTTCCGCTGCTGCTGGTAAGCTGTGTTTTTTTTTTAGATTTAAACTGCTGATAAGCTGTTGATCCTAAAACTTGTTGGCTTGCTTGGATGGATCTATTCCCTTGTTCCACGAGAGGCCGTTCTTGCTTGACGTGCTCAGCTAGGCGATCAAATCTGTCGTGACTGCGCTGGTATTCGTTCGTTCTTGCCATAGGCCTCCTGTTTGGGACCCGTAGTATTGTGACCAACTGTTGGCTGAATTGTTGTCGACATGCTTACTAGTAGGTGGTTTGGTAGCAGCAGTAGTTTGGATGAAGTTGCTGGTCGATGCCATGCTTTCTCATTGGTTCGAACGCACTTGTGCACGCACCAGCAGGCACCAACTATAATACCTTTTGGATCTCGTCATGCCAATGCTGGTGCCCTGAAGGATTAGGATGGGGTGATTCTGTGTCTTGTTACTGCATGTCTGTAGGTTTTACTACATGATAGTGTGTGTATAGAATATGATGTTAAAATTACCCCTGCATCTATCATAATTCGTAACAGGAGTATGATCTGGAGCAATGCCTTATTTATTTGTTTGCCGCTGCACATTTTCCTAACTATATACACCATTTGCTGTTGATTTGCAGGTGGCATGTAGTATCCCCATGCAAATTTTAGTTAATTGTCGATTTGATTATTCGTTGGTTGCATGTACTTGCCTAATGTAGTTGTAGTTCCTGAATCTTTGAGGGAAACAATTCATTGACTCAGTTGTTTGTTGCAAGCACCATCAACTTTACCGTAGTAATGTAATGTCTTCAAGAGGAAAAGGCAACACTTTAAACTGTTGATTGTTAAGATTGCTTTTTATCAAGTTAAAGTATTCTATCTGATGTCAATCGTTCAGTAATGCAGTTCATCTGGTGTCAAGCAGGTTTATGATGTCAAATCCGAAATCCCTCTGAATTTCCTTTGGTTTGCAGCATTTGCCACCCTAGCACCTCGTGACGCACCTGTTATGGCTATGTCTTATGTTAAAGGGCCAACAACATTGTAGAGCAGCTATATGAGAGTATACAGTTTTTCTTCCACATGCTAATTTCGGTGTTGCTAATCTGACTAGCATTTCCAATTGGGATTACCATCCAGCTTTTCCAACCAAAAAAGTAATGTATATTGCTGAAGAAACACCCACTTTACATGCTACTGTACGTTGCATACCAGTTACTCTAATCGTGTAATTCCAAATGTGAAGCAAATCTCCGTATCTTATTGGTGAAACTTAAAGTATTTGACTTAATATGTTTCTTTGTACGGAGCTATCCTGTGATTAAATCATTCTCTGTTTTTGTTGTTGCCGACCAAACTATGACACTGCTTCATGATGTATCAATATCATACAGATAACCATTTTGCTATTACCATGTTACTGGATAACTGTAGCCTTTCACACCAGCTATTGTCATCGCTATTCTTCTTTATACTTACAAACTATTGCATTGCTTTATATAATGTATGAACAATTCATCTATGGTTTCTCAGGTTAGCATCTGACAGCAATGGCAAAGCATCACCCTGACCTTATCATGTGCCGGAAGCAACCTGGAATTGCCATCGGTCGCCTGTGCGAGAAGTGTGACGGCAAGTGTGTTGTTTGTGACTCGTACGTGCGGCCGTGCACCCTGGTCCGTGTCTGCGACGAGTGCAACTACGGTTCATTCCAGGGGAGGTGTGTCATCTGCGGAGGGGTTGGCATCTCAGACGCCTACTACTGCAAGGAGTGCACGCAGCAGGAGAAGGACCGGGATGGGTGCCCCAAGATTGTCAACCTGGGCAGTGCCAAGACTGATCTCTTCTACGAGCGCAAGAAGTACGGCTTCAAGAAGAGATGATCGAGAAGATGGAGTTGCCTGGTTTTCTTGGCCTCAGGATCCATTTTGTTGTGTTCGTGTCGGTACCAAGAGTTGGTTGTTGCAGCCATGGGTTTGTATTTGGTCTTTGATCTGGTACCAGAAGTCTAGAATGGTAACACACCTCAGATGCACTCTGTAATGGTAGATAGCTCTCTCGTATGTGAGGTGAAACTCTGATCATGCAGTATCTTGATGTTAGTGATGGCTATGGATAATGACTTGAAATGTGAATTGAGGTGATTTCGCTTATGGTGTTGTAACGACTTGATGTGGCTGTCATATGAGAAGGAATAACTAGTATCCAAATTGTAGCCGAGCATGGCTTATATACTTGTCACAGTGCTAAATATCAGCTGCAAAGAATCTGGCGAGTATGGGCAGAGTGTTCTATGTGTATGTGTTCAGAATTTTCCATCAGAGAAAAAATGGAGCAAGAAGAATAAAGCTGGGTAGTTACAATTGACATATCATCTCCTGAGAATACATATGGGTTATCATTCTTAAACTGGCATATGGTATGACCAACTCCCTTTGATGTATTCAAAAAGTTTTCCGAGCTATTGCAAGTACATTTACCTTTTTTTTTTTAATCAAGTACATTTACTGGTGAGTTGTTTTAGAGAAATAATAAAAGGTGCCAAATTTTTCCTACAAAAGTTTATCTTTGCTGCTATCCTACGTGGAGAAAAAAAGATTCTTTGTTGAAAGAGTACTAGGAAGAAAAGCCCTGCCATGGCCCCCTCCAAGTCGCCACCAACCCAAACCTTTTGTTTGATCACCGTCGCCGCCTCCACCACCACCTACTCCCCATCCCGGCAATCCCCCAACTCCTCCATCCCCCCCACACCTCACCTCACCGAGCTCCACCCACGCGCGCGCCATGGCTGCAACCGCCATCTCCGTCCGCTTCCACCCGGCGGCCGCCGCGGCGCGCCACGTCAGCACCTCGCGCCGCGCCCGCCTGGCCGTCTTCCGCTCGCAGTCCGCGCCGGCGGCGGCGGCGCTGACGCAGGACGACCTGAAGCGGCTGGCGGCGGTTCGCGCGGTCGAGCAGGTGCAGAGCGGGATGGTGCTCGGGCTCGGGACCGGGTCCACGGCCGCCTTCGCCGTCGCTGAGATCGGCGCGCTCCTCGCCGCCGGCAAGCTCTCTGGCATCGTCGGCGTGCCCACATCCAAGCGCACCTTCGAGCAGGCGCAGTCGCTTGGCATCCCGCTGTCCACGCTCGACGACCACCCGCACATCGACCTCGCCATCGACGGCGCCGACGAGGTCAGCCTTTTGTGTCCCTGCTTATTTCTTCATGTGTAAAAATCATATGTTATGTTGATTTTGGAGCCAAAAACCATCTTCGTTTGAATCGATTCTTGGTAGTAGTTAGTGGAACCTGGCGAACTAGAACTACTGCTGTTTTATAAATTTGACATATAGGTTTGACTTTATACATATCTTCTCCCATTGCCTTTCTTGTATGAAAGATTGAGCGAGTATGTTAGGTATATCTTACTACAGTCATTAATGGAGGAAATGAAACTGTTGGTCTTAATCTAGATACTTCTCTTTCATTGAAAATATGAAGTTTAGGTGACGCTTTTTGCTATGGTAACTTTGGGACAGAGTAGGCCAAAAGTGATTTTGGTTTTTCGACTTGCTGGCAACTGATGAAGGTGCTCACATTTCAGATGCTATTATGGAGGGTTGGCATTTCAGCCTGTGACATATTAGTAATGACAATCCGAGGAGGCATTTTTAGCACATGACAATCCGAGAAGTTGCAATAATGTACTCTGCCATTTTGCTCTCATTAATTCATGTACATCAAAAGAACATTTGAATAATACTAAATCAGAAGACAACTTTAGTTCTTTGGTGTTTTTAGTAATCAAGAAAGAAAACGTGAGTGATGGTAAACGTTGCACCTTTACATGAAGCTTTATGGTCAGAATATTAAGCCAATTTGTGCAGGTCATTTACCATGTACTTTGTATATTTCTTTTCCTGTTTTTGTTCCTCTCTCATTCTAACTCTTCTTATGACTAATTTCATTCCATTGTGGTCTTAAAACAGGTTGATCCTGACCTTAACCTTGTGAAAGGGCGGGGTGGTGCCCTTCTTCGTGAGAAGATGGTTGAGGCTGCATCAGACAAGTTTATTGTCATTGTCGATGAGACAAAACTAGTTACTGGTTTGGGAGGAAGTGGTCTAGCAATGCCAGTGGAAGTTGTGCAGTTCTGCTGGAAGTACAATCTAGTAAGATTGCAGGAACTATTTAAGGGAGAAGGGGTTGAGGCAAAGCTGAGATTGGAAGGTGACAAACCATATGTTACTGACAACTCAAACTACATTGTTGATTTATACTTCAAGACGCCAATCAAGGATGCATTGGCAGCGGGGAAGGAGATATCAGCCTTGGAAGGTGTTGTTGAGCATGGGTTGTTCTTGGACATGGCGAGTTCAGTGATCATTGCTGGAACTGACGGTGTCAGTGTCAAAATGAAGTGAGTTTTTTTTTTTGGTTATCTGTTTCCGTGTTGAATTTGTAATGTTTCAGTGTATAAGCTATTGGTGTAAAAGCAGGAAATAAAATACTTCAATAAATATGTTTCCCAATGTTATACTAGCCCATATTCGTATATTTAGGCTATTGTGAGCATGGTGTATTGTGGGATAAAAGCCCTTTTCCATGGTTCAAACTTTTATTACATATTCCAGGTAATATTTGAGTGATGCTGAGTGACCTGTCTTACAATCACAGAGGAAGCGGTCATACTGATCTTGCTTTGACATCTCTAGCAATACAAAAAAAATGAATCTACTTGTACACACATATCTGTAAAATTCAGAGTGAAGCTCAACTTAGTAATTGACTCAACTATGAAATGGCCAGTTCGCTGCAAAAGATATTTCTCTTAACAAAACAAAATGAAGCAAGATATCAGCTTGCCTGTCAATGCTGAAGAAAGATTTAGGTTCAGAGAAAAAAAAATGATATATGTATGCTGGCTGATGAAACTAGAGCAGAGCACTGCTGTGTATGCTCCACATTGAGTAAATTAGTTCCAGTGTCATAGTGTTATGTTGTTCGAAACAAAATTAACATGTCTCATAACTTCTTGTGAAGCCTAAGTTGAAAAAAAGATTAAGAGCCATGTCAGATATTGAAAATGTGGTGTCCAGAGTTGTTCAGCACTCATCATTAAACTTAGATGCATCTGCCCACTGGCCACAGTTTATTATATGACACGCTCTCCACTCACACAGTCAACTGGTAAATGCTTATAGCTGCAATGACTAGTTCATAGCTTTGATGCAAGGTCTGAAGAACAATTGCTAATTATTTCATCAATGGGTCGTGCAAGGCAGCAAAGAGTAGCTCCAAAACAGATTTTTCTACAGACTATAATTTGCAGAACTCAAGAACTATATTTTTTCATGGCATCAGAATAATATTTCAAAGTCATCTACTCCAAAACGTCAACTTGCTGAAAATGATTTCAAGATACCATCTTACAGGCATTGAAGATATTGCCATCTACTGATGAATTCATCCAATTTGTTGGCACAGGTTAACATAAAGAGAATTTTATCAAAATAGCTGCCTGTATAGTATTCCAAAAAGACCAGTTCAGAGAAAAAAAACACATGCCACAAAATTGAAACTGTACAGGAAGCTTGAAGCTAGTCAAGGAACAAAACGATTGCAGGCTTTTGCATTTGCAGGCTATAACCCTGTTCCTTTAAAACTCTTTGACAACCATATGGCTGTCTCTCTTGGAGACGCCTTGCCAGGTCCAAAAGGCTTCAGCAAGATTCCCAGCTCCTCAAACCTCTCTTGCTGCAGCAACTGTGCACTGAACTCAAGCAAGCCTTCAAGAGCCTCAGCTCGCTGTTGGTAAGACCTCGTGTTGAACCTCTTTTGCTTCCAATCTGATGAGCTCCTGGGTGAACTATCGACAAGAAGGTCGATATCAGGAGTGTCAACATAGTGTTCAGTGTCACTACGAAGCACTTGGAAAGTGCACTTGTCCTTGGTTATGGATTGGTCAATGATAGATGGCGACATGATCTTCGTGATGGAATGCAATGGATCTTCAAAAGATGGTAGTGGGAATTCAGCAATTCTGTCGATTCGTGGAGCGTTAACTGAAACATCAGGAGATTTCAGTCTTTTAAGAATGTCACTACCCTGCTTCTTTTCAGGAGTTTTGACCATTGACAGGGGGAGTGACGTTCTTCGTGCAGCTTGTACCATTCGGTCCACTGAAGACCTGGAGGGTGGATGCTGCAGGGCAGGAAAAACAAAGGGGTCAGTATGAGTTCAGTTTCTTCACTTAAGTAGAATGCTGAACAGATACTATGCGGAAGGTAACAATTTGCCTCTATCCCTCCAAACGCGCATATTGCATCAAATGCCAGAAGCTAACAGTTGGTGAAACTTCATGAACAATATCTGAATTTCAGGGTGCTGAGTAATTTCTTACCGAACAAGGACTGAAAATGTCAACAAACAACTGAAAGATGAACCTGAGCCTAATGTTAAGGTACCAACAAGTTATTAATATTTCATGTAGTACCTCCTTGTGAGCTGTTGTAGTAGCATGAAATGTTTTCGAAGGTTCCAGCCGTCTTCTAGGAGTTGATAACGCCCTTCTTGTAGTAGGCGATGGGGATCTTGTTACTTTTGAATACTTATCATGTATCACTTCGTTGACAACTTTCTTGGTAACTTGGGCTGACAACTCATCCATTGGTTGATTCAGCAGTTCTGAACAATCTTTCTCAGCTCTGTTAGAATTTGGAGTGCCTTGTCTGCCAGTGGCTTGGTGAAGTAGTTTCGCAACCCTCTCTGCTTTAAATGAATGGCTCTTACTGTATTTGGGCTTGAAATTGTCTTCCCCATCGGAAAATGCAGTCTTATTTGTGCCTTGTCTGGTAGGAAGTTTAGCTGATAGCAAACTGCGGGGAGTTGATCTAGACTGGAGTTCAAACACGTAGGGCTGAAGGTGAGGATGCTTAAGCAGTTCTGCAGCCTGAAATACAGTATCCGTATATGAGGAATGGGAGGCATTGATGAGTGTAGAAATAAGGTTGAGGGGAAATTGACGATGATGAACATACACTTGGTCTGTGATCTGGATTTCTGCGCAACATACTTTTAATGAGTCCCCTACTGCATAACCAAAAATAAAGAAGTAATTTCAGGATTACTTTTTAAAAGGTGTTAGATTTAAGGAATGCCATCAATATTCGAAAGGACTACAAGTACGTTACATAATTGATGATGTACAGAGTAAGTCTTACAATGCACCCGAGTATATAGTTGGCAGAGGAGCTACAACAGACTTGTTTATCTTATTTATCAGTGCTTGCATGTCCTATTAGAAACAAAGACATCAACAAAGGTACAAATTACAATGAAATTAGTTGCCAGTAAAACTTCAGATGCTACTCACCAATGCTTTGAATGCAGGCTTGAGAGCAGTCATCTCATAGATACAACAGCCTGGATGTTGTAGGAGTTTAGCAAACAAGACATGCATACAATACTCTCAAGAGATGAAGCTGAATATTGTGAAGAACTTTACCAAGAGACCAGATGTCAGATTTGGAACCGTATGGAATATCAGCAAGAAGTTCAGGGCACATGTAAGTCGGAGTTCCCACAACCTTCAGAAGTGACACATAATCAGAATCAAAAGCAATTGATGTTAGTGTGAAGCGCATCATATGTGAGCAAGATGAACTTACTGAAGAAGCTAAATCATCGGAAGTTAGAATTTTAGCAAGCCCAAAGTCACCTGTTTCAGATAGCGAGACCGCAAGAGAACGGTACTACCATCAGTCATTGTACTTTCGCGTATACCTTTTCTAATTTGACAGGAGTAATAGAGTAGGCTTACCAAGCCTTATATTTTGGTCCTTGGTGAGAAATATATTCGAGCACTGAAACAATTACATGATGTGATGAGTATATCGAGTAAGCAGCACGAGTCCATTGCAAGAGTCAATAACTAGAGGTTTGTATATAAAAACCTTGACATCCCGATGAAGGATATGATTGACATGCAAATAATCAAGTGCCATTAGGAGCTGCACAAGCCACACACACAGCCTCTGCATGCAGGAAAAAGTTGAAAACAATAAAGCTCCACTTTCAGTTAGCAGAATATAATGATATGGAATGTGCTCTATTACAGAATATTTAATCACCTCTTCTGAGAAATGGTTACCGTTAACCTTCTTGATAGCCTCTGACCTGCCGAAAAAGAAAATACTAATAAGAATCGCTGTACAGATTCCAGGTAAAATTCAGAACTCAATTTTCAGAATTTTAACATACATGTCCCCTCCCTCGCAGTAACCGATCACGATACACACATAGCAACCCTGATAAAAAAAAACAGTTCATGTTAAGCAGTTTTGTACACATAAATCCATTATTTGGATCATTTGAAACATGCCAGTAAATGTACAAGAGAAAAGATTGCCATAAGGGTGCTTCCACCCACTATGTACAGCAAGAAAATGGGACTGTGCTGACCTTCTCCACCCAGGACTCTTTGTACTCCACAATGTAAGGGTTCCTTACTTTTGCAATCAGCTCCATCTGCATGAAAGAGGTGGTTAATTTTATAGGTTTGAACATGCATTAACACGAGATTATAACAGCCCAGTACAGCAGATGTACGTTTCCAAACTTTGGATTAAAGTCAATTATGCAAAGTTTGACCCATTTGGGTGCTCCAATAGCCATCCCCTTCGAAAAATGTTTTAATCATTGTTCCGTTCAAATTCAAATTCTCACCAAAACCAGGTCCAGTACGAGTTGTGCGAAACAATCAAGCATACCATATGAAATTCGGCATCAAACTGAACTCTTTCTGACCAAAAAAAAAAAACTGCATTGTTATGTACTTATGTTGGCAATATGAGACAGCATATATGATCCTACCTCTTGGTGTGCCGATCGGCGGCACCTGTCAGTCTGACGCGCAAGGCGGATCTTCTTCAAGACATACCTGAAATGAGATAAGCCTAGATTAAGAGGGTTAACGGCATGGAAGCAGTAATCCACATCTGACAGGCTAAGCTGTAGACGGAACATAATGCATCACCATCTGTCACCTCACCTTTTCCTCTCAACCTTGTGCCTCACCAGCAGCGCGGAGCCGAACGAACCCTTCCCAATTTGCTCCAACACCTCGTACTGCTCCATTTTGTGATGCACCTGATTCAAAGTCAGCCTCAAAATTTCTGGTGCTCCTGAATCCTGATTCAAAATCAGCTTTGAACTATACGATGCTCCTGACTCCACATCAGCTTCAAACTTCTTGTAATTAATCTGTGAAGACAGAGAGGCTTTGAAGAGGAACTGAAAGGAATTCGAGGGAATTGCTCAAGGAATTGAAATGTATGTGGTTAATATTAAACGAGAAGCTGTCAAAAGGCAATGCGACAAAGAATTGTCAAATTTGGGAAGCACAATGTCCAGCAGTGGCTCAAGAATAGCAATTCCCAGTTCGAAATTGAAACAGAAGCCATTAAAAGGTGATGCCATTGCCATGAACAAAAGAGAAGGGAAGGAAGCACGAATTAATCACACATAGGACTACAATTGATGCAACCGACTCATGGAAATGTTGAAATGTCGCTTGAAAAGAGAAAGAAAGAAGGCAGGATCCTTCCTTACCTCGGCTAATGGACGAAGGCACCCTGTTCTTCATGTTCTTCTACTTGCCTCCCGTTTTTAGAGAGAGAAAGTATGCCTGATGGAGTGCATGGGAGAAAGAAAGAGGGTTGACACTCCGTTAATGAAATGAAGGATGGCTGAGCTTGTGAGAGGCTTTCAAAGTTTTCAAAGCAGAGAAAGTGGTGGGAACCAAACACGTACAACGATGGAGAGAGAGAGAGAGAGAGAGAGAGAGAGAGAGAGAGATTTGACTAAAACTTCCTTGGATTAGTACTCCGTGTACCGATCATTCTTTATGGGCTCGTTCGTATCGCCACTCGTGATGGTAGCGGATTTCATACGCGTTCCTTGTACAAGCCGGCCATAAAAGCTTAACCAAGAATTTCTTTCTCCAACGAATAATTTGGTCCTAGCCCCGATCCTCTGCGAAATTGCGCGTGGACATATGCCCAAATTTGGTGGCTCGATAGTACTACTACTCATGACACCAACTCATAAGGGAGAAATTAAAATTAACAGTTGATACTATGTTGACAACATTTTGTCATCACTTAATCAGTACCAAAAGGGTCTTAAATAGGGGTCTGCAAAAAAGTGATGGCCATTTGAAACGAGTTCATTTCATTAAGTTTAAGAAGTTAATTCATTTCACCGAAATAAAAATGATTTGAGTACTGTTACAATCTCAGATTTACCAAAATAATTTTGCTCAAGTCAAATTTTTACAATGGAATGTATGCGCATAATATTTAAATTCTACATCAAAATCATCGCCAGAAAAGAAAAGAGGAACAAAATCATTACGGTGAGCTTGATGCCCTCTACCTTTTCTCCATTTCTTTTTCCCGGACTTGAACGGATGAGCAGTCCCTGCCGAACTATAATACTACTGAAGACTCTTCAGTTGGCGCGAAAGATGCCACACACGTCGCTCGTCTTAGTCTTAGTAGGGCACAGGATCCAGCTCTTCTTGCCCTGGTCCCCTAACTAATTTTCAAAGTCCTTTCATCACTTAATTTAATCGAAATGTTCACTGATTTTCATCCGATCCGGACCAGAACAATTATCAACCCCTCCACTTGGCAGATTGTCCTTCCGCTCGAACACGTGTGGACGCAACCATGAACATGATATACCTGAAGCGTTTCTGAATTTTCTGGCTGCTGAAACTCTGAACGCACATGATATTTTGTTAATAATTCTGAAACTTTTAGATGCGATGATTTAGGATTTATAGATTTTTTGAAACTCGGTTTGATTTGAGTGCATGTGGTAGATTGTAGGCACTGAAATCTGCGCTCATCAAGCTAGTTCTCTAATGATTAGGCGATCAATTCACGAATGATTGCGGGTAGGGCAGGGGTTTCTGTTAGGAGGACAATGCCATCCTACCCGTTTTGAATTCGTTTTTTGTTATCTGTTCAAGATAAGTATCTAACCATCTGGACTACATTTTGTTAAAGGAAAAAAAGTTGCAATCATACCGGATTTAGTGATGTGACGTGGCATCTCAACTTGGCTGTGTGACTGTGTGAGTTGTTTAGTAGTCGATGCACGGATGGAGATTGGAAAGCGATGCATAGAAGTATGAGTCCGTGACTCGTCACCATCTTTGGGTCTTCCTCTGTGTCTGTGTTAGTTCACACTTTTGGTTTCTCACTATTCCATCGTTGAAAGCAATAATTGTTAGTTCATACTTTTGGCTTATTGACATGGTTTCCACCATATCAGTAAACTGCACATGTTTTTTGTAAAAATCCTGATTAAGAACAATCCATATGTTAGAAGTTGATAAGTTATACAGATTATTTTTTCATGTTAACTGTATCTTGAAAAAACAATCTATATAACTTATCAACTTCTAATATATGGTTTGTTCTTAAAACTGTATTGGGGAGCGACAGACGGAACTCTAGCCGCCGCCGCCCTCAGCTCCGCCTCTAAGCTCTCCCCTTCCTCGCCGCCGTCAGAGTAGGATGCCAGCCAAAGCAGGGCAGCCATAAGGAAGGCGGCGACGGGGTGTCATCTCCCGTGTGCGGTCAGGTTGCCTCCACCCGCGCCCTGCCGTCGTGGCTGGATCTGCAGGCAAAACCTCCCGCTCCCACCTACGCCCCCTCTTCCTCAGGCAAATCCCTTCGCTCCCACCTTGCTCTCTGCACCATGGCTTGTGGCCTGCTGGCCGGATCCAGCTGATCTTCCGCCGGATCTGATGTGCCCTACACAGGCAGGCCCCTGCTTGGAGGAGTGGCGACGGGTATTGGCGATGTGTTTGCAGACCGATAGTGCGGTTGTCTTTTCTCCCGGACCGGTGGCAGTTGTGTCTGCCATGGTTCCAGCCACCGTGTCGCGCCTTGTGATGGTTTGGGCATGAGTTGGTTTGGTGGGGTGCCGGGCGAAAGCCTTGCACGACTTCTGCCGAAGCCGGTGCAGGCAACGATCATGCCTACGAGCATCATTTACCTCGGTGGAGGCGTTGTTGTACATCAGCGCTCTTACTCTTGGGCGTCTCAGCGTGGATAAGGTCCAACGAAAGTGCTACACTCGAAAGTGCAGAGAGATGTTTACATCTCAGGACGGTCCAACGCCCAAGCTAAATGGTGCTCTCCTCGTCGTCAAGCTCTTGAGGTCTCTGTGTCACTTCTCTTCCTCAATTGAGCTAGCTCTTTGTTTTGGCCTTGCCGTCGTTCTTCACTGTGGTTTGGCTTGCGGGTATTGTTGGTGTCTCTGCTTCGTTGCTGGGCTCCTTGTTGATGGTGTCATCAAATCCTTTGTCGTTTGGGTTCACGCTTACTGGTCCTCCCTCCTTCACAGATTCCTCCCCATGAAGGGCGTCGGATGACGGCTCGTGGAGACCGAATGCTCTAAAGGTGGCTTTGTCAACTTCAAGGGAGATCGGTGTTGTCCGACTCGTAGTGGTCAGCGTGCTTCTCTCACTTTGAGTCCCCATCCTGTTGGGCGGCTCTCTCGTCCTTTAAGGTTTCCTCTCCTTGTTGGAAGGTGGAGAGTGAGAACAGGACGACACAGCTACGAGGGATGGTGTGGTGGTGCAATGACCATTGTAGTGAAGGCAAGTATGTTGTTTGATGGTGACGCTTTGTCGATGATTGCTTCGACTTGTGTTCAAAATTAGGGCTATGTTTTTAGTCTTTTGAGGAGTGTTATGTTCCAATCTCTCTTTGTTGTTCTTCGTGTTTGTTACCTCCACTTGTATATGCCCGTTGTGCTATGGGCATGCTATTGTAAATCTATCATGAGCCATTTGGAGCTGCCCATTTAAATAGAAAATGAAATCTCAGGTGAAAAAAGTTAAAATTGTATCTGTTTATTTTTATGCACACGTGAGTATGACTTCGTGGAAAGCTAAGATTTTTGCTTAAAGTTCTCAAGCTGGGTAGTGACTGAAAAACTGACATCTTCAATGTCAAAACTTGGAAGTCTTGCGGCACTTGCAGTCTAAGAAGAAAAGAAATGAAATGATATATTCGTGAAGCCCAATAAAAATCTCAATGTGCAATGTTGCATTGGCCACTGAATGGCCATGAGTAAGCCCATATGGTCTATAAGAAAAAAAATATAACCATTGTCTTTCCAAGCCCATTTCAGCCCAATAAAACAATAGTGTCTCTGTTTTTCCAGTTGGATACCGTTCAAGTATATCAATTTATAACCATGAATTCCTCTCAAGAAAAAAAATTATAACCATGAGTTCCTCTCAAGAAAAAAATTATAACAAAAAATTTGTCAAAAATACAACTGTCGGAATACTATGGTTACATTAGATGTCGAAAATAATCCCGCGCGGATGTTCAGTCATAACCTTCGAAGCTGCAGGCGTCTTATATTCACCAAAATCTTAGTACAGCTCCATCCGTTGCATGCCCGCAGAAAAAAACGGGCCGTTTAATTTGTTCGTCGTCGTCCACGTCAGGCAGCGCCATCCGTTGTTGTGGCTGTTGCCATCGCAGCGTGGTCGTTTCGCATATGTACACACACATCGTTTTCGGCATAAATAGATACAGGAACGCGATAAAAGAAAAGCGGCACGTAGAAAAAGTTTGTGCGTAGCGTAGTAGTTGACGTGAGCAGAGCTAAAGTCCAAACGTGAGATGGGCAACGGTGCTAGTCGTCATAGCCTTGGTGGATGCTCCTATACTTCTGGCGCAGACACGAGCTAGCGAGGCGTGTTTTTCATTGCGCCAACCTGTTTCTTGATCACTACTACTACAATCCCATTTTAATTGCATAACCTTGTTGCTTCTAACATTATCACAAATTCACAATCACCCAAGAAAACTGCATCAGGAATATTGTTGCGTATTGCTATTATTTAATAGACATATTTAACGATAAGTGTTACTACACATACAACTATTTGTACAACTCTGCTTGTATGCGGTCTACTAATGAGTCAAAGTATTTTTATTTAATTATATAACATAATTTAATTAGAAATCATGGTGTTAGCATGCTCCTATATGGATGAGAATGGAGATGAAGCATGTCGAGGGGACATGCGTGCATGCATATGCATGTTTGAAAACACCGAAAGGCGACTCAGACCAGGCCAAAGAACTTTGACGTGTCACCAAACGCACGCTGCGCTGCATGGCCATTGTCAGGTCATTCGTGTGTGGAGGAATTCTTCTTCTGCAGTAGTATAGTGCAGTTCTTGCACTGTTGGTCGTTGTTGCGCAGTGTACGTGCAAACTTGTGATTTGGAAAGAATTCATATTCCCTTCTATTAGTACAATTTTGTTACTAGCGTGCAATTATGTACTGATGCTTTCGACATCTCTGAGAGGTGATGTGCTTTGGATTCAGCTAATAACCTAGATGTTGTGGGAGTAAAGGACATATAGTAAACCAATTATACTCTTAAATAATTGTAGTATTTCATTTATCGAAAGCAGCATTATTGAATCTGCAAAATTCTTAGTAGTACAATTTTACAATGCGGCTCAACAATTGGAAACAGACTCTCCGACCCATTTGGTAGCGGGGTTCTAGTTTTTTCTTAGGAACGAGAAATCAGAATATTGTAGCATCTTGTTTCTATAGTAGGACTTTGTGAAACTGTTTATACTTCAGACTTCTCTAGTTTGAAACTGAAAGCGAAGCCTAAGCAAATGCACACTACACATCATTATACAAAATTATCAGTTACATGCATGCAATCTCGTCTTTCACATGTAGCCACTACTACAGAAAACGTCATCAGCAACAGTTCAAAATCCCTCATCAACCGTTGCTGATTAGGTGTTGCTGATAAGTGCTTATCAGCAGCGGTTCAAAATATTGAACCGCTGCTAATACTCTAACCATCAGCAGCGGTTCAAAAACCGCTGCTGATGGTTAGAGTATTAGCAGCGGTTCATTCTTCTGAACCGTTGCTGATAAGATTTTTCAAGAAAAAAAAAAGTTCTCGTGTTAACAGAATCTTAATATATAATCTCAACAGACAAGTCCACATATATATTGATGTCATACAAATCCACAAACAGTCATGCCACATAATCATACAAATCCAACATAAGTATCACATCAGCATAAAGTCCACAATACAAGTTCACAATACTACCAACATAAGTATCACAGCTAGCTATATAATATTTTAATTCATGAGCAACTTTTAGATAATAGAAAAAATGTTCTAGCCTTCATCTCATTGAGAATAGAGCCCAGGTTACATTATTATGACCGCATCACAAGCAGCATATATATGACACACACCATCCATAACCAAATGGAAGTATATAAATAAACTCCAACAAAGTTTAGACGACCATATTATTAGATAACATTTCTATTGTTAAATATTCATCCATAGTTGACGAAACGTTACATGAGCATCCTCTCCAAAGGGCGGTATGCCTCTGTTAGCATGGTGATGTCCTCCTCATATGTCTACAGTTGTGTCTAATATCGGAGCTAATATGTTCTCCTGTAAAATATCAATTATATATATACTGAAGCAAGAAAAGAAGTCATCACATTCGCTCTAAAAAACTAGAAATTATCAGATTAATTAGAAAAAAACAAAGAAAAATTATCCACCATTGCCATTCTAAAAAAACTAGAACTTCTTATTACCCACCATTATCCTTATTAAAAAACGTTTAAAAGAAACATTATAAATTTGAGCACGTAACTCGTCAGACCAAGTTCATGTTGAAGAACACAATCTGGCTGACCATCATATCCACGGTAGCTGGCAGCAACCTCCATTGGTGCCAACTTGAAGCGGTGCATATGTAAATATGGGGTCAACTCGATTAATCCTGTACCGACTAATACCCAAGTCATGCATTATTAAATTTAAGCAATTGCCTTTGAAATCGTAAACTTGAAGGCTTTAAAACCATAATCGTTTTCCACACTGCAGTAGTACCTACCTACACTAGTCCAAATCACCCACCAAAAGGATCTAGCAAGCTTACTCTGAAGATTGTTGAAGTATTTTTTTTTTCCTTTTTACGGGTAATGTGATGGAGATTAATTCAGAGGAGAGAGAGAGAGAGAGAGAGAGAGAGAGAGAGAGAATGGGCTCAGCGGTAGAAATGATGGCACCATTCAACTTTTGCCTTAGAGGCTTAGACACGACACCAGACAGGAATAGAAAACATTAATCATTATTTGAGCTTTCAATCAATGTTAACAATTTCATTGATACAAGTCGGAGTGCAGAATTCAAATAGAATATTGTAAGCTTTTTTCAACGAGACATTAAGATTAACCACACAAATGCGCTGATAGGTTAACTAATTTTCATTATAAAATAAATTTTCTCTTACCATCCGAAATGCTGGCGGCTAATTTACTTTCATTTCGTTACTAGTACTATAGTAGAATGTGATTTTATTAGCTTCCTGTGGCCTCGATCTCTAGCCGACAACGCTCGACCTGACGCGTTACCAGCCGGCATTCTCCGACTGACCTGTCGACTAATGACGCACAGTGCACGAGTCCTGTCAGAGATCAGGTTACACGATGCATGTGATCCTCCTGATGGACCCCCTGACCGTTCTTCTTCGTCTGCATGCTTGCGTGCTCCAGGCCCGATACTATTATGAAGGGCTTAATGGCTTTTTACGCTTGGTGCAGCTAGAAGAAGCCCAGAACGAACGAAAACGGTGCATGGATACGAGAACAGGTCTGGTCTCCACTGGCAATGGCAGGTCATGTTATGGTTGAGCACGATGCGGTACCAAACGGACAGCAAAAGGTCAGCAGCTGTCAGCTCTGATCGGACCGATGCGTGCCGATCGCCTGCCGGCCGGGGCCCTGATGTGCCGGGACACAATTTGAGGTGTACTACTCCAGCATTGCATGAGGAACGAGAATCTTGTTTGTTCTGAAAAAATTGCGTCCATGGAGAATTAGCTGGAAAACTTTTGAATTACTCAGAAGCTTGCTTCAGAAATTCAGAACCAACTCAATTCCCGCCAATTGGTGGATGCTATACTTGAGCCAACATTTACTTACTTTTCGGCCTGTTTGACATGGCTCCAGCTCTGAGATTCATGTTAGAGCTGTAGTTTGTGAAATAGAGATTGAAATATTTTTATATTTTTATTTTAAATCTAAAACAAAGGTAAAATGACTCAATAAAAGATCCTTGATTTATTTATAGCTTCAGCTCCAAGACTTTCTAAAGCTGGATATGAGTAGCTCCAAAAACTCCATACATTTTCTGGAGTTGGTGCCAAACACGCGTCTAGTTGCGAGTGAAAATCGACCAAACTCTCCCGTGCCCTCCAGTTTTTACTACCCCTCAATAGAAGGAAAAGTTAGTATTACACCATAATTGAAGGGGTGAAAATGTCATTTCGATAGAGCCAAGCCAAATTATATACTGCTGAGGAATGTAAGCAAAAGGACAAAGTTGATCCAAGCATTCCACTTTATAGACCTATTTTTAGCCAAATCAAAGGCGAACGATCAGACCGCCCCTTGACTATGAAACTCCATGTGCCAAGTTTACTTGCTTCAAAATCTCCATTTGTACTACATTAACTACAAGAGTAATGATATCTCTCAACACTTGTTTGAAAGTAGTAATTTGGTCAAAAAAGCTTTTAGACTGCGGGGTTGCGACTTTGTTAGGAATGACTTGTTGGCAATTGGCAAAAATCTGTTGAAAAAAAAAACTCGACCCGTGAGGGCAAAAATCTGTTGGCAAAAAACTCGATCGGTGAGGGATAAAAAAATCTGTTGGCAAAAATCTGTTGGGGAAAAAAACTTTAGACCACCCTCACGGCTTTCTTTGAAAGAGAAGCTCAACCTTACTATGTCGAGAAAATTCACAAAACATGGTCCCATATCCTTAAGGAGCCGCTCCCTATGGTTCGAATCTTAACCCATGTTTTGAGCCCACCTTATGCATGAGGGTCCGTCCACCATAGGCCAGTTTCAATCGAGTAAATGAGATGCAATGAGTAATTTTTTTATTTTCATAAATTATGCAGCACTTAGAGATTGAACACTAGGCGGAAGCTCCCCAGCCAATGGTCTTTGACACTGCATTGTGAACCCCTTTGCAACTGTTGGGAAAGATTTCTTGTACTAGAAAAATGTTGGCTACTAACTTAAGAATACTAATTAAAGATTAACAAAACTATTGGTCACTCAAATAAACTGTTGATAAATATAGATTATAGAATGTATATCTTGTAGTGATTTCATCATACTCCGTGGCATTGGTTCCAGTTGTAATTCATCAAGAAAATTTTCTTTTCCAACTAATGAGTTCTCTATTCCCTCGAGCAAATGAAAATATCCAGAGTCCAATAGTATTTAGGTAAAATAACCTATTAATGACTTTATTGCCATTGCATTTAAATTTTATTCCCTTCTTGTGGGTTTGTTCGTATATTTCATGATTGTAAATGACGTGACCAAGCATGAAAGTTGGCGAGGATCCTTGTCCAATTATCCTGCAGCCCATACCAAGATTAAGGAGAAAATGGAGGGAGAGTCGTAGCAGGATAGGTTATAGCATAGGTAGTCCACTCCACCCACCACACCTATCTGCTAGCTCATCCCAGCCTGCCCTGCATTTGACAACCACCACCACCACAGCCTACTGAACCGAACTGCTAATTAATCTCTCTCTGAAACAAAATTCATGGCACAGTTTCAGCATATCCGGAAATTTTTGCACTAGATAGATGCAACTGCGGTTGACGTGAGCCTTACCAACCTTTAATATTTAGTTTGTTTATGCAGTGCTTGGTCAATTTTTTTCAGTATTTTTATTGGTTGTTCAGTTGTTGGTCAAGCATGTCTCCTGCTTGTGCGTGCCAGCTTTCTCTAGCTAAGCTAGAAAGAAGTGATAAATTTTCAGGTTCAGAGATCTTTGACGTGTTCCGACAGTGTATTCGTGCGACGCGGTTCCAGCGCTAGCCGTCAGTCATCGTCGCAGCCTCCCGTGTCAGAGAGAAAGAGGAGATCAGATGGTTGACGTTGTCTACGAATCTTCCGATGGACATTGGAAGCTTCAAGTGGAGAGAGCCAGAGGATGGACATGTCTCGAAACGGTAACAATGTTGTGCTGTCAAAATGAAAAATTAAAGAAGAGTAATTGGACAGCATACCTCTAAAATGAATTAGTTACACGATTATAATCAGGACGGACTTGCACATTCCTATGAACTTCCTGCATGTCGAACGAGATCGATTGAGATGTAGCTGTACTGTAGATTGAACCTGCTCAATTTTACTGTCAGGCAAGCACTGCATTCTCAACGAAGTTACATACTATGCGACAGTGCTCTGCAGGCATTGAACGTCTCCTTTATGAGTCCGTGTCAATTGAATTGAAACGTCGAGAAGCTTAGCATGCGGTCCCTGAAAGGAATCTGAAACTGGTGACCACAGCGTACGCGAAAGCAACGGCCGGCGCCTTTATACTATTCAAACAAACTAGCTAGAACAAGCCTCCATGGCACGAACCAAAGCTAGAAAGAGAGAGAAAACAAGAGGCATCCAGTCCTTTTTAGCGAGAGAGAGAGAGAGAGAGAGAGAGAGGCCGGCGACATTATTCTGGGTTCTTTCCTGCTTTGAGGTAGAAGAACCGCGTCCTTGGTCTGCTAACAAAGGGAAAGAATAAGGCCAAAGGCAAGAGAAAGAGGCCACCAAACAAACAGACGCGCCAAGGAATAAGCCTTAGCTAGTCCTACAACAATACTATAGTGTAAGCAAAGCACAACTTTAATTATCTCTTGTTCTAAAACTTTTGATTTGGTTATAAATGTACGGGGACCCAGTAGGATTGCCAATATGATTTGTGAAAGAAACTGTAGCTTGCGTGATTGTTAAAGGAGTGGAATTATTTGGTCCTTCTGCTGCCTCCTAAGTGCTTAGGCAGTAATCATTTGGGTGGATTGAAAATGGCAAAAGGAAAGGTGTCATTTCGGTATGGTTGAGCATGAACTTTTGAGGTATATGGTTTTTCTGACTTTTTGTTTGCACCAATAGGATTTACTTGAACTCCACTAGTACTCAAGTGGTGGTAGTCAAGTAATATGGACGGCTGCAAAGTACCCTCTCGAATGTTTTTTATGTGGATGATCATAATTGATGTCACTAGATTTTGATCACAATCGATTTCACTAGATTAATTTGAATGCCGCACTATGGCGAATGACATTTAAATATGTCACCAGTGAGCTATTTGGCCCCGTGGAAGGGGAAATTGAGGTGCCCCACTACAATCAAATGCAGGCAAGGATTTCTTCTTACTGACATGTGGCCACTAGCTAGGGACATATCTCAGAGTGCGAAATCTGAAAAACCTTGAAAATGAAAAATGCATGACATTGGTCCAAGAGATTAACTCGTGTCATCCTCATTGCCAGCTGCATTTGCATTTATCAAAACTGCACTGACCATCACCTAAAGGTGGTTAGTTATATGCAGAAAAAAAACCCGCGAAAATGACCCGGCAACAACGGAAGCTTTGAGGTGAACTCAGAACGCATTATTTGTTCCGGATAATAGCGCTCATATGCATCCCCCTCAACGTCTCTTAAAATCATCAGATCAATCATCATAACTAACCACATGATTATTCCTGCTACCTCTGTGTCACTACTAACCGTCAAAATCCACAAGATAGGCGACCGCCCTGCTAATAGAGAACCAATCAGCTGAATGTTGGCTCGGAAAAAAAAAACAAGAACCAAAAAAATAACATAAACTAAACAGTCAACCTTTCAAATAGAAACCAGAGAACGCAATAAATAAATAAAAAAACTGGAAATAAAAGCAGTTGTGAAGGACGACGCGCATTCCGAAAGCGTGTGCCCGACGACTCTCCCTCCCGAACGCAAACACAAAACGCAAAGCGTTGCCTATATATAAACGCCCCCCCCAATTTGACACACACAACCCCGCATAACCACCACCACAAAACACGCAGACAAAAGCAATCAACGCACAACAGAACAGAGACGCGCGATCGAGTCTCGCTCTCGCCACCAAATGGCGCAACAACCTGCTTCAGGAGCGCGTCCTGCGCTCCTCCTCCTCCTCCTGTCCCTCCTCCTCTCCTCCTCCTCCCTCCTGATCGTCGCCGGGCAGCAGGGGTACGACCAGCAGCAGCCACCGTCGCCATCACCGGAGGAGGTGCCGAAGCAGCAGACGGCGGCGACCAACCCGCGGTTGCAGAAAGCCTACGTGGCGCTGCAGGCCCTGAAGCGCGCCATCACGGATGACCCACACAACCTGACCTCCAACTGGTGCGGCCCCGACGTGTGCGCCTACACGGGCGTCTTCTGCGCCGCCGCCCCCGACGACCCGCACACCCTCACCGTCGCCGGAATCGACCTCAACCACGGCGACCTCGCCGCCACCTTCCCGGAGGAGCTCGGCCTCCTCACCGACCTCGCCCTCCTCCACCTCAACTCCAACCGCTTCTCCGGCACGCTGCCGGAGTCCCTCCCGAAGCTCCACCTCCTACACGAGCTCGATGTCAGCAACAACCGCCTCTCCGGCGGGTTCCCGCAGCACATCCTCTGCTTACCCAACATCAAGTACGTCGACATCCGGTTCAACAACCTCTGCGGCACCGTCCCCGCCGCCGTCTTCGACAAGCAGCTCGACGCGATATTCCTAAACGACAACCACTTCGACTTTGAGCTCCCGCACAACTTCGGAAACTCCCCCGCGTCGGTCATCGTGTTGGCCAACCTCAAACTCCGCGGGTGTATTCCACCCGGGATCGGGAAGATGGCCGGCACGCTGAACGAGCTCGTCGTGCTCAACTCCGGGTTGCGCTCGTGTTTGCCTCAGGAACTCGGGTGGCTCCGGGAGCTCACCGTGCTCGACCTCAGCTCAAACCAGCTGCAGGGTCAGCTGCCGGAGTCGTTGGCCGGGTTGCACAAGCTGGAGCAGCTCGACGTCGCGCGTAATGAGCTGTCGGGTCACGTGCCGGAAGGCATCTGCGCGCTGCCGAGCCTGAAGAACTTCACCTACTCGTACAACTACTTCTGCAGCGAGCCGCAGCGGTGCTTGGATATCCGCAGCGTCGACGACCGGCAGAACTGTATCGCCGGACGGCCTGACCAGCGGCCCGTCGACCAGTGCATGGCGTTCCTGCACCGCCCGCCCGTCCACTGCGACGACCACGGATGCTTCGCGACGCCCAACAAGCCGCAGCCCAAGCCACAGCAGCCGCAGCCGCACTACTGATGATCGCCGGCAAAGAATGCATCATGCTTGTAAAATTCTTCCTTGGGCATGTGACTATGTGAGTGAGACCGATCAAAGGCGATGGTAAACAACAAAAAACTCGTATATATATACACTTGTATTTTTTTTTTCTTTTTCACAGGGGTGGTAATTAATGTATGGTGAAATTTGTAGACAGAGAGAGACATGGTAGTAGTGAATTGCAGTGACCCACTGATCATTTTAAATTTGTTTCCTGCTTGTTCGTAATAATTCCATTTAGTTCTCATAGCAGAGATGGGAACTACTGTTAGTTGGTTGACTGAACCGTTATAGGTGAACAAAGAAATTCTTCTTGTGTTGTTCGCTTTCTTGGCTTGCTTCAAAGGGAGCTTACCATGATGCAATCAACCACCACCGGATTAACAAGGTCAAGATAAAAAGTTTCCCAACGGCCACGACCGGGAAAAATTAATAAACAGCACCTAAATTACGCGGGAATAATCCAGGTCACGGCCACCAAATGATGGACAGGACGGGAGCAATTGGTGGCATGCACATCTGATTAGGATGGGGTCAAACAAGGACCGAAATAAATTAAAGGAAGCGGAAGATGCCATTGGCATCCAGCTATAGTTGCAAAAGAAGAGTTCCTTCCTTCCTTCCTCCACATCAACCTGGCTGGCTCCAGCTTTACATTACAGTTCATTTCAGACCACTGTTGCAACTGTTGCTTAATGTAGGTCCATGTATGCAGCGTTCAATGCTAATGTCCCTGTCACACACGCATCAACAGCCTCCTAAATTAAGCAAGATAATAGCAGATACAACTGCCAAATATTGTTTTTTTTTAAAAAAAAAATGGCAGAGATATGGAAATGCAACACCACTACTTTGAGTTCATCAGGTTTCTACGTGCCTGCCCTTCAGAATACGGCAGCGATAAGGTTTCCAAAGACGGTGACGGCGATGTCGCTGAAGGGGAGATATTGACGGCAACGTGCATGAGCATGCGGGACGACGATGAGGAATGGAAAGGGAAGCATCAGAGCAGTTGCCATCTGAATTGACTGAATTTGCTGCGAACCTAGCGGACAGTATGCGCGACAGGCTGGCGGGAATCAACTTGGCCGAGAACTGGACAAATATGACGGTTTCTAAAAAGGAAAAACAATTAGGTCGTCGATGGATGGGTCCGCCATGTCATTATGCATCTTAGACATATTGGCGTGGTTTTGTTATCTGATATATTGTTATGCCTGCTTCACATTAAACAAAATGCCAAGTCATCATGACGGATCACTGTTCGCATCTTATTTAAGCTATTAGCTTTGGCTGGTAGGGAGAAGATACATATGTATATATCTATATGTGTATGGCTTTAGTTGTGGTATCCAATAATGCAAGACAGACAGGCTAGCAGGTAGGCCTAATGCACTGTCTAATTGGCAGGCATGATAATGGGCAGAAAGAAGAAGTTTAGGAGTGCTTGCACACCAAGTGACTGACGACAAGGGCCTATCAGCAACCGCAAGTCTGCAACACACAATTCTTCCGTCAGCACGTTTCATAACTTTAATACGAATTTTGTGTACTAATATTTGGTGCCGGTGCAGGTTTCTTTTTTCAATCATCATCTGCCATTTGGTGACCATTTATATAGGGTTGGTTCTATCCTCCATGGATATGCATAATGGGGAAGGATTTGTCGGAGCGACGACAAAACTCTCTTCCACCCAATCAACCACCTCCACTCGGCCGGTTGCTCTGAATTTTTCATGGACCATGAAGCAGAATGTAACTTTCGGGGTACCAAGTTCTGGGAGGAGCCTGACATCTCAACAGCCGATAGCACTATTCTAAGACGGTTCAGAGCAACGTCCTTAGCTTTATACGCCGGCTGGGGTAAGGACGGCACATGCATGAAGGAAAGAGATACATGACCAACCTCAAACGAAGCCCAGACTGAACAAATGTCACGCTCACACATGACCTGTCTGATTAAGAGCTTAGTTTCAGTGAAAAGGGTGGATTCAGGCTTAAACAAAAGCAGCAGGGAAAGAAAAAAAAAACATGGAATGGAATCACGGAACCTCCTCAAGAAATTTATTTATAAAGTAATACTAGAATTCAATAACAACATGTAGCTCCAACGAGAACAGCATCTTACATACAGATTATTCAGGTAACATATTTTACAAATACAGATTGCTACACCCTAAAGTCTAACTTACAGTTCTCAAGCCTTGCTGCAACACAGGATATGAGGTGCATTATCGGACTACAAGTCATACTCCGGTCTTAATGCTCTACTACTCAGGCTTAAGATGGCCCTGATACAGTAGGCAAGGATATGAGTAAGATACTGCCATTAATTTCGAAATAACTTTCATAATGTCAGTACTATCTACAAAAATGAAAAATGCTTACCTAAAGCAAGAGGCTGTGCGCTGAGTTTGTTGTCAGTATTGTTCATTGCAGAACTACTACTTGCCTCTCCTGTAAGTGATGGAAATGATGGGATTGACTTCAATATCAACTTCCTACCACCTTTTCGGTTTGGGGAAATGCTGAGGGCATTATGTGGTGGTGAGACTCGTTTTCCATTGGGTGAAGTAGTCTTAACACCATTACTCGGAGAATTAGCATCTCTTAGTAAATGTGGCATTTCCTCATTGGAACCACTATCAGCAACCTTGGAAAATTTGCGAGATCGAATAGTCTCTGTAGCTTTAGAAGTAGAAGACCGGGAGCTTGAGCTACGAGCTTTAGAGGGCCTTGGTGGCTTTGCACTTGAGAAATTTGGAGGTTTGAGCAGCAAAGAACTGGAAAAAAGATTATTCAGTTATTCAAATCGTTAAACAAAGATACCCAGTGCTTCAAAGGAGAAAAATATGTGATCAGCAAACCTGGGAAGATCAAATGGAGGTGTTATTGGGACAAGCTCGAGGAGAGGGTGGTCTTCACTCTGTAAATTTGCCTTTTGTTGGTCATTTTCCTTTTCTCCACAACTTTTTGTTTCTTCACCTTCTTGCTTCATTTCTTCAGTGAGTTCAATGTCAGCTGATGCAGTCCCACCAAAAGAAAAAAACATTAATATTCAAAGAGACGACTTAACAACAGGGTGTCTTGCTCATATAAAGTTGAAAAATAATTTACTGCATTTTCAAACACAATAGGATGCCTTCTCAAATTAGATGCAATTTGGTTTGTCAGAAACACCTAAAACATCGCACAATTTTGTTTGTATGCCAAACTTTTTACTTCTCTTCTTTTTTGGTGCTGAAATCATTATGCACATATTAAATTTAAGGACTCAAAACTAGAAAATACTCAGAATTTCATGCATACAAGTAACAGCTGCGGCTCATGGAAATAAGAATACTTTATGGTTATTCAGTGTACAGAAATGTTTTTTAAATGGATGGAAAAGCACTCAAATTTTTTAGGGACACATCATGAGTTATTAGTATGGGTCAAGAAGCAATCAAAATATTAAGAATTGAATATGTAAGGCTTTGTTATGCAAAAGTTAAATGCTTACCATCTCTTCTACCAAAAGTGTTTTTGCAACTTTCACATCTGCAGTTGCTGGAGCATCCGACACCACTCTTTTATTCAACATAAGATTTACACGATAAGTAACAAGGAACAGCTACAATTTGAGATAATGTCATCTTCAAATAAGTTTGAGGAGCAATTTGAAGTACCTGGTAGCATTCACAGTATTTCTTGAGACAGCTTGACTTCTTGCAATTGCATCCTCTCTTATGACGAGCTGAAGCAGGAGTATTGTTGGGATCTTCCTGCAATTCATTAAAACGATTTAAGAATCACATAATTGGGAGAAGGTAATTGCTGACAGATGTACATCTAAATATCCAACTGAACACTCACCCCAGTTTCGTGACTAGTGTCAGACATCCGGATTACTTTTGGAGCAAATGCAAGTGGGTTACGGAACTCTATCAGCTTTCGAGTGGAGAGAACGATTTCCTCATGTATCGGCTTGTTCAGGCATCCTTGACACGAACAAGGTTCAGAGCAGTAGACTCCAGCAGCAAAACACTCGCAGTAACTGCATATGACAATGGTGTCAAAAGATTGTGAAGAATGCAACATATTTTCAATTTAGTCAAAGTATCTGTTCCACACCGAGACACTTTAAAAGAAGCCCCTTCATATGAATAAGTTCACCAAATCTTAAGATATGCAAAGAGAACTCACAGCTTTAAGCACTTTGACTTCTTGCAGCTGCACCGCTTGCAAGACTCACCATCGTCACCATTATCTGCTTTACGTCTGCATTTAAGCCAATCAGCATCAGTTAAGCAGAGTTCAATAAAACAAAATAGACACCTCACAGCCATTTAAAATAGTCAGATGCGCGGACAAACCTCTTCTTTTGAGGGCTGCCACTTTGACTTGAAACATGATCATTTACAGGAAAACCTTCAGAATCATCCACCGGAAGTTCTAACAGCTCACTATCTGAATGGGTAAAATTCTCTCCTGCAGAGAGCAACTTCCCAGGCATATCATGTTCAGATGTTGACACTGGAACCAAAGCAGAAGCAGTAGGATCCAGACGGACAATTTTCCCTTTTGGTGTTGCTGCAAGAGCATTTAAATGTAGACCGATACCACGCGGTACACGTGATTGAAGTTTTGCTTTGTTGATCTTAGTTTCTACGGGACTTTTTCCTTTACATGATGTAGACATATCCTTAACAGTCTCTTTCTGTACAACACTATTTGAAAACCCAGATGCCTCAAAAACCAGACAGCGTCTTCGTATGCCACGTTGTTGTTGGGTCTCAACCTGAACATGTTAACAGTGAGAAAATGGATGAGAGCATTATTGTGGGAGTGGGACATAGACATATGTAACATGTCAAAGTTATCGAAATGTATAAAGGGTGTGTAACATCTAAATTAGCCATATAAAGTTTGTGGGTCAAGATACAGTGTTTAAATACCTTGTAGCCTGGTGGAATGCATCCATTTGCTTCATAAATATTATCCTGAATTTCTTCAGTTGAGATGGTCTGTTGACCATCCTGAAATATTTGAGCATCGTCCATCGGATCTTCTCCCATCATGAGTTCTTGATAGTATGCTGTACTGGATGCAGAAGGATCACCATCTCCTGTCAGCTTCGACAGCAAGTATCCACATGATTCTGCATTGTTCACTGCCAACTGCACTCCTCTGTGGTGCTCATCAATGGACGTGTCATAGGCCAAGAGTTCACCCGAAGTTGTGGGAATCAAGTCAGTCCACTCACATCCCAAGACATCATCACCGTCTTTCGTGGGCTGGCTGCCGTCCATTAGCTGGATATCAGTGGAGAACAAGCATTTCCTTTTCTCCAATGTGTTTTTAATGGTCTGGACAGCTTCTAATTTGCTAGTACACTTGTCCTGTTTCAGGTCTGATCTGACACCGTGGCACGGTGTCTTGTTATGATCCGGACTACCAGGATTGAACTGACCAGATGGTTGGGACAAATCACATGGCCCATCGGGATGTTCAGCCAATCCTGAATGTGTAACTGTGTGGGTTTCTTGAGTGACAGTGGTGGTGCAGGCAAACAACCTGACAGCGTTTGAAGACTTTGATGATGTCTTGCCTCTGTCAGTACCTTCAGCACAATCCCCAGTTTCAGAGATTTCGGCGAGAGAGCTCCTGACAAGGGCGAACTACAGCGTCACAATCACCATATATGCCTTGAAAATGTGAAATATTTTATCGCGATACATGGAAAATGAGTGGCAGAATGATGCCGAAAACTTACTTGGGAAGCCTTGGTTCCTTGTGCGGATTGTCGTGCGGAGAAGTGAAGATGGAGGAAATGGAGGTTATGTTGATGGACTGGTACCCTTGGAGACTGGTCGCAGCGTACGCGGACTTGAGAGGCTCGATCGGCGACAGATCATTGATGAAGCGGAAGAGCGGCGAGTCCTGCAAACCAGAAACCATGAGAATTAGGCGCCGGATTTCTAAGGTCCTGGTTTCAGACAGACAGAAAAATGGCTACCCTGACTGTAATGACCCAAATAAAACCTTACCCAGCGTTGGAGCATATCTGCACATGAGAAGTACAACTGTGTAGATGACAGTAATACATCAGTATTTAATACTAACGACATAGGAACACATGTTGCTACCACCTTGCTACAAAATCCTTTATTTCCTGCTGTACAAGCGCAGTGTGGAAGTCTTGTTTGCAGTCCTAGTATAAAATAAAATCCAGAAACGAACAGTAGCCCAGTTTGACTGACGATGGCACAGCCATGTGCGCAACAATGAGCTACTAGTATCTAGAAATAAGCAGTTAATAATAGTAGGAAGAGGATCTAGAGTCAAGGCCGTCGCGCAGGATGGGAACGGATCTGGGCCAGCCGGCGGAGGTTGGCACTTGGCACACCGAAGTGCAGGGATCCGGTTGCGTCCTCTTGGCCGTCGTCGCCACGTTGAGGGTACTGAGGCCGTGCGTGACGCGCCGGGCTCAGCCACCGGCGGCCAGATCCGGAGCGGAACGCCACGGTCCTCTCTCGCCGCTGCTTGGGGCTCTGCAGAGTCGCCAAGGAATCGAGCCGAGCGCGCGGTAACTGTAACTGGAAACCGAGCCGCCGCCGTGCTGCAGCAGTCCAGGAGGGCGTAGAGCGGACTTGGGGAGCCGCGACATGCGCGCCTTGTGGCGTTGTCTCGCGAATCCGGCGGGCGTGGCAACGGACGACGACGGTTTCCCCCAAATCGAACAACTGGCCCGGCGCTAGCGAAAGGGGCCGGCCTTTGGATTTTGCAGGCAGAAATAAAAGAAGGGAGCAATCGCAAGAACCGCCGGCACCAACGGAACGGGTCGCCGGCGCTCCGGCAGTGCATGGCCGCGCACGGCAGCCCAACTCGATCGACACGACGCGACGCTACTTGAACGAGCCCCTGCCTTTGGTGGGAGAAGGCGACCGGGGAGCCACCAAGCAGGGGAGGAAAGGAGGGGAGCGCAGCGTAGGACGAGGAAGAGAGGAGCGTCACCTCTGCGCGCGAGGCCGCCGGCGCCAGCGGCCGGTCCGGCGTGTCCATCTCCGGCGTGCTCCACCACCACACTGAGCGCTGACTGCACTGCACCTTCTCGTGTGGAGGCCTGAGGGAGGGGTCCGTTCCTGTCCGGTGCCCACGGTGTCCGTTTCTATAATACTACTACACCTACGGTGCTGCCACGCCACGCGAGACGACGACTGCCGTGTGTGTGTGTGTGTGTGTGTGTGTGTGTGTTGTGGTGTGGTGTGGAGCCGGGGAGAAATTTCAAGCCGCGCGAGCGCGGGAAACCGGCGGAGCGTGCCCCCGTCTTTTTGGACTCCCCCCGTCATTGTTTTTTTTTTTTTCCTACTTTGCTGCCTTTGTCTCGGTGTGTGGGCGAAGCGATGATGTCCTCCTCCTCATCCATCCCGTGCAGCCCGCCCCGGTGGCGACCACGCGGGCCCCGCCGCCGGACATGCGACGCGACACGAGGTCCGCTCCCGCTGGTTGACTGACAAGTGGGGTCCCCCAGCCGATGCTCTTCGCTTCAGATCGTTGTGGCTGCCTACAGCTACAGCTACAACACTTGGCACCGCACCGCCCGCTCACTAAACCATCTTTTTCGAACCGCCCGAGCGCGCGCGCCCGAGTCGAGTGTGCCGAGGCGACCGACGGCTGTTGTCTCGCCGGCATGTGGGTCCCGCCTCGGTGGGCCTCGTTGGCTCCCGCTTTAAATTACCGCGCTGCCGGCCGTAACGGCCCCGCCAAAACGTCCGGGGTCGCAGGGATCTCCTGTGCCCGCCCCCTCCCGCTTCCGTCGTGCGCGCGCGTTTATTTGGTGGCGTGAAACGCATTGACGCGTGCGACAAGGCATATTTACTCGGTGCGTGGCCTGCCTCGTGATCCGCGATCAAGGACTCCCCAACTGGCGGGGGCTGAAGGGCGGAAGGGACAGAGGCGACAGCGTATCCATCCACATCTCATCCTCTCCTCTCCTCTCCTCATCTGGTACAGCACGGCGGGCCAGCAAGGCTCAGTACGCGCTGGAAGACAGACATGAATGTTCCGTCTTCCGTGCAACGGTGAAAACTTGGGCCAGTAGTTTGCGATTCGCATTTTCACCTGTCGACTCTTGTCTTCCGTCCGGGCAATTCCATATCAATCCCGGTGCGGCGGTGCCTGCCGGTCATTCAAGCACAGACTGTCTCCGATGTTTATCGATCCGAGCCTTTGGTGTGTTTTCCTTTTACTCACGCGGTCTTGGCAATTCGAGGAAATCCTGTAAGATTCCAGCGGTAGCGCGCGGCCTTGCTACTCGTCCTACCATGCACGGCAGTAGTACCAATTGCCGTACCGTTCCGTGTTGCAGTACTCGGTACGCAAATTGATTCCATGTTCCCGGCCGGTACTAGTACTACGTACGACCAAATAATGAGCTTGAGGACAACTAATAATGAGCTAGTATTAGCCCTAAACCGAGCGATAAACGCGCGCGCGTAGGCTGAGGACGACTACGGCCGGTAGCCAGGTGGTGGCGCCCGGGTCCTGCTCCTGCAGGCCGCGGGGCCCGCGTGTTCGTTTTTTTTTTTTTTTTTTGGAGGTAATCCCGCGTGTTCGTTAGGCTACACGACGGCGCGCGTACGTACTCCTAAGGATTACAGTACTACTCTCTGCTCCGGCGTTCCAATTATTTCCCGCCCGTTTTTCGGCCCGCGCCCGCCAAATTAACCTCTCGCCGGGGCGCACACAGGAGTGAGAGAGAGGGAGTGCCTGCTGTGATTAGGAGGATCTGCGGAAAATGCTCTGCGAAAAGAAGCTGTGGCAGGCGGATGTAATGCGAAGGATTAGTACTGGTACTGCTGCATAGATGCGGCTGTCAGAAGAGCCTCTACTCTACTCTACCGCGCGCATGCTCCTACGGATCCACTTGTGCGCTGTAATAATAGTTAAACAAGAAAATTACTAGTAGTAGCAGTGCACACGATGCCACGAATCGTCACGTGAAGACGATGAGCGATCCCTGGACATGTTCTGACAGGCGCTCTACTACTCTTCCCGTAGCGGAACTTACTGCTACTTGTACTGGTCGCACTGGTACAGTAATTTAGTATTTCCTGCCGGGAGTGCCTGCATATAGTACCACATGATCAAATTAACCTTTTCTGTTAATAAAGGGATTGCAGCAACATGGTGCAGTAATTAAGTGGAGCGGCTTGGAGTTACTGTACAGGACTCGGGGTTGGGATTCCTGAAGAAGGGGTACGTATACGCCCACCGGCCACGGATTAAATTTCTGCGCGCGTCACGTTGAGCGGTGTCACGAAACTCCCGTCCGTCACGAGCTAGCATGAAAAGAATACTACCCTGAGCTTATGTTGACTATGCCAGAATCAAGGTAAACCTTCTGCTGTACTTGACAAAATTTATACTGCAGCTTAAGCATTGTTTGAGTCATCAACGAGTGGAATATCCATGCTTCGCATAGAGCATGAGGATGCAAGCCAGTTCTCACTGTTTTTTTTTCCCTGAGGATGTGCTATCGATAGTCAAATACATCTTTGTCGTCAGCTTTTTCTTTTTCTTTTTGTTTGAACAGTACTCCTATAGCCCTGCACGGTGTTGACACCTGGCCTATTTTTCATGCCAGAATCTCCAAGATGCTGGTACATACATACACAAGTTGCATTTGAAACAATACACTGTTGGATCAAACTGAAGTTTTGAACCACTTTTTTCTCTTATCCATATCTAGGCAAAGATGAATCTGATAGATGATTTTGAGACTTCTTTGCAAGTTCTGAGCGGACTTGAGACTAATATCACTGCTAAAATGAATGATATAAAGGCAAGCCTACTTTCATTCCTTGGGCTAATCATTCTTTTGCTCTATAATTTCATATATATTCTGCTCTTATGATTTTTGCTACCTTGGTAAACAAGAAGTTGTTTTGAGAATGTGTGCTGGTGAAGTGCATGGTACAAGGGGAGATGTACAAAGCAGTTGCAAGGGGCATTTGAAACTAAAGCAGTGACCTGCAGATCTGAGGTGAAGTGCATGATGCAAGGAGATGTAGAGAGTAGACACATGGTGCATTTCAACTAAATGTATTAAGATACAGGATGTAGGATAAATTAGGTGAATATTATTTATTGTGCAAACTTTAACTAAGATTCTGAGTTTAAACCAGCATCCATCCTAAAAATATTTTTTAAACCTTGTGTTGTGTCCATTAACTGAAAACCCATGGCTGAAGAGTCATAAAATGCTGAAGAACCGTCCACTATGCTTCATTTTAAATTGGAACATCTGTTGAATTCAATCATAGTGGTTCCAGGGTTGAATCCATGCCTTTAATTTAGATGTAATGTCATATCTCATAGTTGCAAGAGAAGGACCGTGTCTGTTACTGTGTTTCTTGTACTGTAACGATATCATATTTCGGATATTGCATTGAGACTTTTCTATTTATTGTTTAACTTATAAAAATAAGGTGCCCTGAGCTACGGTCGCAGCATTGAGACTATTCTATGCATTTTCTATTAGCATGTAGCAGCCAATCCATTCCTATGGACTCACTAGATCAGTCATTTATTAGTTTCAATGTTGTGTGAGAATTAGTTTTCCACTATTATTTAATATTTTTAACATTGATTACAATATTATGTGGTACTTAAAAAGATTGTTAATCCTGTTATATTGCACTGGATTTGTAAATATTTTGTTTATATTTTCATCATAAATTACACTCGTAGCAACGCACGGGCACTCTGCTAGTTACGTATATATGCCACCCCACCGTGGACTATATCCTTACTCCTATCCTAGGTGAGGATCATTACACTCGTATTAGTATAGGTGCGGTTGTCCACTTCATGTCCATAAAGTTGGAGATTGAATCCAAATCGGTTTTATAACTTTCATATTAAACACTGACTTTCAAAAATAATAACTCCCATGTCTAGAGTCCAAATAAGACAAATTCGGACTCTATATCGTAGCTCTCAAACTCAAAAAGTTCTATAACTTTGGTATTCAATGTATTCATAGATTCGGAAGTCTTTATGTCCAAATATACGATGCAAAAATATCTATTCCGATTTGGACTCCTGTATGCACATCTCCTTACGGGACCTATATCTCATAGCTCTGGAGTTCAAATAATATGATGTATATATGTTTTGAAAAGCTCTCAGATCTATAACTTTCGTAGTCATACTTTTCCCATTAGAGTAAGTCTTAAAGTCCAAAACCACGATGCAATACCGTGCTCTTTTTGGAGTGCGTAAATTGTTTTTTCCTTTCAAATAAATCTTATAGAAATTCTTAATCATTGGGTCATGACCTTGGACTTTTATGTTGAGTTTCATGCAGAGGTATCTTATAGGTGCGGTGTCATGAGTTTGTGAAAAACCCGGAGTCGGGCTTTACATCATTACTTCTTATCTTTGAATTTTTTTAGCGTTATTTCACCTAATTCTGCAACATCTCAAACAACACTATATGTTAAAATCGTCAGTATTAGAGATAAAAAAACATTTTATGATGAGAATATAGTAAAAAAAGATGAGAAAATAATTGCTTCTGCATATAAAATGATACACTAAGAAGCATCAACAGTAATATAAATATGATTTTTCATATAAAAATATTAATAATACTATATATGTTTAATAAATATATTGTGTAAATAATTTTTTATTTAAATTATATAGAGTATTTTATTTTTCTTAAGACTATTATAACTCACGAACACTTTGCTAGTGCTAATTAGTAGAGTTTTGGCAGGGCAGTCCGTCACTTGCGCCAAAGTAAAAGCGAAGTAGAGCAGAGTGCAGGAGGGGGAGGGGGGAGAAACCGATAAAGGAAAGAAAGGGAGCCGGTCGGTAGGAACTGGTTTTTGTTTTCTCTGACCAAAGCGTATCTAGCGTGTACTAGTGTAGAGCGACGCAGCAGAGCAGAGGAAACGCAGCGGTGGGTGCTCCCGCTTTGGGCTTTCCGCCACGCAGGCAGGCAAGTTTAGGTGCTGCTGTTCTGCTGTTCGAGGTCGCTGTCTCGATCGCAAGCGACTTTTGTCCCCTGCCTGTTTCGCTGCGGAGACGGAGGAATTCTTCAGGTTGATGGAGTGGCGCGTGGAGATTCGAGCTCTGTCCCCCGGTCTATTCCTCGAACCTCGATGATTGTTGGTCACGTCGTGACAACCTCAGGTTGGAATAATCGGTAAACCGGCCGGTTAACTGGAAAATTAATCCTGATCGGTCGCTCTAACCGACCATTAATCGAAGATAATCAAATCTGTTACTATAATAATTTGGTTAACCGATCGGTTTTTCATCAAACCGAATTAATCGGTTAATCCGGTTATTCCAATCTTGCACGAGCCACCACAGAACAAAAGTTGGTGAAATCCTAGCGAGATCGTGGACCCCTCCTCCCTGACTTGGATCCCAGTGCTTGGCCGCGCGCCTGACCCGGCGTCCACGTCGGTCGCCCGTCGGCACATCTCTGTCCAACTCCGAGCACGCGCGAATAGTTCTTGATGTGCATCGCAGGCCCGGTAAGCTCTGTAGCGCCTGTGGGCCGGGTCTCTCCATGATGCACCGTCAATTCCGGTGTTTTCTGAGAGTGGCCCGTGTTGAATAATTCTTGTGCGCTAGATTTTAGCCGTTTGCCCTGTTTTTTTTAGTTTCTTGCATTCCAAGTTTGTTAGTTAGGCGCATCACCAATTCTGTGCGGTTGTGCGCGAGTGGAGCTTTGATGTGCATGGCATTCGCATGCAGGTGTGGATCTAGTATTGGAGCATGGGGTATACATCTGTACCCCCAGAAATTTTAGAAACATCATATGTATATACCCCTATAGTATATTGCATCTATCATTATAACAAAAATGTCCTATAACGGCGGACCAAAACCTACTGTAGCGGCGGGTTAGCCAGCCCGCCGCTACGTTAACGCAGCTAAAAAGATCGATTTGTTGCAGCGGGTACTCCGGTAGACAAGTGCCCCGCCGCTGTGAATAACATTGTCACCCGTCGTTACGAGTGTACCGGTAAAAATAAAAAAAATGATAGACCCGGTGAGAGGCCCGCCACCATGCCAGGGAGCTCAGCCCACCACTGGTACGTCGTCGCCCTAGCGAGCACGGGCGTTGTCACCGTAAGGAGCTCGGCCCGCCACTCGTCCACACTCGGCCCGCCGTGCCTCCACCGCGCTCGACCCGCCACGCCTACACCACAGCCCCGGCCCGCCGCCAAGCCCCTGGCATCAGCGCCCCGCCCCCGTTCCTTGATCGTAGCCTCCACGGGCCCGCCACTGAGCCGCTGGTCATCTCCCCGGCCACTGAGCCCTTTCTCGTAGCCTGTGCCCGCACCCTTGTCGCCTCCTCACAGCCTCCTCCCGCGCCCGTTGAGCCGCCTCCTGCGCCCCATGCTGCGGCCGCATGCTCGCGACACCGACCGCTACCTCGGCCTTGGCCGCTGAATCGCTTCCCACCGAGAAAGAGAGAGGAGGCGCGCGCGCGTGTGTGTGTGTGTGTGTGAGAGAGAGAGAGAGAGAGAGAAAGGAGGCAAAGAAGGCGGTGTGGGAGGGAGAGAGTAAAGAGGAGGCAAAGAAGGCGTTGGGGAATGGGGAGAGTAAAGAGGAGTGTGGCAGAGGAGAAAACACTGATATGTGTGTTGAACATTGATTGGTGGAGACAGAAGTTGGTGGATCACTGACGTGGCGAATACATTTGTAGCTAAAAATTAATTTTTAGCGGCGGATGACTTTTTGAACCGTCGCTAAAAATAGAGAACATTTATAGGAACGGTTCGTAATGTGAACCGTAGCTAAAAATTAATTTTTAGTAGCCGTTCACATCACAAACCGCCTCTAAAAGTCATTACACCACTATAGCGGTGGATTTTTTTAGATCCATCGCTACGGGGATTTTTGTACCGTCGCTAAAAATCATTTTTGTGGTAGTGTATGTAGTATCTTTTGAAATATGTATTCCTTGAGTCCAAGTCATCACTAGAAAGAAGAAACAACTAATCTAGTGAATACGTGTAACATACAAACTAATATATTCATTATTTGATGGTAGAATTACTCCATTTGAATTCTAGAGGATTATATTGCTTAAGTTTGTACCCCAATAGCTGAAATCCGGCATTCGCCACTATTCGGACCGTAGCGTGTCGCGTGTCATGCCGTTCACGCATGATGCGCATGTCAGCCCGTCGTGGCTAGGTCTAATAAAAGGGTAAAAAATGAATTAGATTTATTGAGGACCGGGCCAAAAAGAGCTGGGCTAAATTCTAGTTCATTTTTGAACTAAAAATATATAAGAGCTGGTTAGGGTCCTTAAAGGGCCCGTGGCCTTTTTTGCGGTATTTTTTGCAGCACAAACAAGATCGTGTTCTCTGAGTTCGAGGGTGTTTGCATGAGTTTGTGTGTGTGTCTTTTCACTCAAGTGCTCGCCGACAATAATGCTGTTGTCTCTCCGACGGGGTTCTAACAAGTGGCATCAGAGGCGGGTGTAGGCCGAGGCTCGATCATGGCAACATACCACCGTTGGAATTGTGATCGCGGGATCAACATCTGCAGGCTACTCACCCAGTATTGAAATGGCAACAAGATTATAGATTGCATATATGCAGCAATATTCCTTGAGAAACGGAGGAACTTGGAGAACTCACAGGGGAGGAATGGCTTTGGAAAGTCGGACTTTTCTATAGTCAAGTCAGCATCTTCAGTTTGACGGTCTTCAAACCCATTGATATACTGATAAAATGACTCCACGGTCCTGGTATTCATGTCAATGGCGACCACCCACATCTTCTTCATCACATATTTGAACTCACTGATAACGAAGTTCACCACATGTGGCCTGTCGATGTTAACTTGAGGAAACATGAGAATTTCACGTGGGAGCTTGGTGTTAGTTAACCAGAGCTGCTCGGAAGTAACCTTGTACTCCTGGGTCGTCCTCACCGTTTAACCTCAAGCTGTAGCAGGAGATGGTGAAGCCAGCGCTGGGTTTGAGTTTCCCATAGCCAATGCCATCATTGCGTTCAACATCGACAAACATGAGCACGGTGTCGTCGATGGCAGTTGCACCACGGTACAGCCAGCTGGATGTCTTGCTGCGGTTGGGAGTAGAAGGGAACTCTTTCAAAGGGAACCGGTGGAAGTACACAGTCGGGGTGGGCTCTGCGAACACGTCGCAGAAGAGGATGCCTCGATAATAGTCGATCCAGCACAGGTAGCGGTTGAAGGGGACGACGGTGTCAGTCTGCCAGCAGCAGAGTAGCCACATGTCCTCATGGGCAGGGTTTGTCTCCATTGAGGCGGATTGGCACACGCATGGAGTTCCATTCACCGCAAGGGTTGCCGCTAGATGAAGTGCCAGAGCGCAGCATACAGATGTCAGCAAAGATCTGAGTGCGGCTGGGCTTGAAAAGATTAAGCTCTGCCACCGCAAACTCTTGTTTGTCTCGGCACAAGATGCCCATAGATCCGATGGCCATCACGCGCCGCATGGCTGGTGCTTCCTTCTCCGCTTGGGAAGGAGCACGATGACGACGACTTCGGCGGCCATCGCGGCGGGTATGAAAATCCAAATCCGGCTCCATACAAGCGGGGAGCGCTTTCAGAGAGAAACAAAGAGTTGCCTTCGGTGGCATCACAGATGAAGAAGTCTTGCAGTACGGCTCCCTCAGAGGTCTTGGTAGCGACGCGAAGCAGAACAACATGGCGGTGGGCTGCCAGGATGGCTAAGGGTACCTGTTTCCTGGGATCTGGAAAGCCCGGCAACCGCGCGTATATGCGAGAGACGAGCGGGGGCTCGGCGAGACAGAAGGCCACGAAGAAGGGAGCATCCCAGGAGGTGGCGCCGCGTACGCTGATGGGGGCGTTGGGGAAGGACTCAGTGGCGGGCCCAGGATTTGAGGATTTGAGGCATGTGTATTCAAAATTTGGAACGCTCAAATTTTTTTTTTGACAGTCTAAATGTGTATCTATAATATTAATGTATGACTAAGTATCAACACATAGATATATTAAATCATCAGTATATCAAACTGACAACATATGACATAAATTGCAAAATAAGAAGAGAGCTTATAATTATAGCTTGACTTTACGATTCTTAATACTCTAAAAGTAAGTGATGATGTCATCATTCTTAGCTTGCAAGAAGAATTCTCTTTTAATAAATATCATCAAGCAACCTTAAGTACTTCTACCCCATCTTGCATCTTAGCTTGTTTTTTTTTTAATAAAATTCATTGTAGAAAAGATCCTCTCAACACCAGCATTGGCAAATCTAGTATTTTAGCTTAGGGTATGCCGCTCAAAAAAATTATATACAATTCGATAAATCTATTTTACTAATTTGGTAAAAATTATAAAATTAATAATATAATTGGTATATATGCACTAATTAACACAATAATGCATAAATTCATGACTTTAATTGAAACCATCCAATATAAATAGTTTCAAAATTCATACCGATAATTGATACATAGGCATAATAGAGTATATGAGACTTACAATGTTATTTTACTGATGATTTTATCCGATGATTTTCAAGAGATATAAATATATTGATTATATCATCTTCATCAACTTGAAAGAAAATAGCTCGCTCAATGAAAGTGACTAGACAATCATCCAAAACACTATCTCTCATCTTATTTCGTAACTTTGTTTTTACTAAAACTATTGCAGAAAATACTCTTTTAATACTTGTTGTTGCCACGGGTAGAAGCAATACCAATTTAAAAAGCTCGTAAAACATATCAGCGTTGTATGGTAGACGTTCATGTGGACCAAGATTGGATTACTCTTTTCTTTTTAGTTTTTTATTCAAATATACATACAACATACTATATACACATGCACTTGCCAGAACTGTAGAGTATGCCGGTGCATACCCGGCATACCCTGTAGCTACGCCACTGAACACCAGTGACAACGGAGAGAATAAACACTAATTTGAGAAGTTTATAGACATGTCATATCTAGAAACTTATGTAACTAGCATCATAGACAACTCTGATAGACTTCTCAAAGCAGTAATTATACTATTCTTCCTCTTTATCTTTCACACTAAAATTAAAATAATGCAAGTCACAGTAAGCCTCTGGTCATAAATCAAACAATCTCTAATACAATTAGCCAGTTAGGGTTAGTATTTGCTTGCTTATACTTATCAGCACGATGATTTGGGACTGGCTCAGCTAGGCGCACACTGCGCGGTGTCGCGGTGAGCGTCGGCGTCGCGCCGTGACTATGCCTAGCCGTGGCGGTGGCGCTCGACGCCGGCGGTGGCTCGGGGCTGGGCAGAGCCGCAGCGGGTTTGCGGGTGACTCGGGGCTGGCCGCGGGCGTTGGACGCCGGCAAGACGCGGGGGGCACAGACGAGCAGGTTAGCAGGGGCGGGCAGGTGCGGGGGCTCGGCTCGCACGCGCGCTGGTCGCTGGGTGCAAGGGCGGCGGCGGGTGACGCCAGGGGATGCGTGGGCGGTCTTCGGGCGACGCTGCGCTGGGGGCTGGGTCTTGCTTCTATCGACGCTGAGGAGAGACCAAATGCAAATGAGCCAACTTTTGTACTGGGTCGACAAAGTTGAGATGGAAGTGGGCTTATTTTGTTTGGTTATACTAGTAGGTCGTTTCTTTTTTTTCTTTTTTTTTTGATATAGACATATATAAGATATGCTATGTATAAAATTTCTTTTGTTCAAAATAACCTGTATTCAACTGAATGCAGTTGAATAAAGGTAGGACCGCCCCTAGAAGGACTCCTCGTCGTCCCTACGGAAGACGAAGCGCTCCAGCATTATCCAGCTGGGGAAAGCAGCGGTGGTCATGGCGAATCCCTGTGAGGACAAATCGGGGAAATTAGGAGGTCCAGATTAAAGGGAATATCTTCGTGCAAAAAAAGGTGGGAGGAGATGAGCTGCCTCACCGACGAAGAAGCGGCCGGCAAGGAGGCGGCGGCGCCCGATCCGGCGACTTCCATATTCCGAATACCGAAACGAACACACTTTAGGGTTAGGAACGGAATATAATGAGGAAGACCGAGACGGGTGGGCCCTGAGATGCTGACAAGCCTTGGGCCGATATGTTGTCCGTTTGTAGTGCTGGGCCTTATTTTCGGCCGGTTAGACTTAGAGAGAGTTGGGAATTTTTTATTAATAATCAATTGTTTTCTTTTTTAATATCAATAACAGCCAGTTTAAAAAAAATGAAAAAAAAGCAGTCCTGTCGCCCAACCATCTGAAGACAAGGGCCCATCGCCAATCACTCGGGCGACTGGGCCCACTTGACAGGGTTATCGCCCACTCAACGGCGGACTGCCCTGATTTTCCTTTTTCAACGGAAGTCCATATCCCCATTGTGACTCTGCTGTGGAGATGGTGGTCGGTGCGAAACAAGGCAAATGCAAAGGAAAAAGTGCTGACAGGGCCAGAATTTGTTTCTGAAGTGACATACTATATGGAAGATTTCAAAAGGCTTAGCAAGCAGCAAAACAGAACTTCGCAAAGCAGGGCTCAGCGTTGGCTTTCCCCACCGGCTGGGACATATAAAATCAATTCTGATGCCTCCTTTTCAGAATTAACAAACAGAGGTGGGTGGGGCTTTGTCGTTAGGGACTGTGATGGAAATTTCTTAGAGGCGGGCTGTGGCAATTTCCAGAGATTGTCCAGCGCCTTGCAAGGAGAGGCCCTAGCGGCTTTGCATAGTCTTGAACGAGCAACACAGTTGGGTATGGCCAGTGTCATCCTAGAGACAGACGCTGCACACTTACAACAGGCTCTCACAACTGATGTCCTAGACCGAAGTGTGGATGGCTGCCTTTTCCAGCAGATAAGGGACTTGATCTTTCAAGCTTTTGATTCGTGTGAGGTGCGGCATTGTCCGAGAAACTGTAACAAAGTGGCTGATTGCCTAGCAAAATATGAGGTGAGTGCGGTTAGTTCGGGTTCATGTGTGCTGATGAGCCAAGTCCCCGAATTTGTAGTTGAACTTATCTCCGGCGATTTGCTTGGAGCTGGTTTAAATTGAAATCCCAGTTGGGTGGTGTCAAAAAAAAAAGCTCTAAAAAAGATAATAAAAAATACTTATAACTTTGTAAAATTTATACTACCTTTTGTAGGTATAGAATAGATGTTGGAGCACCAATTTGAACATAAGTATTAGAAATTATTAGATAAAAATATGTAAATGAGACTAGTTGTTAAGAACTAATTGATTTTTTTAACCATCTTAACCTTTTCTAAAAATTAAGAAAACATTACCTAAATTTATTGTATCTTCAATAGTATCAAAATAAGTTTAATTAGGTTTACGTATGCAATGTGTATGCAAGCAATATCAAACAATACACAAAGGAAACCTAACAATGTCAAGTTTGAACCCCTCTCAAGCTTAATTACTATACGCCATACCCTTGCCTTGAGAGAAGCCAAACCACCATCTCAAGCACTCCCCCTTTCTTATAGCTATCTTGAGTGGGTTAGACATTGACTAGTTTTTCTGTGATTTTCTTTTAGCTATTTACACATGCATGGATGCAAAACATACTAGTCACAAAGGAGTCCTAGTTATCATGCGATGCAAGAAAAGAAAGAACACACTACAACTACCAAGAACAAACACGATTACCTCCCTCATGAGTAGATATGACATTGAGGTCCATGTCACTTGTGGTGGACTTCACTTAATCTTCAAGTAAGCTCCCGGTCCACCACTACCACCATCATCTAGGTCTTGTTTTTGGGTACCCATTTGTACATAGTTGACCACTCAAGATCAACAATGCACTTACACACCCACATGCTCCTGACCTTTCTTTTCTTGTTTGGTGATCCCAAAGACTCTGCTTTCACCTAGCCATCCTTGTTCCTAAAAAACTTATAATGTGTGTTCTCATGGAACAAGTTAGTGTTAGGAAAAACAATGGAACTTCTCACCATAGGATAATCCTTGATGGTGTGACCATCCTTGCAACACCTCTCGCAATAGTAGTCGCCAGCGAGTACAAGTCTCCTCCCAGGAATCTCCTTGTGGATGGCTCTACCACGTGCAAGTTTCTCAAAGCTGTCCATCACCATCTTCCTCTCTTCCTTGAGCTGACAATATTCTTTCAAAACAAATAGCTCAATATAAGAAACCTCGACCGAGGTGGTTAGTTCATCACACATTGATTGCCTCAAAAGTAAGTTCGAGGGCCTCGTACTTCTCATGTAGCTCTACATGATCACCCTTGAGTTTGTCATTACTCTTATTTAGGGCCTCATGAGAAGTGACTAGGTCCTTGAGCTCTCTCTCAAGATCACCAACACGGTCCTTAGCCAACTTATATTCTTTTCTTACCACATCTAACATCTTGTACTTCTTGACGGCGATGTCACGGGCTTGCTCAAGCATGCTCTAGAGCTCGGTGTAAGAGAGCTCCTCGCCATCGCTTTCATCGCTGCTCTCATCCTCCACCTTCCACGTGTCTCATGCCCACCATCGCTTTCATCGCTGCTCTCATCCACACTCTCCTCAAGTTGGCTCATGCCCATGAGACACATGGGAGGTGGAGGAAGAGCTTGAGGTAAAAGGGTCTTTATCATGGCTAGACCGGCCAGTTCTTTATCATCACTTGAGGAAGAGGATGCTTCACTTGAGTTGTCACTTGTCCAGTCTCCAACAAGAGCCTTGCAAGAGAACTTCTTCTTGAGCTCTTTGCCTTTGCCCTTGTCCTTGTTGAAGTACCTCTTCTTATTGTGCTTGGCTTCGGAATGTTCTTCTTCTTCGTCGTCACTTGACTCTTGAGCTTTGAATGCTTCTTTCTTTGGCTTGGGGCAATCTCGAACAAAGTGATTCTTGGAGCCACAGTTGAAACATTTTCCCTTGGACTTGGAGAACTTGTTCTTGAATGTCTTCATTCTCCTCATGAGAATTGCCAAGTCCTCACTCAATTCATCATCATCATCATCATCATCATCATCATCATCCTCCTCCTCCTCCTCCTCTTCAATCACCACCTTCTTCTTGCTCTTGACAACTTGTTGCTTCTTATCTTGAAGAGCTAGGTTGGATGATTATGGATCATCCAAACCCAACTGATAGCTTTTGAAAGCAGTGATCTTCCCAATAACTTCTTGGATGGTCTTTGTCTTGAGATCACCTTGAAGGATGAAGGTGATGATGGACTCAAACTTGGGGTCCTTGAATAGCTTCACAAATCTTCTTATCACTTCAATTGGCTTGAGCTTGAAGTCATCCCTAAGAGAGTTGATCTCCTAAACTAGCACATGAAAAAAAGAGTACACATTGTTAGCTCTCTCATGTGGTAATCTGGAAAAGGAATCATACTTGTTCTTGTGCACATAGTATTTCTCTTCCTTCATATCATGAGTGCCCTTATGAATGTTCTTGATTTGTTCCTAAACACTATGTGTTGTCGAACTAGCATCCACTCTAGCAAAAACATCCTTAAAGATGCATATAAACAAAGCATTCTTGCCCTTAGCGTTGTACTTAATGAAATCAGGCTCAAGTGGGTTCACATCCGCATCCGAATCACGGGTCACCTTCCATACCTCTGGATCAAAATACTCAAGGTAGGCTTGCATATGAGCCTTACAATAGCCATAGTCCTCACCATTGAATATGGGAACACTCCCTATTTCTCCTGGCATCCTTACTCAAGGTGATGAAGCCTCTAGATTGAGCACTTGGCTCTGACACCTATTGCAAGGACCGAAGGCATACTGGGAGTGAGTGGTGAATCGGTATGAGAAACCATGTTGACATGTACCATGGTTTGAAATATGTGATAAGTATTTGACATTGGCCTATTTGGTGTTTGCGTTGAAATACAAAAATTAGAGGATTGCATGAATTTGTGCATGGTTACGGTTATGACTAACCAGAGTTGGTGAAGGAGTTGGAGAAGTTACAGGAGAAGAGAAATGTGTTTGCTTGTCTCATGATGTGTAGGTCAATGGAGACAACTTGGCGGTCAACGACGAGAGGATCAGGCACAAGTTGGGGACTTGGGGCCAGATGATCGGGAGGTCGGGTGAAGTCAAGGGTAATCCATACCGTACACATGGAGAGGCAAGAAGCACAGATGATTTCGTGATTGAGCTTCAAAACCGAGGAAGCGATAAAGAGGGCGTGTTGACCAAGTCAAGGCAAATGGGATGTCGGTGCAAGTGACAAGGAGGCCCAATGGAATAGGACCGGGAGAGACTTGCCAATGGTCAGGATCGTGGGACAAGGTGACACGCGTCAACATCAAGGAAGAGACGCTTTGAGAAACGTGCAAGTTGGTTTTCCGGTTTGGGCCTCAAAACCGGTGGCGATGATTGGTGGTGCACGTGACATCATTATGGAGCTTGCGTCGAGACGAAGCGAAGATGTGGAGGGCCCGAGGGCATTCGGATGACGGAAAAAAAGTTGGACAAGTTTGCCCTTGGTGGTAGGTGGCAATGTATTGTAGGTCAAGAGTAGTGTGGTCTTTAGAAAAAACCGTAGGCCTATATAAGGAGAGGTAGGGCTGGTGGGAGAGTGTGTCTCTTTCCCCTAGTCTTGTGTTGGAGTTTCATTTCATAGAGCTAGGAGTGTGCTTCCTGTTGTAGTGGAGAGGAGAGGGTGTTAGAGACAACTCTTTCTCTTCCAAAGAGTGGGAGGAAGAGGGTGGCTTTCTAGCCATGTATCCATGTATCTTGGTAGAATGAATCAATGATATGAGATTCAATTTCGTGGTCAAGTTCATCCTCTCTCCCTAAATCACGAATTTGTCTTTTTCCCTATTGTTGGAGCTATTCTTTTGGGAATTTCTGATCTCCTTTTCAAGTGAGTTTTAGAATGGATTTCTTGGGAGATCTTGGAGCTAGGACATGTTAGAACAATCCTTGATGGATCCTTGACCGAATCCAAGGCACGAGCACCTTCGATTTTGTGGATTTCCCTAAGTTCATTCAAACCCTAGACTTTTTGGTAGAAGCCAAATATCATGATGATTTCTTGAGATTTTGAGATGCTTCCACTTCGAGGAGATGCATCCTACCAAGATGCGCCTCTAGTCCAAATTTCATGATTTTTGGAGTTCGTTTGATAGGGTTTTGCTATTTTTCTTTGTGAATTGGGATAACAGTTTTGGTTTTGTCGGGCATGATCGACACACTTTGGCGGGGCCTAGGTCAGAACCCCCAATCGGCACTGCCGATGACATGATCGACACTGCCGATGCTCTGTCAGTACTATCGATCGGCATTAACGATGACCTGATCGGCATTACTAATGCTTTGTTCGAACTGCTCTGTTTTGAGTGTGTTTCCTCCATAGTTTTGTTCTTGGTTATCCTCTTTCTATTCCTTTGCTTTTGCTTAAAGTTCCACTAGTGTAGGTCATTCCTAGGGTTAGCACATCACATGTTGGTGTGTGTAATCATTGTGACTTGTTTAGAGGTTAGTTTGGGTTGTAATTGGGATATAGACCAAGTTCTTGAGAAGAATTTTAATTGGCTCCCATTCACCCCCTTTGATCGGCTTCCTCGGTCCTTCAATTGGTATCAGAGCCAGTTTGATCACTAGTTGACCTTAACCGGCGTTGTGATCTGAAGGTGACATGGAGAAGTGTCACACTCGGTTTTAAGGCCAAAACCGAATGCATTTGTATGCATGCTCAAGATCAAGTTTTCACACACACAGGACAAAAGTGAAATAACAGTACAACAAATGTCATTATAATTACATCATACCTTTATTATGTAGTCTAAAAGACTAGACAACGGAAGACTTCATAACACCACAGGCAGTGAACTGGGGGTCGCACTCCTAGTCGTAGTAGTCCTCGTCGACGTGGTCCATCGCGCCATCGTCCTTTGAGTAGTAGAATAATAGCAGCAACAACACAGGGAAAACTAAAATGCGTGAGTACATAAAGTACTCAGCAAGTGAGGGAAAGTAATGACATGCCGGCTAAAAACAAGAATAGGCTTGACACAGGTTTACTGTGCTACGCATCCTTAGACTCTAATAATACAAGCATCCTATATACTAGGTGAAAAGTAGCCCAACAGGTTAACCACCTGTCCTACACTATCAGTTGCCCACCGATAGCAAAACTATGAATTTACCCACCCATACCAGAACACTACAGGTTACCCACCTACGGCACCTACAACTGTACCACCCAAATCTGGTTACCCGCCAGATCCACCCAACCATCCAACTAATCGTGTGAGGATCTTGGCCGCTCTTGACCGCGAGCACGACTGTTATAATAGTTTTACGATCTATAGAGGTTGCACAACCTTACCCAGGGGTTGGTGATTCCATCACCCATCGGTGACGAAAGTCTCCCTGTTGCCAACATACTACCAGAGGTGTGAGGCCAATAGATCACCACATGTCTTTCTAAGAGCTCCCCAGTTGCAAAATGTCCCCGCTAAGTTTTCAACACTGCGGGATTAACCATCCCTACAAAAGGCCCCTCTGGCGCCGTGGCTAGAAGCATACGCTTCATCACCTGAGGCTGAAAATGACCCTCTTGTCCTCCTTCTTTGAACGTCCGCAAAACTAGGAAAACATCCAATACCGGACCACGCCTACCCATATCAGCCTAGTGCTTTGTGCTATTTTCCTGGGTGGCCACTCCACGAACCGGTCCTTATGACCACAAGCAGGTACTACCACAATCCAACCAGTACATTACCCGTACCTGTGCATACCCACACCATCATCAACATCCTCCTGCTTGGGTCACCTAGAATCCATGTTGCTGAAAAGAATTACCAGCCCAAATGATAATTAGGTTCAAGTGAGTATTAGTCAATTTAATCATTATTCAATTTTGAACCCCCAAAATACTGCAACTAAGCATGACGTACCCAAAACCCGTCTACTAACCCAAACCGAGGCGACTAGGATAGGATTATTCAAATAACTAGTCAACCCTAATATGGGAGTCAAATTTAGACCAGCATGCATGAAAAGTAAACTAATATTCTTAATAGGTGCAATATGGTCAAGGACACTTGCCTGTTTCCCTAGTAGCTGCTGCTCAAATAGTCTTGGAAATTCTGTTCTGCTCGTCCTCTAATATCGATAAACACTGAAAAAGCATACATAAGCAAATAAGAAACAGGACACCAAACAGTTTCTAATGACTATGAACACAGTACCAAAATATAGTACTCATTCCTACGATTCCGTGAGCGCAAAAATAACATAAATTGAACTTACGGATAAAAAGTAATGAAGGGTTAAAGACTAAGGGTTTATTAGCAAAATTACATACTCAGAAAATAATTAATGTAATTGGATTTTATATATCAGAAATCAAATAAAGATTAGTTTTTTAAATAAGATGTTATGAATAATTATTTTGCAATCTAATCATAAAAGAAATAGATTTTATTTTAGAAAACATATATCTTACTTGAACAATAAAAGGCTAGTGAGTTAAATGTAACTTTAGTAAAGTATAGAAAAATAAAGTATAAACCACAGGGGCTAAATTATAGTTTATAAAAAGTATAGGGACTTTTTTGCAAAACAAAGGACCTAACTGTATTTCCTTTAAAATTAAGGACCTAAGCACAAAAATAACATTTACCAAAAATTACACAAATTAGAATAAAACCTAAATACTGGGTTGATAGGATCTATGGATCATGGCTAGGTTGCAGTCTATGGACTACGGTGGACCGGGTTTATAACCTTTCACTGGGTTCTACTCTTGACAACAAAATCAAGAAATCAACGGCTAGGAAGGGCGCTCCAGTGACCCACTCTCTACGGCGGAAGGGGCAAAAGGACGCGAGGAAGGTAGTGGCCTTTACTCATAACTCGTACGGGATGGGGGAGGTTCAGAGGCAGTCAATGACGATGGGAGGTGTCGGCGGCGACTGGGCTCTCCGAATTAAGGACAGGGTGCGCAAAAAGGGTGGCATCAATGGGTTAAGGCAACTCCACGAGATCGGTTTTATAGAGGGAAAGGAGTGGGAAACAGAGCAGCTCAAACTTGTTGGCCATCAATGGCGGGTGTGTAAGAACCGAAGGCCTACCGAGAGGGGGGGGGGGGGGGGGGGGGGGTGAATCGGTAGCCGACCACAAATCTGAATACTTCAGTTTCACTCCTCTAGAACCTAACAATCGTTGCAACCTAGATAATTCTAGTAGGCCAAGACCCTATGCATGCTAGTGTTCATGATGCATAACAAAGCGCAGAAGCTAAACACACTAGCCTATGCAAGCCACAAGCCACCCTACTAACTAGAGCACACAATTGCGGAATAGTAAAGACGGGGTTAAGGAATGCTCATGATTTTTTCTGAGGTCTCGGAAGGATGGCGCCTTCCCCTACTCCTCGTTGGACCACTTCTGCCGGAGTCCCGGTTCCTCCCGCCACAAAGTGGAGTTCTCGCCCACGAGCCCGCAATCACTCGCGGAGTGAAGACACGGTGCGCGTCACCGATGCCACCAAGGCACAAGCTCGCCTCCCTCGAGAACTTGCCGGACTCTCCGAGCCGACACGGGTGCTCACTAGCGATGCCCCTTTCACCGGCGGGCTCAAACCGTGTACAAACGTGTGGTGGCCTTCACAACCGATCATGATAGGCTCGATCACCGACACCTAACCGGTCTAGGTCTCACCATAGACCAAGAGTAACGACCTAGATCACACCCTCAAGGACACCCTAGCCTTATATGTGCAAGATCGCTCCTTGTTACTCTCACTAGCACTCACAAGATATCCAATATCCTCTCCTAGTGCTCCCCTCTTTCCCTCTTGGACCTTACCAAATGCTCTCAGGTATTCCACTGGCCAAGGGAGGTCTCCAAGACCCCAACAACGAAGTTATATTGGCTTCCAACCTCAAACTAGCCGTTGCTCCATGAAATCACATTTCTGGACGCACTGACCGGGTTGTCCGGTCTCTGCCTGACCGGACCATCCGGTCACTCCTGTAACGGTTCCCCGAGCCGTTGGCTTCACTATGCACATGCGATCTCCTGTACTGACCGGACCATCCGGTCAGTAGACCGGACCGTCCGGTCTGTACAACTATCAGACAAGTCCGACATGTCGGACATTGTCGTTGGACACCAGAATATTGGCTTCCTCTTTACACTATTCCTCAGCTGAACTGACCGTACGATCCGGTCACCTGACCATACCGTCCGGTCTCTATAGCTTCTACATAGTCAGATTCCTCACCCCTCGCTGGAAGTCCCAGACAACTCCACATAGTGACCGTACAGGCCGGTCACCACTGACCCCTCTGTCCGGTATTTATGTCCAGAAGCTGAAACTTGTCATCCTCGCTTGACTTCATTTCCCAGCTTCTCCGAATAGCTCCTTGGCTTCTCCATGTCATCTAGTGCCTGTGATTTCACCGAGCAACCTTGCACATCACCGACTAGACATGACCTAAGAGAATGACCTAGACCCCCTTGATAGTTCGGTTTTTCCTATGGACTCAAAGCCCTAACAATTAGACAAGTGTTCCCAACACTTGCTCCATAGCTTGTCCTTCACTTTGATCCATCTTCATCCACCCTTGGACTCCATCAAGCTCATCAAGCCTTCATGCCTGTGGTCATTGTCATCAATCACCAAGATAACCATCATCCATATAATTTGTAGTAGAGATTTAATGAAGGTTCCTACATAGACAACACTCGTATAGGTATTAGCCCATAATTTCATAGTTGTCATCTATCACCAAAACATCCATACCTCGAAGATTCCATCATCAATGGTCATGAAGCTTATAGGGTGGCGTCATTGATGCACCTGAGTGCGCAATTGATGGCCATTGATGACCGGGAGTAGGGGAGGCGAAGCGGGGCGTCGCAATGGTGCCTTTGGGTCAGCAAAACGGCGAGAGACCACAGGGATTCGAGAGGGCAGCGGTAGTTTTCGGCGGCAAGCTGGACATAGTGAGAGGAGGAAGAAGAGTAGCGGGGCCCACCTGTCAGTGGCTACAAGGAGCAGAGCAAGGTGGCGGCGCCATGGGAGTTTGCGCGAGAGCTCGCTAAGGCAGCACGCTGGAGGTCTAGAAGCTTCGGAGTCTAGGCTAAACCGAAGAGGAGGGAAAAGGGGCTCTCACAGAGGCATCGCACGGGTGGCCCGGGTGAGGGACTGATGACGGGGTTGATTGCAAACAATTGGCAGCATAGGGGATTGGCTTCGGGTGAGCAAGCTCGACACTGCTGCTCCAAAGGAAGCGGTTCAACTCTAATACCTCTAGTAAGTCGTTGGCTACGACCGGGACGACTTCTCTCCATGCGACTCGCGTCAACGTCGTTAGACGGCTGCGGGGAAAACAATGATCAAGGGGCGATCTGATGCACGGGTGGGGCTAGGGATTCTCTCAGAGTAAAGGATGATGATGGGGATGTTTAGGTGCCGTTTTTGTAGGGGCAGGGTCATCGGAAAGGTCGTGAGGCTGGCAGGCAGCTCGGCTGCTGCTGTGAACAGAATAGCATGGCGAAAGTCATGCACATTCCCGAGTATTTACTACACCAATTAATCTACAACTTGAACCTACATGTCTCATGGTTTGTGGAACACGATACTGGTAAAGTGGTTTTAATGTTTGCTTACCTCATCTGGAGATCGCAGAGCAGAAATCAGACAAGGTCGCGAAGCGTCAGTAGGCGGGCCGAATGCGTTCCTGGAGTCATGCGGGCAGATCTCGGCGAGGGCTTGTGTGAACACGAGGACGACTTCCTGGAACATGACTTGAGTCAAGGTAGGCAGCATAGAACCTTCGGAATTGATCAAAGAAAGACTGGATATTACCATGTCATGCGCAGACCCTAAACTGACAGAGAACAACGACCATGGTGGACAAGATCCTGGGCGCCTCGGGGCTCCAATTGACGTGAGCTTTTGATATGTTGTAGAGGGAAACGTTCCACACGTTCTGTGTAATTTTCGCGTCAAATGGTTGAGCAGATCTCGGGGAACGTCGAAGCCAACAGGGTGCAGGGGAGACGGTGAGGACTTAGGACTCAAAAGTGTGGGATAGAGAGGGGAGGCAGGGGGCGTCGAGGTACATGACAATGGAATCCAGGATTCGTTTATATATGCCATGGGAGGGAGGTGGTTCAAAGAGCCACGTGAGAGTTTTTTTTTCTAGTTTCTTTTTTCTATTTTCTATTGGTAAAACTAATTCAAATTTCTACTCCAATTTTCAAACACATTTTAACCTAAATTAATTTATTGTATTTCAAAAACATACTTTTTGTTTAAAGAATAATGATAACTAAATAACTGAAGATAAATTTTTAATCTATTGTAAAAGGTTTTAAAATTTAGTGAAATTTTATTTATAACCCAAGTTTGAAGTTTGGGATGTTACAAGAAGCGTGCGGTCAAGCTTGTCCATGTTCGATGAGATTTTCCCTATTGGAAATCATGGACCATGTCTTACCTCTTAAGTCAAGGTCGTGCAATTTGGGATATCATTGAGCAAAACTTCAAGATACCTGACAACCTTGACACTGCAATAGTTAGTGAGTTGGTTAAGTTTGAAAACAATTTCAAAGGTGTCAATATCTTGCTCTCTGCACTTGGTACAAATGAATTTGATCGTGTTTCTTATCTTGACACTGCTCATGCGATTTGGGAAAAACTTTTCACGTACCACGAGGGTACCAACCAAGTTAAGTCTATGCGTAAGGACTCTTACAATAGACAATAATAAACCTTTGCACAAAAACCTGGAGAATCACTAGATGATACCTTTCGTAGGTTCAAGGCCATTGTTTGCAATTTAAGGGCTTGTGGTAATCTTGTCTACACAAAAAATGATAGAGCTAAACTATTGTTTTACTCTGTTGACAAAAATGTTTGGGGTGTTAAGATTGCTTTCTTTGAGGAAACTGCTGATTTTAATACTCTTAATTGTGAGCAATTGTATAGCAAGCTAAAATCTCATGAGCTTTCTACGAAATCTCGTCCTAATCATAATAATACTTCTTCTAGCATGACTTTGCTTTCTAGTTCTCAAAAGGGTAGTCATGGTGATGCCACTCATGCAACTAACCCCTTGCATCATAACTCTTCTCTGGAGCTTGCTTTGGCCTCTCTTGTTGCAGCTTTTGATGAATAGATGGAGTGCATCCCCGATGAAGAGCTGTCATTGCAGACAAGGAAGTTCAGGAAGTTCTACAACAAGCGCCAGGAGAGAAGAGGCGGTGGTCCACGGAGCTGCTTTGAGTGTGATGACCCTGGACACTTCATCGTCGACTGCCCCAAGATGAACAAGAAGACTAGGTACCACGGCAATAACTCTAAGGACTTCAAGAGGAAGGAGAACCACTTCCACAAGAAAGGCAGGACCTCCAAGAAGCTCGTGAAGGCAGTCGCACGGGCTTGCGCTGCCGCACTAAGCGACATCGACTTCACATCAAGCGAAGGCCCAACAAGCTCAGAGGAGGAGGTTGAGAAGCCACAGGTAAAGAAAAAGGATGACTTCATTGGGCTTTGCTTCGTGGCAAAGAATGATCACGACTCCGACTCCGGCACAAGCGAGGTACTACCCACTCTTGATAAGCTCTCTCTTGAACTTGATCAATTACGGGGCATTGTTCTCATGCAAGATGAAAAGCTTCACGATGACATTCATGAGAGTAGAGAGCTTAAGTCCAAGTTAAAGAGTGCTGATTATGAGATTGCTTCGCTTAGGTCTAAGCTTGCTAATAATGACATTGTTGTTGAGTGTGAGTCTTGTCAGGTTGTGATGAATTATCTGATCAGAGGGAAAGTGTGCATGCCCAATCGCCTCCATAATTTCTACATGGTGTTAGAGCCTGCCTCCTCTAAATCCACCTAGAACTTTTTTTTCTTGCCAATGGCGTCTCCTTCAGCCCATCCCAATCTACTATCCCACCCTATCACCAAGAAGCTTTCTCGTGACAATTTCTTTCTCTGGCAAGCTCAAGTCCTGGCTGTAGTTTGTGTGTCGAATCTCTATGGGTATCTCGATGGTACCTCCGTCACCCCAGCCAAGTTGATCAAGCAAAAAACGGCAAGCGCCGAGGAGGAGGTTGACAATCCAGAGTACATCTCCTGGGTCGTCCAGGATCAACAAGTGCTCGCGTTCCTGCTCACCTCTGTCTCCCGAGATGTGTTGGGTCAGGTTGCGCGGCATACGGCGGCTGCGGCTGCTTGGGCAGAGATTGCCCGGTTGTTCTCTTCACATTCCAAGGCCCGCATCCTGCATCTTTGCAACAAGCTTGCAATGACGCGCAAGGACAAGATGTCCGCTGCTACCTACTTTGCCAAGATGCGAGGTTTTGCTGACGAGATGTCAGCCGCCGGAAAACCCCTCTCCGATGACGATCTGATCTCCTTCATCCTCTCGGGTCTTGATGCTGAGCATAACCCGATGGTGGAGAACGTCCTTGGGAGTGCTGATTCCATGGATCTCGGGGATTTCTATGCTCAATTCCTTACTGCTGAAGCTCGGTTAGAGTCATAGAAGCAGAAGCAGTACAATGTGTCGCCTGTGAACGCCGCCTCCAGGGGGCGCGACAACTATCGCGCCCCTCCTCGCAATGATGGGAGTCGCTCTTCTTCTTCGAACCGTGGTCGCGGTGGCCGGTCTGATAGCGGCCAGTCTGATGGTGGCCCTTCTGATGATCGCCCCCAATGCCAGATCTGCCGCAAGTACGGTCACGAGGCCTTCAAGTGTTGGAAGCACTTCAATCGTGACTATGTCCCTGAAGAGAAGGTGGCGCAAGTGGCTGCGTTTTCTTATGATGTCGGTACTCCATGGTACACCGACACATGCGCCACTGATCACATAACTGGTGACCTCGACAAGCTGACGTTGAAAGAGAAGTATGATGGTCAGGACCGTGTGCATACTGCAAGCGGCTCAGGTATGATGATAAAACATGTTGGTAATTCTTCTGTTTTTTCTCCTACTCGTATGCTGCACTTGACACATGTTCTTCACGTTCCACAAGCCACTAAAAGTCTTCCCTCTGTTCATCGTTTTACTACTGATAATAATGTGTACCTTGAATATCATCCGTCTTTTTTCTTGGTCAAGGATCCGGTAACGGGGGCAACCCTTCTTCGCGGCAAGTGTAGAGGTGGCCTCTACCCTCTTCCTTCTCTGGAGTTGTCTTCGACCAAGTGTGCTTTTGCTGCTGCTTGACCTAGATCCACTCGTTGGCATAGTAGGCTTGGTCATCCTGCATCGGCTATTGTCAGTCGTGTCATAAGCAGTCATAATTTGCCTTGTTCTCACAATTCACCTTCCCAGGAGGTGTGTGATGCGTGTCAGTATGCCAAGAGTCATCAGTTGCCTTTTGCTTCCTCCACTAGTGCGTCTCAAGCTCCTTTAGAGTTAGTTTTTTCGGATGTTTGGGGTCATGCTTCTTTTTCAGTTGGTGGTTATTCTTACTATGTAAGCTTTATTGATGGTTATAGTAAATTTACTTGGATATTCTTTCTCAAGCACAAGTCTGAAGTTTTTCAAAAATTTAAAGAATTTCAGTCTCATGTTGAACGCCTGTTTAATCGTAAAATTATCACCATGCAAACTGACTGGGGTGGTGAATATAAAAAATTTAACACCTTTTTCTCTCAAATTGGTATTCAACACCATGTGTCGTGTCCCCATACCCATCAGCAAAATGGCTCCGCTGAACGCAAGCATTGGCACATCATTAAAATTGGCTTATCTCTTCTCGCTCATGCATCTATGCCACTTAAGTTTTGGGATGAGGCATTTTTTACGGCAATGTTTCTTATCAATAGACTCCCTACTCGTGTTCTTGACTTCATCTCTCCCATTCAAAAATTGTTCGGTTCTAAACCAGATAATATGTTCCTTCGCACTTTTGGTTGTGTTTGCTGGCCGAATCTCCGTCCTGATAATACCCACAAGCTAGCTTTTCGCTCCAAGCAATGTGTTTTTGTTGGCTATAGTGGTCAGCACAAAGGGTATAAATGCCTAGATGTCTCTACAGGCCGCATATATATTTCACGCAATGTTGTCTTTGATGAGCCTGTTTTTCCGTTTGCCAAGCTCAATCCCAACGCTGGTGCTCTCCTTCGCTCCCAAATTCTCCTTCCATCTTCCAGTGGCAGCGAGCTTGGGAGTTCTACAGGAGATTTTACCAATTTGCTTAAGTCTACTGATGCTCTTGTTGAGTCTGCAGGTACTCCGATGTCAAGTACTGATGCCCCTCCATGTTCGGACTCATATTTTTTGCCACAGCTTTCCCAAGCAGCTAGAGATCAAGAGGCCGCAGCTGATCCTGACTCTACGCATGCATCAACCTTGGATCAGGAGCCGACCCAGTCTGCTATCGATACGGAGGCGCAGTCATTTGCGCCGATTGCTGCGTTCCCTCTTCTTCCTCTGACGCCGGCCGCTGCTCCCGCGTCTCCGGCCTCTACTACCTGTGCGCCGGACCCTCCTTCACCTGGCTTGCCTGTGCCTGGCACAAGTCCGCCTGGGATGTTGCCTGCTGCAGGTCCATGTGCTGCTACACACAGTGTGCCTCTCTCGGATTCGGTATTGCCTGATTCTTCTACGGCTCCTCCTGCTTCGGGTTCTGTTCCTACAGATTCGGGTCCTCGTGTTGTTGTCGTTCCACTGGTTGAGCGCCCACGCACTCGTCTTCAAGACAATATTGTTCAATCAAGGAAACATTTTCCGGGTATGATTCGGTATGCAAATGTTGTATCTACTCAGGAAGAACCTGTTTCAGTCAAGGATGCGCTGGCTGATCCAAAGTGAAAGCATGCGATGGATGTGGAGTTTGATGCTCTTGTCAAGAATGGTACCTGGCATCTTGTACCAGCTTCTGAGGCCTCAAATCTTATTGATTGCAAGTGGATTTACAAAATCAAGCGCAAGTCTGTTGGCACTGTAGATCGGTATAAGGCTCGTTTGGTTGCCAAGGGGTTTAAGCAACGCTATGGCGTTGACTATGATGACACATTTAGTCCTGTTGTTAAACCTGCTACTATCAGGCTGGTGTTGTCTCTTGCTATGTCTCGTGGCTGGTGTCTGAGGCAACTTGATGTTCATAATGCTTTTCTTCATGGAAATTTGGAGGAAGAAGTCTATATGAAGCAGCCTCCTGGTTATTCTGATGCGTCGCTTCCTAATCATGTGTGTCGTCTGGACAAAGCTATTTATGGTCTTAAGCAGGCTCCGAGGGCTTGGTACTCTCGCTCAGTCACAAGCTACAACAACTTGGTTTCGTTCCATCTAAGACTAATATCTCGTTGTTTATGCTACATCGTCCTGAGCTTACTTTGTTCGTGCTTATTTATATGGATGACATCGTTGTGGTTAGTTCTTCTAATCAGGCGGTCAATTCTCTTCTGCTGCAAATGGGAGCTGAGTTTCCCTTCAAAGATCTGGGTGATCTTCATTTTTTTCTTGGTATTGAGGTTCATCGGATGTCTGATGGTATATTACTTAACCAGGAGAAGTATACACGTGACATTCTTTCACGTGTGGGTATGCAGGCTTGTAAGCCAGTTGCTACTCCCTTGTTAGTTTCAATGAAGTTGAGTGCGCATGATGGAAATCTCCTCTCGGCTAAGGATGCAACTCGGTTCCGCAGTATTATGGGGGCCCTTCAGTACTTGACAATGACTCAGCTGGATCTTTCTTTTCCCATAAACAAGCTTTGTCAATTTCTTCAGGCTCCCACAGATTTACGTTGGACAGCAGCTAAGCGTGTTCTTAGATATCTTCAACACACCCCACGGCTTGGTTTGCTTATTCGTTCCAATTCTTCTGTTTAGGTCAGTGCGTTTAGTGATGCTGACTGGGCGGGTTCAGTCGATGATCATCGTTCCACAGGTGGCTTTGCTATCTTTTTCAGCTCCAACCTTGTGTCGTGGCATGCCCGCAAGAAGGCAACTGTGTCCAGATCCAGTACGGAAGCTGAGTATAAATCTCTTGCCAATGCAACTGCAGAACTTATTTGGATTCAAAGTCTCCTTGCTGAGTTACGTGTTCCTCAACCACGTGTTCCTTGCCTTTGGTGTGATAATCTTGAAGCTACGTATATGACGGCAAATCCGGTGTTTCATGGTCGTACGAAACATGTTGAGGTGGATTTTCACTTTGTTCGTGAGCGAGTTGCTCGCCGACAGCTTGATATTAGGTTTATTTCTACGGATGATCAAATTGCAGATGGTTTTACTATACCTCTTACCAATCAGAAGCTTCTTAGCTTTCGGCGTCATCTCAATCTTCAGAATCTCTAATTGAGGGGGCATGTTAGAGATAAATCTGTATTACATGTAATCATAGTCTAGTATGACTTTGACTAGAGATATATCTCTGTACGTGTTTGTATGTAACTTGTACTTCAAGACTACAAGCCTTATATAATGAAACACCGGCGGCCCTGTTGGGTATCGCCTCCATAATTCCTACACCCGTATTTTTTACCCGACGGGTGGGGACATTATGTCAGCGACTCAACCAATCTGAACTTTTCTTCGCCTCTGCCTCTCCTCCTGCTCCCGATCTCTGGGCTCCGGTGCCGCCATCCGCCCTGCTGATGCTCCGCCGCCAGCACGCCGCCCACGCTGCTGCTGCTCCGCGTTGTGCTGGATCCGGCGCCGCCACGCCTGCCAGTGCCCTCGCCACCCAGACCCGGCCATGTCGAAGAGGAGAGTGACCTCAGAGCAGCGGTCATGGCGCCTCGCCTGCTCCCGACGATGCCATGCCCGTGACCTCCCTTGCAATGCACGTCACCAGCTCTCGGAGCGCCGTGGTGCCCTGCCATAGGAGACCCGCCTTCTGATGCCGCCCCACCTGCCCCTGCATGTCGCCAGCTCCAAGAACAGGGGCAGCAGACAATGATGGTAGATCTAGGGTGGCGGGCAATGCTGGTGGATGCCGCGACGATGGACAACGGCGGTGGGAGAGGAGGAGGCGGCGGAGGTGGGGCGCGGCGCGTAGAGAAGGCCAGGGTTTTGGGCCGCGATGCAAAGAAGAGGCCGGGGAGGTGGGGCGCGACGAGGCAGACACAAGGCACAGGGGACAGGAGGCACGAGGGAGGTGGAGTGGCGTCCGGTGGCAGGGAGGCGACACTCCAGCCGACGACGAGATAGGGAGGTAGTGGCGGCATTGGGCGGCGCCTGGCTTGGGCGCAAGAGAGAGAGAGAGAGAGAAGAGAAAGGGAGGAGAAATGAAAAAGGGAGAAAAAATAAAAAACAATAAATGGGGCCCACGCTGGAAGGAGAAACAGGAGCTTCCAAAACTTGGGGTTAGGAGGGGGTACTTTTGGAGCCCATACATTTTGCATGTATAAATAGGGCCCTGTTAAAGTAAGTTTTTTTTTGACTTGACATGTAAAATTTAGGATGGAAACCTAGATACATGCGCCTGTTGGAGATGCTCTAAGAGCAACAACAATATATCTTGTGCAACTCGGTAGTAAGGTGGGGCCTAGCATGAGGTAGATTTTAGTTAAGATATACTCACCTTGTGTCACATCTTCTCCCTGCATGCACCAGGAATCTTACGTAGTTACCAAGGTAATATATTTTATTTGCTTATTACCGGTAGTAGCTGTATGACCGGGTTTTTATTGTTGCGGAGTTCCACAATGGTGATTGCTCAATAACAAGGCTGCAGTGATTGCTTACTACCGAGTATAAAAAAAATTTTTACTTGTTGTTGTTGCTAAGAAGGGATTCGTTCATTGTCTCAACTAATAATCATAAGCTGGCTTCCAGTTGTACACAAATGCATAGGTGTACGCTTATTGATGCTCTTGCGACAGATACAGCTGATAATCCAATGAGCTGAAGCTGAGGGGAGAACATAACAGCTACTAGCTAGAACTAGAAGCATGGAGTGTCCCAGCTAAACTAGAGTTTGAGCAGAGATCATCCACACGAACCATTCGACAATCAGCGACGAAAAGCACATGGAGTACAGCTATGGGCTATTGCCACGAAAAATGCAGCCCACGGATCGAATATATGGACTATAGGTTCGTTTTTTGTGATTCCAAGAGAGGGACCAGATGTCCAGATGGGGATGCCATCTTTTAAGCACCCGCTGGCCTTAACTCTTCTGCACAATATTTTTGTTTGCCAGGCTACATGCATTGGTGTTCGCCGTCAAATATCCTAATTTGGTTGTGTGTGTTCAGTAGGGGCAAATATATCCGCTGCACCATCACCAGCTAGCTTAAGGATATAATATACATGCTTGTGTATTTCAGTACATAAAACTCGAAGATTCCCTTTAAATTGAACCGACGGTTGAAGGCATCAAAACAGTCAAATCCGCAAGAGTGAAAAAATCAAATTAAACTGAAGAACAAGGAGCCATCACATGAGCGAAATTAGACCCAAACAAAAAAGAATAATAGAAAAAGAGCCTCACAAAGAAAATATGGTTGCAAGTTAATAGTACTTTAGTTCACCTATTGAACAAAACAATATTCCAAAGCGAACAAAAATGAAAACATAAACATTTGAAAAGAAATTCTCTAATATCATTCCTAACTGTCTCTATCATAGAGAAGTTTTTGGACTCTAGTGCACCAAAAAGTCCTTTGTAGTAGTTGGTGATAGATTTTCTAAGGTTATCATCTCCTTCAATTACCCCTCCATCCTGATCTAGTTTGAAAATCCTAGTTTTCCTATGTCTCCCATTTGCCAGCAGATGAAAAAATTTGGTATTACTATCTTCAAGTAACAACTTAGTTGTCTTGGATCTTTGGTATCATTTTATTTCCTCCTCCCTTAGCAATTGTGCCAGTCTTTCTTTTAATCAATGCTTCAAGTCTAGCTCAGCATTAGATAAAAGATGAAACTCTGCTTTTTTATCAAGCTCACTCGCTTTCTTGCTGAGACCCTCTTTCTCTTTTTTGTACGTTCCACTAACATTCTTAGCCCAACCCTATAGGAATTGTCTATGACGTCTAATTTTAGTTTACCACCTTTGCAAAGCGTTTTTTTTTCTCTACACTCCTTATTCCAAACTTCACTCACTAACTCTCTGAATCCTTCTCTTAGGAACCACCCCAATTCGAATCTGAATGGGGATTGCTTAACATTATGTGTACCAGTTCCCGTATCAAGAAGAAGGGGAGTGTGATCCGAAATCTCTCTATTTAAAGTCTGGACCATAGATAGAGGATATTTGGATTAACAATCTGTACTCAATAAAATTGTATCAAGCTTCTTATACGTTGGAACCTCCCATGAGTTGGCCCAAGTATATTGTCTATTTGATAATTGCAACTCTCTCAAATCCAAGCTTTATATGACAGCGTTGAATAGAAAGGGCCACCTATCATTATAATTGTCATTATTTTTCTCTTGTGGGGATCTAATAATATTAAAATCTCTTCCTACTAGAATAGGTAGGGATTTAGAGCACGTATGAACCAGTTCTGCTAGGAATGCCTCCTTATGTTTTGGTTGGGCGGCTCCATATACGGCAACTAGTACCCATTTGAAACCATTCTTAATATTTCGAATAAGGAATTTCACACAGTGATCCCCTTCATCGATGCTTCCAATGTCAAACCACCATCCTTCCCATGTCATTTGTCAAAATCCAGCCTCACCCCTATCAATACTCCGTTCTCACGAATATTCATCCCACCGTAATTAATAGACCTTCTCAAATCCGCCTTAGATGGAAAAGTGACAACAAAGGTCCCATCTTCTTGCTCTTCCGGGTCCCATTTCCATTTCCCGGGAACTATCCTTTGTAGTTGTTCAATAAGTTGTTCCTTGAAGAACTTAGCTCCAAACAACTTTGATCACAGCTTGCTTGGTGTCCTTCTTAGAGAGAGGAGGATGGGGGATATGATAAAAACCAAGTCCCGCCACTGCATAACCAATCGGATGAGCTGCTGGTTTGGGCATTTTGAGGATCGGGCACCTTTGATTGAGATGGTCATTATGTTTATCACAAATATCATAGTAAAGCACCGTGTTGCACTCCGGTGTTTGATGCCCCTTGAGAGCACACCGGCCACACCATTTCTCCTTTGCCCCAACTCGATTACCATCTACCTCTCCTTCCTCCAAATCTGCAGCATGATTTTGTTGCACAGCCGGTACAGCACCTGCTGGCATAGCAGACGAGTTACCCTCCTGATGTGGCTCAGTCGTCGGTGGTAGAGGCCCTGGCTGAGTCAATGGTTGAGCTGCTACACCCACCTGACGACCTGGGAAATGCACAGGAAATCCACCCCGAGCACCACGTCCAATTCAGCCAGCCAACCCACCATGTCGGGCACCAATACCACGACTACCCCTCGGGCAATAGCCTTGGCGAGGGCAAGTATGATGGCCGCCTTCCCTGAATTCGGTTTCCAAAATTTGAACGCTCGGGCTCTGCCGCCTTCCCTGAATTCGGTTTCCAAAATTTGAACACTCGGGCTCTGCCGCCTTCCCTGAGCTCGATGTCCGGCTACCCGACTTTGCCTTCTTCTCGATTATGCATGTCGTCACTAACAAGTCGCCTAGCGACACCACCGGCATGATCCGTTGTTTCGGCAAGGGCCCCTGCCATGGCTTCACTAGAATCCGCCGCTCGATGCCTGTTGGTCTTACCGTCCTCTGATATCCGCTAGCCTGACCTACACATACCTGTGCTGCTGGTCCTCTAAGCTCTTCCTGTGTAGAAGCTCGGGGACGTGAGCTTTGTGAGGTAGCTGCTCTTTGCATGGTACTGTGCACTTCTCGAGCTGCAATCTGATGCTGCTCCACAACACACAGGTCATCCTCATCCTCATCGGAGGAGAGGTCGTCTGTATGGATAATTATCTTCTGTATGGAACAAAATTACTGGAAGCAAAATTACTGAATGAAAAAATTGCTTTGGCTAAGACAATAATTACTGAGCATTACAATAATTACTACAAAATACATAATAATTACTAAGAATTACATAATAATTACTGAGCAACTTCATCAGTGCAAACATGAAAATAAAGATAACAATTTAGCAGAAAAGTATAAAATTACTAAAAAATACATGGCAAATAAGGATATGTTGCACCAATTACTGGACAACTAATCAGCTTGTTCAACTACTCCACCAAAAATTCTATCGAAAAAATACTGAGGAGATACAAAAGGAAACATACACAAAAATCAACATAATAACTGCTCTTTGGTCCATACAGACTCTAGTCTAATTCCACGTCCTAAAATCAAACAAAATTACTGACAAAAATAATGGAAAAAAAATTACTCAAACAATAATTACTATGGATTAATGACATAAATTTACTGATAACAATAATTACTAACAAAAAAGATAATATTGAACAACATGCATAATCAAAATGAAACTAAGGGCACAACAATTACTGAGGTTCTTTGCATTTAATGAGTCCTAACTGTCCTTACAACAATTACTGAGGACATAAAAAATTACTGAATAAATTTAATTCCTAATAATTTAGGAAACAACCATGTAGCAAACATATTTGATGCACAAATCAACATGGAAACTGCTCTAACACAAAATTAAAATGCTCGAATCTATGCTCTCTATGGCACTACTGCAGCAGACACAGAATAACACGAATCATACTAGAATCTATGACCAAAACAACACATCATACCAAGGAAGGAGTAGATATGGGAAACAAAACAAGGTAGTCCAGGGGAACACAAGAATCTATGAACAAAACAACACATCACCCCTGCGTACAATTCTAATCCTTTGCACGGTAGACACAAGACAGATCAAGCAAAAGCAACGTGATCCAGGGAAAAAGGGGAAAAAAGGATATTACCAAAATCAAGCCGATTGCAACCTCCGCTCCCTCGTCGATGACCCAAATTGCAATCCTCTTCAGAGAGCCCCGCCTCGCCTCCAACAGAAACCCTAGGTTCACCGACTCTGAAACCCGCCGGACGCCATGCCTCGCCTCCGACCTAAACCTTAGAATTCACCACACTCCGAGCCCCGCCGCACGCCCAACCTCGCCTCCGACGACTCCAACCGCCTCGGTGGATCTAGAGTTTTGCAAGACGAGAAAGCAAGGGGGGTCGGGGGGAGCGCCACGGGAGCCGAAGATGGTCGGAGAAGGCGTCCCTCATTGTCGGTGGTTGCTTCACCGTCGCGCAGTGCTAGCCGCCTCTTGCCCTAGCCTCGCCGCGGAAACCGCCTCGCCGCCACAAACGTGATTCGCGTGAGGAGTTGTTGAAAAAATGACTGACGGGTGGGCCTAGCCAATATGCGGTGCCTTTTATATGTCGGTGATGGGTTGCGGACGGGTTAATGGGTCATGCCTGGGATGGGGCTGCGGGCCCAGTAGCGCACATGGGGGATTTGGGTTGGTTCGATCGGACCCGATCGGGTTGTTTGGGTTGGCTGGCTGGCTAGTTGTATGTGAGGGGTGTAGAATAAGCTATTCTCCACCTGAGTGTAGAATAGTTCACAAACTTATTGTAATAATCTAAAAGAGAAAAGCGGAACAAGCCTCCGCACTCATAGCCTTTACCAATAAATTGTCCACTCTTATACACAACAATTTTATTCGACTCAAGCACTACCTTAAAATCATCCCTACACAAAAGGAAGCCACTAATGAGATTCTTCTTGATAGAAGGGACATGTTGTACGTTCTTCAATTCGACAATCTTCTCTAAAGTAAACTTCGGCTCGACCATACCAATACCATGAACAGAAGCATGGGACCCATTCCCTATTAGGACAGAGGAATCCTGAGCGACCTGGTAAGAAGTAAACAAAGAAGCATCAACACACACATGAACATTAGCACCAGTATCAAGCCACCAACTAGTAGATTGAAATACAGAAAAGACATATGATAAATTACCATACCCACTAGTTTCTCCAGCACTGGTCACCATGTTCGCAGACTTGCGCTATGGAGGCTTTCTTTTTTTTTTTTTGCGTTCTGGGCACTTCTTTACCCAATGCTCAGTGGAACCGCAAACAAAGCATGCTCCCTTCTCCTTGTTCTTCTTCTTGAAGGTAGTGGTCTGCTTAGGCTTATTGTTCTTGCCCTTGTCCTTACCACCACTGCCATGAGGCTGTTGTGGATGATGTACCATATTGGTACTAGTGTGTCCCTCTCTAGCTTTAGAACGTTCCATCCTTCTCATGAGCTTTCTCCTCAACATCAAGAGACGCAATCAAATCTGAGACAGATATGTTCGTCCTCTTATGTTTAAGAGAAGTGGCAAAATCTCTCCAAGATGGAGGCAATTTGGCAATAATGCCCCCAGCCACAAGCTTCTTAGGTACGATGATCTTAAGCAATTCGAGTTCCTTCACAATGCACTGTATCTCATGAGCCTGCGCAACGATAGATTTATCATCTACCATCTTATAATCATGGTACTACTCAATAACATACAGTTCAGTGCAAGCATCTGAACCACCATAGTCAGTAATTAGAGTGTCCCACATATCCTTTGCGATTGTATGATGGATGTAGACGTCCTGAAGACGATCTACCAACACTCCAATAACAGCGTCCAAGAATATTATGTTGGCTTCACTGTAGGTCTTTTCCTGATCTTTAGTAAGATCGTATTCAGGTTTGCCTTTGGACACCCAAAACACATTCATAGCAGTAAGCCACAAAGTGACTTTCACTTGCCATCTCTTGAAGTGCACGCCAGTGAATTTCTCTGGCCTCAGTACATTGACAAATCCAGCTATAAAACTAAAGTGCCTACAATAAGGTTTTTAGATTGTTGGATAAATTAGCACTTTTAGTTTTATATTAATCCAGAAATAAATCATGAACATGATTAACAGATTGCAGGATGAAATAGATAAGTCTACGCAAGATCTAGACAGGTCTATAAAAGCAGTCAACATCATAGTATCTACCATTCTATCCATAACTATCATAGATAAACAGATAACGATAGCTAGTATGGAAGACATAGTTTGAGATGAGAGTACGTACTTTTTCTTCTAAACAGGATAGAGTAGGCGGCGACGACGTGCAGCACCGTCACGTTGTTGGTGATGGTGGGTGAGACTGACTCGACGACAAGGTAGATGAGTCGTAGCGATGAGCTTGACTAAGATGCGAAGCGATCGAGCAGTTCTTGGCGGCGCAACAGTAGAGAGAGTCAAAATCCTAGGTGATTGCGTGATATGATTTACGGCGGTACCCGTATATATTTATAGGGGGAAACCGCTAGGGTTGGGTGTTCCACAACCGAGTCGGGGCAAGGGACCGAATTTTAGTGGACCATTCATACAAGTAATGCGCGGCCGCTCGCCTATGCCCCCACCCCACCCTGCCCCGCCCGGTCCGGCGAGGCAAGCGAGCGCGTGTATTTTTTCTTTCTCCCATTCACACACTTACGAGAGATGATAGAGCAACCATTCTTATAAGTTGGACTCATTCCACCTGTACTAGCAATGTGGAACTAAACTTTTACACTCTCATCACTCATAAATAAGCCTTTGAAATTTTTACAGGAATTATTAAAATACTATGGGACAGGCCCATATAATTCCAGCAAAGAGATCCCCATCACCTAACGGGGGAACAAAATACCAATATGGAAACCACAGCTAAGCAGTACAAAACAAAGCAAGTTCTTGATCAGTAGATCAAAAAGAAAGAAGAATCGTATGTGAAACGCAGGACGTCGAAGGCCATAAAGCCTCGTCAGAAGGAACACGTAGGCACCAGTCGAATCGAGGCCGAGCTTTGCGTCTAAGCAGAGGACGTCGATAGAGAGCCACCGGCAAGAAACGAAAAAACATCAACTTAGTCATTAATCGAACAACACCGAATCCCAAACGAAGATACATCCAACAAGGAAGGAGACAAGCAAATATACAGGCACTCTAGATGTAAGGACTAAGGAGCTAGGAATGAAGGTTGGTTTCTCAGCTGACGACGATGTACGGTGGTGAAGCGAAGCCGGTCGGCCACGCTGGTCCTTGCCGCTCTAGCAGCCTCCAGCGCAGTCGCTTGCTACGCCCGCCGCGGCCGCTGGAAAAAAGTAGAGAAAAACTATCCGACGGTTTATATTTCCAAATCAACCACGAGCCTCCAATTCTTTACGCAAGAGTGAGTTTTTTTTAGATAAACCCCACCGCTCTTTATTGATTAAAGGTGCCTGTTACAAATTCCGCATGCTGGGACAAAGGAATCACACATGTCTATCCATTGGACTATATATCGAGCTCCTTGCTAGATTGTGAGCATCGAAATTCGAGGCACGATTCTCATGAACAAAACTCACTGATACAAAGCCGTCGCTTCGGGTCTTTATGGTAGCAGGCCCATTTGCTCCGTCATAGTCCAGGCGTTAGTCCAACTGTCCAAGCCTTAAGGCATTAAAAACAAAGGAAGCCCACGACTTCCCAAGTTTGCTTGTCGGTAGTGTTGTCCAAATGAGCCGTGTCAGGCGGGCCGGTCCAAAGCATGAAATTTTTGGCCCGGTCTAAGCACGGCATGATCCGTTTATTTTCGTACCAGACCGTACATGGCTGAAGATCTGGCCTGACAGATGGCACGGGCATGGCCCAATTAAGTGTCGGCCCGGTGAAGCACGAAATAGGCCCAGTTAGGCACGACCCGAAATATTAATGTTAAAAAACATACATGTTTTATAAGCATATAACGAAACTAAAGTAGTCTAGTGGTAAGCTACTATTTTCTCAACCAATAGATCTTGACTTCTATAGTTACGATTGCCTACCGTCGCATCTGAGACCTGCGTATGCGTCGTGCCATCATCGACCACAAAGCCTTCGCACCTGACTGTAGATCCCTGCTGCTCTGGTTGTCGGCGTGACCACACAACACGACACGAGTTGCCTTGCCAATTTTCATGGTTGCATTGCCGTTGCCGATCGCCGAGTCTGGCCTTGTCTGCCAAGGGTACATGTCGATGTCTCTATCTAATTTCTATCATATGTCTAATTTCAATACCTGAACGACTTGGTTGTATTGTATGATTGAAGATTTTGATCATTTTGTTTTTTTCTAATTACAACTAATGTCAACTAGAAAGTATCCATCAGGATATGAAAAATGATGAAAAAGATAGCAACAAGATGAGTTGATAGAATCACAAAAAAAAGAGCCATAGATAAATTTGTTACAAAAAATACAAGTAGTTCAAAAAACCCAGATGAGTTGATCATAGTCGCAGTGGAGGAACAAATTAATCCTAATTTGGAAGACTAGGGCTTGACCGAAGACATCAATATAGATGATGATAATGTAAGTGATCATGAGAATATATTTAATTTATTTGCTATAGAATCTGCTAGTGTTGATGAACAGCCTGGTTTTACTGTGGATATTTATGATCCGAGGAATTGGGATAGTCTTGATAACAACGTTAGGGACATATTAGTGGAGAAGGGGTCCAAGAAAAGGAAACCTTGTATTCCCAAAGGATGGCAACTCAAGAGATTTTTCGTATGCTCACTACTCTAGAAAAATAAACAATGGAGAGTTATGTGACAGAAAGTGGTTAGTTTATTAAAGACATATTGATAAAGCATTTTGTTTTTCTGTAAGATTTTCAAAACAAACAATAGCAAAAGTTTGTTGGCACATGATAGGTTTGGAGATTGGAGGGATATAAGTGATAGACTAACAGAACATGAAACTAGTGTCGAGCATATCAATTCCCTCCATTCGTAATATTTTTAGTTACTGTTGATCATTCATCTTATTTCTAAAATATTATATATTTTATCATAAAGAAAATTGTAACATAAATTATAAATTTATATATTTAACTTAATATGTTAAATAAGATTAACGGTGAAACATAACATAAAAAGTCAATATTAACAGAGAAAGTACAATTTAATTTAGTAGTTAGATGTCGAACAACCTATTACCTCTTGCCGTGGAGTTTGTTGCTCAGCTGATCTGCATCCACGCCTCCCATCTCTCCGAGGGTCTCCTCTTCCGTGACGCCATTCTTCTTGCCTGTTTTGGGCTTGACGATCTGCTGAAGCACGCGCTTGGGCAGCTCCTTGAGGTCCCTGCCTGGGTCGAATGCCTGAGACACCGAGACGAACGCCTGGTACGGGAAGTCCGCCTCCAGCAGCTGGCAAACCTCCGTGGCAAGCGTAGTCTTGCCGACGCCCCCAAATCCAACGATGGAGAACACTTTGAGATGGCCTTCTCCCTCTGCAGACGCCTTGAGCCGCTTGGCCAGCTCGTCGACCTGGTCCTTGATGCCGATGACCTGGCAGTGGCCAGCATCACCGTTGGCAAGGCTGTGCTCTTGCGCTGGTGTGGAGGCCGTCAGCATCGGAGCGACAGATAAAGCAGAGGAGCGGCGCAGCGCCTCCAGGTTGACGCCATACCGCGCGTGGCGCTCACTGATGGCGATGGCACGGGCGTGGAGAGAGCGGATTTTGCCGGCGAGGCCGCGGCGCGGGAAGAGCGTGATGAACAGGTGTTTGAACCTGGCGCGCAGGCCATCGCCCGGGCGGCACTTGATGCGGAACCGGTACATGTCGATGCAGTCCTCCGCATCGTAGGCGAGCTCGCGCAGCTGCTTCATCCACTCTCGGACGAAGTGGTCCACGGCCCTGTCCTCGGCCTCGGAGTGCATGCGGAGGAGGGCGTTCATGGTGGCCAAGTCGTCGCGCAGCTCAGCGACCTGGTCACCGACCCCGCTGAGCTGCCGGTACTCCTCGGCCAACAGCTGCCCTGCATTGCTCAAAAGGGTCTCGGCCGCGCCCTCCATGATCACTTACGGTGGTCAATTCGTTGGCGGGGATTGCATTTGGCTAAATGGTTTTTACTAAGGGGCGCACAAATAGAAGTGCTCCTCAGTGATCGCAGCAGGGCTAGGACTTGTATTTATATAGATGTTTCGTGATTAATTTAAGTTGTTCCATCACAGCAAACCTTAGGTGGGGTATTTATACCGTTTAGTTTAGTTCCTATCTAGCCAGCTCAATACAATGATTGCTGTCAAATAAAAATGAATCACTAGTACAATGGCATCATCATTTGGAAATTTTATAATTTGTTTGACTTTTCCAGGTGTGATACATGTAACGACCTAAAAGTTCACACATATCTGACCCTGTCTCACATTTTGAGTGGATCTCATGCTCTCTACCAACCTATATACGTTTTCATACTCGCTTCATGTAAAAGGGCTATCCTAAGGTTTGGTAGTGGTGGAGAGCCTAGTAGTCTTACATGTTAGGCTTTCTTTCATTAGACTAGCAAGATGATACTAAATTCTCATTTTCTCATACACACAAGGGCTCACGGACCATTATGAACCTAATCTCAACGCGCTAGGATGTTATAGACCCCTCTCCCTCCCTCCCCCATCCCGCCCTCCAAAGGACCGACGCCCTTATCAGAACATTGACACAACATATCCACACTGGACAATTTATCAGGAAATATTTTTCTTAGACATGCATATGACCAGTGCAAACACATATGTCATGTCGTGCCTTACGTATGGGCCTACACGCATCATACATGATGAGGACGTTACTCATATGGATGCACATAACACTCTTACAACTCTAGACTTGCAAGGTCCTGGTTTGCTATTGAATGATTATATTATGATTAGGAACCATATAAAGGACCAGGAGATGCTGAGAGAAGGACTTGGGACCTAGAGAACCAGCAATGATGTGCAAGACAAGGTGGACGCCCAACTCAAACTGACTTTGAGTCTGCTCGAGAGTCCAAACCCAACTCACACTAAAACAGACGCCTAGGACACATATAGGTTCGGATTTGTATATTATACATATGCGCAAAAATCTAAGGAGAAGACATTTCTAATGGCATCGGTCTCGTATCAAACTTCTTCTAGACTCAACGACAATCAACGAAATAAGAGAGAGTTCAGAATCTGTCCCAGCATTTTTAGTCTTTGGGCCTTGTATCAAGTTGAACCTAATTAGGAGCTCCTCTAGGTGGTCTTGCATGACCCCAAGGTTTTCATAAACAGTTGTCGCCGCTTCATTAGGTTTTGAGTTTAACTTAGATTAATTCTATCAATAATAGGTCATCATTTTTATCAGTTTATGAGACCCTAACTTTGTGAAATTAATCATACATCTGCAATCCGGTTGATTTCTTTTTTATTCTTGCTTGTCTTCTTAATTCACAGGGAGGGATTAGCCTACTTAATGAGATCAACTGTGCACTGTCGGTTGGTGACCAGAGGAGACGTTATGTTGTGATTGTGGAGTTCAGGATGTGCAATTCTGAAGCCAAATCGATTCGTGTATCACCGTCATCTCAAGATTATCAGAACCTTTTGAAAGATCGAGAACTCTTGTTCACATCGATACATCATATGTCCTGATCTCCTGGTACTCACATGCACTGTGTTTACGAGGATCGGCTCTGATACCACTTGTAATGCCCTAAGGTTCACACCCTCACATTTTGAGTGAACCGTACGCTCTTCACCAACTTATTTATAATTTTGTCATTGCTTCACATAAAAGGGCTAACCCAAGATTTTGTGATGGTGGACAACCTTGATTTATATATTGACCTTTTCTCCCACTAAACTAGAAAACTGGTACTAAATTTCCACCTCATCATACACTCAAATGCTCATGGGCTATTATGGGCCTAATGTTAATGGGCTAGGATGTTACAAATTACAATACATGTAGTCTAATTCGATGTAAGATACATGCTGATAACATATATGGTAGGTATATTACATTGGTCAAGACTTATGAAAAGCAACGCTGTTTTCTGAGTTTATGAAATTTGTGCCTGAACGATGAGAAAAACATTAGGTTATGAGAGGATAAATGGTTAGAAAGTTTCACATTTAAACACTAATACCTCTCACTCTACTTTATTGCTAGGTGGAAACAAATATCTATGGCCATAGGTTTTTGTACAATGCCGCTAAACATACAGTTTAGCATAAGTTTAGTGGATCAAAACTTAGTTCTTTGCCACAATTTGGTAAGACTTATCGCAGACAATAGCTTAAATGATGAAAATGATACTTTTTGTTGGGATTGACAACAAATGGTATTTTTTCAGTTCCATCTATGTATTATGCTTTGATATAATAATAAAGTGAGAGACATGGTAAAAAATTGTTGAACTTCTATTAAAAATTAAGTTATTCATGTCGTACTTAAAAGGTCAATTTAGCTCAGCAAAATCAGAGAATAGTTGTAAAATATGGTGTTTTACTACACACATGAAACAATTTGAATCATTATGGTTAGTTTATATGTAGTGCAGTGCAATATACCTCTAATCCACTCCGAATAGTATTGGTCATATGTGACGTCCTTAGTAATAATTATAAAATACAACTATTCCAGTACTATTTTATGCATGTGTTTTCTTTCTTAACAAATTCACGTGACGTCCTCAGTAATAATTCTAAATTACAACTATTCCAGCACTATTCTATGCATGTGTTTTTATTGTTTTATGTTATAGTTTTATTCATTTGACTGACAGTCCAGCAGCCAAATTAAAAAGAAAAAAAATGACGAGCAGGCCTAGTTCAGCCCACCACGCCTACCTTTTTCTGCTGCCAGCCGGTGGCATTGCACCCTCTGATCAGCGAGAGAGGGAGTTGCCAGATGGATCAACATTTCGAACCGCTGGAGTCACCCGGGGAGGGGTGGATCTAGGCCTTGCACTGTCGTGAACCACCGTATCCGCCACCTCTGTGTCCCTCCTTGTTGGATATGAGCAGCGGGAATGACGGGCCACCACATACTCTTGGCCGACGACAGCCTAGCTCTTGTGGCTGCCACCATTGGACCTTTGTGGTAATATCTTATCGGTCTTCGAAGAAGTAGTGTCATTCTCATGCTCGAGCACCATCTAGCCTGGCCCGAGGACTAGACTCTCCGTCGGTGAAGTGGTATGATGACGAAGCATGATCATGACATTATCAAGAAAAATGTCATGGAAGGGTTGCACCTTGTGCGATCAACATGTAACTACAACGAATAAGCGAGGTCATCTATGAATCACGTAATGACATATATGTGTTACAATGATGGAGCATCATTCTTCTCATGTACAGCTATAGTGCTTGTAGCATTGATGAAGGATTGAGGTACTCTAAAAGCTCATGGAGAGAGTTACAGTCATCAATGGAAGACTTGATTGCGCACTCGCCAAGTCCTCTGTTGGAAGGAGGAAGCTTCAATAGAGACCACAAAAGCATCTTGTGATGTAGCAGAGCGGCCTGGAGGTTAATGCAGTGGTTGTAGTGCATAGTGTAACCTAAAGCATCCACATGAATTGGCGAAGTACCACAAGGAATGTCAAAGAAACCCATTAATGATCAGGAATTCACAACCAGTTATGTCAGTGGCGATGACATCGACACTATCGATCGTAGCTTGAGGTAACTCATGAAGAGGCAAGACTGGTGAAAGGATCGAGTGACCGAGAGAGGAGAGAGGGGGGGGGGGTGTGAATCGAGAACTCACAATATGTACCTAATTTTCAAATTTCTATAACCAAACACTCAAACAACACCTACACACTTCTAGTGGTGATCATACTAATAAAAGATAACACTATAAAAGGAATGACAATCTAAGCGTACTAGTGGATCACTCACAAGGCAAGGCAGCTCCTATGCAAGCTAGTAATAAAAGAGACATGGAAGCACACAATAAGCTAGCAAAGAAGCCTACTCATGCAAAGCTACAAGATAAATAACTAGAGCACACAACCATGAGTAGCACAAAACATACAAGGGTGATCAATCAAGCCATAGCAACTCCTATGCATGCTAGTGATCAAATACGGAAGCTTAAACACTACTAGCAAGCAAGAAGCATATTCATACACGTCTACAAGTCAACTAGAGCAAGGTAAGCACACAAGCATAAATAGCACGGTATGTAAAAGCGGAAAGTAAAGTATCATAGTAAGGAGTAGAGCAAGAGATGGCTCATGATATTTTCTTTCCGAAGTTTTGGAAGGATGGCGCCTTTTCCTACTCCTTGTTAGACCACTCCCACCAGAGTACCGGTCCCTCCCGCCATCAAGTGGAGCTCTCGCAAACGAGTCCGCAATCACTCCCGGAGTGAAGACACGGTTGCATCACCGCTGCAACCAACGCACAAGCTTGCCTGCCTCGAGAACTTGACGGACTCCCCGAGCTGACACAGGCGCTCACTAGTGATGCCCCTTTTAACGGCAGGCTCAAACTGTGTACAAACTTGACGACCTCCACAACCAATCGCGATACGCTCGATCATCGACACCTAACCGGTCTAGGTCTCACCATATACCAAGAGTAACAGCCTAGATCACACCCTTAAGGACACCCTAGCCTTAGATGTGGATAGATGCTCAAGTTACTCTCACTAGCACTCTCAAGATATCAAATATCCTCTCCTAGTGCTTCTCTCTTTTCCCTTTGGTTTCCAATAGATGCTTCCAGCAATCCCAATGGCCAAGAGAGGTCTCCAAGACCCCAACAATGAGTTTATATAGGCTTCCAACCTCAAACTAGTCGTTGCTCCAAGAAATTAGCTTTCTGGGCCTAACGACCATACATTCCGATCATTGCCAGACTGGACCGTCCGGTTACCATCTCGACGGCTCCACCCGAGCCGTTGGCTTGCTGATCTCTTACTGACTGGACTGTCCGGTCCGTAGACCAGACCGTCTGGTCTCTTCCAGTTTGATGATTCTAGAGAGCTCTCAAAACTGCTCTTCTCTCTCCCGAGCCTTATCCATATAGACCGAACTGTACGGTCTGTATGGGCCTTTGCGCTGATAGATTCCTCGCAGTCTACTCTCTGATCCTCTAATGACCGTATAGTCTGGTCTCTCCAGACCTTCTGTCTGGTCACTCTGTCGAGAAGCTGAAACTCCTCGTCCTCGCTTGACTTCGTTTCTCAGCTTCCTCCAACAGCTCCTAGGCTTCTCCACTGTCACCTAGTGCCTATGATTTCCCTAAGCATCCATGCACATCACCAACTAGCATGACCTAGGTGACATGACCTAGACCTCCTTGATAGTTTGATTTTTCCTATGGACTCAAAGCCCTAACAACTAGACAAGTGTTCCAAGCACTTGCTCCATAGCTTGTCCTTAGTCTTGATCCATCTCCATCAACCCTTGGACTCCATCAAGCTCACCAAGCTCCATGCTTGTGGTCATCATCATCAATATCCAAGGCAACCATCATCGATCATTATTAAGTAGAAGAGGTTTCCTACACGCATAACACTCGTGTAGACATTAGTCATATTTCATGTTTGTCATTTATCACCAAAACATTCATACCTTGGGGTGACCTCAATGGTCAAGAACCTTACAATTGGCGAGGGAAAACAATGGAGATCCACCATAGTTGATGGTAGGTGAAGCCTCACTACAACATGACGAAGTAGTGCCTCCTCCTTAAGGTTCTCTATGAGGCTGCCAATGAGGTCCTTCAATAGACGATAAAGTCATCCCTATGAGGCTAGTAGGTAGATGTGACTGTCGAAGAAGACATGGCTATCTTGCATAGTCTAGGCATGACAATCCTTTTCCCGCCAAAATGCACTTATATAGCATTGCAAGCTTACTGTCAAGAAGAATGTCCTAGCATATCTCATTGTGGATGTTGGAACTAACCTTCGGGACGTCGAAGGTGTCACGGATGCGATGGAAGCCTTCCATCAAACCCACTATAGGTGCCATGTGAGAGGGTGTAAGACCTCCCCTAACCGATGAGATAGGTCTCGTGGCTCCACCATGGTGCAACTGTAAATTCCTCCTTGGTAGTTGCTGATAAGTAGGGAAAAAAAAAGAAACAAGGCCTACTAGGAGAGTGTGGCCCATGGGCTCCCCTCATAGAATGTGATATGAAGAAGGGCTCTCAATCTTCCGAAAGGTTCCATTAAGTTGATTTGGTCGGAGGTGACACACAAATTGATCCGGCTTCAGAACAACACGTTATAAACCCCGCAATTAGAGCAAGACGTCTTCTCTGGTTATCATAGCATGACACATGCGCTCGCACTAGGCACACGGACGTGGCCAAAAGGGGAAGTTCCTGGCCTGGGGTTGACCGACGAGGACATCGATCTCCTAAGGGAGTGAGAGTATGACATCCTGGCCCAGGGCTTAATAGGATTGATAGAATACTCATACAAACAAGTTGTAACTTCTTTTCTGGAAGCTCATATCAAAAGAACTCTGAGGTTAAGCATGCTTGGCCTCAAGCAATTTCAGGATGGGTGACCGATCAGGAAACTCTTCCCAGATGCGCATGAGTTACGACAAAAATGCATAGAAAAGACATGTGTTGGTGTATGAGGGCAGTCTTGAGGTTCGAAAAAACTACCACAAAAGACATGTGTTGGTCTGTGAGGGCAGTCTTGAGGTCCGAAAGAGCTGTTAGGTGTAAGCGGGTCCGATCTAGGAGGGGCAGGACATTATAGCTAACACGTGGTTCTGGGTTGGGAGGGGGGGATTTTTGTGGCTTTTTTGTGGATTATAGGATGAACACGAAAGCAAAAACTAAACTAAAGGATAGTGCGAATCTGACGGTGCACCTGAAGCTCTGGTTACCACTTGATATGAACAAATGTTCCCAATCTTCCAAAGGGTTTTGGTAAGTTGATTTGATCAAAGTGACACATAAATTGGTCCGACTTCAGAAGAACACGTTCTAAACCCCGCACTCGTAGCACGACGTCTCTTCTGATTATCAATCAGTGGTGCACGGTTGACCTTGCTAAGAAGGCTAATCTCTGCCTCTAAATTTTGAACACAAGCTAGAACAAAAATCAATGCAACGCAATTGCAGATGTATTATGAATCTCATGAAGTTGGGGTCTCACAAACCGATAAAAACAACAAACTGTTCTTGAAAGAATTAATATAAGCAAAATCCAAAACCTAAAGGGTCAGCGACAGCTATTTATAAAGACCCTAGGGTCATGCAAGACTCTCTGGACTTGATCCTCAACTGGATACAAAGCCCAAAGGCCAACGACACCGGGATAGATTCTAAACCCTCTCTTGTTTTGATGTTTTCGGTTGACTCCGGATGAATTTTGACATGAGACTAACGGTATTGGAAAGCCCTTCTCCTGTCTTATAGAATACTAGACTCACTGAATGAATCTATAAGTATGAGTTACATGCTAGTTACCTGAACCATAGGAGGGAATACTTCCATAACCCTTATCAAACCCTTAACTCTTTGTGCTTAATTAGTTTCTATCGCTTCATAAATTCACCCTCTTGATATATTTTGGTTAGTAGATTAAATAATAGTGAAGGTCCCGTTTGCTCTCTATGGATTCAATTAAACCTTGGAATACGGGAAAAGAGATTACAATTATACATCATCTTTTTGCGGTATATAAGTGGGTGCATAACTATGACCAACACTATGGCACCATAGACGGTCGTGATCACCTCACAGGCAACATGCAATGTGGTCTCACAGTGAGCACCCTACTCTTCAGCCATGACATTTACGGCGGCCTCCTCTCCTTCCATTGTTTTGGCATCAAATATAACTCAAATCTTATCGAGTGTGGCGTTTATCTCCAGTAACATCATGAGCACCAAAAGTTTCCTTTCGTCAACCTTTGTCTCTTCTCCTTGGGTGTGACTATCGGTGACACTACTAGAATCATGCTCTGTAGTAGCGAGTGCAATTTTTACCTCAGTAGTGGGCCGCTGGAGAGCCCATAATTAAGTTCAAAATAATACTCGGATCGCAACTAGGATCACAAACATAGTTGGAGCAATAACAGGCCCGCAACTAATGATAGGAAAGCCCGCTATGAAACTGGAGCACGTAGTAGCAGTTTCTATCAGTACCGCAACTAAATGGCATTGCGGGCCTGCCAAATAGGCCCGTTACTGTCATCTGCAACATTCTATAAAAATAGGCGGTACAACACAACAGTGTCACTTCCCTGGGCGCCACACCACAATATTTTTAGGGTTAAGGTTCCCCAAGCGCCACCGCCGGTTATCTCCTCCGCCTTCGGCCGCCTCCTCTCCTCCACCTCGTGAAATGGCAAAGACGATGAAGCGTCGGCGCCATTGTGGCCGTAGACGGAGCATCTGGCGCACCTGGTGCCAGCACGTCGTCGTCCTCACCAATAACATGCCACTGGGTCGCTCCCCCTCCTCCTCGTCCTCCTCCTTGTCCTCCTCCTCTGTCTCCCGACCGCCATCGTGCAAAGCCGCGTTGCCCCAGAGGTGGATTTGGTGATGCTTGTCGCTAGATCAACCCCTGAGGGGGCAATGGCGGTGCCTTACGTGGAGGCGCATCAGCAGCGGGAACCTCGACCGTTGCCTCGGCGGCGTTGGACTACGACCTCCACGAGTGCAATCCCCCTTCTCCTCCGCCGGCTCCGGCAGTGGCTGTGACATGACGCAGCGCGGCGGGCGGGGGGGGGGGGGGGGGGCGTATGACGGATGAAGGCAGGAGAAAGACGGGTGCATCTAGGGGCACTAGCGTGTGGGCATCGGCAGACCCGTTCTTTTATTTTGTAGTATATTAGGGTGTCAGTAGCGGTGCGGTCCTTAGACCGCTACTGACGCTTTTTTTAACTTAACTGTAACCTAGGATAGTAGCGGCCCCTGAACCACTATTAAGTATGTAAAAAAGTAGTGATAAAGGCCTAGTGGCAATTTTGTTGTCCGCCACTGAGGCCTCTTTTGGCCCGCTACTACAGAGCGTTATTGTAGTAGTGTGACACCACTGCTTTTCTTCCCTTTTCACCCCCTCCAATTCATAGTGTTCATTTAACTGTAGAACCATCATTGTCATGATGATCGTACCTTTTGTAATGATTAATGTTGCACTTTGGACACCTGACCTTCTCAACATGTACTCCACGGTACAATATGTAGTGGTTTCGACAAGTGTGTATTATTTGTCTACATAGTTTCTAAAGAGACAGAAGTTTCTTTGCAAGGTAGGTGGTAGTGGGTAAATTGTCGGATTTAGATATAAATTGGCAAAGAGCTGCAACAACACATTGAAGCTATTGTCTGACCACTCGTTGCTTGCCTTGACGGTTATGAGATCAAGCATTGTTTGCAATACCGTGCAGTCCTTATCACATCCTTTGGATTCCTCCTAGAGAAGGTCTATTAATGCATTTTCCAATATTACTATGCTATCGAAGTCTCTCTTTCTGCTCTGCAAGTCCTCAGAAGCCATGTTATGCAATAGTTCCTCCACATCAATGCCATCAAGACTACCATGACTTTTGTGGACTATTTCTTGATCATCAATGTTACATTCAGTTTGCTCCACCCTCCATTTTTTCTACAGCGATTATCGAGATTGGTTGGGATAGCATTTGGCCTCTCACGGTCGCGCCATCCTCATACTCAATTATACTTGCTGACGAGTATCATGTAGTTAGCCTGTCGTAGCCTCTTTGTGAACTTTTTTATTTTGGCTCAATTGTTGGTTTTATTGGGCCTGTTTGGATCCACTATATATTATAATAAACCGGTTGATGAAGATAGATTATAAAAAACTGGTTCCTGAAAAATAAAACTAGGTGAGGTGTTTGGAGGCCAGTTTATAAAAACTGTAATCTATCTTTTTAAACTACCTAATGCATAAAATGGGTTATAATCTAGTTTTAGCTGGTTTGGGATAGATTATCATCAGTTTCTATAATTTGGTAATCTAAATTTTAAAAATTGAGAAAAAAACTATATTGTTCGAATAACTGAAATTATACAAACTAGTTTATTATAATTTCGGTGGATTCGAACCTTTGTCATCCCCAGCGGAGCGCTCTAATTATTCTTGGCAACTAACGATGGGCCATCTTAGCTTCTGAGTCATCCTTATCCGCACCCTGATAATCTTATTAGGAATACTAACTGCATCTACTCTAAACAATTGATCTCGGGAAATCTGAGTTGATGACTTTCGATAGTAAATAGAGCTGGAGAAGACTCTGAACATATACGTAAAACTACATAAAGTAGGTCTCCATTACTGCATCATAGGTCTTGTTTGGATCCACTGAGATTGCAGAAATCCAGATTTTAGAATTTATTAGGCTTCCAAATAGGACAAATTTTTTTTCAGATTCTAAAATCTAGAATTCCAGATTTTAAGAATACTCACTGTCATTTAGGTTTTAAAAATCTGATCGATATCCAAATGTCACCATCAAGATTTTATTTAGAATCCAAATTCTAAAATCTAAAAAATAAAAATCAGATCTTAAGAACTGAGCTGGATACAAACAGGGCATAATCGTGATGTACAGCCTGCTCGCGAAGGCGAACATTTGAAATATATAGGACCGACGTAAGATAGGGCTGGACAAAAGCTACGTCAGGACAGAGTAATGCGGTTGACTTTCTAATTGTCCTATTTTATCTTTTAGACCTTAGGTGTTAGGTCGTAGCCTGATTTTAAGAAATTTATCTCTCTCTCTCACACACAATTCAGACAAAATAAAATTTATTTTGTCAACAATCATTGGAGTTAAATTTCTTACTTTCCAAATTCATGTGACGTCCTTCGTAATAATAATTCAAATAATTTCTAACTATTCCAACACTATTCTATGAATGTATTTTTGTTATTTTAAGTTGTTTTTTATTGCATTCATAACAAATCCAAAAAAAAATCAGCGGTGGGAACCTAGGCCGCACCCTCCATGGTTCTTTCTCACGGCCGCGTTTCTACATTCTGGATTAAACTTGTTGACGAGTATCACGTAGTAAGCCTATAGTCGCTTTGTAAACTTTTTCAATTCAACTCCAATTATTGCCCTTATTCATCGCCAGCGGAGCGCTCTATTGCTCTAATTATTCTTGGCAACTTGTGATGGATCATTCTTTCGTTGTTTACGAATACCAACTCCATCTGCTCTAAACAATTGATCTTAAGAAATCTTAGATGACCTCTCGATAGTATATAGAGCTGTATAAGACTTTGAGGAAGCACATACCTGTAAAATAGGCCTCAATTACTGCATCATAATCGAGATCTACAGCCTGGTCGCGATGGCAAAAATTTGTAACAGGACCAACATAAGAAAGCATCGGTTGGGCTGTATGCAACTTTTGCAAAAGACCGGAAGCATGTATTCCATTTTCTAAAAAAATAAGAGACTCGGTCAACTGATAGGGATGGCCAAAAGCTACATCAGGGCACAGTCATGCGGATGACTTTGTTTAATTATCCTATCTAATCTTTTAGCCCATAGGTTTTAGCCTGCTCTTAAGAAATTTATATGTTATATGTACAAGCTGAGATTCATTTGATGCTGCTAGATGTTAGTCACCAGTTTCAGCCGCCGGACGGTCACCTATCTTCATGTCGTTGCCGACGGCGTTTATTAGATCCACATCAGGCAGACACTGGCTGGAGCAGCATATGCTCCATTCACCAATGGGGAATGAAATAAAATGGACGCGACCATAAAAAACGCACGGAGCTTAACAATGAAAAGTATAATTTGTTAGCATGATGATGTTCAAAATGATCTGAAAACTAGTGAAGAGGCGCTCCCCTGCTGAAAGGCAGAAATGGAGAGAAGTTGAACCTGCTACAGTACAGGAACTCAGGAAGAGACCTTTTCCCTTAACTCCAGGATCTGGCAGGCGGCAGCCGTGCTTCATGTTCATCAGCGTTTCAGAAAAAAAAAAACATTGTACACACGGAACAAGACGTGAATCGTGATGTCTCTACTTTTTTGCTGTGATAATAATACTAGGAAATTTGCATGCTCCGCTCCGCCGTGCCTAAACCTTGTTCAGTTGTGCATGATCGGTTCCTGTAACTGATTCGTTCCCCGAGTGGATCTGATCACTGTCTTATTCAATCCGGAGGAACCGGCTCCTCTGCCGTGCTTGAGGCACGGGAGCACGTAACCTGCCTTCCTTGGTGCACAGTGGTTGGCCGCATGGGCCCTGTTTTCTCCTCTGTTGGGCTGGGCTCTAATTTTTATTTTCTCAATAAACAAATTATTTTTGTTTTAATCAATGGATTTGCAGAGAAATCAGCCATTTGGGGGAGCTAAAGGGTGGGCCCCGGCCCACCCTGAGATTCGACCCGTCAATCCGCACCCTGCCACTCCAACTCCAACCAAGCCCAGCAAGGCAGCTAATCGGCCAATGGGTCCGTCGGAGGGCTAGCGTTTCGGCTCTGGGAGGCGACGACAAGCGGCGACTTGTTCTGCCACGGCTCAAGCTAAAGTACTTTGGTCGGACATGGCGCCGGTGGTGCGAAACTCTGCCGACAGACAGGGATCAAATCCTAGACAGCTAACTCAAACCAGACATCTATTATATTTACATACTCTCCAAGGAAATACATGAAAAGTTCACCGAACATGTGAGGACTGAGGATTTCATCATGTATGCTGAAATAGGCTCCAGCCATTCATAAAACTCTTGTCACTACAACGAATTGGGGATTCAGTGACATAAGTTGGGTGACAAAACAGCAAACTGTCACTAAGTAGCGATATTTTGTGACGTTCTTCAGAATGTACAAATATTTGTGACACTCTAGAAAGTAGCGTCACAAAAAACGTGCCCATAACGTCACCAAACAAACCAATCGGTGCTTGTGATGGAATGTAAGTTGCGGATTGTGACCATTGAAATCGTCATTAGTGCAATATGCAAAATGACGATTTCTTTCGTCACATGTGAAGAAAAAATACATTCAACCTATATTGATCTTAGACGAAGAAAAAATAGAGTTTGAACTGACATAGGCATAAAATTCTCATGTATAAACATAAAATTCCCATGTATAAATTACAGGCACTCGTCCTCTCAATGTACAAGTTAACATAATATATGATGTTTCTTCCAGGAAACCAAAAGATCACGAAGGTGCACCATGTAAAGTACACACGTTTCTTCCAGTAAAAATCTTGTGAAGCACAGTAGAAAAAAAAGTTTTATAATACATATTACTACCAGTAATTATTGGTGGTAATTATAATATTACGGTCTAGATTAATTATGTTTCATCACTAGTACCACCAGTAATTTTAGATAGTATTGAATTACTAGGGTAACATTGGAAAGAAACTATACTGAAACGTGTCTCGTGGGCAAATTGTAATGCCACTTCTAAAACAAAACTCAGTTAGCCTGATGATATAGAACGGCATCCCTTCTCGTCTTTGTCTATTAGCGTTGTTCCAGCTCGTCTTTGCCTGAAACGCCACCGTCTAATCTGCCGCCGGCGGATTTGAGTAAGGGTTCGCCGCCGGTTTGACGCGAGCTCGTGCAGATAATAAAGCTTTGAAACTTCAACAGCGCGCTGTGCTCAGGAGTTAACCAAACACGAAAGAAACGATCGAGCTGCCACCACCGTCAGAATTAACAAGAATTTGCGTAAGTCAGCGCCGCGGCCCGGCGAATTCTACTAAACGAAGATGTGCGCAGCCCTGTTCTACATCACCTGCCCTCCCTCCTCTTCGTTCTTCAGATTGGTCTCGACGGCAACCCTGCACCATGGCATTCTGTGCCTTGGTGGCTGTCAACGCCGTGTAATTTGATGGTTATTATTATAGTACTAATTACCAAAATACCCTAATAATTATCACCAGTAAATTATTGGTAGTAATACGCATCATAAAACTCTCAAAAAAATTTCAACAAAGTTTCTAGTTATGACGTTTCTTCCAGATTTATCACAGTTCCAACAAACGTTTTGTCTAACTGTGACAGTTCCAAATTTGTCTGTGGAAAATATGAAAGGTTTCTCTTCTACGTAAAGATAAGGAAGGTGCACCATGTGCAGCTCCGGTTTTTGCAGATGGAAATGGAGGGAACAAATTAAACTAAATTAAAAAATATCGAGATAGAAGAATACCCTAAAAATCTGAATCTTGTTACAAATGACAAGCTAAGAAATAGGAACAGTTATTCTATTCTCTTTGTCTATATGCTTCAGACAAGCGAAAGGGTCTTCAGCGTAGTGGTTGGGGCTTCCGAGTGCACCTTCTAATTCAGCGTAGTGGTTAGGGCTTCCGAGTAGTCCCTCCCAGGTCCCAGGTTCGATCCCCAGAGAGGATGAATTATGGTTTGGGTTACAAAAAATTTCCTCGCCTCTCCGTAATCCCAAAGCACGGGCTAAAGCCCGGTCCGACCGCGGGTAACGGATCTAAGTGCCGGCCCAGCTCTCACAGGGATCACATGGCCGTTGTGTAAGTGATGGAGAGGGGTTCGGAGGTTTTCTCGCCTTGCGTAAAAAATCTTTTTTTAATACAATGTAAGAGGTGATCTTACCCTTTGCAGGTCGAGTTTTTTTTATATGTTTTACACAAGAGACTATGGGCATGATTGGTTGGTTGTGTAAGCAACAGCCAGGCTTGCCAGATGCACGAAACCAGTGATTGGTTGCCACGGGGAGTCCATTCAGGCCTGCCGCATGCAAAAACTGTCAGCTGTTTCACACAAGAGACTATGGGCGGGATTGGTTGACTGTGTAAGCAATAACCAGGCTTGCCAGATGCATGAAACCAGCGATTAGTTGCCACGGGGAGTCCAGCCAGGCCTGCCGCATGCAAAAGCTGTCAGCGAGCTAGGCTCCGGAGAAATGAGAATGTAATTCATTCTTGACAGGCCTGACTCGCAGCGTGCACTCATGTTTCATAATTACAAATGTATTAGCATGTGATTACTATATTTAAGTGTTATTAATATAAAAAGTAATAAATTAAGATCTGATATTGTATAACAAGTATTTACATCATAAATTAGAACTAAAAGGTTATTATTAAATATTTTTAATACTTATTCTTATTTAAAGAATCGTATGCTCATACAAGCAACCAAATATCATCTATTCTCAACCTTGTTGATCATACACTACAGAAACGACATGATTGCCGAGTGCCTGGGGCACTCGACAAAGACCGAAATACACCCGGCAAAAGTTTTGTCGAGTGTAGCACTCATTGTAGGTAGTGTCAGCAAAGACCTATTTGTGAAGTGTCTTTTGTCGGACACTCACCAAAGTGTTTACACAGCCAAGCTCAAATACCCTTTGCACTTTGCATTCCGCATTATCTGAATCCGAATACCCTTCAAGCTCAAATCCGGTTCCTTTTGGGTACCACAATCCGAAGGTAGGTGTGTACTTGAGATATCTCAGGATCCTCTTCATGGCTTTCATATGCGATTCCTTAGGGTTAGCTTGATATCGTGCACACAAGCATACACTAAACATGATGTCTGGTCTTGATGCGGTGAGATAAAGAAGTGAATCAATAATCAATCTATACAATTTGTTGTCCACGGGTTTTCCTTTCTCATCCATATTCAAAGGTTTGCTTATTGACATTGGAGTCTTGATAGGCTTGCAATCTTCCATGTTGAATCTCTTGAGAATATCTTGGTGTATTTCTCTTGTTATATGAAGTTGCCTTCATTCATTTGCTTGACTTGAAATCCTAGGAACACATGGAACTCTCTAATCATAGACATCTCAAACTCCTTTGCCATTAGATCTCGGAACTCTTGATTGAAGGCCTCATTGCTTGAACCATAGATTATATCCTTCATATAGATTTAGCACATAAAGAGATCCTTCCCAACATGCCTTGTAAAGAGTGTGCTATCAATGCTCCCATTGGTGAATCCATTCTTGATGAGAAAGCCTCGAAGATGTTCATACCAAGCCCTTGGTGCCTCCTTGAGTCCGTAGAGAGCTTTCTTCAACTTGTATACATGATTTGGGAACTTAGGGTCTTCAAATCCCGGTGATTGCTCAACATACACCTTTTCATTGATTTCTCCATTCAAGAATACACTCGCGGCATCCATTTGGAAGAGTTTTAACCCATGGTGTGATGCATAAGCTACAAGAATTTGAATTGCCTCAAGGCGCGCTACCAGTGCAAAGGTTTCTTCAAAGTCAATTCCGGCCATTTAAGAGTATCCTTTAGCAACGATCCTTGCTTTGATCTTTACTATTAAGCCTTTTTCATCTTGCTTATTTTTGAATACCCATTTTGAGCCTACCACATTGTGTCCAATGGGCTTCTTTACCAAGTTCCACACTTTACATCTCTCAAAGTTGTTAAGTTCTTCTTCCATGGCTAGAACCCACTTGTGATCTTCCATAGCTTCATCAATGATTGTTGGTTCTATCATCAAACCAATTTCCACACTTTGCATCTCTCAAAGTAGTAGAAGCATCACTCTTTGATGAACTAGAGGAGGGAGAGGCAAGGTTATCAACATTAATGGCCTCAAAAGTAAGTTCAAGAGTCTCGTACTTCTCATGTATCTCTACATGATCACCCTTGAGTCTGTCATAACTCTTTTTTAGGGTCTCGTGAGAAGTGACAAGGTCCTTGATCTCACTCTCAAGATCACCAATACGGTCCATAGACAACTTACACTCTTTTCTTACAACCTCTAACATCTTGGACTTCTTGACCGCGATGTCACGAGCTTGCTCAAGCATGCTCCAAAGCTCGGTGTAGGAGAGCTCCTCATCATCACTGTCGTCGCTACTCTCGTCCTCACTCTCCCCAAGTTGGCTCGTGGCCATGAGACACGTAGGAGATGTAGGAAGAGCTCGAGGTAGAGTGGTCCTTATCATGGCTAGACCGGCCACTTCTTCATCTTGAATTGAGGAAGAGGATGCTTCACTTGATTTGTCGCTTGTCCACTCTCCAACAAGAGCCTTGCGTGAGAACTTCTTCTTTTGCTCTTTGCCTTTTCCCTTGTCCTTGTTGAAGTAGTTTTCTTCTAGTGCGCGGCTTTGGGATCTTCTTCTTCGTCGTCACTTGACTCTTGAGCTTTGAAAGCTTCTTTCTTGGGCTTGGGGCAATCTCAAATAAAGTGATTCTTAGAGCCACAGTTCAAGCACTTTCCCTTGGACTTGGAGACAAACTTGTTCTTGAAACTCTTCATCTTACTCATGAGAAGTGTCAAATCCTCACTCAAGTCATCTTCATCATCATCATCATCTTCATCAACCACCACCTTCTTCTTGCTCTTAACGGGTTCTTGCTTCTCCGCTTGAAGAGCTAGGTTAGATGGTTGTGGATCATCCAGTCCCAATTGATGGCTCTCGAAAGCAGTGATCTTCCCAAGCACTTCTGGGATGGTATTTGTCTTAAGGTCACCTTGAAGGGTGAAGGTGATGATGGAGTCATACTTGGGATCCTTGAATAGCCTCACAAATCTTCTTTCACTTCAATTGTCTTGAGCCTGAAATCATCCCCAAGAGACTTGATCTCCTCCACTGTATATGAAAATGAGAATACACAGCATTAGCTATCGTATGTGGCAATCTAATGAAGTTATCATACTTGTTCTTGATCACAAAGTACTTTTCCTCTTTCACATCATGAGTTCCCTTGTGAATGCTCTCGATTTCATTCAAAATAATATGTGTTATCGAACTAGCATCCACTCTAGCAAAGACATCCTTAGTTATGCATGCAAATAGAGCATTCACGTCAGCATCCGTCTCATGGGTCACCTTCCATATCTCTGGATCAAGGGACTCAAGATAGGCTTGGATGCGAGCCTTCCAATAGTTACCATTGAATATGGGAACACTCCCCATCTTTCCTGACATCCTTACTCAAAGTGATGAAGCCTCTAGATTGAGCACTTGGCTCTGATACCAATTGTAAGGACCGAAGGCGTACCAAGAGGGGGGGGGTGAATCGGTAAGCTGATCATAATCAACAAATACTTTTGTTTCCTCACTCAACCCTAGCAATCGTTGCAACCAAACAATTTTAGGAGACCAAAATCCTACACATGCTATTATTCATGATGAAAGAAAATGGAAGCTAAGCCACACTAGCCTATGTAAGCCTCAAGTCAACCTATCCTCTATAGCTCAGAAATGCAGAATAGTAACGAGAGGGTCATGTAATGCTCATGATTTTTTTCCCGAGGTCTCGTAAAGATGGCACCTTCCCCTACTCCTCATTGGACCACTCCCGCTGGTGTGTCAGTCACTCCCACCACCAAGTGGAGTTCTCGCATACGAGCTCGCAATCACTCCCGAAGTGAAGACATGGTTGCGTCATGTGAGACCCTAAAATTCTGGCCCATAAAATATGCCCCTAAAATCATTTTGTTCACTTTAGGAAAAACTATTTCCAAAAAAGAGAGGAAAAATCTCATGCTTGATTAGACATAGACTAAAACAAATTTTAAAATAATAAAATTGGAATGTGGTAAGTGATTGGCTTATTTTCTTCTTGGACTTTATTTGAATTTTTCTCTGAAATTGAATTGTTTGAATTTGATTTTGGGGGAAACAAGACATTTAACAACCAAAACATTTTTCCTTTTCTAGGGCCACCTCCCTTCCTTTCTACCCTTTCCTGCCCAACCACCGAGCCCACTTTCCCTTCTCCCTTCCCGGTTGGGCCAGCTCCCTCTCCCGTGCCCACGCAGCCCGCCTCCCCGGCCCATCTCCCCGCTTGGCCCAGCTCTTTTCCCGCGCTTTTCCCTTCTCCCTCCCGACGCCATGCGCCTCAGCTTTCACTCCCGCCTACCCAGTGACACCACGTCCTCACCTCGCCCGGCCCTTGCCGCCCTGTCACCGCCCGTCGTGCTACGCGCCTTGAAGAACACCGCGACGAGCACAGCACCTCGCACAGCCCACCGACGCGACCTCACCCACCCTGCCACTGCCCACCTGCTGGACTAGACCACTCTCTGCCCCCACCGTCGTCTATTACTTAACCCCGTGCAGTGATTGATCGCATCGCCCTAACCACCCCTTTGTCGCGACGCGTCTAGCGACAGATCGCGTCGATTGGACAACGCCGCGACACCACCACCACCAGGGCGTCAAGGCGACCTCACCCTGCCATCACGCGACTCCTCCTTGTGAGCCGGCCTAGCCGCCGTCGCGACGCCCTTGACCGCCAACGCAGTGCTTGGTCACTTCACTTCCGCCACTGCCCCAGCTACACCACCATGACCAGTCACCTCAACCCACCGCTCCAGCCATGCGCGCAAAATGCCAACGTCGCGTTTTCCACGCGATGTTGTCGCCTTCCGTCCGGCTCTACCTATAAATAAGCCCCTCCCCCTCGCCTAACACCTCACCGCCACTCGCAGCCGTCTGAGGCAAGTGCAAAACCCCTCCTTCTCCTTCTCTTTCTTCGATCACAACACACCGAGCCACCATAGCTAAGAACTAGCCCTAGGCCTCCCCTCACCTCGCGATCACCTCCACTGATCGTGGCACCACCTCCCCACCCTCCTGAACCCCTTGCCGACCAAGCTTGGCCACCATAAGCCCTGCACCGCGCTCGTCGAAGTTGGAAGCCATGGCGCCGCCGCCTCCCTCCCCTCCAGCCGCCGCACGCCATCGCCCTCCGCCCTCAGTCGTCCATCGCCCAACCTACGACTATGATTAGATTAGAAGATACCCTTTCGGTTATTTAAATCCAAGCCCTCCATCTCCAGGTCCACAATGTTTTAGTCCACAGACCACCCCTGTGCACCCAGCCCACCAGGCCCGTAGAGCTATTCTATAGGTTTTCCCATTAGAAAATAATTCTAGAAAATGAGAAAAATCCCAGAACCTGGCAGTTTGGCACTTAGCCCCCTAAGCCTTATTTTAATTCTATTTCAATCCAATCTTTTTATAGAAAAGTGCCTCAAGTTTCTTGTAATTATATTTTAGCCCCTGCCATTTTACACTCAAGCCTTGATATTTTCTATAATTATAGATAGGTCCCTAGAACCTTCCAAAAATGACAAAAATACCCCTAGACCTTTCCGAAGCCCTAGTTTTCAAACCGTAGCTCCAATTTAAGCGATTGTTGGGCCACTGGAATCGCTATCCCGAACCCTAACCCATGAAGCCCACCTTATAGACCCTTAACTTTTGGTTTTCTCACTATTTGGATTTTCCTTTGATTATGTGTTATTTTATGTTCCGATAGCTTATGCGTAGCTCATGTTTCTGCAGACGAAGAGAACCAGGAGAAGGAGCCCGAGGACCCGGACTATGAGGAGGACTTCGAGGACATGTTAGGAGGCAAGCTCTATCTATTCCTTGATCATGATTGCTCCTATTATTTTAAAAATGCATCCAACATAGAGCCTACTTCTTATACGCATTAGTCCTTGTCACTTTATGATTGCTTAGTTGAAACCCACTTGTGTAAACTAGCGTTCTTATCGCCTATATAAGATATGAACGCTAGATCCTTGATTGGCCGCAATTGATATCCTGCTACCTTGATAAACATAGGGAGTTATAATTAGCAATGCTAATGGTAACGCCATTCTTGCTAGTATATGCTTAGGACTTGTGATGATTATCACCATACTTTTACACTACTAAGTTTTACAAAATGGGTGAAAATGTGTTTGGTGGTGTGTGTGTAGGCACGGGTGGGTGATAAATTAATGGTGTTGTAGTGAAGTTGAGTGGGATAGACCTGGCTGCGTGTGAGACTCCCTACTATTGGTGCAGAGTACTTGGTGATAGTGTCTCTGGTGTAGGTCCACCTGTTGAGTACGAGTGCTTGCCCTGTCGACTAGGAAATTGCTAGCTAAGACCTCAACTTGGTGATATTTTCAGTACGACCACTGAACTTGTATGGGCAGGACTAACACGGATCCTGGGTAACATAGCAAGGAAGTATCACCCGACGAAGTAGAAACGGACTTAGGGATCGGTTTCGGTGAAATGTTGATAAGTCTAGTACTTGGCAAAGTCGTTGGTTGTGTGCCTTCATTGTTGATATGACTGTGTCATGATGGTGGAATCTCTGAGCTTCGTGGTGGCCTTGTGGGCGTGCCTGGGTGAATTGGGAGCGTTATGTGATCGGTAGCTAGGAGCACATAGCCTGTGGGTACAACGTACTAAGCTCTACAGAGCTATCATTTAAATCATTCAAATGTCTGTTGTCACTGGTCATGGCACACCAAATCATTGGGCTCTTAGAAATTCCTTGATGTGTGAGTGGGTGTAGTGAAACCCGTGTTTTGGTGAATATGTGGCAAGGTGCGTTAGGGCTGTTATGACTGTGTGTCGGAAGGCCCAACTAAAAGATGGGAACTATTGGGATCGATTGAATCTCCCTCAGGACCAACCAACTCCAAATTACAAAACTGTTTTTGCCTCTCAAAACCCCTTTGATTCCATAAGTAAGCCCCTGCATTCCGCGCTCTTCCATAAAACTCTGAAACTCAGCCTTATCCCTTGACTACCACCCCAAATGCATGTACTCTCCCTTGCTTGAGGTAGAGCTTGCGGAGTACCTTATGTACTCACTCTTGCTTTCAATAATCCATTCAAAGGATGGAGAAGAAGATGAAGCTCCCGTGGAGTTTGACGAGTAGGTCATGTCCGATGCTTGAGTTGCCTATGGAAGTTGAATAAAGCTTGTATAATGTTTCCCTTATGTTCGAGGATGGCACGACCACCTCTTTGGCTTGTAATCTAAGAGTTGTATGACCCTATTGTCCCTGCGTGGACCTAAATAAAGATCGTTGTATCACTTTATATTATTTGTATGTGTGTACCAACTACAGATCCAGGATTGGTATGGAATACACGACATACCCCAGATAGGGGTATGACAGATGCCACTGCCACCAAGCCACAAGCTCACCTCTCTCGAGAACTTGCCAGACTTCCCAAGCTGACACGAACGCTCACTATCGATGCCCATTTCAACGGTGGGCTCAAACCGTGTACAAATGTGTGATGACCTTTACAACCAATCATGATAGGCTCGATCACCGACACCTAAATGGTCTAGGTCTCACCATAGACCAAGAGTAACAACCTAGATCACACTCTCAAAGACACCCTAGCCTTAATATGAATAGATGCTCAAGTTACTCTCTCAAGCACTCTCAAGATATCCAATATCCCCTTCTACTGCTCCTCTCTTTTCCCTTTGTCTCCCTACTGATGTTCCCAGCTATCCCAATGGCCAAAGATGGTCTTCAAGACCCTAGCAATGACTTTATATAGGCTTCCAACCTCAAACTAGCCAGTGCTCCACAAAATAGTATTTTTGGACATACAGACCGTACATTCCGCTCTCTATCTAGACCAGACAGTCCGGTCTTCATCGGACGGCTCCTCCAAAGCCGTTGTGCTCTATCCACTGTTGCTTCTTGTACAGACCAGACCGTCCAGTCTCTACAGTTCCTGTTCATTCTAGAGCCGTTGCAAAACTGCTTCCTCTATGTTATGTTCCCATCCATACAGACCGGACCATCCGGTCTGTAGACCGTACCATCCAGTCTCTATGGGTATTCACCCTGACAGATTCCTCGTAGCAGCTGCACTCTGACTAGCAACTTCATCCAACACCTCCTTGGCCTTTCCACGGCCACCTAGTGCCTGTGATTTCACTAAGCATCCATGCACATCACCGACTAGCATGACCTAAAAGAAATAATCTAGACCCCCTTGATAGTCCGGTTTTTCCTATGGACTCAAGCCCTAACAACAAGATAAGTGTTCCAAACACTTGCTCCTAGCTTGTCCTTAGCCTTGATCCATCTCCATCAACCCTTGGACTCCATCAAGCTCAATAAGCCTCTATGCTTGTGGTCATTGTCATCAACCGGCAAGGCAACAATCATCAATAGGATTGGTAGTAATGTTAGAGATGATTTCTGCATAGATAACACTTATGAAGATATTAGCCCACAATTTCATAGTTGTCGTTAATCACCAAAACATCCATACCTTGGGGATCTAATTATCAATGGTCTTGAAGCTTACACATGTGCTTAGTCCTTACTTAGTACATAGGCTAAGTACTTAGATGCTATCTTAATTGTGGTGATTAGGGTAGTACTCTGGATCTTGTAATGAATCAGATTTGCACTATAACTACTTATGCATGGTAGGAGGTACGTGTCGAGGTGAAGTTGTAGACCGATTAAGGGGACTACTCGTGACAGGAGACCCTCGGAGAAGTCTCTCCATGACTCATCTAGGCTTTTGGTACCAAGTAATTCCATTTATGATGCTGCTAGACTAGGCTTCATGGTTACGATCTCAGCTAGTAGATTATCTAGTTAAAATCACTAAATATTTTTCTTTAAGCCACTCTACGAACTTAAAAAGCATTCTATAAGAAAGCCTTAGTGTCGATCGGCATAGTGATGCGCCGATCGGCACATCCTCAGCCCACCGACAAAACAACCTCATCTTTAGAAGCTTAACTAGATCTTTTATTAATTATTTTGCTTGATTCCCACTCGTATCTGTGGATTTGATTAAATCTTGGAATACTCTAAGGGAAAATATGCTATAACTATACATCGTCCTCTTTTGGTATATAAGTGAGTGCGTAACTACAACCAACAGGCGGCTCAAAGAACTAATTGTGACGGAACAAATAAAAAGAAGAGAAAGATTATAGCTATGCAAGAATTAAGAGAACTTCCCGCAGTCTAGGTTTCCTTTGTAGGGATCATGTCCATTGAGGTCACCCTAAGGTACGATGTTTTGGTGATGAATGAAAAACATAAAATGTGACTAATGTCTACACGAGTGTTGTTCGTGTAGGAAACCTTATCCACATTATGATGATTGCCGACGGCCGCCTTGGTGATGGATGACAAGGACCACAAGCATGAGCTTGATGGACTCAAAGGGTTGATGGAGATGGATCAAGGCTAAGGACAAGCTATGGAGCAAAAGTGTTGGAACACTTGTCTAGTTGTTAAGGCTTTGAGTCCATTAAAAAAACTGGACTATCAAGGGGGTCTAGGTCATGTCTCTTAGGTACCGACTAGTCAGTGATGTGCATGTATGCTTAGTGAAATCACAGGCACTAGGTGGCAGTGGAGAAGCCAAGGACCTATTAGAAGAAGCCGGGAAATCAAGTCAAGCGAGGACAAGGAGTTTCAGCTTCTGGACGTAGTGACCGGACAGAGGGGTCAGAGGAGACCAGACTGTACGGTCACTAGGAGATCAGAGAGAGGACTTGCAAGGAATCTATTTGTGCTGGAGACCATAGAGACCGGACGGTCTGGTCTGTGTGGGTGAAATGCAAGACAGAGAGGAAGCAAGGCTCTAGAGTCCGATGGACTTACCCGACACGTCGGACTTGTCTAACGGTAGGACAAACCGGACGGTCCGGTCAATAGACCAGACGGTACGGTCATATGGGATTTCAGTAGTGGGTAGAGAGCCAATGGCTCTAGAGGAGTCATTTCTGAGGAGATCGGACGGTCCGATCAAGGAATGATCGGACTGTACGTTCAGTTAGCCCAGAAAGCTGATTTCGTGAAGCAACAACTAGCTTGAGGTTGGATGCCTATATAACTTCATTGTTGGGATCTTGGAGACCTCTCTTGGCCATTTGGATTGCTGGGAGCATTTGATAAGAGCCAAGAGGAAAAGAGAGGAGCACTAGGAGGAGATATTGCATATCTTGAGAGTGCTAGTGAGAATAACTTGAGCATCTTGCACATCTAAGGCTAGGGTGTCCTTGAGAGTGTGATCTAGGCTATTACTCTTGGTCTATGGTGAGACCTAGACTGGTTAGGTGTCGGTGATCGAGCCTATCATGATTGGTTGTGAAGGCCATCACACATTTGTACATGATTTGAGCCCGCCGGTGAAAGGGGCATCGCTAGTGAATGCCCGTGTCGGCTCGGGGAGTCCGACAAATTCCCGTGGGAGGCGAGCTTGTACCTTGGTGGCAGCGGTGACGCAACCGTGTCTTCGCCCTGGGAGCTATTGCGGGCTCGTGTGCGAGAACTCCACTTGGTGGTGGGAGGGACCGGTACTCTGACGGGAGTGGTCCAATGAGGAGTAGGGAAAGGCGCCATCCTTCCGAGATCTCAGGAAAAAATCATGAGCCATCTCTTACTCCAATCCTTACTATGATGCACTACTTTCCGCATTTACATACCGTGCTATTCATGCTTGTGTGCTTACCTTGCTCTTATTGATTATCTTGTAGACTTGCATGAATAGGCTTCTTGCTTACTAATAGTGTTTGAGTTTCCGCATTTGATCACTACCATGTATAGGAGTTGCATTGGCTTGATTGCTCACCCTTGTATGTATTGTGCTACTCATGCTTGTTTGCTCTAGTTCTCTATCTTGTAGCTTTGCATGAGTAGGCTCCATAGCTAGCTTGTTGTGTGCTTCCGTATTGCTTTATTACTAGCTTGCATAGGAGTTGTATTGTCTTGTGTGATCCACAAGTATGCTTAGATTGTTGTTCCTCTCATAGGGATATTATCTTGCTAGTGTGTTCACCACTAGAATTGTGATAGGAGTTGATTGAGTGTTCGGTTTTAGGAATTAGCGAATTTGGTACATAGTGCGAGTGCCTGATTCACTCCCCCCCCCCCTTCTCAGTCACTCTATCCCTTCAAGTGGTATCAGAGCCAAGTGCTCATTATAGGGCTTAACCGTCTTGAGTAGTGACCGTATTGAGTTGGGATGTCATCCCATTCAGGGCCGGGTCATGGCTCATAGAAGGATCGCTTGAAAAGCTATCCAAATGCCATGGTTCCGGATGAGTTGTTGGATACTCTTGTGGACTTTGCCAATACCTTACCGATAATCATGTGTATGATGATGATGATGATTGTGTGGTTGTGCCTAGTTCTAGTGAGTGCCTAGATTCTTCTAATGATAACTTGATAGGTTGCTCTACTAGTGTGCCTAATATGATGATTGATGATGTTGTTTCTCTTTATCTTGCTTCCTCCACTAGCATGACTAGGATTGATGATAGTGTGCCTCTTGATCTTGCTAGTAATTCACTTATGGAGTTCATTGGTTTCCATGCTAATGATAATGAGGACTTACTTGACTCTCTTATCCGCTTGCGAGGTATTGTGGACAAGATTGAGGCAAATGAAGGATCTTTCGAGCTTCCCAAGATCGTGATAGTCGAGAAGATCCTCATCTTGCTCCCTAGCAGCAAGCTCCTCTACATCACCCTTGATCTCATCATAGAGAAGAGCCTCTCCATCGAGGATGTGATTGGGTTGCTCTTCGAGGATGAGGGGATCATAGCAAGCTTGATCGAGAAGAAGACATTCAAGGCAAACAATGGAGCATCCTCAAGCAAAGGGAAAGAAGTAGTTTCGAGCTCAAACTTCATTGATCCCTCCACAAGATTGCCTTGCAACAGCTTCTACAACCCCTTCGGATCAAGATCTTCACCAAGCTCATCATCAAGCGCTTTGTCAAGCTCTATCTCAAGTGCCATTCCAAGTTCTACTCCAAGTACTTCGGGTGGACCACATATTGGAGTAGGGGGAGCACCAACAACAATGCTCACTCAATCATTTGAGATGATAAATCTCACGACTACGGCTCTGACGCCCCCACCTCTTCCACCACAAGATCACCTTTGGCATCTTCATCGAGCTCACCAACAGGATCTCTTCTTTCAATTTGGTGAATTTGTGAGAAATCTGAATGATGACCTTTGTGAGACTCTCTTGAGCATTTATGATCTTGTGTGTAGGATAAACTCCTTTAGAGGTCTTCGGAGAATTGCACCACATGAAGTGATTGACAAGCTCCTCCAACAAATCACACCTCCTGAGAGGGGTTTCTTACTTGAGGAGGTAGTCAACAGAAGGCATGAGCTCTGAATTGAGAGAGCAATGGAGATGATACTTGTACTTCACTCACAAGTGGAACACGTGCTTGAGCTCGTCACAGGCCTCTATGATCCTCCCTACTACTACATCAACCTCGAAAATGTGCACATGGGGGACGGTCATGTACAATGAAGGTATCGTGCTCCTCACTATCCCATTAGGAGGAGACTTCAGGAACGGATTGCAAGAATCCCTATCTATGAGGATGGTCTTGTCATTCGACTTGATGAGGTTAGTGCTAGTCAATCAAGTAATGCTTTGGATACTAACCCTTCTTCCTATAGTGCTTGTCTTATGGCTACTACCAGGGTCAACTACAAGAGTGAAGGTACTCATTGGATTCTTGACGGTGGGTGCACTCAACACATGACCGGGAAGCACACCATGTTCACCAACATTAATGAAGACGAAGACAGTGAGAAGGTGACTTTTGGGAACAACTCAAAAGGGAGAGTTAGAGGATCAGGCAAGGTGGCCATTACAGAGGACCTCCATCTCTCCAAGGTCTTTCTTGTGAAAAGCCTCAATTTCAACCTCCTGTCTATTGGTCAGCTTTGTGACATGGGATTCAATTGCATATTTGATGAGGATGGTACAATGATTGAAATTGCAAAGAAAGGGCTAGTATTTCATGGAGTGAGGCATGGGAACTTGTATGTCACGGACTTCAAATCAAGCAACATGTCACCAAGTACTTGCCTATTCACCAAGGCAACTAAAGGATGGTTGTGGCATAGAAGATTGGCATATGTTGGAATGAATCAGCTCAAGAAGACTGTCAAGAGAAATCTAGTTGAAGGAATCAAGGATGTGACCTTTCAGAAGGACAGACTGTGCAGTGCTTGTCAGGCTAGAAAGCAAGTTCCATCTACACATCCCACCAAGTATTTCATGTCTACATCTCATCCTCTGGAGCTCTTGCACATGGACTTGTTTGGGCCAACACACTACAAGAGTTTAGGAGGCAATTTATATTGCTTGGTGATTGTGGATGACTTCACGAGAACACTTGGACCTTCTTTTTTGTGGACAAGTCTCAAGCAAGTGATATCTTTAGAAAGTTTGCAAGGAGAGCAAATAATGAATTCAAGATCAACATTGCAAAGATAAGGAGTGACAATGAGACTGAGTTTAAGAATACAACAGTGGAGGAGTATTGTGACAAGAAGGGAATCAAGCATGAATTCTCTGCTACATATATTCCCGAGAAAAATAAAGTAGTGAAGAGGAAGAACAAGACACTCATCACTATTGCTCATGCTATGCTAGATGAGTATGGAACTCATGAGAGGTTTTGGGCTGAAGCAATCAACACGGCTTGCTACACTTCCAACCGTGTATATCTCCACCGGCTATTGAAGAAGACACCCTATGAGCTATTGGTTGGACGAAAACCAAATGTTTCCTATTTTCGGGTCATTGGCTGCACTTGCTACATTCTCAAGAAGAGGAGAAAGCCCGGAAAGTTTGAGAGCAGAATGGATGAAGGCATTCTTGTTGGGTACTCAGGGACTACAAAGGCATACTGGGTCTACAACTCAGCTACAGGTTGTGTGGAAGAATCTTATGATGTGCAATTTGATGAGTCAAATGGTTCTCAGAAAGGAGATGAGTTTCACGAAGTGAACATTAAGGATGAGCCTCTGAGGAAAGCTTTGAGGAACATGCCCGTGGGCAAGGTTTTACCCCACGAGGCCAATGATGGTGATGTTAATGAGCCATCTACTCCCCCACCTCAACCAACCTCTTCCTCCGAGGTGCAAGAACCAACCCAAGATGCCACCAACACACCTTCTAGCTCCTCCCAAGATTCAGAGAGAGTACACCCATCAAGTGATGAGGAAACCCCAGTGAGTAGTGAGCCACAAGCCTCCCCACATACTTCACCACAAGCCACCTCTACAAGCTCTTCACAAGATACTCCCTCATCCACTCTAAGCTCTAGTTCCAAAAGAAGAAAGCATATGAGTGATTCCTCCACCTCACTAAGAATCCAAGACACTCATATCTCTAGAGAGCAAGCAATCCATGATGCTCAAGATACTTCACCTAGACCTCTTCCCACTCAAGAAGAACCTCTTCCTAGACCCAAAGCTATCAACAAGGATCATTCACGTGACTTGATTATTGGGAGCCCATCTCAAGGAGTTAGAACAAGGTGGAATCAATACAAGCCCAACTTTGTGAGTGAAGAAAATCTTGATGAGGCAAATGTTGCAATTGAGAACTTCTCCTTCGTCTCTATGATTGAGCCCATAACCATTGATGAAGCTATGGATGATCACAAGTGGATAATTACTATGCAAAAAGAGTTGAACAACTTTAAGAGGTGCAAAGTGTGGAAACTTGTTGAGAGGCCCAAGAATCATAATGTTGTTGCACCAAGTGGGTCTTCAAGAACAAACAAGATGAGAAAATGGCCATTGTCAAGAACAAGGCTCGCCTAGTGGACAAGGGATATTCTCAAGTGGCAGGTATTGACTTTGAAGAAACATTTGCTCCCGTGGCCCGTCTTGAAGCTATTCGGATCTTACTTGCCTATGCATCACACAATGGCTTCAAGCTCTATGAAATGGATGTCAAAAGTGCTCTCTTGAATGGAGAGATAAATGAGAAAGTCTATGTGGAACAACATTCAGGGTTTGAGGACCCTAAACATCCAAGACATGTGTACAAATTGAAGAAAGCTCTCTATGACCTCAAGCAAGTACCAAGGACAGGGTATGAACATTTGAGGAACTTCCTTCTCGGAAGTATTGACAGCACCTTGTTTACAAGACATGTTGGGAAGGACCTCTTTGTGTGGCAAATCTATATGGATGATATCATCTATGGGTCAACCAATGAAAAGTTCAATGAAGAGTTTTGGGATATGGTGGCTAGGGAATTCCAAATGTCAATGATTGGAGAGTTACATGTGTTCCTTGGTTTTCAAGTCAAGCAATTGAGAGAATGTAACTTCATCAATCAAGAAAAGTATACCAAGGACCTTCTCAAGAGATTCAACATGAAAAATTGCAAGCCCTTGCACACATCTATGGCAACAAGCAAACCCTTGGATAATGATGTGAAAGGAAAATCTATGAATCCCAAGCTCTATAGATCAATGATTGGGTCTTTGCTCTATCTCACCACCTCAAGACCGGACATCATGTTTAGCGTGTGCTTGTGTGCACGCTATCAACCAAATTCAAAGGAGTCACACTTGAAGGCAGTGAAGAGAATACTTAGATACCTCAAGTACACACCTACGATGATATTATGGTATCCTAGAGGAACAAGCTTTGAGTTACTTGGGTATTCAGATTCGGACTTTGCGGGATACAAAGTGAAAAGAAAGAGCACATCGGGAGGTTGCCAATTTCTTGGAAGATCTCTTATATCTTGGAGCTCAAAGAAGCAAAACTTGGTGGCTCTATCTACAGCTGAAGCAGAGTATATGGCGGCAGGAGCATGTTATGCTCAACTTCTCTACATGAAGAAAACTCTCTCGAATTATGGCCTCAACTTCACTCAAATGCCATTATATTGTGACAGTGAAGCAGCAATCAAAATGGCCCTCAAAACTGGAGATCATGGTCATGCAAAGCATATTCAAGTCAAGCATCATTTCATAAGAGACCATGTTGAGAAGAAGGACATTGAGTTGGTGAGTGTGCGGACTCATGAACAATTGGCGGATATCTTTACCAAGCCACTTGACGAGAAGACCTTCAACAATCTAAGGGGAGAACTCAATATTCTGGACCTTTCAAACTTCACATGAGTAACCCTAAAGCTTGTCTCTTGTAAATATGTATAGCTTTCCTTTAATTGTTTTGTTGTTTGTGCCTTTTGTTTTGTGCTTGTTTCTCTTCTTCTTTTAGATCAACTTCGGACCTCCTTGAGATATCAATGGACATGGGTTAAGCTTGGGAAGGTGGTTCATGGTATGTCGAAGGCTTTGAAGAATGGTCCATTGTGAGTAAGATCGAGAAGGGAATAACTCGTCGTTGGCACTTCGGTTTGTAGCCTTTCTCTCTCTTTCTTTTAGCATTGCATCATGCATTTGTATACTTGTTGCATATGCATTTGCACACTTTGCATTCATGCATTTTGCATCGTGATACCTGACATGCTTCCAAGCATGTTTCTAGGGGGAGTTGCTATTTACAATGTAAGTATATGACCCTCTAGATGATCACATAGTGATCTTTGTGCTTCATGCCCATTGAGTCATGTTCAAACGAGCTCTAAGGTTAAATCTACTCACGCGGCTCAAAGACAACTGGCTCATATATTTCCACCTCACAAATGACTAACCATTGCATTCTTGAGAAATTTTTTGTTGAGTCATATGTGTAGGGGGAGCTATGGTGGAACACCATCATGACCAAGGAGGAGAACCATAAAAGGGGGAGTTTTTCTAACTCTTGCCAACTATCTTTTGCTCTTTCGTTTCGTTATGTTTTGGTGTGGTTTTTGGTGATAGGTGACAAAGGGGGAGAAGAACATGAAGATCCAAAAGCCAAATCAAGATCAACGATAAAAGGGGGAGAAGAACATGAAGATCAACCACCAAGTAAGGGAGAAGAACATGAAGATACAAGGAATCTACGAGGTGACAAAGAGGAGAGCACGAAGACAATGGTGCATGTTCACTTGAAGTACACATGAAGATCATATCAAGATGAGCATCTACACCGACATGGAGAAGAACAACGATGGTGCATGTCTACAACAACAATGAACATCTACACCGACATGAACATCTATATCTTTAGTGCATGTCTACTTCAACAAGATCATCAACCATGACACCGAGATGGGCGCAAAATTCAACTCAAGATCAATATCGAGTACGCTACATATTTGGGTAGTTCTCCCTCAACACCTAGCACATTCCAAGGGGGGGACTACTTCCAAGGTAAGGACCAAGGTAATCGTTTCATTCCTTTCTTTTCCTTTGGTTCCTTGTTGCTCGTTTGTTTTGGATCATCATAAGTAGTGGTTGTCATCCATCACTAAAAAGGGGTAGATTGTAAGGATCATGACCATTGAACATGAAATGTGACTAATGTCTACACGAGTGTTATTCGTGTAGAAAACCTTATCCACATTATGATGATTGTCGACGAACGCCTTGATGATGGATGACAAGGACCACAAGCATGGAGCTTGATAAGCTTAATGGAGTCCAAGGGTTGATGGAGATGGATCAAGGCTAAGGACAAGCTATGGAGCAAGTGTTGGAACACTTGTCTAGTTGTTAGGACTTTGAGTCCATATGAAAAAACCGGACTATCAAGGGGGTCTAGGTCATGCCTCTTAAGTCACGACTAGTCGGTGATGTGCATGTATGCTCAGTGAAATCACAGGCAATAGGTGGCAGTGGAGAAGCCAAGAAGCTGTTGGAAGAAGCCGAAAAATAAAGTCAAGCGAGGACGAGGAGTTTCAGCTTCTGGACATAGTAAACGGACAGAGGGGTCAGAGGAGACCGGACTATACGGTCACTAGGAGATCAGAGAGAGGACTTGCGAGGAATCTGTTGTGTTGGAGACCATAGAGACCGGACGGTCCGGTCTGTGTGTGTGAAACGCAAGACAGAGAGGAAGCAAGGCTCTAGAGTCCGATGGACTTACCCGATATGTCAGACTTGTCCAACGGTTGGACAGACCGGACGGTCTGGTCATATGGGATTTCAGCAGTGGGCAGAGAGCCAACAGCTCTAGAGGAGTCGTTTCTGAGGAGACCGGGCGGTCCGGTGAAGGAGTGACCGTACTGTACGGTCAGTTGGCCCAGAAAGCTGATTTCATGGAGCAACGGCTAGTTTAAGGTTGGAAGCCTATATAACTTCGTTGCTTTGGTCTTGGAGACCTCTCTTGGCCATTTAGATTGCTAGGATCATTTGGTAAGAGCCAAGAGGAAAAGAGCGGAGCACTAGGAGGAGATATTGCATATCGTGAGAGTGCTAGTGAGAGTAACTTGAGCATATTGCACATCTAAGGCTAGGGTGTCCTTGAGGGTGTGATCTAGGCTATTACTCTTGGTCTATGGTGAGACCTAGACCATTTAGGTGTCGGTGATTGAGCCTATAGTGATTGGTTGTGAAGGCCATCACATGTTTGTACACCGTTTGAGCCCGCTGGTGATAGGGGCATCGCTAGTGAGTGCTCGTGTCGGCTCGGGGAGTCCAGCAAGTACTCGAGGGAGGCGAGCTTGTGCCTTGGTGGCAGCGGTGATGAAACCGTGTCTTCACTCCGGGAGTTATTGCGGGCTTGTGTGCGAGAACTCCACTTGGTGGCGGGAGGGACCGATACTCCGGCGGGAGTGGTCCAACGAGGAGTAGGGGAAGGCGCCATTCTTCTGAGACCTCAGGAAATAATCATGAGCCATCTCTTACTCTACTCCTTACTATGATGCATTACTTTCCGCATTTACATGCCATGCTATTCATGCTTGTTTGCTTACCTTGCTCTTATTGATTATCTTGTAGACTTGCATGAATAGGCTTCTTGCTAGCTTGTAGTGTTTGAGCTTCCGCATTTGATCACTACCATGTATAGGAGTTACATTGGCTTGATTGCTCACCCTTGTATGTATTGTGCTACTCATGCTTGTTTTCTCTAGTTCTCGATCTTGTAGCTTTGCATGAGTAGACTCTTTTGCTAGCTTGTTGTGTGCTTCCGTGTTGCTTTATTACTAGCTTGCATAGGAGTTGTATTGTCTTGTGTGATCCACTAGTATGCTTAGGTTATTGTTCCCCTTATAGGGATATTATCTTGCTTGTGTGATCACCACTAGAATTGTGATAGGAGTTGATTGAGTGTTTGGTTTTAGAAATTGGCGAATTTGGTACATAGTGTGAGTTCCCGATTCACCTCTCCCCCCCCCTCCCCACCCCCTCTCGGTCACTTGGTCCTTTCATCCTTGCATGAAAGATCAAACAACTGAATAAAGACTCCACTTAGTTGTTACTTAAAGTAGACAAAAGCTATTAGTTGAGATCTTATCACGACAGCGGCTAATAAGGCTATCATCTAATAAAAGCACTATTGCAATACTATCACCCAATCCACTGAGATAAACAATAAGCAAGAACTATAATAGACCGATTTAGAGCAACAAATTTATTCAATTAATCATCACGTGCATATGGCAAGATCTCCACAAACCGAGGGAAGACCAGAGAATCACTCCATGATATGAGTAGGTTTCGCCATAGGAAGCACCTTAGATTGACCTATTCTACTTCTTGGTACAATTTGGGGACAAATTGGATGTCGGAGTCAGTCACACTGATCGGTGCGGATTTGGTGCCAATTAGCGCATGACGACTTTTCACCGGAACGTCACGAAATTCACTCGGGACGAAGCTGTCTATTGTCTAACTCTAATTCCAACGTCAAAAGTTGTGAAAACCCGACCATTATGCATGTAGAATAGGGTTTTCTCTTTATGGGATCGAAACCCACCTCCGGGAGTCATTTTGGGCCTTTTTGGGCCTGGTGTCGATCGGCACAAGTGGGTGCTAGTCGGCACCTGTGACTTCTGTGCACAAGGCATTTTGCAGGGCCCATATCTCCTAGCTCTGAAGTCCGAATAGGGTCATCCATATATGTTTTGGAAAGCTATCGACGAGATCTACATCTTTGCAATTCAAATGTTTCCCATTTGAGACTGTGTTGAGCTCCAAATTCACGTTGGAATGCATTGACCTTCTGAATTATTTATGTCGTCTTTTTACCTGATTCCGTAATAAAGCTTTCAAACTACAACATGCTTTGTAATGGGGTTAAAGTTAGGTGCCAAGTGGCTCAAATATTTAATAGACACCGTTAAATGATAGTAAAATGATAGGCAAGAAGGTAGTCAAATCAAACACCAACAATCCTCTTCAGTTTTCCTAAAATAATTGGCATTCTCACTTTCCAATATATCTTTCTCTCTTCCTAGTACACCTCTATCTTTATCTTTTTCCTCCTCGTTTTCTCCTTAATTCCCGTGTCAGACTATAAAATACCAATTAAAATAGGACGGAGGGTGTATCTTTTTTACCACCCCTTTAGTCTTTTACTCGTCTCCCGGTAGCTGCTTCTCACGTGGCTTGAAAAACAGACCAAAGCAAAAGCTGAAATCGACCAACTTGTCGGTCCACATGTGAGTGAGAATATTCTTTGCTTTTGTGGCCAACTGGCAGCACCGGAAAATTCAATATAACGCGGAGTACTCCCTCCGGTTCTCTAAAAGAACACGATTTCACATGCACACCCCAAATGTCCTAATAGCGTAGTGAATGAAAATGTGCAGCCTAGTCTGAAGTGCCTAATAATATTTTAGTGACCAACCTGTAATCATCTTCTCACTACTGATCCTTTCTCAAGTAGCTAGTTAGAAAAAGGCAATGTGATAAACTAATATCGTCCACGCACTAGTGTCTTTCCACACATGACTTGCGAAAGGCAATAGTGCACACTGCTTTGCATCGTAATTGTAGATCTGTTAATTTTATGTTTACGGTCTGGCGTTAGTACTGTTTCCTCCATTATTTCTTGTACTAGCAGATCGAACATGTTTTTCTTGGCCTTATGTAGTACATAGATACATCCTTTGCAGTAACTGATACAGTATTTCAGACAGACGAGTTGGTAACTTTGCGGCATTACATGGAATTTGCACCATGACAACACCTTCAAGAAGGATTATAATGCCTAAAGAAACATCATTATTGTTAGCACCGGCGAAAAGCCAGTGCAAGGTTTTCACCCGGTTCCAAACTCCGGATCGACTTCTAAGCCACCACAGCCGTCACAGTTGTAGTTACATCGCCGTAGGAAGCTGGGAGTGCCTGCATACATAATCAGATTAACCTGGTTGGATATGTTTATTTTAAGTAATCGGCTTGATGTACACAGCACGCTGAGAGCTCTCCTCAATCTGTAAATGCATAATGCGGCCCCTAATAACAGGGTGATAACGCTGTCACAATTTATATTGTAGTCATATAAAAGTCTCATTGTAAAGTTCTTAGTATTGTCATGTAACATCAATACGTTGGTCTTTTGGATGATTATTCAATACATAAGTCATATCACAACAGTAGCCAGGGAAAATTTTTGGGAAAGTACATTTAAGAGAGAAAGAAACATGAGCTAATCATTATATTCTAACAAAACCTTGAATTGACTAGACTCTGAGCGCGTATTATTCGCCAACATCAGCTGCTTCAGTACGGGGTATAGTGCAGGGTAGTCCTTGTCGCTTATGATTGTAACCTGTTTTAGGTTGGTCAGGTGCTCAATGCCATCGATGGTAACAACTGTCTGGTCGCTCCGAAATAATTTAAGTACAAAATACTCTAGCTTTTCCATAGATCCCAGCTCAAATCGGATAACTTTGGGTAGACGAACTGCAATCCACAGATAACTGAGCATCGGGAATTTGTACTTTGTGCGAGCGACTATTTCATTGTCAATGTGGCTTTTCCAGGACACATTTAAATTCTTTAGATTGGGCAAACCACATAGGGTCCCAAATAACTGGTCGCTATCTACTGATGCTCCGAACATGGCACAATCAACAAGATAAGTGAGTGATCCGATCCAGCTGGGAAGATCGTCCATTTGACCGTGGGTCACAAGGTTCCGGAGTAGTCTCGGCGGTGTTGGGAGAAGATGGAGGAAGTTCAGTGCCTTATATTCTCTCTGCAGGTCAAATATGGCAAGCTGTCGGAGGGCGTACCTCCTGCTCAAGGACATTGCAATCTCTTCGAGAACCTTTGCGCATTTGGTCTCGGGGCCGATGTGGATTTCTATTTCTTCCAATTGTTCTAGTTCACCCACCTCTTGGGCAACTTGGGTGTCATTTCCAAGAAGTGATGCACGCAATCTACGTAGTGCCTTCATCTTGCTAATCCCTTGGGGTAATTTCCACTTAGTTAAGTAATCTTTCTTGTTTTTTATCTCCAGGACCTCAAGTCTCGCCAGCTTCGTGACATCTTTTGGTAAGTCATCTAGTAGGGTGCCATGTAGGTCAAGCAACTGCAAATGCTCTAAATCTCCTATTTGAGGAGGCAGCATGCTGACATTTGTATCTCGCAAGCTCAGGAACTTTAGTAGGTGCATCTGACATGCATACTTCACATGCTTGTTTGTGACACCCTCACAACCTTGCAGGTCCAGCACCCTCAGTAGGGTGAACTTTCCCAGTTGATCAAGGATCTTGTGTTCCTGGGGGTGGAATATGGTCACTGATCGTACATGCTGGACATTTATTACCTCCTCTGCCCTTCTCATGGATGCAGAGTCTCCGCTGTTTACAATGCCATGGATGGAGAGGCGACGAATCCTGGCGTATGACAACCCATTGTATGGCCCTCCTTGCAGGCTAACAAAGTTAGCTTCTAGAGACAGAGACACCATGACCTCAAGAAGCAAGTCATGCACACGGCAGTATAGGTTAACGCTTCTCGGGTCAGTATGGTCTTGTTCAATCATGTTCCTACACAACAACTCATCCAAGTAGGATTCTGCAACCTCCCTCAAGGTCAACCCCCGCCTCTCGGAGACCAATCCTTCAGCGATCCATCTGGAGAAGAGTCGGTCCGTTTCAATTACATAATCCTCTGGGAAAATGCTAAAGTACATCATGCAACCCTTGAGCTCATGAGGCAGGTGGTTGAAGCTAAGTGTGACTATTTGTCTCATCCCCTCAAGCGTAGGGTTGCTTTCCATCTGGGAACCAATGGATCTGCATACCACGTCCCACTTATATATGCTTTCTGATGACTTATACCCCATCAAAATACCAGCAATGCTAATAATGGCCAAGGGCAGCCCACCACATTTCTTTAAAATATTGTCCATAACCTCTTTGAGCTCCACAGGACAACTGGCATCAATGGAGCCAAACACTCTACTTAGGAACAACCTTTTAGAATCTTGGAGCTTGAGTGGCTGCATACGATGGATGAAATGTCCCCTGGAACTAGCACGACTACATGTTTCGGCCACTGTCTCTATCCGAGTGGTCACAATGATTCTGCTATCGCAGTTGTTATCCTGCAACGCTGAGCGGATTGCCTCCCATGCTCGTCTTGACCATGCATCATCAATCACAATGAGGTACCTGTTGTAGTTATATGTGTAACATGGTTAGTTGAGTCGTGCACACAGAATGTATAAAAAAAATATGTGACACTGTTTATATTGAGACGCTTTGTTTTAAATTACCACTACTATGTAAACAGTAAAATACAATAGTGATCCTTAAACTTGTTCCCAGGTGTCAACTAGGTCCATGAACTTACAGATTGCACAAACGCATCCCTAAACTTGTCTTGCGGTGTCGTCCAGGTCCATAAGCTTGTAAATTGCAAAAACACATCTTCAAACTTGCCTTATGGTGTCATTTAGGTCCAAATCTTTATTTTTAATGAATAAACCTGCCTAGCTGTGGCATTGTACATGTTACTATTGAATACTTGAGACAGATTTAAGAACTTTCGGTAGAAAATAATTAAAGAAGACTTTGGTGTGATGTCATAGAATCGATGAAGAGTTATAGGACATGGAGATGTCATCGAGTGTTCGTTGTGATTGTCAACGATGAAGAGCAGGTGATGGACCATTGCATCGTGACTGAACCCTGGTGCAGAGAGGCAGAAGGTGGAGGAGATAACTGTGATCAATGTTTTCCTCGACGCTAAATGGTATCTAGGTAGTAAATCATCATTTAGGCCAAGACGAGGATGCTCGTCTAGTGTCTAAACACTGTTTAAATGGCCTTTTAAAACTGTTTAGGAATTTTTGAGACAAATTTAAATTTAAGTAATTATGTTTCAAAGTTGTTATCTCGTTTTTAGTAGTTTCAAAGAGTAGTGCATTAGTGAATTTTCACGATATCGTCTCCTTCTGCGAGAAGCCTCCTTCATTATTTAGATGATACCTATAGCTACTTGCTTCATTGCACTCAATTTGTAGGGAAAATGTTAATTTGAAAGGGAACGTAGGTCGTCACAAAGAGTGGTTGGAAATGCAGCTGCTCATATGTGCGTCAGGCATGCTGTGTTCTGTAATTCGTTATGTGACTATGTACCCCAACCCTCCTAGCTTCTTAGTATTTCGTTGCTTGCAAACAGAGTACTAACTCAGATGTTTAATAAATGAAGCAGCTATGTTCCCAAGGGAAAGAGAAGTGTGCAAGTACTTTATTGGAACAATCGCCAAGAAAAAAAAAACCAAGAGTAGAGTAATATCCACAAGCAAAACTAATGGATCGGAGTTATCGAATGTGATTTATAGTGGTTACATTTTTGTTGGACAAATCCCGGTGAGAGATATAATACAAAACACCCATCAATGGCCTGAAATCAACATGTAAAACACTGAATACGCACTCAGTGATCATATTTCGTTTTTGTATTAATGACGATAGAATTGTTTTTTTTCCTTAGCTTAAAAGTAAACTAAAAATATTATCTTAACATCATCGCTTCACACACAGGAAGGAGTATATATACTTGCACTACTTACCTCTTGTCCTTGAGCCTCTCCTCGAGTTCTTTGGCCAGCTGATGTGAATCCAAATTATCAATGTTTCCCAGGGACCCCTCTTCCATGACAGCCTTGTCGTTCGCTGCTTTGGTCTTGACGATCTGCTCAAGCACGCGCTTGAGCAGCGGCTTGAGGTCCTTGCTTGGGTCGAATGCCTGAGACACCGAGACGAACGCCTGGTACGGGAAGTCAGCCTTCAGCAGCCGGCACACCTCCGTGGCCAGCGTAGTCTTGCCGACACCTCCAAACCCAACGATGGAGAACACCTTGAGATGGCGTTCTCCGTCTGCAGACGCGGCCTTGAGCTGCTTGGCCAGCGACTCCACCTGGTCCTTAATGCCAATGACCTGGTGGCGGCTGGTGGCGTTGGCATTATTGCTAAGGCTTAGCGCTTGCCCAGCTCCAGTAGAGGCCGTCAGCATCGGAGCGGCAGATGAAGCAGCAGGGGAGCGGCGCAGCAGTGCCTCGCGGTTGACCCCGTACCGGGCGTGGCGCTCACTGATTGCGACGGCTCGGGCGCGGAGGGAGCTGATTTTGCTGGCAAGCCGGCGGTGGGGCAAGAGAGTCCTCAGCCGGTGCTTCAACTTAGCGAACACGCCGTCGCTCACGCGGCCCTTGATGCGGAGCAGGTACAGGTCGATGCAGTCCTCGGCATCGTAGGCCACCTCGCGCAACTGCTTCATCCACACCCGCACGAAGTGGTCCACGGCGCCCTCGTCCGCCTCGGAATGCATGCGGAGGAGGGCGTTCATGGTGTCTAGATCGTCGCGTAGCTCAACGACCTCGCCGCCCACGCCGCTGAGCTGCCGATACTCGGTAGCCAGCAGCTTCCCAGCATTTTTGACGAGGGTCTGGGCTGCGCCCTCCATGCTCTCTCACACGCTCGCGGGTGGATGCTAGAGTTCAGTTGGGGATAGAACTATAGAAGTAGGCTAAATGGTTTGCAAAGACAGCAGAAATGGCGATGCTCGTCCCTACGAGATTGGATGTTATTTATAGTGATGTTTCGTGCTGAAAGGAAGCCACTCGTCTTTCCAGTTGGTTAAGCATCTGTGTGATAATAGCGTTTTCACCAAATTTTGGCCGGAGAGAGCGAAATGAAGGGGAAAAAATGGTGGCCAAGACGACAAAGTCACCCACCGTAATCGATTGAGGTATTGCTTGTTGTAGCTTTTACAGACCACTTTAGTGGGCCAGCTAGTTGATGGTTGGCAGGAGCCTATTATCTTATGCCTTCTACAACAACAACAACTAAACTTTGTATTTCCTCTGGCTCTCTTCACATTATCTGATAGTCTTATTACCGTGCTCCGTTCTGATGTCTCTTTAGATCTCCGTTGGGTATGTTCAAACCATCTCAAATGATGTTACACAAGTTTCTCCTCAACTGGTGTCACCCTAATCTCTCCTGTAGGACTCAATCTCTTCTTGTGTGACCATACATCCATCGTAACATATGCACCCTCTGCTATACCTAGCTATTGGACATGTCACCTCTTAGTGGGCCAACATTCTGCTTCATATAAATAGCAGGCCGAATCGTTGCCCTATAGAATTTTTCTTTAACATTTGTGGCACCCTATTGTCACAAAGGACATCAAAAGCTTGACGCCACTTGAACCAACCAGATTTAATTCTATGGTTAACATCTTCATCAATATCTCCATCCTTCTGTAGCATTGATTCCAAGTAGCACCAAGTGTCTTTCTTGGGCACGATCTGACCATCAAGTCTAACCTCACCCTCCTCACATGGAGTGGAACTGTAATCACACTTCATGTACTCTGTTTTAGACCTACTAGCCTAAAACTCTTGGACTCCAAAGTCTGTCTCCACAATTCTAGTTTCTAGTTGACCCTTTATTTTGCTCTCATCCACTAGCACCACATCATCGCCAAAGAGCATACACAAAGGGATATCCCCTTTTATGTCTCTTGTGGCCTCATCCATCACAAAGCAAAAGGATAAGGACTCAAAGCCAATCCTTGGTGCAGTACTATATTAACTGGAAAAGTGTCGGTGTCAACTTATTTGAACACTTCTCTATCCTTAATGAGGTTGGTGTACTTTGTTCGGACATTCTGACTTTCCACAAGGCCACCAATTTCTATGCTGCAATAAGCATGCCCTTATTCTCCTCCAGCTTATATAATCCACTTCCAATAACCTATATATAGGTTATAATAGTCTTTGCAAACTGAACATAACTAAGTTACTCAAATTCTTTGTGGTGAAACATACCCATCTGGGTTTGAATTCTAGGTGTTGCATTTACAACTAATTATTATTTTAGTGGGAGGTAATGTTTATATCGACACCAAGACATTTATGATGACTTGATGAATCTCAAGATCAAACTGTTCTATGATGCCGGCACGATGGAACAATACAGCCTATTTAATAAATTCAATTAGAGGTCTACCACTATGGGAAAATGACTGGTTGTTGAGTGCCCACATCTTTGCCAAGGTGCAATATATCTAGCACTCGACAAACAACTCGTTTGCCGAGTGTCGTTTGAGTAACACTCGGCAAAGATGGGACACTAGGCAAAATGTGACCTTTGCTGAGTGCCACGGGGAAAACACTCGTCAAACATGACCCCGACACTCGGAAAACATGGGACACTCGACAAAGAGGCCCACGTGAGCCGACCGGTTCCGTTGACTGGCCGCCGTCAACTCTTTGTCGAGTGCCACCACGGATGCCCTGGGCTCTACCACCAATGTGTTATTCTCCTGTGATTCTCTTGATAACCCTATACTTTCATTTCAACTAGTTGGTTAACTTAGAGAACTTAGAGAATTTAGAGAAACTTCCTTTCATTTCAACTAGTTAGTTAACTTAGAGAACTTAGAAAATTAGAGAATTTAGAGAAACTTAGAAACCTAGAGAAACTTAGAAACATAGAGTACTTAGAGAATTAGAGAAACTTAGAAACCTAGAAAAATGTAATATGCCCTCCTTTGTGCAGAATCCTCCTCCATCGGTGGCGTTGAATGAAGTGCCTCTAGAGGACCAAGATCCGTTGCTCCCTCGCGCTCTGTTCCCGCCACCCCATCCGTAGTGACCTTGCTTATCATTTGTGTTTATGAACAAACTTGTTTATTTGTGGATTTAAGTGTTGTTCAACTACATGTTATGTTTATTTGTGGATTTGAATACAGTGGAACAACTTGTGATGCTTATTTATGGATTTATATATTGTTGAGCAATTTGTGATGTGGATTATTCATTACGATTGTGAATATATACATATGAACTGCCTGAGATGTATATCTATTTATTAATAAAAGGAGATGAACTTCCTACTACGGTGTCTAGAAAAAAAAGAGAAATAGGCTAGAAATTCCCACAATAAAGCAAAACATCTAGCCCTCAAACCTAACTTAACACAATCTTACAGTAATATCTGGCCCTTGATGCCCACGTCGCCCTCCCCATTGTCATGTCCTGCTATCGATGTAAAACGACCGTCCTCCCCTCCTAAACAAATCTGGGAGTTCTCGAGCACCAGCTAGGCGGCGTGGAAAACAAGAGAGGAGGGATCCTGGGGATCGACCTAAGCATCAGGCATGACAGATGCAAATTGGAGATCAGAACGGCTGATCACAAGAGAAGATGCAGATGAATCATACATGCCAGATGCATCCATCGTGAACCATACATGGAGATGACAAGATAATCGAGATCACATGGCATACCAAGTGTGTTGAATCAAGGGACAATAGCAGTGGGGACATCACCAACCGCAACATGCCACGGGACATATGCAAGTCCAGTCCGTTGATGGACGATTACCAAGGAGATTAACATTGCGGCGCCTATAACCAATACCACAGGCCACGATCTACACAAGGAGTCATGGACCTGGCATTAATTAGCGGCTGGACTGATCGCTGGACGCGTGACAAGCTCAGCTGCAAGCACTGGAGCAGCGAGATTTTTAAATGGCAGACACGACCAGGTCAAGGGCAGCACCGTCTTACAAGAAAGTCAGAAGCAGGAAGCTGGCTGCTACTAATTTGACGTAACCATGTATGCATCCATCACTCAATAGAAGTGTGATTTATATTAGTTGCCATGGCGATCATACTAATAATCCCAAGGAGAGGGGTTAGACGCTGTACAACAGTTAAAGGTATGTTTCGTGCACTGGCTGCTGGCATACTTTACATGCTGTCATCCAACTTTGTTTACCTCTTTAGACACATCTAATTCAAATGTACACATATATATAAGGTAACTATTTGAAGCTATGACATCTGGATTAATACCAAAACTATTTAGTTGTTACTAACCTAGGTTTCATTTAAACAGGGAAAACATGGAACAATTTAACTACATAATTTGAAGTGGAAGATAATCACATTCAATTGTCGGATCGGATAAAAGAGAATACATATGACATCTACTTGAATAGGGTTCTTCATCCATATTACATTGCATACATTGGTTGTTTACAAACAAACACAATATTTGTTTAGTACACGCATTACCTCACAGTCACACGTGTTGCTGTGTAATATAATTTTTTGTTATTTTAATAATATTTTGCTAAAAGAATAAAATTAAATATTTCATTTGTTCCAAAATTATTGTCGCCATTGATTTTTTCTGTTATCTCTAACTATTCATCTTATTAAAAAATTATCATGTATTTTCTGATGATTTGTTTTATTACTAGATAAATTATAAATATAACTTATAATTTTTTATATATAAATAAATATTTTGAATAAAACGAATGATCAAATATAGCTAAAAAAAGTCAACAGCGATAACAATTTTGAAATAGAGTAGTATGTAGCTATTTTGTCTGCTAAATAATATCATCAACCCAAACCTATCTACGTAACACTTATCATGTGGAACTGAACTGTATACATCATGCACGTACATTAGCATCATATAACCAATCTCATGTGATTCGTTTCTTTAAAAGTAAAGTCAACTTACCTTGAATTAGATTTGAAGAGTAAAACTAGACAATCATGTGACCAATAAGTTGCACGAACATGTATATATTTGGGTATATCTGATACTGCACTAGAACTATTTCTGATATGTAACTTCATCATCCAAAGACACTGAATGTACTGACACGATTCACTTTTTGCACACAGAAAATGTCATTAGCTAGATCAAATTAATAAATAGGTCACATTGTATTTTATTTTGTTTGATCTGTTGCAAGTGTTTTAGAAAATTTAACCTAGAATAATACATAAGGGGAAAACAGATAAGGACTTCTGAATTAACATTGATCCTCTATCTCATTGTAGCTGCATTCTTTTTTTATAATCAGCGGCAGGTAAGGCAAGAATTTTTAGAGTTATAAATACTAAAAGTAATAATTATGGAGGTAATAATTTTGTTTTCATTCCTACAATATGTTCAATGTTAAAAGATAGTTATTTATTAATAAATTATATAAAATAGAAAATAATATAATAAAAATGGTGTTTAGCCTGCGCAATTTTATCTAGTTCTTATTAATATGAAATGCATGTGAGGATGTATGGTTGTTTATGTGGCTGAAACAAATAAAAAGGTTCTAGAGGTCACTTTGCCGAGTGTCAGTGAGTGCACTCGACAAAGTGATCAAACTTTGCCGACTGTAATGGCGAGACACTCGGCAAAGTGACCAACCTTTGCCAAGTGCAATGGCCATGGCACTCGGCAAAGTGACCATTCATTGCCGACCCGACACACGGCAAAGAGTCAATTCTTTGCCGAGTGTCTTTGACTTGGACACTTGGCAAAGTGTCTGACAGAAAACACTCGGCAAAGAATACTTTGCTGACAATTTGGTCACCATGTCCTCTTTACCAAGTGTTTTACGCAAATGATGGATTTCCTGTAGTGTGCCATTTTAATTGTTCCAACAATACCCTAGTAAAATTATTACTATTTCAAATTGCTGGTGGTATAAGTAGGGGAGGACAATTAACCTAAACCATTGGATTTTAATTACCATCAGTAATTAGTAGTAGTAATATGTACCGTAAAACTCCTCAGGAGTCTAAAAATGTGTCAGTTCTAAAGTGTCTAATATCTTTTTGACCACCCCTTTACTCATCTCCCGGTAGCTGCTTCTCACGTGGCTTGAAAAACAGACCAAAGCAAAAGCTGAAATCGACCAACTTGTCCGTCCACATGTGAGGGAGAATATTCTTTGCTTTTGTGGCAAACTGGCAGCACCGCAAAATACAGTACAACGCGGAGTGCAGAGTACTCCCTCCGGTTCTCTAAAAGAACACGGTTCCACATGCACACCCCAAATGTCCTAATAGCGTAGTGACTTAAAATGTGCCGCCAAGTCTGAAGTGCCTAATAATATCTTAGTGACCAACCTTTAATCATCTTCTGCTCACTACTGATCCTTTCTCAAGTAGCTAGTCAGAAAAAGGCAATGTGAAAAACTAATATCCACCCACTAGTGTCTTTCCGCACATGACTTGCAAAAGGCAAATGCTCAGACTGCTTTGCATCGTAATTGTAGATCTGTTAAATTAATGTTTACGGTCTGGCGTTAGTGTTTCCTCCATTATTTGTTGTACTAGCAGATCGAACGTCTTTTTCTTGGCCTTGTGTAGTATATAGATTCATCCTTTGCAGTAGTATTTCAGACAGATGAGTAGGTAACTTTGCGGCATTACATGGTGCGTGTGTGTTGCCTACCTATTTGCCGTTAAATAATTAGTATATGTAGCGGCATTTGAAATAACCATTTTACAAAACGCTAGTAATATAAGTCCTCCATACCAGGTTCTGTTCCTAATACAACGTGAAATACTTGTAGACCATCCACAATGGCACATGCTTGGCCGTAAACATTTCAATAGACTTCGTTTTAAGATTGCCTAGGACTAAGAGGGAGAGTCATAGCATTTTTCTTGTTGTGGATCGTTTTCCTAAGATGGCACACTTTAAACCATTTTATAAGACCGGTGATGTTGTTCATATTGCTGACCTATTTTTTAAAGAGATTGTACGTTTGTATGATATGTCTTCTACTATTATTTCAGATCGTGATGTAAAATTCTTGAGTCACTTTTAACACACATTTTGGAGAAACTTGTCATCCATAAACAGATGGACAAACTGAGGTTATAAACCGCACTTTGGACACCTTATTGAGAGTTATTTTGAAAAAAAATTAAAGCAGTGCGAAGAATGTTTGGCTCATATTGAGTTTGCTTATAATCGGGCAACACATTCTACTACCGAGGTAAGTCCTTTTAAGGTAGTGTGTGGTTTTGATCCCCATACTCCTATTGATTATTTTCTTTACCTAACAATGAGAGAGTTTATATCGATGGTAAAGAACATACTGAATTTATTTTACAAATACATGAAAAGACTAGGCTTAGCATTGAAAAGATGAATAAAAAATATGGAATTGCTGGTAGTAAAGGTAGAAAGGAATTAAAACTTGATATAGGATAATTAGTGCGGTTGTACTTGAGGAAGGATAGATTTCAAGAATTGAGAAAGTCTAAATTGATGCCTAGAACTGATGGTCCATTCAAAATAATTGAGAAGATTAATGACAACGCATACAAACTTGAGTTACCCCCTCCCCCTCCCCCCCCCCCCTCCCCCTCCCCCCCCCCCCCCCTCCCCCTAAGTTCAGGGTTAGTCCTACTTTTAACACTTCATATTTGAAATCATTCTTGAGAGAAGAGAACGAGCTTCTATAGATGCACACAACACTCCTCCAGTTCTGGACTTGCAAGGTCCAATGACTAGAGCTCGTGCAGAACAACTTAATTTAGAGGTGAGCTCGTTCCTACGTTCTTTATTATATGTCACTTTTGAGAATAGCTTTCTACCTAATGATTATATTATGATTAGAAACCATGGAGAGGACTAGGAGATTATGAGAGAAGGACTTGGCGACGTGGAGGACCAGCAAGTACGTGGAAGCCAAGGTGGCCCAACACAAACCGACCCTAACACAAACCGACTTTGAATCTGCTTCAGAGTCCAGGACCAGTCCGAACTAAAACGGACGCCAAAGACGCATACAAACTCGGTTTTCGACATTATACATATGCACGGAAAGCTAAGGGGAAGGCCTTTTCCATTCTACTGGTTTCATGTCAAAATACGTCCGATTTCAACAGGAATCATCAAAATAAGAAAAGGTCCAGAATCTATCCTGATGTTGCGTCGTCTATTTTTGACCTTTGGGCTTTGTATCTAGTTGAGCCCAATTAGGAGCGCATCCAGAGGGTCTTGCATGACCCTAAGGTCTTCATAAATAGTCGTTGCTGCATCTTTAGGGTTTGAATTTTTCTTAGATTATTCCGTCCATAACAGTTTTGTCATCACATTGGTTTGTGAGACCCCAACTTTGTGAGTTTAATCATACATCTGCAATTTGGTTGTAATCTTCTTTGTTTTTTCTTATGTTCTTGATTTGCAGGCAGTGATTAGCCATCTCGGTGAGGTCAACCGTGCAACGCTGGTTGATAATCAGAGAAGACGTTGTGTTGTAATTGCGGGGTTCTATACATGCTATTTAGAAGCCGGATCGAATTGTGTTTCGCCTCCGTCCAAATCAAGATTATTGGAACCTTTCGAAAGATCAAGAATCCTTGTCCACATCAACACATTTGAATGATTGAGTGAGATTTGAAATTTTTTGCATTATTTATCTATTGATAAGAAGGGGGAATAAAAATGTTGTTATATGAAAGCCTTGTGAAAGATTGGTGGATTAAGGTGTTGAAGTGAAATGGCTTTCAGATTTGAGAGAAAGTACCTATGGAGGATTAGCAAATTAACGCGATGATTGACACTCACTAAATGAGACGTATTGTAAAAATTTTTGCTATATGATCTGACTTGGCAAGGTGATGTTTGACTCGAGGAATAGCAATGATTTGAGTGTGGGGGAGCTGTTGGCGTTGTCAAGGTACCCATTTCATGATGTAAAAGAGATATTTTATGCCCTATTTTTTCTGATTTCGCTAACGATTAATCCCAAATATTATATATATTCGTAGTTTTCCTATTTTCTATAACATATGAAGGAAATAGGTGAAAATAGAGAACTTATGGATCAAGAGCAATGAAAAGGGTCGAGAAGAAAGAATCGCAAGGTCGTGCCGATCGGCACAGCCCATGTGTCGACCGGCGCGAAAAGATAAGGCCCAAATCTGGAGCCCACTCGGTAGTGGTGAAGCCCAATTCCTTAATTAGAGTCGGTGTCAGTGCAACCTAGCCCAGAACATGAGAATATAAGGAGGAGAAAGTTGAATCAGAGAGATCGATCAAGAAACTACTGACCTAGGGTTTACAAGGATTGCGGCGGTGACAACGGCGAACATCAGCCATCACCCCCAAAAAGGAGGAGTGTGCCGACTGGCACAATGTTGTGTCGACCAGCAAATGTGCTTTCCACGTTGTATTCTCTCATCTAACTGAACCATGCCTATGGACCACAATAGGATGAGTGAGTAGTCCTCGTATTCTCCCTTGTGGGGAAGGAAACCTAGTCATGTAAACTCTCAACACTTGTGTATTAATTTGATGCGTCCAGTCTATGTGATGTGTTTATTTGGTATGTGATTATGCATGATCCCATATATAAACTTATTACACTGCAAGGCATTTAATTGTGTTATGATGATCACATAGTGCAAGAAACTAGTGTGAAATGATTAGCTCTTGATGCGACAGGGCCGAGTAAGTGGAACCACTATGTCTTGTAGAATACTAGATATATCATATGAATCAGTAGTGTGAGTTGCATGTTAGTTACCTAAACCATAGGAGGGAATCATTTTATAATCCGGTTAAACTCTCCCTAGTCCTTTGTTTCTAGCTTTTCATAAACACCTTTTTGATACTTTAAGTTAGTAGATTAAATAATAGTGAAAGTCTCATTTGCTCTCTATGGATTTGATTAAACTTTAGAATAGTCTGACGAAAAATAAGCTATAATTGCACATCGTCCTCTTATGGTATATAAGTTGGTATGTACATATGACTAGCACCCTCCCACCACTCAAAGGTAGGGTCCTTGCTTACAAGCCCGCATCACTCCAAGTGAACACACGATCGTGTCACCGCTGCCATCAAGGCACAAAATAGCCTCCCTTAAGGACTTGTTGCACTCTCCTAGTGCAAACACGGGCACCCCCTCTTTGTGCTCGTTTCAGAGGCGAGCTCAAACCTTATACAAACTTATGATGGCCTTCACAACCAATCAGTATAGGCTCAATCACAGAGACCTAACAGGTCTAGGCCCTGCCATAGATGAAGAGTAACACCATCACTCACACTCTACAACCACACTAGGCTAGAGGACTATGAATGCTCTGTTGCTACTCTCTCAAGCACTAAATATCTTCCCAATCTTGCTCCAAGTGCTTCGCTTGCTCTCCCTTGGTTCTCACAAGGTTCCTCAAGTGTTCCACAGAGCCAAGAGAGCTCTCCACAAGCTCAGGAAACGCTCCAATGTTCACTATAGGAACCTTGATCACCGTATCATACGATGAACTAGTCACTGTAATATACAGTGACCTGGAAGTCTTCAACTTCTAAACTAGCCATTAAATGGATATGTCACCATACATTATGGTGACACTACACTCAACCATACAACAACTCCAGAAAATCCATATAGAGGCACTTCCTCTCTATATAACTCTCCTTTGGTCCATCATATCTTATGACAACCACGCCATATGAGGTCCAAAAACATTTTTTTCTTCTGTCTAATTCTCTCCTTCTGGCTCACCATATCTTATGGTGACCTCACCGAGTATCTTATGATGAATCTTTCCCCTCGTCTAGAGAGAAACTTTGTAGCACGTCGTCTTTGTCCAGTGACATTTTGTGTTCTACCTCCTTGTCTCCTTTTAGCCCACCATATCTTACGGCGACCCTTTGCACTCCTGTCTAGAGACTTACAGCCTCTCTGTACAAATCTCTAGAACTCACCGTAACATATGGTGACTTAAACGTCCGTAGCATACGGTGACACCTAGATACCCAGTGTACAAAGAGTCCAGCTCTCCTAGACGCCATCTTATTTAATCATTGTACCTTACAGTGACCTGTCCTTGATCATACGATGACCTGTGCTGCCTGACTCCTTCTCTAAGTAACTCCTCATAGCCTTCACCATACCTTACGGTCACCACACCATATTCTATGGCGACCTCTTCTGAAGTTGAAACATCATGTCCTTGACTTGATCCCCTCTGCTCTTCTGAAGCTGAAACATCAAGTCATCGACTTGGTCCTATTTCCAACTTCATCACCATGTTTCCTCCTTTTCTCTACTATCACCCTAGTGCCTAAAAGACTCACTGAGCATTCAACCATTCCTAGACTAATGTGACTCAAGAGTACAACTCATACCCTCTTGATAGTCCAGTTTTTTCTATGAACCCAAGCCTACATTCTAGCCAAGTGATCACAACACACTTAAACCTAGTTGTCCTTAGCTTTAATCCATCATGACTCCCATCAACATCCTCAAGCCTCCGTTTGGAGTCATCACTGAGGAAATCATCTTCTTCATTGTGTATTGAGTTGATAGATAATTTCTTCCATGCACAACACCAAGTAGACATTAAGTGCATTTCATTTTTGTCATCCAATCACCAAAATATTCATACCTTTGGGGTGGCAACACTCTAATGGTTATGAAGCTTATACCCACTTTTCAGCACAGTTTAATATCCAATCCCATATGTTAGTGTTTACAAATTACAATGCTTTTAATGATGGATACAAATCATCATTACTACATTTTTAAGCAAGGGGCCCACCTATCGGGTGTCTCAGAAAATATATGACAAACATGATCATCACTAATGTTGTTGTTCCATGCTTGATGGGCCAAATCCTTCATATGGACCAACTCCAAATGCTATTTCTCTGTCACTTTCTTCAGTCGATGCCTACAAGTACGGTCTGACAATCTTCCCTCTTTCCAACTCTGCTCGTCGTTTTCGGATCCAGTGTCATTTTTCTAACATTTTGCTTTTTCACTTGGTCACTTGGCACCAAAGTTTTCTTGTGCGACAGCAAAATGCCAACTCGCGATGCGGCACAAGATAAAAAAAAATCAATTTCAATGTCATGCGCCCCCACCACCGGTAAAATTGACTAGGTGTCTGCACAACCTTGCCAAGAACCAGAAATTTGTGACAGCGAGCGAACCCCTGCCCCTGGCCATGAGCTGAAGAGAACGTCAACGTTCCATGTGGTGGGGCATCCCGGCGGAGACGTCAGCTATAGAGTCCGACAAAGGTATGCAAGTTCTTCACGTGAAAATGAATTGGGCTCTTAGATTATCTGCTAAATTACCTCATTTAATTGGAAATATAATAGATGGTCAGGAGTTGGATTCATGGTTCTGTATGATTTGGCAAAGAGCATATTATCGAGGTCCAGGAGTCCGATGCCTTTGTGGAGTCCTGACTTGACAAGAAAGCGGTGATACTTTGTCCAAGTCAGCGGCCACACCTTATATTGCTTCCTCTACCTTTGCCCCTCTCGCCTCCATAGACAATTTCCACGCATTCTCAACAATCACAGTGCAGTTATCTTCCTTTATCCATCATGTCTTAAAACGCAAAGTGGGAAATCCACTTCTTTGTACCAAAACTTCATCATCATCACTTGTAGTCACAATAACAGGCCGGTGATCTGAGTGTTCACCATTAACCACACAGACCGCTAGGAACCGAGTGCATCACGCCTCGTCGACCATAGCTCTATCCAGCTGTTCCATCAAGGATTGTGGACAGGTCGTAATCAAGCTGTAGCTTGGGTGCGCTCTGGACATCTGTTGAATTCCTCTTCTTTGGGTTGTGGTCAAGTGTTGAACGTGGTTGGAAGAAACCTATTCAGGATTGGTTGCAATCTAGTAAGCTATCAGAATTATTTATCTACCCTACACAGATCGTGTCCATTATTAACATGAAGTTATTTTATTCTGTTGTAAATTACTCTCCTTGTTTCTTCTACCGTGACATCAATTCCTATGTCTAATGATAAAGGGTCAACTGGGGGGCATCATAATGCTGAATAAGGATTTTTGTTCGGTTGATTTATATTGTTGCCGTAGTGAATTAGTATATTCAGGACAATTCATTGATTGATGTGCTTCTAATTTTGTTCTTGCTATATCTGTCCAAGAAAAAAGAATACATTCCTGATAAAAGTGCATGAAAATTGGGATAAAATTCTATCCACTAAGGAAACAGAAGCTTTGCCGTGTGCCCATAGCACACGGCAAAGCCCGGAATACCCACGGCAAGGACTTTGCCGTGGGTTGCACACGGCATAGCTCATACGGCAAGAAGCCGTCAGCAAAGCCAGCTTTGCCGTGTGCCTTATTTCGGGCACACGGCAAAGAATTTTGAAAAAACAAAAAAAAAATCAGGGTCCGCTCACGCCGCTACCGCCTCTGCCGCCCAGATCCGCCCACACTGCTGCAGCCTCTGCTGCCCAAATTCGGCTGGTGTCGCCTCCATCGGAGATCCATGCCGCCCCCACCACATCACACACACACACACAGAGAGAGAGAGAGAGAGAGAGACCTGCTTTGGGGAGCTCTCTGGATTCCGCCGCCGCCGGGTCGAAACAGCTAGGGTAGGAGGGAGGGTCTGGATTCTGCCGCTGGGCCGAAGCAGCCGGGCCTCACCCGCCACGCCTCGCCTCCGTGCGTTGCCCCGTCTTGCCTCGCCCTGCCACGCGCTGCTCCTCACTGCCGCGCGTCACCCCGCCTTGCCTCACCCCGCCATGCGCTAGTCCCTGTCGTCATGCCTCAACCATCATCGCGCCTCGCTCTGCCACGTGCTACTCCTCCCCCTGATGGCCGCCGCCATTCCTCGCCTTAGGAGGTGAGGGGCAAGCGGAGGCGGAGGAGAGGGGAAGCCAGGGAGGCAGGCGGGTGGGAGAGAGGGACTGGAGAGAGAGCACAGGTGAGGAGAAGGGAGGCCAGTGGGAGAGAGAGAGAGAGTGAAGAGAAAGGAGAGGGGCGTGAGAAGATAAGGTTGGAGAGAGAGGGGAGGCGCGTGACGGGCAGCGGATTTGGACTTGAGTGCGCATAGATTTTTCGCCCCTTTGCCGTGTGTTAAAATAGTTGTCATGTGTACTACTTTTGATTACTGTGTGTACTGGCTTTTTAGCACACGGCAAATATTTTGCCGTGTGTTTTTTTCTGTGCATACGGTAAACTAATTTTTTATCGTGTGTTTGAAAAAAAACACATGGCAAAGAATATGACACACGGTATACGAGGGATTTTCCGTAGTGATCAATAACCCTCACACCTGTGATTGTTATTCCACCAAGTAAAAGTGTCCCCTGCAAGGGCTCTTTGATGTCGTCAGGCGTCATGGAAGGCCCCAGATGCCGAAAGTATTGGAAAGCCCTTGCAGGTTTAAGGATGTGCATAGAATGAAGAGCAACATATGAAGATATGAATCACATGAAAAATAAACGTCCAACATGTCATATACTTGCATGTGTCATGCTTGTTGCTCAACTATAATAGGTCAAAGAGAGTTCATCAGCCACTAAAATGAATGTATTTGAAGCATTGTTTCCAATTCCGCTAGATTTCAGGATACTTGCAGAAATTCAAATCAGCAGGTTCCATCCAGTATCTGTATCAAATTTGTACTATGTAATTTTTTATGAGCATACTGAATCCTTTTCGACTAAACAAATCTGAAAATTAGTTTAAATTCAGCGCTTGTATAATGTTGTGCACTACGCTTACCACAGTTTCGATAAAACATTCGCCCGAAGCAACATAGAATTCCTTCAGGTTACATTGACATGATCAGAACACACTCACCAGATGCAACATGGAATTGATTTAGGCTAGGATCCAAGTACACGTTTGGTTCGGCGTCTGCTCACAGGTTCAGTTCAGCTATAAACAGAGCCGCACGTCACGACCAAGCCACAAAAAGCATAGCCCAAGCTAACAGCTGTCAGCATAGTCATATTAGATTCACTTCACTAGCGAAAGCAATCAAAACAAACATGCCGCAACAAAATCAAGGACAACAATTAGGTAACTGATTCTTCATAAAGCATTGAAACAGGGTAGCAAAACTTTGATTCAGTAAACCAACCAGCATAACCTACGGCTGAATTACTACATACTAAAACAGTACAAGTCTTTCCAGTGCTTTCCAACTTCTAAAACAAGGTTAAAATGCAAGATATCATGACTCCAATTCTCCTGCCCAAAGACTTGACTTTGGTGGTTGCAGAACTTAGGATGTGTTTGGCAGGGCTTATGCTTATGCTCAAAACTGCTTATGAAACTGCTTATCTGTCAAATGTGTTTATCCAGCTTATCTGACTTATTGTACCATAAGCAGTTAACCCGTTTGGCAAAAATATTTATCCTGTTTTTCTGAAATAGCTTATATATGTAAAATGACTGCATTACTCCTCAGACTTGTTTTCATGAACGAGGTAGAGCTATATTTTTGAGTGAAGTTGTGTACAGTGTTGAACAAAAAAATATAATGAAAATAATAATTAATAATTCATTACTACAACCATAATAATTGGTCATTGTCCACCATGCAACCATACATGAAAAGTTTTCATGACCTTGTTCATTGTCTACTATACAACCATAAATAATAGTTTACATGATCATGATCATCTAGATGAAGAAAGTGCCCTTGCAAGGTCATCATGGAATTTGTTCATGACATGTTCATTAGCTCTTGGAGTTGTTGTATTAGAGGATGGAGCATATTTTCTATATCTTGAAGGTATGGTTGGCACATAATCCGGATTCCGATCACACTTGCGAAAGTGTCTATCTTGGGCATGATTCTCACGGATGTAGTTATGAAGACACATAGTGGAGGCGACAATCATCATTTGCTTTTCCATTGGGTAACTCGGCATCCTATATAATATTCTCCACTTTTGCTTCCACACACCAAATGTACGCTCTATCGCATTACAAATACTTGAATGTAAATGATTGACATGTTCTTGCTCACCACATGGTGCGGGACCCCTCCTCCAATCCGGTATATTTGAAACGTTTGATTAGGTTTTTGTACCCAGCCTTGTTCAAATGGGTGCTAGAACGATTTCCAATGAGACATTCATCAAAAAATAGTTCACAAACAACTTTGTTGTTGGTCTCATCTACCCAACCTGCTACACTATTTGAACAAAATAACATTATAACATAATGTTCAAAACAACAACAAATGGGCCAATCCTTCCCCGTGCTGAAGGAAGCAGCTACGGCAGCCGCAGCTTGGCTCCCCACTGGATGTCCTGATTCCTTAGCCACCACGAGGTCCCCGATGCTGCCGCGACCATGAATGGATTCCCTATCGTCGGATCCATCGGTTCTGGAGTTCCAGCCGCCATGTCCCCCTCCCGGCAAAGGCCTTCGAAGAGGATTCATGGAGGCGAAAGGCAGAACAGAGAAAGAAACAAGGGAAGACAAGGACTGGGCATCGGATTGAAGAAGCAAAGCGTTTTTTGGCTTTTTTTTCACCGAAACATTTTTTCCTCAGTGGCAGTGTGGGTAATTTTGTCCAAGTTAAGGGAAGGGGCACCCATAAGCAATGAAAAGCTACGTTTTGCTGCTTTGTCTAAAGTGCTTATGGTAGTACACAATAGCAAAGTGCTTATAGGTGCTTATTGACCATAAGCACTTATGCTATTTTGTTGTTTGGCAATCCAAACTGCTTATTGACCATAACCACTTCCAATAAGCAGCACCATAAGCCCTGCCAAACACACCTTTAGTCGAAGAGGCTGAAGCCCGTGTCCTGCAAATACATAATCATATAAGTCTTTGAATTTAGTCGAACAAAACGGACCATAATGCTAACATGGCAGGATCTAACTGGCATAAGAAATGAGATGGCAGGACTTCATCCAGCAAGGTAATAGTGCACCAAAAAAGAGTAGCAAGGGCTATAAAAGAAAGAGCTAGGGTAGAAGAACAAGTCTTACATCATTGCTATCTTCCTTCTCCTCCACTTTCTCTTCCTTCTTTGCCTCAGCAGCAGAAGCAGCACCACCTGTAGCAGGGGCAGCTGCCGCAACAGACACACCACCACCACCGCATGGGACTGAAGCAAACTTCTCCCTACCCACAGCAATGAGCTCAGTAATGTCCTTGCCGCTCAGCTGGGACAGCAGGAGTTCCATCTTTTCATTGTCGATTTCACAGCCAACGGACATACATAAGTATAGATGTGAGGGAAGATTTTGCAACGTACCAATCATGTGCAACAAGTATATGTAAAACACTATAAATCACGAAAGAGGATAATTATGGAGATGGAGTTACAACATAAATCACACCAACTATGCTTAATCTGTGACGAGCCAATTAAATGTACCTAAAGTGGAACAAGGGAACTACATTCAGAGAGCTGGCAAAGGGTATCCTATTCTGGCAAATTGATGTCTAGATGATAAAGCCAAGCAAAAATTTCAACAGGACAGAGTGTGACTCCTTCAATCAAATTTTAGCAAGTCAAATTACCTGACTCCAGAATGGGTGTCAGATCTGTGACATCCCTACTGCCATGGTAGAGTCATCCCCACATGAACAAGAATTTGAACTGAAATTTGATCAACTTTGAAAGCCATTTAAGCCAATTTGAATGTCTATTGATCTACAAGTTAAATATTTCTAACATAACCTAGTGCCACCAAAAATATATGTAGTATGTCCTGGTGAAATAGAATTTTGGTGAATTTATTATATTTTTATCTCACGCTTTAATGTCCCAAATAAATGGTCAAATGCCCAAAAATCATCCCTCTTTATAAAATTTCTATTCAAATTTTATTAAGAACTAATGGCAGTTAGCATTTTTATAAAATCACTTACATTATATAGAGCCTGCCCATATTTTTGGTTTGTCGAGGTCGACTCCCAACTAATTCCAGTAAAAATAACCAGCATCAGTGGTTTAGAGGGGTTTGGAAATAAATGAAAAAGAAAAATCCCCAAGGGGCCCACCCGTCAGTGACCCTAAACTAACACACCCGGCGCCGCCCATTTTCCCCCGCCTGCCCGTACGCCGCGTGGGCGCCGGGACGGCCGAGTGACACCCTGCCGCGGATCAACGCCCCCACCCACTCCGACATCCCTCCTGCACCCCCACCCCCCCCCCCCCCCCCGCCCCGCGCGCGGTCCGAACACCCCCCCCCCCCCCCCCGCGCGCGCGGTCCGAACACCCCCCCCCCCCCTTCCCATTACTCTCTCTCTTGCGTTTTCCTTTCTCTGCTCTCGCTTCCGCCGAGCCGCTCGCCATCGCCGCCCGCGCAAGCTTTCGCTCCTGGCCATCTCACCGCCCCGCACGAGCAGCGCCAACGCCTGAAGCCTCACCTCGACGCGTGGACGCTCCCCAGGAAGTCACTCCCCTCCTCCCACACCGAGCGGTCGTCGATTTGCCGGTTTTTCCCCGCCTCCGACCGCCACGCCACCTCGTCGAACGAGCTCTCCGGTGAGCCCTGGCCCGATTCCTCCCGTATGCACGTCGCCCTCGACCCCGTGACACCTTCCGTGCAGATCCGGCGCCGGAACACCTCCGCCGACCACCGTCACTGCCGCCGCTCATCGTCGACCCAGCTAGGTGAGCTGCATTGTGTTCCATCCGCGTGTCGCTCAACCATCACCACCCCCTGGCCCCATTCGCGCTCGCCTCGGGCACCGTCGTCGCCCTGGCCGCTGGCCTCGCCCTCGCCGCCGCGCGCGTGCTCGGCTCGGTCGAGCTGGCCGATGGGCCGAGCTGGCCACTGGGCTACGCCCACCTGGGCTAGATCTGGTCCAGGAGCTCCCCTCCGCGTGGGCTTTGGCCCACTGGGCTGCTGGAATGCGGCCCACGAGCACAAAAAATAGATTTTCTTAGTTTATGAATTCAAGAAAATAACTTGACCTTGCAAAATGCATAGTAAATTAAATATTGCGAATTTTGGGATGGAATAAATTTCAGTAGGCTCCTCTAGACATGTACTATTGAAGAAAAATACCAAAACACCTTGTATGTCAGTATTTTTATCAGCATTGAATTAAATGGTAAAAACACTAATAAATTCTTTTATAAATATGGGTGCCTGATAAATTCTTGATACTTGGCATAAAAATCTGTTTTGGCATGTTGGGTGACCCTGCAAAGTGTCATGTGCTAGTTCTCTATATTTTAGGCATTATTAATTTGTGTACCTTCTTCTTTGTTTTAATTATTTAAAATCACTGATAAATTGCACGTAAATGAAACTTGGCCAATAAATCACAATCTGGTATGTATTATTCACAGAAAAGAACCCAATTTATTTTAACCTCCAGAACCATGCTAAATTATTAATTGCTCACCTAAGCTCGATAATTTCGTCAAAACACTATAAAAGGTTGGGTAGCATTTTAACGAGCGACACCCCGCTCATTTCTATATGAAATATTGTGCATTAACATATTTGTTGAGGAAGTGCCATAAATTGAATATGGATCTCATGCATTGCACCATTCGCATCATGTAGATTACGAGGTGAACCACGTGGAGACGGAACCGGAGCAGGAGCCAGAAGGACCCGGTGGTGTTTCAGCTGACCAGAAGCAGAACCCAGGCAAACCTCGATGCATCCCACCAAGTAGTAACATTTTTACTTTATTACTAGTTAGGGATGTAGGTTTGTCTGTGCATTAAGTTTATAGGAGTTGTTTGAAAACCTAGTATTGCAGTAGGTCCCCTTTACCCGATGATAGCCACAGGACGGTAGTCGCCCTCCTTAATTTAGGACGACTATTCATCGAGTGGTATGGAGACCACTCGTAGACAGGAAATATTATTACTGGAAAATGATGTCGGATGAAGGAAAGTGTGAATGGAATCACCATGAAGACCGGACGGGCAACTAGGTGGAAAGGGAAGGACAGCTTATCTTCAAGGAGGTAGCCCCGTACGAGTCACCTAAGGCTACTCCTCGTGTCCAGCCCATGGGATCAAGTTTGAACGTACTGCTTGCATGCTGGAGTTATGGACCCAGTAAACTGATGTAGCTACGACTACTGCTTGGTCGGAAGGTACCCTGATCCTTGAGGTGGAACTGGGGCTGAGAGGATGGAGCAATCTACCCACGGATGGCGGCACGGGGCGCATCGTGTTGGGGGACCCTTCTCAGGGGAGCCAGGCGCAGAAGACCCTGCGGTACCGTAAGCGAAAAGTTGCTCCATGCGGCTTCCAGGAAGCGCGTATGGGTCGTGCAAGCAGGTTTCCCCTACGGGATGTAAATCGATTCGAATCGCTGCCCCTCAATGAGTACCACTTGGTCGCTGCTCCGAAACAGTGTCGAAAGCCATTAAGATGATGAGTGGGTTTAACACTGCTATTTGGAATTATTAAGATTGTATTACAACCTTGATTGTTATAGCTTTAGTGCAAAATAAATTTATTATTCCACATGACAACTTAACTTGATGCTAAAACTTGAAAAATAAGGATCCACTCTTAGGTTGGCTTTCTGGCAACATAAACCCTATCCCTAGCCTTTGCATGTCTAGGTGTCAGCTGTAGTTGGCCATTTTGACGGGTCAGTCTTGCTGAGTAAATTAGTTACTCAGGGCGTAGCTCTATGTGGTTTTCAGATGATCAGGGTGGAGACTGCCACTGCGGTGAGAGGTTCCACTAGGAAGGCCAGTGTCCTGACTACTGGAATATTGAGTGGGAGATGTGCACCAATGATGACGAGGAGTAGTCCATTGATTGCCGGCATGGTGTTTCGGGCAATACATCTATCATGGCCGGATTTTCGATGTGTGTCACCGTGCGAGGACGATTGTATCTTACTTATCCCGTCGAACCATTTAAGTACTGTCGAATAATTTCGCTTCCGCATTTTATTTGTTAAAACTCTGGTTTGTAATATAAATTCGAATTTATGTAAAAACTCTGTACTCTACCTATGTTCTTGCTGTAACTATATTCTTCTATCATGTGTTGTACTATTGGGCGTCACAGCGCGTGTCGCCATCCGAGAAAGATCCTGGAACGGAGCCGTCTCCGTGGTAAGGCGGTTCTGTTACAAGATCCTCCGCAGATGGATTGGGCTTGCCAGCGAGGATAGCAAGCAGATAGGCAGCAACGAACTTCATCCTGCTCAAACCCAAACAATCAAGTGCAAAGTTTTTTTTTTTAGGAAATTGGGAGGGGAGGCCCCTACCTAAATTTTATTAAAATGAACAGAATCGAAGTACATGCAAAGTTTTCAATATAAAAGGGGATGCATCGCTTGCCTATACAAGCCAACTACTGCTACGCCTGATCTAATGAAATCCTTCTTCTCAGCCTAGTAGTCCACAGCGATGTGCAATTCCTGATTGCTGCCTTGACGCGTCTTTTCTTCGTGCGGAATGACCACAGATGCAACGTTTGTATGCAGTTTTCCACTACTTGATTAGTGGGTAGCGTAGCATTATCAAAGATCTTTCTGTTTCTAGCCAGCCAAATGTCCCAAGCAACCGCCAAGAAGATGGTCACCCAAATTTTGTGTTTGGAGTCATGAATGGGACGGCTCATAATTGCTTCATGGATGGTCGAAATGCTCTGCAAATTGAATCCCAATTGTCTCCAAATACAGGCTGCCTATGTGCAAGAGAAAAGAAGATGAGTAATTGTTTCCTCTGTTGAGCAACCAAATGGACAACCAGCCGTGTCTATGATCCCTCTGTGATGTAATAATCCTCTAGTTTTGACCCTGTTTTTTAGAGCAAGCCATGCGAATATTTTACATTTTTTTGTAGCCAAGCTACCCCAAATAGCTCGATTTTCAGGACATGTTTGTCCTCCAAATGTTAGGGCATTATAGCATGCTTTAACCGAGAAACTTTGTTGTGTGCCAAACCTCATCCTTCTAGTGTCCTAACCGATCGAGAGCGTGTGGTTGTTCAGGATAAGTAGCAAAGTCTGCAACTCATTCTCTGCAGTTGTTGACGTTAGATGTCTTACTGTGATTACCCAGCCCCCATTGTTATAGCACTCTGCCACTGTCACGTTCTTTTGCTCCACATGTGAAAAGAGAGTCGGGAATTGGATAGACAAGGGCTTTCTGTCGATCCAGCTATCCAGCCAAAAGGTTGTATTATATCCATTGCCCACCTGTACTATAAGTAAGTGCTCTGTATAAAGTGATCAGTGATTCAATATCTCTCCATGCTATTGTGCATGTAGGCACTCTGTCGCCTAGCCTTTTGTTGCCTCCATAATGAATTTTCCTAATCCATTTGACCCAAGGGTTTTCCGGTTTGGTGTGAATGTTATGAACAAATTTGAGCAGAAGGCTAGTATTCTGATCCTCTATTCTCTTCAGGGCTAAGCCCCCTTGTTCTACTGGTGTACAAACGTTCTCCCAGGCCACCATGTATTTACCTCAGGACTTTTACAGTAGACTCAAATGAATGCACAACGTTCATTTTCTTCAATCAATGGTTCAGATCATTGTCATGATACATGTTTCTCCCACCAGTATCATGCTATCACAATCAGGTATCATAAGTATCATGTGGTGGTAGAGTTGTAAATTATATGATGTTTAAGATAAATATGTTAGTGTCAATCTTTTTTTTTCCCAATTCATTTGCATATCGAAGACGACGGCCATTGATCATGACGCACCAGGAGCACAACCTCGATGGAAGACTGGCATGCTTGGCACTGGCCTGTCCATAGACCAGCCCAACGGAGCCGTATACATTCTGCCACTGGCAGCAGACCTCATAGAGGAAGCGGAGCACTGCTGCTCAAACATGGTCAGCGAACCGGCTGTCATGGATACAAATCAGAGGGCAGCGGGCTTAGGTGCTGGAATTGGAAGGACGACACCGGCGCTGCCGCGTCGGCGAAGATGTGGACGGCGTCACGCGTGAAACAAATTCTACCTTCCACTGGACCTCATTACCCCTAGGGAATTAGCAACTAATTATAATATTACGTAACTAATTGGATGGTTAGATTATCTTCATGATACGTTTTATCTAGTAGTATCATGGTCTACCATAAAACGTCTCATTTACCTAGGTTATGCTGCTTTTGACCTACCCAGAAAAATGCTTTAATTCTTTTTTCTATCTCCAGCACTAACCATATTGGAATTTTAATGGCTGACATTATGTAGGCTGGTAGGGCTGAGAGCACTGATTTGGATAGAGTGAGTCTGCCTCCTTTTGATGGCCCTCTTATGGCATAGCCATCAATCCTATTATCCAAGGTTTCCAGAATAGGCATCAGTGCACTTTTTGGTAGTGTAGAGTCTGTTAGTGGAAGGCCAAGGTAGACCTGAGGAAATTTGGATATTGGGCAATTGAATATGTTAGCCAATTCTTGTGCCGTATCGTCTGGCATACCAATAGGCACTAGGGTGGGTTTGAAGAAGTTTATGTTTAGACCTGAAGCTGTTGCAAAGGAGTCTAGAATCTCTTTGAGATATCATGCCTGAGTGGTACATCCTGCCATAACAATTGCAGGTTCCTCTGGGAAGATAGGATGACGCAGTAAGTGTTGGTTTGCAAAAACTTTGATCACCTGTTGTAGTACATCGGCTTCCAGAAGGAATAGAAGAGGGGATAAGGGGTCTCCTTGTCGCAAGCCTCTCTTCATTTGAATCCATGGTCCGGGCACTCCATTTAGCAGTACTGCGGTTTTGGCTGATTGTGTTAATGCTCTAATCCAATCAATCCACTTGCTTCTGAATCCTCTGACTTGTAGGACTTTTATTAAAAAGTCCCACGATACTGAGTCAAATGCCTTCCGGAAATCTAGTTTGAGAACGATTGTTCTCTTTTTCCTTTGTTTACAACTTTGTATTAAATCAGAGGCATACATGAAGTTGTCCGCAATGCAACTATTTTTAACAAACCCAGTTTGATCCAAATGGACTAGATTTGGAATTTCCTCCTGTAGACGGGAGGCCATAGTTTTCGTCAACCATTTGACAGGGCAATTCAACAACGAGATAGGTCTGTAGGATTCCAGCATGCAAGCATTAGCATGTTTTCTTAGAAGAACCATGTATGACCTGTTGAAACGATCCAGCTCCAGAGTACCCTCATAGAACTATTGAAACATGTTAAATACATCCCTTTTTACTTGTGGCCAAAACTCTCTATAAAATCCTGATCCAAAACCATCTGGGCCGGGGCTCTTGTCCTGTGGTATCTCAAAAAGAACGTCTTTAATTTCCTGTTTTGTGAACTGTCTTTCCAAGGATGCAAGGTCCACCCTGGTTGGGTATAGTTCCTGAAGGTCAATTGTATCCATAGTAATTGACGGCACACCCATAAGGTTTCGATAGAAAGCAGTCAAAATATTTTCCTTTTCTTGATGGGTGAAAGTCCTTACTCCTTCATGTTCTATGACTTTTATTTGATTGTTTCTCATCCTAGCCGAAGCTCTAGCATGGTAAAAGTATGTGTCCTCATCTCCTAGCACACACCAAGTGATTTTCCCTCTCTGTCTGGCCGCAGTGGCTATGGATCGCACCAGGGTGTTTATCCTTTCTTTTACTAACCCTCTGAAGATCGTTTCCAGCAACGTCAGGGGTCTTTGTTCTTCGATCCAATCTAACAAGTGTAGTGTATCTTTAGCATTTTGGAGCTGCACCTGCTGTGGTTTTAATTTTTCTTCCAGCTTTTTGTTTCCTTCCTGAGTGATTTTAATTTTGTTACTAAGACTGCTGCAGCATTGTCTGTTATTTGTGGAGCTGACCAGACCGTATGTACTAGATTTCGGAAGTCTTGTTTGTACTGCCAGTTGTTCTCATATCTAAAAATATTTGGCTTTGGGATATTTGTCGAGAGTTGTATCTGAATGGGGTAGTGATCCGAAGTGATTCTTGGCAGGGACAGAAGGGTAGAATTAGGGAATACACGATCCCAATCTTCATTTATGAACATATGGTCCAGTTTGCAAAGGGTTGGAGGGGTTTGCATGTTGGACCAAGTGAATGTGCGATCAAGGAGAGGGAGTTCCTGTAGTGAAATGTCCCAAATGAAATCATTAAACAGAGACATCTCTTGTTGAGAAGCCTGATTGGAACTACGTTCACTTATATATCTGACAGCGTTAAACTCACCAGCGATCATCCAAGGACCCTGAATTGTTGTGGCGACCTGTCTTAGCTCGTCAAAGAAACTCTGCCTGTCATTTTCTGAGTTTGGCCCATATACATTTGTGATGTAGATAGTGCAATCATTATGAGCCAACCCAAAAAGATTTGTCAGTGAGTATATGTCAATGTAGATATCAGATTTAATTTTGTCGTGTTCCAGGCTGTGAGCATTCCACCAGAGGCTACTTGTGCATCCATTCTTACAAAAGAGTCTAAGTTTTGAGGCAGGAAGGAGTTTACTTTTATCCTATTGGGACAAGATAATTTTGTTTCTTGTAGCAGCACCAGGTCCAAAGGGTTGGACATGAATAAATTCTTAACTCGGTCACATTTGTTGACATCATTTAACCCTCTGACATTCCAGGAACCGAAGGTTAGATCAATGGTTTGATTCGTCATTGGAAAGGAAATATGACGGCATAGAGGAAATGCGGGATATGTTCAACGATCATGGGCAAATCGTTGACAACAACAGAACGATTCAGAAGCTGAAAAAAAGAACTAGAACGACATGGCAGTGGCTTGCAGGCACACCAGATTAGGGAAATTAAAACGAGTGCAAGATACAGATAATGGAGACATGCCCATTGACCGCTCTGAACTCCTCGAAGAGGGCATGTACTGAGTTGCTTCGAGAAGTGGTTCCATGCTGAGGGTTTTCTATCCATCGTTTGCTTGAGCAGCTGCAGTGCGGATTGCCTGCTCGTCCTTCTCCTCGAAACCCATATCCTTTCCCAACCTGATCATCTGAGCCTCCGAGAGGTCCGGAGGCAGATCGTTATGCTGTGAAGTCGATGCTCCAGCAGCAACTCGGCGCGCTTTCTTAGTTCTGACCTGGTGGCCACCGATCTCCTCTTCTTTTTTCTTCTTCTTCATGGCTTTTGTTAGGGCATGAATGTAGTTCCCACCTTGAGTTTGCCTTTCAATGCGACTGCTGCGAGTCCTCTTGGGGCCATCCTATCGAGGCGGGGGTTGAGCAGGCTGGAGGATGTCGTCCATGTTGACCAGCATGTCAAGCGCTTCCTGTTGTGGAGGAAGACTTTTGGGCATTTCCAGCCTCGCCGGAGGTGGTAGCGGTGGGGAGTGGAGATCTGTCATCATTCCCTGAGATGAAGATTTTTTAAGATCATGATAATCTGAACGACGGTCTGAATTGATTTTCGAGATTGTATTTTGATTGCTCACCAGGTCCAGTGCCGAGTTTGGGGTGGCAAGATCAATGAAGTTCCCCACGGAGAGAGCAGCTTGCAGATTTGCCTGGCCATCTGCAGCACCCATGTACTCCCCCGCAGAAGGCTCCAGAAGAGGCAAAATATTAGCCTGAGAAGGCAGAATAAGATTAGGAAAATTCTTGAGAGAAGCACTGGAAACCGTAGTAAGTGGATCACTTGCCTGTAATGGTGAGCATGCTCTTGGGGTGAGGCGGAGAAAATCCGGGGATCCCAAAACAGGAGCAGCTGGAGTATCAGGAGTGAAAAGCCCCAGGATGGAGTCGTTTGCCGAGTTGTATCCCACACTATTGCCCCCCGGGTAAAGGAATTCTGGGAGAGATTCTGAGGATGTGTTGGCAGTGTTTGTGGAAGAACTGGTTAAGGTATTGCCCACAGAGGTTGTGAAGAACCCTGAGCTAGTGTAGGTGTTGTACCCCTCAGTATCATCTGACGAAGATGGAGGTGAGTTTGGTGGTGGGATAGGTATCTCATTAGATGGGTCTAGGTTAATGAACCCCCTAAGCATGAGACGAACAATTGTGCCTACCCCGGCTGACTGCAGAAGCAAGCGCCTAGGCAATATGGTGTTACGAACGTGCAGAACTAGCGAAATGCCTGAGAAATCATTCCCATTTATCGTGGAGGGTTCTATCTGGACCAGACCCCCCCAAAGGGTACAGCGCAGCAGCAATGAAACTCTTATGCCAAAACTCTATTGGGAAATCTACCAGCAGAAGTTTGACTAGGTACCCCTTATTTAGCACAATTCTGTTATCTGTCATATCATGAGGAGCAAGTGAAACGGAGTATAGTTCCCCTTCCCAAAGAATGTCCACCGGACCAAAGTGGATGGCATAAGAAGCCACCGCCGGTGTACAAAAATAGCTAAAGCTGAACCCTGGGAGCATTGCACTAGCCTAAAGTAAGAGGTTGTGACATGGATTTCTAGTGCCGCGCGGATGATGGGAGCAGGGAATTTTGGTGACGGAAAAACCGATACAAGAGCAATGTTTTCAAAAGAGTCTGGGATCCACCGAAGGGAGATGCACCTCACCAATGTCCTCGAGTCCAGGGAAGAGCTGGTTCAGGTTTGCTGGAGAGTCAAAGCCAAAGTCGATGGAGGCTACGATGATCGGCGGAACCGGTGGGGGTACCGGATGCTGTCCAAAAAGCGGGTGGTGGACGATCGGGATGTCCTCTGCATCCTCGTCCACGTGCTCCAGACCCTCAATGTGCTCAAGCCCGGCGAAGGGGTCCACGTTAGCCTGCGAATGGATATTCAAGGGAAATGAACTAGACTGCATAGATCGATTGGAAGAAGGACATTGAAAAGAGGAGTGGCCATTCTGGAGACAAGACTTACACCGCAGAGGCTCCCGGCAGGCAGCACGCTTGTGCGAGGTGCTGAAGCAACGGAAGCACCGTCCGACTGTAGACCTGATGGGTTTTGGCGTTGCCATTTCTAGTATCTACCAAACTAAGTGACAAAGTAAACATATGAAGCATCAATCGCAGATGAATGAACTCGATACAGGAACACCAATCTATATGAATAATTACCTAAAGCATGTATACGCTAACAATGAAGTTGAGGTCTAAACAACAGGGCGTAATGCAGCACCAGAAAACTATCAATACACTTCACTATCAGAACAGACGAGCTACTTGGAAGGCAGTACTACCTCATGAGAAACAACCAAACTATTGGGTAATGCCTCCTACATGAACTACTCAATGTATACGCTTTAGCACGAGAACAATCTAATACAGGCATTTTCTCAATCAAAGATCTAATATCGACAATAATCCATACCTGCCTAATTTTATTAGTTAGTTTCCTAATTGTTAGTCATTGCTTTCCTTAGTTGTTTAGCTAGTTTTAGCAACAGCGGATTGTATGGCTGATTAGTTTCCATGTAATCTCTTATAAAAGCATAGAAATACAACCTGAAAGGCTGCCAATTCTAGCCGCACCAAACGAGATCGTGTTTCTCTGTTCTTCTTAGTTTTCATGTGAGTTGTGAGTGCGTGTGTGTGCATTGGCCAAGTAACCTCGCCGGCAACGGATTGTTGTCTCTCCGATGTGGTCCCAACAATTGGCATCAAAAGCTAGGTTCGTCCAAGGCTTGAACATGTCGGGCAAGAAGGCAGGCGACACCTCCGCCGACGGCGTCGTGATCCAGCGGGTGATTCGTGAGGTGGGTAGCGGGAGAAGCTACCCCGTTCTCACCAAGACCAATTACTCCAATTGGGCGCTGCTCATGAAGGTGAAGTTGAAGGCCAGAGCCCTCTGGAACGTCATCGAGAATGGTGGTACCAACGCCCAAGAGGAGATGATGACGCTTGACGCTTTGTGTGGCGCGGTACCACCAAAGATGGTGCCGATGATCGCTAAGAAGGAGACGGCCAAGGAGGCCTGGGATGCGATCACGACCATGAGGATTGGCGATGATCGTGTGAAGAAGTCAACGGCGCAGCAGCTGTGCCGCCAATTCAACCTCACCATGTTTGACGATGGTGAGACGGTCGAGGACTACGCGCTCTGCCTGGAAAGCATGGCGGCGCATCTCAACACGCTCGGTGAGGAGATGAAGGATCCTGAGATCGTGGCGAAGATATTACGGAACCTCCCACCTCGATTCAAGCATATCGCGATTGCCATCAAGACACTCCATGACTGTCGACGATGACGGTCACCAATCTGATGGGGCGGCTAAAGGAGGCCGAAGAGGCTTTTGAGGAAGCTCTGGCATCACTACAGCATGAGGGCAAGCTGTACCTCACGGAGGAGTGGGACTCGCGGAGGAATAAGCGCGAGGAGGAACTCGGCGGCGGCGCGATCAGCGGCTTAGCGCGTCACGGCGGCGACGGTCATCGTGGGCATGGGCACGAGTGTGGCATTCCACCGAGCAGGCTATAAAATTCAAAGCGGCCCACAGGCGATGAATGTCAGCATTGCGGCAAGTTGGGTCACTCGGCCTGAGAGTGCAGGTCAAAGCCCAAGAACGAGCAGGCTTATGTTGCGCAAGATGAAGAGGAGGCCTCGCTCTGGCTTGTGATGGCATCACCAACACTCTTAGCGGCGGTCGACTCTCACCTGTGCATGGCGTAAGAGGGTCTAGGGTGGCGTTGACGGGATCCATTGCCCAATTCAAGATCCGGGAGGAGAAGGTGTTCGCCCACCTTGGAGAAGAGAAGGATCGGGAGGCGGAGACCTGGGTCCTGGACACCGGCGCCACCAACCATATGACCGGATCCAGATTCGCCTTCACCAAGCTGGACACGATGGTGCTCCGCACCGTGCAGTTCACTGATGACTCGATGGCACGCATCGAAGGTCAGGGCACCATCATCTTCAAGTGCAAGAACGGGGAGGTCCAGTCGCTCTCCGGAGTCTACTTCATCCCGTGGCTTACGACGAACATCATCAGCATCGGCCAGCTTGATGAGGACGGCTACAAGATCGAGAATGACGATGGGGTGATGAGGGTTCGCGAGCCTGGTGGCAAGCTTCTGGCGAAGGTGGCACATGCAGGCAACCGCCTATACAAGATCCAGCTAAGGGTAGTGCAACCGTCGTGCCTGGCGGTGCGGGGGCGTGGCGACGAGGAGGCACGGCGCTAGCATGAGTGTTTTGGCCATGTAAACATGGCGGTGCTGAGGAAGCTAGCTCGAGAGGAGCTAGTGCGTGGCCTGCCTATGATCGTGCAGCGGCTGCCATCAAGGAGATCCAGGCGTGAGCTAAGGGCGAGTCTGGCGTCAAGCTAAAGGCGCTCTGAACTGATCGTGGTGGCGAGTCCACCACGTGGGAGTTTGCGGAGTACTGCATGGGTGAGGGCGTGCATCGCCAGCACACCATGCCCTACAGCCCGTAGCAGAACGGCGTCGTTGAGCGCCAGAATGGAACGGTGGTGGCCACAGCGAGGAACATGCTCAAGGCGAAGGGGCTCCCCGGCTGGTTCTAGGGCGAGGCGGTTAACACCGCCGTGTATGTGCTGAACCGTTGCCCAACGAAGAGTGTGGACGGGATGACCCCGTTCGAGGCATAGCATGGAAGAAGCCAGCGGTGCACCATCCTCGGTCGTTTTGTTGCATCGTCTACGTCCAGAACATGATGCCGCACCTGAAAAAGCTCGACGATCATGGCCGGAAGGTGATCTTCATTGGCTACGAGCGTAGCTCCAAGGCATACCGTGCCTATGACCCCATCACGAAGCATGTCCATGTGACACATGACGTGATGTTCGACAAGCAAGCCCAGTGGGACTGGGGCACCAGCGGCGGAGATGGCAAGCCGACTGGTGGCGATGACGTGTTCACGGTGGAGTACACCACTTGGGGATAAGCCGCACCTATTGATGAGACGATCGAGGTGCCTATGGGAGAAGCACTAGGAGGGCAGTCGCCGCCTTCGGATGCAGGGGCCGATGAGCTGGAGCCTGGCTCGCCGGACGGTATCGACGACGACTACCTCGACGCCGACCACCACGACGACGCGCCTCTTTGGTTCCGCAGCATCAACAACATCATCGAGCAGGCCTCGCCGCGTGGGCTCACGCCGCTCGCACTGGGGATGGAGGAGCTTCATGCGGTGAGTGCCGACGAGCCTGCCTCATTCGTCGAGGCGGAGGGCAGTTCTAGTTGGAGGAAGGCGATGATGGAGGAGATGGACTCCATCGAGGAGAACTACACATGGTGCCTCGTCGACATCCCACCCGGTCGCAAGGCAATCGACGTGAAGTGGGTCTTCAAGGTGAAGCGGTACGAACACAAGGTGGTGTCCAAGCACAAGGCGCGCCTCGTGGTGAAGGGCTATGCGCAATGGCACGGCATCGACTACAAGGTGTTCGCGCCGGGGGCTCGACTCGACTCGGTGCGTCTACTCATCACCCTTGCAGCACACGAGGGGTGGGAGGTGCACCACATGGACGTCAAATCGGCGTTCCTCAATGGGGACCTGCAGGAGGAGGTCTACATCGAGCAGCCGACCGGTTTCATCATCACCGGCAAGGAGCACAAGGTGCTCAAGGTGCGGAAGGCATTGTACGGACTACTGTTGCTTGACCACGGTCTGCTTCTTTCACGGAACCGCCTTACCACGGAGACGATTCCGTTCTAGAATCTTTCTCGGGTGATGAAACACGCTGTGATACCCAATAGTACAATACGTGACAAAATAATATAGTTGCAACAAGAACATAGATAAAGTACAGAGGTTTACATAAATCTGAATTTAAGTTACAAATCAGAGTTTTAAAAGTGCGGAAGCAAAATAGTTCAATGGTAAATGAAATGGTTCGACGAATACTTAAGATACCACCGTGCTCTCACGACGATACATAGAAGTAGATTCGGTCTTGATAAGTGTCATGCCCACGACACTATACCGGCAAGCAACAGGGTACTCCTCCTATGGACTGCAGGGTTCCCACTCAACATTCCAAAAGTCAGGAAACTGGCCATCCTGATCATCTGAAAAACCACAAAGAGCTACGCCCTGAGTAACTAATTTACTCAGCAAGACTGACCCGTCAAAATGGCCATCTACAGCTGACTCCTAGACATGCACAGGCTAAGGTAGGGTTTATGTTGCCAAAAAGCCAGCCTAAGAGTGGATCCTTATTTTTCAAGTTTTAGCATCAAGTTAAGTTGCCATATAGAATAATAAATTTAGTTTACACTAAAACTATAGCAATCATGGTTGCGATACAATTAGAACAATTCTAAACAGCAGTATTGAACCCATCTATCATATTAATGGCTTCCATCAACGCTCCGGAGCAGCGATCAAGTGGTACTCATTACTGTGAGGGGCAGCGACTCGAATCAATTTACATCCTGCAGGAGAAACCCAAATACATTACGCACGCACACTCCAAGGAGTCACGTACGACAACCTTTCACGAGATACAACAAGGTCAGTTCGGGTCCCACTTTTCCCGAGTACACGTCATCCCAAGCGATGCTCCCGTCAAAGTCATCCATGAGTAGCTCATGCACTCTCCCTTCCAACACATACCCCATTCCACCATAACCATCTTTATCACCAAAAGAATAGTGGGGTATCTTCCAACCACTGTGAAAATCAAGCTACATCGGTTTACTAGTGCCCATATCACTAGCATGCATTTGGTACTATTCAAACTTGATCCCATAGGACCGAACATGACGCGTAGCCTTAGGTGACTCGGATGGGACTACCTCCTTGAAGACAAGTTATCCTTTCCTTTCCACCTAGTTGCCCGTCCGGTCTTCGTTGTTATCCCATCCGAACTTTCCTTCAATCAATATCATTCCCCAGTGATAATATTTCCTGTTCTACGAGTGGTCTCCATCCCACTCAACAACTAGTCATGCTAGATTAAGCAGAGCGACTACCGTCCTGAGGCTATCATCGGGTAAAGGGAACCTACTACAATACTAGGTTTTCAAACACCTCCTATAAACTTAATGCACATACAAGCCTACATCCCTAACTAATGACAAAATAAAAATGTAAAATGGGTGGGATGCACTGGGGCTTGCCTTGGGCCTGCTCCTGGTTAGTCAAAACACCATTGGGTCCTTCTAGCTCCTGGTCCTGTCCTGTCTCCACGTGGTTCACCTCGTGATCTACATGATCCGAATGATGCAATGCATGAGAACCATATTCGATTCATAGCACTTCCTCAACAAATACGTTAAAACATCAATATTACATATAAAAGTAAACGGGGTGTTGACTAGTTCAGTAAATGCACTATATAAGGTAGAGGTATAGGGTGGATTTAGTTGGTGAATTTCCTTCATGGACCCCAATACATTAACATGATAACTTTGTATAAAAACGTATGGTGTGGGTGTTGATCGTGATTGATACCAATGTACAAAGTACAAGGCAATGATATGGTTCAAATAATGTCTTCAGGATGTTGGTATGTTGCCATGCAAGGAATAGGTATTCGTGAGTTAGAACTTAAAGCACAACTATAGAGTAAATAGGAAATATTTAACCTACATGATAATTAAATAATTTAGCATTTTCTGGAAATCAAACGAAGATGGATGATTTACTATAGTTAGAACATGCCAAGGGTAAATTTTGGACCAACTTTTATAGACATGCAATGAGCCAATAACTTTAAATAATTAAAATAAGAAAAAAGGTATTAATTTAATTATGACTAAAATATAGACACTCATCCCAAGACATTTTTCAGAAAGACTAGAAACTAAAAAACATAATTGGTGGCCAAGTTTCAAGATTTTATCAGCTTCCTATAATTAGTTATGAATTTATAAGTGTTTTTCTTATTTATTTTAATCCTGATAATAATATTAACATGCAACGTTGTTTAGCATTTTTCTAAAATACTACACATCTGTACGAACCAAATAAAATTTAGTTTGACCCAGAACTCTAAGTGTGGGATTAGTTATGGATTTTACAATGCATAGCGATTTACAGGAAAATACTAAATCGCAGGAAAATAGAAATATTGGGCTGCCCAGTGAAAACACGGACACATAGAGGGCTGCACGAGGGCTTGCCACAGAGGATCCGGTTCAGCTCGAGCTGAAGCTCAGCCATGGCGGCCGGAGCTCGCCGGAGTGGCGACGCCTCGCCGGAACGGAGCCAAACGATCACGAAAAATTCCAAATAAAATACCTATGCAAATATTAGCTCGACGCTAACCCGGTTGAGCTGGTCCCGAGGGAAAGAGCTCACCGGAGTAGCCGGCGGTGAGCGGCGAAGCTCCGGTGACGTGTTGCGGTCGATGAATTATTGTGGCTTGCACGGTGGGTTTCGAGCGTTGAAACGTGGTCGGGTGGAGGAGGAGAGCAAGACGAATAGTTTGAGCCGGCTGATCTTTGTCGGGAGGGGCTGGAGCGGCGAGCTCCACCGACAGCGTCAATGGTGGTGGTGGCGGCGGTGGATTTGGGGCCTCGAGGAGGAAATAGGGTGGGAGGAAACCGAAATGGGGGGGGGGGGGGCCTCGGTTGCGGGGCTGTCGGGCCGACCAAAGGCGCCCACCGCCAGCGTATGGTCGCCACGCGGCGACGAGGCGCCCGGGCCCGTGCGGGAGGTGGAAGAGAGGATGGTGGCTGATGTGTGGAACCCACTCCCCTTTTCTTTTTCATTGGTTTTCAAAACAGCCCCTATTTCATATTTTTATCCCTTTAAAAATATTGACCCAATGTCAAATCTAAAAATATGGATGTGTTCAGAAAGATGTGCTTGAATGTATAAAAAATGATACCGTTCGGTGGTTGTTATTTGAATTTGAATGAGAAATTTTCAAAGAGGGGTAGTTTTGGACCTTTTAGGCATTTATTTGAGCCACTAAATTAAAGGATAAAATTCTAAAAAATTGCTCAAAAAACTAATTTGTTTCCCTCTATGACATATATTTTTGTTGGGTATGGATTATGTTGAAACATTTGGGCATCTAGTTCCAATGTCACTCAAATTCGTTTGAATTTCATTCAAATTGATTTCCCAGTGAGTTCAAATTATTAGCATGAGTCTCTATACGTGTCAAAGTTGTGACTAAGGTACTGGCCATGAACCCCTGACACTAGAGGTGTCACAGCTTCACTATTATCTCGGCATCGAGGTACAGCAGAGCGCGAGGGGGATCTCGCTCAGCCAAAGCGCCTACGCTGGCAAGATCCTGGAGAGGTCTGGGATGGCAGGGTGCAACCTCTGCCAAACACCCATGGAGACACGGCTCAAGCTGAGCAAGCTCAGTCAGCAGTCACCAGTTGACATGACAATGTACAGGAGCATTGTCGGGAGCCAGAGGTACTTGGTTAACACTCGCCCAGATCTAGCATTTGTGGTCAAGTCTGTTAGCCAGTTCCTAAAGGACCCGTGGGAGGACTACCTCACCACGGTGAAGCGCATCCTACACTATGTGGCTGGGACCCAGAATTGAAAACTCTGGTTCGACCGAAAGGAGGAGGGTGAAGCCAAGCTCACTAGCTTCAGTGACAGCGATTACGTCGGCGATGTCGATGCTAGCAAGAGCACTGCAGGCGTGATCTTCTTCCTCGGTAGCAGCCCGATCACTTGGCAGTCCATGAAGTAGAAGGTGGCGGCGCAGTCAAGCTGTGAGGCTGAGTATATAGCAGCAGAAAATGCTACTAGTCAAGCATTGTGGCTCGCCCATGTGCTATCTGAGGTACAGGGAAGGGTGGCAAGAGCGTCTGAGGGTGGACAACAAGTCCGCCATCGCTTTGATCAAGAATCCAGTTCTTCACGGACAGAGCAAGCACATTCGAGTGAAATGTCAGTTCATCTAGGAGACTGCAGAAGAAGACTTGATTGATGTGAAGTTCATCAAGAGCGAAGAACAACTATGTGATATTCTCACGAAGTCGCTTGGTAAGACAAAGTTCCTGCGCTGAGATCAAAGATCAGCCTCATCAATGTTGAGCAAGGCAAGGCTTAGGAGGAGATTGTCGACAATAATCCTTGCGTGCCTAATTTTATTAGTTAGTTTCCTAGTTGTTAGTGATTGCTTTTCTTAGTTGTTTAGCTAGTTTTAGCAACAGCAGATTGTATGGCTGATTAGTTTCCATGTAATCTCTTATATAAGCATAGGAATACAATCTGAAATGGTGCCAATTCTAGTAGCACCAAACAAGATTGTGTTTCTCTGTTCTTCTTAGTTTTCATGTGAGTTGTGAGTGCGTGTGTGTGCGTTGGACAAGTAACCTCGCCGGCAACAAATTGTTGTCTCTCCCGTATGGTTCCAACAGCTAAGCCAATAAGTAGTTTAAGGTATGATTCAAAATGTCTCGGTGAACCTTAACATACAATTCAACACTATCAGAACCCAGAACGAAACATATGCATATAGCCTCTCATCGGAACATTTACCAAGTGCAAAAATCGTGTCACTAGTATGTTTCCGGCAGAGGAACACCTCCTTCGACGGCATAATATCATCAATTAAACAAGCATTTCACATCCAGGAACAACCGTAGAAGAAACACCAAGATCACTCTTAACGATCAGAAACAACGAGGCATCAAGAGATCTAAAACGAGAAGCAGGTCACACTCGCCATTACCTGGATCCGAGTGAGAGAGTGCCCGAGGAAGAGCGGCGACGGCGCAGAGCTCGAGCAGCCTCTAGGAATTCTGCGCGGTGGCGGTTGAGAGCAGAGATCGCGCGACTGGGCTTGCTCTTAAAGCAACTCCAGTGGAGAGATTAAATTTGGGCCTTTGAGGGCCAACTTTCAATTTCTAGCAGCCCAAACGAGTAAAATTGACCTCCTATACCTCTGCCAGTGGGCCCTACCGCCTCTTTCTTCCTTCCTGCTCGGGCGTCACCTCTCCCGCCCCTGCTCACGTCACCGCTCGCGTCACCTTCTCCCGTCGTCATGTCGCTCTGCCGCCCATGCCGCCGTTGCATCGCTCACGCCACCGCTTCTTGTCGCCATGCCGCTTCCCTAGTCGCTCCGCGGCTCGCGCCGCCACCTCTCCCTCTCCTCCCTTGCTTGCGGCGCCGACTACCTCCCCTACTCGCGCTGCCTCTCTCTCACCTCACCTGGGCGCTGCACTACCTCGTGTCACTCCGAGGCCCGCCCCATTGAAGATGTCGCACTGCTGCCTCTATTGGAGGCCCGCCCCGCTGGAGACCAAGCGCCTCCCTGGGCTTGCCTCGCCAGCCTGGAAGGTCAAATCCGGCAGCGCTTCCTCTAGCTGGTCGGATCTACCGGCAGATGGAGCTCCTTCAGCATCGGCGGGCGGCAGGGGCATCGGTGGGCGTCGGGGGGAAAAGAAGTCATCGGTGGAAGAATTCGGCGCCAAGAGAGAAAGGAAAAAATGAGTGGGGCTCATGTTTAGAGAGAGGATAGTGGGGGAGCAAATATGGAGGGTCTGGACCAAATTTTGATGGCCTATTAAATTTAGTTGCCCGGATAGAGGGTGGGTTGGAGGAGTTTTTTTTCTCTAAGTGACTAAAAGGTAGATAGAGACCTATTTAGTCACTGGACTGGAGTTGCTTTTATATAGCGCATCTGGATTGAACGAGCTAACATCTAAGTCGTCCATTTGGTATCAAACGGTGAAGTTCCTGCCCTAGAGAAACCCTTGTCGTGTTAGTCGTTGATCAGCCAAGCGACGGCTCATGATAGCAACTTTGATTCATGGGCCTCACTGTACTATGCTTATGGCCCAACTCTAATTTTAAAAGGGCTTTATATTTTTTTTTTCAGAAAGAAATGAGCTTTATATTGGCTCTTGTTTCGGAAAGCTCCCGAATGGTGGCCCGAGCCATGATCTGGACCTCCGATGGAAAGGCCAGGCATAGTAAGTGGTCGGCCTGGAACATATTGCATGGGCTCTCCACAAAATGGTTTTACAGACTCCTTAGGGGAAAAACACATGTTTAAGAGATTGACTTGTGGGCGACGATGATTGGGAATCGCTCCACAAAATTCAGGAATTCTTGGTGCGATTTGACATGTTCCCGATGACCCGATGGGAGTCCGAGAAACACGGAGAAATGGGAGATGGCTATGCCCACGATGCCAATCCTGGAGAGGCTGGAGCAACAAAACATCAACATCTAGCGAGTCATCGCCATATAGAAATGCCAGGATCATCATCATCTGCTCACACGGTGAGTGTCCACTTGGGCTTAGCTTCATCTGATCAGAATTCAGAGCTTGCCATTCTTCCGGTGCAACTGTGCATGGTTATTCTTTCCGAGAATGTGCAGAAAATGTTTTTCGTTAGTTATTACAGAAAGTCTCGTGGTCCAAATAAAACAGAGTAAGGTAAAAAAAAAAAAAAAAAGAAAAGAAAGAAAGAGCAAGACCTACAGCTGCTACTGCTATGGGCCTTCGGAAGCTTGGACCAGATCAACTGCTACCAGCTACCGCGAAGATTCAGCGAGCCAACTTGATTCGAAATTGATCTAGCACTAGCAGTACAGGGTGATCTTTGACTGCATTTCAAGCTCCAGGAGTAGCAAACAGAACAAAGAGAGGCCTCTGCTTTGATCACGAGATAGCATCAAGCCAATCCAACCATAGGTATTGAAGATAAGCACATCAAAGAATCCAAATCGGTCCAAAAAGAAAAGCGTCAATTTAATGAAATTCAGGTGGGGAGTTCTCCTCCCCCTGGTGACCGTCAAAAAAAAGTGTCAAATAAAAAGTCTCTCTACTCTACTGGATCCATTTGCATCAATCCAAAAGAAGATCCAAGCCTTGTACTTGGTCGACGGCTAAATTTAATTTTAAAACCAACCACCACCACGTCAGTTAATATATTTCTTTTTGAGCACAAGCATCACTTATTACTGGCGCACCTGCATTGCTGTTCAACAGTCGGATGATCGCCGTGACCAGATCGGATGGCTCGCACTGAACTGAACATGGCCCTCGATCGACAAGGATGAGGCCAAGGCCATGCCCGGTGTGCTGGAATGATGGCATGCCTGTGGTGTTATTATTGGATCCAAGTTGCATGTTGTCGTCTCTCCTTCCATTTAGATCCCATAAATAAAAGCCGAATGCATATCATGTATGGGTAGCAGCATTGGCAGACAACTTGTACCACGCTTCAGTGTTGGGACATACCTGATGATCCATGAGAATGTGTGTGCGTACTGAACAAGGATTGATCGTACTATCTCTCAATGCAGTTAAGTATGGAACAATCAATCAATAGGATCATTGTCAACCTGACCTAAACATGTGCCTCTTGGGTAATCAATACAGTGTCGTTTTCATCCAGGTGTGCAGATTAAAGACAGTTCTTCTAATAAATTGCAATAACCTTAGCTTTTTATTTGGATCAAATGAAAAGGGGATCATTCTCATCAGCTGACTGTTAGAGAGGAGGACCTGTCCCCACCATTCAGCTGTTGCTAGTAGTAGTAGATCTCATCCTCAAAACTTTTCCAGTACAGTACAACAAGTTGTGTGTTGTGCGTATCCTCTTCGTCCCCGACCTTTTTCCCTTTCACCTCCATCTCTTTTTTGACCCAAGCTAGCCCACTGCCGTCGTGGACTCGTGGTCATGGCGGAGTGCAAGACTACTACATGCTGCTCTATGTCACAAGGATGCCTACAGATAGCACCAAAATTAGACATACGTGCGTAAGGGCACTTGCAAGTTCAGATGTCGCTACCAATGCATAACAGTAATGTCCTCCAGCCATGGATTTGTGTCCGTGGATCAGAGTTAGGGATGAAGATGCTTCTTGGAAGGTCCCTGTCTTTAACAGCTCTATCGATTCTGGAAGCCGGCCGGAACAGTGGGCAGCTAAATAGCCGATGAAAATGGAGACAGTGATGCCCATGCAGTTGTTACATTTAAATTTTCATGGGGACCTTTTCTATTAAAAAAAACATGCTTGGGAAAAATTGGAGATCTAGTACACTAAAAATGTGATGCCCTGAAATACACCATTCACTATGAGACTGACAGGCTGGACTCCCTTCCGATTCTGTGTGTCGCCAGTTCATTTTTTTTTATTTTCTACATTAACTGAAAATATAACTTTGATTTTTCTGGTCAGTGGATATAGAGTGATACTGTGGCAAATAATAATATTGGAATCTAAAGGAAATGATGTTGTTCGCATTATAGTCGCCTAAGTTGGATCGACCTGGTCGTTTTTACTTGTATGTACAAAATCAAAATGTTCGAAAAATATGCACAAATTATTCGTTGCAAGGGCATGTGGAATACACCTATACCGATAGACATTCTCAACGAACGCTTGCTAGCTTGCTCAAATACATAGGCCATGCAAACAAAGCACGCTTGCTTGATACAAGAAGATGCACGCTTTGTAACAAGTGATTATTTTGGTATGCCTGTAATAACATAATTAATTAACCTCGTTCAAAGCGAGGTCATTGGTCACGCATGGCTCTTAGCATTTTCGCCCCCCTACAAAGCGGAAAAAGGCACGGCCCGTCCTCCTCGAGCAGCGGATCTAGGATTTGCTCGCCTTTCGCGAAAGCCGAGCCGATGATTAGAACCAGAAAAGTAATCAAAGTGTGTAACCTTATTAAGTATCCAAAGCAACCATGAATATGTATCAAGATTCAGCTTTTCGAAAATACCGAAGAATATCTCGAAACCCTTCTTCTCTTGTAATAAAGCAAATCAACAAAATTACAAGTGCCAGAGGACCTGATCCTCCTCTCCGATCTCCGGTTAGCACAGATACCAATGCCGCCACGGTACACATGGACCAATGGCATTCCACGTCAGTGCGTTACATTAGTAAGAAAAATGTACTACTAGTTGGGGAGCAGATGGCATTATCTTATTAGCAACAAGCTGTTAAGTCTCCCAAAGCGAGATCCTGAACTGGCGTACCACCAGTGGATTAAATTGAACAAGTGACAGTGGGCATTAAAAAAGTGATCAAAGGTTGCGATTTATGATTTAATCGATCTAGTTCGTGGACGTAGGCAGTACAATGCTGCGTTTGAGCACGGCAGGCAAGCAGAGGCGGCAGGATCTGGATGACTGGATCTACTACCACAATGGAGCTGGACTGGACGGGAGGCATGCCATTGAAGCGCACGACCAACCACTGTTCTGCTATATATCCTCAAGTTACGCACGGGAAATATTTATAAGTTCTTTTCCTCTTTTGCATGACCCATGGGCCTTACTGCCAGTTTTGTTGGACTTTATTTAATTTGTTCCAGAAGAATTTAACAGTTTGTAGATGGATTGAATTAGTTTAAGGGCGCTGGTAGTAAATAAAATTGGACTACAGCTGGCATTAAAAAGGCTGTTGCAGTCTCTGTCAGTATTGAAATGCTTAAGCACAACTTGAGACAGTACACACATAACATACCTGTTACCTACTACTAATGACTTTATTCTATATATCAGAGAAAAAATAAAGCGCAAGCAACAAAAACCAAGAAAGTACGACAACTTTCTACCAACCAAAAATCTGGTCTCACACATGCAGTACATACACCAGCAGTATGGATCAGGATGCATATATGTGTGTTGTCTCATTTGCAAACAAGCAAAGCCCATGTCCCGTCAGATCATAGCATAGTAGTATATGTAACATTACTATTGTACTATTATTAATCATGCATCCTTTGAAGTTTGAACCCCAGGATGCGTTGTGGGCTCGTGGTCGTGGCAAGGCGACCTTATCATCAAGTAGTGTGCGCCGCAACATGCAGACAGTTCCTATCGATTGGTCCGAACTGATGGCACTGGTTCCTTTCCCCTGCTGGTTTTCACCTCGTCCGATCAATCGAGTATATACAAGTACTATAGTATATCCATCAGTCTTTTCTTTCTGTATATAAAAAAAAGATTATACATTTCCAATACTACCGTATGATACATGGTGCCGACAGGAGGGCCAGCATGCACGGCAGTGGCTGTTTCACGTTCATGGATGCAATGGATGCGTTGCTAGCAGGGTTTCAATAATAACCTGTGAACCGACTAGTTACGAACCCAAACCGGGTGGTTAATTAAGAGCCGATCGGTTAACTGTTTCACTACGGTAGTAGCATGGTTTTCTCCGATCAACCGGTTAGTCAGTGTGACCAATCCAGATCAGTTTTTTAGTTAACCGAGATAATCAGTTGATTAATCTTTTAATGAAATCCTGGTTGCTAGGCTACAAGCTTGTGTGTGCGTGCGCGTTTTTGGAACAATTTGGCTGCAAACTACAAGCTTGAAAGTCCGGGAGGATTGTTCATCATCACGAGCCGTATCGATGGATCGACGACGCCGAATCATAGCAGCAGCAGTCGGCCGGACACGCCTCTCTCTGCGTGTGTGTGCGTGCCGGGAACAAACTCGATGAATCGGCCTGCAAAAATCAAGAGAGAGAGAGAGAGAGACGCATACAAATTTGTGCAGTGCAGGAAACAAGGTCTGCCCGATCAGGCCCATGCATGCATGCCCGTCTCGTTGCTCATAACTACGCACGTAGTACCGTCTTTTCCAACGTGTGGGGGACCGGACTGATGATGCTCGTCGCTGCCCGATCCATCGATAGCGACGGACCTGATCACCATCGTCTATCATCATCGAGTAGTATAGGACGTGTACACTGCCACTGCTCTGATGATACGCTTAACGACGACGACACTAACGCATCGTGCTGGGGAGGCACTGGATATACACAGCGAAAATCAATAATGTGGTGTGTACGTACAAAGCGCGAACATGTACGATCGTGCTTCCGTTCTTTTTGTTTTGATTTGAGGATGTGTTGTGACCACATCGTTAAAAGGCTATACACAGGATATAAAGGTAGATCTGTATTTAATGCTATGGTGCCACATGTGTATATATGCGCGTACGCATGAAAAGAATTTTTGTAATCAGATTTTTCAATACACATGCACAGGCGGATCTCTATATGGTAACGTACTAACGTGTGCCACAACATATATAACCTGTGGATTGGCCCAACACGACCCTGTGTAATAAGAAAAAGAAATGCCCAATGTGTCCAAAGACCGCCTAATTAAGATATCGGTTGGTTGAAATCAAGACCCGAGTCCAAATCGTCTGTGCTACCCTGACGCAAAATCGTCGTCTTCCCGTACCGACGCTGGCCTCTAGGCCGAGTAGCAAGTACTGCAGAGGGGCACACCGATGCTGACCCTGCCCGGTGGTCCGTGAGACCGTGATGTGTGCTTCCGATCCTGCAGCGCGCGGGGAGGTCGAGCTCATGTTCATTCATCCATAGACCTGCGGACATAGACATCACCACCTACTCTAATCATTCAGAAAAGTTCTATCGACATACATGAGTATACAATTTCTATATGCATATTCAAGACTTATAATATGTTTGAACTAATTGTATTAGCACGTGTATGCTTCTTAATTCCATTGTTCCAAATATATTATCACGCTTGAACAATTATCATGACTAATTAATATATATATATATATACATATACATATATATATATATATATATATATATATATATATATATATATATATATATTCTAGCTTTCAATCAACTGAAAGCTTTCAGTTGATTGTGATTATTAATAATTTGCTACTTTATGGTTTAATTTTTTGTTTATAGGATTATCTATATAATAAGGGTAAACTATTGGATCTAGATCTAATGGCTCAAAGAGATGACTAAAAGTTGTCCAAACTTTCAGTCAGCTGAAAATTAGTAAGTCCCTATATATATTGTTCATATTTTCTCAACCAACCTTTACCGCCGTCAAATTAGCCGATTGATGCATTATTACACATCTTGTTTCTCAGAATATGATCAACACAGAGTTGCATTAAGTCCTGATCGATCAAGCTATACTAATATCTCTAGAGTTGATGGTGATTATCAGTGAATCGACCACTCAGCTAATAGGTCGAAGCTGTAAAACCATATATAGGACATATCTACGGGGGTGAAAACCCTCTTCATCATCAGAGAACTACTCTATGCATCTCAATTATTGTACTAACTCATGTGCCCCGTCAGTGACCTGAGGTGGAAGCTAGCCATGAGTCCATGTCCATGACTACGATTTTCCTCGCTTGAGACCAACGTAACCTCTCGTCCACCACCCATGCATCAATCCAGTACATGCGTCGTGATCATCAAGCTATTAGCATCTCGGCCGCTTTGGTTAGATTGAGTACCGTCAAACACTGTGGGACATGCATGCAACAGCCTATTACTGTGGATGTGAGCTGAATTTGACAAGATGGTTGCAACTAGCAAGAAGCTACAGCAAGACAGGGCCATTTTTGCTGTCATTTCACGCACCTATCACGACAGTCATAAACTGATACTAATGCAATGTGCTTAGACGGAGACGCGAGACAAAAATCATCTGCTCTCCATCATCCTAATTTCGTCGCAAATAATGTGCAAGTCAGCACAGCTATATTAATGGCACGATGTTTAGCACTGAGAAATTAATCATGCTAGCCATTATTGTAAACGATTAGACTAAAGAATACTCGTCCGTTTGGAAATTCCTGTCGTTTCCGACAGCCGATTTGAACTAGCCGCAAGTCAAAAAATTCTGTCAGAACGACAGTATTTCTAAAACGGAGGAAGTATGTCAATTAGGACGCAACAATTATATTGTTGTAGTTGCTGGAAAAGGCTTGGTTCGTCATGACGACCAAGATTCATTCAACTGTTCCTTTTCTTTTCTCACTCTTTAACTCCCTTTAACTATCATACCACACCTACTAGCAGGATTATCCCTCCAAATTACATGTCTGACAACTTATCCGATACTGACTTTATGGGGACCGATATGGTTTATCCCCACCTGTCAATGACAAGTGACACAGGAGAGATTCCTAGTCCATGTCGGCGTAACAATGGTTATAGACCGAATCCTTCCAGCACTGCACACAAGACTGGATGACGCTTGTCAGGGAGTGGGCCATGGCGTCCCACGTTCACTGCAGCAAGACCAATCAAGCAGGGCCACTGCATATGGGCCAACCATTTGACACTTGGTAGTTTTGCAACGTTGAGAATGTGAAATAGTTTTAAATGACTTGTAATCTCTTATTATTTGTAAGATAAAATCCTAGAGAACAAACTTCATGTCACAATGTTTCTTAAAGTCCTCAACGACATGAGAACCGTTAATGCAAACTAAACATAACTCATAGTTAGATTTAGATCTTTGATGATGAATCTTGCCTACTCAAACCTATTCATCAACGTTAGAGACTTCATCTCGTCACGGGTGCTTATACATTTACTTTCTCCGTTCCAAAATAAGATTGCATCTAGTTTTGATCAAACTTTTCTTTAATCAGTAACTTTCATACATCTAATTAAGTTTTAAAAATTTAGTATTTATATTTTTAGATAATATTTCTTATAATAAATCTAAAAGTACAAATACTAGTAGGTTTTTAAAGCTTAATTAAACATGTAAAAATCACTGGTCAAAATAAAGTACAACGTATTATTATTTTTGTATAATAGCCTATATATATATATATATATATATGTCAGCAATGAGACTCTGTCTTAAATAATAACGGACCAGGATATGCATGCATCCGCTAGTAACGGCGACCATGGGTGCGTGTAGTCAAGTGTCTAGTTTGTACTGTTCCGGAGAAAAAGAAAAAGAAAGAAAACCTGAGATCACCAATGGCATATTCGCCGGTTTCTTTTGTATTTCTTCAAACGGCTCAAAAGGAAAATCCAAAATGGCCAACTCAATTTTTTATTTCTTCCTACATTGCCCTCGAGCGACCGGCGAACTGCTTTGCCCACACCTCTCGAGTCCACTGCCATTTGTGCTCCCTGCTTCAGCTTGGTTCGCCACCCCCGACCGCGCTTTGGCTCGGCCTTCTTCCCTTTCCATCTCCTCCTCCCTGGATTTGGGCGACAAGGCCGAGAAAAGCAAGAGGGGAGAGAAGGCCAAAGCAAAGCAGAGCTAGAGAGAGAGAGAGGAACAGAGTGGGATAAAGAGCAGCAAAAGGAGAGAACACACACAAACAAGAAGCCTCCTTCAGTCTCCTCCCATTTCTCTCTCCTCCACCACCCCTCTTCTTTTCTCTCCCCTGCACACAAGCATTTCGTTCTCTCCCTTGTCCTCCAGCTCTGCCACCCCATATCCTAGCACGTCCCGGCTCCCTTGTATCATCTCAGTAGTCAGTACTGCGACTACGAGGCTACAAGTAGGAGAGCTTGGTACTGCACGAATCCTAGCTCCTGCATCCTAGAGGCTAAGGTGGCGGGGGAGGAAAGCAGAACCTGCATTGCCGGCAGGGGAGATTCGTTCTTTCGCTTTGCTGTTTGCTCCCACTGGTTAGAGTGTTGGTGATTCTGCCGTCGAAAAAATCCAATCTTGGCAAGGCTCGTGGCGCCCGGCTGGCTGATTGGTCCTTGTCTGTGCTTAATTTGGTCCGAGATTGGAGGACCCCTGGCGAGAAACCTTCCATTCGGGCACGATTTGGTCCCGGATTTGAGGTTTCTTGCCGTGAAGATCGCGACCGGGGGGCGGCGGCGGCGTATATAGATCCCTCTTGCTGCCTGTGCCTCTGCGAGGAGGAGCTATGAGACAATGAGGGAAGAGAGCTCCAAGAAGAGTAAGGTACTGTATGAATGGTCTGTTTCTCTTCAACAGACGGGTCGCTGCATCCATCCTGATGCTCAGTTGAGCTGTGTTTGATGAGTTTGCTGGTGTTCTTTCCATTGCGTGATCTGTTCATCTTTGTTTTTTTTTTCCTTTTCATGTGCGTGTAGCTTTCATGGTCCAAGTCCCTGGTGCGGAAGTGGTTCAACATCCGGACCAAGTCGCAGGACTTCCATGCTGATTTCGATGCCGGCCAAGGTATGGTTAATGCGTCGTTCTGGCTGTTCAAACACGAGTAATTGCGACCCTCTTGCTGTTAGGATATATTTATTTCAGTGCATTTATTTTGGGATTATGAGAGCCCATCTCATCCTCCCCTAATGGCATGCTTTACCTTTGCTGCTGCTGTTCGGCGTAGAAAAACAACTTGCCTGATCCAAGATAAAGTTCATTGCTTGGTTTTGGGGCTATCCTAACACCCTGTTGTGTTTGTAGTTATCCAGATTAATCCCCAGTATCGATTCAAAGGTAGATGAGCAACCATGACATGTCCCTTTCAAGCGTTAAAGACCTCCTTCATGTAGATATTATCTACTAGGGCATTGCAGTTTCCAGTTTTGATCCAGTGATGCAAAAAGCTATTAAAAGGCCCCAACTAACCAACAGCCTTTTTGCCATACATACGTTTCATGTTTCCCAAGTTTTGTTTGATGTTTCTTGGATGGATGACTCCTCTGTTTGTATGGCTGCCATATCTGTCCCATTCTTTGTGGTGTATTTTTCTACTTTGTGGTTTGATCGAATAGAGATTATTAAAGATCACGAACGAAGCAAGCACGTTTTCCTTTACATGTTGTGGCTTTCTTTCTTCTCAACGGGCTGTGTGATGTGGTCGATTCTAGGAAGGGATGGTGGTGGTGGATCATTGAGGCCCAGCTGCTCAGCGAATGAAGCAAGCGCAAGCACGGTCAAGAGAAGCAGACCTGGTACAGTAAAATGAACTATTTGGACCACACCCCTCCCTCTCTTCCTCAGCTCCAGAGAAGCAGCTTTCTTTCCCCACCACTGATCTGTTATGCTGCTCAGTTCCACTTTATTAAGCTCCTTTCAATCTTTGTTCTGAATCATTTCCTTTGTTCTGCCAAGTGATATGATTGTTCTTGCCTGTTGTTCCTTGTGGCCCCACAGACCGGTTGTCCCACAAGCGGAGTGCTGATCGCGCTCGCCGAGGGAGAAATAATTTTGATGTAGCACGCCTGACTGAAGTCCAAGATTACAGGTACATCGATTTACCATGCGTGGTTATCTGCAAGGGCCATCATGTCTGTTGCGTAATTTCAAAACCAATTCAGTGTATTGGATGGAATCTTCTGTCCTTTAATCATTGTTCATATTGCTGTTAGGTAGTTCATGCAATTTGATTAGGCAACAATCTGTTAAAAGAATATGATCATTCTGTTGTGTCCATCTGCATGTAGGATCTTTGCTGCTACATGGAACGTTGGTGGTAAGTCTCCACCGAGGGGGCTGAATTTAGATGAGTGGCTCCATACTTCTCCTCCTGCTGATATCTATGTATTAGGGTACGTATTTTATTCTTACTGTTTTTTTTGGGACGTTGGTGCTCTTGTGCCTTTTAGTTAGTTATTGTGGTCTTTCAAATTTTGGTAGGTTCCAGGAGATAGTCCCTTTAAATGCTGGAAACGTTCTTGGCACCGAAGATAATATTCCAGCAAAGAAATGGGTGTCCCTTATTAGGAGGTCACTGAATAAGAATCCAGGAACCAGTGGTTGTGGTGGCTATCACACTCCTTCACCGGTTCTTGATCCAGTTGTAGAACTAGATGCTGATTTTGAGGGCTCTGCAAGAAGGCAGGACAACTTTTCACTCTTCCATCGTCGATCGTTTCACAATCTCAGCCGTAGTTTAAGAATGGACGGGGACTACATGTTCCCACAACCAAGGCTGGATCGCAGGTTCAGTGTATGTGACCCAGTCAACTTGGGAGGCCGTCCAAGTGATTTTGATGGAATTTTGCAATGCCCAGGGTCACCAGATGAGGATAACATAGATGTGGAAATAAGTGATGCTGCACAGTTTTCGCCATTTCCTCATAGCTACAATGTTTCTGCACCTTCTGAAGAGGAGCAACCAAACAGCTCCAGGTATTGTGATTTCTTTGTGATACATTTGTTAGTTGAATCTAGCGCAAGTTATTCTAAAAAAAAATTTTCTTCTAAATTTTGTTTTGAGTGGTGGATCTTTGTGCTTCTTTGGTTCTGATAAACTAACTCTTTTATTTACCTTTGCCTATTCAGGTATTGCTTGGTTGCCAGCAAACAAATGGTTGGCATATTTTTGACAGTCTGGGTACGGAATGAAATTAGAGATGATGTGAAAAACTTGAAAGTTTCTTGTGTGGGCAGAGGTTTGATGGGTTATCTTGGAAATAAGGTAATACAAGATAATGAAGCATATAGACATCACTTGGCTATGACATTTTAGTTAGTCAATATGTCATAAATTTCTTGTTGTAAGCTTCTTTGTTTTGCTGCAGGGTTCAATTTCAATAAGCATGTCTGTGCACCAGACAAGCTTCTGCTTCATCTGTTGTCATTTAACCTCAGGGGAAAAGGAAGGAGATGAACTGCGCAGGAATTCTGATGTTTTGGAAATTTTAAGGAAGACCAGATTCCCAAGGGTTCGTGGTGCCAATGATATCAAGTCACCTGAGACAATTCTGGAGCATGAGTAAGAGATTTTCCTATGTCTTTCAGAAGATTATGGAAGCAGATGCTATCTTGTCTAATAACTGCTTATTCTCAAATTGCAGTCGTATTATATGGCTGGGAGATTTGAATTATCGGATTGCCTTATCATATTGTTCAGCAAAAGCTCTTGTGGAAATGCACAACTGGAAACAATTATTGGAGAAAGATCAGGTAATTTACAGTGCTCTTTCAATAGTATTCGTTTCAATTTTACTGCAACTGGATGTTCAATCTTAAGGTTCCTAAAATATACTTTAAGCAAGCAACAAAGTTGGAACTGTATGTTGCAACAAAACCAGAATAGTAAATTCTTTCAGACAAAGGGCTCAAAATTGTACTCCATTTATTATTCCTTTTATATGTCTCCTTTTTCTTCTTAATGTTGCATGACTCAAACCATTGAGTCTCCTCGTGAAATAGCTCCGAATGCAACAAAGATATGGACGAGTTTTCCAGGGCTGGAAAGAAGGAAGAATCTATTTTCCTCCCACATACAAATATTCGTTCAACTCAGACCGTTATGCAGGAGAGGGCATGCATCCAAAAGAAAAGAGGAGAACACCAGCATGGTAGGTTTCTTTCGTTCATATAAGAATATAGATAGAACTGTTATATTTTACTGTGCCTCTTTTGAATTAAGGATCTCATTCCCTAATCTTCCTAATGAACAAATAGGTGTGATCGCATTCTCTGGTACGGTAATGGCCTCAATCAGCTCTCTTATGTTCGTGGAGAGTCTCGTTTCTCCGACCACAGGCCGGTGTACAGTATTTTCTTGGCAGAGGTTGAAATAGTACACCATAGAAGGAGAAATATGGGCTATTTCAGTTCAAGGATTGAGGTTGAAGAGCTTTTGCCGCATTCTCAGAGCTACAGAGAAATAAACTTTCACTGACTTATGGCAAGACATAAGGTATACACCTAAGAAAATAGAACTTGCATTCCACCCCCACCCCCTGGTTACAAGGCCTAGAACTTTCTGTAACTTGTTGACTTGCACTTTTTTAGCTCTGGTGAGGGGTTGACTTGCATTAATTTCTTTATTTACACTGTGTTTTTTTATGCAGGCTAGGCGATTGGTCAAATGTTCAATATGCAGGGTTCCAGATTCAGCTCAATAGATAGTCAGATGTGAGTATGATTAAAAAAATTCCTCTTGACGATCTGTTTGCTAATTTGAGACACGCTTAGTGTCTAAGATATTACTGCAAATCATTATGGTCAGAAACCTAATGCCCTGTTTGTTTGCCATGCTTGGTACAGATACTCAGGAAAGAATGTGCAAATACTAACTTAGAAGGTACATTATTTTTTCCTATTATCTGGCAATGTGTCATTCCTTTCCTTTGTCTTGCAAAAGCTGAAAATAATTAATTTGTTGCAGGATATTGGGCAATTTTGTTGCTAGCCATCTGAAGACAACTGTTATGTTGACGGAAAAGTACCAGCCCATGTTCGCTAACTTATACATTTCATCCAACTTTAGGGTGCTAGTTTCTCCAAGCAAATTGTGTCAAATATGTTTTGTTTCTTTTTTATGTAGTGTTCATAAACACCATGCTATTTTTTCCCTTTTAGTAGAAGCTTTGTAAACCCAGATAGTGTATGGAATGCAAGCTGTTGAATTATTGCGAGGCATGATACTTGAACTCAGCTTTTAGGATAATAGATATTCCTAGCCTAAGGGAGGAATGATGGACGGGTATGAGAAGCTTGCATGGCTACACCCTACAATCATGTGTATGCCCTTTTTTGGTTGTGCTTGAGCCGTTTGAGTGTGGCATGCATTTGTGGCACTCATTGCTATGTTGTGTGTGTGTGTGTCAAAAAGACTGGCGTCCGGCCCTCCACTATGTTCCCCCGTGTTGGCTTTGTTTTGTGCAATGCTGTGTTCCTTGAAAGCTCTGGCATTGCTCACCTATTCTTTTTGGCATATTTGTCACTCTTGTCGTCCCCATTGTCTAACAAAAATTGACTTGTTTATTGTATAGATCAGTTCACGACTTGATTTGATGTCTCATTGGCAAAGAAGAAAGGGGAACTTTCCATCTCATCTCTTACATAATCTCATATGTCGTGAGCGCCTCTGCTCACAGCTATTCGTGAGCAAAACGTAAATCCACTGTATGAGTTGTTCTTAAATCTAGGTGTGCTTTATACTATCTCTTCTTAATGTCTTCTTGTTATCTACTAGGTCAACGATATAATGCACCTCTACATATTGTGTTGTGAACTTTCTTGTCAAAGCATAATAAATGACTCCGTTTGTGATCTCTGCTTGAGTGAAGGGGTTAACATACAGTGGTCTCTCCTTCCTGTGGGTTCGTTCATGCACTCCACTGCCATGATACCGGTGCCGATTTGCAACGTCCTTTTGCAGCTCAAATCATGCGAAAAAAAAGGATTAACAGGTAATCGTCCACTTTAGCTAGGCCGTTAGGTCGATCAGTAGCATCAACATAAGAAGAGCATGCTGCAACCTACTATATCCAATTTCAGGTTCAGAACTGTGTTTGTGGCTTTTCTTCAGAACTCTGCCACTTGTATGCATCCGAGGAGAAAGAAACCAGTGTGTTAATTAAGTATACACATTGTGATTCCCTCCTCCCCATGCATGTGACGCCCAGTTTAATGTTGAGTCAACCGAGAACTGTACTACCTCCACGTGAACTGTTTTGTGCTCTTCCAAGTGTGATCTACAAGTTGCTATGCAGTTTCTTTACAGTAAACCGCAACCAGTACTTCGCCAACAGAGTTTCAGAATCTCCTGTGCTGGGACGCTGTTCCAAGCGGCTGCCTCCAGCAGAACGAAAAGCGAAAGGCAGAGGAAGAGAAGGAAGAAATGCTGTTCCGAGCAAGTCCAACAATGCAGTGCAAGTTAAAGATAAAGGGTAAAGCCGGTGAAAGGCAACGGATGAGAGGAACTGTCACCGTCACATCAAATCCAACACCAAGCAAGGCATCTCTGCGATGACAGCTCGAAACTGGCTTTTGGTTTGTTATATACCGTATCGCCCATAGTCTCTGACACCTTGTTTTAGTTTGAACATTTCTTTAGGAACTTGTAAAGTTGTAATCGATACGGGCATTGTCATGCCTTTGTGGCCGTTGCCAAAATCAAATCCTTGTCTTGCCGACTCGGCTTCTGATGCGTTAGAGGCAGATCAGACCGCCGGTGACATGAATGTTCAGAAAGAAACTGCATTATCCATGACCCACGTTCCATTGACACAGGGAATTCGTGCTAACGAGAGAATCAATTTGAAAGGAGTTGACATTAGCTGCTGCTTGTGTCCACCGATACGATTAATTAGGGAAGAAGAAGAAGAAGAACGGGGCCAAAGCTGGTGGTGAAACAGTTGAACTCTGAGCTGCGCCAGGCGAGGAGCACGGGCAAGCAGGCGAGCTGCGAAGACAGGAGCTGGGCAGCAGAGCTGAAGGCAACACACTTGTTGGTTCTTTTATGTGCAAGACCTCTATCGTGCGAGGCGTTCGAGATGTGGAGATGAACAGAGTGCGTGGAGAGGAGAGCTCGCAGTCGCAGAGAACGCAGATGAGCTGAGAAGACACCAGCCAGGCCTTGATTGCTGATGGGCATGTCTGCAGATGCATCCCTCCATGTGGATGAGAGTAACTGATGATAAAAGAAAGCTGATGGGCATGTCTGCAGATGCATCGCTCCATGTGGATGAGAGTAACTGACGAAAAAAAAAGGAGAAATAAATAAAAAGAAAAATAAAATGCGGTGAGCGTGGATCGAACACGCGACCTTCAGATCTTCAGTCTGACGCTCTCCCAACTGAGCTATCCCCGCTTGTTGTTTAAAATCACACTGAAAACCTATCTATTCGGTGCTTACGGTTTATTTCGATCGGGTAGACCCACGTTTTCTAAAAAAAAAAAAAGTTGTGACGTTACGCATGCGACATGTGGCAGGGCGTGCCTGCCATTTGCAGGTCGCACGTCCTACGAGATGGATGACGTACATGCATGCAGCCGAGCAGAGCCATGCATGGCCATCTTCAACATCATCTGCACGAACACAGCCAGTTCTCTCGTCTGCAGCAACGCCCCTGCCAGTCCTCCACAACACAATTCGTCCCGGCCTGACGGTGCGGTACCAACCAACAACATGCAGCAGTACTGCAAGAAGCTGAGGGAGGCCATAGGGCCCCTGTCCTGGCGAAGAGATAGAGGTCCATGCCGAGGTTTTGGCCTCTGTTTGCTGGTGCAGAGAGAGAGAGAGAGAGGGAGACAGAGAGCAGACGGGGTTTTATGATCAGGCCCATGCCGAGAAGGTCGGTTTGTTTTTGCTTCTCGTCAGGTGCATGTCACTTGTATCTATTGGTCGTCGTCCTCGTCTTCGGCTTGGCTCTCGCGACCGTGTCGGGAAAAACATCATGTATTTTCTTATGATTTGATTTATTACTAAATAAAATTTAAATATAACTTATAATATTTTATACAATAATAATTTTAAAACGGAGGGAGTAATGTACTACGTGTGTGTAATGAATCCCAGGAGTGAGTGACACACAGAGCGTACTAACTACCGGTAGTAGTAGTTGGTGTGCACGTAGAATAGCGTGTCTTGTGCTCTGGAGTATGGTTGTGTGGTGGTAACCCGGCCGGCCCGGCGCGTGACGAAAAGACTGAAAGCGACCAAAAGTAGCATCTCTGCGGCGTGCCGTGTGTCGGACGTCGCCTCTGGCAGGCACCGTTGCCGCTCACTGTTGTAGTTGTAGCCGGATGGAGGAGTACTAGCTAGTTCCTTGTTGCTGTAAGTAGACGTGCACACGAGTCTACGCGCCTGTAACGCGTGCGCGGAGTTGAATGCTAGCTCCAACCCTCGCGTGCGCTGACGCATTTATACGTAGGAATAGTACGATGGAGTGTCGTATACGTACTAGAGTGTTCGCGCCGTTCCTCCCAACTGGCCGGCCTGTAGCAGGCTGTAGCTATTTATAGGTCGAAGAAGAAATTAAAGGAAACATGAAATTAATTACACTTACTTTACCCGAGCGGTCGCAACGAACTGGAGACCCGTACGTGCTGCCGTGCGCCGCCGCGCCCCCAAACAAAAACTGCGACTGGGTTGGGCGTCTTGTAGGCAGCAGGCCGCCTGTCACGTGCACGTCGTCGCGTCTCCTTGCCCCTGCTACACAGGCACACAGCACTGCTAGCCAGACAGACACTAGCCGGCGGCGCACGTCCCACAACGCACGGGACACGGGACACGGCAGTGGGAGACATGCACGGTGCGTCGGTGGATGCAGGCTCACGCCAGTCAGGTTCTGGAGATGTGCCATCGGTTTGTTTGGTCTCCGATTATATGTAGCCAGGCTCCGTAGGGATAGTGTTCGGTTGGCTGCTTTTGTGTTCTCTGCTCTCATAACACTCGTACGCGAACGCGTCCGCCCGCATCGAGCGAGCCAGGCTCGTCAGAAACGAGCTTTTTTCTCGTTTGCTTGTTCAACTTAATCACACCGCAATGGGAGACAATAAGCCTAGGTAACTGCTGGGCTGCTTCTTTCCTGTCGAGTGGAATGGTCCGATTAGCTGACGAAGTAGCTAGACCCGGATCATGTACTATAGCTCGCTTCTTTTCACACACACCGCAATGTTGCTTGTTCAACTTAATCACCTAGTGAATTTATGGTCTCTTTGGTAAAACTCCAACTCTAGAAATTTACTGGAGTTCTTAGGTGTTACTGTTTTGTATGGCCCTAGCACTGAGATCCAAGCTGAAGAGCTCAAGTTGTCAAAAAAATTAAACTATTTTAAAGTTTTTAATTTCAATCCAAAATAAAAGTTAAATAACTCAACAAAGGCCTCTTAATTTATTTACAGCTACAACTCCAAAAAAAAAAAATCCATGATTTTCGGGAGTTCAAGCCGTGCCAAACACGCTAGAGCTGCACATATCCAACTCAAAAAATTCATGAAGCTAAAGTTGTGTGAGTAGATAAAAAAGTTCTAATTAGTCATGTTGTATCTCGTTTAGTCTAACAATGAAAACATATTATATAAAGAGACATATTTTGCCTCTCAAAATATTTTTTATTACATAGTAAAGTTATTTATTTAGCAAAACTGAATTATACAATAGAGAGAATTTCTTTCTTGGACCTAAAAAAATCACGTCTTCTTTTTTTAGCCTCTTTTGAAATGAACTTTCCTATATGGACAAGAAGCTAATTTTTCTTCCTTTCTTGGCCTTTCCGTTAGATTTGGCTACTAACAACGTTAAGTCAGGGATGAGATGACATTTTACCCCTAGTAGAAAATATAATATTAGTTTTTTAGTCTCTATTTGTGACAATCTCTGAGGTTTTTTTCTTTTATAATTGTACAAAATATTTATATTATGTTGTTCAACATGAAAGAAAAATATAACCAAGATATTTTGGGCAATTATGACATAAAAAATAATATATGTGATATTATCACAAAAAGAAACTAAAAAATTAATATTTGATTTTTTGTCAGGGGTAAAATGGTCATTTAACTCCTATCTTAACACTATTAGTAGTTAAATCTGACGGAAGGACCAAGAAAGGGACGAAAATTAACTTCTTATTCATATAAGTAAGTTCATTTCAAAAGAGGCTAGGAAAGTAAGAGGTGATTTCTTTAGGGCCATGTAAGGAACTAAGTTTTGCCTCCCACAACATTTTCTGTTAAACAGTAATTATAGAAATGTGTTTGTCTACTCTAAGCCTATAAATATTTTAAGGACTTACTCTTTCTTCATACATATATATTAATTTTTTTTCTTCACCTTTTGATGACTCTAAATTGCTCTAGGACTTGAGTTGTCCCTCCAATTCTTTTTAAAAGGACATGCAGAACTCCTAAATTATGTTCAAAGAAATGTGGTTTTCTGTTCAAAAGTCAATCTCTTAAATTCATGTCTAAGATGTATCTTGTTATAGAACATGTTGAATATTTAATATTACCTCTTAATTTATACTAAATAACTTGTCCTACCACCGGAATGCTCTTTTTAAAAGGGAGTACATGAGTGAAGCCCCATCTTTTCTTTTCTAATGGATGAATGAAGTTGTGGGGGCAGTTACGATTTCACATGTGGAAGTTTGCACCATTAACCTATAATCATGAAAGTGTATCTAGGCCCCTAATTTTATTTGATGATTGGCGTCAATACAATTAAGAATAGACTAATGTTTTTATTTAGCATGTGTGTAGATGGCTATCTCAAATTGATGAATGAAAGGTATTGAAACAAAAAGGAAAAAGGAGATGATCATTTATCTCTAATTGAAAGTCCAAGAATGAAGATCATGGAGTTTTTATTTTTATTTTTTAAGTATAGGTAAACCGTACTATCAAGAGGGGTATAATTCACAAATGTGGTAAAGTCAAATGCTCAAATTTTCCATAAAAACCACCTCTGTTGCCCTCTGTTTTTGCCTTCATCGGCAGTGCCGATCCCCCTTTCCAGAGACGCTGTTAGGCCCAATCACTTCTCTCGCTTCTGTCTTGCTAGCATCGGCAGTGCCGATGGCACCATCGGCAGTGCCGGTCTCTCCTTCCAGAGAAGGCTGTTCTTTCTGGCTGTTGCTCATCGGCAGTGCCAATCACCCTGATCGGCAGTGCCGATCGGTCTTCCCAGAAAGTCACTCTCTGTCTGGCTCTGGCTGTAGCTCATCGGCAGTGCCCGTCTTCTGATTGGCAGTGCCGGTCCCCTCCCCACAGAGACCGGTTTTCCTCGGGTTCTCTGGCTGACTGTGATCGGCAGTGCCGGTCTGCTCGATCGGCTGTGCCGGTCAAGGTCTCCAGAGACCACTTGTCTTCTCTGTGGCTGCCTCACCGGCAGTGCCGATGTCTTGATTGGCAGTGCTGGTGTGGGCCCATTCCTTGTCTGTGATCTATGATAGTGTGTCAGAAACCCTACCAGCAGTGCTGATGGCTTGATAGGCAGTGCCAGTGCGGGGCGTCCAGTCAGGCCAACGGCTCTTTTTGAGCCCCTTGTATAAAAGGCTTTCACCCCACTTTGTGCCTTCTCTCTCCAACCCAAAAATCATTTGGCACTTTTGAGCTTCACTCTCCTCACTGTCCCTCTCTAAGTCAAAGCTTCATTATTTGAGCTAGGGTCTGAGTGAGCCATTGTTTGTTAGTGAAAAGAGCATAATTCCACTCTTGAACATTCGATTTAATCATCTTTGTGACTTGTGCTTATTACTCTTGGAGCTTTGCTCCTAAACGGTTAGCGGTTCTCGTAGAGCTTCCAAATTATGTGGTGACGTCTCCGAAAGTTTGTATCACCATCCCGCAAGGGAATTGATAGTGGAGAACTTGAGCTCGATCTTTATGGTCGCTTGAGTGAGAATAGGGTTGAAAGAGACCCGGTCCTTTGTGAACTTCTCAACGGAGATGTAGGGTTCTTTGTGAGCCCGAACTTTGGTAACAAATCTTGTGTCTTCATGTGCTCCTTATTTTACTTGTTGTTTACTTATTCATACTCTAGGGTTTGCTCTTGTATTTGCTTAATTTACTAGATCTAATTGTGTAGCCTTTGTTTAGTTGTCTCTTATTGTTGTAGGGCTTCCTTTCTATCATTGTTGTAGTCAAATATCACTTAGTAACTGCGAAACCACTTAAACCTAGTTTTCACTCGACTGTCTGCTCATCCATCAGCACTGCCGATCACCCATCGGCAGTGATCATCGCACTGCTGATACCCATCACCGGCACTGCCGGTCAGACCGATAAATTTGTTTAAGTCCAATTTCACAGGAATTTTAGGTTTTCCTATTTACCCCCCTCCCTCTAGGCAACTTTCAATTGGTATCAGAGCAGGATCTTCTTGAAGGCTTAACTGCTTGAAGATAAATGCCGAAGCATATGAAAAAACCAAAGGAAACTACACCGTAAACATCCGGTTCTGGGACCAACGGTAACAAGGATGACTCAGAAGTTAGATACAATAATATCCAATTCAACTATGGCGAACTCAAAAATGAGTATATTGGTAGTGGATCCGGAAAACTACCACACTTTGATGGCACGTTCTATGATCATTGGAAACATAGAATGGAACTATACTTGGGGTCTATGGAAAAACCAATCTTGAAAATTGTGAAGCATGGTTTTGAGTTGGAAGATGAAGAAAACCCAACCACTAATGACGAGATCAAGCTCAATCACAATGATCAAGCCGCATCCGCCATTGTTTCCGACCTATCACCAAAAGAGTAGGAAAAGGTGATGGGGATCAAGAAAACTCATGACATTTGAAAGAAGCTTGAAGTCATCTATGAAGGGACCGAGGGTGTGAGAGAGGCAAGAGAATACATTCTAAGAGGGAAATACAACTTGTTCATTAAGAAGGCCGGTGAAGGGCCACAAGAAGTTCATGATAGGCTTATGGAAATTGTGAACAAGAGAAGAGCTCTAGGAATCAAACTTGACACCATTGAGGTCAATAAGAGGTTGCTTCTTGCTTTGCAACCATGGAATCAAAATGCTTGTGACTTTGTTAGTGAGAAAGAAAACTTCAAGAACTTTAGTACGAATGAAGTACTAGGGAGATTGCTCACTTACAAGGAAAGAGATGAAGAAGCAAAAAGAGTGAACACCTTGTTAGGACAAGGTGAACAGAAGAAGAAAGAAATAGCTCTCAAGGCCTCTCATGAGACTGATGAAAAGAAGGACAGGAAGAAGAAAAAGAAAATGGTTGATTCTAATGATGAAGATAGTGATGATGAGATGGCTTTGCTTATGGAAAGATTCAAGTCATTCCTTAAAAAGGATGGCTACAAGAAGAAAAGCTATGACAAAGGCAAAGCAAGAAAGTCAAAGAGAACTTGCTATGAATGTGGTGAAGAAGGACATTTTATTGCGAAATGTCCAAAGAAGAAGAACAAGGAAGAAAGAACGAAAGACAAACATAGCAAGAAAGACAAGAAGTACAAAAAGTATAGAAGAGGTGAAGCTCACATTGGCCAAGAATGGAATTCCGATGAATCATCTTCCTCATCATCTTCCTCCTCTGAATCCGACTCGGATGAGGGAGACATTGCTACACTTGCCGTTGGAGTCACTCCCACCAACACCTCTCTATTTGGAAGCTTGAGTGATGATGATGATGATGACACTCACAAGTGCTTCATGACAAGAGGATCCTAGGTATCAAAATCTAAATATAAGCATTCCTCTTATGCTAGTAGTAGTGATGATGATGATGATGTTAATGCTTCACTTCCTAAAATGCTTGAATTTATGAAATTGCTTGAAAGACAAAAGGAAGAAAATGATAGGCAAGAGGAGCTTTTTGAAAAACAAGAAGAATTGCTTATTCTTGAAAAGAAAAGAAACCTTGAGTTAGAGAAGCTCCTAGAAGATGAGAGGAAGAAAAATAAAAATTTAATCAAGTCTCTAAATGAAACTAAAACATCATGTGAAAGTATTGAAAGCACAAAACACGAACTTCAAGAGAAATATGAGGATTTGGAAAAGACTCATAAGTCTCTTGAAGAACAATATCAGATACTTTCAACCTTCACATCCTCAACCAACAATTCCTCTCATGCCTCCACTAGCAATGGATGTGATAGGTGTTATAATATTGATGTTGATGCTTGTGCTACTAATGTCAAATTGATTGATGATTTGAACAAGCAAGTGAAGTCACTTGAAAGCAAAATACAACATGGAAAAAATGTTGTTAATGATGAAAAGGCAAAGTATGCAAGAGGTGCGTACTCATATTCTAGGCACTCAAATGTCATGGATGGCATTGGATATGTTGAGGGTGCCAAGCACAATGCTAGGGAAAACAAGAATGGGAAGGAATTCCTTAAGTTCACCAAGGAAGGATCTTACCAAAATAAGGAAGTCAAGAATATGAACACTAATCATTCTTCTTTTATTAATGATTCTCATGCTAATATGGCTAACGCTACGTGTGCACTCTTTCATGACTTTGATGCTTCATATGTGCTCATGAGAAACAAGCATGGTCGTGTGTTTGCCAAATATGTTGGGCCACGCAACAAGAGGCCAAAGGCTTGTGTGTGGGTGCCCAAAGCACTTGTGACTAATATGAAAGGACCCAAGCAAATCTGGGTACCTAAAAATAAAGCTTAAATTGTTTTGTAGGACTATGTCTCCGGAGGGTCAAGTTGGATGATTGATAGTGGATGCACCAATCATATGACCGGAGACAAAAAGATGTTCAAGTCATTTGAGCCAAGTCAAAACAAAAATGAGTACATTATGTTTGGTGATAATGGAACGGGACAAGTACTAGGTTATGGTAAAGTTCCTCTTACTCCTTCGTATTCACTTTCTAAGGTTATGCTTGTTGATCATGTTGACTTCAATCTATTGTCCATTTCGCAATTTTGTAAAATGGGCTATGATTGATTATTCAACGAATGTGGTGTGACTGTCTATAAGAGGAGTGATGGCTCGGTTGCTTTTAAGGGTGTGCTTAAAGGGAAGCTTTATGTTGTGGATTTCTCCATGGATGAAGCTAGACTTGGTACATGCTTATTAACAAAATCCAACATGGGGTGGTCATGGCATAGAAGGCTAGCCCATGTTGGTATAAGAAATCTTCACAAACTCCAAAAGGGCGGCCACATCATAGGACTAACCGATGTGTGTTTCGAAAAAGATAAAATTTATAGTGCATGTCAAGCGGGAAAGCAAGTTGGAGCCTCACATCCCTCCAAGAATGTGATGACAACCACAAGACCATTGGAGATGTTGCACATGGATCTTTTTGGCCCCATCTCCTATATAAGCATTGGTGGTAACAAATATGGTCTTGTAATTATTGATGACTTTTGTCGCTTCACGTGGGTATTCTTTTTGCATGACAAAGGTGAAGTTAAAGACGTGCTCAAAACATTCATGAAAAGAGCACAAAATGAGTATGAAGTCAAGATCAAGAAAATAAGAAGTGACAACGGCACCGAATTCAAGAACACCCAAGTTGAGGAATACCTTGATGAAGAAGGCATCAAGCATGAATTTTCGGCACCCTACTCCCCTCAACAAAATAGGGTGGCCGAAAAAAAGAACCGCACACTCATTGAGATGGCAAGAACAATGCTTGATGAATACAAGACGTCCAACCGTTTTTGGGCCGAAGTCGTCAACACCGCAAGCCATGCCTCTAACCGGTTGTATCTCTACCGACTATTGAAGAAAACACCATATGAGCTATTAACCGGTGACAAGCTCAATATTTTCTACTTTTGTGTTTTTGGGAGCAAATGTTTTATGCTAAACAATAAACCCAAGACTTCAAAGTTTGCTCCAAAAGTTGATGAAGGTTTCTTGCTTGGTTATGGGTCAAATGTTCACGCCTATCGTGTGTTCAACAAAACCACCTGTTGTGTTGAAGTTTCACGTGACGTGACATTTGATGAATCTAATGACTCTCAAGAGGAGCAAGTTGTTAATGATGATGTAGATGATGAAGCTCCTAGAAACCGGCACCATCGGCACTACCGATGAGGCATGTATACCTACGCACTGACCCGCACTGGCACTGCCGATGCCCATCACCGGCACTGCCGATGCGGGACCAGAGGTTTGAAATCAGCTCAGCCCCCTCATGGGACCGAGCGCCCCCTCTATCAGTTGAACCTTTCTCGCTGCCTATCTCTCTCTCTCTTCCAACCCTAACTGAAACCAATCCACTCTAAATCCTTGCAATTCTTCATGGAATCAAGCGGGAAGTGAATCAAATCAACTCCTACATCTTCCCTCCTCCATCTCCTCCCAGATTTGAAGGAGTTTTTGAAGGTATTTTTGAAAATCTCTATCTTTTGAATCTCGTAATGCCTCATGTTTTTGCGTAATTTCACTTGATAGAGATGTTCATCTAGGAGTAATTTAATCACCTGTGCAATTTGGTAGAGTTTTAGTAGCTAAATTTCAATTTTTAGTGGTTTTAGGGTTTCTATCCCCCTTGGTCGGCATTGCCAATGGCCCCATCGGCACTGTCGATCGGGAGATTTTGAAACCCTAAGTGACCGTTGCATAGTCTATTTGGACTGATCGGCACTGCCGATGGCAGCCATCGGCACTGCCGGTTGGGCAACCAGAGCATTTTCACTTGAGTTGTTCTCTATTTGACCCACCGGCACTACCGATGCCTCCCATCGGCACTGCCGGTCAGGGCACAGAGACAACAGTTCAGTACTGTGTTGATGCAATTTTCTCATACCACTTCTCCTCTCCTTGAGAGATGGCAGGTGGCAAGAGCCAGAAGCATCTAGGCACTTCTAGTGAGTCCTACGAGGATTTCAACCCCGCTGCCTCTCCCCTTGCTCGACGAGGTGGAGGTGGCAAACGGGGGCAGAGGTGGAGACTCCGGCCCAGCCACCTCACGTGGTCTTGGCCTTGGTCATGGGAAGGGTAAGGGTAAAGCCCTTCCACCTCGCTCTCCCTCTCCCAGTGCTGATGAGGAGAGTGAGGAAGGCTCAGAGGACGAGGAAGAGGAAGAGGAAGAGGAGGCTCAGCGGGAGGATAAGACTGGTGATGGGGAGGGTGATGAGTCTGGGGATGAGGTCATCCATGAGCCCGTCCATGGACCCATGTGCTCCTTAGTCACATATCAGATGTTGGCACATCAGGTGTCTGAGCAGTTCAGGATCCCACTGGCGCTATCCAGGGATGAGATGATAGAGTACGGCCACACTAACCCCTGGACTCAGCCCAAGCACCCATGCATCACAGATGTCAGATTTTGGGACATGACTCAGGTTGCCTGGTATAAGAACATCCTGAAGAAGACCACTCACAGAGTTACTCCCATGAAGTGCATTGACTAGGACAGGATGGCAGCAGCTAATGATCCCACCTTTCAGCTGATACGGGCAGAGTGTGATAGGAGGAACTTGACAGATATCATGGGCCTACATCAGCACTGGAATGATGAGATCATTGCCTAGTTTTACTCCACTCTATGGATTGAGCTTGAGGAGGAGAATCACATGGACTCCAAGCTGCACTGAACTATTGAGGGTAACCGCTTCACTGTCACATACTTCAACTTTTCTCAGATTCTTGGCTTTGATGAGACTGACAGAACGACGCCCAAGGCGACCATCTTCAATCCTCAGGAGGAGAGTAAGTGGGCCTTCATGTATGATGCCCGCTATGCAAACCCTAAGCATGGGGTTGAGTTCGGTTCGTACCATGGCATGACGCCTTACTTTCGGGTTCTCAACAACATGCTTAGAGTGACTTTGACTCCTAAGGTGGGGGATCACACTCATATTCTGAGATCGACCAAGACCATGATTTTTGCCATGAGAGAGGGAGCAGAGCCATTTAGTGTGTTTGACTTCATATGGATAGAGATCCTCTACAACTCCTACACTAGCAAGGCTTCTTTGATCTATGCTCCTTTCATCATGAAGATGATTCTGCGTGTTGTGGGCTGTCAGTTCATTTGTGATCACAATCATCCCTCAGTCACGCCAAAGAAGTTTCCTCTCATTGCCTTACCTCCCACGGAAGGATCTCCACCTCTAGCGGCCATAGATGCCCCTTAGACTTCAGCAGCAGCCGCAACAGGCCCTAGTAATGCCCCACGCCGTCGCTCATCCAAGGTCACCCGTGCAATCAAGTCAATGTTTTGCATGTGCCGGGACACAATAGTTGCAGTGCGCGAGCAGCAAGAGATGCTTACACAGATGAGATCAGATATCACTACTCTCGCCACCTATGCTAGTATTCAGCTGCCACCCCGTATGGAGCTCACTCCCCTGCCAGATATCACCTCCTATGATGATCCATGGGGCTTCTACACTCAGGCGTCATAGATGGTCCAGCCGGCAGATGATGATGATGATGAGGACGATGACGCTGACAGTGCGGATGAGTGACTTCGTGTACCTCTGTCTTTGCTTTTCCCATTTTGGTGTTGTGATGCCAAAGGGGGAGAAGTACTTATCTTTTAGTCTTATTATTTTGTGAGGTGTGAGAGTGATGGACAAGTTAAGTTTGTGCTCGTGTGGTTTGTAAAACAATTTGATAGGTTTGTTCTTGTAAACCTCTATTTTATGCTTTATGAGTTCTTATGCCATTTATGTCTTTTGTGATGATGTATTGTTGGTTTTTGATCTCTAGATGCATTTGTGTGGAAATTCTTGTCATTTGCATTGTTTCTCGCTTTATTACTTAATTGTTGCAAATTGACTCTTGTGCATGCCTTTAGGGGGAGCTCTCACACTTTTATTTAAATATGTGCATCGCTATTCTTTGATTATTACTTCTCACATGCACACACTTAGGGGGAGCTCCACATGTCTTTTATATCACAAAACGAATCTTATTGCAATTTTCTCTAAAGTTTAGTTGTATTGTCATCAATCACTAAAAAGGAGGAGATTGAAAGTGCATCTAGGACCCTAATTTTATTTTGGTAATTGGCGTCAATATAATTAAGAATGGACTAATGTTTTTATTTAGAATGTGTGCAGATGACTATCTCAAATTGATGAATGAAAGGTATTGAAAGAAAAAGGGAAAAGGAGATGGTCATTTATCTCTAATTGAAAGTCCAAAATCTATCAAGAATGAAGATCATGGAGTTTTTATTTTTATTTCTGGAGTATAGGTAAACCGTACTATCAAGAGAGGTACAATTCACAAATATGGTAATCAAATGCTTAAATTTCCTATAAAAACCACCTCTGTCGCCCTCTATTTTTGCCTCCACCGGCAGTGCCGATCCCCCTTTCCAGAGGCGCTGTTAGGCCCAGCCACTTCTTTGGCTTTTGTCTTGCCAGCATCGGCAGTGTCGATCTCTCCTTCCAGAGAAGGCTGTTCTCTCTGGCTTTCTAGCTGTTGCTCATCAGCAGTGCTGATCACCCTGATCGGCAGTGCCGGTCGGTCCTCCCAGAAAGTCACTCTCTGTCTGGCTCTGGCGGTAGCTCATCGGCAGTGCTGGTCTTCTGATCGGTAGTGCCGGTCCCCTCCCCATAGAGACTGGTTTTCCTCGAGCTCTCTGGCTGACTGTGATCGGCAGTGCCGGTCTGCTTGATCGGCAGTGCCGGTCAAGGTCTCTAGAGACCACCTGTCTTCTCTATGGCTGCCTCACTGGCAGTGCCGATGTCTTGATCGGCAGTGCCGGTGCGGGCCTATTCCATGTCTACGATCTGTGACAGTGTGTCAGGAACCCTACTAGTAGTGCCGATGGCTTGATTGGCAGTGCTAGTGCGGGGCGTCCAGTCAGGCCAACGGCTCTTTTTAGAGCCCCTTGTATAAAAGGCTTTCACCCCACTTTGTGCCTTCTCTCTCCAACCTGAAAATTATTTGGCACTTTTGAGCTTCACTCTCCTCACTGTCCCTCTCTAAGTCAAAGCTTCATTATTTGAGCTAGGGTCTGAGTGAGCCATTGTTTCTTAGTGAAAAGAGCATAATTCCACTCTTGAGCATTCGGTTTAATCATCTTTGTGACTTGTGCTTATTACTCTTGGAGCTTTGCTCCTAAACGGTTAGTGGTTCCCGTAGAGCTTCCAAATTGTGTGGTGACGTCTCCGAAAGTTTGTATCACCTTCCCGCAAGGGAATTGATAGTGGAGAACTTGAGCTCGATCTTTATGGTCGCTTGAGTGAGAATAGGGTTGAAAGAGACCCGGTCTTTTGTGGACTTCTCAACGGAGACGTAGGGTTCTTTGTGAGCCCGAACTTTAGTAACAAATCTTGTGTCTTCGTGTGCTTCTTATTTTACTTGTTGTTTACTTATTCATACTCTAGGGTTTGCTCTTGTATTTACTTAATTTACTAGATCTACTTGTGTAGCCTTTGTTTAGTTATATCTTATTGTTGTAGGGTTTCCTTTCTATCATTATTGTAGTCAAATATCACTTAGTAACTGCGAAACCACTTAAACCTAGTTTTCACTCGACTGTCTGCTCATCCATCAGCACTGCCGATCACCCCTCGGCAGTGGCCATCGACACTGCTGATACCCATTACCGGCACTACCGGTCAGACTGATAAATTTGTTTAAGTCCAATTTCGTAGGAATTTTAGATTTGCCTACTCACCCCCCCCCCCCATAGGAAACTTTCAAATCAGCTCCTTCATCAAGTGAAATTAGAGTTTTACTTATTATTAGTTCTTTGATGATCCATTGGTTGGAAAAAAAAGGATGGGGCAAAAAGGAGAATACAACAGAGCACACACTCTCTTCACATGATCTGATGGCATGTTCAGAATGTTCTCAAACACGCTGCACGGCACAAACTAGAGTCTTTTGGATCCCTTTACAATTGGGCAGGCCAAACTTTTGTCTCTACGCTCATAGGTTTCCAAGCTAACTCCTCGTGGTTACTTAAAAAACAATGTTGTTTGTGGTTGGAGGCACTCATCGTCCAGAATGAGACTTGTAATAGAGAGAACAATCACGCGATTACGATTTAGTGGGAGCACCAGGTTCGTTTTCCAAAATTACCATGAAAAAAAAACACCACTAAATTTTCTAAATAGCCAATTAATATTGAGGCGGTACTGTAGTACGTAGTTTTTTTTTCCCTCTCGGTACAAATCATAAATGAAATCATTTCTTTGCGATGGAATCACAAATAAAATCGTGGTAACCACAAAACACAAAACATTAAAATGCAGAACGTTAGATGATCATTCGGGGCAATGGCGAAAACACCAATGATGTTGAAGCCGCTCGATCAAGCACTACAACAAAAACGGTTTTTAACGGCACCAAAAAAATGCTTTAGCGGCACATTTGAAATTGAACCATCACTATAAATCAAAATAATTTATAGCGGTGGTCTGTTTTATCACCTACCACTGTATGTGTTTTTTAATGACGGTCCAATAAACCACCCACCGCTAATGTGTTTTGTAGCGACGTCCAATAAATCACCCACCGTTATAGTGGGTTTTGCCCCGTCGCTACAGGCCACCTTTGTTGTAGTGAAGGGGACCGACTCCCGCGGCCAGAGGCGCCATTCTCGCTGGGGCTGGGGATGTCGCGTGAATTTCGACCCTGTATACCCAACACAAGAAAAGTCCCATCAGAGACTGGAATTCAGACAAGAGCCTCTGATGCTGGCACCAAGCTGCATGCATGCTATTAGTACTGGTACTAGTACCTTGTTGCTGATTTTTTACCCGCCATACGTCGCTAGTACATGCCCCTATTGTATGATCAGGCCATGGCTGATATCTGTTTTTGTGTTGCTTCACGTCGTTAGGTGTCATCTCCACCACCACCCATCTTCTGGATCGCCTGCGTGCACGATGGTGTCCGGAAGCTCGGACAAATACAGAAAACACTGTCTTTGGAGAGGATCAGATATTAACAACAAGAAGCCCCCTTGCGGCATGGGACATAGTCGCAAGACCAAAAAAAGAAGGTGGTCTAGGGGTAATCAATCTTAAAGTCCATAATGAGACACTTTTAATGAAATAGCTACACAAGTTCTATACAAGAACTAATCTACCTTGGGTCAAGTTGGTCTGGCAAAACTACTACAATAATGGGAGGCTCCCAGGATCTCAAAAAAAGAGCTCCTTCTGATGGAGGAATATTGTCAAACTGGTCAAAAAGTACAAAACAATTGCTACACCTCAACCTATGGATGGCAGAGCAATTCTACTATGGGAAGATGGATGGACTGACCCAATCCTTAAGCACACCTATCCGATGCTGTATTCATTTGCCAAGCAGCCAAGTATTACTCTAAGGAAAATAGCTGATGAACAACAACTATACAATAGCTTCAACCTACCACTCTCGGAGCAAGCCTTTCAGCAAATGCAGAATCTACAACAACTCATTGCAGGATTAAATCTAAATGATGACAAAGATCAGTGGCAATACACTTGGGGCTCCAAACATTATCAATCCTCGAAAGCATATAAAAACTTCATGGGCCATATTCAACTACACCCATCTTATAGATGGCTCTAGGACTGCTCCAGTCAACCAAAACATAAAATGTTCTTTTGGATAATGCTCAAAGGGAAAGTCAACATAAGAAATATGCTAAGAAGAAGAAACATGGTGCTGGACTCATACTCATGTGAGCTCTGCATCAGGCAAAGAGAAGAAACACTAAGACATCTTTTCATTGCCTGCCATTTGCAAAGCTGTGCTGGCAGTCCATTGGTATTGATATCCCCCAACGGATGCCACTTGAACGCACGATCCAGCTTATCAAAAATGCTTTGCAGGTGCCCTTCTTTATGGATGTCATCATCCTAATGTGTTGGAGTATATGGACCATCAGAAACAACTGGATTTTCAATGGCCAAGACCCCACGGCGAATAAATGCAAAGGAACTTTTCTAAAAGAGCTGTCTCTGGTTGGATATCGGATTAAGCCTATCAACCTTGATCATTTGAAGGAATGGATTCACAACAGATCCTAGCTTTAGCTTCAGTTTCTTTTCTTTTTTGGCCTCTCTCTGTAAATACTTTGTTTCATTCTTCTTTTATCGATATATCTATTAATCTGTAGGGGCTCTCCCCTCCAGTTCAGTCAAAAAAAAACCAATACTGATCGAGTGATGCGCCGGCACGTGAGGATGGTGAGTACCGATGAGAGGTACGGTTGGTTTCTGTTGGTGGCTTCTAGATGCCCATTTTATCTACCAATAAGGGATGTTTTGCGTCTTAATTTGGTGGTTTGGACTAACAATTAACCCCATATTTGCATATATTTGTAGTTGTTCTGTTTTGGATGTAATCACAGGAAATAGGTGTAAAACAGGACAATTATGGATAAAGAGCTGAAGAGTAACGAAGATGGGCCAGATGCGGAGCCGCGTCGATCGGCGCGACCCTTGCGCCGATCGGCGCAGGGTGAAAATATGACGAAAACACGATCCGGTCCAGGAAAGACGAAGACTCAGCCCAGTATGAGTTAGAGTCGGTGGAAGTTGACCTAATCCCGTCGAGTATAAAAGGAAGATAATTATCAAGAGCCAAAAAGACAACGAGAGAGACGGCGATCGCGAGAATCAACTATTAGAACTAGGGTTCCAGAATATTAGCGGCGGAGGTTCCTCAACACTGACGAGATCCACCAGAAGGGAGGTCGCGCCAATCGGCGCGACGCTTGCGCCAATCGGCTCGTGTGCATTCCAGCGCTATTTCTCACCCCTTTGCTATGTCTAGCGGAAGGATGAGTGAGTAGTCTCATATTCTCTTCTCTAGTGCGGGGATCTGATCATGTAACTCTCATACTTGTTGATACTCTCTCGATGAATTTAATCTATATGATAAACTTTATTGAACATCTATCTATCTCTTTCATTAGTGTATCGGCCAATACACTTTTGCCCATTACATAGTGCAAGAAACCAGTGGGGAGCTAATAGCCTCTGTAGTGACAGCCGCGGTGAACGAAACCACCAAGTCTTGTAGAATATTAGAGTCATCACTCGAGTTGATAAGAATAAGGTTGCATGCTAGTGAACCAATCCTAAGGAGAGAATCCTTCATCATCAGCTTGTTACCTCTTCAATAACATTCACCTTTCACTTTCTCATCGTCATCATTCACATCAACCAAACCATTGCAATTTGTTAGTAACCCTTTAATAGTATTAGTTCCGCTCGTTCCCTGTGGATTCGATAACCTTGGAATACTCTGAGGAAAAAAGAGCTATAATTATACACCGTCCTCTTGCGGTATAAGAGTGGGTGTGTAATTACGACCAACAGTTTCCTAAGAGCATCTCTAGCAGGGCTCTCAAACAAGGCTCCTATACTATATTTTGAGAGTTCAAACCAAAAAACAAACTCCAGCAGACCTCTCATTTTGACTCTTATTTTCAGAGGGCTCTCAAATCCCCTATCTAGGCTCTCAGGTTTTGGAGCCCTCTCAAATGACAACTGGCAGTGGGATCCACATCCTTTTTCCCCCTCTTCTCTCTCTCCTCTCTCGAGGCTGTCAAGAATCTTCACCGCCGGCGCATCCCCTCTCCAATCTCGCCTGCCAAAGGCCCGATGCCACCCACCGTCGCCGGAATGGGTCAGAGCTGCGGTTGCCGAGCATGGTGGCGAGCGGGCGTGACCGGCATCGATGACGGGCCCAGCAGCGCGGCGCGGTCGGCATCAGGGACATGGAGGCGGGTCGAGCTTGCCGAGATCTAGGCGGCACCGTCTCCCGCTGACGGTGACCCATTCCCTTTCTCTTGCTTGCTCTGCTCTCCTGCTCACCGCCGACGAGCTCTTCTCTGGCGGAATCATGCTTCCGGTCCACACCCTCCAGGCCGTGCCTCCCCGGGAGCTCGCCGAGGCACCGTCTCCATGGCCATGGGGCTGCTCATCATCTCGTCGGTGGCCCTTGGCGCGGGGGGGCGGCGGCGGAGCTGGGCGCGGACCGTGGCGGATCTCGGGTGGCGGCGACCCTGGCGCAGACATCGCCGATTACAAGCATGGCTCCCGCATCGAGCACAGGCAGCGGGTTTGAGCGCGCTGTGGCGGCTGGCGGCAGCGGGCTCTAGCGCGCGCTGATGGCTGGAGGCGGCTGGGCAGCCCCGCACGGGGGCGCCGGCGGTGCTCAAGCGGGATCGCACTAGGCGGTGGCGGCGGTGGACTCAACGCCGCACGAGGGGCTTGCGTGTGCGGGGGTGCTGGCGGCGGCGGGCATCTTCGGCGGCCTCCTCGACTCCTCCCTCGCCGGCAAGCTTCGCCTTCCTCCGACCATGCGAGCCCTGCGGCCTCCCTCCTTGTATGCCAGATCTGTCTGACGAGTGGGCCCTACTTGTAATGTGTCACTGACTTATGGACCCCACGTGGAAGAAGAAAAATGAGAGGTGAAAAATAAGCAGTACTACTAGAATTGAATATAAATTTAAACCTATTAAAAGTGGAACCAGGAGAAGTAGAAGGCTCCATTTGAGAGCCACCACTGGAGATGCTCTAATGCCTAACCTGGCTCGCTTTTGGAGTTTTTCATGCATGGACACGACTGTTACGTGCCTCCATTGTTGGCTCGTACTAGTACTAGCGGAAAGAATAAAGAGCACGTACAGGAAGTGAGTGTGCAGCGCAACCTCTATTAATTAATGGAACCGGGGACAGGACACCGACGAGCGAGGCACTTGATGCTTGAAACCGTGAGCCAGCCAGATGACCTGATGATGTGATCGGAATGCGGAAGAATGCCCCGGCCGGGCTACGCAAGCAAGTGCAGTAGCCAAGGAAACTGGCGCGGCGACAAGCGGTCCGCGACAAGGCGTCACGAAGGCCTGACGATGAGTAAGGAGCAGGCATCCGAGCAGCAGTGCCGGGCGTGTGCGTGTAATGAATGGACGATATTGATAGTGACGCACATTCGTATATCGACTGGCCGGCCCGTGTTGTGTCCGCATGTGCTGGTGGTATCGTCGTGGTGCGTGATGAAAATGAAAAAAACTGAAACCAACCAGCAGTGTACTAGTCTCCCGGTGCATGCCGTGTACGTGTCGGACGCCATCTCTGTAGAAGTAGGAGTACACCGCCATTTATGGTTTTGTCCCATGCCAATGCGAGCTGCTGCTGTCACGTGCACGTCGTCGTTGCGCCCAGTCCTAGCTACGAGTGTCCCTTGCCGTGCGTGAGGCAGGTCGCCGCGCCGCACGCGACAGCGACACGGAGGATGTGCAATGTATATGCATGCACGCACGAGAGTCGAGAGTTGTTCGTTAGGGCGTGATTGGTCGTCTAGATTAGACCGAACCAGACCCGCTGGATGCAACACCACATTGTTTGGTTCACTGAACTTGGAGCTCGGCCTGGCTGAGAAGATGCAGAATGACACGCTCAGCCTGGCCCGGCGGAAACGAAAACAAAATCCGTTTCTTCCGGGCCTGGCTCGCGGGATGCAGCATGCCGAAGTTTTTCATCTCCGCACATGTAACCGAACGCATTAATCATGAGCTAGAACTAACCTGGCTCTTGTGACACAGGCAATCCAATCAAGCGAACTTCATCCTGGCCAGGTTGGGCCTGGTTCCAGTGCCGAGCCTGGCTGGACATATTCCAGTAACCAATCACGCCCTTAGTGTCTGTGGGCCGCATCGACGTGGCAGCGCGCGCACGCGTTGGGAAAGGTTTGGTCCGGTCCACGTACTAGATGGGCTCTTGTCTTGTGGATCGAAGAAATCAAGCCCACACTTCCGTCGTCGAATGGCCTCATTCGTTCAGATTCCAGAATGAGCTTAGCCCACGAACTAGACGGGCCGGGTCATGTATTAGCTCGCTCGTTTTCCCAGCCACCGGTCCGCAGGAGTCGTCGGCTTACCGGAACGCCGAGAATCTTCATTGTTTTCTAAAAACAAAAATGTGATCATATTGTTCGATTTTTTATTGTTCCACTTCCACAAATGGAAAACATAAATGCATAGTAATGAAAAAAAGGATCCGGGACGACGACCTCTCGCATGGGCTTGACGAGCTCAGGTGCCGAGCGTGCTATCTATCCCCCTCCTCTTCTTGTGCAACATGGAACCGTGCCTGTTTCCACTTTCCACGTAATATAACAATGACAATGATAAAAGGTTAAAGAGGCGTTCCCCATCTTCTTCTTTCTTCATACGAAGTTGGTTGTGGGGGCAGTTACTGCTTTACACATGCCGCCACTCCTATAGCAGTTGCAGTTAAATTCTTTCGTCAGGCCAAAGCAAATCCCATTGCTCTGCTTTCTCTAGTTGCTTTCCCCTGTTCTCGTCGCAGAAGCCGAAAGAAAAGCAAGAGAAAACGCTTTACCATTATTGTGCTTGGCTCTAAGCTCCAGATTCTTCGTACACAAAATGGGAATGGAGCACATGCATCCTAATCCCGGACACAAAATGAAATGAGGTCTGCTGCCTGCTGGACAGGCAGTCAGGCACAGCACACGAGACAGAACAGAGATATTGAAACAATCCTCAAGTCATGTTTATTTTCAACGAATCAAGTGGACAAGAAACCTGTATCTCACGGTACAAATCGCAAATGGAATAATGAACACGGTACTCATGCTGCGCAAAAGGCGGTAAAAAACGTGCTCGGATGCTTAAGGCATCATATCAGCCACCATATATGATCATATGGCGGCCACGGCCAGAACGGCTGCGGCGACGAATCCGGCGACTAATCCTGCCGATCCCCTCGCCGACGCGCCGTTATCAAAGGACGTCGACGGCGTCGTCTTGGACCCCGACGCCGGCGTCGTGTCTCCCGCCGCCGGCGACGTGGCCGGAGCACCGGCGCCGGCCTTCTTGCAGTCGCTGACGGGCGGCGTCTTGACCTTGCACTCGTCGGGGAGGCCCAGCGCGCGGGTGCGGTTGACGTTGAGCCCGAGCGCCGCCGTGTCGGCGTTGAGGGCGACGCACAGGCACTGCGGGTCCGACTGGACCACCTTCCCCAGCTGCGTGCAGCACGACGCCGGCGCCGTCGACTCGTTCCCGGAGATGTAGTTTAGGCAGGGGGACAGGCTCACCAGCACCGACGTGCAGCTGCTCGACGGCGAAGGGGACTGCGCCGACGCGCCGCCGCCGGACATCAGGAGGATCATCCCGAGCGCCGCCGCGAGGGTGGCTGCTGCTCTCGCTGCCATCTTCTTCTTCCTCTACTTCTCCTTTCTTGAGTTCCCCTCTTGCCTGGTTGCTTGTTGGTACTTGATTGATGTAGGTTTCTGTGATTTTTGGTTGGTCTCTGATGATGATTTATGAGTGGTTTTATAGGAGGTTATGCAGAGACGTGGCTAAAGAAGAGGGAGGAAGACAGGGTGGTTAAGTAAGTAGGTGAGCTGAAAGTTCCTACTCCAGGCATAGAAAAAGAAACGGTTTTCTTTGTTGAAGGAGTTGTTATGCGGCGGCTACAACTTCTGAATTCCCGAGTAGTATTCAGACGTGTGTTCAGGACGACTGAATCTTCGTCATCCGTCGTATCAGACTAAATCCGCCAGGTGGGGTTGTTGGTCTCTGAAACATCATTGCCGTGTTGGAAGAGTATTTTGGGACTGTTAACGAACGGTAATGGTTGGTGTGAGATTTGGCAACAGAAAATTTGATCCTCTGTTTCTTCTAGAAATCAGTTCCGTGAACGGGAAGTGCTTTGAATAACGTTACAGTTTTTTCTCGAACGAATAATTATCATGTTCTTCCATTTCCTTTTTTTTTCTTTAAAAAAAGCGAGAGAAGGTCCACTTGCATGCATAATATAAAGTCGTACCAGTACTTTGTACTGCTTTTAGAAGCCGTGGTTAAAGAAAACAATTGTTATCAGCTTTGGATTTGCAAATGTAATGATTGGTTTTAGTTTGATCCTCATCAGTACCGGCGATTCAGGAAGCTAGACGCAGAATGGATGCAGAGCTGCGAGCTCACAGACGAATCATATCAAACCAGTTTCTTTTTTGAAGTGGTGGCGCCATGTGTTTCTTGTTTTCCGATGGTCGGGTGTCCCTCGCTTTCTCCCCAGCGGTCAAAAAGTTGTTCGCGGGAAGTTAAAAGTGGTCGGTTAGTTGCTGCTAACCTTTGAGTGGTACCATTCGCTTGTTCTCACAATAACAGAAATGACCTGTAGCGGCGGCTCGTAAAGGCCTGTAGTGACGGATAGGTCATCCTGCCGCTACGCAAACGCAATTATAAATAAGCATTTGTAACGACGGATGGTATATCGTTGAAATAAACTACCGCTACAAATCAATTAGTAGTGACGGTTAAAAATATCAACCATAAATAAGTGTTTATAGCGGCATCGCCATATGTTCCTTGTTTTCTGATGGTCGGGTGTCCTCGCTTTTGCTCCCCAGCGATCAAAAAGTTGTCCGCGGGTAGTTCAAAGTGGTCGGTTAGTTGGTCCTAACGGCTAACCTTTGAGTGGTACCATTCGCTTGTTCTCCAGCACCCGGCAAATGCAGGCACCCATGTGTCCTCGCTTGTATTGTTTTGCTTCTAGATACGTGTAGTGTATATGTTTGTCGATTTGACAAAATCTGTGTGGATAGGCTTGCAGAATTCAGCTCCATCCGCAACAAATCGTGAGAAAATTAAAACTTCGATTCTTGGTTACCAAAGAGCAAAGACGAGTCCCTTTCAGATAACCACGACCCTAGTTTGTACATGGAAGGGGAGCATATACTTTGTGCAATGTTTCTGCATCAGAGGTTGGTCCATGTTTAACTTTCAAACTCTTGGGATGTTCTAGAATAAAAAGATATTTATGCGTAAAATATGTTAGTTTGCTACATGGAAGCGATGCAACTACTAACACATGATACATTGTGATGCCGCCAAGTGCCTCCTTAAAGATGAAATTGTACTTGGATACCGTTATTGTTTTTTTTTTTACAAAAAGGGGATGTCGTTATTGTGAATCTACATTTTCTAGTCACTCTTTATTCCGTTCCATTGGTGGGTCTTGTTTATGGTCACATGCGCAAATGGCAATCCCCCACTTGTAATTTACAATCCTTCTTTTTTCACATTTAGACTACCATGGATCCACAATATATTAGACTTGACTATGCCCAATGTCTACATGTACAACAAGAGATCATATTTTTCTATATAGATGTCTTCATAATATAGGTAGCACTTATCGTGGTGTTGTGTAAATCATAACAATGTAATTAGAAACATATACTTGAGCACAAAATTCAACAAGGATATCTATTTATTTTGTAATAAAAAATATAACATGTACTTGAGAACAAAATTTGAAAGATATAAACTAATTCATATATGAATCACCTGATGTTGTATACTACTTATTTACATGCAATGGTGCGTATTAGAGGATATAGCGAGAGCTTACGTTGCGAGGTCATTTAAAAGCAATTATCTTCCTAAAAACAGGGGTTGTTTGGCTGGGACTAAAAGGAGCCATGCCACAACTAATATCCTCGCAACAGAGCGTGACATTGATTTCTGTCATCAAATTTTCCGGCAAGAAAACACATGTTTATGTGGTGACTATAGCTCGGCGGCGGGCAACCAAATGGTGGATCTTTTTGCTGTGGCGAGAGGATATGTAGTGTGTAGTAAAACATGCCCATAGTAATTTGGACACAACCAAAAAATCTATTACCAATATTTTTCTAATAATTATGGAGAAAATTATTAATATTAGTTTAATTTTTCAAATAGCTAAATATTATTATGTAAAAAATATACCATAACACACTTTAATCTAAGTAACAATTATATTTTTAATTTCATTTAATATTTGTAATTAGAAATCCATGGTAAGAAAGTAAGAAAGAGTCATATTTCTTTATTAGAATACAATAAAGAATAAAAATCGATGACATCGATACTACAAAAAATTAATATTTAGATAGAAATAATGTCCATGGTACCATAGAACAAGTGATACAAAAATTAAAAGGAACGAGCTACATGAGACTAGACTGCACAATGTCCATGGTACCATAGGCGAAGTGATACAAAAATTAAAAGGAACCAGCTACATGAGACTAGACTGCATAATAAATATCTATAAAGCCCTTTGGAGAAAATAATAACAAACCTCAACTTATAAGGGATGAATCTTATATCCATCCAATTTTTATAGAAATTTGGAACATGATTGCGTGTGAGTTGGTTTGACAAAACCTTTCTATGCGTGTTTGGAAGATTTTGAGTTTGCACTACACATTCATTCTCTCTCTCTCTCTCTCTCTCATGTTCTAGCAGGATTTAGCCCCATCCGCAGCAACCAGCAAATCGTGAGGACAAACTCCGACCCTTGGTTACGAAAGAGCAAAGATGAGTTACTTTCGCATGGCTTCTAAATGGAAGAGAAATTAATACGTGTCGATTTTTGTTGTATCCGATCGAGCTTAGTCCAAATTAAACTTTCAAGCTCTTTTCGTTACCTTCTTTACTGCAGACATAGAAAATACAAGAGGTCAAAGTCTCGCAATTTAGACTTTCGCAGGTCGTTGTCGAAGATAAACTATGGAGATGCTGGTTCATACCGATGAGCAGACCAGTCGAAACATCATTATTAGACGTCTTCAATTTTGTTTGGTAATAAAGGTGTTGCAGTTATAGCATAACATATTTTCCATTTCCATATCGCCATCGGCTTAATGAATTTACAAGGTGTTATATCTGAAAGAATGCGCTTGGTTGCAATAACATGCCAGAGATTCAAGTGCCAGTGTCACTCTTGATATCAGTAACATATTCAACACTACAGTTTATTTCAGCTTATCCATAACCAATATGAAGGAATGCACTAATTACAGTTACAGGTACAGCCAAAATATCCAGTGGCCCAAATCACACGCAAACGAATACCAATTACTACAATCTGTATGCTACTCTGCTTCAACACTGCTGCTAGAACTCTACAAGCACTTAAACACACCACTAAAATGCTTAGGTCGACTGTCGAATGCCTCGGTCAGACCAGCGCGGCTCCAACTGCAAGGAGCAACGCGAACGCGGCCGTCGTGGACTCGTGAGAGCTCGTTCTCCAGGCGGAGCTAGGCATCAACCGGGGATCAACCGTCGCCGAGGGATCAGCCGGCGCTTCAGACTATGGAGTGGCTGGCGTCGACGGCGCTGCAAGTTTGTTTTAAACAAAAAACAAGGAGTTCGTCAGTACAAACTGACACAAAATCGAAGAGATCAAATCTAACGTCAGAGTTAAGCGAGGTTCTTACGCAGCGGTGGCGTGGAGGGTGCAAGTCTGAGTCGACGTGTACCGTTCGATTAAGCAAGCGTGGAGATTGGCACCCGTTATCACTACCGTTACATATTTGAACCTGGCGTAGTTTATTGAACTACGCGCGTACCTCTGCACTGTAGCCGGACGGCCATGGAGTTGCAGGCCTTTGGCGAGGGTCCGGTTGATGGGCACGCCAGCGAGCGGCACGTGGCCATCACAGCCACAAGCAGCATGATCGTTTCCATCCTCATTATTTTCCTGATCAAGCTGCTGCCTTCTCACGCCTGACGGCACAACTCGATCGAATGAGTGGAGAGAAAAGGTTGCGACGAGATCGGCACAGTGTGGTGCTTTTAACTGATGTGTCAGAAAAAGAAGTCGGCTGTGAGATGTTATGTTGGTAGCTCGAGAATCGGTTATGGTAGGATAACTACCGGAGCTAAGCTTTTGGTGTTTTTTTTTTCTGTCAACGTTCCACATGACATGTTAGAGATGGTTCAGTGCATCCGGCCGGGTAGGTTCGATTCCGTCTCCAAATGGTGTCACATCCTATAAGGACACGTGTTTCGAACCCTGAATTTGCCAACTGTCCCTAATAATGGATAAATACATGAACTTTTGTTGCAAATAACTACCTACCTACTAACTTTTGTAAAAAATCATCCAAATTTATACATGTTTAATCGATTCAAACCGTTTTTGTTTACATAGAACATGGAATTATTAAACTAACAAAAATTTCGAATATAACCTTCATGTTTTTTTAGAAATATGCAGCAAATTATGTCAATTATATTTTGAACCGTGTCCCATAGAATTTGAGATTTGGACACATTTTTCATGAAAATAATCACTACTAAAAAAACAGTCTATAATGACACAACCAAAATCCACGTAATGGCGAGTTCAAAGAAATCCGCTGCTACATTGATGTAATGATTTTTAGTGGTAGTTTATAACATGAATCGCCTCTATAAATTGAATTTTTTGAGGAGGGTGATCTTATGGACGTGATTACAAATAAATCAGCATTTATAATGGTGGCTCATGTTTCTACCCGCCGCTACGCATGACCCATTAGCCCACTAACTTACCAACAACTATAAAAAAAAAACTAATCCTAACTATCAGCATGCTCCTCCCTTCTCTCGCTCCCTCAGCCACCGCCTATTCCCTCCTCCTTCTCTTCCTCTCTGGCCTATGACCGCTGCCTCCACTCCTCACCTCTTCCGACCGCCTCCTTTTCCCTCCCCCTCCACCCCCTGCCGTCGCTACCATGCGAGGACGGGGCCACAACGGTGGCAAATCTGCCGAGACAATGCTCTCCCCTTCCTCCAAATATGTCATTCCCGCTGCGCGAGGATGGTTCCACGATGGCCGCAGAACTGCCCTCGAGGCACGGCGGTGGGCAGGGCTGTGAAGTTGGATCCAAGCCTAGATCTGGTGGAGCAACGACGGAAGGGGTTGTGCGGTCTGTTCACGGTGGCGCGGCAGATCTGCGGCGGTGCGAGGCACAGGCAGGTCCTGCAGGTGGCAGCGTGTTTTTTTTAATTTTTTTTTGAGTAGATAGGTAGCAGCAGGTAAAGATGTCACCCGCCGCTACTGATCTGTCTATAGCTACAGTTCATTCCATCCTTAGGACATCGGCCGCTACTATCTTCCCTTTTTAGCTATGGGAATGTAGCGGCAAAGCGGCCAACCTACCGCTATAGTGGTTTATGGACCACCACTACATGCCGTTTTTGTAGTAGTGAATATTGACTCATTTGTTAAACTTTTCAAATGGTTTTGAATTTATGTCAGCAAAAACATATGAAATCAATGAAACATGTGTTAATTAGAATGGTTTTTAAACAAAATAATAAGAGGGGGGGGGGGTTGGATTTGCAACAAAAAGACTTATACGAGTGGGAAGATCAAACTCCAAGTGACATATGAGTTCGTGTATACAATTGACACTAAAGTAATTCTTCTGTGTTTATTTGGCTGCGTAGTTTCATCGTTAGAACAAATTAAACATGTGATAGACGACAAGAGTCAGCAGTATTAACAACCAAAAGTTCCCCTCGCAAAAGAAAAAAGAAACAACTGAAAGTTTATAAATCAAGATAACCTTATATTTAAAAGTTGTGCATCTCACTTTGTAATAGTTATGTATTTGTTTTGAATCGCACCCTACAAAAATTGAGTCCAAAAACAGTAGAAAAGGCAGGAACATAATCTTCAATAAATATGACGTGTTGCAAATTAGAAATAAAATCCAACAGCAATAGCAATGTTATTCAATGTTGCAATAGACACTTTTGAGATGTCATAATGGATGAGTTGGATGTGGTCTTTCTTTTTTTTTTTTCTGTGTGTTGCAATATGTGATTTTGTTGAGATATTTATGGTGAATTATTTTTTCAAGTATAAGACAACATCCCGTAGACAATGAGACATCTGTGGTGACTTCGTAAATCTCAAGATAACCGCTCATATAGACTCTGTGTGTGTGTGCATAAGGTTGAGTACTCGTGCGCACGTATGTAAGTGTCTGTGCCTATACTGTGTTTAGTTCCAAAAAAGAAAAGCATACACATTCAAGCTTATTTTTAAAATAAATAATTTCTTAGATGAAAAGTTATGCAAACAATCAACAATAAATCTGTAAAAAAACACACATATAAGAAATGCACCGATTTGTCTTTGTGCCAAATTTGAAGTTGCAAATGCCTAATATGGATTGAGGTAAAAATATTAAAAATATTCAATTCTCTTACTAAAGTGTTTTATAGATTAAAATATCAAGTTCTTAGTCTCCGAGAGGAAAAATATAGGGTTGTGATGTCTCACAGATCAAACTCCAATTAGATGCAGGATACATGTCTCTATGAGTTCAATTTTTAAAACACTTCATTATTATCATGTAAACAAATCATACCATAGCACATCTTGATCTAAACACTTGCTTTGATTTATTTCTTGTATTTCATATTTTTTTCATTATAATATATATTGGAAATAAAATAAAAGATCATAACCTTTCATTATACAATAAAGATTAAAATGATATGGTGTTGGTAATATAAAAATCACATGCTCACTTTTGTTAGTACTTTCTCTGTCCAGAAAGTGTGGTTCTGGAAAAAATCTTTGGGACCGAGGCGAGGGTGAAGTTACGGTTCTGTCTACATTAATCATCGCATTCCTCCGCCCAACTGTCTCCAGCCCAATCAAGATGCCATCCCCTTCCTTCATTGCATCACCGAGACGGAGCCACTTCCGTGCCGCCGTTGCTCGTCGGGGCCAACGCGGAGCCTGGAGAGGAGACTGGCGGGAGGCATCTCGGAGCTCTGAGCTCACGCTTTCATCCAACGCGGCGGCCACCGCGGGATCTCGCAGGAGGGGAGAACGTCAAGGCAGGAGCAGCTCCATTCCACGCCATCTCTTCGCCCGCCGAGCAGTTCCTGGTCGTCCGTGCCATTGTGTCAGGTCCACGCGCGCCCGTCGAGGGGCATGTCGATCTCGTGCGCTCCGCGTCAAGTCCGCATCTCTCGAGGGGCATGGTCATGAGGATGGGGACGAAGTCCGTGCCGCCATAGGCAGGTCCTCGCCATTGCCTTCGCCGATCTGCTCTGCTTCGTCGCACATAGGTCCGCATTGTTGTCATGGATTCCCGAGGCCGTCGTGCTCCCCGCCGTCGTAGAGAAGGGGAGATATAGGAGAGGGAGGGGAAGGAGGCCGTTGTACCGATAGTGCGTTGGACGAGGTGGACAGTATGGGACTTTTTTCAGACACTAGAGCGTCATTTTCTACGGGTTGGAGGGAGTAATAAAGTTTGTCTTCAAATTTAGGTGGTACTATAATAAAGTTGCTTCAGTTAGAGCATCACATAATTTTCATTTCCATATGGTCATGAGCTTAATAAACATGCCAGAGATTCAAGTACCTGTCTATCGTGGTATCAATAACATATTCAATACTACTACAGTTTGTTTCAGCTTATGCATAACCAATCTGAAAGAATCCACTAATTACAGCAGCCAACCCAGTGCCCCAAATCACACGCAAACGAATAGTGATCACAATCTGCTTGGACTCTGCTACCACACAGGCACTGAAATCCATTGCTGCTTGATAGCCCTGTCGGATACCGCGATCAGACCAGAGCGGCTCCAGCTGTAAGCAGCACCACGAACGCCGCCGTTCCGGACACGTGAGAGCCCGTTCTCCAGGCGGAGCTGGGCAGCACTGCCGGCCTCGTCTGCCCCTGGCTCACCGGCGCTTCAGACTCTGGAGTCGTCGCTGCAAGTTCGAACACAGACATGGAATTCGTCAGCACAAAATCGAGGAGGTCAAAGGTGTAACGCCCAATTCAAGCGAGGTTCTTACGAATCGGCGGTGGCATCGATGGTGCGACGGCGACGGGACCAGGAGCCGGCATCTGAGTCGACGTGTCTGCACATACACCGTTAGATTAAGCGTTGGATTAGCATTCAATTTGTATCATGATCCGTGCACGAACCTCTGCACTGGAGCGGGACGGCCATGGAGTTGCAGGCCCTGGGCAGCGTCACGGCGAGGGTCCGGTTGATGGGCACGCCGCCGAGCGGCACGTTGCCGGAGAGAACGAGGCACGCGCAGCCGGTGCTCGCGTTCATCAGCGCCGCCAGCGACCGGCAGCAGTCGGCCGTCGGAGCGGCGCCGTTGCTGCTGTTGGTGAGGAAGTTGAAGCAGGGGGTGAAGCTGGTGAGCAGCGACGTCGTGCACGACGCGGCCGGTGGCGCCTGCCCGGACGCCGGCGAGGTCATCAGGGCCATTGCGACTGCCAACATGGTGAGAAACTTGATCGTTTCCAGCCCCATGTTCCTGATCTAGCTGCTGCTTTTTCTCACGCCTGGTGGCACAGCTCGATCGAATGAGGTGGAGTTTTGGAGGGAAAAGGTTAATTTAGTTGCGACGAGATCAGGAGAGTGTGGTATGCTTTTAAGTAATGTTTTTGAGTTTTAGTAGCTCGAGAATCGGTTATGGTAGCACAACTACCGTAACTAATCTTTTATGCGTTCCTGTCAAAATCCATCATGACATGTTAGAGATAGTTCAGTGCAGCCGGCGGGGTAGGCAGGGTTCGTCACCAAATGATGTTACATCCTGCGAACAAGAGCAGGGTCCAGGGGACGAAAACTTGTATTTGGTAAGGACACGTGTGCCGAACATTGAATTTTGCGTTCTGTCCTGAATGGCTTAAAAATAATTGTACTGGGGGTCGTTCTCTGGCGGCGTAGTTTCATTGTGACAACAGACACGCGGCAACAGTCAGCAGTATTAGCAGCTGAAAGTTTGTAAAGCAAGATAATGCCATGTTTGCAAGTTATGCATCTCATTTTAAGTAGCTATGTATTTGTTTGGAATAATCTCACCCTACGAAAAAAAATCCAATAGAAATACAACTTTTATTTAATAAGACCTCACCATACGTGAGTTGGATGTGCTAGTTTTCTATGTGTTGCAATAGGTGATTTTGTTGAGATATTTTCTTAGATGTTGCTGCGGTAATTTAGGATGTTGGACCATATGAGTTGAGATGTTACAGCAGGTGGTTTAGGATGTTGAAGAATGTCACCTTTCAATTGTGGATTCAGGACAGGCGTGTTGAAGTAACAAGTGGTAGTAATTAATGCAACAAAAGTAGGACATTATTGTGCCCCTAGTCATTTTATTTTGCAATTGCATCAGATTGTTCTTGAGCACCAATAGTTTATCTTCCACGCTATGCAGTGGCGGGTCTAGGATTTGGACTATGGGTACTCAAAATTTGTAATGGTAAAAAAATTTTGCACACTCTAGATTGTAAATCTTCATATATGTTTTTTCTACTTTTTATGCAAATACATAGCATATATTATATATATATATAATATTTTCATAAAAATAATGAGTATTCAATTGAATACTCTTGAATAAAGGCAGGCTTGGTCCTGACGCTATGGCTATGAAATGGTGCAGAAGTACCAATTACCAAATCAAACATGATTATTCTATGCCATTTGTACTTGAAATTTGTTGTGCTCATCAGTTAGCAAGTTTTAATTTATTATTTTTTAGTTTTTCTTCATTCGTCTGGACACGATAAGCCTATTTTTCTATGAATAAATTAGACTGACTTAATATTGTTGGGAAAAAGATAAATTACATCATATGAAGGACTCTTGATGGATCGATGGTCGCTTCAGGCTCCCTGCAACTCTTTTGCGATCTCACAGAGACTGACTGGCATCTGTGGCTAGGTCATATCTACCACGATTTCTAGTTCATATCTGTTGCAATCTGATATGTGCTTTGCTCACGATCTATTTTTTTTTTTCTATCAATGGAGGAGTGTAGAACCAGCACTAATGCTGTTTGCATGCAACACCTTGTAACATCCTACAAGCTACGTACACACATATGAGGATCCCTACTAACATTGTGATGCCTCCTCCCCTTGAAAGATGATTTTGTACTTGGATATATATTGTTATTGTGAACCTGAGTTTTCTGCCCACTCCACTTCATTCCATGACTGGAGCAAATAGGACGGTGTCCGGTTCGTCACTGATGCCGCCGTCCCACACGGGAGCCCTGCCGCCATCGCGGGCCCTCACAGGTATTTTCCAAATGCCAAATTCTACCCACGCAAGGCACCATGACGGCTCACAACTGATTTATTTAAGAGGAGTTTTACTGTCCAAAATATTGGTTAGTAGTTTCTTAAAACTACTAGCTAGTAGTTTGATCCAACGGTATAGATGATCTGCTATTATCGATTTGTCACTACTGACTAGTATTTTATCAGTTTGAAGGTAATATTGGAACAAATAAGAGTGATAGATTTATAATAATTAGGTTTTTAAATAAAATCACATTAGTAATCTTATTAGCACTACAAGATTTCAGGGCTAATACTACGACATTAATTGCAACAATATGATTTTCGTTGCAATAGATATGGATAATTACAACGAAAGGTGATTTTGGTTGCGATAGATTGGATATATCACCACGCTTGCATATGCGTTATAATTAGGACGATATTTTTGCAACGCTTTCCTGTAATTGTTGCAATAAGGTCATATCGTAACAGTATAACTAGGTGTCGTAATAAGAGGCATAGGTATAGCAACAAAAATCTATGTGGTTACGACTGCGTCTTACATATTGCAACACAAATGTTTGTCATTGGAACTGTGTATAGATATAGCAACGAAGGTGGAGGCAAGGTTTAAATAACCGGATAAACCGGTGAAACCGGTCGGGCCCGGTTCACCGGCTAACCGAATAACCAGAATAATCGGCCGGTTAACCAGGCAAAAATCAATTTGGAGAGCACGCGGCCGAGAACCGGTTAACCGGCCAGTTATACCGGTTAACCGACCGGTTATTTTGGTTAACTGGGCGGTTAGGTCGGTTTTATTGATATGTTTTGAACACATATTTTTAAATTCAAAATTACCGGTTTTTATACGGTTTCACTGGTTAAGTAGCCAGTTATTCCGGTTAACCTGTCGGTTATTCCGGTTAAGTCTAATATGATTTTTTAAATTTTAAATTTTTTAAAATCATAACCGGGGGTTAGCCGGCCGGCCGGGATAACCGGTCCGGACCGGTTTTCTAGTTAACCGGGTTAACCAACCGGTTAACCCTGGTTATTTCAACCATGGGTTCCTCCAGTTGCGAATGTGTCTTACGTATTGCAACACAAATATTTGTCGTTGCAACTATGCATAGATAAAGCAACAAAGGTGGAGGTAGTTGCAAATGCGTCTTACATATTGCAACGCAAATGTCTATCATTGCAACTATGAATAGATATAGCGACAATGGTGAAGATAGTGTCGAATGCATCTTACATATTGCAACAAAAATTTCTATCGTTGCAACAATACACAGATATAGCAACAAAAGTCGATGCGGTTGCGACAGTGTGTTACATATTGCAACGAAAGTGTCTGTCGTTGCATTATCATGGTATTGCAATAAAAATTAAACTAAAGTGGCTGAACGGGGTATTCTTTCTGAACGTATTAAGCTAAAGTCAAAGGAACAGTGATCACTCAGCCTACTTCGCTCATAATAATTGAGAACATCATTAAAACAACAGAAAACATGAAGCATTCATAAGTTAAAATACAGTTTGAGTGCATACATCATTACAAGTGTTCCAATGATCCAACAAACTTAAACTAAACATCAAAGACTAATAACAATAAAGGGGGTGGGGTGGGGGGGGGGGGTGGAGAGGGCGGGTGGCTAGTTGAAAGATGGATAGCGGCGGATAAACAGAGGGGTTTGCAGAGGTGGTTCGGAATGACGCCGGGTGAAATCGAACATGTCATAGTGCCTGACACGACCGTGGCAATCATCAACAGGGATCTTCACCATTTCTCCAAACATATGGTCCGAAACATACAGACATGGCGGACCCACTTTCTTTTCTCCTTCTGGTACAACAAACCAAAATGGATAATTTGCACCCAGAAAAAGAGAGCGTTCACCTTGCAAACCTCTCAACTCCGTCCATTGACTGTCTACTCTCTCATATAATGCCACGCCAACCACTATACCACATGTTGACTGGTGGCTCTATAGTTGCCTTTCGGTTCGTGTTCCTCAAAAATCTCCCCACAGCTGGAGGACCATAGGTCGGTTACGAGTTGACCATGCAAGAAACATCGTGGCCTCGCGTTCGCGTCTGCAGTACACTGGACGAGCATAAGGGGGGCCCTTGACCCATTGAGGAGATTCAGTAATAATGGGCTTCATGTTCAGGTCCAAACATTCATCCATAAATCTTGATGGCCATAATAATGGGCTTCATGTACAGGCTCCCCACCAGTTGATTGCCACCACGTACTGCCCTTCCTAGTAAGCAGCATCCATAAATCTTGATGGAAATCAATCTGAATTTGGTAATGCTATCCACATGCCATCAGTCTTCTCATGGTTCATGATATTTCCTGAAGAGAACAGAAGGATCACAAAGGGACCACCATCTTGCCTGGGTGTTTTACAGAGAACTGCGCGCTCGATGAACAGAAGTCCATGACCACCAATGTCATTCACGACATAAGACAGCAACTCCTCATTTCCATCACTGTTTGATGACAACAGTGGCAGTGGGATACTCTTGCTAGTGATTGGGTTGACCAAGCTCAGGGAGAACTCCTGATTAATAGTGACGAGCCAGTCATCCTTCACAGCCAACCAACTGCATCCCTTCAGCACCTCAAGAACTGACTGATGTGACGTCGTCCCTTCCCCGATAATATGCAGCCCAAAAGATCCAGAAATAACATCATGCTCATCTTCTATCTGGCCTTCTGGTGTGGATGCCGACGCCAGTAGCATAGGGACACGAGGTACCAAGCCATGCTGATCTTTCACCTGATTGAGTTCTTGCTTTTCAATAGTCATAAGCCTGATGGCTGTAATCCCATCCACCAACCTGAAAATACTCTCCAAAAGAGCAAGAGGCAGCGAATGCCATCGGCTAACTCTAGAACAATGGCACGAATCACATTCAAGCCAAGCCGGTAATATTGTAACATATATAAAGCAGGTCGAAAGTTACGTTAAAGTATATTCCTATTGGTCTATCTATGCATTGTTACAAAGGTAAAAATCTTTAGACCATGATATATACTCAAAGGAGATAAATCAAAAATACTTGACTGTACAAAATAGATTGGCCAATTCTTTGAGTAAACAATTGATTCATAGTGCAAGCCGGTGAGCATGAATAGCAGCTCATTATTATAGCATGGGAAATAATAGCCAAAGGAGCTTCTTGAAATTGTGCTTCGGTCTCCACACGATGCGCAGGAGATCAAAACCAAACGATTCATCATAGAAAGATATTAAGCCTCAACATCAACAGGCAATCCATAAACCAGATCATGCACACAAAGCAGCCCACAAAAAAAATAAAACGATGCAGCACCTATCGATCATCTTCCTCCCAAACTAGAATATGCATGTAACTATGGATAAAAAATCTAAGAAATGTGTAATTTAATGGATAGAAAGAATTTTAATTATATTAATATACTTGAACTGAGGGCCTAATTTTTCTTTTAGCACAGGTCCTCCAAAATCTACGGTACGGCTCTGGCACGAATTCCACCCTTGTCTTGGAGGGCAGGAACACGAGATTGCATGCGTTAAAACAACCCAATGGAAAAAGGGGTGGAAAAGGTAAGAAACAATTGCTCCGAGTTATGACCAGATACTTCTGCTTCAGACTCCTCTACACCGAGGCCGCTCGAAGCCAATTTGTAGTGTTTTGCCATGGAAGGATCTCCGTGCTCGGCCATGATGATGACAAGATCTTATTCCTTTACCCTGTTTTCTTCGTCCTTCGCAGAAGATGGAAGCGGAGATGAAGACGACGAGAGAGGAGCGGTTGAAAGACGATGAGAGAGGAGGAGGGGTGAGAGATGACGGTTGGGGAGGGAAATGAGACGTCAAGGGTCTTTTTGAGCAGGATACGAATGGGGGAGGCATCTCATGGAGAGGCGTTTCATGGGCCTCTAAATGGGCTTATTGTACACCACATTGTACACCCTCCTCCTCCACATACACACGCTGCTTTATATGTCCCGCGCACTGTTGTCGTCGCTCGAATGTCGTCGCTCGGCCAGATCCGCCAGCCCATGAGCCACCACCTACCCGCGCGCTGTTGTTGTCGTCTGCCCGACCGGATCAGATGACCCGCGCGCTGCCACCGTCATTGCTTGCTCGCCACCTGCCTACGAGCTGTCGCTCCTCGCTAGAGCCTCACATAGGGCCGCACCTTGCCGTTGCCGTCGCCTTCCTGCGCGATGTCACTCCTCGCCGTAGCCTTGCGTGTGTCCGCGCCTTGCTGCTGCTCCTCACCTAGGGCCTCATGAGTGGCTGTTCCTCGCCTGGACCCTTGTGAGGGGTCGCTCCTCGCCAGAAGAGGAGCAGAGGTGGCAGCCGGGGGAGGGAAAGGGAGGGCAGAGATGACCCGCATGTGGGAGAGGAGAGAAGTGGAAGGGAGGCGGATGTGACTGAGAGATGAGAGAGGGAGAGATGGCGGGTGAAGGAGAAGAGAGGAGAGGTTAGAGTTCGGGAGAATAGGATGACTGGTTTTATTCATATCAGTTGGGCCAAATAGATCAAAGAAATGAACTAAGATTTTTAAGGACGGATCAAGATGTGATTCACTTTATTGTTGGCCGCTGAAAATCGTGTTACCATTGTAGCGGCAGGTGTTTTTGAATTCATCGCCATGTAGACCGTATTTTTGGTAGTGATAAAGTTTTGTGCTTGAATCCGTATAGTAATTCAATAGTAGGTGATATTCAATTACGTCCCAAGTTTCGTGCTTGAAACCGTATACTAATTCAGGCTTCTGCTCAAGCAAGTTAATAAGTCATGCACGCTCTGATAATTTAAAACTTCACTTTTTTGAGAATTTTTCTCATAAATGTTTTTCCTCTTTGAAGTTTCTTTTTTTTTCAAATTATCGGAGAAACTTTAGTGTACCTTTTGCAGAAACTTTCTTAGCAAATTATTTAAAAACTAGTAAATTAATATTCTTAACAACTTTTAACATAACTTTTTCTTTTATTTCCTATAATACTTCTATGAAAACTATCGCACAAAGCTTTATGCACATCAACGGGTTCCACTACTACCAAGTACCAACTCTGCCCAGTTTTGGTGCACCTGCTGCAAGAGCTCCAATATGCACAGAAAACTGGAAGATTGTTTCTTTTGCACATTTCTGTTATATCTGATTCTTTTCAAGGGAGCACAAGTTTATTAAGTGTTTGGTTAATATCATTCTCGTTTCTACTATTTTTTTTTTCATTTGGTCGTAATTTTTTTTTCATTTTAGTCCTTATACACGTGACCTGATTATGGTCTATTGAACGCAGTCGGAAACGGCAGACGTAAACAGCAGACGTGCGTCACTACCGGAAATCCGAAATTTGCCATGTGCCGCAATCTTTGTCGTGTGCTTTTATACGGACACACGACAAAAAGGCTCTTTACCGTGTGCCTTTGCTAGGACACACGGCGAAGAGACGACACACGGCAAAACCATGATTTGACGTGTGTCCCGGAGCTTTCCCATCTTCGCCATATGCTCCTGCCCTAGCACACGGCAAAGACCCCTATTTACCGTGTGCTAACGAGTGGCACACGGCAACTTAGGAAAAAACCTTCTCTAATTCACCTCAAACTTTTTCTCCATTCAACTAATATTGCTTGGTACCCTATGTTCCAATTTGGGGCATTTTCTACTCTATTTACTATTTTTGTAAATTTTATTTCATTCAAAAGATTTTTTTGGTCTAAGTTAAATTTGAACTGCAAGTGCATAAAATAATAGAATAAAATAAATCAAAAAATAATATTCATGATGTTGAGGCTAGTATAATGCCTTTTGTAGTGGTTGAAATGAAATTTTATAAATCGTATTCATGAAACGTTGATTTGAACGTCGCGTCGAGTAGTATTTAAATCATATAAAATTCAAATGACGTCGAAAAGTTATGAGATTTGTCCGTATATCCTTTTATCATAAATGTTTCATGTGATAAATAGTTGAGCTGGTTTTTCATAAGTTGTCACGTATGATGCTTATAAACGGAATGTTTCCAAAGAAGTTATATAAAGAATATAGAAGATGGGGTTAGGTTCGTAGATGTAATAACGTTTGAATTAGAATTTTAATTCAAATTTTCTTCTTTACATAGTATGTAACATGGAATATTTCATCTTAATTTTTGGTGTTTTTTGAATTTGTTCAATAATTTTGATGTATTTAGTGAAATTCTATCATTGTAATATTTATAAACTATTTTTTCATCTATAAGTATATGAAATAATATAATTTTGTGGTTATCCACTTTATATTCACTTGATTAAGACATTATCTTAGGTTTAAAAAAATTATATTTCTAAAAACTTACAATGATATAAAATAAGAAAGAAATTTAAAAATTTTATTTGACATGTGACTAAAAAGGGACACACGGCGAACGGCTTTACCATGTCCCCAACACATGGCGAAGGGCACGACGATCCTATTTGCCGTGTGCACTAGATCTGGGCACACGGCGAATAGCATCGTTTTGACTTAATTAGATTCCGCAATCCACTCGCCCTCTCTCTCTCTCTCGGGTAGTATTTTCCTCCTCGCTCCTGCGCGCACGGGACCGGCAGCGGTGGCGGCGGATGCAACAGCAGCAGCAGCAAGGCGGGGACGAGGAGGCGCCGCCAGTGATCCCGTCGTGGGGCCGGCGCCGGGTCAGGTCCGTGCAGGACGGCAAGCCTACCGCGGAGAGGGCCGGCGCCGCCACCCGACACGCCGCTCGCCTTCTTCCCAGAGGAGGAGGACGACGAGGCGAGGAAGGCCAGGACGCAAGATGAGGTCCGCTCGGCGCTTGTCCCAGGAGAACGCGGATCTCCACAAGGTCAGCTCAGCTCCTTTCTCATTGCTTTGCTAGTGGGGAGTGATTGCAAATCTACGCTGTTTATTTATTTGAAAATTCAATTTTAACACTGATTGTTTTCTTTGATAGTGCTTATCAAGATGCTCAGTCAGTGCGCATGTTTGTCGCTGATGGTGCTGAATTGCTTATGGCTCAGAGCTACGCTAAGAACATGGGATTGTATGGAGAGCGTGTTGGTGCTTTAAGCATTGTAAGTTCTTTCCTCTAGTTCTTAGTGATTCCACAGTTCTAGAGTCGGATCATCAGACTATTACTAATAACTTTACCAACGGGCTTGTCAAATCAATGCCATCTTTTTTTTTAATAAACGACTATAGCTTCTTAGTATGTAAAGTAGAGCTTAATGTTATATGATTGATTGGCGCATATAAATTTTCTTTTACACAACTGAAAAGGTGCATTTTTTAAACTTGTCTCGCACTTGGCACTTGGAATATTGGTTCCAGTAGTTGTAAAGTTGCCTTGATTGTCCTTTAACAGCTTCATTTTGTAACCAAGTCCATCTTGTTATTGCATAAGCACACCTTTTCAAGTCTAAGAATAGTTCTTTCCTTCTTCACCAGGCCATCCTAAAAGACATTTGTTGACTACTGGCTCAGCCTTTTTATCAGTGGAAAGAGACTTCTTGTTGGTGATTCAGTCTTATTTATTAGATAAAATGCTGAGAGTAAAGGTCTTACTTTTCTGGTTTTGATTCAGTGAGAGTCATTGTAGCAATTTGGAGAGGATAACTAATTCCACCAGAGAACCTGTCTTTCTACTTGTAGAAAATGCGAAACAACAACTCCTCTTGGGGATCAGGCAAGCAAATAGGCAACCTATTAATCTCTCATCATCTGATTTGTCTAGTGATAGCATGCATATCAGAATTCTTGTTGCTGCAGCCCATGCAACAACCAGTAATAGCCAATTCACGGTATTCTATAACCCGAGGTAAATATGGCATCTTCTGTAAGACTTTAAGATATAAAGAAATGGTGCATCAAAAGTTTCACCTGGGTTGCTTTTTCTCCCCTTCAGGACCAGTCCTTCAGAATTTGTGATTCCTTTTGCCAAGTGCCAGAAGGTTCTCTGTAGGAATCAATTAGGCTGAATATGTTTTCTATATATGCTGATAAATTTAGTTTTTTAAACTTAATTGTTTGTTATTGACTGTAGCTCGTTATTATATCAGCAGATAATTACTTATCCAATAATGTTTTGTCATTTTGTAATGGACATAGGAATCTAAGACATTTGCTACAAACTGACCTACTTTGCTCCTGATTTGTGTTTCCTTGCCACTAATAATAATTTTTTTCATGATATGTGTAATTTTATTTTTTTATTTTTTCATATATGCTTTGCCGTGTGTCAAAGGTATGGCACACGGCAAAGTCAAGACCTTTGCCGTGTGCTTGGGGTGTGGCACACAGCAAAATCGTAAACTTCGCTGTGTGTTTATTTTTAACACACGGCAAACATCTTAGCCGTGTGCACGACAAAAAGCACACGGCGAAGCGACCTTTGCCGTCTAACCTAGTTGTCGTCGGGGTTTCGCCGTGGGCCGCGTATGGCGAACCTCTTCGCCGTGTGCCTGTGGCACACGGCGAACTTCGAGATTCCCGTAGTGCGTATAGCAGGACTCCATAAAATTCAATCATTACATATAGTGAAAAGAATGTCAATTCCGTTCTCAATATGATTCACGAATAAATAATACTAATACGGTAATCTGTGTACAACTCTGCTTGCAGACAATGCAAGAAAAAAAAAATGTGACACTCAATCTCTTCCCCATGCCAGCTATAGCTGAACAACGTGATGACGTTGATCGATCGGCCGATCATACCAGCGCTCCCCCAACTGCGAGGAGCAGCACGAACGCAGCCGTCGCGGAAACGTCAGAGCTTTTCCTCCAGGCGGAGCTGGGCAGGACCCCCGGCCTCGTCTCCCCCTGCTGGCTCGCCGGAGGCGCAGGCTCCGGGGCTTCAGCCACCGGTGTTATTGGCGTAACTGGTGCTGCAATTCGCAGAGAGAAAAAATAAAAATCATGGCTTATGTCAGTAAAGCCGCCAGAGATCACGGTTAAACAACAAATTAAATTTGTACCACGAATCAAGTAAAGGTTCTTTTTTTGTTTCGAGATGAATGAAGTAGATAGAGAAGGTTTCTTACGCAGTGGGGCCAAAGAGGGAGCAACTTCCGCGACGGGACCTGGCGCTGGAGTCAGAGCCGCCGTGGTTGGATCTGCACATTATGGACGGTACGTGAAACAAAGCAGAGTGCATTTCGTCATCTGGACACGTCAGACACACACTGCAACCAACCATCAAAATTCAGCCGATCGATGGATTACCATACCTTGGCATTGGAGAGGGACAGCCGAGGTGTTGCATGCCCTGGGCATGGTGACGGCGAGCGACCGGTTCACCGGCACGCCGAGCGGCACGCTGCCGGTGAGGATGAGGCAGGCGCAGTTGGCGCTGGCGTTAACCAGCGCCCCGAGTGATCGGCAGCAGTCCGCCGTCGGGGACGCGCTGTTGTTGGTGATGAAGTTGAGGCAGGGCGCGAAGCTGGTCACCAGCGACGCCGTGCACGACACCGCCGTGCCGCCGGGCTGCCCGGCCGCCGGCGCGGCTATCAGCGCCGTGACGACCACGGCGAAGGCGAGCAGCTTGTGGACCACCAGGCGGGCCATCTCTCTCTTGAGCTTCGCGTGCCACGTGTCACGAAGCAACGAACTCGACTTCGCTTGCAACAGTTTTGGTGGGAATAATGGGGCTTGGGATGATGCTTGCGTGTTGTGTTTGCAGGTGTTGCGATTGCATCGTTGCAGATGAGTTTGTCTGGTTTATATAGGAGGTTATTAGGGGATGATGCATTGGAGGGAGGAGAATGTGCATGTGGTTGTTATGAGGTGTCATGTTGGTAGATCAGAAGTTGGTCATGGTAGCATAACTACCATAGCTAATCTTCATTCGTTTGCGTCAGAGTAGTCTCGCACGATCGAGACAGTTTAATTAGTAGCTCAGGTAGGAAGAGTTCGTCACCAACTCGTTTCTTTATTGATTTCATCCACCTTCAAGGGAAGAGAATTGCTGTCGTTTTCGTTGCACCTTGGATTTTGACCAGCAGTTTCTCGGCACGGGCTAAGGGATTGCGCACCCAGCTGGTATGGATGTTGGGGTTCTTTTTGTTTTTTTAGTGCGCATGCGCATATAATATGTAATTTTACAAGAACCAAAGTTAAATATCCTCGGGACCCAGCGGTACGTTTCAAACACATGTACTTGTTCGGGAACACTACAAGATCATGTTTACCCGAATAAATTCAGGTTGATCTGTATTTGAAGTTGGAAACTAGCAACATCTAGCACGGAAATTTATATTATTATATTTTTCAACTAATGAGATTGCCTTTCTTCCTAACAACTCATTCTTTATAGCGATGAGACCCCACTCTGACCTCTAATCCCATGTCATTGTCATCCACGATTACAATCTTGCGCAAGATCGATAATTTACCGCTGTAGGGATGGTAACTTTCTTCACTGACCACTATAGTCTGTGTTATATATGATGATTTGTAGTCGTTATTGATGCAATATAATAACAACTACAAATTTATTTTTCACTCGGTGAAATTTGTGCATGATCCGTATTTCGCTACACAAATAAAACATCTACGGAGGAGAAAGTGGCCTGTAGTGTTCGAACAAATAGATATCTGCCGGTGTCATAAAATTGTCAGCTAGAACCAATGCTCTGTACCTCTCCTCGTCGCCTTCGCGGGGGGAAGCGATGATGATGAGCTCCCAATCCACAAGGTTGTTACCTCTGTCGTGGTACCTGCTGCTCTTCTCCACTCCGTTGAAGTGGAGAGAAGGGTAGTAAGACACTACCCACTCGCCAAGTGCATAAAGGCCACCACCTGGGTCACCATAATAGGGTGTCCATGGACCCGTCGGGAAGGGGTCGGTGTCAGGGTTGGCGACGGCGCAAAACAAGGTGGTCATGGCAGCAGCAGCAAGGAGGAGGAGGCTGCTAGTGCTCATGGGTACAAGAGAATACTTTGTGGTTCTCTTAAACTGGTGTCAATGGAGGCTCGGATCTCCGTGGAATTCACGTGATGCTTGCCGTGAATGAGATGCCATTTATATATAATATATAATAATATAGGGTACCTATGGATGGACGCAAATAATTACTTTCCCTCAAATTTACGAGGAAACAGTGAATACATTCCCTATTTGTGTTCCTAAATACACGGTAGCATATTATGTCCTGCTAATTGAGTAAATCATATTAGGAAATTTAGGCCCCTATCAATGCTCATACAAGAATTCCTATGTGTCGCAATAACAATAATGCGATGAAATATATTCACTTGCCATAGTTAAGATTACTGCCATTAAATAAAATATAAAGGTAATGACTTTATATTATTAGCATGAACCTCAGAACCTAGACCAACAAATCATTGCACACAAGAAAAACAATCCATGACATCTAAAGGTAATGACTTTACATGTGCACGTGCGCATGTAAATTTTACTCTCTTATTATTAGTATATATTAAGTTTTGAAATTATTTTTTTCTATCTTTTTTCTTGTGTTCAAAAGATATATGTCGTGGATTTTGCTTTGCACACTAATTTGTACACAACCATACTGGTTAAAGCAAAAACAAGAATTATCAGCTGACTGAGGCACGCTTTTAAATTCTTCTGATTGTTGTAAGAAGTAATATTCAAAGGAAACAAAAAATGAAAATATTTGTAGTTGAATAGTGAAATTATATAAATAATTTTGAACTCTTTAGGTCATTTCTGAATACTTGTAGTTAGGACCCCCAAATTACCGCTTGTATTTTCCTTTTTTAGCCCAACATCAGTTGCCAGCTATACATTTGATCGAAAACTCAAAAGTGGCAATAAATCAGGCGTGCCCAAGTCCAATATTGAATTCCTTCTTTTTTTTTGTGTATTGTACAAGACGTGTTTAAGTGATTCTATCTAGTTAAATGCCAACAATATTGTCATAGTTAATATTTGGGGTATTTGCATCAGATGGCCTGTTTTCAATCACAATATTAGAAAAGAACCTCTTTTTCAGACTTTGTAAGATTGGATGCCCTTGTTTCTGAGTTCCGTTCAGTTGGATTTTTTCTGAAATAAAAAATGGAAATAAAAGGAGAAATGATCCAATTGTCCCTCATTTTTTCTCAAAACCATCCAAGCAGACAGGCCCCTGCCCGACGACATTCTCTTGTCTTCTTCCTCTTCGCAGTGCAATGGCTGCTAACCCTAACCTAAGCGGAAGGTGCGTGGCGGCGGTTGGCAGGCAGGCGGCGGGGGCACGCGTAAGCGTCGCGGACAGGTGCCACAGGCAAGCGTGGGAGTGGTGCATGGTGGGGGCAGCATGGGCTGACGCCGTGAGCGAGCGTGCTAGGCTAGCGGCGGCAGTGGAAGAGAAAGACAAGAGAATGGTTGAGCATTTCTTGTTTGAAAGAAGGAGAAAATGTGTTGAGCATTGAAGAACAGAAAGGGCATAAATGTCTTTTTTCACCAGATTTCACTTCGTCACGGAATATGGGTTGTTGCTTGCTTCGGATTCAAATAATAGGTCCAATCTTGCAAAGTCCATAAAAAGGTCCTTTTTTAACATTAGGATTAAAACAAGTCGTCACATACAATTGCCCCTTAATATTTGATATTCTTATACTCGTGTGACTCACACGGGCTACTACAAAAAAAATTAATATTCAATATTATATACATGTTTGTGTTTTACAAATTAATTCTTAGGGTCCGTTTGGTATGGATTTTTTAGAAAACAGATTCTGTTTTTACTTTCATTTTTTTTAAACAGCTTCTATGAAAAAAAAACAGATTTTTTATCAAAATAGCTTCTTAAGGTGTTTGGCAAAACAATTTCTACTCATTCTTGAGGTGGAGGGGCGGAAAAAAAGCTGAAAAGGCATCGATTTGCTGCTTTTTGCTTCTAAGTGTTTTGGAAGAATCGATTCTCACATTCGGTATGACAGAAGCGCTTCTGACGGAACTATTTGACAGTGATTTTTGGAGAAGCGAAAGTAGAAGCTATTTTAGAAGTCATACCAAATAGGCCCATAATATCATGATAATTATATTATCAATATTTCTATAAGACGAACAATATATTCGTTTGCACTGGTATGCTATTGATCTTCCTTAGGCCATTTCTAGATTTTAGGTCTCGTGATTCAAAACTTCAGATACCAGTCATACCACACATTAGAAAGCCTCTAAAAACATGGGCGCTGATCAGTCACACGAGCACGGCGCCGGGCCCTGCGTCGTGAATTAGCGTCGCGTGGCGTTCTCCAGAGCGGCCGAATAACTAGTATTTCGGCCCAAAAGCAAAGGAGCATTGTTTTTGTTTGGAGGCCAGGTCCTGCTTCTACCATCTGGGACGTGTCCAGAGGATGTGCCGGCGCGGCTGAGGCCAGCTTGAAGAGCTCGCTGGATGAAAATTGATTCGTCATCGTTAATTGTGAACGAACATTTTGGCAGTGCGTGCGTCGATGATGCGGTAGTATAGGCATGAACGATCGAGGGAGGCGGCGGGGGCTCAACGATTGCGTGGCAGCAGGGGAGGAACGAATGAAGCCGGCCGCTTGTGATTTCAGAGAAATAGTACTGGATCCACCAAATTTTTATACTGGTCTACAACTTAAGTAGGTACCTCCTTATTGAATGGTTACTATTAATTTTAAGTACCACAACAAATCTCATTAGATATATACAACTGTTTAGGGATATCCTGGCCTGAGAGCCTCGAAAGACAAAACCTTTACTGGTTGCATACTATGAGTAACTACGTAAATCACCGCTTTGTACTTCTCCGTGGAGCCAGCACGGTGCGACGCGACGATGGTGAGATTGTAGTCGGCACTGTAGAAGTCATTCGCCTGGTACGTGGCGCTCTCCACGTTGACGAAGTGGAGCACCGTGTGCTGCTGCTCCACTGCCCACTCACCAAGCTCCTGGATGTACTTAGTGACCGGTGCCGGGTAGGTGTCGTAACCAGAGGCCCTGGCGAGAACAATGGTGGCAATAACAACAGTGAGTAGGAGGCTACTAGTCCTCATGGCTACTGGATTGATTTGTGATTGCTTGCCCTTTATCAACTGGAATGGAGTGGCGTTTGCGTATGCAAACTGGTGATTGTTGTGAACTTGAGGTCAAGATCAGGGAACTAGAGTGTAGGGCACCTGTATAAAAATAGGTAGCACAAGCAGGCTTTGATGATGGAGTGAATCAGCTTTTAATTGGGTATCATCAATTGATACACAATTAATAGGTCTGATTGATTCCAGCCAGCATGCAAATATACCTTCCCCTGATTTATAAGAGTAACTGTGATCTTGCCTATCTCTCAATCACACTTTTCAAACCAAATCAAATGCGTATATGAAACTTTGTTTTCGAATATACATGGAGATTTCTTTTGTTAAAGTTGGAACATTTATAACACCTTGACAATCCATGGTGCGCCCAAAACTCAGTGCAGTCGTTGGCCGCCCTCATTCTGCCCATAGTTTTGGTGCGACATGAGCGTTGGCGAGCAAATAGGAGTTGTTCGTCGGTTCAATGCCATGTTTTTGGACGGGCAAGATTTAGGGCGCTTGTAATTTTTGGTAAGCATATGACATGTACAAGATTGTAAACTGTAATGCATCAGGTTGCGATCAATGTTTTAATTTGGTGAAAAAAGAATATAAAACAATATCAACTAATATTTGTACATGTACCCCGATAACTACATCTTTTTAGTGAACAATAAAAAAGTTAGAAACCATGAAAATACCTAACCGGGTTACCAGATGCTTGACTTAAAAATCAGAGCACCCACTTGATATCGTCATGGTATCATCGATGAATATGTAACGATGTACCCTGATGCGCGGTCCACAAGCGTCATTCCCCCTCTTCTCGGTCGTCACTGCCAAGCACCTCCACGGCGGTGACCACTGCAGATTCATTGCTAGTATAGGCTCCTTTCTACTTCAATTATCCTGGAGATGCAAAATCTTCCAGAGCCTCAGCCTGAAAACGGTTCGGGTCGAACCGCATGAACCGGACCTCAAATTTTCAGTCGATCCGGTTCGGTTCGACCCAGCATCCAAGGGGGTTGCAACACGCCGAGATCCTTTCTACCCCAGGGTCGAGTCGATCCCTTCCAGCGAGTCCAGAGCCCAGGTTCAGGAGGCAGTACTGTCACGAGGTGGTGGCTCATGGCCTCCCACACACACTTTCTGTGGAGAAGAATGGACCGAACAGACGGTTCAATACAATTTACTCCCGCAAGTCATTTTGTTGGGATTTTTCACACAATTTTTGGGCATCTGGGCACTAGATATTTTGTAATATGAAAAGTAGCATATGAGAATAAACTTGTGTTGCAACTAGACTGAACATGGCTTCAATTTCCAGATATATGTATATGTCAGCTTAGCTGTCGTCGATTAGTTGATCTCCCGCAGTGGAAACTAATCCAGGGGTCTACGTGACTTGATGCTTGATTATTCAGAGAACCCACTTGATTTCAACATCTTTAGTGAACATGTATCGTTTCGACCTGTGCTTCACCATCCGGGGCCCTGCTTCTTCAGAGTCGCCACCACGGAGCACCTCCACCCCAGTGAGCACAATGAAATTTCTAGTACAGGACGCCATCTCCACACCTCCTGTATCATCATATTCGTCGTCGCCAAAGGTTACGCTCTGCTGTTCCTGAAAAAACTTTGCGACACAGAACCTGCCTCCGCCTAGATTCAGCAGGTTCTTGTTTAACTGCGTCCAGCTCTTTGTTCTGTCGATAGTGACGCTTAGCAACTGCTTACTTAATACAATCTTCTCTTCCTCCTGAAGAGGGATCAGGTCTTCCCAGACATACTGCAACTTTGGCACTCGCTGCGTATCCATGTGGGAGAGGTCTGAGGACGCAGATAAACCGAGCCAGGTGCCCAGCTCGGGAACATAATGGGCTCTGCCATTGAATGGCAGCTCCCAATCTCCGGCCCGTCTCCATTCCCGGCTCCTGGTGTCGAAGCAGTAATTATGTGCCCTCCCAAATAGAGAGTAGAGACACAGATAGTATGGCCACCGTCGACCACCGTGAACGATGGTTTGTAACCCCAGCCTGATGGTGGAACAGGAAGAGGCTGCCATTTTTGCGGGTGTTCGTTCAAGTTCAGGACCTCAAAGCTGGGACAGGTAAGTTGACCCCGGACCCTTGTAAAGTGCATGTTCACTAATAAGGTACAGGTTGTTGTTTTCTTTCCCCAAGAGGGCAGCGTCATCGGCGATGGAGATGAATTTGGGTTTGTATCCCCACGGCCCGTCATGGCTGGGAATGACACTCATGGACTGCGCATCGGCGTCGTCGTATAAGAAGGCAAGGCCCTCGTGAGTGAGATGAAGGATCCAGCCCTCGGTGCTCTGAGGGAGTTCAGGAGCACGAATGTGTCGTCGTCCTTGGGCCACAGACATATATCCGTGTACTGGGGGAACCGGTGGAAGCGCATGCTTACCGGAGGCAGCCGCCGCAGTGTACCAACCTTTGATGGTGTGCCACTGTCGTGATTTGCTTCTTCTATGGAGGGGTAGAAGAGGTGCTTGGAGACGTCCAGCCGGTGCAGCGAATACGTGCGGCTGCTGTTGTTTGCAGCCACCAGGTTCACGAAACGCCGGATCATCTTCAAGCAATGCACGATCTGAACAAGGCAGTGGTCAAAAGAAAGGATATATTACAACTCGTTGACGCCTGAGGGAGATCAAATAATAACAATCTAAGGTTCAATTTCAGGGACGAGGCTTCTCTGCTCCCGCAGTCTACTCCCATGCATGCATACTCCCATCTACGTGGCATAATCTTATTGGATATAAGATTTTGTGTGGACCAGTGTTTCCTCGTGCTGCAAGCGACGTTAGTTCGCCGTTTTCTTTCTCGCATGCATCGCTGCTGTTCGCCCAAACCAACAGCGCTCGACGCAAGGACATCGGCAAGACTCACGAACATCGTGGCAACTTTAGCGGTGTACTCAAGACTGAGAAGAAGAAAATTTCCCATAAGAGAGTCATTTGGATGGACTGGAGTGGATTAATTAGCAATCAAAAGATAGCCATGGGGCATTGCCTCTCTGGATTAAACATTGATGATCACCGGAGCTAAGGTCCTGGCCCCTACTTGGCCTTTTCTTCCCCTTTTCTCTAGAGCGTGACTGGCCTGAACAAATCGATGGTAAGGGATCTGTCAGAAGCCAGGCTTGATTCGGGCAGAATATAGGCCACTAACAAACAAGATGAATAACCAGCAATTCAATGGTGGATTTCGGCATGATTCTGAACTACCGATGTAGAAGATAAGTTGGGGGAGAAAACAGCCAACAACTGATGCCGTATTGTCTTCATATTAATCTAGGCCCACAAAAACAATAAACGGCATTATGCGCACGAGAATTTCACGTTGCTTGGTTAAAAGAGAATCGGACGTCCGAGAAAACACCATGTAGCCAGGAGAATGCATGGGAGTAGGCGGCGGGAGCAGAGAAGCCTCATCCCTCTGCCGGCGCCCTGGCTGCCACCTAAGGTATGGCCGACGTGCCTAATCGGACGCCTTGTCGTGGATAAAGTCTTTATAGCATGTATATGCTCAACATATATTATTCACACTAATATTGTTTTAAGATTTCTGTTGAATATACTATAATTCAAAGATCATATAATAAAGTACATATAAGGACAAGATTTTACCAATCTCAATGTAGGACATGTGGTCTAAATAATACATGTCAAAATTTCGGTTTGCCTTGTTGTGCCGGCCTTGGGCATTAACCATCGCGATGCCAAATGATCCGCCAGTGTTGGGCCCTAGCAAACGGCCTACCTGCCACGACTGATCCAAATCCATGGGGGCACCTCTGTCGTCGCCGCCACGGTGAAGCAGAACTGTGAGAGGAAGTCGGGAACAGAGAGAAACAAAATGAACTAAGCGACTTAGTTTAATTCACCTGTTAATTATTTAATATCTAATGTTTATATAGTTACCAAATGCCATTATATTTTTACTCCCAAAATGTCCACACCACCTGTTACCACTTTGGATTTACCACTTGTTATCACGGTGGGGGTTAAGGTGCTAACAATCAATCTGGACTGTTGGATTAGTGGGAATGAACGGAACACATTAAAAGTAGTATGCCGTAAAAGCGCTCATAATAAAATAATAGCTGACGGGTGTGGTTTAGTATCTCTACACTAGTCATATACTATATGACTTGGAGGACTAGTCATGCATTGTCATCAGGAGGCATGGTTGGAGACTCCAACGCGTCGCCGCCGTACGTGCGAGCAAGCCACACCCAGAATGCGACGAGGCCGGCGATGACGGCAGCTTCGACGCAGGTGCAGCCCACCAACACGCAGGTGTTCTTGACCTCGGTGGCAAGGACCGCGTTCCCCATGAGACACATGGTTAACCCGACGCCGAGCCCCCCGATGTACTCAATCTTCTTGACGAGAGCCAGGGGCGTGCGCGGCAAGAAGAGCTCCGCGTAGGATATCATCATGAAGAAGAGGGACCCGTAGGCGCTCAACGAGAACAGCAGCGGCAGCCGCCATGGGACGCTGCTGAAAAAGGTAGGAGAGTAATCTGACCTGCAGGCGTCTACCAAAAACCAGGTGAAGCCCACGAGGAGGGTGATCTGGGGCAACACAGCTGTCACAACAACAAAAAAGGCCTGTAATGGCGGTTGGAAAGACATTGTAGCGACAGACAGGTCACCCCGCTGCTACGCAAATATAGCTACAAATATACGTTTGTAGCGGCGAGTGGTGTGTCGCCTAAATAAACCGCCGCTACAGACATATTATTAGCGGCGGTTGAAGATGTCAACCGTCGCTATTATTAGCCATTAGTAGCGGCGGTTGACATCATCAACCGCCGCTACTGTTAGCTATTAGTAGCGGCGGTTGACAACATCAATCGCCGTTACTTGTTATTTTCCAAAAAAAATAAAATTTAGAAAATATAAAGAAATCACAGATTCTGCATATACATAAATTTACAAATCTCATCACAGATATTTACAACATCTCATCAAAGGTATTTACAATCTCATCACAGATATTTACATCTCATAATAAAATATATACAACATTGTTATCAAAATGTTCAATCGAGCTTATAAAATATTTTATATGAACCCTAATACATAGTCATCATCTTTTTTCGACACATTAGATTCATATGGTGCTCTTGAATCAGCCCACTCATAAAGGGACCTATGTTTTGTTACTAGTTCACTGTTTGAGTCAAAGCACTTTCCTTCTCGACTAATTACCTCTCTCAACATAAAACGATAAAGAGAAGCTACAACTAGATACATGACATTTATACTCAAGTGAACACGTGATTCAGGAATTATACCCTTTTTGATCGCGTAGTTCCTTTTTATCTTTGCAGCCCATTCTCTCTTTGACCTTGTGACTTTCTGTGTCACATGAGCAGAGTCCTCAATGATATGGTCCAAGTAAAGTAAAATGGACATAAATAAAATCAACTTACCTCTTGTTGAGACTCCTTAATGATATGGTCCAGGTAAGTTGAAGTGCCAGCCGAGAACACACAAGTGTAGTAACCACAATGCACACTTTCTCATATTTGCTTATTGCACTATAAAGTAGAGAACACAAGTTCATTACACCTATGATAATTATATGAATGGATAGTACGATAAGAACATGTATGAGATGCATATAAGTCATACCCAAAACTTATGACGGAAGTACATCTTCTTTTTCCTTGTAGGATGATATGCCCCACCGGCTACGACATATTTCTCATAAGCACTGCGCGATCGATAAAAGCTTATCAGTAGATGATATTAACATCATTAAACCATACATACGTAGACCAATTTCTTACCGATCTATGACTTCTAGAATATTGTCGTATAAGTTCTTGTCATAGTCCAGGATGTCGAGCGATAGAAGGTACCCTTCTTTTAGAAATATCATCAGACAGATCCAATGATCGCTACAACAATGTTTATTATCAACAAGTTAATTATGATTGGATTTAATTTTAACATAGGATACATGACGAAGGCAGTAGTTGTCCAACTTACTTGAAGTTGTAAGTGGCCATAATGCACTCTCTATCTTGCCACCTCATTTTCCTTCTGTTGGGTGTAGAAGGTAAAACCATTAATGTCGTATGCCTGAAAGGTAACTACGGTTCTTCGGCAATTAGCTAACTTTCTCAACATTTTCTCTTCCACGGACTCGCCACTTGAAAGATCTAGGGAGCTAAACCATGATGTGAAAGAGCGCTTGTGCTCGTCTATGATCCATTTATCCGTTGCATCCTTGTTGTTCTGGTGGAGCTCTAACAGATGTTTCTCAAAGTACGGTCCCACAATCTGCGTCTGTTGCAATACGCTGAAATGTGCTTGGTCCACTCGTTTGAAGTCACGGTCGATAAACGATCTATGTCCTTTCGTATCTTTTCTAGATAATCTACCCTTATGACGAGACACTGGGAGACCAATTGATCTGCTACCATCATTAATGTAATCTGAGCAACATTCGATGATTTCCTCAGTTGTATAGCCCTCGATCATAGAACCCTCTGGATATGAACGAGTACATACATAGCATTTCAATACATACATGACCTCTCAAACGAAAACATCTGATGCAGGTAGACGGGGCCCAATGCAGAGATCTGGTCAACAATATGAATCATAAAGTGTTCCATCGTATCGAAAAAGAATGGAGGGAATACCATCTCAAGTATGCACATTGTTTCCTTCATGTGGGTCCGTAGGTCATTTAACTCGTCTTTAGTTATGACCTTCTTCGATACCGCGTTAAAGAAGTAGCAAAGGCGAGTTACAGCCAACTTCAGCCATGGTGATTTAACAGCTCTGATAGCAATAGGGAGAAACACCGAAAGCATTATGTGGCAATCGTGAGTGTTGTACCCACTTATCTTTAACTCTTTCATGTTTACAAGATTCTTGATATTCGATGAGAAAACCGTCGGTACTTTAATCCCACTAAGGCACTTACAGAATGTTGTTTTCTCCTCAATCATAAATGTATAGGCTGCCGGGGGGAGAAAGTACTTTCCATTTGCTCTTTCTTGCGGATGGAGCTCCTTATTCCCATCACTACAAGATCTCTACGTGCGTTGAGTCCATCCTTTGTCTTACCAGGTTGGTCGAGTATAAGTCCTCTACTACTGTCAAATACACCCTTCCTAATATGCATCCAGTCGAAGGCATGATTCACTTCCAATTCTTTCCAATAATTGAAATATACGAAGAAAATGGATTTCTTCTTAAACGGCATGAGACCTTTTGCCTTTTTGGCTCCTTTCATCGGCTTTCTAAAAGCAACACTGATATTTTTAACAAGGTCAAACACGACCCTGCCAGTACAACGTTGAGGTTCTGTGTCGTTCTCAACTTTGCCATCAAAGTGTCTTGCCATCGCGCGATACCTGTGTTTTACTGGTAAGAATCGGCGGTTTCGTGTATACACTAGCTTCTGGGATGCTGGAAGGTGCACAAGGGATGTATCATCAACACATATGAAACATGTCACCTTTCCTTTGACCTGTCCTGATAGCGCCCTTAGTGTCGGGGAATCACTTACCATGCAAAAAATAATTGCTCTGAGCGTGAAGTACTCTCTTTGATACTCATCCCATATACGGACCCCCTCCATCCATAGTTTTTGCTGGTCTTCGAACAATGATACTAAGAACACGTCTATGTCGTTACCAGGTTCTTTAGGCCCAGATATAAGAGTGGTCAGCAGTAGGTACTTACGCTTATGGCATAACCATGATGGAATGTTGTACATTGCTAGTATCACTGGCCAAGTGCTATGCAAATTCCTCATTTGATCGAATGGGTTCATCCCATCTGTACTCAATGCAAACTGTATGTTCCTTTCCTCATTAGAGAAGTCTCGATGATCCTCATCAAACTTTTTCCATTGTGTTCCATCTGCGGGATGCCTGAGCTTACTGTCCCTCTTGCGTGCATGCCATGTCATCATTGTCGCATCCCTAGGGTTGGCGAACAAGCGTCTGATGCGATCGACCATGGGTAAGTACCACATGACTAAGGCAGGAACCTTATTGTCATCACTGTCATCGATGATAGAACTTCTTTTCTTCTTTCTCCCCTTAGTTGTATTCTTCACGCCACTATCAGCGTCACAATCATTGTTCCTCTTGTAACGACTGCGTTTGCACCTTGGGCATCTCACTGCGTTCTGATGCTCCTTTCGATACAATATCAAATGATTTGGACACGCGTGAATTTTTTGCACGCCTAACGAAAGTGGAGAAATCAGCTTCTTAGCAAGGTATGTTGTCCTTGGCAACAAGTTGGGCTTCGGCAATGCATCGAAAATAAGTTCTAACAAACCTGTAAAACTAGCATCCGACCAGCCATGCATGACCTTCAACTTCATCAGGTCAAGTACAGTACACAACACGGTGAACTCTTTACCACATCCCTTAGATTCATCATATAATGGATCCTTTGATGCTTTCTCTATTCTATGAAAATTATCAAGCCCTTTAGTTGTACCGGCATTGATCAACACCTGCGGCTCAATATGACACAACAACTCCTCAACATCAAAATCAGCTTCTCCAGGTGAATCCATCGCATCCGCACCAGGCGCATTGACAACCTCGACTTCAACTTCAATATGCTCATCAAATTCCATATCGACCATACTATTCTCACCATGTTTTGTCCATCTCGTGTACCCCTCAGCACCAAGTGTGACTTTATTACTTCTATATCATTCCACGACTTCTGATTTTTGCAATCAAAACACGGACAATATATATCAGTCGTCCGTTCGCGTCGAGCATGTTGTGCGGCCGCTTCGATGAATTTGGAAACTTCTCGTAAAAATTTTGGACCTGGTCTTGGTGCCTCGTACATCCAAGATCTATCCATCGCGAATGGCCTTAAACGGAAACCCAAAAATTATTAAAATTTATTAATTAATTAAGTGTGATAAAAAATTTAAACATTCACTATATATATATATATATATATATATATATATATATGTATGTATGTATGTATATGAATATTGAATATTACATGAAGTGAAAAATATTATGCAAGATAAAATGAAACAAACATCAAATTATTTTATATATTATATAACTTTTATCACCATCTAGCCAAAAAATATTAGAAATTAATTAATTATGTGTAACAAAAAATTTAAATATTAACTAAATATATAAACATTGAAAAATAATATACATGAAGTGAGAAATATTATGCAAGGTAAAATAAAACAAACATTAAATTATTTTATATATTATTTAATTTTTATCTAGAGATAATAAAATAATTAACATCCCTCTTGCCCTAATACTACTTTCTCTCTCTTTTAAAAACCAAATTAGATCTAGATTCCCATTGACATAAAACAAGCTAAATATAATAATTTTTTTGTATAGTGATGAAAAAAGATGATGTATGCCTTCATAAACTTCAACTATAACCTAGTAGAACCATCCAAATCAAACGAATGTAGCTAAAATTTGATGAAAACCTAACAAACTTAAAACCCAAAATTCTACTTGATTTCAAAATGAGAGCACAAAAAAACCAATGGGATGAGTTCCCCTTACCTCAGAGAGCAAATTTCTGCGAAAAAACGAACTCAAAACCTTCCCCCCTTGATTTTCGTGATTTGCCCAAATTTTCGGGCCGCCACTGTTCGAGTGAGGGCCGGAGCTGTTCGAACGCGGCTTTTATAGCCTGGGCACTTTATAGCGACGTTTGGCATTGTCAACCGCCGCTAGTATTCCCTACATAGCGGTATCAACCGCCGCTATAAACCTGGACCATTTATAGCGGCGGTTGACAATATCAACCGCCGCGATAGGGGGATCTGTAGCGGCGGCTCATACCGCGGCAAGCCCCCTAGGTTCTGTAGCGGCGGCTCACTTTGGGCCGCGCCGCTGCGGCTTTTGGGCTGTCACTGCTACAGAGCCTATTTGTGGTAGTGTATCGTCCACAGAATATCACGGGATACGTGCGCCAAAGACTCGCCAAGAGTCAGCGCCTGCGCCGGCGTATCGTCCATGGATATTGTCATGTTCTTCCTTCCACGGATCGGAACAAATCAAATCGTTTGTACATGTAGGTATTTATAGGGCCCCCTACGTACCTTCAGTTATGGAAACAATGAACAGACGATTTAACGTGTGTTGCTTGAATCGAATTAAGATGACAGATGCCGTATTTAACTGGAGAGATCTTGGCGATCACAACTGGCAGTATATATCCATCCTTGTTTGTACTCTTGACAAAAAAAAAACTACCAAAAGTAAGGCGGTCCAATGAAAAAATGCCATGCTGTAGTAGGCATTGCATTTCCCAAAAATTTACCCTGACGGGGAACCATCAAGTTTATTTTTGACTGGGAAAATGGAATTTTCCTGACGGCTGGCCGACATGGAATTCTTTTCTGACAGCTACTCTCAATGAAATATATTGAGGCAAAAAAAAAAATCATTAACCCATTACGTCAGTCTGTATACTTAATAACTACTTCTGTGCACACTACATACAGTAAGACCTGTGGAAACTCATATGCTTGATTATTCAGAGAACCCACTTGATTTCAGCATCTTCAGTGAACATATGTATCATTTCGATCTGTGCTTCACCATCCGGAGCCCTGCTTCTCCAGACTCCCCACCACGGAGCACCTCCACGCCGGTGAGCATAACGAAATTTCTAGTACAGGACTCTGCCATAGCCTCACCTCCTGTCTCATCGTATTCGTTGTCGGCAAAGGTTACGCTCTCCAATTCACAGAAAAACTTTGCGATGCAGAACCTGCCTCCGCCTAGGTTCAGCAGGTCCTGGTTTAAGTGCGTCCATCTCTTTGTTTTGTCAATTGTGACGCTTAGAAACCGCTTACTTAATACAATGCTCTCTTTTTTCAGTGGCAGGTTGAAGTCTTCCCAGACGTGCTGCAATGTTGGCGCACATTGCCCGTCCATGTCGGAGAGGTCTGAAGACGCAGATAAATCATAGGGCAAGGAGAGCGCGAACCGGGATGAGAAACCGATCCAGGTGTCCAGCTCGGGAACGTAATGAGCTCTATCATGGAAGGGCAGCTTCCAATCACCGGTCCGCTTCCATTCTTGGCTCCTCGTGTCGAAGCAGTTTGTGCCCGCCGAACTAGACACACAGATGGTATGGCCACCGTCGACAGTCGTGAGCGATGGTCCCAAACGCCACCCTGATGGTGGAAGAGGAAGAGACCGCCATTTGTATTCGTTGAACTTCAGGACCTCGAAGTTGGGACAGTCATCCTGGTCCTCTCTAAACAGATTACTAATCAGGTACACTTCCCCGAATTCAGCGCCATCACCGGCGATGGAGATAAATTTGGGATAGGATCCCACAGGCCCGTCGCGGCTAGGAATGGCGCTCATGGACCGCGCGTCGGCGTCGTAGAGGAAGGCAGGCCCCTCTTCAGTGAGATGAAGGATCCTGCCCTCGCTGCTGTGGGAGTTCAGGAGCACGAACTTGTCGTCCTTGAGCCACCACCATCTGTCCGTGGAGTTGGGGAACTGGTGGAAGTGCATGCTTACCGGAAGCAGCCGTCGCAGCTTCTCGATCTTTGATGGCCTGCCACCGTTGTGAATTTTATTGGCGTTTGCTTCCTCTGTGGACTGGTAGAAGAGATGCTTGGAGACGTCCAGCCGGTGCAGCGAATACGTGCGGCCGCTCTTGTTTACCGCGACGAGGTTCACGAAACGCCGGATCATCTTCAAGCTATGAACGATCTGAAAGGCAATGATAAAAAGAAGAAATGATATTTTACTACTCGTTGATCCCTTCGGGAGATCAAATAGATATCTGTGATTAAATTTTACGAGGAAGAGGTGAAGATTAACTCTGTACCAGAAATTAGCTTGGATATCGATGAGGATCTTGATCGGCTCCTGGGGACGGTGAGCGCTTAGCGAATGCGGAAATCCTGTCGAGCAGACGTGCGGCGGCGGCGGCGATGGTCTCATGTCCCCATGATTCCCCATGATGCACAACACGTTGGGCACGCAATCAACCGTAACAAAGCAATCCACGCCTGGGCCATTTGAGAGCCTTGTTGCTGCTGGGCTGGCATGGATGTCTTGAGTGAGGCCCAGGGTCCGAGGACGAGCATGATGTCCCAAACTCCCAATCCCTGCTCAAAAAAAAAAAAAAAACTCCTAACCATGTGTTCGGTAAAAAAAAAAAACACTCCTAGCCATATGTCTTTCGAGGTAGCAAATGTTCCTTCATCTCTTGTCATTCCTTCTGTGATCCCGATGATTCTTAGGGAAATTCAGAAAACCATTAAGAAACTTGCCCTGACAGGGAACCATGATGTCTATTTCGACAGGGAAAATGGAATTTCCCTGACGGCTGGCCGCCATGGAATTCTTTTCTGACGGATCATACTCTCAATGGAAATATATTCAGGCAAAAAAAAAAAAGGATCATTAAACCGTTACGTCAATCAGTACGCTCACGTGCACACTACAGATAGAGGAGAAGCAGAGCAGTTAGTAATCTGAATGAATAATTTACAGCTCCGGTTTGTAAATGTGACAAATGATACATCATACGTCTGATAAAATGTTCCAGTGCATACATGATCGTAGCACAAGCATATGTCAAAAGCACTTCACTAAGCTTTGACTCATGCATAGTCATACATCATGCGCCTAAGATGTATCCTCACATACATAAGCGCACTGTTGGTTTCATGTCTCATAAACACAATTTATGTGGATCAATTTTTAGTGTCTTCTGCAGTTACAAGTGGCCCAAAAAAAAAAGAACCTAAGAGATTATAGCAGATATTAGGAGATACAAATGTAGACATTAGTATAAGAGCATCTTCAAAAACTCCCCAAAAAATTAACCCTAAAAGAGTGTTTTTGGGAGCAGCTCAAAAATTATTAGGGAGAAGTTTTCTTGTCTCCTCCAACAGTTCTCCCTAAAAGTAGATCAGGAAAACTTTTGATTGGTCCACGTCAGCATCTGGGACCACAACAATATTAATTCTATTCTAAATACAAGGATTTGGGCTCCCAATTTTCTCTCCATTTTTAGCTACAAATGAGGAGAATTTAGGGAGATAATAAATCTGTGAGTTATTTTGGGGAGCTGTTGGATATGGTTTTTTAGACTAAACCCCATTAATTTGATTTAGAGAGAGTTTTTGGGAAGCTTTTGGAGATGCTCTAACTATTAGTTTGTATGCATTTGCTTCTGTTTATGAAGATTTAGGCGGACACTTTACACACATTTGCATCGCTATCGGAATCAGCGCATTTGCCGAGTGCCCAAGCACTCGGCAAAGCCGAGAAAACACTTGAAAAAATATTTGCCGAGTGTTGCACTCGGCAAAGCCCACACGGTATAATTTTACTCGACAAAGAGGACTTTGCCGGGTGTTTTATATCACGCACTCGACAAACATTTTACTGAGTGTCAGTAGTCCCTCTTGGTAAAAAAAAAAGTAAATAGACGGTGACTTGGCGGCAACAAATGCTTTGCCGAGTGCCTGGTCAAGGAACTCGGGAAAGGTTAAAGGGATTGCCGAGTGCCTCCCTCCGACACCCAGCAAAGGTTTTGTAGTTTGCCGAGTGTCTTGGCCATGACACTCGGCAAACCACTAATTTTTGCTGAGTGTTTTGGTCAAGACACTCGACAAAGTGCCCATCTAGGTATAGAAATTCTTTTTTGCTTAAACCGATAAAAATCATAATTATCATCCCAAGCAATTCATATACATCACAATAAGCATCATAGGCAGTTCATATAGATGATCAGAACCGGAAATCTATAAATAAACATAATAGGTAGTTTGATAACACATAATCCACAATCTCAGAAGTTTGACTCATCGACGAACTATGTCGTCTACATCGACGATCTGCTTCGTCTACTATTTACGCTAAATTAAGTGCCGGTAAACCCTACGTGAGTCAATGTCTCCCGTGCTTTTAATTATGTTGATCTACCTGCTGCTTGAGTTGGTTTGCATCACTAGTTTGAATGATTATGAAATTTGTCTAAAACTAAAATCTAGAATTAGAATAATACGCATATTTCTAACAGAGTGGAGGTGTTATGGGCCAGGCCGGCCAAGAGGCAGTAGGTTGGCGCGCACAAGTTGTGGCTGGCAGGACGGGCGCACCAGGAGGGGGGGGGGCAGCCCTGCTCCCCTTTCCAAAAGTGGCTAGAGTTAGGTGTTGTTAAAAAAGGAGAGATTAATTAGGAAATCAGGATATTTAGGAAGGGTTTGAATTGTTAGGAAAGATAGGATTGCAATTCGATTAGGATTCTATATTATGTTTGTTTGAGACTCAAGAAAAGTCTCTCATATATATGTGAGAAATTTTAATTGATCTCTCTAAGAAATTAGTAGGGATTTCCCATCTAAGCTCTTGCTCCTCCTCCAACCTTGCGCCTCCCTCTCCCTCATGCCGCCTCTGCCCTAGCCGTCGCCGCCACCACTGTCGCACGCCGCCGGCCAGCCGGGCCACCGGTCCCCTCCTTCCTTCGCCCTCTCCCAAGTTTGCACATAACAATGTCAATCAATAAATTGTCTTCATGTCACTTCAATGCTTTCATAACTAACTAACCGTTACAGATTGTTTCTGTTGGAAGACGTTAGCAATGCAGAACCTGCCACTACTGCTGGATCATCTTCAACAGATAGATGACCCGGCGACACAAATCACATATCAAAAGGTAGAAAACAGTAATTTGCAGCAGAGATAAGATATTTAAGTCCAAAAGTATAGAAACAATTAAGTGGTTTGCACTACCACAAAACGGGTCTATAGTGGCATTTTGGAAGAAACCCGACACTACTATGCTCCTTCAATTTTTAGCGGCGGCCTATAATATGATCCGCCACTAAAAATTGATTTTTAGGGACGGCTCATTCAGCCCACTATGAGTCGCCATCTATAAAAACAAACAAATCTTAGTATCTTCTCTCCACTCGCCCTCTTCTTCTCCACTTCTCTTTGCCGGCCGCCACCGCCTCTTCTCTCCTCCTCTTCCTCTTCTCCCGGCGCGGCGACCTCCTCTTCTCCCGGCGACCTCTCCTCCCAGCGTGGTGACCTCCTCTTCTCCTAGCTCCGGCGACCTCCTCTCCTCCTGGTCCGACGACCTTCTCTCCTCCCGGCCCGGTGACCTCCCCTCCTCCCGCCTCCCGGCGTAGAGGGCGAGCGAGGAGGAGGGCGACAGCATGCCCCAACGAGGATATGGCGACAGCACCCCTCCCCCTTCCCTTCTCAGTGCGGCGGTGAGGGCAGATCCGACGGCGGCGCCCCTCCCCTTACCTTCTCAGCGCGCGGCAGGGGCGGATCCGGTGGCAGCGCCCCTTTCCTTCTTGGCGTGCGGCGGGGGCAGATCCGGCGGCGGCGCCCCTCCCGCTTCCCTTCTCGGCGCGCGGCAGGGGAGGATCCGGTGACGGTGCCCCTCCCTGTCCCCTTCTCAGCGTGCGGCGGTGGTAGCTCCCATTCGCCTTCCCTTCTCGGCGCAGCGGCGGTAGTGCCCCTCCTCACCTTTGGGTAGCGACGGGCTCCGAGCAGGCCGGTGCTCTTTTTTTTTTTTAGGCTTATGGGTAGCGGCGGATGAAGATGTCATCCGCCGCTATAAATAGTTTTGTAGCTGCAGTTGGTTCCCTCCATAGATTGTCCGCTGCTACAGACTATAATTTTTAGCTGCTGAAATATAACTGCGGTCCGCCCAACCTGCCGCTACAGTAGGTTTTGGCCCGCCGCTGACTGTTTTTGTTGTAGTGTTGGTTCCATACAAGAAACAGAAGGTTGGGTTGATCTCTGGTGACTTAAATGGCATGAAGCAACGAATCAACGATTGGCCGATCTTGAGCGGCGCTTGAAGATGGTGAGCGTCGAGTGGAATAAGTAATTCGATCAAGAAGATAGATTACGGCGGCGGCGGGGGATCATCTCACAGCATGCCGTCGTTGTCAAGTTATGGAATGGGCCACTTTGGAAGTGTTTATTAGCTAGGTGCCGTCAGGCCCATTGGGTCTTCAGCAAGGCTCAAGCACCATGGGTCATTCATGGGTTTGGCCCATCTATAAAACAGGAGACTAGGAAAAAATATATAAAATTATCTTAAACATGGACGTGTAGCTTGCAGAACTGAATAATCACGATTTGGATCAGGAAATATGCTAATATTATCTATAATGCTAAATTTAAACAAAGGCCACGGAGGTCTTTATTTGATGTTCACCATGATCAAGAGCATAGAAAAGAAGCTTGACGAAGGTTAGCAATAGAATTTGTGGTTACTAATTTTTTTATCCAAACAATGTTTGTTGATGTAATTTTCATTTCATTCCAGAGCAGCTAGATGTGCTACATAATCTGTAATAATTGGCCGTAGCATCTCATAGATCTGGACCGTCTCAAAAAAGAGCACAGAAAAAATGCCTAGGTAGAATAAAGAGCACATGGTGAATTTTTCATTAATGCACGTTCTATTTATCTTATTTTTATGTATGGACGTGTTATTGAAAAAATATCAGTTAAAGTAATAAAACAACAACCAGCTTTAAAAGACTGGTACTCAACCCATTCATAGTATAGCACCGAAGAAGAATAGATTTGCGACTAGTTTCTGTACAAACTAGAGCACTTCAACAGCATTACTCAAACGCATTATTATTTCAAATCATCTACATACTATAGCAAGCCACTAAAGCAATGCAAATTCAAATCATTCTACTAAGCACTTCAACATGCAACCATTTTGTTGATTAACATCTCTATCCTGTGCGCATGCACAAGTTGTTTTACTAGTGTTACAAATAACGAACTAATAAAAAGTCATAAGACCATGATATGAATACCTTATTTCCCCAATTAGATGGGCACGGATTATCCAGCCGTCGAGATTCCCCCATCTATTTGACTAATCAGAGCACCGACTTGATTTGTTCATTGTTAGACATGTATTGTAAGGACTTGTGCTTCACCATCCGGAGCCCCGCTTCACCATCGCCGCCACTGCCACGAAGCACCTCCACCCCGGTGAGCACAAGAAATTCTTTTCCAATGTGGTCTAAATCTTCAAACTGGGTAAGGCTTACCCTCTGGGTTTCCCGGAACATGTTAGCGATGCAAAACCTGCCTCCGCCTAGGTTGAGCAGCTGGCGGTCTAATTCCTCCCACTCTACCGTTCTTGTAACAACAGCATTCAGGAACCGCTGACCTAGTGCGAGCTTCTCTTCCTCCTCCGGCGGTCTGAGGTATTCCCAGACGTGCTGCAGCGTTGGTGCTTGGTGAGCGTCCATGGCAAACAGGTACTGGTCAGAGGATGCGCAGAGTTGGTGACCTTCGCAGAGAAAAGTGCGATCGAAGGGGGAGAAACCGAACCAGGCATCAAGCTCAGGAACATGCTCGGCCCTGTATTTGAAAGGCAGATACCAGTCCCTGGCTTGCCACCACTTCAATCTCCTCGTGTCGAAGCAGTACACGCCGTTACTCATGTCCGACACACAGATGGTGGCACCTTCGTCGAGCACCGTGAAGGAATGGATGTCATAATTTTTGGGAAAGGGCAATGCTGGAAGATCCTGCCACTGGGGAGGGTGCTCGTTGAAGTCCAGGACCTTGAAGCTATGGTGCTGACATCGTTCATTGATGACGTATAATTAGTAAGAGAGTTCGATAGTACCAAAAAATCGGTTTAGGAAGGACTGGAAATTGGTTCTACGTACTTCTATATAGACGGGCAGCAACAAGGAATGGGACACGTTGAATGACTCTGGATTCTGTATCGCACGGGTCAAGTCATGGGGGTTTGGTGCGGTGCAAGTGTAGGTCCCACAGGAGGAGTCCGCCGCCGCTCTCCATTGGCCATAGCCACTTGGCGGCGCTCAACGTCTCCAATCACATCGCCCCTCATCAAGATCCGCCTCCTCTAAGGTACGCAAATCATCAGCTAGCCTTCAAATCTCTGATCACGTCAAACAATCCCAGTTCAAGACATTCTTCAACTGTAATCGATCTCTTCCTCAATAGATTCAAATTCGAGGCCGGCAGAAGCAGAAGCCGCAAACGCGAAGCACGCGGGTAACAACAACGGCGGCAAAAAGCCACCAAAGATCGAAAAACTGCGGCGGCTGCCTGCACCGAGCCTGCATCTGCAGCCGTGCCGCGACGGGCCGTACTCGTCGCCGGGCGACACGTTCTCGCTCTTGACACCCGCCGGCAGGATCCTCCACACCGACGAGCACGGCCACGCCCTCCTCTGCGACGTGCAGTCCTGCTCCACCAAGACCATGCCCAGCCTCAAGGAGCCCAAGGGATGCAATCCCGTCTCCTTGGCGGTCCCGGGTGCCATGCCCGGGGCCGAAAGCCTGTACATGATGCGGTCCGGTCCCATGGAAGATAACGGCTTCGAGGTCCTCCATTTAGGCAGCGAGTCCCCGGAGCAGAAGAAGCGGCGGCACCGCTTCTGGGGACGTAGGTCTCTCTCGATCTCAAATGGCAGCCTCTTCCACCGCTGCCCTCGTCGGCCCCTTATGAATCATCACAGAGGATCGAGTCCTCCACGCTGCTCGACGCCGGCCGCATCATCTGCATCTCGGCGGGCGAGAGGATGGAAGACGAGGAAGGCACTGACACCTACTGCTTCGACACGGAGAAGCACGAGTGGTGGTGCGCGGGAAACTGGGCGCTGCCGTTGCTCCGGAGCTGGACACGTGGCTCGGGTTCTCGCCGGATAACGCGTGCGATCTCTGCACCGTGGACCTCTCTGGCGTCGCCGTGGGCACTTGCCAAGCGCTGCCCACGCCCACACACGTCTGGGAAGATCTCAGCCTGCCGCCTGAAGAGGAGACGTCGATCGTGCTCAACAAACGCTTCCCGGGCACCGTGCACCACACAACGAAAGTGTGGCGATCGATGGGGATCGGCATCGTGAACCTGGGCTCGGGCAGGTTTTGCATCGCTAAGGCTTCGTTCGGTTTGATGGGAATGATTTCACAAATGGACAGGTTCCAGGCAAGGATCGAGTGGATCCATGTGCTTCACTCGATCCATGTGGAGAACGAATCCTGTCATTTGCAAAATCCGTTTGCATCAAACACTCTGTTCGGTTGGGCATGCATGGATCAGTGTTGACTGGGATTAGAGATGGTGATGTTCATAGGTCAGTCCAAAGTACTGCATTAGTAATATACCCGAGAGCTTTGTGAAATCCGTTCCTGGGCACCTGAGAGTGAAATCCGTGCTCAGTATGACATTATTCTTCAACAAATATACCCGAGAGCTTTGTGAGTATTATTGTCATCAGTTGGATAGTGTAAAAAATCTTTCAGGCTCCACTGCACAAATCCCCGTAATGCAACAAACAGGTACCGATCGAGAGCTATGGCAGTGGAAGTTCGCTGGTATGCCACGTGTTAATAAAGCGGTGGGGCAAAGTTATCAAATCAAACTTCCTGTTTAGGGCCCTTGGATGTGATGGTTGATCCTTCGGATTGCTTTGTACGGTGGATTGCAGGGGGGAAAGTCATGTGCACGGCGTGGAGGCTCAGGTGGGCGTGAGATGATCCGCCGCCGCCGCTCGTCTGGTCAATGAAAATCCGTAGCAAATCCACTCCTGATCATCGCCTCCTAGCAGATCGTATAGCTTGAAGATGAATCGGCGAAGTATAGGTTCAGAACATATAGGGGAGTGGTCAGTAATCGAATGCAACAACTTTGGAAGGCTAAAATTCCAATGAAGGCCAAGGTCTTCCTTTGGCTAGCTTTTCAAGACAAGATCCAGACAGGAGTGGAACTGAAAAAGAGGAACTGGAAGGGGGATAAAACTGCATAATCTGTGGGGTAGCAGAGGATACAGATCATATTCTATTCAAGTGCAAGACGGGAACCTTTGTTTGGCTATGTTTTAAGGAAGCGCTTAGTTGGAACAAGTGCCCCAGCTCTATGAGTGATTTTTTGGAGCACTGGCTAAAATTTGGGGGTTGTAGCTATGAAATTAATCTGTTCTATCTTGCAGGGATAGCTTGGTCCCTTTGGACCACCAGGAACAAGATGAGTATTGAGAAGAAATTCCCAAGATCAACTGACGAAACACTTTTCAAAATACTGCAGCATGCCCAGAAGTGGAGTGTCCTGCCAAGAAGGAAGGATAAGGATAAGCTGGAGAGGACGATGGAGAAGGTGAAAATCTGGTTCGGCAAGCATGGGGCGGAAAGAAGTGGAATGACGGATCAAGAATCAATCTTCTGATCTTGTCTGTAATAGGACTATTCTGGTTTTCTGTGTGCAGCTTCTGTAGCAAGCTGGTACCCCCAGCATAACTTGTACCAAACTCTTATATGCTTTCTATAAAAGCCGGAAGATTCCACCTTTAAAAAAAAAAGTTGAATCAGCGATTTGTGAACCTAGTGGTGGGCAACTACAAAAGCCGCATGTACTCGTTGCACCGGCTGGACGTCTCCAAGCATCTCTTCTACCCGTCGATCGCCGAAGCAGAAGCCGCCGCAAACGATGAGAAAAACAACAAAAAGATCGTCGGTGGCGATGGTGATAACGAGTCAATAATAAAGCCATTGCGGATCATCAAGAAGCTAAGACGTCTGCCTGCCCCAATCATGAATGTGCAGCCACACCTCACCAAATCGACGTGGTCGACTGGCGACATGTTCACGCTTCTGAATCCAGGCGAGGAGGCTGCAAGATGGATCTTCCATGCCCATGAGAAAGGCCCCGCCCTCCTCTGCGATTTGGAGTCGCGATCCACCATGGCCATGCCCAGCTTCAAGGAGCCCAAGGGACGGTTCCCCATCTGCTTCACAATCCCTGGAAAAGAAGGAAGCCATAGCCTCTACGTGATGCGGTCCTTCACTGAATTGCCAACATCAGATACACTATGGTGCTCACGCAACTTCGAGGTCCTCCACTTCAGCGCTGATGGCTCTCCTGCTGACCTCGAGTGGCAGCCACTTCCGCCGCCGCCCTTCATCGACTTGGATGAAGAATCCACGATTGTGGCTTCCACTCGGCAACGGCGGTAGCGTCATCTGCGTGTCAATCGACAGGTACGACAATATTGACGGCAAGGGGAGGTACAAGTACAACTACGACCAGACCTGCTGCTTTGACACGGAAAGCCGGCAGTGGTGGTCGGCCAGCATCTCGGCGCTGCCGTTCACCGACAGAGCCGTGCACGTCCCCGAGCTCAACACCTGGCTCGGCTTCTCCTTGGACCAGCCCTTCGGCCTCTGCGCCGTGGACCTCACCGATGACACCACATTATTTCGCTATAAACCGCAGCACGTCTGGTGGGAAGATCTCGATCTCAAGCTGCTCCGCGAGGAGCAGACATCAATAATTGAACACAACATAAAGAAAAATCGGTCGGCGGAAGGACTCGGCATCGTGAACCTGGGCTCTGGCAGGTTTTGCATCGCTAGTCATCGGGGTCAAGGAGGACGTGACGTCCGACTGCTGCTGTGAGTCCCACAAAAGATTTGTCGGCGAGTCGTCCGTGCTCACCGGTGTCGAGATTCTTCGTCGCGGTGATGAAGGAGGAGGGCTCCGGATGGTGAAGCACAAGTCCAGAAGATACTGATAGAGACGTCTAGAAGGTTTAAGAGACGGAATCCTTTCGTGTTACGGTTCATATTGTTTAGAAAATCTATTTCTAGTTTTTATCCTCATATATACATCTTGTACTGTATGAGAATAGTTGAAAGAGAGAGACTTATTGTTATTCCCTGCTTTTATAACTCTTCTTCAATAGTAAAAATTATCGGTCAGCGTATGTGGTTTTTTTTTTGTAAGGGTTTTTCACGTTAAATTTGTATCGTGTTTCGATCTTGTTTATGCATTATTTGCTAACAAGTGGCATCATAAACCAGACATGAGATTTGTAAAGAAAAGAAATTAGGATTCTATTCCCTGTTGTGTCGCTGTTGATCTGATCTGTTTATCATGTCGCTGGCCTGATCTACACGAGGCTCCTTCAAGCCTCGTTGCGTTCGTGCGATTGCTTCTGCTTTCCCGTGTTTCCCACGGTTCAAGACGGGATCTAATCCCGTGTCGCGTGTTGCTGTTGTTGCTTTATGTCAATCAGAGTCGGGGACTCAGTGTGTCTCCCGTCAAGGCGGATTTTCTTTTACCGAGTGAAGTCGTCAGCTTGGTGGCAGATTACGAAATTCGATTCTGTGTTGAAGTCATTGGTTGTCCATCTGCAAAAGGCTGCGCATAGTAGACGCTGTTCGCTTGAGTCCGCAAGTCACCCGTGTTACAAATTACGAGGAGATTTGATACCTGTATGGGTCGTACGTGCATAATTGGTTTTTATCCGGATTGCTACATGTCACGTGCAGATCAAGACTATGAGGAGATTTGTTTGCTCTGTTGTCCGCCGTGTGTGCGTGATTTCTGGTTTCTTTAGCCGATTTTACTGCACGCACACGGGAGGTTTTACCAGGAGAATTCCTCTTCTGTTTTTGCAGCCCACAGACGAGGCTCATACCAGGTTCTAGACCTGCCGTTGTTCCTTGGGGTTGAGCTTCAATCCATCAATCACCGTGTCAATTGGTGATTTCTGCTATGCACACACAAGAATCATATCAAGAGGTTGTTTCTGATTTCTGATTCATTGTTGTGTGTTGTGTGCGTGCGAAGTTGGTTCCAGAGTTGCTAAAGCGCACACAAAGACCAGGATGCTGGGTTCTGGTTTGTTTGCTGGATATACACGCTAGTGTATCTATGAGTCTACAGATTTTGCTTCATACATCCGAAACGTTCCAGTGAAGCTGCAGATTTAATGTTATTGATTTTTTTCGACATAATTTCTACCAAGTCTTATATTCTGCTGCAACATTATGATAACGGTTCGTTATTTGGACCAGTAATGGTTATGGCTATATTGTTTGTGCTCAAAATAACAGTTCTGATGTACTCTTCTTTACAGAGTATTAAACACTCTGTTGGAAGTGGAGTTATGAAGTTTTGAGTGATGCTCAAGCTTGATTGGTACTACCATTTGAGTTCTAGTGACTCGTTGGCATCCGGTGTTATTAAAGAGAGTTCATTGATGATTCTTCATTTGCTATAAGATGGAATTTGTCTTAAGGTGGAGTTTGTTAGAATATGATCCGAATTATAGTGTCCTCGCTAGAGACGTCTAGAATGTTTGAGAGGCGGAATCCTCTTGTGTTATGGTTCATATTGTATAGGGAACCTATCTCTAGTTTCCACCCTCATATATACATCTTGTATTGTATGAGAAGAGTTGAGAGAGAGAGACTTATTATTATTTCCCTGTTTTTGTAACTCTCCTCCAATAGTAAAGATTGTCGGTCGGCGTCCGAAGTTTTTTTCTCGTAAGGGTTTTTCACGTTAAATCTGTGTCGTGTTTTAATCTTGTTTATGCATTATTTGCTAACAAAATAAAGTGGGTGCTCTGAGTAACCAAGCCGTTTCGCAAAGAGTTGGAGTGTGGGAAGGAGTAAAATCTCTATAAAGTACGATGACTTGGCAGGCTACAGATCTGATGGCATAACATTTCTAGATGTCATGCTCTCTTCTCTGTATATTTCCACGTAATAGTATGACAAATTCTTATTTTTAGTACGAGTTTTTGTTAGAAGGCAATGTTCAAAGTTGAATATGGAAAAACCATATCCAGATCTAGTGATGTTGTTGGATCCTATTCGCGATTCTAGTGTCAGACACCCACTGGTTGTGGATGAGTTTGCGGTGCTCACCGTTGTCGAGGTGGTTCGCGGCAGCGAAGGAAGAGGGCTTCGGATGGTTAAGCATAAGTCCAAACGTTACCAGTTCATCAGAGATTGCATCAAGTGGGTACTCTGATTAATCAATCAGCTTTGCAAGAGTACGAAGAACCCAACAAGTGACCCATAGAAAAATTTTGTTCATATATCTAATATATACATCAAGCGTTTGATGTTGTATATTGAATGCACAAATTATTATTAGTGTTACTATTATGTCAATTTTTTTGTTAGGCAGCAAACCTTAACGTTGCACTACTACAAAACAGGTCTGTAGCGGCGTTTCAAAAAAGTTCGTAGCGGCGTTTTGAAAGAAATCTGTTGCTATTATGCTCCTTCAATTCTTAGCGACGATCTACAATGTGATCCGCCTCTAAAATCAATTTTTGTGATCCGCCTCTAAAATCAATTTTTAGCGACGGATCACATTGTGGACCACCGCTACAAATGGGCTTATTTTTAACAGCGGTCCACAATGTGATCTACCGCTAAAAATTAATTTTTAGAGATGAATCATATTATGACCCGCCACTACAAAATGAGACCCATTCAGCTAACTCCCGCAGCTCACTATGAGTCAACGTGTATGTAGCAGAACCGCCTTATCACGGAGATGATTTGGTTTCAGGATCTTTCTCGGATGGCGACACACGTTGTGACGTCTAATAGTATAACACATGACAGGAATAATATAGTTACAACAAGAACATAGATAGAGTACAGAGTTTTACATAAATCTGAATTTAAATTACAAATCAGAGTATTTTTAAAGTGTGAAAGCGAATTGGTTCAACAATAAATAAAATGGTTTGATAAAATACTTAAGGTACAATCGTACTCTCACGACGATACATAGAAGTGGATCCGGTCTTGATCAATCTCATGCCCAAGATATTGTACCGGCAAACAACAGTGTACTCATCCTATGGACTGCAGGGTTACCACTCGACGTTCCAAAAGTCGAGAATCTGGTCACACTGATCATCTGAAAACCATAAAGAGCTACACTCTGAGCAACTAATACTCAGTAAGACTGACCCATCAAAATGGTCATCTACAGCCGACTCCTAGACATTCCCAGGCTCAGGATAGGGTTCATGTTGTCAAAGAAAACCAGTCTAAGAGTGAATCCTTACTTTTTAAGTTTTAGCATTAAGTTAAGTTGACATGTAAAATAATAAATTTAGTTTGTATTATGACTATAACAAACATGGTTGCAATACAACATAATTAGTCAATATAGCAATATTCAACCCATTTATCATATTAAGCTTTCAACTATGTTTCGGAGCTGCGATCAAGTGGTACTCGTTAGTGTGAGTGGCAGCGACTCGAATCGATATCCTGCAGGAGAAATCTGTTTGCACGACCCATACGCGTTTCATGGAAGCCGCATGGGGCAACCTTTCGTATACGGTACCACAAGGTCTTCCGGGCCTGGGGGTCTCCCAACACAATGCGTCCTGACCGTCATCCGTGGGTGGATTGCTCCCTCCTCTCAACCCTTCCACCTCAAGGAGTAGGGTATCTTTCAACCAAGCAGTAGTCGTAGCTATGTCAGTTTACTGGACCCATAATTCTAGCATGCAAACAGTATGTTCAAACTAGATCCCATGAACCGGACACGCGGCAGAGTCTTAAGTGAATCGGATGGTGCTACCTCCTTGAAGACAAGTTGTCCTCCCCTTTTCACCTAGTTGTCCGTTCGGTCATGATTTGTTATCCCATTCGAACTTTCCTTCATCCGACATCATTCCTAAATGATAATATGTCCTGATCTACGAGCGGTCTCCATACCACTCGATGAATTTCTGTTCTAAGTTAAGCAGAGCTACTACCGTCCTGAGGCTATCATCGAGTAAAGGGAACCTATTGCAATACTAAGTTTTCAAACAACTAATATAAACTTAATGGACAGGCAAGCCTACATCACACTATCTAGTAATAAAATAAAAAGGGTAAAACTTGGTGGGATGCACCGGGGCTTGCCTTGAGCCTGCTCTTGACTTAGAGGGTCATTTCCTTCATCTTCTAGCTCCTACACGGTCTTGAGCTTTCCGTTGTTCACCTCAGAATCTATATGATGCAAACGATGATAACATGCATAAGAGGTGATTCGTAGCATTTTCTGAAAAAATATTTTAACGGGATTGTATGATGCATAAAAGAACAGGTTTAATGTGGAGAGTAGGAGTATAGGGTGAGTTTAATTGTCGATTTTCCTTCATGGACCCTAGTAGATTAACGTGGTATCAATGTATAAAAGTATGGTGTGTGTGTGTGTGGATTGTGATCATTATAAGTGCACAAAGCATTTGAACAATGGATATAGATCGAAATAATGTTCCCTATGTGACAAGGAGATTTTTATACATGAACTATTTACATGTGACATCGAGCTTTAAAATACAACTTTATGGTTAATCAAAATAGTAAGCTTACGAGACAAATAATTAAAGTAACAAGGTCCAGGAAGGCACACACATATGGGAAATTCACCCTAGGAGGGGAAATATCAAAAGTGAATTATGTGTCAAGTTTCATGAACATGCATAGTGTCAATTTATTTAAATAATAAATTTAGTGCAAGTGGTAAGTAATTCCTACAGGCCACAAAACTCAGAATTAAAACATGGGCTTTTGCAGGGTGGTTAGGGATTACAAAAGAAGGTAACGTGCCGAAGATCATGAATTTATCAGCAACACATATATGTACATGCATTTATTGGTGTCTTTGTTATTTATTTTTGTTCTGATAAAAATATTAATATTCAAAGTGATTTAGCATTTTAATAAAATAGTACACATTGGGAGGATTCCAGAAAGTACCTATTTGTATTTTTTCCACCAAGCAGATCTTTCTGGGCAACTTTTTGAAGTTGGAAACAATTGTTTTATCTATTTAAAATCGCAGACAAAAATTCCTGGAAATGGGCCGCACTCATTTGGCCCAGCATGCCAGGCACAGCGGGAGGGGACTTCCCTGGGCCAGATACGGCCCAGGAGGGTTGTGACCCGAGGCCACATTTGGCTTGCGCGGCCCAGCCACGCTGGGCAAGGCCAGCCATGGCCAGGGCGCGGCGCAGCGCCGGCGGGGAGGGGCGAGGCCGGCGGTGCTCCGGTCTCCACGGGAGGCGAAGCCGGCGGCGGCGCGGGAAGCGGTGGAGAGGTCGTGCGGAGACATGGCGCGACAAGGCGAGGCAGCTCGCAGGCCGTGCCGAGCGGCCTGCGGTGGCGAAGCCGGCGTCCCGGCGGAATGGCTGCAGGACCCGGAACCAAAAGGGCTCAAAATGGTGAGCTGGGTGCGGGGGAGGTTGCCGACGAGAGTAATTGTACGGGAACTCACCACAGCGGCGGGAATCGAAGAAGAGGCGGCGTTGCTAGCTTCCGGGAGGACTACTCGAATCGCTGAGCTGACGGCGATTGGGGTGGCACAGTTTTGCAGGGAGGGGGAAGAAGTCATGGCGGAGCGGTGGGGCAGCTCGATCGGGGCGGGGGAAGACCAGGGCGGCCGGGCGACGCGAGCTCCGCTAGGGCTGCCATGGCGGGCGGGTTGAGCGTGGGAGAGAGCAGAGAAAGAATGGGTGAGGGAGAGCGAGGAGGGCCGACCGGGGAGGGGGACATGAACCTCGGCATGGGGGCCAGGATCCGCGCAGGTGCCGCTCGCGCCTGTCGTCGACGCCCACGCGGCGTACGGGCAGGCGAGGGTGTGGGCGGCGCCGGGGTGTGTTTGTTTGGGGAGGCTGGCGGGTGGGCCCGCCCGGTTTTGCTATTTATCAGGTTTTCCAAATGACAGTGCTTGTGAATTTTGTAGGAATTTATCTATGGCCGATCAGAGCAAAAAAAAGACATGGCTAGACTCAGCACGACTTACTCTAAATTTAGAAATTTCATTTGAACCTTGGATCATTTTGACAATTAAACAAGAATTTTTCAAAAGTAGATAGTTTCCTGGGTCTTGAACATTTTTTTTAGATATTGAACCTTGAGCAAAAATTCCCAAATCTTGCCTAAAATTCTACTTTTGCATGTACACCCACATATCTTTTTAGGAGTCAGATTCTGTGTTGAAAAATTTAAACTTCTAGTTCGAATGGAGATAAATTTGGCTCAATTTTCAAGTTTAGCCCATTTAATTCTATTTCAAATTTTTAGTGGGGCTCCTAAGTTGGGTATGTTGGCACCTAGAGTGCTATGCTAGGATTCCCTGACACCAGAAGTGTCACAGTGTATAAAAATAAACAAACCCTAGTGCTCTTCTCTTCACCCTTCCTCCTCTTCTCCACTTCTCTTTGCCAGCCGCCACCGCCTCTTCTCTCCTCCACTTCCTCTTCTCCGGGCACGGCGACCTCCTCTCCTCCCGGTGTGGTGACCTCCTCTAATCTCGGCTCCGGCAACCTCCTCTTCTCCCGGCCTGGCGACCTTCTCTCCTCCCAGCCCGATGACCTCCTCTCCTCCCGGCTCCCGGCGCGGCGACCGAGCAACCGAGCGGCCGATGCCTCTACCATCTCTCCTTCTAGATGGACGCGTGACGGGCAGGGCGGATCCAGGCACGGTGGTCGAGGCGGTGGCAAGATCCGGCCCCCTCGAGGCGCGGTGGCCGGGGCAGTGGCGGGATCCGGCCCCCTTGAGGCGTGGCGACGGGAGGATCCACGCCCCTCTACAAGAGCGACGGGCGAGGTGGCCATCTTCGGCGAGCCCGGATCTACAGCGGCGCGTGGATCGGCGGCGAGCGCTGCCTCAGGCGAAGGGCGACTAGGTGGCGGCGGGATCCGGCCCTCTTGAGGCGTGGCGGCGGGCGGATCCACGCCCCTCTCCAGGAGCGGCAGACGGGGCGGCCATCTTCAATGGGCCTGGATCTACAGCGGTGCGTGGATCAGCGGCGGATCTACGGTGGCGAGCGCTGCCTCCGGTGAAGGTCGACTGGGCAGCGTGAATCCGACGTGAATCCAGCATGAGCGGGCCTAGCGGACGGGCCGGGCCGTGGGTTTTTTTATTTTCTTTTCCAAGAAATTCATAGCGACGGGTGACAATGTCACCCACCACTACAATGTGATCTTTACCGATGGTTTGTTTCTCCTGTGGATGATCCTTATCTTTAGCTGCGGTTTCATAGCGGCGGGCTGGTTGACCCGCCGCTACAGTACCATTTAGCCCACCGCTACTGGTCATATCTGTTGGTGTTAAATGCACAAAGAATTATCATTTTTCTTATTCGTTGCTCAAGGCGTAGCTCTATGTGGTTTTTAGATAATCAGGGTGGAGACTGTCACTGCGGTGATAGGTTCCACGGAGAGGGCTAGCGTTCTGACTGCTAGAACATCAAGTGGGAACGGTGCACCAACGATGAGGAGGAGTAGACCGTTGATTGCCGGTACGGTGTTTTAGGCAGAACACCTATCATTGCTGGATGTCCTATGTGTATCGCCATGAGAGGGTGTTGTATCTTGCTTTCCGTCGAATTTTTTTTGTACTCTTGAACTATTTCGCTTCCGCACTTTAAAAACTCTAATTTATAATTTAAATTCGGATTTATGTAAAACTCTGTATTCTATCTATGTTCTTGTTGTAACTATATTATTCTGTGATGTGTTGTAGTACTGGGCGTTACGGCATGTGTCATCTCCTGAGAAAGATCCTGGAACAGAATCGTCTCCATGGTAAGACGGTTCTGTTACAGATATATTCATTTTTTGAGAAAAAGAGAGAGAGAAGGGAACACGACATATGTACATCATATTTAAAAAAAAACATGCTAATATGTGGGACAAAACTAAAATATCTAATTTTGCAGTAACACTCAAGTGCTCTGGTATTTGACCATATTTTTGCGTCTACAATATGTACACCCGATTCCCCACAACCCAAGTTCATGCTCCGTCCGAGCATGGTCTATAAGGACCAACGCCTCTTTGCTTCGTTCTCACGATTTTGCTCCCACCTTCCGCTTGGATTTTCCCAATGTTCATCCTTCTTTCCCATGGGCTGAGCGACGGACGGCTCCGCAGGGCATGAGATTGAGGAGGGCTTCAAGCGCAACAACCAGCACTCAACAAGGGCGCGCAAAGCTGGGTTGCAATCCGACTCGGTTGTGGAATTGAAACTCGGATTCCCGCCCGAGTCCCACATTGTTCCCGAACGCCGATCGACGCGGATTCGTCGTGGGATCCTCTATGTTCAAACAAACGGCAGCAAGCGCTGCCACCGGCGAAGGGCGACTGGGCATCTCGAATCCAACGTGAATCCAACGCGGGCCGGCCGGGCCATGGTTTTTTTTATTTTTTTTCCTAGAAATTCATAGCGACGGGTGACAATGTCACCCGCCACTATAATGTGATCTTTACCGACGGTTTATTTCTCCTGTGGATGTTCTTTATCTTTAGGGGCAAAATATATTTTGTTGGATTCGTCTAGTTATCTACTATTTTATTAAAATGCTATTTACTCATGCATGCTAATAATTTTGCCTGAGGCAAATTAATTAGAGTAAACACTAAATAATCCATATCTTGGTCTATGAAATTGATAAATTCATGCCCTTTTGCATGTGACATCCTGTAGCCGTTCCTAGCCACCCTAATAGGGCTCATGTTTAAACTTTCAGTATTTTAGCTTATGGGAATTATTTAACTTATAAGTTAATTTAACTATTTAAATTCACTGGTTTATTGCATGTTAATGCAACTTGGCTAAAAAATCACCCCTACTGTAACCTATCCATAGTAACTTTGTCATTGGCATGTCTATTGTATAACCATGATAAATTAATTATTTGTGTTGTACCTATAATATGTTAAATCCTTCTATAGTTGTACCTTAAACAATACATCATTAATGTTTCCCTTTTTGCATAGTAATATGCTGAACACGTTGAAAACGTGATATTGGTTAGTACCCCTTACCCATGTACCTCACACATTTATTTCCATCGTGATCAGCACACACATCCGCCTTGCTTTCATACATTATTACCGTGTTAAGTAACTAGAGTCCATAAAGAAAATCCACTAATGCTCATCCTATACCCCTACTTCATACTTTATAATCACTGGATTAACCAACCCCCCGTACTCATCATACGGTCAGTCTTATTTAAATAGGCTGCCATGAATCTTCTCTCACGTATAACATTGCATCTACATCATATAGATACCGAGGTGAACCACGTGGAGGCTGGAACGGAGCAGGAGCCAGAAGGGCAAGGAGGTGACCCCGCTAACCACAAACAAGCTCAAAACAAGCCCTGGTGCATCCCACCGGTTTTACATTTTTGTTTTCACATTAGTTAGGGATGTAGGCTTGTTTGTGTATTAAGTTTATAGGAGTTGTTTGAAAACTTAGTATTGCAGTAGGTTCCCTTTACCCGGTATTAGCCTCAGAATGGTAGTCGCTCTGCTTAATCTAGGACGACTATTCGTTGAGTGGTATGAAAACCACTCGTAGACCAGAAAACATTATTACTGGGGAATGATATCGACTGAAGGAAAGTTTGGATGGGATAACAATGAAGACCGGATGGGCAACTAGGTGAAAAGGGAAGGACAACTTGTCTTCAAGGAGGTAGCCCCGTCCGAGTCACCTAAGGCTACGCCTCATGTCCGGCCCATGAGATCAAGTTTGAACGTACTGTTTACATGCTGGAGCTATGTACCCAGTAAACTGACGTAGCTACAACTACTGCTTGATAGGAAGATACCCTACTCCCTTGTTTGGTGGAACTGGGGCTGAGAGAAGGGAGCAATCTACCCACGGATGGCGGTACGTGACGCATTGCGCTGGGGGACCCTTCTCGGGGGAGCCATGTCCGGAAGACCTTGTGATACCGTAAGCGAAAGGTTGCTCCATGCGGCTTTCATGAAGCGCGTATAGATCGTGCAAACAGGTTTCTCGTGTAGGATGTAAATAGATTCAAGTCGCTGCCCCTCACAGTAACAAGTACCACTTCATCGCTGCTCCGGAACAGTGTTGGAAGCCATTAATATGATGAATGAGTTCAATATTGCTGTATGGAATTGTTACTAATTGTATTGCAACTATGATTGCTGGAGTTATAGTGCAAACTAAATTTATTATTCTGCATGTGAACTTAACTTGCTGCTAAAACTTGAAAAATAAGGCTCCACTCTTAGGCTGGTTTTTTGGCAACATAAACCCTATCCTTAGCCTGTGCATGTCTAAGAGTTGGCTGTAGATGACCATTTTGATGGGTCAGTCTTACCGAGTATTAGTTGTTCAAGGCGTAGCTCTATGTGGCTTTCACATAATCAAGGTGGAGACTGTCATTGCGGTGGTAGGTTCCACTAGGAGGGCCAGCATCCTGACTGCTGGAACATTGATGGTAGGTTCCACTAGGAGGGCCAGCATCCTGACTGCTGGAACATCGAGTGGGAACGGTGCACCGACGATGAGGAGGAGTAGACCGTTGATTGCCGGTACGGTGTTTTGGGCAGAACACCTATCATTGTCGGATGTCCTATGTGTATTGCCGTGAGAGGGCGTTGTATCTTGCTTTCCGTCGAACTTTTTTTTACTATTGAACTATTTTGCTTCCGTACTTTAAAATCTCTTATTTGTAATTTAAATTCGAATTTATGTAAAACTCTGTATTCTATCTATGTTCTTATTGTAACTATATTATTCTGTCATGTGTTGTAGTATTGGATGTCACAGCATGTGTCGTCTCCTGAGAAAGATCATGAAACGGAATCGTCTCCGTGGTAAGGCGGTTCTGTTACAAATATTTTTATTTTTTAGGAAAAAGAGAGAGAGAAGGGAACATGACATATGTACATCATATTTTTAAAAAAACATGCTAATATGTGGGACAAAGCCAAAATATCTAATTTTGCAGTAACACTCAAGTGCTCTGGTATTTGACCATATTTTGCGTCTACAATATGTACACCCGATTCCCCACAACCCAAGTTCATGCTCCGTCCGAGCATGGTCTGTAAGGACCAACGCCTCTTTGCTTCGTTCTCACGATTTTGCTTCCCACCTTCCGCTTGAATTTCCCCAATGTTCATCCTTCTTTTCCATGGGCTGAGCGACGGACGGCTCCGCAGGGCATGAGATTGAGGAGGGCTTCAAGTGCAACAACCAGGACTCAGCAAGGGCGCGCAAAGCTGGGTTGCAATCTGACTCGGTTGTGGAATTGAAACTCGGATTCCCGCCCGAGTCGCACATGGTTCCTGAACGCCGATCGACGCGGACTCGTCCTGGGATCCTCTATGTTCAAACGGACAGCGACGAGCGCTGCCACCGGCGAAGGTCAACTGGACAGCGTGAATCCGACGTGAATCCAGCGCTGGTGGGCCTAGCGTACGGACCGGGCCATGGGTTTTTTTTATTTTTATTTTCCTAGAAATTCATAGCGACGGTGACAATGTCACCCGCCGCTACAATGTAATCTTTACCGGCGGTTTATTTCTCCTATGGATGTTCTTTATCTTTAGTTGCGATTTCATAGCAGCGGGCTGGTTGGCCCGCCGCTAAAGTACCATTTAGCCCACCGCTACCAGTCATATGTGTTGTAGTGTTGAATGCACAAAGAATTATCATTTTCCTTATTCGTGGTACCAGTGTCAGGCTCCCACCAATCGGTGACAGGAATAATGTGATTCCCGTCCCTGAGGAGGCACATCATCCACCTCGTTGCCGTCCATCACCGCCATAGAGGGAGAGGGAACGTGAACCTGCACTCTAAGCATGGCGAACGACAAGAGACCCATGTTTGTATATAAATATAAATATCTATCATAGCAGGGGGAGGGGGGGGGGGGTTCCCTGCTGTACAGTGTCAAAGAAAAAAGGTTTACTGATGACGAAATCAAGTGGGTGCTCTGAGTGCGAACTGAACTGCGAAGCAAGGGTGGGAGGAACGAAGTGATGTACATAGAATATTGGTTCGCTTAATGCATTCCCAGTAATTTCATCCGTGTTTTATTGATTATTAGTGTCAGATTGATGAGCACTCAGGTTGGTCCTTGCTTCGTTCCGACGAAGTTATTGGAGATGGAGGAGGGCAAGCGCAGGTGCCAAGAGTCCGACTCGGCTGTGGAATTGAAACTCGGATTCCTGCCCGAGCGGCACACGGTTCCCGAACGCCGATCGACTCGGACTCGTCCTGGGATCCTCCTCGATCGGCTCTATAAAACGAACGAACCATCCGCCCCCGCAGACGCCAATCCCCATCAGCACCATCGGCAACTTGACAGCAGGAAGCCGCCATGGGCGCCGCGTTCAGCAGCAACAAGCGCTTCTCCCTTCGCAGCATCCTGCCGGTCATCCTCGTCGTCCTCGTCCTCGTCGGCGGCGCAGTCGCCTGCTCGCTCCACCAGCACAACAGCGCCGCCGTCGTCGTCAACGATCGTCGGAACTCGATGATCAAGTCGCGCAAGATACTCCGTGACGACAGAGGCCACCAACGACCGCGCCGACGGCCATCCTCACCAGCAGCCACCGTCTCGCCGGCACTGCCCAAGGGCATCGTGCACGAGACAACCAACCTGGAGATGGAAGCCTCCCTCGCCGGCAACCCTAAACAACAACGCAATAATCCTCAAGAGCAGCAGCAGAGGAAGAGCCTTTTGGCCGTTCCGGTGGGGATCAAGAACAAGAACGTCGTGGACAAGCTGGTGTCCAAGTTCCCGTCCTCCGACTTCACCGTGATGCTGTTCCACTACGACGGCGCCGTGGAGCAGTGGTCCCACGACGAGTTCGACTGGTCCAGCCGCGCCGTCCACGTGGCGGCCAAAGGGCAGACCAAGCTGTGGTTCGCGAAGCGGTTCCTGCACCCGGACGTGGTGGACGACTACGACTACATCTTCCTCTGGGACGAGGACATCGAGGTGGACGCGTTCGACCCGGCCCGTTACCTCGCCGTCGTGCGCCGCGAGGGCCTCGAGGTCTCGCAGCCCGCGCTGGACCGGGCCTCCGAGATCCACCACGCGCACACGGCCCGAAGGCTCGCTGGGCCCAATAATCCGGAGCCCACGGATGTGCACCGCGGCGCCGGGTGGGTGGAGGTGATGGTGCCCGTGTTGTCGAGGAAGGCGTGGCGGTGCGCGTGGGGGATGCTGCAGAACGACCTCATCCATGGATGGGGGCTCGACTACAAGCTCGGGTACTGTGCGGGTGAGGATCGTGTGAAAAACGTTGGAGTTGTGGACAGCGAGTACGTGCTCCACCGCGGCGTGCCAGTGCTTGGTGGTGACAGTGGCAGCGGCAACTCGGCCGGACGGGCGGCGGTCAGGCGGAGGTCGTTCAAGGAGATGCAGATTTTCGAGAAGAGGTGGAACGCGGCTGTTGCTCAAGATAAAGACTGGACGGATCCTTACGCCGCCCCTCAGCCACCGGCGGCGGTGTGAGCTCTTAGATCATGAGATGGCCAGTGTGTGTCGGCTGTAGTGTAAACAGTTCTGCCATGCCACAGAGATGACAGATTTTGTTTTTTCTTATTTTTCTTCTTCTTCTTAGAATGGACATAGTAGTGGGAGATGATACATTGACAGATTCTTAAGGAAACAGAGCTTCAATCAGCCTTGCATTTTGTAATCTAAGCAAGAAGACATTCACAATTATGTGTGATGTTGTAACACCCTTCTGTAAGTTGAAGTTTAACATGACAGCTTAAGTAATACTCGACCAATCATAACTTTATATACGATTATTGTTCAAAACGATATTCATTTATGAACGTTCTCTTGTTCTACGTCTCTGTTGCAGAAGTTTGCAGCAAACATCCGTATACCTCCCTCCGTGATAACACCTTTCATATTACCGTCTTCAAATTGACGTAGAAAATTGAACCCAAGTCAAAAATCTGGGTGGACTTTCAGGACGGTGTCATTTGGTCCTTCTAATTCGTTCTTTTTCTTTTTTTTTGTTTTTCCTATTTTCAACACTAGTATGCCCATCTCGCTTGCTCTGTTGTTTGTCCATGTACTCTGTCATTTGGTCCTTCTAACTCTCTGATCTATGCAACACCAATCCGGTTGACATGAATAGGTGATAACCCATTGTTTTCAAATTAGGTGTTTCCGTTTCCAGGTAAGGATGTAAATGTGTGCACGGGTACGGTGTCGTTTGAGGTAGCTCAATCAAACCAGTCTATTACCCCCTCCGAATTTCAATTGTTGACACCATTGACCATTCATCTTATTTAAAAAAATTATTCAAATATAAAAAATTATAAGATAGATTAAAAATTTATTTAATGATAATACAAATCGTAATAATATATTTGATAATTTTTTATTTTTTTTAAATAAAACGAATGATCAAACATAAGTAAAAAAAGTCAACTATGTTAATAATTTAAATCCGAAGAGAGTATATATGAACAAACAGTAGTAGCAACGAGCGCATGTATGAAGTAGCATGTTTACGGCAAGAATGTATTTCTGCGTGGAAAACGCGTGCGTTGTAGTATTAATTTAGATTTCAAACTTAATAAGGAACAGCTCTACTTATTATCGATCAGTAGGCCTTCCTCTTATTAATAAAAATATTAAGTACGGTGGATAAATATCGGCGGCGGCACCAGTTCCGAATGCCAAGAGTATAGTTATTTCTGGTCGCTTGAGCTCAATTCATTGCCCAACCCTCCGACTCTGAGGTAAGTACTAGTCCCTTTTGCTCTCCTTCCGATCCTCTCAGTGTTGAGATGGCGGTGGCCTCGAAGAGCAACGGGCCGGCCATCGGCATCGACCTGGGCACGACGTACTCCTGTATGGCCGTGTGGCGGCGCAACCGCGGTGAGATCATCGCTAACGACCAGGGCAATCGTCTCACGCCGTCCTGCGTCGCGTTCACCGACATCGAGAGGCTCGTCGGCGATGCGGCTGTGAACCAGGCCGCCCGGAACCCCACCAGTACCGTCTACGGTGAGTAGTACCGAGCAAGCTGTTTCATCACTCGCTTGCGGTGTGCTGTTTCCATTGGTCCTCAGTCTTCATGAAATATTTCGGTTTCATCACTTTTTGCTGTTTCCACGTGGTATATATATAGCAAACGAAAATTTATGCTTCTAAGATAATTTCCCAAGGAAGTTTAGTTGGCACGAGCTGCAAACAAAATTACCAAAGCCAAGTTGTATGTTCTTCATTCATTCGTCTGATCACATTTATCATTTTCTTACAGACGTGAAGCGACTGATCGGCCACCGATTCGGTGACGAGTCTGTGCAAGAAGACATGGAATCCTGGCCTTTTAAAGTCGTCGCAGGTGTGGAGGATTTCCCAATGATCGTGGTGGATTACAAGGGAGAGGAGAAGCAATTTACGCCTGAGCAGATCTCATCCATGGTTCTGGCCAAGATGAGGGAGACCGCTGAAGTCTACCTTGGCACCACGGTTAAGAACGCGGTCATCACCGTACCAGTCTACTTCAACAACGCTCAGCGCCAAGCCACCATCGACGCAGGCACCATCGCTGGACTGAATGTCATGCGCATCATCAATGAGCCCACCGCCGCCGCCATTGCCTATGGTCTTGACCAGATGCCCGTATCTGATGAAGGAAGGATGGTGCTCATCTTTGATCTTGGAGGCGGAACCTTTGACGTGTCCCTCCTCAACATTGATCCAGGCGTTGATATAGGGATGGGCCTCTTCGAGGTAAAGGCCATCGCCGGTGACACTCATCTGGGCGGGATTGATTTTGACAACGAGATGGTGAAATTTTGTGTACGGGAATTCATAAGGAAACACCGGAAGATGGACATTAGAAGCAATAAGAAGGCTCTTAGCCGGTTGAGGACTGCCTGCGAGAGAGCAAAGAGGATGTTATCTTTCTCGGCTCAGGCCACCATTGAGGTCGATGGGCTCCATGGGGTCATTGACTTCTTCACCACAATCACCCGGGCTCGCTTTGAGGAGCTGAACATACAACTGTTTAGGAAATGCATGAATGCCTTGGAGGAATGCATCCAGGACGCAAAGGTGAGTAAGAGCAGCATCCATGACGTCGTCCTCGTGGGCGGATCTACCCGCATCCCGAAAGTGCAGAGCATGCTCCGGGACTTCTTCAATGGGAAAAAGCTCTGCCGGAGCATCAACCCTGACGAGGCAGTTGCATACGGTGCCGCCATCCAGGCCTCCATCCTCGGCGGCGGAACCAGCGATGGTGATGAGGGGGATTTGATTCTAGTCGACATCACACCGCTCTCACTTGGGATCAGGACCAGGGGAGATAAAATGGGCGTGGTGATTCCGCGGAACACCGCTATTCCTGCAAAGAATACTGAGAGCAATTTTGTCACCTGTTATGACAACCAGCCTTCCGCGTCCTTTCCAGTGTACGAGGGTGAGAGCCACAACACCGAGGACAACAACTTCCTCGGTCAACTCAACATTTCAGGCCTCCCTCCGGGGCCCAAGGGTGCTATCAAATTTGATGTCACCTTTGACATTGATGCCAATGGTGTCTTGAATGTTTTGGCCAAGGAAAAAACCACGGGGCGGATGAACAACATCACCATTACTAACCACGGCCGGCTGTCCAAGGAGGAAATCGAGCGCATGAAGCTGGAGGCCGAGGAGTACTAGAGGATCAAAGGGACGACAAAACAGGCCACCAAGAGAAACTAAGATTGGAAAGTGATTCTGCAATCCTAGTCCAATACGTACGTATCAGCGGCATCGTACCATGCAACATGGATTCGTTTACTGCATACTAGTGTTCTCCCTAAGAGTAACCCGTACTGTACTGCTTGTTTCTTAATGCCTAGTATTTCTACGCAACATCTGGCTTGGCATACGAAGGTTCTCTTAGTTGTTATTGAACCATGTTTAAATTTGAGTAATCTTATGTCTGTCCAATGTTGAGCATCTGCGATACTATTTTTAGGTTGGCAATGGTTTTCAGTGTTCGGTTTCGGTACACTAATTTGTTTCTGCATCATGTTTTTTTTAAGAAAATGAGTGACCATTCAGTACGGCTTTGAACTAGACTCGAATTTCCCTCGAGTTTTATACCCACAATGCTGCCTCAATGATGAGAAACATCTGACACCAGACTTACAGTATACTGCAAACTAGTCAACCAGCACAAGCGTATTTTTTCTGAAGTCTTGATATCTTGTTATAGAAATCTATTATATATATATATATATATATATATATTTGATAGAAAAGGAGCCTCCACATTCGCTCTCAAGGTCTAAAAATTTCCACTTTAATCCAAGAAAATAAGAAGAGAAATTTACCCACTAATATCATTATGAAAAAGTTAGACCAAAATACCCTTACATGTATTGAAAAATTACCCACCATTGTATTATATAAAATTAAATAGACTAAATATTGTGCAAATGCCATTATGAAAGTAACATCTTGCAAAAAAAAATACAATGGGAACAAGTATCGGCTTGGAAACTCCATGCGTGTGAAGAGACCATATATACCTATTACTACTAAATCTTACGTAAGACTTGATTGACAAAGAAGAACAAAGAAAAATAGATTAAAACCATATACGTGAGTATCCCTCTTTAGGACTCTACTAGGTAAATTGATTGAATTGAAACCATATACATGACTATCGTGTATCGAGCCAATCGTGATAGCTCTATTTAACGCATGTTAGGTTGAGAAAACTTGCCTCCTACAATTGATTGATGCCATGGTGAAAAAGAGGCATGTAATGCTCTAATTATTATTTAAACAAAATATTTGTTTTATGATCCGGCAGATCGGTCCAAATCAACGAAACAAATATTTCTCTCTGCAAGCAAACTTGGATAGCCCCTGACTTACGAACTGAGGAGATTAAACGGTAGTTACAAACCACCGATGATATTGTATATGACGATTGACTGCTCATGCTCACGTCCAGAACAATGCAGAGGTGACAATATGCTTGCATGATGGTGCAGTCTCTTAAGAATCTAATCAAAGAGGACAACTAAGACTTTAACTACAAGTGCCACCGACGGTGTCCTAGCCTAGCGGCAAACAGGGCCTTTACCGAGGGAAACCATATCTAGATGAGCATCATCGCAATATCTGCAAATTCATACTCTGGCATCTATTCAGGCTCACGTCTAGAACAATGCATAGGTAATAGCTCCAAAACTCCAGGCGTAGAGTCCTAGCTAGATAACTTTATCAACCAATCATTGTTTTTGTCAGAAGAGGGTAAAGTAGAAAAAAGGAAACATCAGAAATCAACAACGAGCTTTAATATATTATAAAAAGCATGCAACTTCAAACAAATATACAGATAGTTAGAAAAAAACATCAAGAGTAAACAAATAATGATTGTCAAAGTATGCATTGATCATGTGCACACAAACTGTACTTATAGGAGACGAAAGCCACCATAATCATTACAAAAAGCATTGAAATTCATAAATTCCATATTGCTTCTTAGGAAATGATATAATTATATTGATTACATCCCTAAGAAATGCTGAACTTATGTACGGAACCTACGGACTACCTACGTAATTGCTGAGGTGGAAGGGTGAATATGGCCGAACAGTCTGATTCGTTTAATATCCACGTTACCATGTATCATAATAACAATCAAATTAATAAAAAAATATCTATCTCTAACAGATTGATAAGTTAATTTTCATCTGTTCATTCAAAGGAAATACAACATCTTTTATGAATATATGAAAATCTTAATCAATATTATTGAATGGATCATGATAACCTTAACCAGTATTAATTAGCAATTTTTGGCAAGGAGTAACGACAGTGGTAGTTCAAACACATATATATATTTTTGATCCAAGGATGTATAGATTTGTTCAAAGAAAAAATCAAGGTTTTTTAGGGATGTAAGCAATGATAAGTAAAAATTATAATTCAGGTTTAATTATCACCGTGATTACTGGAGCGCAGTTTGGGTCACTTTTTTTTCCGTCAACATGGGATCCAGGTCAGCAGTACGTGAAGTTTTTGTAGATTTTTTACGTAAGTTTAGCATTACTCGAGGGAGGTAGCCTGTGTTCTCATAAAAAAGGAAGGCAACCGGGAACCTGTCTAATCTCGCCATGCAATGTGATGACTCCATCGACAAACAGCTTCATCTTGCCGGTGCTGATGGCAGCAATGATCACCACCAGCTTTGTCTTCTTGCCCTTGCACGCTCGCCAAGAAGGAGACGGCGAAGGAGGCCTGGGACGCGATCGCGACCATGAGGGTCAGAGACGACCGCGTGAAGAAGGCGACGGCGTAGCAGCTGCGCCGGAAATTTGACCTCGCCACGTTCAATGACGGTGAGACCGTCGAAGACTACGGGCTCCGCCTGGAAGGCATGGCGGCGCATCTTGCCACGCTAGGCGAGGAAGTGAAGGACGCGGACATCGTCGCGAAGATGCTTCGTAGCTTGCCGTCCCGTTTCAAGCAGATCACGCTCGCCATCAAGACACTGCTAGACGTGTCGACGATGACGGTCGCCGAGCTGACGGGCCGGCTCAAGGAGGCGGAGGAATCGTTCGACGAAGCGCTGGCGTCGCTGCAGCTTGAAGGAAAGCTGTACCTCACGGAGGAGGAATGGGACGCGCGGCGGAAGAAGCGTGAGGCGGAGTACGGCGGCGGCGCGGGCAGCGGCTCGACGCGTCGCGGCGGCGGCAGGCGTGGGCGTGGGCGCGGGCGTGGCGGTCCGACGAGCGGACCGTCGAATTCAAACAAGCCCACCGGCGATGAATCCCGGCGCTGCGGAAAGCTAGGCCATTGGGCACGCGAGTGTCGATCGCGGCCCAAGAAGGAGCAAGTCCACGTCGTGCACGAAGAGGAGGAGGCCACACTGCTGTTCGTAAACTCGTCCTCTACCAGATCTACCGTACCGCCGGTGACTCCGCCCCCGCATGCTGACTTGTTGCCGCAGGAGGCGGGACACGTGCATGGCAGTGGCGGATCTACGACGGCGAAGGCGCCGCCGGCCGCGCAGATCGAGCTGCACGAGGAGAAGGTGTTCGCCCACCTCGGAGAAGAGGAGGAGCGTGATGCCAAGACTTGGGTCTTGGACACCGGGGCGACGAACCACATGTCCGGGTCGCAAGCGGCGTTCGCGGACATGGACACGAAGGTGTGCGGCACGGTGCGGTTCGGCGATGACTCGGTAGCGCGGATCGAGGGCCATGGCACAATCACGTTCGTGTGCAAGAACGGTGAGCTTCGATCGTTCTTCGGGGTCTACTTTATTCCTCGGTTGACGACGAACATCATGAGCATCGGACAACTCGACGAGGTCGCCTACAAGATCGACATCGACTCCGGCGTGATGCGGATTCGGAAGCCCGGCGGCCAACTACTAGCCAAGAGGACGCGCGCGGGGAACTGGCTGTTTGTGCTCCACATCAAGATGGCACAGCCGGTTTGCTTGGCGGTTCGCAGCCGTGGCGATGAGGTGGCGTGGCTCTGGCACGAGCGCTTCGGCCATGTCAACATGGCGGCGCTGCGCAAGATGGCTCGGGAGGAGCTGCTGCGCGGGCTGCCGGAGCTCGGACAGGTGGCGGAGTTGTGCGAGGCTTGCATGGCTGGCAAGCAGAGACGCACCTCGTTTCCGATACAAGCGGAGTACCGAGCACGGCGGCGTCTAGAGCTGGTGCACGGTGATCTTTGTGGGAAGATCACACCGGCGACTTCGAGCGGCAACAAGTACTTCTTGCTGCTCGCCGACGATCTCACCCGGTTCATGTGGGTGGCCATGATCCCATCCAAGGATCATGCAGCAGAGGCGATCAAGGCGATTCAAGCTCGCGCCGAGGGAGAGTCCAAGCTGAAGCTCGGCGCGCTTCGCACTGACCGCGGTGGCGAGTTCAACTCGACAAAGTTCGCGGAGTATTGCGCGGCGGTAGGAGTCCACCGCCAGCGCACTGCTGCATACAGCCCGCAGTAGAACAGTGTTGTAGAGCGCCGGAACCGCACGGTGGTGGCGACAGCAAGAAGCATGCTCAAGGCCAAAGGCTTGCCCGGTTGGCTTTGGGGCGAGGCGGTGAGCACCGCCGTGTACGTGCTGAATAGGTGCCCGACGAAGAGTGTGGAGGGCATGACTCCGTTCGAAGCCTGGCACAGGAACTAGCCCGCGGTGCACCACTTGAAGACGTTCGGTTGCATCGTCTATGTCCGGAACACGACGCCGCACCAGAAGAAGTTGGAGGATCGGGGCCGCAAGATGATCTTCATTGGCTACGAGCGCGGCTCCAAGGCGTACCGCGCGTACGATCCTATCATGAAGCGTGTCCACATAACGCGTGACGTGGTGTTCGACGAACAAGCCCAGTGGGACTGGGGCACCCACAACGGCGACGATGAGTCAAGCGGCGGCGACGACGTGTTCACGGTTGAGTTCACCACCTCGGGCCCAGCTGCTCCAGAAGTTGATGGAGTCATCGAGGCGGCTGGAGGAGGAGAATTGGGGGAGCAGTCGCCGCCTCCCATTGCGGGCAATGAGGCCCTCGAGGCTGTCGGTGAGGAGCTAGAGGCCGGCGTCGATGACGACAATCTTGACGCCGACCACGATGAGGACGCGCCGCTCCGGTACCGCGACATCAATGACATCATTGGACCGGCGTCTCCGCGCGGTTTTGCACCACGTGCGTTGGTCGTCGAGGAGCTGCACATGGTGAGCTCCGACGAGCCCGCCTCTTTCGCCAAGGCGAAACGCAGCCCGAGCTGGAGGGTGGCGATGATGGAGGATATGGCTGCGATTGATGACAACGGGACATGATCTCTCGTCGATCTCCCTTCGGGACGCCGTTCCATTGGTCTGAAATGGGTCTTCAAGGTGAAGAGGTATGAGCACGGGGCGGTGGCCAAGCACAAGGCACGCCTCGTGGTGAAGGGATATGCGCAACGCCACGGCATCGACTACGACGAGGTGTTCGCGCCCGTGGCGCGGCTGGACTCGGTGCGCCTGCTCATCGCCCTTGCGGCGTACGAGGGGTGGGAGGTGCACCATATGGACGTCAAATCGGCATTCCTGAACGGCGACCTACAGGAGGAGGTCTACGTTGAGCAGCCAGCCGGTTTTGTGGTCGGTGGGAAGGAGCATAAGGTGCTCAAGCTGCGGAAGGCACTATATGGGCTACATCAAGCGCCGCGTGCATGGAACGCGAAGCTGGATGAGACTCTGGTGGCGCTCGGCTTCACGAGGTGCCCATCGGAGCACGCCATCTATGTCAGGAGGAATGGCGTGGCGCAGCTGGTGGTCAGCGTGTATGTCAACGACCTTGTAATCATCGACGCCAGTTGCGACGATATCAAGCGTTTCAAGGGGGAGATGGCAGCAGCGTTCAAGATGAGCGATCTCGGCCTGCTTCACTACTATCTTGGCATTGAGGTGAAGCAGAGTGCGAGGGGAATTTCGCTGAGCCAAGGAGCTTATGCGGCCAAGCTGCTGGAGAAAAGCGGCATGGCAGGGTGCAATTCAGTCCAAGCACCCATGGAACCGAGGCTAAAGCTGAGCAAGACGAGCGAGAAGCCGCCAGTCGATGCTACTGTGTATAGAAGCATTGTCGGGAGCCTCAGGTACTTGGTGAACACCCGCCCCGATCTTGCTTTCTCTGTCGGCTATGTGAGTCAGTTTTTGGAGGAGCCGCGCGAGGATCATATGGCTGCGGTGAAGCACATCCTCCGATACGTGGCGGGGACCCAGAATTGGGGACTCTGGTATGGCAGAAAGGAGAAGAAGGAGGCGCTCCTAACAGGGTTCAGCGACAGCAATTTCGCTGGGGATGTCGATGCTAGGAAAAGCACGACAGGGGTGATTTTCTTCCTCGGCAGCAGCCCGATCACCTGGCAATCGAAGAAGCAGAAGGTGGTGGCTCAATCAAGCTGCGAGGCAGAATACATGGCAGCAGCAAATGCTGCTTGTCAGGCACTCTGGCTCAAGCGCGTGCTAGTAGAAATGCAGGGAGCGGCGCAGAGCGTGCCAGTGTTGAGGGTGGACAACAAGTCCGCCATTGCGTTAATCAAGAATCTGGTGCTCCATGGACAGTGTAAGCACATCGAGGTGAAGTATCACCTTGTCTGGGGGTCCGCAGAACAGGGCCTGATCAAAGTGGATTTCATTCGAAGTGAAGAACAGCTCGGTGACATTTTGACCAAGTCTCTCGGCAAAGTCAAGTTTGATGAGCTGCGTTCCAAGATCGGCCTGATCAATGTTGATAATCATGATGGCAAGGCTTAGGAGGAGATTGTAGGAAATAATCCTTGCCTTTCATGTTTACTGATTTACTTTCCTTAGTTTATTTGCTATGTTTAGAAAGCTAGCTATGCCTGATCGGAGGCCATAATTTTCTTTCCTTGTAATCGTACTTTCCTTGCTTGTAATTATCTATATAAGTAGAGGAATAGCACCAGAAAACGCTGCCTCATTTTGCAGCACCAACAAGACCGTGTGCACTTGTGTTCTTGCGTGAGTTGTGTGTGTGTTGTGGCCGTGATCTCGCCGACGACGTGCGCGTTGTTTCTCCGGCGAGGTTTCTAACAGTCGTCGTGTGCCCCTATGGCGCGGAAGTGCCGACGGGCATCGTGGTGCAGAGGGCCGGCTGGGCCGGGCTGCTCTCCATCGACACGTCGTTCCGCATCGCGGGCACGACGGTGACCAGGACTACGTGGACTTCCTCTACACGCTCAACTACACCGCCGCGCAGGTGTGGCTGTTCGTGCCGGGCTTCGCCGGGTGCACCAGGACGCTGCCTGACGACGTCGTGGGGCTCAACTACCCGTCCTTCGTCATGGCGTTCGGTGGTAACGGCAACGGCACCGGTGACGAAGGTGTCGGAGGGTGCCGAGACCTACACGGGTGGAGGCGCCGAAGCAGCTGGTGGAGTTCGGGGAACAGAAGAACGAGAAGAAGAGCTACAAGGTGGTAACACAATATCTTTTAGTCTACCGTATTAGTATCTTTATTCCTTATTAATTTAGGTGAGTCTGCTTGTCCCGTCTAATTAAGCTTATTTTGGTGTTGGTGGTGTTGGTGTTGGCAATTACAATCCGAAACGGCTGGTGGAGTCCAGAAAAAATTGCTGCCGCATAGAGTCCGACAGTCCGTCCAGCATTTACGATTCGAAATCACGTAGAAGTTCATATCAGATACACGTACGCCCGAGAGACACACGCATCGACACCAGATTAGCCCCCTTCTGCGTTCGTGTTGATCGCAGCTAGCCGAGTAGCCGTCCAAGCCTAGAGCAGCAGCCCGTAATCCTTTGAGTAGGAGCCGCCGCACTGCTTTGCCCGTGTACGGGAAGCCGTACTCATCAGCACGAGACAATGTTGCCACAGGATGTACGAGACCACGTCGAGATGAAGAATTAGCGTGAGCTGAGCAACGTCGCATGCGGATAGGGAGCAAATCGCAGTCATTTCGTTAGGGTTCGTCTGCACCTTGTTCAGACGCCAGGCCGCGAGGAATTCCATCCATTTCATCGTCCTCGTCCAACAGAAAGGAACGACGTGACTTCTCCTGCATGCGATCAGTTGCTTAGTGCATTGTTGTTGCTGCTCTGCCAGGATGCATGATCACGTCCTGCCATATGCATCCACGCCGTTTCTTTGCTATAATAAGCTTAATAAGACAGGACAGACCGACTCACCTAAATTAATAAGGAGTAGAGATACACTTGTTTGAACAGGTGCAGATTCAAGAATCAATTTGATATTTGGGTGCTGCATATAATAATGACAGTGGTTAATGAGCTTTTTGCTTATAAAAGTTTTGTGGTGAGTATAAAATTCTCAGATTTGTCATGTTTGCTTATTTTCTCATGTGGGGGTCTATTGGATGTCCTGACATATATTCTTTAATTGAACTATAAATGTCTTGAGTGGTTCTCATGTGGCGGACAATATGGCCATGAAAAGTTAACCCACTAACTAAAAGTTATAGAATATACAATACAGTTTTGGTTGTCTCTATTGTTCAGGTAGAACCATGGATGGATCGAAGTCATCAAACTTTAATCGGAACCAGTTCATGTAGACTATCTGGCTGTTGAAGAGCAATGCTAGCTAGCAGAGATAGATTGTCCAGTGTGGTTGATTACTCTTATCAACAATTTGGATGAAACATCAGATTAATATGTACCATATGAATATCTCATCAGTCAAAAGTAGTATAGAATAAAAAAAATTATGAACCTTCTACGCATTTTGGATAATACAATTCTAATGGAACATGTCAAAGCGTGAAAAATATTAACGACCTACTATGAGATACGTAATATCTCATTATTAGGAACAACATATAAATTGTCTTTTGCTGTGTAATAATTAAGAAAATAAAGTATAATAATGTCTAGAATACTATTGCAGTATGCGTTGCCTTATTTGTTCAAGAAAGACATGGGTCGTGCCTTTTGGGTCGTGAACCCATAATTCTGTGTGGGCTCCTAACTCCGTGTCGCCATTGGGCTTTGTGTTTAGCTATGGGAAGTAGACCCAATCTGCTGCTGCTGCACCATACAGATTCTTGTTGGACCGAGTCACATCGAATACGATGGAAGGACGACACCAAAACTCAAGGTTGGAGAACATATTGAGCGAGGACTGAGGACTGTTTATACGTATATATAGGCTGTTGTGGAAACCAACGAAAGAAAAAAGTGGAAGACTACACGGTTTTATTAAGAGTAGAGATTAAAACCCGTAGCAACGTATGATCACTTTGCTAGTATTTATATAGTTGGAGAAAAACGAAGGAGTTAATCCAAATCTACCATACTACTACAATAGGAGTCTTCATTACCACTTCGGTTTTTACTCCAATAGCGGACTCCATAAGAGACGCTATGTTATTGTACACAAATGCTGATGTCAGCGGCTATAAATGTAATTGTAGTGCAACTAACACTACGGAAACAGAGCGTTTGCCAAGTGCCTCGGGCACTCGGCAAAGGGGGAAAACCACTCGGCAAAGTCTTTGTTGAGTGCTTGCACTCGGTAAAGAGCGCTCGACGGCAAGTCTCACGGCACAACAGTCTTTGCCGAGTGTCAAAAATCGGGCACTCGGTGCTATTTGCGTGCTCGGAAAAAAAAAGGCACTTGACAACATGAAACGACTAACGAATATTTTGCCGAGTGCCTCTTTGACTAGGCACTCGGCAAAGGTCTCGGGCTTCACCGAGTGACGCGGTGGCAGGCACTCGGCAAAACCTCGGGATGTTTGCCGAGTGCCTGCACTAGGCACTCGGCAAACCCTCAGCATGTTTGCCGAGTGTCTGGGTCTCGGCACTCGGAAAACATGACCAGGTTTTGCCGAGTGCCTTGACCAAGGCACTCGGCAAACCCTTTTTCTAGTATCTTTTTTATTATTATTTTTTTTATCCCCGCAGTCAAAAAAATTATATTTTCACACAATATACATCAGAGACATAAATCTTAATATCATCACAAGCATATATCTCAAATAACATCATAGACATATCATAGATATGAAAACACGAACTCAAGTCCTCAAATAAGCATGGAAAGGTTCAAAGTCGTCAAGTCTTCAAGTTTACAAGTTCACAAGTAAAGAAGTACTCAAATACATAAGTTCATATGAGAACAAGTAGAAATATATGATAAGTGACTAAGACTCCGGTCCATGCGGTCCGAAGAGGCTGCGAGCGATCCCTGCACCCAACTCTTCTTCATTTCCAGGCTGATTATTTGACGCCCCCGCCGAGGAAGAGAGATTCTATAAGTATTTGTAAGTGACAAGTTATTAACTTCTAAGTTTTCTAAGGTGTTTATGGTTGTCTAAGTTATCTAGTGTAGTATAAGTAACAATCTAAGACAAAGAACAGAATATAAAGAAATCATAAGGTTGTCAAGATACTCATAGGAGACTCAGACGGTCCAGGAAACGGTGGAGCAAAGACAGGAACATGCGGGAGAGGAATAAGTGGCGGAGCGTGTCCCACTTGCTGAGAGAGACCTTGCATGTAGGCGAGGAGTTGCGACAGCGTCTCCTGCTGTCTCAAGACCGTCGCTTCAACCTCCTCCCGGGCCCTCCTATCCCGTGCATGACTCACCTCTAGCTCTTGTCGGGCCCTCCTCTCCTCTACTAACTGGGCCTATAAATGGTGGAGCAAGTGTTAACCTGTAGTGCATTCATCTAAATATATAAAATGACGGAATGATAAATAAAGCAGATTTATGTACCTAGAGGACGACCGAAGGGGTCGGTGGTGTCTGTATGGATGGGCCACCGCTCGTGGTCTGTGCTCAAATATCGAAGAGCGTGGGGGTACTAGCCGTGTCTAGTGTGCTGTCACCGAGGTAGTACCGCCCACGCCACTTGCCTCCTCCCGCCCTCATCACGACTTCTCCATCGAGGTCATGGGCACTCAGATTGTAGTCTGGCCCGTGGACCTCCTTCACCACCTCTGAGTAAGTAGGGAGGCGGTTGTGCACGTTTGGGTTGCTGAAGGCTTCGGGAGGATCCTCCGGGTTGAACTGGATGTCCGATGTCACCTTGCCCTTGCGGGCCAAACAGAAAGCCTGAAAAGTGTTCACCGGCTGGACACCATGAGCCGCCGACTGAGCAAAAAACCAATATGGTTACAAATTATGCATAATTGAGCACTTGAATAATAAAATCATGCAGAATTGAACATTAGAAGTTTCACGTATGTATCGTGCACCGTACTGCTGGAGGTTAAGACTGCCCTGATGGTGGGCGGGACCTGGCATCATCAAACACCGCTCACGGGCAGCGGCGTATTTCTCCACCCAGACGTCCTCAGTCCAATATCTCGCCAACGCATCCCAAGCCTCGGGATACGATGCAGACTAGTACGGAATCACCTACACATCATATACGGAGATAAATATGATGTCATGAAATACCATAACATCAAGAAAATGACATAATTACTATTGTACATTTAACTCAACGTATTGCTCTTCGGATCAGGTACATCTCTCTTGCCTCTGTCGTATTGATCTTACGGTGGTGTTTAGCGTTGTAATCAACAACGGCCTGGATGCGTGCTTTGTAAATCATGTCCATCACAAGCTTCGGACATGCTCCCTTTGCTTGTTGAATAGCCCGTGCCTCCTGACCTACCGGGCATCTAAAGAAATCCTAGATATACACATGATGTATCAATCAGTATTTGGAGAATGTTATATGAACGTGATATGTTCAGCAATATAGTGCGGCAAGACTTACCGACAACTCGGCCACAACTCGCTCTGCCTTGTTGTGGAGCTCAGCATCCGGAGTGAGGTAGTAGCAGTCAAACGTGGTACACGGCCTGTCTCCATCAGCAGTGTGCACCATACCAGGCCAGTGTAACTTCAACATGAGACCCAGAATACCGTCGGGGACGCGCGCTTCACCACTTGGGTCTTCGACAATTTTCCAGCTCCTACGAAAGTGATTACAAATAATTGTTAGTTTCCGATAAGATTAACAATATGTGAAATGAAAAATGAATTAATAACATCTAAAGTTATGTCCCGTGACCCAGTGGGCTTAATCATCGGACGCAGGTGCACTGGTATCAGTCACCTAGGGAGGCTAGAGGGACCTCGCTGCCAGACAGAGGACGCACCAGAGGAACCGGACCTCCCCCGGCCGACTCCTCCTGTGTATCCTTCTCGTCCTCCTCCTCCTGCTCCTGCTGCGGCTGCACCATCTCCTCGTCCTCCTCCTCCAGCTACTGTAGCGGCTGCAGCACCTCGAGACCCTCCTCTGTGTCGTCAGACGAAGACGACGACTCAGCTGCTACTGTCCTCCCTTGACCTCGACCTCCACCCCTGCCTCCACCTCGACCTCCCCTCCTCCCTCGACCTCAACCTCCACCCCTACCTCGACCTCCATCCCTGCCTCTAGCTCCATCCTGCTCGTCGTCACCTCCCCCGCCACTGTACAACGAGGTGATCTACCTCGAGAGCCTCCTCAATCCAACCACCATCTTTGCCAAATTACCTTCAATTCAAAGGAGCAAGAATATCAGCATATATACTTTAAAAAGAGAGTAAAAATATAGAATTAGAAATAACATATATTATAAATTAATTAATATATAACATACATTTATAAATAATAATAATCATCATCAGGATTAACTTGATCATTCCTCTCATCATCACTATCTGCCATATCAACATCCTCGAGGACGTTATCAACCTCATCTCCCTCATCCTCATCAGAGCCCAATTGTAATCGCTCAAGAAATTGTATGTATTATCAACCTCATCTCCAGCGTCCTCATCAACAACTGTTCCATTGTCGACTTCCATCCCGAACATTTTGTTTAAGTCTATCACAAAACTCCCTCCTGACTCATTGTCTTGAAAGAACTCATCTTCTTGACATGTGTTTCGGTCTATGTTGTAATCAGTATCGTTTGGAACAGGGAGTTTACTGCATGGTAAAACCTTGTATACAACATCCCAGTCTCTGAGATTGTCATCGTGTTGGCATGGGTATGAAAGGTAATAACATTGTGTGGCCTGTTGAGCCACGATATAGACATCGTCTCCTTGTAAGACGGATGATCGTCGAATTTCCACTAAACCAACATTAGGTTTCTTTCTCACTTGTTCCGGATCAAACCAATGACATTTGAAAATGACAGGAGTTAGAGGTTTGGAACCAGGAAAGTCGAGTTCGTACATCTCTTCAATTTTTCCATAATAATCAACCCCATCAATGACTGGTGTGAAAACTCCACTATTTGTGCTTTTTCTATTTGGACTACTCTCCTCATAACCTGTAGTGTGAAAACAATATCCATTGACATCACTTCCGTTAAATGCCTTGATCTTATATTTACAGCCACCGGCAACCTGTCTCAACTCGGGACTCTTGGACGCATCACTATAACTCTGCAAGTTACCATTGGATAATTTATTAATTATGTGCAATTTGTAACGTTAAACTAAGTACAAGATAAGTTGGACAGTACCTTCTGTTTGAACAAAGAAATAAAATCGGACATACCATTTCCCGCACCCTCTTTAAGTAGGGTTTAAATTTCGTTCGGTGAAGGATCCCTTGATTGATACCAGAAATGATGACTAAATTCTCTGTACCAACAAGAAACAATAAGGTTGGATGGAAAACTTGTAATATGTACTGCTCGAGAAATTTTTTTTTTGTGAACTTACAATATGTATGGCTCGACTTCGGTAAGGTTATTCAATACATATAGCATGATTGCACGCCACTCTTCAGGCTGCAAAGACTTGTTGGTAGAACAACTTGAACTATTTGTTTGCCGAGTGTTTACGGCGGTAGCACTCGGCAAAGGCTCCATTTATCGTGTGCTTCATTTTTGCCGAGTGTCATCTTCGAGGCACTCGGCAAATGTGCGTGTTTGCCGAGTGCCCGATATTTTACACTCGGCAAACAACGGTTTTCCCATAGTGTAACAATATCGAACACCAATAACATCAACGAAGACAACGATATCGTTGTCTGGGCTAGACACCAATATCGATCACATGTTGATGTCATCCGTGTCCGATATTGCAATGTCCATCTAAAATATCGGTCGGGTGATGATGTCAGCATCATCTGATATTACAGTGGATACTATAATATCATTTTTGTCAGATATCTATTATCTTCTTATTTGAAGAGAAAAAGAAGCTACCACATTCGCTCTCAAAGACACGAAATTACCATGTTAATCTGAAAAAAAGTCAAAATATGAACCGTTAGATTTTATGAAGATTGAATGGTCCAGATTCAAGTGTAGAGTCCCTGCCACATATAAAAGATTTATGTAAAAAAATTAATACTAAAAGTACATCTAGGTCCCTAATTTTATTTTGGTGATTGGCGTCAATATAATTAAGAATGAAGTTCATGAAGATCTTTTTTTAGGTGAATAAAATGCATAGAAACAAAAAGGAGAAAAGAAAATGGCAAAGTGCTTCAAAGACGAAATTCAAATATACTCAAGAATGAAGTTCATGAAGATCTTTTTGTTATTTCTTGAGTGTAGGGAAGTCGTACTATCAATAGAGACACAAGAGTATCAAGTAAAAATGAATCAAGTGCAAAATTCTCACTTCCTTGGCCAAAAATCACTTTCCTAGCACAAAATCATCGGACTTGTCCGATGCATCGGACAAGTCCATTGGACTCCAGAGAAGCTGCCAGTCTGGGTCGTCGAACTCCAGAGAAGCTGCCACTTTGTGTTTAATTACTTGTTCTTGCCTATAAACTTGCTAGTTATGGTTTGCTTTGTATTTCTTAAATTAACTTGTGTAGGTTGCATGCTAGATTCTATCCGTACTTCTACAGCTTCCTCTAGCTTGTATTCTCTAGTTCCTAACTTGCCTTGCACTATATTTAAGTTTTAATCGGCCGATCTACTTTTCTATCTCGTGCCATCGGGCAAGTACATGGACTTTTTTCACAATTATTGGACAAGTCCGACACCGCGCATTTAACTTTTATTATTAAGTCATTCAGGGATTATCGCCTATTCAACCCCTCTCCCCCCAGGCATTTTCAATTGGTATCAGAGCCTAATCTTCTTAAAGGCTTAATCGCTTGAAAAAAAAATACCAAAGCAAATGAACAACCCAAAGGATGATACACCGGGAATGTCATCCGGAGCTTAGGATGACTCGGGAAATAAGGATGACTCGGGAATCAAGTACAATACCATGCCGTTTAACTATGGTGAACTCAAGAATGAGTATGTTGGTAGTGGCTCCAGAAAGCTACCACACTTTGATGGAACATATTATGATCATTGGAAATATAGAATGGAGATGTACTTGGGGTTTATGGGAAGACCAATATTGAAGATTGTAAAACAAGGATTTGACTTGGAAAATAAGGAAAATCCAACCGCTAATGATGAGATCAAGCTCACTCATAATGATCATGTTGCATCCACCATCGTTTCCGCTCTATCACTAAAGGAGTATAAGAAGGTGATAGGAATCAAGAAAGCTCATGACATTTGGAAAAAGCTTGAGTTCATCTATGAAGGGACCGAGGGAGTTAGAGAAGCAAGAGAAGACATCCTAAGAGGTAAGTACAACTTGTTCATCAAGAAGGCCGATGAAGGGCCACAAGAGGTCCATGATAGACTCATGGAAATTATGAACAAGAGGAGAGCTTTGGGAATCAAACTTGACACCATTGAGGTCAACAAGAGGTTGCTTCTTGCTTTGCAACCATGGAATCAAAGTGCTTGCAACTTTGTAAGAGAAAAGGAAAACTTCAAGAACTATAGCATGAATGAAGTGCTTGGAAGATTACTCACTTACAAAGAGAGAGAGAGAGATGAAGAAGCAAAGAGAGTGAACACCTTGTTGGGACATGATGAAGAAGAGAAGAAAGAAATTGCTCTCAAAGCCACTCATGAAACTAGTGATAAGAAAGACAAGAAGAAAAAGAAGAAAGTGGTTGATTCTAGTGATGAAGATAGTGATGATGAGATGGCTTTTGCGTGTGAGAAGATTCAAGTCATTTCTCAAGAAAGATGGCTACAAGAAGAAGAGCTTTGACAAGGGCAAAGCAAAAAGATCAAAAAGGACTTGTTATGGGTGTGGCGATGAAGGACATTTCATTGCGGAATGTCCAAAGAAGAAGAACAAGGATGAAATGAAGAACGACAATAAAAGTCTCCTAGAGGGGGGGGTGAATAGGCGATAATCCCCGAAATATACTTAATTCAAAGAATTAATAACACAGGAAAACTTTGTCCGACTAGATTGTTTGACTATAGTAGGATATTGTCCGATTACTTCAAATATCCGACTAGACTAGGACAATGTCCGATGACCTCGTAGTGGAAAACAGATCGGCCGTCGAAAAGGACAAAGTTTCACGATTCAAGCTAGCAGCAAGAAGGTAAGCAAGCAACAAGGCAACAACAAAAGGGGAACTAGCTAGCATGCAACCTACTCAAGTAAATCTAGGAAAGAAAGCACTACAACTAGCTAGAAAATGAACAACAAGCAAATCAAGCAAGCAGGATTTAATCAAAAACAAAACAGACAAGGTGACACAAGGAATTTTTCATCGAAGTTCAGCTCCACCAAGGAGCCTACGTCTCTGTTGAGGGATCCACCAAGGATCGGGTCTCTTTTAACCCTAAACCTTTTCAAGCTGCCACCAAGGCAAGCTTGATGCTTCACTATGAATCTCCATGAAGGAGGGGCCAATACAAACTTCCCGTGTCTCAACCACAAACTTGGGAGCTCTCCGGGCGACGCCTAACTGTCTAGGGGATGAATCCCTAAGATTAACAAATGCAAAGGATGTTGGTGTTGGGGATGAACCAAGTGCTCTTGAGAGGAATGTATTGCTCAATCAAATCTCCTCAAATCTTCTCTCAAACCCACCAAGGATTAGAGTAGGAACCAAGGGAGGAGAAGTGGAGTGCTCAGATGTGTTGGGAGGGTATTTTTTAGTAGTGGAAGTGGCCAACCGACCAAAGGGGCTCGGGGTGGCTTTTTATAGTCGAGACTTGAAAAAAAGCCATTAGGAGAAATCGTTGTTGGACATTGTCCGACTTGTCCGACTTGAGTCGGACATTGTCCGATAAATTGATGTGTATGGCTCTGGAGTCCGAAACGATTGACCGATGGACTCGGATATTGCTCTGGTCATTGGTCAGTCAGACATTGTCCGATGGAGTCGGACATTGTCCGACTCAGTGTATGCACACGGTACTAGAATCCGACTGGATTGACCGAAGGGGTCGGATTTTTCTAGAGTCGGACATTGTTCTATAGAGTCGAACATTGTTTTGCTCCGCCTGAAGAAAAAGTTGCACACGGTTCTGTAGTCCGACTGCATTGTCCGACTGAGTTGGACATTGTTCGACTATACTGAGAGAAAAAATAGTGTGCACCTTTCTGGAATCTGACTCCAAGTACCGATGGACTCGGACATTGTGCGATGAAAAAGATTTTAAAGGGAATTTTTTACTCTTGGAATACGATTTGAGCACTTGGTCTTCCAACGCTTATTTCTTTTGCACCCCTCTTGATAATATGGTATTCCTATACTCAAATAAAAGATAAAATCTCTAGGCCTTGATTCTTGAGCATAGATACTCCTTTTTTCAGGATTTTCACTTTGTTGGCTTTTCTTTTCTTTCTCTCTTAATTTCCTTGCTCTCATATGCAGCAACAATTTAGAAACTACGCACAAGTTTAATGAAAATATTAGTCCTCTTTAATTGTATTGACGTCAATCACTCAAAACCATAATTAGGGGCCTAGATGCACTTTTAGACAAGCATCACAAGAAGGACAAGAAATACAAGAAGCATAGAAGAGGTGAAGCTCACATTGGCCAAGAATGGAATTCCGATGACTCATCCTATTCATCATCTTCCTCCTTTGAATCCGACTCGAATGAGGGAGCCATTGCTACCATTGTCATTGGCGTCACTCCCACCAACACTTCTCTATTTGGGAGCTTGAGTGATGATGATGATGATGACACTCACAAGTGCCTCATGGCAAGAGGATCCAAGGTGATGATGATGATGATAATGTTAATGCTTCACTTCCTAAATTCTTGAATTTATGGAATTGCTTGAAAAACAAACGGAAGAGAATGATAGGCAAGAGGAGCTTCTTGAAAAACAAGAGGACTTGCTTATTCTTGAAGAGAAAAAGAAAAATGAAAATTTAATCAAGTCTCTCAATGAAACTAAAAACTCATGTGAAAGTATTAAAAGCACAAACGATGCACTTCAAGAGAAGTATGAGGATTTGGAAAAGACTCATAAGTCTCTTGAAGCACAATATAAGATACTTTCAACCTTCACATCTTCCACCAATAATTCTTCTCGTGCTTCCACTAGCAATGTATGTGATAGGTGCTATAATATTGATGTATATGCTTGTGCTACTAATGTTAAATTGGTTGATGATTTGAACAAGTAAGTGAAAGCTCTTGAAAGCAAAATACGACATGAGAAACATGTTGTTGATGATGAGAAGGCAAAATATGCAAGAGGTGCATACTCATATTCTAGACACCCAAATGTCATGGATGGCATTGGATATGTTGAGGGTGCTAAGCACAATGCTAGGGAAAATAGGAATGGAAAAGGAATTCCTCACTTCACCAAGGAAGGTCTTACCAAAAGAAGCAAGTCAAGAACATGAAACACTAACCAATCTTATTTTGTTAATGATCCTCGTGCTAATGTGCCTAATGCTACTTGTGCACTCTTTCATGATATTGATGCATCATATGTGCTTATGAAAAACATGCATGGTCGTGTGTTTGCTAAATATGTTGGGCCATGTAACAAGAGGCCAAAGGCTTGTGTGTGGGTGCCCAAAGTACTTATGACTAATATGAAAGGACCCAAACAAATTTGGGTATCTAAAAACAAAGCTTAATTTGTTTTGTAGGACTACATCTCCGGTGGGTCAAGTTGGGTGATTGATAGTGGATGCACCAATCATATGACCAGAGATAAAAGCATGTTCAAATCATTTGAGCCAAATCACAATAAAAATGAGTACATCACATTTGGTGACAATGGAATGGGACAAGTGCTAGGTTATGGTAAAGTCCCTCTCACTCCTTCATATTCTCTTTCTAAGGTTATGCTTGTTGATCACGTTGACTTCAATATATTGTCCATTTTGCAATTTTATAAAATGGGCTATGATTGTTTGTTCAACGAATGTGGTGTGACTGTCTATAAGAGGAGTGATGGCTCGGTTGCTTTGAAATGTGTGCTTAAAGGAAAGCTTTATGTTGTGGATTTCTCCACAGATGAATCTAGACTTGGTACATTTCTGATAGCAAAGTCCAACATGGGTTGGCTTTGGCATAGAAGGCTTACCCATGTTGGCATGAGAAATCTTCACAAACTCCAAAAGAGCGGCCACATCATAGGATTAACCGATGTTTGCTTTGAGAAAGATAAAATTTGTAGTGCATGTTAAGTGGGAAAATAAGTTGGAGCTTCACATCCCTCCAAGAACATTATGACCACCACAAGACCATTGGAGATATTGCACATGGACCTCTTCGTCCCTGTCTCCTACATAAGCATTGGTGGTAACAAATATGGTCTTGTAATTGTTGATGATTTTTCTCGCTTCACGTGGGTATTCTTTTTGTATGATAAAAATGAAGTGAAAGACGTGCTGAAGACATTCATGAAAAGAGCACAAAATGAATATGAAGTCAAGATCGAGAAAACTAGAAGTGACAATGGCACCGAGTTCAAGAACACTCAAGTTGAGGAATACCTTGATGAGGAAGGCATCAAGCATGAATTTTCGAGACCCTACTCCCCTCAACAAAATGGGATGGCCGAAAGAAAGAACCGCACACTCATTTAGATGGCAAGAATAATGCTTGATGAATACAAGACATCCGACCATTTGTGGGCCGAAGCCGCCAACACCGCATGACACGCCTCACACCGGTTGTATCTCCATGGACTATTGAACAAAACACCATATGAGCTACTAACCAGTAACAAACCTAATATTTCTTACTTTCGTGTTTTTGGGAGCAAATGCTTTATGCTTAACAAGAAACCCAAGACTTCAAAATTTGCTCCAAAAGTTGATGAAGGTTTCTTGTTTGGCTATGGGTCAAATGTTCATTCCTATCATGTGTTCAACAAAATCACCGGTTGTGTTGAAATTTCACGTGACGTGACATTTGATGAATCTAACGGCTCTCAAGGGGAGTAAGTTGTTAATGATGATATAAATGATGAAGCTCCTAGTAATGCAATCAAGAAAATGGCCATTGGTGATGTTAGACCACAAGAAACAACAAGTGTTGAAAATCAACCCTCTCCCTCAAGACAAGACCAACCGTGTGATAATGAACAAGTTGACCATACAAATAGTCAAGATCTAGATGTTGGTGATCATGAGCAAGGATCAAGTGATGACACTCCAAGACATGATCAAGAGGTTGATAAAGAAGGTGGTCAAGGAAACTCACATCCACCACACCCAAGAGTGCATCAAAATGTACAACGTGATCACCCCCGTCGAACAAATTCTTGGAGACATTGAAAAGAGGGTAATCCCTAGATCTCGAGTTAGTAATTTTTGTGAACATTACTCTTTTGTCTCTTCTATGGAGCCATTTAGGATAGAACAAGCACTTGAGGACTTGGATTGGGTGATGGCCATGCAAGAGGAATTGAACAACTTCACAAGAAATAAAGTGTGAACATTAGAGGAAAGACCAAAGAATAAGAATGTTGTGGGCACAAAATGGGTGTTTCGCAACAAACAAAATGAAGATGGTGTTGTGACAAGAAACAAGGCAAGGCTCGTCGCAAAGGGGTATTCACAAGTGGAAGGTTTGGATTTTGATGAAACCTATTCCCTCGCAGCAAGACATGAATCAGTTAGAATATTACATGCTTTTGCTACTCGCCATGATTTTAAGTTGTACCAAATGGACGTGAAAAGTGCATTTCCTAATGGGCCAATCAAGGAAGAGGTGTATGTGAAGCAACCACCAGGCTTTAAAGACCCTAAGTATCCTAACCATGTTTATAAACTCCACAAGGTGCTCTATGGGCTTAAGCAAGCTCCAAGGGCATGGTATGAATGTCTTAGAGATTTTCTTGTTAAGAAGGGTTTTGTCAATGGCAAAGCTGATGCAACTCTCTTCACAAAGCAGTTTGGCAATGATATATTTATGTGCCAAATATATGTCGATGATATTATATTTGGTTCTACTAACCAAACTTTTTGTGATGAATTTAGCAAGATAGTGACCAAAAGGTTCAAGATGTCCATGATGGAAGAATTGGCATTCTTTCTAGGCTTCCAAGTGAAGCAACTCAAGGAGGGCACCTTCATATGTCAAGCCAAGTACACACAAGACTTATTAAAGAAGTTTTACATAGACAAGGCAAAGCCCATCAAAACATCCATGCCAACAAATGACCACCTCGACCTCAACAAAAAGGACAAGCCCGTTGATCAAAAGGTATACTGCTCTATGATAGGATCTTTGCTTTATCTTTGTGCATCTAGGCCCGATATCATGATTAGTGTGTGTATGTATGCATGTTTTCAAGCCGCTCCTATAGAGTGCCACATGGTGGCCGTTAAGAGAATTTTGAGATTTTTGGTTCACACACCCAACCTAGAGCTTTAGTACCCCAAGGGTTCAAAGTTCAACCTATTAGGCTATTCCGATGCGGATTATGTCGGGGATAAGGTAGATAGAAAGAGCACCTCCGGGACATGTCAATTCTTGGGTAGGTCCCTAGTGTTATGGTCATCCAAGAAACAAAATTCAGTTGCACTTTCCATTGCCAAAGTGGAGTATGTTGTAGCCAGTAGTTGTTGTGCACAATTACTTTGGATGAGACAAACTCTAAGGGACTATGGTTACAAGTTGAACGCGTTCCTCTCCTATGTGACAATAAGAGTGTCATAAAGCTTGCTTATAACCCCGTTGAGCATTCGCGCACAAAGCGTATAGATACCCGCCACCACTTTTTGAGAGATCATTCTATCAAGAGGGATATAGAAGTTAGTCATGTGAGAACCGAAGATCAACTAGCCGATATATTCACCAAGCCACTAGATGAGATAAGATTTTGCTTTCTTAGGAGTGAACCAAAATATTCTTGACTCTAGCAATGTGATGTTGAGGATGTGCACATCTGATTGGTGATTGCTTTATAATTGCAAAAAACATTGCTTTATGTCAAAAACCTATTATTTGTGCTATTGTTATTGGTTTTTTATCTCTAGATCAAATCTTGTCAAAGTAGGGTAATTGTTATGAAGTGTTGACTGACCATACGATGTCAAGACCTGTCTTTGTCTATCAAAAACTACTTTGAAAAACTATACCTATTTTTGCTGGCTACAGCCTTACCTATCTATTCCTCCTGGTGTCGGACAAGTCCGATGACTCCAGGTCTCGACCCTTTAACCCAGCACGACTTACCCCTTTAGTCGAACCTCCCTCATTCACCTCCTCACTTTCTCTCACCTCAAGAACTCCCCCCCCCCCCATCGGCGCTCCAAGGCGATCCACACTTCCCACGGTCCATTGGCGCAAGTTTGGAGGTCAAGAGGTCCACCTCCATCGGATTAGTCCGACCCCCCTTCATTTTTGTAAGGGTTTAACCCTAATCCCTTCTTTCCCCTCTAGGGTTAGGGTTATGTCTCAAATGCTAGTCTCAAATCTTTTTCCCATGCATAGTTGCGGTAGTTGCGGTAGATGTATTTTGAGTCCTTTTAGGTGGTGGATCCATGAGTGAGATGTTTTTTTTTAATTTTGTGTGTCATCGGACAAGTCCGACGACCATCGAGAAAGTCCGATGCACCTCATGATCATTGGACATGTCTGACGCCCTGCAGATTTTTTGAAAGCCATTCCATTCATACATCCACCTCACTCGTGTACATCTTCATGACTCCTTCCTAACTAGTTGATCGCTCTACTCTCAGTATGGATGATTCGTTGCCTTTAAGGGAGAAGAGGACCAAGAATACTGAAGATCAAAGTCAAAGCCAAGCTTCTAAGTGGAGAAAGTCCACAATGCATCGTGTCTGTCGTACCACTCTGATGATGGCTGATCGAGAGGAACCAGAAGAGCCTACTGATTTGGTTCGAGTCATGTATCCTCCAACTGAGGAAGAGAACTCGAATAGGGAAACTGTTGACTACCTTCATGCATCTATTGAGACATGTCATGAAGCCCGTGAGACCAACCACTACTCTTCTAACAGAGAAGCAGCTGACATTCAATTTTAGGCTCACTTCCATGCAGATTGGTACCGCTCCACCTATCTTCGCATAAAGAAGTCTATTGTGGAGATGAAGTAGCTTGACTGGAATTACATGAAGTATCAGAAACATCCTTTGCTCAATGAAGTGTTGGCTGCTTGTGAACACCATGGGATCAAGACTCTCCTGACATTCAACTATTCTTGGAACAAAGAGATCATTGCACAGTTCTACTCCACAGTGTATTTTGATGATGATGCCAAGACCATCACTTGGATGACAAATGGGACCAAGTACACTTGCACCTTGAACCAATTTGCCTCGATGATTGGACTCAAGGGCTCCCACAAAGAAAAGAACAAGGTGCACAAGGGAAACCACATGGATGTCGAGGATATGAGGTACATGTACATGGATCCCGACAACTGCTCTTCGCCCAACTCTAATGGACCGAAACTCATCTTCTCAGTCTTACATCGGATCTACAGGAGCACTTTAGCACCTTGTGGAGGTAACTCTGATCGCATTCCTGCCTATCAAAGGGATATACTTCACTAGCTCCATGGAGACAAAACATTTAATGTCTTTGACTATATCTATCAAGAGATATGGGACATCTCAATCTCTCTGAAGCGTGCTTGTGCCTATGCTCCTTACATCATGTACATGATTGAGAAGATCTCAGGCCAAACATTCAACAAAGACATGAAGCACCAGAGTCTCAAGCCTCAGGTTCTCTCAAATTGGACTCCATCTACTTCAGCTGGTTAGTTCTTTGGTGCAGCTCAGTCTTCCTCTCCTCAGCATCCTAGGGCTCATCCTAGAGCCGCAGAATCATCTAATGCCCCCCAGCCGTCCCGTGGAAAAAGGAGTGGTCTTATGAAGATGTTTAAATCTCTTCTTGGAATGTGCCAGAAAATAAGCCAGAGGATGGACGTCATTGAGACAAATTAGAAAATCATAATGGACCATCTTGATTGTGAGATTTCTCCTCCTCCACCTCCTCCAGCGGAAGACTCATACCCGCCTGCTTATGCGGATCCAACTGCCACTTTACTACGGAGGATATGAACTACTTATTTATGTGGTTTGTGAACTTTTTTGAGATTCATGCTTATTGTAATGGTGCTTTGTTGTCTATCTTTATCTAGATGCATTTGTATAAACCTTGTATGTCATGTGAATTGTGTTTACTTCATATGGCTTTTCGTTGCAAATTGGCATACATGCATGGTTTTAGGAGGAGCTCTCACACTTCTTATTCAAATATGTGCACATGTTTTCACTTCTTATATTTATTCACATGCACACATTTAGGGGGAGCTCCATACCTCATTTTATCACAAACTGAACCTTATTGCATATTCTAATGAAATATAGTTGTATTGTCATTAATCACCAAAAAGGGGGAGATTAAAAGTGCATCTAGACCCCTAATTTTATTTTGGTGATTGGCGTTAATACAATTAAGAATGGACAGATATTTTATTGAGCATGGGTGTAGATAGCAGTCCAAAGTTTGGTAAATAAAATACATAGAAACAAAAAGAAGAAAAGAAGATGGCAAAGTGCTTCAAAGATGAAATTCAAATATACTCAAGAATAAAGTTCATAAAGATCTTTTTTTTTATTTCTTGAGTGTAGGGAAGCTGTACTATCAAGAGGGACACAAGAGCATCAAGTAAAAATGAATCAAGTGCAAAATTCCCACTTTCTTGGCCAAAAATCACTTTCCCAGCACAAAATCATTGGACTTGTCCGAATCCATTGGACTCCAGAGAAGCTGCCACTCTGGGTTGTCGGATATGTCCAACAGTCATCGGACTTGTCCGATGACCTAAGGAAGGTCCGATGTCTCGGACTTTTTCATCGGACTCCGGAGCCTCTACCACTTTGTGTCATCGGACATGTCCGATGACCTCGGACTTGTCCGATGAACTAGGGTTGTTCGGAGCATCGGACAGCTTCATCGGACTCCAGAGAGCACGTCAACCTATTTCATCGGACATGTCCGATGACCATCGGACTAGTCCGACACAAATAAATTGGTTGTCCAACGGCTCTTTTTCCCATTGGGCTATAAATACAACCCCATCTCGCCTTTTGTCCAGTTGGTCACTCATTCCACTCAAAAACACTCTCAAGCTCACTTTGCTCTCCCCAACTCTCCTCCCTTGCTTCCAATCTTAATTTGTGAAGGGATTGAGAGAAGATTGAAGTGCTACATCACCTCCAAGCTTCCATCCTCTTGAGCACTTGGTTCATCCTCGCCGCCGATGACTCTTGTATTTGTTACTCTTGGGGATTCATCCCCTAGATGGTTAGATGTGCCTGTTGAGCTCCCAACTCGTGTGATGATGCCTCGGGAAGTTTGTATTGACCCCTCCTTTATGGAGTTGCTAGTGGAAAACCAAGTTTGATCTTAGTGGTCACTTGGAGAGATTAAGGGTTGAAAGAGACCCGGTCCTTTGTGGATCCCTTAATGGAGACGTTGGCTTTATTGTGGAGCTGAACTTCGGTTAAAAATCTCATGTCTCCTTTGTATTTAATTACTTATTCTTACTCATAAACTTGCTAGTTAGGGTTTACTTCGTATTTTTTAAATTAACTTGTGTAGGTTGCATGCTAGATTTTATCCTTGCTTCTACAGCTTCCTCAAGCTTGTATTCTCTAGTTTCTAACTTGCCTTGTACTAGATTTAAGTTTTAATCGGCCGATCTACTTTTCTATCTCGTGTCATCGGGCAAGTACGTGGACTTTCCTCACAATCATCAGACAAGTCCGATACTGCACATTTAACTTTTATTATTAAGTCATTTTTAGGGATTATCGCTTATTCACCCCTCCCCGCTCTAGGTGCTTTCAAATACAACCAATAAACATGGAATAGGCTGTCTGTAAAGAGTCCTTTTGATACTTTTCTTATAAAATTGAAAAAAGAACTCTTTGCGTACTACTATAATCTCTAAATAGAAGCGTGCCTCACGAAAAAACAACCAAAACTCTTTGCATACTACTAATCTCTACATAGAAGCGTGCCTCCGGTAAAAACAACCAAAAGAAATTAAATCTTGGTCTGCTTCAACAGCGGCAAGGGCAAGAAGACAAAGCTGGTGGTGATCATTGCTGCCATCAGCACCGGCAAGATGAAGCTGTTTGTCGATGGAGTCATCACATTGCATGGCGAGATTAGACAGGTTCCCGGTTGCCTTCCTTTTTTATGAGAACACAGGCTACCTCCCTCGAGTAATGCTAAACTTACGTAAAAAATCTACAAAAACTTCACGTACTGCTGACCTGGATCCCATGTTGACGGAAAAAAAAGTGACCCAAACTGCGCTCCAGTAATCACGGTGATAATTAAACCTGAATTATAATTTTTACTTATCATTGCTTACATCCCTAAAAAACCTTGATTTTTTCTTTGAACAAATCTATACATCCTTGGATCAAAAATATATATATGTGTTTGAACTACCACTGTCGTTACTCCTTGCCAAAAATTGCTAATTAATACTGGTTAAGGTTATCATGATCCATTCAATAATATTGATTAAGATTTTCATATATTCATAAAAGATGTTGTATTTCCTTTGAATGAACAGATGAAAATTAACTTATCAATCTGTTAGAGATAGATATTTTTTTATTAATTTGATTGTTATTATGATACATGGTAACGTGGATATTAAACGAATCAGACTGTTCGGCCATATTCACCCTTCCACCTCAGCAATTACGTAGGTAGTCCGTAGGTTCCGTACATAAGTTCAGCATTTCTTAGGGATGTAATCAATATAATTATATCATTTCCTAAGAAGCAATATGTAATTTATGAATTTCAATGCTTTTTGTAATGATTATGGTGGCTTTCGTCTCCTATAAGTACAGTTTGTGTGCACATGATCAATGCATACTTTGACAATCATTATTTGTTTACTCTTGATGTTTTTTTCTAACTATCTGTATATTTGTTTGAAGTTGCATGCTTTTTATAATATATTAAAGCTCGTTGTTGATTTCTGATGTTTCCTTTTTTCTACTTTACCCTCTTCTGACAAAAACAATGATTGGTTGATAAAGTTATCTAGCTAGGACTCTACGCCTGGAGTTTTGGAGCTATTACCTATGCATTGTTCTAGACGTGAGCCTGAATAGATGCCAGAGTATGAATTTGCAGATATTGCGATGATGCTCATCTAGATATGGTTTCCCTCGGTAAAGGCCCTGTTTGCCGCTAGGCTAGGACACCGTCGGTGGCACTTGTAGTTAAAGTCTTAGTTGTCCTCTTTGATTAGATTCTTAAGAGACTGCACCATCATGCAAGCATATTGTCACCTCTGCATTGTTCTGGACGTGAGCATGAGCAGTCAATCGTCATATACAATATCATCGGTGGTTTGTAACTACCGTTTAATCTCCTCAGTTCGTAAGTCAGGGGCTATCCAAGTTTGCTTGCAGAGAGAAATATTTGTTTCGTTGATTTGGACCGATCTGCCGGATCATAAAACAAATATTTTGTTTAAATAATAATTAGAGCATTACATGCCTCTTTTTCACCATGGCATCAATCAATTGTAGGAGGCAAGTTTTCTCAACCTAACATGCGTTAAATAGAGCTATCACGATTGGCTCGATACACGATAGTCATGTATATGGTTTCAATTCAATCAATTTACCTAGTAGAGTCCTAAAGAGGGATACTCACGTATATGGTTTTAATCTATTTTTCTTTGTTCTTCTTTGTCAATCAAGTCTTACGTAAGATTTAGTAGTAATAGGTATATATGGTCTCTTCACACGCATGGAGTTTCCAAGCCGATACTTGTTCCCATTGTATTTTTTTTTGCAAGATGTTACTTTCATAATGGCATTTGCACAATATTTAGTCTATTTAATTTTATATAATACAATGGTGGGTAATTTTTCAATACATGTAAGGGTATTTTGGTCTAACTTTTTCATAATGATATTAGTGGGTAAATTTCTCTTCTTATTTTCTTGGATTAAAGTGGAAATTTTTAGACCTTGAGAGCGAATGTGGAGGCTCCTTTTCTATCAAATATATATATATATATATATATATATATAATAGATTTCTATAACAAGATATCAAGACTTCAGAAAAAATACGCTTGTGCTGGTTGACTAGTTTGCAGTATACTGTAAGTCTGGTGTCAGATGTTTCTCATCATTGAGGCAGCATTGTGGGTATAAAACTCGAGGGAAATTCGAGTCTAGTTCAAAGCCGTACTGAATGGTCACTCATTTTCTTAAAAAAAACATGATGCAGAAACAAATTAGTGTACCGAAACCGAACACTGAAAACCATTGCCAACCTAAAAATAGTATCGCAGATGCTCAACATTGGACAGACATAAGATTACTCAAATTTAAACATGGTTCAATAACAACTAAGAGAACCTTCGTATGCCAAGCCAGATGTTGCGTAGAAATACTAGGCATTAAGAAACAAGCAGTACAGTACGGGTTACTCTTAGGGAGAACACTAGTATGCAGTAAACGAATCCATGTTGCATGGTACGATGCCGCTGATACGTACGTATTGGACTAGGATTGCAGAATCACTTTCCAATCTTAGTTTCTCTTGGTGGCCTGTTTTGTCGTCCCTTTGATCCTCTAGTACTCCTCGGCCTCCAGCTTCATGCGCTCGATTTCCTCCTTGGACAGCCGGCCGTGGTTAGTAATGGTGATGTTGTTCATCCGCCCCGTGGTTTTTTCCTTGGCCAAAACATTCAAGACACCATTGGCATCAATGTCAAAGGTGACATCAAATTTGATAGCACCCTTGGGCCCCGGAGGGAGGCCTGAAATGTTGAGTTGACCGAGGAAGTTGTTGTCCTCGGTGTTGTGGCTCTCACCCTCGTACACTGGAAAGGACGCGGAAGGCTGGTTGTCATAACAGGTGACAAAATTGCTCTCAGTATTCTTTGCAGGAATAGCGGTGTTCCGCGGAATCACCACGCCCATTTTATCTCCCCTGGTCCTGATCCCAAGTGAGAGCGGTGTGATGTCGACTAGAATCAAATCCCCCTCATCACCATCGCTGGTTCCGCCGCCGAGGATGGAGGCCTGGATGGCGGCACCGTATGCAACTGCCTCGTCAGGGTTGATGCTCCGGCAGAGCTTTTTCCCATTGAAGAAGTCCCGGAGCATGCTCTGCACTTTCGGGATGCGGGTAGATCCGCCCACGAGGACGACGTCATGGATGCTGCTCTTACTCACCTTTGCGTCCTGGATGCATTCCTCCAAGGCATTCATGCATTTCCTAAACAGTTGTATGTTCAGCTCCTCAAAGCGAGCCCGGGTGATTGTGGTGAAGAAGTCAATGACCCCATGGAGCCCATCGACCTCAATGGTGGCCTGAGCCGAGAAAGATAACATCCTCTTTGCTCTCTCGCAGGCAGTCCTCAACCGGCTAAGAGCCTTCTTATTGCTTCTAATGTCCATCTTCCGGTGTTTCCTTATGAATTCCCGTACACAAAATTTCACCATCTCGTTGTCAAAATCAATCCCGCCCAGATGAGTGTCACCGGCGATGGCCTTTACCTCGAAGAGGCCCATCCCTATATCAACGCCTGGATCAATGTTGAGGAGGGACACGTCAAAGGTTCCGCCTCCAAGATCAAAGATGAGCACCATCCTTCCTTCATCAGATACGGGCATCTGGTCAAGACCATAGGCAATGGCGGCGGCGGTGGGCTCATTGATGATGCGCATGACATTCAGTCCAGCGATGGTGCCTGCGTCGATGGTGGCTTGGCGCTGAGCGTTGTTGAAGTAGACTGGTACGGTGATGACCGCGTTCTTAACCGTGGTGCCAAGGTAGACTTCAGCGGTCTCCCTCATCTTGGCCAGAACCATGGATGAGATCTGCTCAGGCGTAAATTGCTTCTCCTCTCCCTTGTAATCCACCACGATCATTGGGAAATCCTCCACACCTGCGACGACTTTAAAAGGCCAGGATTCCATGTCTTCTTGCACAGACTCGTCACCGAATCGGTGGCCGATCAGTCGCTTCACGTCTGTAAGAAAATGATAAATGTGATCAGACGAATGAATGAAGAACATACAACTTGGCTTTGGTAATTTTGTTTGCAGCTCGTGCCAACTAAACTTCCTTGGGAAATTATCTTAGAAGCATAAATTTTCGTTTGCTATATATATACCACGTGGAAACAGCAAAAAGTGATGAAACCGAAATATTTCATGAAGACTGAGGACCAATGGAAACAGCACACCGCAAGCGAGTGATGAAACAGCTTGCTCGGTACTACTCACCGTAGACGGTACTGGTGGGGTTCCGGGCGGCCTGGTTCACAGCCGCATCGCCGACGAGCCTCTCGATGTCGGTGAACGCGACGCAGGACGGCGTGAGACGATTGCCCTGGTCGTTAGCGATGATCTCACCGCGGTTGCGCCGCCACACGGCCACACAGGAGTACGTCGTGCCCAGGTCGATGCCGATAGCTGGCCCGTTGCTCTTCGAGGCCACCGCCATCTCAACACTGAGAGTATAGGAAGGAGAGCAAAAGGGACTAGTACTTACCTCAGAGTCGGAGGGTTGAGCAATGAATTGAGCTCAAGCGACCAGAAATAAGTAGACTCTTGGCATTCGGAACTGGTGCCGCCGCCGATATTTATCCACCGTACTTAATATTTTTATTAATAAGAGGAAGGCCTACTGATCCATAATAAGTAGAGCTGTTCCTTATTAAGTTTGAAATCTAAATTAATACTACAACGCACGCGTTTTCCACGCAGAAATACATTCTTGCCGTAAACATGCTACTTCATACATGCGCTCGTTGCTACTACTGTTTGTTCATTCGTTTTATTCAAATAAAAAATAAAAAATTATCAAATATATTATTACGATTTGTATTATCATTAAATAAATTTTTAATCTATCTTATAATTTTTTATATTTGAATAATTTTTTTAAATAAGATGAATGGTCAATAGTGTCAACAATTAAAATCCGGAGAGAGTAATAGACTGGTTTGATTGAGCTACCTCAAACGACACCGTACCCGTGCACACATTTACATCCTTACGTGGAAACGGAAACACCTAATTTAAAAACAATGGGTTATCCCCTATTCATGTCAACCGGATTGGTGTTGCATAGATCAGAGAGTTAGAAGGACCAAATGACAGAGTACATGACAAACAACAGAGCAAGCGAGATGGGCATACTAGTGTTGAAAATAGGGAAAAAAAAAAGAACGAATTAGAAGGACCAAATGACACCGTCCTGAAAGTCCACCCAGATTTTTGACTTGGGTTCAATTTTCTACGTCAATTTGAAGACGGTAATATGAAAGGTGTTATCACGGAGGGAGGTATACGGATGTTTGCTGCAAACTTCTGCAACAGAGACGTAGAACAAGAGAACGTTCATAAATGAATATCGTTTTGAACAATAATCGTATATAAAGTTATGATTGGTCGAGTATTACTTAAGCTGTCATGTTAAACTTCAACTTACAGAAGGGTGTTACAACATCACACATAATTGTGAATGTCTTCTTGCTTAGATTACAAAATGCAAGGCTGATTGAAGCTCTGTTTCCTTAAGAATCTGTCAATGTATCATCTCCCACTACTATGTCCATTCTAAGAAGAAGAAGAAAAATAAGAAAAAACAAAATCTGTCATCTCTGTGGCATGGCAGAACTGTTTACACTACAGCCGACACACACTGGCCATCTCATGATCTAAGAGCTCACACCGCCGCCGGTGGCTGAGGGGCGGCGTAAGGATCCGTCCAGTCTTTATCTTGAGCAACAGCCGCGTTCCACCTCTTCTCGAAAATCTGCATCTCCTTGAACGACCTCCGCCTGACCGCCGCCCGTCCGGCCGAGTTGCCGCTGCCACTGTCACCACCAAGCACTGGCACGCCGCGGTGGAGCACGTACTCGCTGTCCACAACTCCAACGTTTTTCACACGATCCTCACCCGCACAGTACCCGAGCTTGTAGTCGAGCCCCCATCCATGGATGAGGTCGTTCTGCAGCATCCCCCACGCGCACCGCCACGCCTTCCTCGACAACACGGGCACCATCACCTCCACCCACCCGGCGCCGCGGTGCACATCCGTGGGCTCCGGATTATTGGGCCCAGCGAGCCTTCGGGCCGTGTGCGCGTGGTGGATCTCGGAGGCCCGGTCCAGCGCGGGCTGCGAGACCTCGAGGCCCTCGCGGCGCACGACGGCGAGGTAACGGGCCGGGTCGAACGCGTCCACCTCGATGTCCTCGTCCCAGAGGAAGATGTAGTCGTAGTCGTCCACCACGTCCGGGTGCAGGAACCGCTTCGCGAACCACAGCTTGGTCTGCCCTTTGGCCGCCACGTGGACGGCGCGGCTGGACCAGTCGAACTCGTCGTGGGACCACTGCTCCACGGCGCCGTCGTAGTGGAACAGCATCACGGTGAAGTCGGAGGACGGGAACTTGGACACCAGCTTGTCCACGACGTTCTTGTTCTTGATCCCCACCGGAACGGCCAAAAGGCTCTTCCTCTGCTGCTGCTCTTGAGGATTATTGCGTTGTTGTTTAGGGTTGCCGGCGAGGGAGGCTTCCATCTCCAGGTTGGTTGTCTCGTGCACGATGCCCTTGGGCAGTGCCGGCGAGACGGTGGCTGCTGGTGAGGATGGCCGTCGGCGCGGTCGTTGGTGGCCTCTGTCGTCACGGAGTATCTTGCGCGACTTGATCATCGAGTTCCGACGATCGTTGACGACGACGGCGGCGCTGTTGTGCTGGTGGAGCGAGCAGGCGACTGCGCCGCCGACGAGGACGAGGACGACGAGGATGACCGGCAGGATGCTGCGAAGGGAGAAGCGCTTGTTGCTGCTGAACGCGGCGCCCATGGCTTCTCTTCTGTGTCGACGAGGGAGGGGATTGCAATGAAGGTCTGTTGCCGATGGTGCTGATGGGGATTGGCGTCTGCGGGGGCGGATGGTTCGTTCGTTTTATAGAGCCGATCGAGGAGGATCCCAGCACGAGTCCGAGTCGATCGGCGTTCGGGAACCGTGTGCCGCTCGGGCAGGAATCCGAGTTTCAATTCCACAGCCGAGTCGGACTCTTGGCACCTGCGCTTGCCCTCCTCCATCTCCAATAACTTCGTCGGAACGAAGCAAGGACCAACCTGAGTGCTCATCAATCTGACAGTAATAATCAATAAAAAACGGACGAAATTACTGGGAATGCATTAAGCGAACCAATTTTCTTTATTGGAAAAGGTCCACTTTACTCCCCTAATGTTTTCTCAAAGTCCACAACACCCTCTAATCTATAAAACTGGTTGTTTTACACCCTGGTTTTCCTAATCCAGGTCATTGTTCACCTTTGGCCGTAATAAACTCTGGTTTTGCTGACGTGCAAGTGGTTTTGCATGGACGTACTGCCACATCGGCTAGTTGGCGTGGAATGATTTCTTCTGCCCAAAACACCCCCTGACGTTTCCTACACAAACCAACCCAGACTGGAGACACACCGAACATTGTCGTTTTGCTTGTTCCCTAATCGATGATTACAGTGGTGGCCGACTTGCCGGTGGAATCAGGGTGTTGGCATGTGGTGAGGCCGGTGAGAGAGCTAGCGTCCTACGTACTGCAGTTTGCCAAGTTTTTTCCTCTCCAAAGTGAGTGGCAAAAGTACATAGAAGGAAATTGAAAATATAATCTTACGGACACAAGTCAACGTGAAGAATTCTGAATGAATAACTGAGTGCAATATTAATAAAGTGACAAAACCAATGGCATGTTTACGACCTGACAAACAAGTGCTACTAAAATGACATAACTATGTGTCCACAACCAGTTAAAAAGAGTGCCAAATTGACACGAAAATGCAACCTGAAGCTAAATTTCAACACACACACACACACACACACAAAAGAAGTGGAGGACCCATAGTTCATTCACTTTTTCGTAGAAGCTGTCTTGTTCTTGGCAATATTTTTTTTCCTCTTCATTTGCAGTTGAGCTCACACTTGCCTATGACTGTGAAGGCATGTCAGTTGGATCACAACTCCTTTGGTTTCCTTTGGCGGTCCTCGATTTTTTTTTAGGCCTACTCTCCGATATCTGCCATCACAAATATAATTGAATGACATTAGATGTACTATAATATGTTATTTCTTACAAGTTGAAAATAAAATGGGACTTGCCTCCTTGCCTCTCTCCATAACACTCCTCAAATTGCGTGCATTATTAGCTGGACATGTTCTAATGTTGTGTCCCTGCTTGTGGCACTTGCTACATGCTCCTTTGATTCCAACCTTTGACAATTTTGTAGACTTTTTGCTCTCACCAACCTCACGTCTTCTCTCTTTCCTTGGCCTGCCCGGCATCTTCACATAAGCAGGAGGTTCTGGCTCGGCATGTTCTGTAGATGGCCATTGTAGACTAATTGCATTTAAAAGATCCTGGAACAATATAGAGGCTAAGTTACTTAATTTTACATCATCAACGATATTTTATACATCGTAGTGAAACAAATTATGTATCTTTTGTTGATCAGATATGATAGCCCATCCATTCCCTCCAATAGGAATTTGCAAGTCCTTCTGTAGTAGCCCTATGAACCAAAGCCACGTATGTTCGGTTTCTTTTTCAACTACTGCCCATGCAATAGGATATATCTGGTTATTTGCATCTCTCTCTATTGCACATATGAGCTCACCATTGCAGGCTTCCTTGAAGAAACATCCATCTAATCCTATAACTTTCCTGCAACCTGAAAGAAAACCTTTCTTGCAAGCATCAAAACAGATATATATCCTTTGGAATACTGGCCAATTGTATCCAGGATCCAAACAAATTGCAACCGTGCTTCCAGGATTTGATCTTAGTATTTCAGTCTGATACTCAAACACCTTGGCGTATTCTCCTTTGCACGAGTCATAAATTCTTTCATTATAGTGCGCTTTGCTCTCTTGATTTTAGAAATGGATATTGTTGCCCCCATCTCTAGCTGCACTGTATCTCTTATGTCGACAATCTTCCCTGATAGGTTTGCCTTAATGATGTGCTGAAACTTATCAGCTATTCTTCTTGCAGTGACAAGCCTATTATCTTTCCTCTTAGGGCAAATGTGTACATCATTAAATGATTTCACTTGAAACCACTCACAGTTCGTCCTTTTTGAGGCATATATCCACCAAGGGCAATTTTTCCAAGAACATCTGGCTTTGATCCTGTCTTTCTCATCTTTGGGAAATGCTAAATGCCTTTTGGTAGCTAGGGCATATTTGATCAAGGCATTTTTAAACTCTTTCCTACTAGCAAAAGTCATACCAATGGAGAAAATTGGCACTATCGCTTCATTGTCAAACCTGGTGAACCCGCTCTTCTATCTTATTGCTTCATCGCCATCATCATCATCATCATCATCATCATCATCATCATCATCATCATCATCATCATCATATCATCATCATCATCATCATCATCATTATCATCATCATCATAAGAGGCCTCCTCACTAGAATCGATCATTGGTGGCTCAACTCCAAGATCAATTGTACCCTCTCGATCATTTTTAGGAACTGCAATCCTAGTCACTATTGTTCTTGTTGTTGTTGCTGATGCTGGATTCTTCCATATATTTCTTGCATTTTCCCTAAACTGAATGGCCTCTTCATCATTTTCTGATGTGTCATCATCGCCTTCCATATATTCTTCATCCCCAGATGTGTCTTCATCCTCCTCAACATAATCTTCGTCATTCGATTCACTATCTTCTTCTTCTTCTTCTTCTTCTTCCCCCTTTATGCCCAGATGATTTATTCCTTCCCTCTCGGGTACTCTTTTCTACCTGATTACTTTTATCATTCTTGTATATTTCGACATAGACCTCTGCAACTCCACCCTTTTGAATGCATTCTGACATGTACAAGCATGTCTGGTCGGTGTCAAGCCTTCTTAGACCACTGCTCAAATCAGCTCCAGGAAAAAGCCAGTGGAAATCAACATTGTCTTCATTGGTGAGTGTAACAAGATCGCTTAGGTAACCCCTTAGTTCTGGCAATTACACCTTATCCCTGTCTGTGTGAGATACCTAAACTCGACCACCAATGTAGTTCACTGAGTAGCCATCAAAATCAAATCTACCACCAAAGTGCAACCTAACAGGAAGTATATCCATCAGATCCATTGCTCCTGAAAATATTGAACAATACAAAAAAATAGTTTTATAGTTCTAACTGCAACAGACGACTAAATTGCTGCATGGTCTCTAACATTATACTTCTAACTTGCACACTTGCTCATTGCTGTTGCTCTTGCTTAATCTTCGGAATTTCAGTGGGAGTGTGAAACGTACTACAACGTTGTCTCACATGGAAGTTTGACTTGTATGCGTGTGTATGTATCGACCTTGCATTCTCACATGCATGAACGCATCAGGGTATATAGCTTTCTTATATAATTTATGCCAGCTAATTGAACTATATCTAACTGGCGTGTAATGACCGTCATATATTATCTTCATTTTTTGGGGCTAAAATAATGTAGGAACCAAGCCCAGATGAATAGATCGAGCAGGTATGATGATCATCTGTGACCTGTTCATGGCAGCCTCGTCTAACAACGACTTCTAGAGTGACAGAACTCCCGAGTGGAATGAACCCAACAAGATATGGGCGGATGCTACGTGCAGTGCATATCATCTATCGTCCCAACCCAGTTCAGATCATACGCCACCGTCAATCTCACAAACGTATGATTTAATGGTTCCTTCAACAACGGGTACATGACGTAGGATACGCACCTAGGTATCGTCGCCGCTGCAGATCAACTACACCAACTAGCGATCATCCCCAGATCGATCCGTCGCCGGCCTGTGAGGGAGTGCAGTCTACGTCGGCAAGACGAATAGATCGAACGTGCGCCGCCAGTCTATATGAGTCAACAGGGGTGATTTGCGGCAGAAGAAAACGTTCCACGCCAGCCGCTGATGTGGCCATACGTCCATGCAAAACTGCATCCAAGTAAGCAAAACCGGAGTTCATTAAGACCAAAGGTGATCAATGACCCGGATTAGGAAAACCAGGGGGTAAAACAATCGGTTTTATAGATTAGGGAGTGTTGTGAACCTTGAGAAAACATTAGGGGAGTAAAGTGGACTTTTTCCTTCTTTATTGAGAGTGTCTAACATGAGTGCTCATCAATCTGACAGTAATAATCAATAAAAAAACAGAGGAAATTACTGGGAATGCATTAAGCGAACCAATATTCTTTATTGAGAGTGTCTAATTTTTAGTCGATTGAAAATGGAGGTTCCTTTCAATCAACGCTTTTAGCCCTTTGATCTAGATCCAATGGATACAAAAAAAAAAAATTTCTATAGTCTATACATAATACTAATTAATATATATAATTCTACAAATAAATAAATAACAAAAGAAACAAAAAAAAACAAAAGCAACAACTGCCATCGACTGAAACAAAGTTCATTTTCAGTCGATTGAACAATAGGATTTCCGTTCTTTATTTGTACTAGACCACTTCGTCCCACCCTTGCTTCGCACTCAGAGCACCCACTTGATTTCGTCATCAGTAAACCTTTTTTCTTTGACACTGTACAGCAGGGTACCCCCCTGCTGTGATAGATATTTATATTTATATACAAACATGGGTCTCTTGTCGTTCGCCATGCTTAGAGTGCAGGTTCACGTTCCCTCTCCCTCTATGGCGGTGATGGACGACAACGAGGTGGATGACGTGCCTCCTCAGGGACGGGAATCACATTATTCCTATCACTGATCGGTGGGTGCCTGACACCGGTACCACGAATAAGGAAAATGATAATTCTTTGTACAACAGATATGACCGGTAGCGGTGGGTTAAATGGTACTGTAGCGGCGGGCCAACCAGCCCGCTGCTATGAAACCGCAGCTAAAGATAAGGATCATCCACAGGAGAAACAAACCATCGGTAAAGATCACATTGTAGTGGCGGGTGACATTGTCACCTGTCGCTATGAATTTCTAGGAAAAAAAATAAAAAAACCAACGGCCCGGCCCGTCCGCTAGACCCACCCGCGCTGGATTCACGTCAGATTCGCGATGCCCAGTCGCCCTTCACCGGTGGCAGCGCTCGCCGCCGTCCGTTTGAACATAGAGGATCCCAGGACAAGTCCGCGTCGATCGGCGTTCGGGAACCATGTGCGACTCGGGCGGGAATCCGAGTTTCAATTCCATAACCGAGTCGGATTGCAACCCAGCTTTGTGCGCCCTTGCTGAGTGCTGGTTGTTGCGCTTTAAGCCCTCCTCAATCTCATGCCCTGCGGAGCCGTCCGTCGCTCAGCCCATGGGAAAGAAGGATGAACATTGGGGAAATCCAAGCGGAAGGTGGGAAGCAAAATCGTGGGAACGAAGCAAAGAGGCGTTGGTCCTTACAGACCATGCTCGGACGGAGCATGAACTTGGGTTGTGGGGAATCGGGTGTACATATTGTAGACGCAAAATATGGTCAAATACCAGAGCACTTGAGTGTTACTGCAAAATTAGATATTTTGGCTTTGTCCCACATATTAGCATGTTTTTTTTAAAAAAAAATATGATGTACATATGTCGTGTTCTCTTCTCTCTCTCTCTCTTTCCTAAAAAATAAAAATATCTGTAACAGAACCGCCTTACCACGGAGACGATTCTGTTCTAGGATCTTTCTCAGGAGACGACATACGCTGTGACACCCAATACTATAACACATGACAGAATAATATAGTTACAACAAGAACATAGATAGAATACAGAGTTTTACATAAATTTGAATTTAAATTACAAATCAGAGATTTTAAAGTACGGAAGCGAAATAGTTCAATAGTATAAAAAAAGTTCGACGAAAAGCAAGATACAACGCCCTCTCACGGCAATACACATAGGACATCCGACAATGATAGGTGTTCTGCCCAAAACACCGTACCGGCAATCAAAGGTCTACTCCTCCTCATCGTCGGTGCACCGTTCCCACTCGATGTTCCAGGAGTCAGGATGCTGGCCCTCCCAGTGGAACCTACCACGGTAGTGACAGTCTCCACCTTGATTATGTGAAAACCACATAGAGCTACGCCTTGAGCAACTAATACTCGGTAAGACTGACCCGTCAATATGGTCATCTATAGCCGACTCCTAGACATGCACAGGCTAACGATAGGGTTTATGTTGCCAAAAAACCAGCCTAAGAGTAGAGCCTTATTTTTCAAGTTTTAGCAGCAAGTTAAGTTCACATGCAGAATAATAAATTTAGTTTGCACTATAACCTCAGGACGGTAGTCGTAGCTACGTCAGTTTACTGGGTCCATAACTCCAGCATGCAAACAGTACGTTCAAACTTGATCTCATGGGCCGGACATACGGCGTAGCCTTAGGTGACTCGGACGGGGCTACCTCCTTGAAGACAAGTTGTTCTTCCCTTTCCACCTAGTTGCCCGTCCGGTCTTTATTGTTATCCCATCCAAACTTTTCTTCAGTCGATATCATTCCCTAATGATAATGTTTTTTGGTCTACGAGTGGTCTTCATACCACTCAACGAATAGTTGTCCTAGATTAAGCAGAGCGACTACCGTCCTGAGGCTAATACCGGGTAAAGTGAACCTACTGCAATACTAAGTTTTCAAACAACTCCTATGAACTTAATGCACAAACAAGCCTACATTCCTTACTAATGTGAAAATAAAAATATAAAACTGGTGGAATGCACCGAGGCTTCTCTTGAGCCTGTTCCTGGTTAGCGGGGTCACCTCCTTGCCCTTCTGGCTCCTGCTCCGTTCCAGCCTCCACGTGGTTCACCTCGGTATCTATATGATGCAGATGCAATGTTATACGTGAGAGAAGATTCATGGCAGCCTACTTAAATAAGACTGACCGGTATGATGAGTACGGGGGGTTGGTTAATCCAGTGATTATAAAGTATGAAGCAGGGGTATAGGGTGAGCACATTTAGTGTATTTCTTTTATGGACTCCAGTTATTTAACGCGGTAATAATGTATGAAAGCAAGGCGGATGTGTGTGCTGATCACGATGGAAATAAATGTGTGAGGTACATGGGTAGGGGGGTACTGACCAATATCACGTTTTCAACGTGTTCAGCATATTACTATGCAAAAAGGGAAACATATATGATGTATTGTTTAAAGTACAACTATAGAAGGATTTAACATATTACAGGTACAACACAAATAATTAATTTATCATGGTTATGCAATAGACATGCCAATGACAAATTTATTATGGATAGGTTACAGTAGAGGTGATTTTTTAGCCAAGTTGCATTAACATGCAATAAGCCAATGAATTTAAATAGTTAAATTAACTTATAAGTTAAATAATTCCCATAAGCTAAAATACTGAAAGTTTAAACATGAGGCCTTGTAGGGTGGCTAGGAACGGCTACAGGATGTCACATGCAAAAGGGCATGAATTTATCAATTTCATAGACCAAGATATGGATTATTTAGTGTTTACTCTAATTAATTTGCCTCAGACAAAATTATTAGCATGCATGAGTAAATAGCATTTTAATAAAATAGTAGATAACTAGACGAATCCAACAAAATATATTTTGCCCCTAAAATCCCAGTGCAGAATAAAATATGGATCTTACTAGTTAACAGGGCTTTTCTGGTAATTATTTAAACATGGAAAAAGAAAAAAGGCTCTGGCCAATCAGATCTGGCCGCACCAAGACCACACGGTTGCGGGCGCAACGGATTCGGCCGGGCTTGGCCGAGCCGAGGGCGCGTGGTGGCGCTCCCGAGCGCGCGCGGCGGCGCAGCAGAGGCCGCGAATAGGGGTGACGGCGACGGCTGTATTTGCTCGACTAGAACCCAGGGGTAGGGACGGGTGCGCGGCGTACGGAGTTGGACAAGAGGGCTCACCAGCGGGACTCGGCTTGGGTGGCGGAAAACAGCGGACGACGGCGGTGAGGAAGGCGTTCCGTCGGTGTGGAAGCTCGGCGTGGTGGACGGTGATGTCACCTTCCTTGTCGCGAGATTCACGCTGGCAGGGACTCCATCGACATCGGGTGCTGGCTCAGCGGTGGTGGCTCGGGAGGTCTATCGACGGCGGGGTCGTGACGGAGCACGGCGGCAAAAGGGGAAAAACTTGGAATGTGAGCATCTTGGTGGCCAAAGCGGAGAGAGCAAAGGTCAAGAAGGTGTGTTGGGAAGTTACGAACATAGAGGAGCAGGAAGGAATCGACGAGGCTCACCGGGGAGTGGGAATTTCGGGTCGGTGTCGACATGCACGCCGAGAGGGGGGGGGGGTCTCATCAAAAAGCTTCAAATCCGGAGCACACGAGCAGGGATTCGAGGAGCCGTCACTCGGAGGAGCCAGAGGACTTCGTTGCGCAGGTTTTGGTGGCTGGGTTCGGACTGGGATGCAGCAGGGAAGCCGGGCGACAAGTTTTGAGCGGAGGCAGCCATGGCTGGTCGGGAGCTCGAGTAGTGAGCAGAAGGAGAGAGAGGAGAGGGGGAATGGGCGCAGGGGGGAAACTGTGGGCAGCAAACGCCGGTTTTGCTGCCTCTCTTCGGACCAGGTGAGGGCAAAGCCTCCCAGCGACGACCACGCGGCAGCAGGCGTCGACCGTGCCACCCACGACGACCAATCCAGAGAGAAGAACAACGAGCGTGAGACTGGCCAGTGGGACCCAAGTTAATTTTTCAAACTGCGCTCTCTTAATATTTTCATATCTTTAGTTTTGGAGTTCTAATGAGAAAACGAAAAGTATGGGTGTGTTAAGCATGACTGGCTTTTAATTTAGAAAATGATAACATTTATGGTGTGTTTGGTTTGTCTGTGACTATGAAAAAAGCTGTTGTGGGTTGTGGGCTGTGAAAAAAACTGCTGTGAGATATGAGCTATGAAAAAGCTGAAAGCCGTTTGGTGAAAACGACTGTGAAAAAGTAACTATGAGCTGATAACTATAAAATAATGTGTCATTCATTCAAGTTTACATGTAATTTAAAAGCTCCATTTGAATTTGTTTAAAATTTGCATTCTACTACATATTTTCTAAACTTTAAAAGTTTTTTAAAAATTTGAAAAGTTATTTAAAGATTCAAAAAAAATTTAAAAATTCAAAAGGATTTTAATTCTAAAAAAACAATTGAAAATGTATATATATATATATATTATCTATTATTTATAATATTCTCTCTCTGTATATATATGAATATCTTAAATAATACATATATTATATATTCATACATATTATATATATATATATGTACATCTATATATAATATATATATATATATATATGTACATCTATATATATAATGTTATATAACATTATATATATTATATATATGTGTACATATATATATATATATAATATATATGTATTATTTAAAGTATTCATATATATAGAGAGAGAGATAAATATTATAAATATATATATATATATATATTCTATGTGTATGTATATATGTATAAGGATAATTTTTTTAAATTTGTGAAAGCCAAAGCCCTAAAAAGCACCTCCTAACCTGCTTTTAGAAATGAACTAGTCAAAAGCTGCTTTTGGCTGTGGCTTTTTCTGACAGTCAACCTCTTTGGTTGGCTTTTTGACTTTTCTGGAAAGCCAAAGTCAAAAAAAGCCCAACCAAACACACCTTTAACATCTGACACTTGAATTTGAGCTGTAAGTTTTCAAATGTAGCATGTTTCTGAGTATTTAAGGATTTATTTTGGGCAATTAGGATTGGAATAAAAATTTGAGTTTTTGCTTAAAATTATATTTCAGCTCCCCCTATAGCATAGATTTTTAGTGGCACTATGTTTTATTGGAAACATGACATGTAGTTCAAGCCTTGCTCAAATTTTGCTCAAGTTTCATTCAAATGGCACTCAAATGTCTTCAAAAATTTTGTATGGGTTCTATTATGGTCACTTGATGTGCCTAGATTTGTCACTCTAGTTTTTGTTGACACCCTGGGTGTCACAATATCAATTTTTTTAATGTTACTAATTTTTTATGTCAAGGCAGAATGCGTAAAGAATTATCATTTCCCGTCTCTAATGCTGTTATGGCGTCGGATTCATGATGCCAGTCTCAGGCACCCACTGATCGGTGACAAGTTGAATATGATCGCCGTCTCTGACGAGCTTTGCATCGTCGATCTCAGCGCCATCCATTGTCACCGCCTTGGTTAACACGAACCTAAACGTGCTCCCGCCGAGCTCCACGAGCTGCTTCACCGTCTCCGGCATGAACACCAGCTTCTTCGCGCTGCTGTCCTTCTCAGGGCAGGAGATGACCACCCTGACCCTCGTCCTCTCCCTCTCGTGCCGGCTAACCCCGCCGCCGCCGCCTTCATTCCGGTTCACTTGCGACGACGAGAGCACACCGAAGAGGGAGTTCCGGAACGTGGTCATCCGCCGGGGACTGCTGTTCATCGACGACGACGGTGTCGACTCGATGCTGTCGTGGTACGGGAACCTCGCCACGGCCGGCGCGCTCGTGAACGGGGTCACCGGAGCTGGCACCCTCCGATGATGATGGTCCAGCGGTGAGCCTTGCTGTTTTGGACCCTGAACCTGATCTTGCTGCACAGGTTCCTCCGATCGGGTGAACAGGGCCTGCATTTCACGGTGACAGAGCTGGTCGGCGATGCTCCTCGGCGTCCGGCCACTACCGTCCTCCCGGTCCGCATCGGCGCCGTGTTCAAGGAGGACCCTGGCCATCTGGACGTTCCCGTCGACGGCGACGCTATGGAGGGCGGTGACGCCGTCGGCCCAGCAAGCCGCCGTCACGTTCCCGCCGTGGCAGGCGACGTCCTCGAGTAGCGCGGCGTCGTCCTCCTCGACGGCGACGCGGGTGTACAGCGCCACGTCGCCGGAGGAGAGATCCGCGCCGGCGTCCACCAGCAGCTGCACGGCCTCGTCGTGCCGTCCGTGTAATGCCTCCCACAACGGGATCCTCCCTTTTCTATCTGAACACATTCAACAAGATTTTCGTTTTAGAATACGAGGGGCACACTACCCCGGCTGGCTCTGCATTAAGAAATGCACATAGCCGTGTATCGTTAAGATAATATAACAAAGGTTATATAAATAAAGATTTGGAAGTCGTGACCTCTCGCATTAGGATCAGCACCATGATCCAGGAGAAGCCTGATGCACTGCTCACTCCCACTGGAAGCTGCTGCATGCTGATAAATCATGAGCAAATGAAACACTAGTCAATTTATTTTTTAGACAATAAGTTAACATCCCTTCCTAAAAAAAACAATAAGTAAACATCAACTGATCCGTAACAAAGCTACGGTGTATGCATACCAGTGCTGTATGGCCATGTTTATCCGAATCATTTGGGTCATGGCCGCGCTTAAGAAGTTGATGCATCAGGTAATCATCTCCTTTGGACGCGGCAAAATAGAGCGTGATAGGGAGGTCCAACTGGCCCCGGGCAAGCATGTGCTCGACCTCTTCCGCCACACCAGCGATAGCGTCACTGTCCTTCTTCTCCTTGAGGTACTGCAATTAATTTGCTAATATCGTTCAGACAAAGCAGTGTGACACATTGCAATTGCCTAGTACAACGTGGAAACTAAGGATAATTTTTTATATAAAATCGTTATGTTCGTCGTACTACTAAGTGGACTAACCCGAATAAGGTTGTTGATGATTATGGCGCCATCCCCAGCATTGGACTGAACGACCCTGAGGAAGTCCGTCCGGTCCATGCGCAGGAGTTGGCTTAGGGACCTAGTTCTTGCCGTGAAGAGTTGGGGCCTGTAGCACAGAACCCCGATCTCCCCAACGACATCGCCCACCGTGGCCGTCCCAGCCACCTAATGTAATCACATAAAAAAGGATTACTCTCAGCACTCTGCAAAAACATTTTCCTAATGAACGGAACTCCAGATGTAAAGTGAAATGGGTGGAACACACAGAGCGAGGACTTACCACCTCTGCACCGTTCTGAAGCTCTAGCAACTCCTGAAAATATGACATGCCGGAGTGTTCTTAGAACTAGTACTGGACAAATCGTTTGTTACATATTCTCTAGCAGTTACAGAAGTATGATCATGGAACAGAGCGAGTGTTTTTTTTTTTTACCACACTACCAGTGACTATAATGTAGAAATCCGTGGGTGCCTCGTTCTGCAGAATGAAGTCCTCCCTCGGTGCAAAGTATTCGGCGTGCATCTCAGAAACCTTCAGAGGCAGAATTACATGGCTGATACAACGTTGTCCATTGGAAATTAGAAACCAACAGAAACTGGAATTGGCATGGCTTTGTTTTCATTACTAGTTGGAAGATGAGGTCAGTGGAAACGCCCTGGAAGAGGTAGACGTTCTGGACGAGGGCAAAGAAGAGGTGGTGCGAGATGCTGGAGCGGATCGCCTTGGGCAGCGCGTCCAGCGTCTCCAGCTGCTGCAACCCTTCCGAGTCGGTCCTGAACTTGAGGCTGAGGTGCGAGATCATCTGCTCCTGCAGCCGTTCCGGCAGCTGGTGCCGCCGCGCAAAGCTCGACGCCGCCTTAATGGTATCCCTCTAAATTAATCAGTTTCATCACACACACACACAAAAAAAAAAACATGTCATAAATAAATCTTAACACCATCAAAGAAGATCATCGACGGTGACGGCAAGCAGGCGTCACGTACATATTTCCTGGTGCGGCTTGTGCCGTGCACGACGAGGTTGGTCATGTTGCCGATGAGGTACGCGGTGAGTCCGAGGTTGAAGAGCATGTAGAACGTTGTGAATAGCATCTCCCTGGTGTTGACGGCGTGCATGTCGCCGTAGCCCACGGTGGTGAGCGTGGTGATGGACCAGTACAGGGACACGACATAGCGGCTCCACACGCTCTCCTGGTGAAAGTGCGGCATGTAGGTGCTCAGCCACGTGTTGGCCGGGTCCGGGTACCGGTCCGCCAGCAGGTAGTAGATGCACCCCGCGCTGTGCACCGCGAACAGCGTCACCTGCACGCGTTGAGCATCATCATCATCATCATCAGTCTCTATAGTAGTAGAGACAATGCTAACGCCGGAGCTCGTTACTTACGCAGACGAGCCTCGCGCATCGCACCCAGAAGTAGCTGAACTTCCTGTCCTTCTCCAGACTAATAATTAAGGGAAGGAATCAAGTGAGATTTTTCAGCAAGAATTCGAGACGATAACAATTGTTAACTACTGTTCATCACAAAGAAAAAAAAAAAGGAGACGCGTACTGTGAGAAGAGGGCTCCTACGCGGCGGAGCCGCCACAGCCGGAGCATGCCGAAGAAGTTGTAAGACCTGGCCTGCGGCGGGAGGAGCCGGCGGGAGAGCTGGGTGGGGACGGTGGACGCGACGTCGAGCGCGAGCCAGGAGGTGGCGTAGCGCCACGCGATGCAGGCCGGGTCGTCCTGCAGGAGGAAGGTCCTTCGGTCGGTGTAGGCGACGAAGAAGGTGAGCGCGATGTCGACGGCGAAGGCGGCGTCGACGGCGTTGTCGGCGGCGGCGAGCGCGCCGCCGGGGTCGGGGACGAAGCCCAGCTCGAAGGGCGCCACCCACGCGGAGTAGGCCACCAGCGCGATCAGCGAGTTCTCCCAGAGGCGGTACCGCGGGTCGTAGGGGGAGATGATGCAGCGGCGGAGGCGCGGGCGGCGGCCGGAACCGCCGCCGCCGAGGGACGGGAGCAGCGCGCCGAACGGGCCGTGGCGGCCGCTCCCGCCGTCCACGCTCGCGCCGCCGCACCTCCACGGCATCGCTTCTTCGTTCTCGCCGCCAGATCGGGCGTCGCTGCCTATGCCCCTGAAGATCCGATTCCTCGACGGATGGCTTTAATTAGGGAGTTTCAAGGCAGCCGCGCGCGACGGGAGTGACAGCGGTTGACTGCTCATCCCGCAACTGGGCCGTATTGAGCCGTGGGCTCAAATTGTTTGGACTGACGGGATAAATGGTTGCTCCCTCGGATTTTTAAATCCGGCCTGAATTTTTTTTTCTTTTCTTGTTAAAACAGTGTGAAGATTGAATTCAAATTAAAATACAATTTCAAACCCGTGCCATCGACATTTTCTAATATATTACATATCTCATGGCTATAATATACTGCACGGGGCGGGACTGACAGGACCTCCTATTAAAGTTGTCCAAAAAGTCCGTGACTCGTAGACCGGCCTAAAGCATGTAAAAAAAAGCATGACACGAATCCGACACGGCTCGTAACAATTTCGTGTCGTGCCAGCCGAGGCTTCGGACCATGCTTGGGCCGAGGGGGCAACCCAACGGGCGGCACAAGCACGATCCGACTAGCCAGCGGCCCATGAAGCACGATATTAGGCACGACCAATAAAAACCCGACACGAAACAAGTCCTATAATCTCCATCAGACCGGCCCAGCCGCCCACTGACCCAGGTCACTTGCCCTCTCCCTCTCCTCTGCCTCTCACCCCGTCGCCGCTACCTCGCCCAGTCACCCGCCCACCAGCTTCGGCGACCACGCCGCCCGCTCCCGCCGCTGTGCCGCCTACTCCTGCCACCGAGCCACCCGATCCCTCCGGCCGTCGCGCAGCCCACTCCCGCCGCCGAGCCACCCGCTTGCTCCCGCCGTCGAGCCACCTGCTCGCGAGGCCCCCTTCGTAGCCGCACCACCCTCTCTCGCCGCCTCCCCCCCCCCCTCTCGGCCACCTATAATCGGGCTCGCGTGCCTAACGGGTCATGCGTGTTCACAGGCCTAACGCCCGACACGGTTAACATGCTTCATGCCATGCCATGGGCCGACGGCCAGGCACGTGGGCCAGCACGGCATGGCCCGAAATTAATTACGTGTCATGTTGGCACAAAATTAACTGAGCTAGGCTATTTTGTGCCTAGGTCGTGCCGTGCCGACGGCCCATTTAGACAACACTACCTCCTATATATAGACCAATCTATGGTTATCAACATGTAGATTAGCCCATGAGGTCCATAAAGGTGCAGACCTTGACAGCCCATGAAGGTGCAGGGTTGATGCTTTTATTATTTTTCATCATAATAATTGATTTTAATATTGATATATTAATTTTTATATATCATTTTGATATTAGAAAAAATGTATCAACATTTAATTAAAAAATGAAGTCAATATTAAAAAAATATTGATATAGAACATAAAAATGTTGATACCCTAGAAATAAATGTTGATAAGGAACATTAAAAATATTGATGAAAATCCCAATTTAAAAAGTTCTAAAATATCCAAAAGGATCTCATTTTGTAGAACTAATTGTAAAAACACGGTGCTTCAAATAATTCAAAAACGATGTTATGGTTTGGGAGAAAAATATGTTTAAAATTTTAAAATTCGTTCTTTTCTCCAACCTCCCACCCGCCCCAATCAGATTGTGACACGTGACCACATGAGGAGCCTCCACCTATTGACTGCATGCTGATTGGACAGGAATTACTCAGTTTTAATGAGATTTTGGGTCGATCTATCTGATAACTCTCATAGGTCGCTCAACATATAGAAAAATCTAGGGAGTGACACCAGTTCACTACTGATCGTGCAACTGAGCCTCATTGGCCCATGGGCTTCCATACTTTTGAGAGACGGGCTCCAACAACCTTGGCCTTTTTAAGTCCCAATTGAATTCTAGTAAAAATATAGTGCAAAATTAAATTTTAATTTTCAAGTTCAGTACAACGTTAAACCCGCTATGTTGAAATTTTCTATGAGGAGACCACTACTTAAATGGTCCATGGACATAATAAAATAACATGTTCGCAAACATATCCCAAAAACAGTTATGAGTATATAATGTTTACATTACGACAAAAGGCTATTTCTCCATTTTCATCTTAGAACTTTCTAGTCCTCAATAGGGTATCTAGGGTTACACTACTAATTAGGGGGAAATATTCTGTGCAAAAGCACAATTTCTTGAAATGGTGCAATATGCCATCTGAGTACGTCGGATATGCATCCAACGTCTTGCCTTCCTCCCACCGCTCAGCAAATGTATTTTTGCACAAAACCGCTCTATAAATATTTACAAGATCCTGATCCGATCCAGATCCTCTATCAACTCTTTTGCCAGGTGCAGTTCTTCCCTTTCGATCTATCAAGGTGTGAAGCAGTTCTAGAGCTCGACGGGGATGTCAGCTGTTAACGCCATGCATCTCCATTCCTAAATCAAAACCATATGTGGCGACCATGTCTATGCCATCGCCCATGATAACCCATGTTCCCGCATGCCCGTGTAGCCGCCATGGCGTAGTTGGAAGGTGCTAGCAGCCTAGCACAGATGTTTTCAATGACTGAAGTGTATTGATCCACAAGCAGGATATGTACGTCCAGCACCGCACCCACAATGCCAAATTGATTTCAAAACAGAGTTCAGACTGCCATTTTAAATGACAAACTAGAGACCAATTGACATGCATATGGCTGGCCTCGGGTCTGCAAAACTGCTACAATGCAAAGTGTGACATATTCCTTTACGCCAAGTCATGAAAGTGCTGAGAAGACAGCGAACACGGGTGTCGCTCTGTTTCCATGTTGTTGCCATGCTGCACTAATTTGAAGGACCTCCATATTAGCAGGGACATGACGGGCCTGCAAGCTCCATCAACGGGCAAGCGTGAGACTGATTCTAGGACCTAAGTGAGTGAGTGGGGCCGAGCGAACCGATTTCGGCAATCGAAACGGCGAGGCTATGTGGTGACCCGTCAATCTTTAGCTAGCACATGGAGATGGGGGAAATGGGACATTGGGGAATGGATGGAGACTCAGGCGACGACGAGGGAAACAGACAGAAAGAAAGTATGGTGTATTTCATAATATATAAATTCTTATAAGGGGTTTTTGTGCAAAAAATTATTTTGTTGAATGGTGGGAGAAAGACAAGCCGCTGGATGGCAATCCGACGGACACATATGTTGTTTGCACCATTCCAGAGAATTGTGCTTTTGCACAGAATATTACCCCACTAATTAGACGTGAACAAAGTGAATATAATTATAAGACGATGAATTTGACCCTTATGTTTTCATCCTGTCCTAATGCACCTTAGCATATACTATCTTAACACGAGAAGACAAGCCTGAAATGATCTGATAAGATAGCTATATCGCACAATATTGTAGGGAGCACTTCCGTCCTCTCAATACTTGAGCTGCTTTATTTTCTTCATGAGTTCTTGATCAATGAAAACTAAGTTGTTATTCTGCTGAATCAAAGCATCAACCTGAGCATATTCCTGGTATAGTGGAATACAACCACTCCTCAACATCACTGAAGATGTCTTATAATTAAGCCCCGCAAAGACTCTAAGCTTAAATTATTGACCCATCCAATGTAATGACCATATGGATTACATCACGACTTCTTCACTCTCTACACTTCAGAATGCTCATTAATAAGATCATGCAGAGAATGTATCTCGCAAATAGCTTTGCTTTGGTACGGCGTACTCTGTTTTTCCTTTACGGCAAGTCATCTTGGGTTATGTAATTTTGGTACCTTCTTTAACGAAAATGTTCATGTCAATTTCCTTAGAGGGCTCATGGTCTACTACTCATTGGTGCATATTTCCTCCAGATTGAAGCACAGTGTACATGACAAGATCCAAGAGTGAACCTCGTGTCATCCTCCTCACGCCTTTCCAAGGAAAAAAAATGTTGGTGTTTTGGTTTTTAGTGCATGGCTTTTGAAGAGGCCTTTTATCACTTGCATTCTGTGCGCATCAGCCAAATGGATCATTGCTCACTAATTAAGAGTAGCCGTATCAGTTCTTTATTTATTTATTTGGATAGGCCATAACTCCAATAAAGATCAAATATTCCTTTAACAATAATGATCAAGAATTGAATAGGTGGATCAATCTACAAATATTTTTGTTGGAGTTGTTTTCAAACAAGATCTCGAGGCAGCCAGGAGAAATTGTGTTATATTTTGCTTGACTCGAGATGTTTTGCTCATCTACGAATGTTTCTTGCACAATGGGAGATGAGCAAAACATTCCTTTGTACAAATGTTTTGCTCATCTCCCATTGTGCAGTCTATCTTTACTTTATGGCAAATGATGATACATATAATTTCTTTTCACAGTTCGCCAAGAATAGGAAAATTGTTGCTCGTTATATTCTCAAAATGTGCATGGCAAACGTTTGCCCTCAAGCAACATCAAGTTGCAAGGACCACATGTGTGCATAACAATTTGCCCAGAGATTTATGAACCTAGAATTGAGTTTGGATTTGTAATAGGATAAGAACGATGACCTAATTAAATCAGAGTTCCCTAGCGAGAGATATTGAGCAAGTTATTATTGCTCATACAATTTGCACTGTCGCAGTCCAAATAGATTTCATTTTATTTTTGCTTTCGGTGACATGCACCCAACCTGGATTACCTAATTTTCTCAGATGCATGTTTCGATTATTTGGACCTTTTCAATGTGTCAAGTCAAAATTTTTGTCTTCATGTATCTTTTACAGCCAATGTATTATACTTGGAAACATGTAAACGAACCGGGTCCAAATGGTACCCATATAATTGATGCTGGTCGCTGCTCAAGCTTCCTCGGATGCATGGTCTAACATTATCCACATCGTCGGTGGTATGTTGTGCACCATGGTGGTCTGGCATGGTTCCTGTCCATGGGTCAAACATCTCCTTCGAGTCATCGATAATCGCATTATCAAACATTATTCCCCCCAGGGGCGGAGCTAGTATTGTCTGCCAGCTAGTGCTGAACTAGTGTGACACGATCATCTAAAAAAAATTGGATCAAATTTTACTGTTCAATACTAAATTTCACATAGAGTTTACTTTGGGTGGGTGGACTTAGCCAAGCCCGTGCTTCAGCACCCCCAGCACGGGTTGTAGCTTCACCCCTGATTCCCCCTTCCCTACAAAAGAGAAAAAAAAAATAATGGATGCAGAAAACATGTACTTTTAACAGAGTGTATATAGTATTTTATAATAAATCATCAGTCAGTTTGTCCATCTTCATGTTTTCTTGAGCCAGCTCTATATTAAACTTCTTCTTCGAGAAAAGAAAAAATACATAAATAAAACGTTAGAAATATCAGCATGGCTGATCTTTAGCTAGCTGCAAACTGAAAAAAATACATAAATTATTAATGGACATGTCAATAATGCCAATAATGAATGGCTACATATTCCAACCTAGCAAAACATTGAGAGATCGCTCACGAGAATGGATGGGCGCAGGGCCGGCCAGGACGCGTCAAATCGTCCATTTTCGCCATCAAAAGTTGAGTCCCATCGTCCATTGATACGCGGTCGGATCACCGGTCCGTTTCTGGGCAGCGCTTTTGCCGGGGAAGGGAGATCGACGTTGCCTGCACGGAGAAAACCAGGACCAGCCATGGCCTCTTTTCCCTGACCATCATGGGCGAGATGATCAGCTTTTTTTCTCGGAGATTTCGTCTTCCAAGATGCCATGCCGGTTACAGAATGCTACTACGAGTCTGGAAGGAGTCGCGAGTAATTATAAACAATCTCAGGTTAGGCAGGGCTTAAATGCTTAAGTACATGTATGATGATGCCAAATAAATTGTCAATGTTTTGAGATATGCTTACTACTGTGAAGATGCACTGTATACGAAACTATGTGCAATATATAGTAGCCATTTTTTTTTCTCAAAAACGCAGGAGAATATTGTACTCCCTCCATCCCATAATGTTTGGTATTTTAGTCCTCGACACGGAGATTAAGAAGAGAAGGAATAAAGTAGGTACACAGAAAACGAGGAGAAAAATAGAGATAGAGGTGTATTAAGAAGAGAGAAAGGTGTCTCGAGAAGTGAGAATTCTAATTATTTTGAGAAAACTGAATGATGCTAGAATGCTAAATATTTTGAAATGAAGGAAGTATGCATTTTTAGTAGTATTTTTTTTTGCGAGCATTTTCAGTAGTAGCTTGAGTTCTTGCGACATACTACTACACGCCTTGTATCAATATCTCACCAAAGCAACGCCTAGCTAAATATTTTCTGGCACATATAGGTGTTTTGCCAATGTTTTTAGAAAGACTGTTGTTCAGAAAAATTTGAGTTAAATCTTTGAAATCGTTGCCTGTTGCATAACTTTCAGCTGCTTTGGTGAAAGCGTGACCGACGTCATACACAAATATCATTCAGATTTAGGTGCATCTCGTCAATTGAAGTCTAAAACTACCTATTATCCGTGGGCTTGTTTGCTATCTGAAATTAAAAGGAAAACTTGCTTCAAAAAAGAAAAAGAAAACCAGAGATAATAAAAAAAACTAATAGAAAACAAGGAAACTTTAATGTTCATATAGTGGATAAAAGTTATATCTTCAAAATTATTGCCAGTTGCCGTTGGGTTACTTCCAGCTCCAGCTGATGTCGCATGGAGGTCTTCAAAAATCACCCAGATTGCCAAAACCAAACAACCGTTGACTGTTCCTTTTAGCTGTTGGCCATGGGCGCAAATAAAGATTATGTGGATGGCCTAGTTTTTTAGAAGGGTGACTTTAAATAAGGCCCTTGGATTCTGGCGTTCCTCGGGGAGCGGCATAATCTCCTTCTGGTAGCCCGTGCTCCTCCCCTCTAGAGCCTTGCCTGCACACCATCGTCATCGTCATCACTGCACAGCAGAGTGCGCGTATGAGTGAGAAAAGCAACTCTCGAGTCTTACTTAACTGAACTCCACAAACTTCGGTAGTGTTCTTTCGCTTAAGCAATCCAGCAGTGTTTCCTCGTTCCATAAGAAAGTACACCGTTTTGCCAGTTTGTAGCTTTGTGATCAGAGACTCCCAGCTAATTAAGTAGATCAGTTGGGGGCCAATCCTCTAGCGATTCAAGTTCTTGTCCACTTCATTTGCCACGCTCATTCATCAATCTTAATCTTTCTTGTGACATCCACACTCGGCACCAGAGTGGATCAGATTACTCTAGAATCTTTTCATTCAAAAAAAAGATTACTCTAGAATCTAGATTGGATTGGAGGATTTCAGTTTTTAGTCGCAATGCTGAAGAAGAAGGCAACAGGAGGAGCTGGAGCTGCAGAACCAGCGAGCCCAAGCAAGCTCGCTAGGCTCGGCAATGGCGGCAGCCCGCCCTCCCTGTTGCTGCCCACAAGGTCACTTCCAAGCTTCTTCTCCAGGGACGCCCTCATCAGCCCCACCACCACCATGGGTGAACAGTCCAAGAACCCGCCTTGCTTCGGACCAAGGAACGGCGGCGTCGGCAGCCAGGCCGCCGGCCTGGCGGCGGTGCTCGTCGCCGGCGAGGCCGACGGCGGGCACATCAAGAAGGGGAGAGTGCTCCTCGGGATGCGGCTCCGCGTACAGCTGCCGCCGCCGCCGCCGGAGAAGGGCGGCTCGCCGATCGAGTTCGGCGTGAAGAACCGGGACGCCCAGCTCGCGCTGCTCTCGCCCGTGCAGCGCTCGCCGCTGTCGTCGGCGGCGAGGGCGGCGCGGCGGAGCGAGGAGGGGGAGGAGCTCGCCGAGGATTACACCTGCGTCATCGCCCGTGGGCCCAACCCCAAGATGACCCACATATTCGAGGACCGCGTCGTCGAGAGCCGTGCCGGCGCCGGCGCCGGAGATGGCGGCGCTTGCTGCCTACTGAGGTCGTGCTGTGGGTGCGAAGAGGCGGCGGCTCTGTTGCTGCAAAGGTAAACAGAAAAATCCCTCTGCTCCGAAGATCTTTGGTCTGCACATCAAAATTTTCATGCTTTTTTTTTCGAGAATTGAATTTGGTATTACTTGTTTCCATGATCAATTCGTCTGAAATTGTTAGCATCTGTCATTATTTGTGGATGCTGATTCGGCTCGTGATCAATGAGATTATAAGTTGGACGAACTATGTTTATTTCATTACAGAACAAAGACTCAGAGAGCATTGTTAGTGTCAATCTCTGACTAGTGGTCTGAATAGTTCAGGTGTCTGAAACCAGCTCCATAGTGACTAATATTTCAGAGATAGTGGGAACGCTTTTGATGTAGGAAACAAGATAAGATCATGGTCATATTTTATTGTCAACCTACTTAGTCTAAAGCGACGCCTTTGGCCGCGACTGCATTTCTTCGTGGTCTATTGCCAGCCACTCCAACAAGACATCATTTTTCATTTGCCAGAAAGCAACATGGCTCCTGCAAATAGTTTAACTCCAGCTTGGAGCAAGTAGCGTGTAAAGTATATGTCCAGCAAGTAGCTTGTGAGCCCTCTGCCTGACATCAATTGGATTAGCCCAGACCCAGGTTGCAGAAAATAGATTGAATACTGACCTTTTTTTTTTGTGGTCCATGACATAATATTGGTATCCAGATATCAGATCTGGGGTCCCCAATCTCTGTCAATCATTTGTTGCCGGCACTGAATTTGTCTCTGAAACAGTGACGTTTTTCGTCTCCTTGAATTCAGGATCCCTGGTTTAGAGCGAGGGATGGACCATAGATACTGTCACCACAATTGGTTGCTAATTATTCAGTTCTTGGATGCAATGGGTTAATTATTTGTGTGCATTTGGACCTTCTGCCAACATATAGTTAAGTCTATACAGGGCACATTTTGGAGGATAGCTATTTTCATCAAGTGATCAATATATAGTATTTCATATCTTACCGTGAGCTATGCTTAGGTTCAGTAAATGTCTTGTGTTACCAGTTACCACTACGCAAATTGAAGCTGATGGTGTTACTTATCATGTCATTTTACAATTATTGTTCTTTGGATCATGTCAATCCTTTTACTGATGCATTCTAATTCATCGTTTAGAGGTGAGAGCGCAATCAGCAGCCGCCAAAGCAACGATCAAGAGGCGCTCTTTGGTAAAAGGATACGCGATTCAACTGACACATCTGTGGAACTGAAGCCCTGAATCCTTCAACCTGAATTTTGGCAGAGCCGATATATTGCATGAGAAATCAATATTCAAGCAGTGATAAAATTTTGATCTGAATGGATTTCTGGATGTGATCATTACGACCTACTTTTCTTTTCTGTAATCGAGGGACTGATGACGATGAGTGATGATCATGATCAATGCTGAGCAGTCATGGTTTACTGCTCCTTCAACGTACTTGCAGATAATTATTCCAGAATTTAGTTTCAGGTTATGTGCTGAGAACTGTTTGTAATTTTTATTTATGCGCATGATTGGAATGTGGAGAAAATTAATCGTTTCTCTCAGAATTCTGCGTGCGCTCAACACCCGCTAACAGGGCCAAATTAACGTTGGAGCTTAACGGGCTTTATGGATGCTGGAAATGGGCCTCCATGCTATTTTATATTGTTATAGCCCAAAGACCAATCAACAGTAACCATTCCAAAACGCCGCATGAATCCTTTTGAAAGAGGGAGGCTGCAAGATATATGCGGTTGGCCACAGCATCGATAACAAAAGGTATGACTAATCTACCTGAAGTTCAAGAGAAAAAAGGGAAAGGGGCAGCTGAAAAAAATTAATCACGTTTTGAATAACAAGAACGAACAGTCCAAAACTCAATTTTGTACGATAAAGGGTGAAAATGATGAAAGATAATTCATGAGGCCTCAAATGATATAAATTACCAGTTGATTTCAGCATGACTAGGTTCTAAGACAAACTCAAAACAAAGGGAGGGTGAAAATGATGAAAAATAATTCATGAGGCCTCAAATGATATAAATTACCAGTTGATTTCAGCATGACTAGGTTCTAAGACAAACTCAAAACAAAGGGATCTAAATCACAAACATCTTAATTGCATAGGTATTGTGCTCCTTTGTAATATAAATTTAACAAAAATCTAGTATGATAAAATATAATAATTACAATAAAAACATATGATGAAACACTTATTACCATATATATGATATTATTGGATTTTAACAAGAGCCACATAAGTTATTTTAGTTTTCTATAATACCCTTTTAACCATCGCCAGCTCATGCAACCTCCACTTGTTTGGTTACCTCATCAAGCAATCAAATCATAATCAAATCCTATCCTACAATTGCTCCTTTGAGCCAAGCTAAGAAAGAGCAAGGGATTGAAGCATAGCAAAATAGCTAGGCCCGGCCCATGCAACACCTTCATTCCCACTTGGTCCAATTCATACAGCTTGACCCCCTGCAGCGGCATAAAACCGAGGCATCGATGTATTAGGGTTACCACGCCTCTTATTTGTCGCCGTCGCTCTCACCTCACTCTGGATCTTGCTCACCATTCCCATCTTGCTTCCCCCCTCTTCCCCCATTCCATCGCTGCAACCGGGTCATCTTTATCGTGATGGTGTCTGTCAGGCGATTTCGTCCGCTCGTCGAGATGGTAGATCCGGCGGAACCATCAAGGTTACTTTCATCTTCCCTATGCTTGTACCCTTCTTTTTGAATCTTCACTTAGCCCATATTTTGTGTTGTTCTTTATGGACAGATTTGTCGTTTCGAATCAAGATTTGTTTGATTGCTTGGTTGATTTAGTTGAGATTTGTTCAGGTTTTTTAGGTGTAATGCTTACGGTACATATAGAGTGTTACTATATCAAGATTCATCTGTTACATATTCACTCACTTGTTAGTTAAATTATTTATGTATAAAGTTTTGTGAGTAGATCTAGATTGAACTGTTGCTATTTGAGGTTAGATACATAAATCTATTTGTTTCTCCTTCTATGCAATGCTTACTTATTCATAATAGAGATAAGTTATCACGGTGTTAGTGTCTCACTAAGATACATCTGTCATGATATCTCTTGTTTGTTTGACTCGACGAGACCATCCATGATCGAGATACAATTTGTTCAGTGTTATCTTTTTTTTTTGGACTAGGTTCACTGTATTGTGTTGGACTAGCGAGGAGCTTGGGCAGTTTTATAGAAGGGACACTGTCTTTTGGACGAGCCATTACCATTTTTAGCCATCAGTAATAACTATTAGAATTGATGAAAGAATTGGCTGTGATGCGACGGATATATGTTAAGGAGCATTATCAGAATTATTTCGTACTAAAATAGTAAGAAAAAGATCGTGCAGATATAGTGCAACTCACAATATTGACAGGCGGACTTATATAACCCACGGCCCCACCTGGCAGCGAGCGGTCAAAGTAAGAAATTCTTATAAAACGAAAATAATTGATTTACCTTTGCCAGGTCTGGAGAAGTGCATAAAACCGGGCAGGGAAGAGGCGGCGAACGCCGACAGGCCAACACCAAGTACGCGCAAGAGGAGAAAAGGGGGAGTGGGGTTTGCAGGATGCCGCCGATGAAGAAGATCAAGAAGGGGAAGCGGAAGGCCAAGGAGTCTGGCAAGCTCAAGGCCTCTAGGACCCGGGTCGCGCCGCCGCCGCTCCCGCCGGAGCTCCGCGGCCTCGACACCGAGTGGTGGTACGCCTTCCTCAACAAGCACGCTGAGTCAGGTACACGCTGCTCAAACCCCCGATTCCCCTCTCTTTGTGTCCAACCAGCGCCTATTCCTTGAATTTTCGGTTCCTGTTGCTGCATTCCCCCAAATCCGCCGGAATCCTCAATCGATCTGTTGCATTTGTGTGTGTACTTGCCAAGATTAGGGCTGGGCTATCTTATTCTTTGCAAAAGGCCTAATCTTTTCGTAGATTTTTTACTCAAAATGCTGCATCAATTTAGGATTTGGTTGGAGAGGGGAAGAGGGCGAGTATACAGGTTTTTGGACTCTATACACATAGTTACATTTTAGTCTCCTATATTCCTATATATTACGAAAACGTATCTGGTCACCAGCTTGAAATTGCAATCATGATTTTGTTCATTAGGATTTGCCACTGACTTGCATGCCAACATTTCAGTTTCTTAGCAGGTAGCTTATCATCAGAAACATGTGGAGTTTCCCTATGAGCAATTGAAGCTTGTGCATTAGTTGAATAAATATTGGTCCGTCTGTATTAAGTTTTGGTTTGTTCTGATGGACAGGTCTTTATACACATGGTTACATTTTAGTCTCATATATTCCTAGATATTACAAAAACGTATCTGTCATCAGCTTTATATTGCAATCATGATTTTGTTCACTAGGATTTGCACTGGCATGCATGCCTACATTCCAGTTTCTTAGCAGGTAGCTTATAAGCAGTAGCATGTGGAGTTTCCCTAGATATTAAAAGTTTTGGTTTGCTCTGATGGACAGGCATTGGTGGTGCACCTTCAGATGAGGGGGAAGCATTCAGGTACTTCTTCAGGACTTCGAGGCAGACCTTCGACTACATCTGCTCCATTGTAAGGGAGGATTTGATCTCAAGGCCGCCATCTGGTTTGATCAATATCGAGGGGCGTCTGCTTAGTGTGGAGAAGCAAGTGGCAATTGCCATGAGGAGGCTGGCATCTGGTGATTCACAGGTCTCTGTGGGGGCTGCTTTCGGAGTGGGGCAGTCTACTGTTTCACAGGTGACTTGGAGGTTCATTGAGTCCATGGAAGATAGGGCTCGACATCATCTGGTTTGGCCAAACCAAGACAGGATTGAGGAGATCAAAGCTGTGTTTGAGGATGTGTTTGGTCTGCCAAATTGTTGTGGTGCTGTTGATGCCACCCACATAATCATGACGCTTCCTGCTGTAGAGTCATCTGAAGATTGGTGTGACCCAGCAAAAAACTACAGTATGTTCCTGCAAGGGATAGTTGATGATGATTTGAGGTTTATTGATATTGTGACTGGGTGGCCTGGCAGCATGTCATTTTCTCGTTTGATGAAATGCTCTGGGTTTTTCAAGCACTGTGAAGCTGGGGAACGCTTGGATGGTCCTGTCAGAGTCTTGGCAGGGAATGCAGAGATCAGGGAGTTCATTGCCGGTGACTCATGTTATCCTCTACTCCCATGGCTTATGACTCCATATGAAGGGAAAAATCTGTCTGCCCCGATGCTGAACTATAATGCTCGGCAAAAAGCTGCAAGGATGCTTGGAACAAGAGCCTTGGCACGGCTGAAGGGATCCTGGAGGATCTTACATAAAGTCATGTGGAGGCCTGATAAGAATAAGTTGCCAAGTATAATTCTTGTGTGCTGCCTACTTCACAATATACTTATAGACCGCAAAGATGAACTGCTTTCAAGTGTTGAACTTCCAGAAAATCATGATGTTGGTTATAAAGAAGAGAACTGTGAGGAAATGGATCCTAAAGGCAAAGTGATGAGAGATACCATTACAGGGCATCTCCTTGGTCATGAAGCTTCCAACTGAATTGAACTAAACCTGCTGGCAATATTGCTGGGGTTATGATGGTGCATCTTTTATTTCTATTTTTTCTTTGTTATCATTATCGTGGTCAGACTTACTGGATTGAATTCAGCAAACATTCTCCAGAAGTGGCATGATTTACTATTTTAGTATTTAGCTATTGTAAAACCAAAAAGAACTGCCCCAAGTACTCGAGTTAATATTATTCATGATGAGTGCCGTGGCTTTGAGTTGCTTTATCTTTGGATGATAATTTAATTTGATTAATATAATCAAATTCATAGTTGCTAACTGTTCAGACATTAGTCAGTCCCCATGGTGTTGAGTTGCTTGATCTTTGTATAAAGATTTAATTTGCATTATGATGAAACTTGCTGTTGCTAACTGCTCAGGCAGTAGTCATCTGCCCTTTAGGTGAAGATTAACCTGTATGATATCCTGTGAATCGTAGTAGTCATGACTCACGAATGATTTCATATCTTTAGGTCAACAGTTTCTACAATGGGATTTTGTGGTGTTAGTGGTGACCTGAACTCGATTGTATACACGCTTGTTAAGTATGTCAGAAGATTGGAATTTATGACAAGTATGTCAGAAGATTGGAATTTTATGACTTCGTGTAATTATTGGTGGCCTGAACTTGAGTATTTCACGCTTGTTAATTGTGATAAAAGATTGGAATTTACGCATGATATAACATGAATTAGATAACATGGTAAATGAGTGAGAAGTTGGTCTCGAAAATATTGTTTGAAGTTATTGCAAATCTGGATGGAAGAAATCATAGTTTCACTTAGTTATACTTGATAAGTTATAATTAGGTGCTGCCTAGAAGAAACCTCATAAACCATGATCTTATAATCCTATTGTTCATAATCTGTAGTTTCTGTCCATAGCTAATATTGAATCTTCTTATCTTAAATGTAAGCAGATGTATACATCTAACAGTACATGTGACTTTTAATAGTTTCCCATTTAAATTTACTGCTTAAACTAGTATGAACCCATGCTGTTATTGTCTTCCATACCATGCTAATATCCAATGAAATGGGATTGTCTGTAATCTTTACTGCTTTCTACTTGCCAAGAGAAAGCCAACTATGCACTACTAATGGTGTAATATTGCATTGAGTAGTCTTGCATTACAATTATGCCAATGATTCAGTGCCGGTCTCTTCCGAACAAACTTCAATCTTATCATGTATATTGTTGATACGAAGGGAAACTTTTGGGCGTAGATACAACGGAAAACAAGGATTGGGATCAATATCATACCTGCAACAAATTAAAAGGATCGAAAGTTGGCCAGCTTCATTATTATTCTTTGATACAAATATTGATCTACTATTGTAAATACCTTTCTCTCATGTACCTGTTCTTTGTTCGAAATGTAAAAGAATGAATACATTTGTCCACTGAATCCATAGACTTATTGCCCCAGGGGAATTATGAGTCATCTGTTGGCTCTCATATTATAAGGTTTTTGTGGTTCTTTGAGGCATAAGAAATTTGTTACAGGCTTAGAAGCATTGTTTCTGTTGATGCTGATTCTGAAGATACTGATTGTAGGGAGGTAATCCATTTCATAATATCCAATGTCTTGCCATGACTTCTCTGGTTTGAGTGGTTGGTTGATTGCCTTTTTCATATCAATGACAACTTCTAATATATCTCATACTACTACTAAGAGAACAATCAGGTAATAGCAATATTTGCGGAACCAAAGGCTGAATTCCAATCGCCTTGCCATTTGACTATCCAAATATATCATTGCTTTTCTGTCTCCTGGGGAGTTTTAAATCTGAACCCCTCCAGTTTTTTTTTTTTTTTTTTTTTAATAGGAATGTACAGTAGGGAAAACCCCAACTGTTAGATTTTATTAAAAATAAAGGAAACAAGAAAACAACATAAAAGCTGTACAAGAAAAGCATTCTACAATACTACCATAGAAAGCAGGAAACTGCACAACAACACCTCCTATTAAGAGAGGGAATCTGCCTAAAGAAGAAAACAGGGCCTATCTTTTTCTGGGATTCTATGAGCTTGTAGCAAGGATTCATTTTTGAAGTGCCTTTTCCATGAAAGGAGACTTGGAGTGCTTCGATTGAAAATCTTATTGTTTCTTTCCTTCCATATTTGCCATGCTGTAATAATGAAGGTTTCCATAAATAATTTGTTCTGATAGCTTCTTTTTGCTTGTTGGACCATGTCAACGAAGTTGCTTGCATAGTTCCACATGATGCTAATGTATTCCCAACATTGTTGGCTAAACATGCAGCTGAAGAATAGGTGAAAGGCAGTTTCTTCATAATTGCCTTCGCAAAGGACACACCTATAGTCATCGTCTTGAAGCTTGTGTTTCTTCCTTTTTAAAATATTTCTTGTGTTCAGTCTATCCATGAAGAGTAGCCAGGTGAACACTCTAAGCTTGTTATTACATTTGGAGTTCCATATCCAGAGAAATGGTTGTGGTGGTTGTAGGAATTTGTAGGGGTAGTGGTAAAAAGCTGAAGAAGAGTACTTCGTGGAACCCTAGATGTAGTGCCAGATGTCTTTTGTATCGGGCTCCATTTGTAGTTCTTGAAGCTGATTGTATTCTTGATGTGCTTGCTGCGATAGGGGGAAGGTGAAACTGCTCCTGCACTGAGTTATGGAGAATGAAGTTGGCCATCATGATTAACTTGTTTTTAGCAAAGGAGTAGAGCCTTGGGAACTTTTGTTGGAGCAGGTTTCCATTCCATATGTCAGACTAGAACAGGACCGTGGAACCATCACCAAGCTTGCACTGTGCAATTGCCCTAAAAGTGCCACATAGCTTGAGAACATTCCTCCACCAGAATGAGCCCTTGTCCTTTGCTGCTTGTGGCAGTCTGCTATTCCTATAGTGTGTGTTCCATATTAAGTTAACCCATGGGATATCTAGTTTGTTAAAAAATTTATCAAGATGCTTGAGCTGTAATGCAGTGTTTTGATGCCGAAGGTTGATAATTCTCAGTCCCCCCTTCTAATTAGGTCGAGTGCATTTAGACCAGGGCACTAGAGGTTTCATTCTGCCGTTGCTTTCATGTCCCCTCCAGAGGCAATGTTTTTGAGCTCTCTCAATATATTCAAGTATCGCAACCGGGACAGAGAGAGCACACATGGGGTAAGTGATCATGGAGGCGATGACTGAGTTGACAAGCTGCAGTTTACCAGCATGGGAGAGCATGGATGAGATTACAATCAATTTTCTCTCTGTGCGGTTCATGATTGGTCCATAATGTTCTACCTTAGGCTTGGTTGTTCCCAGCGGCAAGCCCAGGTAGGTGAATGGCAGAGTTTCCAATTTGCATCCAAAGACACCTGCGAATTGCTCCGCCTCTTCCTGTTGCAGGTTTAGTGGCACAAGGCATGATTCGGCATAGTTGACTCTTAACCCTGTGGACTGAGAAAATGATTCAAGCAGTGCCTTAAGGCAAAATAATTCACGCTGCGACGCTTTCATGACAAGTATTGTGTCATCCACATACTGAACCACTGGGAAGCCTGCACCGTCATCCACGGGGATGGGCATGATGAAGATTTGTTGTTGATGTGCTTTATTGACGATGTGTTGGAGGAGATCAGCTGCTAGCACGACAGAGGGGACAAGGGGTCACCTTGGCGCACTCCACGTCTACACCAGAGCTTTTTGCTTGGGACCCCATTGAGCAGAACCGAGGAGGAACCAACCAGTGATATTCATATCCACTTGTTTATTTGTTGGAATCTTCACCCTATCTGGAACCAACTAGAGTCTAGTAACATACTTTTGCATTCCCTCAAATAAACTGCATATATGAGTGGAATTGGCTGATATGTAATCTGTTAGTGGATGTATAAGGAGCCCACAATAAGTTCATTTGATGTCTAGTTCATTGACTTCAAAATAGGACTGATTTAGTTATTTTGAAAAAATTCAGATTCTACAATGCTTTGTTCTGATAACCTTTTGTATTTGCGTCAAATTTTGGCTAAACATATTGTAGTTTTCTCGTTCAAAAACATAGTCTATATATTTAGTATATAATGAAGCATGTACTGATACTTCTGTCTTTTTGTGATATCCGCCAAGAAATCTGAACTCAACTTATTATGCAGAGTGATAAAATGCTGAGACATTATCTCCACAGCCTGCATTATAAGGTGGTAATGGTACATTTTCTTATTCTGAATAATCATCTTTGTTACCATAAATACAATTATTTACTTATTTTCTTCATTAATGTTACCTAGTAGTTGCATGTATTATTCAGCAATTTCCTTTAATGCATATCAAGCCTCCATTTTTCTGGAAAGAATATCAACAGAATGATAAATGCATTTTTTTTAGGGGGGGGGGGGGGGGGGGGCGGAGGGGGGACCTAAGAGACACACAGAAAATATGGCACAACAAATCATCATGATTTAGTACAAGGTCAGCAAGTAACACCTGCATGGTGGCATATTCAGTGAAGTTGTTGCAGTATTTAGAAGACATGGAGCAATGTACAAGCAGGAATAAGCATCAAGGCCATTAAACTTCTTGTATTCTTTGAGTTTGTGGAGGTCGAGGTTGTGTTTCCTGCAACACATCAAACAAGCTAGTCAGGTGAAGCATGTTTGAATACTAATATTAGTAATCAGAGCATCCATGACTGTCATTTAACAAGGAGTTTAATTTAAGTAACTACTGTAGATCAACTTGCGCTGCAGTGTAATGTTATAAGCCTTCGACATACAATCTTTTCGAAATGCTGATAAAGTTATATTATTTTTTTTGAAATGATAAAGTTATATTATAGTACAGTATAATGTAGGGACATTCGGTTAGTGTTGCAGGGATTTTTGCGTGGCCATCTGGATTCTGAAAGCATTGTAAGAATCTTTAACTTTGCAGCATATGAACCAGATTTTCATCCTGTACCCATAGAGGTGAATATAAAGGGACTTGCTAATTTTCAGCTGATTAAAAGTTTGGATAACTTTCAATCACCACTTTAATCCATTAGATGTAGATCTAACGGTTTATGATTATTATACAAAAAATCCTATAAAAGAAAAATTAAAACACAAAGGAACAAACTATTGACTGAAAGCTTTTAGTCGATTGAAAGCTAGGAAATATGAAATATAAATTATAAAAATTGGCTTTCCATTTTGCACCAAATAGAACAACCCTCATCTTGTCTGAAGCACCTGAAATGAACACAACTATGTTACCAATGACTTCACCTGATGGCGCTTCTGCAGCTGCGTCAGCTTCTTCCTCCTCTGTTGCTGGTGTGTCACTGGAAGGTGTTGGTGCTAGTGCTGCCTGTGGACCTGAAACGGCTGAAATCAGGTGCCCATGCATTCATGCTCAATGAGTTTAAGGAGTGATAAAAAACTGAATATTATTGGCACTGGATTATAACATACCTGTGCATTGGCTAATTGGTGGTGCTTGGACCTTGCAGACTCCGGGGAGCTCTAGTGCTCTCGTCTGGTTAATGGACATGCCTAAGGAAGCCGCGCTGCCATCCAGAATCATGCAGAGGCACCGGGGGTCGGACTGGACGATACCGGCGAGTACGGAGCAGCAGGAGATCCCTGGGGTCGAGGACTTGCTTGAGATGAAGTCCAGGCAAGGGGAGAGGGTCATCATCACGCTCGAGCAGCCGTTGCTCTGTGCCATGGCCTGGGAGAAAGCCAGAAACACCAGTGCCAGACCAATAACAGCGCCGGTATCTATCTTTCGAGCGGCCATCCTTAGGCCGCCAACAGTCCCCTCCCGTCGCTGAGCAATTTCTGTAAACAGTGACGCTATGTCAAAGATTTTGATAGATCGGTGGAAAGTGAGGGTGGCAAAGGAGCTGGTGGAAGCGGAGGAGAAGGGCTATGGTGTGGTGATGCCGGGATTGTTGGAATCCTGCACTACCAGGCTCCTGCTGTGCTCTCCGGAACCGCACAGGTGTTGGGCCAAGGTGTTGAATCCAGATAGCCTTTGCTTGCAGCACCTATTTATGGGAAGGCTCCATGCATACTCCAAACGGTTTGCCATTTATTTATTCATTCTTTCGTGAATCTGAGTTGCCTATTTTTCATGGAATTTCTAGCTGATGCTGTGATTTCCTGCCAACTGAATCAAACGGTCGAAGTTTGCATAATCCTTTTTTTTTTCATGTGCCATCTGCCGTGTATACTTTGGTCTGATGTACTAGTACATTCAGATATGTCTTCAATGTCGTACAACCGAGTATTGCATTATCGATGAAACGCTGTCTCCAGTCTTGTGATACAAAGAACCAAGAAACGCCAATTATCGGTTCGTACATATTTGTGCTTTTACCTATCATAATTTTTCTTCATATAAAATAGGCACAGTCCGATGACTAAAGATTAGAGTATCCAATGAAACAATATTTGAACTAAAACTCATCAGAAAGCCATCAGCAACGCAACTGCGCCGACGAAACAGACGGAGGCCACGGCACTTGTCGACGGAGTTGCTTGCTCCTTGATACTGCATTAACAAGTAGTCCCTCCGTTTTTAAAATATTATCATCATTAATTTTTTTATTAATTTTGATTATTTATCTTATTTAAAAAAAATTTATACAATATCATATATATTATCATGGTTTGTTTTATCATCAATAAAAATTGAAACATAACTTATAATTTTACATATATAAAATAATATTTTGAATAAGATGAATGGTCAAAGTTATCGAAAAAAGTCAACAATGATAACAATTTAAAAACAGAAGGACTACTTTTTTTAGATTTAAATTGTTGGCGTAGTTAATTTTTTAGTTACGTTTGACCATTCGTCTTATTAATTTTTTTTAAAAAATTATCAGATATTTTGTTATGATTTATTTTCTTATTAAAAAAATTTTAAATTTATCTTATAATTTTGTACATTTAAACTGATATTTTAAATAAGATAAATAATCAAACGTAGCTAAACGAGTCAACGGTGTCAACGATTTAAATCTAGAGGGAGATTTAAAAGTATAATTAACATAATCTTGACTGTTAATGTGCGTATCAATGTGGCCTGGTGTACGCAATCCACTTTGAATGTTGCCTTGCCTCTTCACCCCGACGTTTGCCAGCGCCGAGCTCGACGGCGCGGACGACGACGTGAACGAGAGGCACGATGCCAGGCTCACGAGACATGATGGACGCCGTGCATCTCTGAGCGGCGCACCGACAGGGCGTCGCGATCGCGAGGACGACCACCACCAGGCGGAACGCAGACGACAACCCGGCACGAGGCATTGTTATTTGCAGGCCTGCAGCTGCTGATGATCGAGCTAGTTTGTTCAGTGATGATGAACAGAGAGCTTGTGAATTAAGCTGCGGCTCTTAGCAGATAAGGAGTAGATCGGTTTGCTTCCCTTTGCTGATAATCTTTAGTGAGATCGAGACGTCTTTTATAGGTATAGGAAGAGCAGTCTCTGGATCGATGATCGGTTTCCAATAGGTGGCCAAACCATCTCTACTCCTCGTTGGCATTGTTGAATGCATGTGACTCTCCATATAAAGATTACACGTGCGGTGTGTTTGCATTATATTCCAAAGAATCTTTAACGAAAAAAGTCCGTACATAGGTCAAGGACTCAAGGGAGATGGAAGAAGTTTAAGTGTGCTGATGCGGCATAGATTGTACTCCTTCCGTTTTAGAATATAACTAGTTTTAGGTTGTTCTAAGTCAAATCTTTTTAACTTTGACTAGTCGTAACAAAAAAAAATTAATAATTAATAACATAAAAATATTATTATTAGATTGATTATGAATCAAACTATTATAATATATAACTCTTACATAATTAATATTTATAATTTTTTATTATAGATGATCAAAGTTATAAAAATTTAATTTATTCAAGGCAAATGAAGTAGTATGTAAGCACCAGTGTCTGGTGGTGGTGGTGGCCAACTCGTCAGACGTCACCACAGCCGACCAGTCCAGGCGATTCCTAAATCCGGCAGGCCTACCACTACCACTATACATGCCCAAACGGGTGGCCCGGGCCTTAAAAGGCCCAACACATTTCATTTTGGGCCGGCACGGCACGCGGGCCTTTTTAGGCCATGCCGAGGCAGCCCACGGGCTCATGCACCGGCCCACGGCATGACATGAAAAATGTGTAATCGTGCCGGGCCGGTCCATTAGACATGACAGCCCATTTAACACATAGGCCCATCTAAACAAGTAACAAAGAAATTCAGTGTTAAATGTTGCAAAAATAGAGAGAAAAAAGAGATTTGAACACAAGACCTTAGAGAAATGAAGAAGAGACCCTACCACCAAACTACAACCTATTTTTTGATTTATAACAAACTATAAATATATTTAATATAACTAAAATGGACTGTGCCATGCCGCCCATCGGGCCGCTCCTCCAGCCTAAGCACGGCCCGGTGCATTGGGCTGGGCCAGCACGGGTACGAAATGTTTCGGGCCGTGCCGTGCTCGGGCCAGGCCAAAACATTCGGGCTTCATGCCCGTCCGATTAGCTCGGCCCGTTTGGCCACCTATAACTACTACGGTACCCGCCCCACATCAGCACACAGCCCATTTCGCTAGACTGCCTGGGTGCTTTGTTTATGGGCCGAATTTGAACTACCTTTTCTTACGTCTTTTGACAAAGTCCTCTGAGATTTTAATGAAATTTCTGCGTCCCAAAGATTTCATAGTGTTTCGATACGAGGCATTGACAGCTGCTCCCACCCTTCTAGTCGTTATTCTCACAAATGATATTGTGGAACACTAGAAGAGTAGGTTTTAGCTATATGACACTCTCACACTCAACTAAAAATCCTTGTCGATCGACACCGTTTTGACACAGAAGCTTTTGGTTTAATAGTTTACAAACAAAACCAACTTTTTTTTTCAGTGTCTTCATAATTAGTAATGGATTAATACGATTTATAGAATAAGCTATGTAATGGATTAATTTTTCATTGTACTTTTTAATTCGTAATTAGTCTGTGTGCATGAAAAAAGAATCTAGTTAGGTGACTGTAGCATTTTTCTTTGTAACAATATTATTAGAATGACTAGTTAGACCGATTCTTCATGACATGGCACTAAAAGCGACCTAATCAGCATTGTATTGCCTTACGAATTATATGTATACAGTACATAATTAATTTAATGTGCTTGTTAGCAGTGGTAACTTTTCACCATTGACATACGTACAGTATACGAGAATTACGCAGCTCGCCATTTCATGAATTATGCTAAACACAAACTAGCGTTTTGGTTTTGTCCAAGAGTGAAACCATTAAAAAAAGCTCAAACACACACACACACACATATATATCACAAATATATCAGCGTAGAACAATAGCTATGGTTACTTATTAATATTCAGGACACTATTCAAATTCTGGTTACTATTCAAATTCGAAATACTATTTAAATTGCTCTGTTACTATTCAAATTCTGAATTTCTACAGTGTTATTCCACTATCCAAGTGGAGTGTGCACTTACTTAGTGCTTTGAAACTATTCTGAGCACTTCAAATATGTCCTGAATTCAAATTTTGGTTACTATTCAAATTCGAAACACTATTCAAATTGCTCTGTTACTATTCAAATTTTGAATTTCTACAGTGTTATTCCACTATCCAAGTGGAGTGTGCACTTACTTAGTGCTTTAAAACTATTCTGAGCACTTTAAATATATTAATTAACTTCAAGTATTAATTATGGTTGGTCTTAATCTTCTTCTTTTAGGATCGTTCTTTCGGCTGGCGAGGCCAAAACAGACTGCCGGACGGTATAAGTTCTCAGTTGTAAAAATCCTACTCGGTACTCACCATACTTATCGCTAATTTGTTTCAGAAGTAATGAAGTCTTTCCCTTGATGTAGATGAAGCATTGGCCAAAGCTAGAATGGCCATAGGACCAAATTATTATATAGAACCAGCTGCAAAAGATTATATTCAGAATTATAGGCTGGTACAAAAAAATAAGAAAAATTCTGAAGAACCAATAATTACAAAATTGAAAGAACCAGTTGGGTTGAAGGTAAAAGAAGAAGGTAATACTTCTATGAAAATGACATACAAGGAATGTTTAATAAAAGGAGTTGATCCTTTGGATGAAGAATACATTGACTGGAAGTTGGAAGAAAAATTTGAATCAATAGCACCTGAATGGAAAAAAGAGATAAAAGAAGACATTTTGAAAGAACTGAAAAAAGAAATAAATGAAAAGTTTGAAGAAATACAGAAGACATTTGATGATAAAATTACCGGTTCATTCTTAGATGAAGACATTATGGATATTGGAGGGCATGGGCAACCTCCAGAACCCGAACAGAATTAACCCACCAAATATAAATAAAGACTTAAAATATAGAGAATTATAATCTCTATATGCGAAAGCGTGGTGAGACTAATATTGAGAGTGATACTCTCAAATGGGAAGCGTGGTGTGACCCTATAATTAGCTAGACCAATCTAGGCCAATGGTTGCAGCATAAAGAACATCATATTGCAAAGCATCAAAGAAAGAAGGTCACAAGACATCAAAAGAATAGTGATCGACATTATTCGTGACATTGACATGCATGCCAGGACAAATACCTTGTGTTGCTTCGTACATGTAATAAATCTTTCAAGACTTAGCAAGGAAAGGCAAGAGAATATCATCATGAAAGGAAGACAATGCCAATTGAAGGGTGTTGTATATGACATCTGGTGTTCTTGCTACAGGAAGATGGAAGCTACGTGTGCTAAATAAACAGGAAGGGAGTACCGCTTGTTCTACTATAAAAGGAGGACCTAGGCTTCAGAAGGGAGACACGGATCACTCATCGTCCAGCATTCTGAGCTCACTCCTCAAGAGCGCCTTCCACCTCCACCACTAAGTAGCAATATTAGTAGTCCACTTATAAAATAGAGAGCGTTGAGTCCACTATAAGATACCATCTCCAAGGTAATCCTTCCTTGTGTATTTAAGTGTTTGGAGGTTCCCGAAAGGAAAAACCATATGTAAGCTATATTTGTGGAAATGAAGTAATATCGTTGTTGAAAATCCCTTGATATGATCCAGTTCTTGCATATGAATTAAGTTTTTATGCTAGGGACCCTATAGGAGAAACCTCTACGGCGTAGTCCTCGGTTTAGCCTAGTTAAGACGTTAGAGAGGACCCTGTGTTGTTGTAGAGAAGTGTTCCCTTCGGTTGGAACTGTCTGGGGAGACGATAAAAACTTCCTGCATATGTTTGTGACTGGCTTATATAGGGAAAGACTTCGTTACTTCTGAAACAAATTAGCGATAAGTATGGTGAGTACCGAGTAGGATTTTTACAACTGAGAACTTATACCGCCCGACAGTCTGTTTTGGCCTCGCCAGTCGAAAGAACGATCCTAAAAGAAGAAGATTAAGACCAACCATAATTAATACTTGAAGTTAATTAATATATTTGAAGTGCTCAGAATAGTTTCAAAGCACTAAGTAAGTGCACACTCCACTTGGATAGTGGAATAACACTGTAGAAATTCAGAATTTGAATAGTAACAGAGCAATTTGAATAGTAACCAGAATTTGAATAGTGTCCTGAATATTAATAAGTAACCATAGCTATTGTTCTAGCGCTGATATATTTGTGAATAGTGGTATCAGAGCCTGTTACAATTGAGAAGTTAAAGTATTTGAATTCTAAAATAAATACTGGAAAAATTATAAATACAAAAGAAAATATCAATATAAGGTGCAGACTTAATTCTCCAGAAGAACATACTTGGCACAGTTCACAAGGACAGTTAAACTTACTTGTGGACTTAATACATAATCTTTATATTACTTGGGGTAAAAGGCAAGACGAATTAGATATAAATCTAGATAAACTTTATAAAGACCACAAGGAGATTGAAGAAAATATTTCTTTAATACAGAATAAAATAAATCTCACGTTACAAAAGTTAGAAGAAGGAAAAGCAGAACAAATAAAATATTGTTAAAATAGTGACTATATTAAAGAAGAAGTCTCTCTGATCTATAAAAAGTTAGAATCTAAAAAAATTATAATAGAACAAAAGGATATCAAGATACAAGAAGAGGAATCAAAAGTACTAATAGAACAGAATAATACAATAGTGCAGCTATTAACTCAAATCCTTGAAAAGGTTAATACCGAAACCGTAGGAAAAGAACTTGTACTATCATCAGCCGGAATAGTTTGTTCCACTACATCCATAAATTCAGATAAATGGACTTATCTAAAGGTGTTTGTAGAGGAGATCAATCCCTCCAAATAGTAAACAAAGACATAAGACCTTTAACCTTAATGGATAGGCTAAAAGGTAAAAGCGAGGATATAAAAAATCTTGATGAAATCATTAATGTAGAAACTGATCTGGAAAAATATCAGAAGGATACCTTAAAAAAAATAAAACCACAACAAATATATCATATGGGATTTTTCGAAAGTAGAAGTGGTTTATATAGAATATCCAGGGAAGTTGAATTAAGTGTTTTGACAAAACCAGTAGAATTAAAAATTGTAAGTAGACAAATTGAAAATAGTTTGAAATATTCAGGTTACAAATATATTCATCAAGGAATGTATATAATTGGAATCAAAAGTATGACAAGAAAAAAATTAGGCACAAAAGTTTTAATAACTTTGTTAGACAAAAGATGGGACACAATTAATTAAGCGGCATTAGGATTTTTAGAAGGAGACATGAATGAAAGTAGTTTAATAACTTATATAGCTCCAGACTTAACTATGCCTATAAAAGAGTTTATAGAAAAAATGAGTTTTGGTTTTCAAACCAAAGGATATGAAGAATTTAAAGGAACAAATTTGTTAGTAAGCATAGAATTTATCGGTAGACTAACAAATAATAGCAGGACAAAATATAAGGTAAATGTTAATGATGTAATACAAAATATGCAATCAAAAGGAATTAATTTTATGAGTCCTCTAAAAATAAATTCTGAAGAGAGAGCAGGAGCAGAATGGGATATAGGTGAATTAGTACAAAAGAAGGAGATTTTGCACATACCTGAAGACTATATCAGCTATGAGAATAATAAGGGAAACACCAGTATTAGATTTATAAATTATAAGACAAGATCTTTAGATGATTCGGTTTCTGTTGCGACAGAACAAGAAATAGATAATAGTAGAAGACATAGTATCTCAGAATTCATGGAGAAACCTGATATAGACACAGAAATAAGTTATTGTGAAGACAAATTAAAACAACTAAATACTGAATATAATAGTTCTATGTTACATGAATGGCCAAAAATTAGAGAAAAAGAACTTTACTTTTTTAGAGGACTAGCAAGGTTAAAAAGAATTAAAAAGGATAAAGAAAATTCTACGAGATGCTCAGAGACCAAGAAAGAGGTTAAGAAAAAGATAGATATCACTTACAAAGAAAATCAATTAATTACTAAAGAAAAGAATATGACTCAAGAAAATACTTCAACAATAAGTGAAGAAGAACAATGGAGCATGAATGAGAAATTATTACAACAAAGTTTTGAGGAAGAAGAAGAATTAGTAAATGAAATTTATAATGAAGAACAACTTAGAAATGATGCCGAAGATCATAATGATTTTATAGATTCTTTAGATGATATAGGATTACATAACTTAGAAAATGCAATGGAAGCAATGGATGTAGGGATTAGTAAAAGAAAAAGATATGGTGACGACTCAGTAAAAAGTGAAGGGGAGCAAGAAAGACCCTCTAGATCAGCAGGAACTTGGCCGCCACCAAAAGAAGAATTCCTATATAATTACATCCCAGGTCAATATGCTTACATGGGCTCCAAAAAGAGAAATTTTGAAAAACCAGTAAAATTCCAAAATTACAAGAGTGAAGGAGCAATACTAAATTTATCTGCATATGACCCAATAGATTGGCCAAATGTGCTAAGTGTTTAGAAAGGATTAATAGTTCAAAAATACATACAAAATCAGCATAATATAGGAAATATGGTAGAAGATATGATAACATATTTAGAAACATTTTTAGGAGAAGCAGCAAGGGTTCTATGGGAACAATGGGTAGAATCATGTCCAGATAAGTATGAAGAGTTAAAAAGAGCTAGAAGCAATCCATATAATTTTGCAAATATAATATCACATCTTATCATAGCAGAAGATCCAGAATTAGGTAATACTGCTTTGCAAAATGAAAGATTAAGAGAGATAGAAAAATTAACACTAACAAATTAGAAAGGTATAAAGGAATTTTCACAACATTATTTATATAATGCAACCACTGCTAAGCAAGGATTTAATCAAGGAGTAGTAGAAAGGTATTTTAATAAGCTACCAGATCCCTTAGGCAGTATGATATTTGAAGAATATAAAAAGAAACGCAAGGACAAGTCATCAATATATCTCAAGCCATAACATTTGTGTTCAAACAGTTAAGGAAAATATGTACAAGCATACAAGCTCAAAGATCCATGAAACATTCAGACTATAATTTTTGCAATAATATAGTTAAAATACCTTTAACATATGGAGAAGAAAGACATAGAAGTAAAAAGTTTAGAAAACCTCAGCGAAAGTACAATAATCCTAGAACAAAGAGAAGATATTTTTTAAGAAGATCTGATAATAGACCACCATTCTTACATAAGAGAAATGTAAGACGATATAATCCTAGGAAGAATTATGATAAGACATGTAGATGCTTTATATGCAATTCACCCGATCATCTAAGTAAAACCTGTCCTAATAAAGATCAGAAAAGATACTCTAGTAAATATGAAGAACAAGAGAAGGTATTTATAGTGGACAGTGTCAACGAAAATATTCTAATGTGCGATGATGAAATAAAAGATGATGAGTCTATATACTCCATCATAGAAACAGATGAAATAGAAAATATTGAAACAGAATATGAATCAAGTGATGAGGAATCAGATTTAATAGAAGATTTAGCTGGATTAAAAATTGAAATGATGAATCAAATAGAGTGTGAACATGACTGGATAAGAGGAAAAGGAGACTATAATATAAAGTGCACTTTTTGCATATATTACCCAAGTCAAGATAATAGAGCCACATGTAGTGTGTGTCTTACACAAGCATGCCTTGAATGTCTGAAAACAAAGAAGCAAGCTTGGAGATATGAAGTAGAATTTGAACCAGAAGATAAAATTATGTGCCTCTTCTTTGTTTTCAGACATTCAAGGCATGCTTGTGTAAGACACACACTACATGTGGCTCTATTATCTTGACTTGGGTAATATATGCAAAAAGTGCACTTTATATTATAGTCTCCTTTTCCTCTTATCCAGTCATGTTCACACTCTATTTGATTCATCATTTCAATTTTTAATCCAGCTAAATCTTCTATTAAATCTGATTCCTCATCACTTGATTCATATTCTGTTTCAATATTTTCTATCACATTATTAACATTTACCTTATATTTTGTCCTGCTATTATTTGTTAGTCTACCGATAAATTCTATGCTTACTAACAAATTTGTTCCTTTAAATTCTTCATATCCTTTGGTTTGAAAACCAAAACTCATTTTTTCTATAAACTCTTTTATAGGCATAGTTAAGTCTGGAGCTATATAAGTTATTAAACTACTTTCATTCATGTCTCCTTCTAAAAATCCTAATGCCGCTTTATTAATTGTGTCCCATCTTTTGTCTAACAAAGTTATTAAAACTTTTGTGCCTAATTTTTTTCTTGTCATACTTTTGATTCCAATTATATACATTCCTTGATGAATATATTTGTAACCTGAATATTTCAAAATATTTTCAATTTGTCTACTTACAATTTTTAATTCTACTGGTTTTGTCAAAACACTTAATTCAACTTCCCTGGATATTCTATATAAACCACTTCTACTTTCGAAAAATCCCATATGATATATTTGTTGTGGTTTTATTTTTCTTAAGGTATCCTTCTGATATTTTTCCAGATCAGTTTCTACATTAATGATTTCATCAAGATTTTCTATATCCTCGCTTTTACCTTTTAGCCTATCCATTAAGGTTAAAGGTCTTATGTCTTTGTTTACTATTTGGAGGGATTGATCTCCTCTGCAAACACCTTTAGATAAGTCCATTTATCTGAATTTATGGATGTAGTGGAACAAACTATTCCGGCTGATGATAGTACAAGTTCTTTTCCTACGGTTTTGGTATTAACCTTTTCAAGGATTTGAGTTAATAGCTGCACTATTGTATTATTCTGTTCTATTAGTACTTTTGATTCCTCTTCTTGTATCTTGATATCCTTTTGTTCTATTATAACTTTTTTAGATTCTAACTTTTTATAGATCAGAGAGACTTCTTCTTTAATATAGTCACTATTTTAACAATATTTTATTTGTTCTGCTTTTCCTTCTTCTAACTTTTGTAACGTGAGATTTATTTTATTCTGTATTAAAGAAATATTTTCTTCAATCTCCTTGTGGTCTTTATAAAGTTTATCTAGATTTATATCTAATTCGTCTTGCCTTTTACCCCAAGTAATATAAAGATTATGTATTAAGTCCACAAGTAAGTTTAACTGTCCTTGTGAACTGTGCCAAGTATGTTCTTCTGGAGAATTAAGTCTGCATCTTATATTGATATTTTTTTTTGTATTTATAATTTTTCCAGTATTTATTTTAGAATTCAAATACTTTAACTTCTCAATTGTAACAGGCTCTGATACCACTATTCACAAATATATCAGCGCTAGAACAATAGCTATGGTTACTTATTAATATTCAGGACACTATTCAAATTCTGGTTACTATTCAAATTCGAAACACTATTCAAATTGCTCTGTTACTATTCAAATTCTGAATTTCTACAGTGTTATTCCACTATCCAAGTGGAGTGTGCACTTACTTAGTGCTTTGAAACTATTCTGAGCACTTCAAATATATTAATTAACTTCAAGTATTAATTATGGTTGGTCTTAATCTTCTTCTTTTAGAATCGTTCTTTCGGCTGGCGAGGCCAAAACAGACTGCCGGGCGGTATAAGTTCTCAGTTGTAAAAATCCTACTCAGTACTCACCATACTTATCGCTAATTTGTTTCAGAAGTAACGAAGTCTTTCCCTATATAAGCCAGTCACAAACATATGCAGGAAGTTTTTATCGTCTCCCCAGGCAGTTCCACCCGAAGGGAACACTTCTCTACAACAACACAGGGTCCTCTCTAACGTCTTAACTAGGCTAAACCGAGGACTACGCCGTAGAGGTTTCTCCTATAGGATCCCTAGCATAAAAACTTAATTCATATGCAAGAACTGGATGATATCAAGGGATTTTCAACAACGATATTACTTCATTTCCACAAATATAGCTTACATATGGTTTTCCCTTTCGGGAACCCCCAAACACTTAAACACACAAGGAAGGATTACCTTGGAGATGGTATCTTACAGTGGACTCAACGCTCTCTATTTTACAAGTGGACTACTAATATTGCTACTTAGTGGTGGAGGTGGAAGGCGCTCTTGAGGAGTGAGCTCAGAATGCTGGACGATGAGTGATCCGTGTCTCCCTTCTGAAGCCTAGGTCCTCCTTTTATAGTAGAACAAGCGGTACTCCCTTCCTGTTTATTTAGCACACGTAGCTTCCATCTTCCTGTAGCAAGAACACCAGGTGTCATATACAACACGTTTCAATTGGCATTGTCTTCCTTTCATGATGATATTCTCTTGCCTTTCCTTGCTAAGTCTTGAAAGATTTATTACATGTACGAAGCAACACAAGGTATTTGTCCT